>OY728131.1:1892124597-1894624597 GCA_963277665.1 Viscum album | reverse complement strand
AAGGATCTTTAGTAACAACCACTTTGTCTAGTGGAAGAAATATACCTTTATAATTAATAATTTTCATTTGATTTATCCATAATGTCCTCTTATTTATTTTTATATGAATAAAAACACAATTATATCTCACTATATGTAAAATTAATTTATATATGGTTCCTCTATTGTGTGGATAATTTTCTAGCATAAAACCAAATTCGTTGTATCAATATCTCTATATAAAACAATTACAAATTAATAATTCGATTCATATAAATTCAAGAAAGATACATTTCCAAAAAAATTATATATATTTTAATCATGTAAACTCATGGATTTTTTAAATTTCCAAAATTTTTGTATCTTTCATTGTAATTACAACACCACATATTTTTAGATTTATATTTAACTGAGTGATGAAATTTGAAAAACAATAAATTATATTGATTTTGAAAATCCAAAATTAAAAACTCAATAAGTAATGGGATAAAATAATCATTAATCAAGACATTTTGTGTGGGGTTTTCCTCTTAATGGAAATAAAAAATAACTTATTTACGTTCTAACATTTGACCAATTTCATTAAGTTTTCATATGAGTAGTTGAGAGTTACCTCATGTTTCTTGAGAAATATTTTTAATTTGAAAACATCATGAATCAATAGGTTGATATATATAAACAAATTTTTACCCAAACAATTTTTATTATACATCAATTCAATTAACATAATTTTTAAAAATTTTGGTATACTAATTTATTAATAACACAAAATTCTTATGAACTATAAAATCAACATTAACATGTTATCCAAAATAATAAAATCTATTTATTATTGACACTAACCCAAATATAATCCCATTTTTTATAAAATAAATAGTATAGAATTAAATATAATATGGGTGTGGTGTTGATATAGTAACAAATAATAATATAGTATGTATATATGCTTCTATCAATTAAAAAGAAGAAATTAATTAAATAAATTAAATAATAATAAAGTATTTAATAAAATATATTGTTGGTTATTTTTAATAATTTATTTTTTAAATTAAATTAATTTATATGACCTATTTTATAATTAGTTTTAATTTTGTTTTTCACACAAAAAAATTATAACTGAAATAATTTAAAACTAGAAAATATATCATTATTTGTTACTTTTAATGAAAAATGGGAATAGGGAATCATTAAATATTTTTATCTTTATATATATTTTAAAAAATATAACTACAACATCAATAGTATTCCCTAAAAAATATAACAATAATTTATGATATTATTAATAAATCAAAACAATGAACATTTATGGTTTCATTCTACATATTTTTTTCAAAAACCAATTACAACCTCAATATGTTATTCTCAAAATTGGTTAAAAATATATTAATTTAACACAGAAGAAAATGAATATATTTATATCTCAAATAGAATTGTTGGAATTTTTTTCATCCACAAGGAAGCAGAATTAATTTTAAAAATGAAGATTTTTTTTTTGAAATTTAAAATAATGTTATGGAATTAGAATTTAAATTTATCTTTTCAAAAAATAATATTTCATTATAAATGTAAATTTCCAATTATTTCATTTTTCATTTTTTATGATGATTAGGGCCTTAAATTTATAAAAATATAATACTAGATTTATATACTTTAGTGAAAAAACATGTTTCTATAAGTTATTAATTCATCAAAAATGGGATACCAAAATGAAATAGAATATAGTAAAAAATGATTAAATAAATATTTTATTTCATCATTAGAACAACAAAAAAATAATGGACAAATTTCAACAATAAAATTAAAATTTTTATAATGGATGAATAAATAAAAATAAATACTATATGTAGAATTATTTAATATATAGGGATATGATTTCATAGAAATATCAGAGCTATGAATAACACCATAAAACGAAATGATATCATTAGAAATTTTAATATAATTTTATATATGAAAAATAGATAAATTTGATAAAACTTCTTGTAAATAATGATTATATTGTGTGTGATGTATTTTAGAATGTAAAATGATTATACAACTATTATAATATTAACTAGCCTTTAAAATAGTAACTATCCATTTAAATGGTAACAAGACCGTTGGGAGTAGTAATGGTATGAGTAATTAATATTTACCATGACGAAATAAAAAACTAAAAATTTTGTAGTATCAATAATTTAATTAGTGAAGCGCGTATCTTAAAGTAGTCATATGAGAACATTTTTCATACATTTTTTGACTTATTTAGTATGAAAATAATTTAATGATTAAAATCCCATAATTTAGAAATTTAAATTTTTTAATAGATATTTTATATATAATAAATAAAATATTATATTGTAAAAATAATAATTATAAATCAAAAATTATATATTATATAATATAAAATAGAAATATTATGACCGATAAAAAAATAAATACTAATTTTTACCCAATATATTATTTTCTTATGTGTTATATGATTTTTTTAATTAAACAATTTCTAACATTTAATAATTAGAATTGATAAAATATGATTTGTTTTTAGAATCAATGTATAGAAAATGTATAGTGTAAAAAACTGGTATTTTATAAAGTGTTTATTTTTGGATGAATAATGAACAATACTTTTTTTTCATACACTACGTGTTTTATGATGACATTATGATGTAATAATGTGTGAATAATTATTGAAACAATTCATGACTCGAAATATATTCAATGAAAAAAAAATTTCATATGTAAATAATAAAATCTATTTCCAAAAATATATATCAATTTTCAAAACTATTTTTATATTTTATTTTAATATCAATGATTTGTGATTATTTACTTTAGAAACAAATTTCCTTGAGTGAATTTAGTTTTGAATGAGATTAAATTTCAAATAAAACTATATCATCTAATTATATACTATTAATTTTAAAGTGAATCAAAACTATTAATAATTATTAGTTGAATTAATAAAAAAATCAATATTTTGTTTCAAAGATACACGCCCCCCTTTACTATATAAATATCCCTGGTCTATTTATTTTTTTTCAATACCAGGTCTCATTATTTCTCAAAATATTTTATGAAATGGATCTATAAGATATAATAATCGCATTCTTGATCCCCTTGTGTAACAAAAATACCATCATCTAAATTCCATGGACTAAACCCCATGAATTTGACTCAAAGGGAAATGAAAGAGATCACATATCTCTCTTTCCTTATATTAATCGCAGTCCTATTATCTTATAATATTTTAAACATCACATTATTTTCCATTATTATTATATTTCTAGGAAATAAATATCCCTTTGATCCATTATTGTGGAATGATTACACATTTCCACTCATCAATCCATTTCCAAAGTTGTTATTATGTAGAAGTGGGAGTTTCAACACCCATGAATTGTGATTTCACTATCTTCATACCCATTATACAATACAATTAATCGCTACATGTATCTGTAATTTTTTTATCATTAATTTAAATTGATTTATTATACTAAAATATTTATTCATTTTTCCATTCATTTAAAATAATTTAAAAACATCGTTCATATATGGAAACATTATAAAACATATTTTTATGAAGATGATTCATTTTCAGTATATACCATTCATGGATTTTTTATAAGAATAGATTCCATGATTTGATATAACATTAACAAGAAAACAATCTCCAGTATATGTCTATATAATGAAAAATATAATGCATAATAATGTTATTAATTGAAAACAACCATGCTCATTTTAATTATTCTAAAAAAACATATGAAGTAATACTTGTTTATTTAGAATGAATCTATTAATTATACTAAACTATTGAACTACTCTACTTACAAAATGAAATTAACACTATACCATGAACCATCTATTCATTATGAAGCCATTGAATATCTTCCTATTATTATACTAAGGATGTCACATAGAAAATGACTCAAGAGGGTAATGAATTCAGTCCCTTGAATAATTTCACCAACATAATATCCCCCTAAAATTATGTTTAAATTTATTCACATTTTAAACATGTATTTATTAGAATATTAAGTGTCATACTCTATAATTTAAATTTATTTTATTTTATTATCTATTGTCTTTGGATATCCTCTTAATGGTGTGGGTGTGTATTCTATTTAAAATTTTTTATATTTGATTATTTTTTGGGTTTTGAACCAATGCATGGGAACCAGAACGTTGGTAGGACTTGTGAGGTCGGCCCAGGTGCCGATACAGTTTCCTAATACATAAAATAATTAAATAATATGAAAAAAATAAAAACACTATTGAAAGTATAATAATAATAATAATAATATGGTAGATAATAATATTAATGTTGTTATTAAAAGTGTAATTAATATTTTTATTACTAAATTATTATTAATTTTATTAGTATTTAAAAATAATGTGAATACTATTAATAATAATAATAATATTATTATTATTAATATTATTTTGAAAATTATTCATATTTTTATGATAATGATGATCATTATTATCATTAAGACTAAAAATATTATTATTAATATTATCATTATAATTTATTTATTATTTTTATTATGATTGTTATGATTATTAATTTGTAGTTTTTATTAATTTTATTAAAAATGTTTTGATCCCCTCTTTATTAATTTATACCCATCATACACCCCTCCACCAATTTATCACTCATGCACTCACCCTCACCCCCCTATACACGACGTGACCCACGATATGTGAAGTCCACCCTCCTCCTTCCCTCAACTGGTGAAAATTGATCCCCATATACAACTCCTACTCCCCGAGTCCCGACTTCCCAACTCCACACTGTTCCTAGTGGCCCAACCCCAATTCTCCGCCTTGTTCTCAATGAATTCATCTCACTTCTTTGCCCTCCACTAGGTGGCACAAACCCCCTTATTCCACCATATTATAGTGCGGCCTGAACCCCACTGCTCTGACGTAACCGTGATAGCCCCCTCTCTGTCAACCCTATCCTTTGGTACATTTGTTTTGATTTTCATTTTTTTTGGTGATTCCATTATCTTGGCCAATCCTTAATAATCATAGTTTGTTTTAGTGAATTTTTCTTTTTTAACAGGATATGTAGAAGGACCCGTAGTGTTTATTCATCCATTTGATGAAGTTTTGTTGTATTCACACGTTTTTGAGGTAGGCGTTTCCGAATATTAACCTTTTGGAAAAATCTGTGGGAACTTGTGACTTTTAAATTAATTTTTATATGTCATTGAAACCATCACATGTATCTTAGTAAAATCATTTTATTGTTTTTATATTATGTAAAATTGTTAAAAATAGATTTTGAAATAATTCCTTTATTATATCTTCAGGATTGTATGCATAAACGCTTCTTGATGATTTTATTAGGATTTCGTGTGTTCATTAATTTTTTTTATAATTTATGTGTGTGGTGTGAATGTAGGTTTTTTATATGAAATTGATTTTAATAAGGAATATCTCATTGGAAATTGGGTAAATCTTGATGTAATCATTTTTTGTGTTCTTTATAAATGTTATATTAAATGAGTAAATGATTTTTTAAATGATGTTTGAAATACAAATCATTAGTTCAAGGTGTTTCAGTGTGGGTTTGGGTTTGATTTGAAAGTGAATGGTTAATTTATGATAATAGATTTTAGTATATTCTGTGGATGCTGGAGTGTTCCATTAGATGTTGTCACATCCATTGGTGCACTAGGTTCACCCATGGTTGTGCCCTCAAATGAAGATGGTACTTGTAAAACGGTTTCCTCCTGAAACCCTAGTTTCATAAATGAATTTTTGTTATTAAATAAATTTAGTTCCCTTTTTTGATTTCTATAAATGGTTTTAAATGAGTTCCTCAGGATTTGGCCTGTTTGGACTTCAATTTGTTGCATTATTTTATAAATGGTAAATGCCAATTGGGATGGTTTGAAGTGTTTTTCTATATGTTCTGAACTTAAGGTAACATTTGGAAATGTAAATATAAAATCAGTGTTTGTTATTTGTTTCTAGTAAATGCATTTAGTTAAGTCGAGCTAAAGGGTCTTTTATAACATTCAACTCAAAAAATGGTGTTGCGTTGATTTTTAGAAATGAATGGGATTATGCAAGTTTGTGTGCCCGATCAGCCACCAATGTGTTTTGTGAAAAGATTTAAATTTTTATACAGTATAGAAGACCGGTGTGAAAATTTTGTGATGTAAAATTAATATATACAGATATATATATATATATATATATATATATTGGGAATACGTATCTAGGTTACCACTTCATGGGTTATCGTAATGGTGGAATCCGTGTTTGGGGTAGGAAATTTGTGATGATGACATTTAATGAGAGTGACACATATGTGGGCCTATTAAATACATAGTATTACAACAAACATGTGTTTCTAGTAATCTTTTAGATGATCATGTAATAGTTTATTTCTAGCCTCGATTAGTTAGGTTAGTACCCTCCTAGAATAGATAGGCCATATGGGTTGTGCCAGTACTGAGGCAAGGATAGGGAAGCTAGTTGGTTATTAAAATTGGGGATTCACCGTACGCCTATTGGTGGTTCTAAACATAGTACATCCATGTATATTTTAGTTATTTTTGAAATCACCGATTGTTATTATTTATCCTAATTAGTAACATTTATTATTTTCCTGTTAGTATTTCTCTACCCCTAGATTTTATCTTACCCTGTCTATTTATTTTCAATGCAACACTATTATCATTTGGATTGGGTTTTATTTATAAAATGGAAATTTATTATATACATGGAAGGTGGCGTGTGTTTGATTTCAAATAGGGTAATCTAATTTCGTCCATTAAAATATTGTAAAACTTATTATTATTTATATATTTCAATCTAGAGTCAATGGACTATATTGTGAAAGGAACACTTGGATCCCGTGTTTTATCATTAGAATTCCAACATAGAATTTCTATGCTCATGTTTATTTTATCATTTAAGTTGCATGATGATTTTTTCTCATGTTCTCCTAGCATAGTTTCTTGTTATTTGAGAAAGGACAGTCTTATGGTTGGTGGTGATGAATAGGTCACATAAAGATTGTGTGGAAACAATTTAGATTTAGTTATTTTCATTTTCATCCATTTTGGATGTATCCTGTAACATGTCCAATTTTTCTTTTAATTGATATTTAGTTTTTAGTCTTTATGTGTTTTCAGTTTGTACAATTTATTTATCTAGTACTGTTTATTTATTTCCAACATAAATCATTCCCACATGTATGTTTTCATTCCCAAAACTAGTTTTTGGCCTGAGGGGATTGGGAATGTGCTTTAGGCCATACCATTGACTGACTCGGGTGACCGGTTCAGGTTCTACCTGATTTGGTTAATGAAAAAATGGTATCAGAGAAGGCCCTTGTTAATTAGGGTTTTTTATTGATAGCGATTAGGACTATAGAGACTTGGGAGGTAGGTGCGTGAAGAGGATCACTAACTCTTGTCCACACAAATCCTTCAATTAGCAAGGGCTGTTCAGGATTTGATTATATCATGAAAAGTGGTTTTTTATTGAGGGATGATAATGGAAGCGAATCGGTGTCATGTAGTGGCATCTCATGGAGTAGTGATCCGTGTTGAGTCCATGTGCTCAGTTCGTTTTCCTCTTAGTGTAATTACCTAATTGGGTCATGTATTTGTACAATGTCGTTGGGGTGGGCATGGACGCTAGCCTTTGCTTCCTGTTGTTTGGTGTATGAGGTTCTCTATTATATTCTAGTTCATGTAAGGGATTTTGAAAGAAATGGTTTTTGGCATGAAAGTGCCTTCTTTAAAATGATTAAAAAAATTTATGGTGGTGTTTTAGAAAAAACATGGATTTTAATGTTGAAGATTCTTGGTCGGATGATTTGGTACTTCATTGGAATTTTAATGAAATAGCTTGGTTAGACCTTATAATTAATTATTGAATTTTTGACATGTGAGATATATATAGAAACTGTGTGTTGGTGCGTATAGATAAAAGTGGATGAACACATGTGAAAAAGGACATGGGATTTCATCGATGTTCATTTTACATTAAAGGATTGACCTAGTTTTCTAAATGATGTTTTTGAAAAGGTTTTTTTGGATATGTTTATATTTATATTGTTTTTGAGATGATTTTTTTGGATGATAGTGATTTTTTAGATGTTTCTTCTTCTTGATATTAGTTTTGGATATATGCTTTGTATGATGTTCTGAAAATTCCACTCACAAAGGTCTCCAAAGTCTCTAATTAGTCATGCCTAGTTTTTGGTTCTTATCTAACGTTTTATATTCATCATGATGATCAAGGTCCATTAAATGTAGCGGGGAGCATTCTAGAGGTTGAGCATGTCTTCAGGGTATTAAGAACTCCTGAAGCATTCAATGTACATGTTGTACAAGGTATGTACAAACTTCAAGATCTCAATGAATGGTAGTTGTCCACCCCACCATCAATGTATGTTGGGATGATCTGGGATGACATTAAATCTATCTTCATCTGATGGTTCACACCTGATGAGTTGAAGGAGAATAAAAAGAAAGAGCTCGTGAATATTCAAAAAGGACAACAGAATGTGAAAGAATATGTTAACAATTTTAAAAAGTTGGTTTCAATATTTTCGAAGGTAGTATCATGGGATTGGAGGAAGACGTCTCTCTAAAATGGGGGTCTTAATCTAGAAATCATGGAGCATGTCCTACCATTTACGGAACAACATTTTGAGAAGATGGTAGATGAAGTGTTCCTAGCTGATTTGGTCTCACGAGTACAGATGGTTGATAATCCATCATATCCAATAGCTCATGAAGGATCCCCATATGGAGAGAAGTTTAAGCTAGAGGAGCCTTCTTCAAAGGAGTTCCTTCAATGGTTCTTGTTTTTGGTTCGTCAGATCATCCTCATGTGTGCCACTAATATTGTCGGTTTGGAAACTTGAAGCAACCATGCCACATCCCTACAAAGATGTGTCATCATTGCAGATGTTTGGGTCATTTGGAGAAGTATTTCAGTAATTATATCCCGCAAAATATATTGTGACCTAAGGATTTGAGTGTCTGTCTACGAGGAAGGAGATGCTTTAGTTATCGGAGCCCCAGTCATTTGTATGTAAGTGATTAGTGCACACTTCCAAGAGTTATTAGGGGGGTGAATCTATTGTCCGAGTTTGGTGTCTCATGTGGGAAATGGAACATTTAAATACTATTGATTCATTTATTCTACTATTGAGGGTTTTCCTCTGTTGTAAGTCCATCATTTTTTTGGGATATTTTAAGGAACATGATCTATGGTTATCAAAGAACTCTTATTTTTCTGTATATGGTTCTCATAAACATGCATTTTTTAAAGTATGTTTGGTCAGTGTATGGGATGGATTCAATTTATTGGTGATCATTAGGCGATGTTTGGGTTTTGTGAGATAGGTGAATGGTGTTTCTGATAGTTTTTTAGTTGATGTTTCTATTATAATTTTTTCCCATATATTAGAGGTTTTCATTGGTTTGATATGAGTTCGTAGTTCTAATGGAGGATTTTTTTTCTCGTGCTATATAAGCTTGTTTGGATTGGTTGGGATTTCTTGAATGGCCCCCACTCCCTAGGGTAAAATGTTGGCATTTAATTTCTGTGCTCTTCAAATCCTTATGGTGGGGAATGCCTTGTATTCTCCCATTGTTATGGGGTTTTAGTTTCATCTAGATCGGTCAGGTGTGACTTGGGTAATAAGTAGTCACCTTGAAATTCCTTTTTTCTCCGAGTCGTGTCTGGGAATGGACTCAATTCTTGACAATAATTGGGATTGGTGAATTTCTGGGGGCAGAATGTATTATGGTGGGGACAATTGAAAAACACCCACCTTTAAAATTATTTTATTTAATTATTTTATTGTTTTAGATAGCCATGTCATGGTGTAGGTTCAGTACTAGATCAATTTTTTTAGGATTGTTTATTTTGGTGGGTTTCCGACACGTGCGTGGGAACCAGTGTCATGACCCATCCCACGGGGCTCATTCCATGACTACCCCAAGCCCACCTTCCATAGGCCAGATGCTGGCGACTAGTACCAAACAAATAATTCCCTAAAACTGGGAAAACATTGCCTTTATAACCTATAACACACACACAAGCAAGCACACAGCTGGATGAAACGCCAAGTAAACTTTATAACAAAAGAGAATTGATAGTAAAAGGGTCCAGAATAAAATCCCAACCCGAATGTACAAGTACAACTGAAATGCAATACAATTGAAGAAAAAGAAAATAAAGCTACCGGATTGTCCTACAAGGTTCCTAACTCAAGGATAGGTATAAATCATCTACTCAACACTCCAAATCCATTTGTCTCCTCTGTGTACCGACAAGCTGTATGGTCCACCTCTAGGTACTGTCCAGTCCGACTACTCTTAGCCTTAGTCAGTGTTATTCGTCATCTCTATCCAACACAACAAGGTGTGGGCAAAACCCGTGCAGGTGTGAGTATAATGATACTCAATAGGGACCCTGAAACCCTCAAGGTCTCACAAAATCCAACAAGGATAAACCACATAATAGGAAATCAATAGATAACGCTACTTAGTTATATGCCCATAAATATACCTATGTTATTCAGTAATCCATATCAATCATGAGGAAAGCACAAAAGTACTGACTCAGCAGAACCAGGATTTTTATTCACATTATCAAAACCTCAGAATTTGGAGAACTCCTGCTCGATCGAGTATAGTGGGAATGTAGTGTCACTCAGAGGCACTTCCCACTAACCTTGGACTGCTGAGGTACTCCTCCTATCGAGCATCATGGGTCTGTTGCATCACAAAGAGGTGCTACCCACTGCGGGTCTACCACCACACCCAGACACTCCCCATTATAACCTGCAGAGGTACTCCTCCTGTCGAGTATAGTGGGTCTACGGCCACAACCAGGCGCACCTCCACCATGGGTCTTCCCCCACAACTAGGCGCTCCCAACTGGGCTAGTACAATCACTCTGAGTAAAACGGTTAGCAGTCGTCAGGTCTCAGCCAGATACTAGGTCTCCGCAGTATGCTCGCTCGACTCCAGGAGGATCCTCTCTACAAGCTACTGGTTGATGATCCATTATCACGAAGGCCCACGATGAATTTTCCCAAAGGTCTTCCATTTCATAGGGGTCTCAATTCAACAGACAACACATCAATCGGACGCCCAATCTGTGAGTTATTAGTCTTTTTGTCCCATGGGACCGGTTGTATTCGTGCATGATCCGACCTGACAATCTCTCAACTATACCCTAAAATATAATGGGATATACTCAAAGGGATCGCCACGCTAAATGATTTCTAGCGCCACTGACGGTTCATCAAACAGATGTCTGATGCCAACGATATGGTCGAAAGAGATTAAATGGGTCATAGTGGGCCCGATTTCGGTCTGACCTGGTCGGACTAACCTAGCCCGACCCGGCCTGGGCTGACCCTGTTCGGATCTACCCAGCCTATAGTGTGGCACAACCCGTTGGGTAAGGCCCAGCCTGCAAGGTCTTTTCCGGTAGGCCGTGAGGGGCCGTGGAAGCCGTGAAGGCCGCGAGGCGGCTCAGCTCGGCTCGGCACGGCCGCAAAGGCTGCTCGGGGAGGCAGTATCACAGCTGGGCGGTAGACCGATTTTGATGGCTGCCTCAAGGGTGGTTTATCCTAGAGGGCATAGCTAGGGAGGCCTGTCCTGGAGGGCATCATGGGGTGCAGATCGGCCCGGAGGGCGCCACGAGGGGTCGCGGCCGGGGCGCCGCGAGGGGGCCAGGACGGTACGGCCGGGGCGCAGGAAGGGGTGTTGGACGGTTCAGTAGGGGTTCCGCGAGGAGCCAAAGGCGGCTCATCACAGGGCAACATCCTGGATTGGCTTCTCGGCATGAAAATGGTTTGACAGCAGCGTAGACTAGCGAAGGCCGTGGGTGCCTCATGGCGACACAGTAAGGCTGTGGGCGGCGGAGTCCCACAGGGCGCGGAGGTCATGGGAGACGGTGGCTGCGAGCGGCGTAGTGCCGTTTCCTTTTTCCCGTTACCCCATTTTGATGAACACACCAATGAAGAATGGAAGATGGGTCGGGCCATGTTAGTTTGTCATGCACCCTTCGTGTTTAGAGTGATCGCTAGCTGGTCAACATAGGATAAGAATGAATAACGTCAAACACTTCCGCAATGATTATTCCCAAAATCCGCAAAAAGAAACATATGTGGATCAATTAGTTAGAAAGTAGATCTTTATTCCTTGTTCTAGAAGGGAATAACTTGGGTATATAAATCTACAACAATAATCCCCTTCATTGTTCGTCGTTGGTTGATGTTAGTGCGAGAAGGAGGACGAAGATTCGTTTTAGACTAACATGTCCTACGTTGGAGGATGTTTTGAGGAAGAAAGTTGAAGTTGAGGTAATTATTTGTAGTTGAAGGCATTCCTTGATGACATTCTTCATCGGTGGAGCATTCCTCATTGGGGATCATAATACTCTATGTTTTGGGTGTCGTGTCACTTTACCAGCGCTTCGTCACTTGGAGAAGTTGTCCCAAAACCTCCTCCCAAGATACATATATATATGAGAGGGGAAGAGGTTTGTAACGATCGTGGAATTTATGATGGTTCACTTATTAAGATCCTTCCTGAATTCCAACGACACTATTACTTAATTTAAAAAGGGGTCAAGCCCATTGATTTACGTTAGCACAAATAATGGTGGTGCATTGACATAATTAATATAGAGGAAGCTCAAGAGACTCCACCACATTAATTAAAAAGTTGAGAGGTTTCTCCCTCATTAAGAGGGGAGTTGAGAGGTTTAGGCCTCGGGTGGTCCCCACCACCATAACCTCTCATGGGAGGTTAGGGTATGGTGGTCCCCACCACCATAACGTCTCATGGGAGGATAAGGTCTGGTGGTCCCAACATCCCAACTTCCATAAGGAGGTTTAGTTCCAGTTCCCAACACCCACCTGGGCATTGAAAATAAAAATAAAGTTTCACACACACTATTTTTTTATTTTTTCTGTCATGAAAAACCCAAATTGTATCATTCACTCTTGACCCACTATGGTCGAGGTGATGGACTCATTAAGAGAATATCGGCGTTGCATGTTCAATGGTGTGCTTGGATATCAATTTCGAGCACCCTTTCAAAAGTTGCAAAACTCTACTTGCGCGTTCATAGAATGTACCCTAAAAACAGTTCAGAAATTTATTATCAATCACCCTCAACATGTGCCGGTCGAGGATAGGATATTCTCTACATAAAACACACCCCGATGAACCCAAAGGTACACTCGGATTTTCAATCCAATTTACCATTTAGATGTTCTGAATTTGACAAAAAAATAATTGCTACTTAATTATTTTATTTGCAGTCAAAAACTAACATTCTCTTGTGGCCCACACCGGCAAAAATTATTATGTACTAAATGAAACCATACCCTAATGAGTTCAGCGGTGGTATAATATTTTCAATTCGAGTAACCATTTGTCAGTTATAATAATTTTAAAAATAAAATAATTTATTTAATTATTTTATTTATGATTATTCTATTTTTGGGTTTTCTCATAGGAGGCCCACCCCGACTAATCGTAAGTCGCCCATAGAGTAAACCTACCATCTTGATCCCAAAAGTTCCCTCAGATTTTTGATCCGAGTAACCATTTAAGATTTCTTCCACTTTTTCAGGAAAACTTCTTACGCGTGTTAACGTAAGCATAAAAAAAATTCGACGGATCATTCTGGGAACCCCGGGCCTCAGAATTACGCTCTTCCAAATTTTTCATACTCGTAAAATTCCAATTTATTTAAAAAACATAATGGACATTCTGAGTCTTTACATTCTCTCCACCTCAGGGCTCGACATCCCAATATGCCACAACTGATCTAGGTAAACAAGTGGGGGTAATGAGCACGCATCTGTGCCTCCCGCTCCCACGTGCTCTCATAGAGGTTCCTCTTCTGCCATCAAATGTGCAAAATAGGTATCGACCATCCACAAAGGACCAGATCATATTGATCCTGAATCTGAACTGGATCCTTTGAAAAATTCGCCCCATCGTCGACGTCTAACTCTCCATGGTCGATGACGTGAGAAGGATCGTGCACATATCTCCTCATCTAGGATACATGGAAGACGTCGTGGACCCGGTGCAACTGAGGTGGATGAGATAAACAGTAAGACACATTGCCAACTCTTCTAAGGGCCTAAAAAGGTCCAATAAATCTCTGAGGTAACATTCCGCCCTGGCCAAATCTCCATATACCTCTTCGGGGTGAGACCCGTAGGATGACGTGGTTGCCATCCTATAACTCCAAAGGTCTTAATCTCCTGTCAGCATATAACTTCGGCCTGCTCTATGTAGTCTTCATCCTCTCCTGGATTATCAACACATTCTCTGTGGTAGCCCATACCATCTCTAGGCCCACTAGTGCTGACTCCCTTAGGTCAGTCCAATGCAAAGGTGATCTACAAGGTCTCCCATACAATGCCTCAAAAGGTGCCATCCCTATAGTGGATTGATAGTTGATATTGTATGAAAACCCCACCAAAGGTAAGTGATCCTTCTAATTGTGACCGAAGTCGAGGAAAAAAACACAAAACATGTCCTCAAGGGTCTGAATGGTCTGCTCAGCTTGAGCAATCATCTGAGGATGGAAGCAATGCTCAAACGAAGCAACATCCCAAAACTCTCCTGCATAACAATCATAAACGATCGTCGAGGGTAATCCATGTAACCAAAAAATATCATACACATTGAGGAGTCCCATTCTCTCTACCGAACCCTATTATTTGGTTGGTAGAAAGTTTTCTGACTTGGTGAGTCAGTAGTCGATCACCCAAATCGAGTCATGACCCCTAGATGTACGTGGAATTCCATTCACTAATTCCATGCATATCCCATCTCACATCCACTCTAGGACCTCTAAAGGCTGAATCAAGCCTTCTGGTACTTGATGCTCCGCCATTACTTGTTGACAAGTGAGGCACCGAGAGACAAACTCTCCAACATCTTTCTTCATTCCTAGCCACCAGTGCTGTCATCGGAGGTCCTGGTACATCTTCACCACTCATGGATGTACCGGTAGAGGGGATGTGTGGAACTCCTTCATCACATCCTCCTGAAGTGACATTGGTACCATGGTATGTCCCCAGAATTGAATGACGTGCTACCCACCATCATAAAATCAATTAGGTGCATGTCCAGTGGATATCTGAGCACATCGTGTCTCGCAGTCAGCACCTCTGTGCTATGCCTCCCGGACTCACTAAAGGAGTGGGGGGTGACTGTAACAGACTGATCAAAAGATGCTCCTTCTCGATCCAAAAAGGATATCTGCAAAGCGGCTAGCTTATATGTCACCTCACTCAGCGGATGCTGGCCAAACAACTTGCTCAGTGCTTCTGGGACCATGTTACCCTTCCCAGTAGTATATACTATCTCAATGTCAACTTATGCTGCCATGAGGGTGAGTTTTGCTGACTTATGAGTGATTGTTTTCACCATCATATTCATGAGTTTATCCTGTGCTTCATGGGATTCCTTTTTTTCGACCTAGGAAAACCCCATTCCACTATTGTAGATAATCCACAACCTCTTTGCCTAATAAAGTCAATCTTAGTGTGAACTGTGGATGCCATGTCCAAACCCAAACTAACATCATAAGGCGTCGATGCTGCCACCATCTTGTTCCAACTGAAACTCTCTCCTCAATGGTCAGATCACACCATCGGGATAGGTTTGATTATCAAGTCTCCTCCCAAAGGTATCTCCAGACGTGAGGGTCAAGTCAACAGTTTAATAGGAAAATCAAGGTCCTGTACAAAATTCATGGAACGAAGGAATGATTGGTACCAATGTCTATTGATATGACAACTAGTTGTATACAAAGACCATACCTGGAATCATTCCTAGATCCCATGGGTCGTATTCCATGACCACATGCAACTACTCTCTTCCCATGTTTTCCATCTCCCAGAGCTTGGAGGGGTCCACACAAATAGGGGGTGGTTGTAACATGTCAAAAAGTACACCACCTCATGCTGCTCTCGTAACTTTGCTTCCACGTCTTCTGCCCTACAGACTCATATCTCCCTAACACTTCTTCTTTCCAAAACATTTTACATGCCCAAGTCTCTGAGACAGACGTCAGTGTCCTGATTTCCCACAGCTAACATTCACTAGATGTATCCGCTCAACCAATGAACATTCATTCACAAAGGTTCTCTCTATCACCCTAACATAAGTAGAAATTCAAAGAGGAATAGTGCTGGCTCAGATGTCCTTTAAAAAAACCTTTCATAGAAGTTCTATCCCTAAAGCACTGATCGTATCGTTTTAATCGAGTACCAAGAATGATCAGTATGCCTTGATGAATACTCACCTAACGACATGTCTTCCTATCGAAGCTGTATAAGTTCTAGAGAACTCTCAACCACCTCCTTGAGCTTGTCCTCAGCCGCCTGTGAGTCTGACTCTCCTAAGAACGTGAGGGGTATCTGATTCTGAAAGACGTGTAAGGAACTAAGACTACATGTGTCCTCTACCAGTACTTCTAATTGTAACTGCTGGCCAATGGGTAGTGATATAGGTGGAAAACTACCTGATAGTACTATCTCGGGCAGCGGTACATGTACCGAAGTCTCATCACTATGTGGACCATCTTCATGGTAACTCATTGATAAAGACCAGTAGCTATGATCACCGTCTACTCTAATGGTGTATCAACTAGATGGGAATCTCTAGTAATCGCCTCCAACCATCCCAGAACAACATGGGAATCTGTCTCGCCTGAAAACCTCATAGGAATATACTTGTAGAACTTGTAAAACATGCTCAATTGGTGGGAACCATCTACCAGTTTGGCTGGTGGTATCTATAGACAAATGGGTGGTGTTTCCGCTAGTACACCACCCGATGGTGCCAACTTAGCAAGAGGGCCCTGCACCAGAGCCTCATCACTCGGTGGGCTGTCAGTGCATGAAACTCTCAGAACACTAACTAGCTATCTTCATGGATGAATCCTGAAAAAAAATATTCAACACAGTCAAAATATTATACATGGTGAGCTGACCTGGTGAGATGACTTAAGAAATCACAATGAAAACACACACGCAATCAGTGTTTTCGTGCAATGAGCTAGAAACCAGAAGTTAGGGTCCTGGTGTATAAATACGTCAGTCACCACACCAACACTGGACTCCCTGAACTCAAAATCGTACTCAATACACATAAAACTATTGTTTCACAGAAAATATCATAGTTTTATGTTCTGTGGTAGAACCAACTTCTCTGATACAAATTTGCCACGACCAGTCCCCCAGGTCTCGTGCCGTGACTACCCCAAGCCCGCCTTCCATAGGCCAGGGGCTGGAAACTAACACCAAAGGCGAAATTCCTTAAAACTAGGAAGGAATTGCCTTTATAACCTGTAACACACACACAAGAAATCACACAACTGGACGAAACACCATGTAAACATTATAAAAAAAGAGGGGTGAATATAAAAGGGTCCAGAATACAAGCCCAACTAGAAAGTACAAGTACAATTGAAATGCAATACAACTGAAGAAAAAGAAAAAAAATCCACTGGATCATCCTTTGAGGTTCCTACCTGAAGTGTAAGAACATATCTTATCGTCAGTACTCCTCATCAATCTGTCTGCTCCGCGAACTGACAAGACGTATGGTCCACCTCTGGGTACCATCCATTCCTGGTACTCTCAGCCTCAGTTAGCACTATCCGTTGTCTGCATCAAACACAACAAGGAGTAGGCATAACCCGTACATGGCTGAGTATAATGATACTCAGTGTGGACCCCGAGACCCTCAAGGTCCTACAAAATCCGATAAGGATCAACCAAAAAGAATTAAATCAATAGATAAACTTACATAGATATATGCCCAAAAATATATATAAGTTATTAAGTAATCCATCTCAATCATGAGGAAAAAAAGTACCTACTCAGCTCAACTTGGATTGTTATTCATATTATCGAAAACTCAGCTTCTGGAGAACTCCTGCTCAATTTAGTACAGTGGGTCTACAACATCACACAGAGGTTCTTCCCACTATCCTTGGCTGCTGAGGTACTCCTCCTATCGAGTACAGTGGGTCTGATGCATCACACAGAGGTGCTCCCCACGGTGGGTTTGCTGCAACACCCATGTGCTCCTGCTCATAGCCTGCAATGGTACTCCTAATGTCGAGTACCATGGGTCTACTGCCAAAACCAGGCGCTTTTCCACTATGGGTATTCCTCCACATCTAGGAACTCCCCACTATGATAGTAAAATCACTCCGAGTCAAATAGTCAGCAGTCGCCGGGCCTCAGCCAGCTAATATGTCTCTATACTATGCTCACTCGTCTTCAGGAGGATCCTCTCCACAAGGTAATTTTCAATGATCCACTATCACGAATTCCCACGAAGAAGTATCCCAAAGGTCTTCCACATCATAGGGGTCTCAATATAACTGACGGCACTCCAATCAGATTCCCGGTCTACGAGTTATTAGCCATTTAGTCCCGGGGGCCTGGTTGGATTCGTTCTTGATCCGACCTAATCGTATCTCAACTGTACACAAAACTCCATTGGGGTATAATAAAAAGTATCTTAATGATCTAAGACTTACAGATCCACTAAATGTTCTTCAAATGGATGACCAATTTCAATAATATTGCCGAAGAAGCGTAAATGGGCCTTAGGGCGCCCAGGTCCGGTCTGACCCGGTCGGACTAACCTGGACCAACTAGGCTTGGTATGAAAGAGTTTGGGTCAATTCAACTTGTAGTGTGGCCCGGCCTGTTGGGTTCGTCTCAACCCATATGGTCCAGTCAGGCAGGTCGTGAGGGCCGCCAAGGTCCTCAGAAGCCGCGAAGGCCGTGGGGTGGCTTGGCATGGCCGTGAAGGTCGTTGGGGGAGGCGATCTGGGCACGTGACGGAGGACCGGACGTGAGGGGTGCCATGAGGGAGGTTCGGCCCATCCTAGAGTGCACCGCAGGGGGGGTGGAGAGGCCCAGAGGGGGCTGCGAGGGGCATGGGCCTTTTCGGCCGGGGTGCCACAAGGGGCGCGGGTCGGTTCAGCCGGGGCGCCATGAGGGGGCGGGCCAATTCTGCAGGGGCACCCCAAGGGGCGTGGACCGGTTCAGCTGTGGCACCGTGAAGAGGTGTAGGTGGCTTGACCAGGGATAGCAGCATGCCTCCGCGGCTTAGCACAACGGCAGTTCGATGATGGAACAGGCTGGCGGAGGCCATGGTTGCTGGGTGGCGACGTAGCAAGGCCAGGGGCGGCAGAGTGTCGTATGGCGTGTAGGCCGCGGGCGGCGGTGGCCACAATCGGTGGAGAGTCGTTCCCTTTGTCACCTTCTTCCATTTCTAAGAACACACCAATGAAGAATGATAGAGGAGTTGTGCCATGTTAGTTTGGCCCGCACCCTTCGTGTTTAGATTAATAGAAAGCAGATCAACATTGGATAACAAAGAAGAACGTCAAACACTTCTTCAATGATTATTCTCAAAACCTGCAAAAGGAAACATATGTAGATAAACTATATAGAAAGTTGATAGGTGTTCCTTTTTCTATAAGGGAAGAACATGAGTCTATAAATCAATCACAATAATCCTCTACCTAGTTCATTTTTTATTGACGTTAGTCCGAGAATGTGGACATCAATTCATTGTAGACAAACTTGTCCTACGTCGTAGGATGTTCTGATGAAGAAAGTTGAAGTCAAGGTCATTATTTGTAGTTGAAGGAATTCCTCAATGGAGTTCTTCATTGGTGGGGCGTTCTTCATTAGAGAGCGTAATCCTCTAGGTGTTGGGCATCACATCACTTTACCAGCACTTTGTCACTTGGTGAAGCCATTCCAAAACCGCCTCCCAACCTCCATATATATAAGAGAGGGGGGGGGGGAGGTATGTAACCATCATTAAATTTATGAAGGTTAATTTATTAAGAACCATCCTAAATTTCAAAAATGCTGTTACTTAATTTTAAAAGGGGTCAAGCCAATTAATTTACATTGGCGCAAATAATTTTGGTGCATTGGCATAATTAATGTGGAGGAAGCTCAAGAGGCTCCCCCACATTAATGAGGAAGTTGAGAGGTTTCGCCCAAAATTAAAAGGGTAGTTGGGAGGTTTAGGCCTTGGGTGGTCCCCACCATCATAACCTATCATGGGAGGTTAGGATCTGGTGGTCCCCACCACCCTAACCTCTCATGGGAGGTTAAGGTCTGGTGGTCCCAACATCCCGACTTCCACAGGGAGGTTTAGTTCCAGTGGACCCCACCTCCCAACACCCACATGTGTGTTGCAATTAAAAATAAAGCTTCACACACACTTTTATTTTCATTTTTATTCTTTCACGAAATACCCAAATTCTATAATTCACTCTCGACCCACTATGGTTGAGATGAAGGTCTTATTAAGTGAATACTGGTGCTATGAGTTCAACTGTGTCTTCATATTTCAATACCGAGTAGCGGTTTAATAGTTACAAAATGCCGCTTGTGCGTTCAATGAACAAACCTGAAAAATTGATCGGAAAATTATTATCAGTCACCCTTGACCCGTGCTAGCCAAGGTTAGGCTCTACTTAGGTGAAACACACCCCAAAAAACCCAACGATACTCTCGGATTTTCAATACGAGTTATCGTTCAGATGTTATGATTTTACAATAAAATAATTGTCACTTAATTATTTTATTTGCGGCCAAAAACTAACTCTTTCTGTTGGCCATCTCCATCCAAATTTAGTATATTTTTAAAGAAAGCATACCCTAACGAATTCATCGGTGGTCTCAGATTTTTAATTAGAGTTAATTTTTGTGATTTATAAGCATTTGAAAAATAAAATAATTTAATTTATTATATTATTTACCATTATTCCATTTTTGGGTTTTCTCACAGGAGGCTCGCTCCGACTAATCTTAAGTCACGCCTAGGGTAAACCCACCATCTAGAGCATAACAGTGCACTCAAATTTTTTATCCAAGTAACATTTTAAGTGTTATTGAACTTTTTTAGGAAAAATGCTTATGCGCATTAACTTAAGCTTAACTAAACCTCGACGGATCATTCCAGGCACTCTGGGACTCGGAATCGCACACTGTCAGATTTCACGGACTCATAAAATTGCCATTTATTTTAAAAAAATATTCATGGACTTTCTAGGTCTTTAAATCTATATGGGTGGTTGTAACCATGTAGTTGATTGTGTCCCCGTATCATTTCCAAATTCTTAAAATAAATAAATCTTAATAAAATAAAATAAAATGAATGTTGAGATGATAATAATAATAATATTATAGTCGTAGAGAATAATAATATTATTATCATGAAAAGGGATATTGATATTTTTATTATTAAATTATTATTAATGTTATTATTATTTAAACATGATGTGAATATAATTAATATTTTTATTATTATAATGATGATGATGATTAATATTTTTAGGAAAATAATTATTATTTTAATGGTTATTATTAATATTAATATTATCATTAGGATAGGATTTTGAGGTTTTTTGTGGACTTTTGGCACCTAAACCAGGTGTCTATAAAGAAAAATTATCAATAACCAAGGATTGATGACCACTTAGATGAGCTGAATGGACCGAGGTGGTTCTCAATGATTGACGTCAGATTAGGTTGTCATAAAATTCAGGTATGTAATGAAGATGTACTGAAGATATCCTTCAGTTGTTGGTATGGACACTATGTGTTTTTTCTGATTCCTTTCGACATAACCGATACCCCTGTAGTTTTCATCGAACTCAGGAAGAGGATCTTCCTACCTTACCTCTATCCTTTCGTGGTGGTATTTATTAATGAAAACTTAGTGTAATTGACGTTAGGCGAGGAGAACGTTATAAACTAATGGATTTTTCATGATACACTCCAAGAGAACCACCTTTTTGGTTTACTCTTGAAGTGCTAGTTCTAGATTCGAGAGGTCCACTTTCTTGGGAATTACATCTCAGAGGATAGAGTTGTTGTGGATACGGTGAAGATAGAGGAAAAGGATTCTTGGGAACCCCCTCATAGAATGATGGTGGTACCAATTTTTGTTGGGTTGGTTGGATTCTTCCAGAGATTTGTACCCAACCATTCCAAAGTTGCATCACCTTTATCAACCTTGACATGGAAGGGACAACCCTTCAGGTGGATATAGAAGCACCTATATGGTTTCTAGGAGGTGAGGCTGAGACTGTTAAGTGCCCCCATCTTGAGTATACCATAAGAGATAGTTGGGTATATAGTCTTTTGTGATGCTTCTGTTATGGGACTGGGTTGTGTGATGATGCATGATCGAGTATTGATCGCCTATGGCTCATGGTTGTTGATGAAGCATGAGTAGAACTATGTGACCCGTGACCTATAATTAGCTGCAATGGTCTTTTATTTAAATATGTTGTGACACTGCTTGATGGGTGAACAGTTTACCATATACTCTGACAACAAACGTCTCAGGTTTATATTCTCATAGAAGGACCAGATCTTGAGACAATGACAGTGGTTGTAGTTCCTCAAGGACTATGAATTTGAGATAGTCTATACACTTGGTAATGGAAACGTGGTGGAAAATTCGCTCAGCACGAGGTCTGGTTTACAACTTCTTAGTGAGGCAATACAGTAGCTAGCTGCGATGAAGATATCCTTCATGGACAATGATGGAGAATATTACTTGCAGTAAATGACTATCACTTCCCCACTATTATAGAGAGTTAGGGAGTCACATCTTGTGTAGTATGACAACAAGGCCCAGCGCACAAAGTTAACCTCTGACAGGCTGTTAAATGATTTTCGATAGGTGGGGATCACACCATCCTCTTCAGAGGACACACTGTAGTACCAGTTACATTGTAGGAGGAGGTGTTGGGGGAGTTTCATATATTCTCATTGGTGGTACATCCTGGTGTGGTGAAGATGTACTAGGATATCTGACATCTGTACTAGTGTCCATGGATGATGAAAGTGGTGGCATAGTTCATTTCGGGATGCCTCACTTGTCGGGAAATGAAGGCCACACATCAGGTTCTAATAGGCTTGGACCATCCACTTGAGGTACTGGAATGGAAGTGGGAGGTTATCTCCATGTACATCATAATGGGGTAACCACGCACCTCTTGAGGCCACTACTATATCTGGCTGATCGTTGAAGGACTCACCATGTCATCTCAATTCATACCCATCTAGAAGTAGGGATCGGTAGAGGGGTTGGGACACCTCTAAATTCTGAAGATAGTGTGACTTCATGGGTTTCATTCGACAATCATATCAAATCATGATGCACACTTTCTATCTCGGTTGTAGAAGGGATTGAATGAGGCATTCAGGACTCAACTATGATTTAGCACAACTTTTCACCCTCTCACATATGGGTAGATGGAGCGGACCATACAGACCATGGTGGAAATGATTCACGTTTATGACCTTGATATTATTCACATTTTGGAGGACCATCAACCACTGTTGTAGTTTTCATACAAAACTAGCTATCACTCCACCATTGGAATGGCACTATTTGTGCCCTTGTACGAGCAGCCATGCGGATCACCTATATGTAAGAAAGAACCAAGGGATTCAACACTCATTGGTCCAGAGTTGGAACAGGATACCACTGTGAAGTTGAAAACTATCTAGGGGAATATGGGGACTACACAAAGCCTAAAAAAATTGCATGCTGATAGGAGGAGGAAACCATTGGAGTTTGAGGAGGGAGACCCTGATTTCCATCAGGTCTCACCCCACCAGGGTTTTCAGAAATTTGGATGGGGTATCTAGCTATTTATGAAGTTCATCAGACATTTGTAGATCCTTAATGGAGTTATCAAAGTGGCGTACCACCAAGAACATCCCCCACATATGCACCTAGTGCACAATTGTTTTCACCTATCACGGTTGATGAGGTATGTGCATGATCCATTGCACGTCATCTACAGGGGAGAGCTGGACCTTTATGACGAGACGACATTTACAGAGTTCCTAGTGGAGGTACATGACTGACATGAATTGGTCCTTCATGGATGGTCAATTCCTCTGGTGTGCATTTGGAGTCTACATTAGAATCTGCATGAGTGCATATGGGAGCGAGAGTCTCATATTCATGCTCCGTACCCTCATTTTTTTCTTTAGACATTGTTTTTCTTTTCGAGGACATAAATCACATTAGTGGAGAGAATGTAATGTATCTAAATATCCTTATAATTTTTGTAAATTGAATGGAATTATTTTGATATCACACGCTTTGAGGGCATGTGATTTTGAGGCCCGGTGGGCTCAGAACGAAAATTTGATATTTTTTTAAGTTCACTTGAGTAAATGTGCGAGAGGGGTTTCCAAAAATTTTAACCTATGAATAGATGAAAAATCATAAGGAACCATTGAACTCGGAATTATGAGATACTTCTAGAAAGAACCTAACTTCAAAAAACCATGTTCTGATGAGAAATTTAATTTTAGGGATTTTCGGAAAATTATAAAATATCTTAAAATATATATTATTTTTATTCTTCTCTCACCGGTGAGCTGCGGACGATGGTGTTGAAGTGTGGAGAGGAGGCACATTAAATGAATATTTTTCACGGATCATTAATGTGCAGTGTAAATATACTTTATCTTAGGCGTATCGACATGATGTAGTAGTAAAACAGATACACTACAACATGATTTTTATTAATAAGCTAATGTGTTGGGGGAAATGAGAATTAAATAGTGGAAAATTCCCATTGATGCCACTTGTATGTTTTCTCTCTAATTAAGAACGCTGAACACCAAGGAAAAGTTAATAACATTGTCACACTCCGAATAATGGATATGGGATGGAAAGAACACCTTCGACTTCTTGAATATTTCCAGGTATACCGCCTCAATGTCAAACTACTTTTGAGATAAGGGTTTGTTTTGGTTTTTTTTCCGTTATTCATTCTAATCAATGAAGGACGATCAACCCATGAACTGGTTGATCCGTGGATTGTATTTTCTTGCAGCATGGTGATGTTTCAAGTGATTTCTATTTAGGATTAATTTTTAGGATCTATAGATCTATAATCCCAAAACCTGCCCATGTTTTAAAACTATAACGTAAAGTGCGTAGGCTAACACGAACGAGGCCCGAGCTCCTCCATTTGTGTGTTTTTAATGGAATATAATTATGAAAATGGACGCAAGGAATATTCAAGGACTTCAAGGATAATGTGAAACCCAACAGAGGTTATAGGCACTGTCTGTGTGAAGAACGGACCACCTGTGTGGATCTGGTGGTCCACTAAAGAGGTTGCATGTGCGCTAGTGGTTCCAGCTACGACAATGACCATCGGTTGTCTCCCGTGGTTGTAGACATGATCCAGATGTGGTGTTACTTGATTGGGTGCTAGGAAGAGACGTCAGATGGGCCGATGGATGGCAGCAACGACGCAGCCCCTCGGCCGCGTCGGTGGAGCGGCCTGCAACTGCGGGCCGAAGGTATCGGAGGCATGCAGTCTTCAACCGCGTGTTGGATTTTGGGCCGGCAATAATTTCCAGCCATGTCATGGTTGGGCCATTTTCACTTGAAAGCAGTGCAAGAAATGGACCGCGTCGATGGTGGTGGTTGAAACGGAACTGCATCGACCGTGATATAGGAAATGGCCCTATGTCAGCCGTAGGGTGAACAATAAGCCAGACGCTGCTACTAGCCACGTTCCAGACTCGGGGATTAGGTGGCTAGTGGGATGGACCCACCCAATGGGATGAACCTAGGATCGGAAGGGTCTGACATGGGTCAGTAGATTACAGTCGGTTCAGTTTACCCCAGGTCGGGTCGGGTTGAGTCTGTCTGACCAGGTCTGACCAGACCTAGACCCATCCAACCCCTTTTTAGAAAAACACCAATTTCTTGCAAACCATGCATCAGATTGATAAAATATTTTCGGCGTTGGAAACCGTACGATGAGTTGGGTATGTTGAAATAATCTATAGAGGATTTCATAGAATTATAATTTCGAACAATGGCATGAGGCACAATTCTTCCATGATCAAGTGTGCTATGTGCGGAAACCCTTTAGATGTTTGAGATCTCAAGACTTATGACGAGTGAACCTATGTGGATCAGATTCCTTGGCCCATTGGTAATCCTATTCTATGTGTCCCAACAAGATCATGGTTGGGAGAATCTTATGCTTGACCCGGAAGATCAAAGATACTCGACAAGAGGATTACCTCAGTATAGACATAGGTGGGAAGCAGCTTCTTTGTGACCAGGCTGACCCAGAGAGGGGGGTGGGTTCTATGTGACCTATCCTACCCACGGTATTCATCAAGTATATGTACCACACTTTTCTCCTTGCTAGTGGGATGTGGATTCTATTTGATCCGACATGACCACAGTTTGGAGTGGCTTTTGTGTGGCCTAGAATTCCTATGGTATTCATCAAGAATGAGTACCCCAAAAGTCTCAAGGATAGTGTGAAGTGAATTCTGTGTGACCTAGCATACCGAGTTTAATCATTGATTATGATTTCTATGGCATCTTGTGGTGTACGACGATATGACTAATGGTTCTAATTTCCTACTCTAGAACCTACCTTGTGTGAGCCATCTTGCATTGTGATCATGCTTAGTGACCATGATTCGTGGTTTTTTTATGGATTGCCTTGTGTTTTTCCTTCTTATTTTTGGGTCCCTACTGAGTATTTCATTTCTCACCCCAGCACAGGCTTTTTACGCATGTGTTGTGCCTCATGCAGATTATTTCCGCCTTCAGGGAGGACTTGGTATCCCAAGACCCAGGGGTTCCAAATGAGGCTAGTTAGCCGGGGCATACTTCTACAGCTTCCAGTAGGTTCCACGTACATACCCATCAGGTGGGGTTTCCTGTGGACATCTTTTAAGGTTTATTTTATAATTTCCTATTTTCTAGTTAGTCTTTTATTATGTTTTTATTTTTTTCCCATTTTACATTCTATTATACTTGTACTCAGTGGTTGTTTATTGGAATGCTTTCTTAACTTTCTAGCATTGTGATGTGGTTGTGTGTCCATGTGTACAGGTACTTAGGCATATGTCTCCCACTTTTGGGTTGACTCAATCTACACTAGTCACCAACCCTTGGCTTTTGGGAGTCCACCTTGGGGTATGTCTAGACACGGGCCCCAGGGGATAGGTCGTGATAATGCGAGGCAAGCTGTAGTGAGATCATTGATAATGGCATGGGTCTTTCATGTATAAATGTTTGGGGGAATGATTTTTTGGTGGTCTTATGGCTGGTTAATGGGAGTTTGACGTCAATCATTGGTTTTAGTTCCATGTGATGGTTAATATGAATCTCTCTTACATAGTTGGTAGATTTATTTTGATTGCATTGTAGATGTTATTGTCTGATTTGGATTTAGTCTCGTCACATTTTATTAGAAGCATAGATTTTGGTAAATACTTCTTGGTGGGTTGCTACCAAAGACATATGGGTATGTAGATACAAATAATCCATCCATCTATCCTTTTTGATCGATGGGAACTATGATTTTGTTTTTCAACTTGTTCATGGTCTTTTTATTCATTACATCATATTGAAATAAAGGTGTGTTCCTCAAAATAATTTTTATACGGGAGGCTTCATAAAGGGATAGGATCATTGGAACAAATAATACTGTCATCCAACCCATGTTTGTGTGAGTAGGTAGGTTTTTCTTTAATGATGTGTTGGATAATAATTTTAAAACTTCTTGGATAGGGGCGAAACATAATCATTGACTAATTTCACTAATGCACTATCCATCTAGGGGGAGACTTTTTCATTTTTTATCATTAAATTTCTTTTCCATTGGGAACATAGGACCATCATAATACCTTCTTGAAATGATTCTTTATTTCATTTTGTCCTCTATTATTGTATTTGGATTCATCTTTTCCCATTTTCAAAAAAGTGTTTCTCCTACTATTTTGTTAATAATGGGTGATTCCCATCCAGAACATTATCTATAAATCATGATTCACTCATAAAATTAAATTTCAATCATTAAAGGTTATGTCAGTGTCATACACACAACCAAATTTCCAATGAATATTTGTATCTTATTAATGTATAAGATTGAAATATCCTATATATAATAATTATCTAATAATTTTCCAGACATTAAATTCTCAATCTTATTTAAAATGGAAGAGTAAAAATCCATAATAGATTACTAATTTAATTACAAAATTATAAAAATCAATCACATCCTTTGTAAAATGTATCTTCCCGTCCAATATTCATTATAAAAAATGAAATTTTATATTTTATAAAAAATTAAATCCTTGAAAATAACATAAGAAAACATCATAAAAATAAACTTATAAAATATCTGAACTATAAAATATAATTTTTTCATCAACTTCATATAACGTGTAATAATTATGGTTTTATATAACATCCATAAATATTTTATTTTTGTGTAATATTTTTATCAAGAATTATTGATGCATATGTTTCTCTTCTCTTCAATAATTACATACTTCCACAATGTTAATGAAATATAAATATATTTTAATATAATATGTAACATATTTTAATTCACAATATTCTCTATACATAGCATATTTTCACAATCTACTAGGAATGAATATTATATTCTCTTAAACTCTTATTATACATAATTATTTTTCCCATATGGAAAGAAAAGTATGTAATATTTTTTAATCTATAGATTAAAATAATATATGTAATTTGTGGTGTATCCAATTATTTAATAAAACTGAATTAAAATTTCATTTAAGAAATTTGTATAGAATGATATATTTCTTCAAAGAATCGAACATATTATATTCTTCAGAATTCACATTGTATGAAATTATATCTATTTAAATAAATTCTTCCAATAAGAAAAATTTTAGTTTAATTAACACATTTAATTATAGATATGGTAAATTTCGTAGCAAAACATTGATATAGTGTAAAGGTCAAACAAACCATTTCCCACCATTTGGTTAATCAAAACAGATGGGTAATATGTATAAATCATTCAATATGTATAATTTAATGTAGTCAAAATTTACTCCATGCTTAACACAAAACCATTATAGTATCCAAACCTCTAGTATACATAATTAAAACAATTTAAATATTTTTTATATTAATTTTATATGTTATTACTAAAATCTAGTATCATAAAACATTTAATATCTATTAAAATAATCTCCATTTAAATAACATAAAATTTCATTTTAATTGGGTGACACAACATCATTCAAATTTTAAATTTGAATTTCATAATGTATATAAAACATAAAAATAAATGTAATATCATTTAAGAAATACTTAAAAACATTTTATTGAATCATCTCAAGAACTCTTTAGGGAAAATAATTCATTAAAATTAACTTCTAAAAACATCATAGAAAATATATTATAAAATATATGACCTATTAGAAACAAAATTTCAATTACTTGATATGATTTAAAATATTCAACATCTTATAGAATATCCAAAAATTAAATAATTATATATAATATTATTTACCATACTTTGTGATGTGTGAGTTTCTATTCAAATACACAATTCTAGAATTCCTTCAGGATAATGAAATATATTTAATTTAAAATTAAATTTGTAATATATAGGTCTTTTAGATAATTTCAATTTGTAGAATATTTCAAGATTTTTATAAGAATTTCTAATTTATTTTCATATAATCCAATGGTATGTAATATCTTTCCCTTTTTTAAAATATCTAAAATATCAATATGTAATATTTTTACTCAAGGGTGAAATGTAAGATATTTGTCACATCCTATCCCAAATAAATAAGATAATGAACATAGGAAATAATATTACACCATTAGTGTTATTTAGTATATTAATATAATGATTCCAATATAGATTATTCATATATATAATTTAGTATAAATGAAATATCTTATAATAAGAAAAAATCATTCATCATGAGGAGTGGTAGAAAAAGTAATACATATGAATCACCGACTGGGTGATGTAACTTATAAAAAATAAATGTAGTAAAGGTGATCCACTTGAAATTTTATATTATTAACATTATATGATAGATTTTTGGAAACAATAGGCCAAACATTAATAAAGTATTAACATAGAAATCATGTAACTAATAAACAATGAAAAAAATAAAGTGGAATATTAAAAATACAAAATAAAAATTAAAAGGCTTTTAAATTAATTAATTTAACAATTTTATTTTATTATTCAGGATTCTATAGGGTATATGAAATAATCTCGGAATCGATGTAAGGGTTTAACTATCAAAATTCCCTAAATTATCTCAATAATAACCTTGCTATTTATCTCTACATATGTCTCATATATATATATTTTTCAATGTATACCTTATTATTATTTTATTTATTTTTATACTTTTATATTCATTTTCACACTATTATTTATTTATAGTATAATTATTATATTATTTATAAGGATAATCCTTCTAAAATTTATCTCTTTTTATATATTATTTTACTATTATTTTTATGTGCTTCAATGCCATATCATAAAATGTATTGAATATATACCATATTGATGTTCCATAGTATTATTTTTATTTTTTGTTATATTAATAACTATATTAATTATTCATAACTCTTATATCACATTTATCATTTTAGCTATCTCCAACTTCAGTTTTCATTCCTATGATTATTTTCTTAATCACACGTAGACACACTCTATCTCTCTATTGAATTAATAATTTTAATAAATTAAATATTATTTTTCTTAGAGATATATTTGTTAAATATACCATTAATTTATTTTGTTAAATATTTACATTTCTATACACCCTTTACGTTATATTTTGTTAATACCTTATATTTCAAAATCTATATTGAAGGGTTTTCACATAGAAAGTTATTTTATTTATTTTACAAGAAGAATATGTAAAATAAATATACCTATTAGTTGAATATGAATAATTACTTATCACTTTTAAATTCTAATTTAATAGTTTACATAATGTACATGATTTATTTTATTATTAATTAATCCATTTTATACTATGACTATATATTTCTTATTTTGTGATGGGTGTGGAAAAAAATTTATGTCCATTTATTGTATCATTAAATATAATGAGAAAAAATAGCTTGGTATTGAAAATATGCCTATATTATTATGTATAACATATTGAAATGAAGTCTTCAAAATATGATAATGATGTTTGAAATTGTGCATTACATAATTATGGAAACAATTATTTTTATATAAGTCCATATTTTATTTCTATTATTTTGTGGTCTAGGATAATTGTCACTTCTGATATTTCCATTATGAGTTATTTTATTATCCATATTGGTCTTATCATCACTAATTAGATTTACTGGGTATTTTTTGGGGGGAAATAGAGTTTTTAGACCAAAAATAACAGTCTATGTTTGGTGCGTGGTTATGAAAAAATGTGCACCTACCCATAAGAGACAATAAACCCTAGATAGTGGGATTGTCTCATCCACACATATTGAAACATTGAAATAAAACTAACTACACACTGAGACATGTGGATCTATATAGGTTATACTATTGAAAACATTGTCATGTAACCCTCTCTATAAAACTATGTTTCCTCTTTCCCTTAAACACATAGGTTTCACACAATTAATAAATGTTTTGGAAAACCATGTGGTCTACCCATGTAATTACAAATATCTAATTTACCTTTATAGAAAACCCCTATTTTTTATCAAATCCACCAATTCCCCCCCCCCAATATGGATTTATTGCCCTCGTCTCCTCTCCCTCTCTTATTATATCCCTTGGATATATAAATTTATTATGGTTTTAGTGTGAAATATTCAAGAATCATCATGTATGTCACTCCTCACCTTATTCTCTCCCGCTTCTTTATTCCTTCGTCATTATTCATTGGGTTCTTTATTCTATATTTTATGGTTTTACCTATTAAAGGGTTAATATTATTTTCTTAGGATGAATCCTTATTTATATGTTTATTTACCACTCTATGGTCTCTTAATGGTGCTGTTTTTGTTTTCCACCAAATTTAAAAAGTTTCCAATATCGAGTTAGCTAATACAATGATATATAAATATTATATGATTAGGGAATGATTTATTTTCACATAAAATGGGTTCTATAGATTATGTGTGTAGTGAGAATCATGTTTTATAATGTTTTTATGTACATATTTGTTGATATATGGTTTTAGTAATGGAAATGGTTGGTTTTTATGGATTTCTCAAACGTCAGACATGTGTATGTAATAAAGTTGGTTTGAAAATGACTTTCCTATTGAAAATGGTTTTTATGACTGGGTTTTTTCAATATTAAATGTTTATTTATGAAATCAGTAGCATTTTTTATGTGTTATCAATTATATTTTACCAAAATGTGTGATAGATAATCTATGGGACATGGAAAATTGAATTGAAAATAAAGGGTATCCTAGGTATAACTATTGGTTGATTGGGATATGTATGCTAGTTGAATTTGTAGAGCCAAGTAAAAGTTCCTTCTTGTAGGATTGATGATATATCACTAACTAAATTATGATAATCATTGGAAACTACTAGAACATTGGATGGATTCCTCTCTACTAGATTTTAAATAAGGATTTTGTGGGTACTGGTTGCTATACCATATCACTAAGATACGAGGTTCCTATTGTCCAACTAATACTATTTTCTATATTTATTACACATGGTTTTGTTGTGTTGTTATTCGTAGTACTAGTATACGGTAGACCTTGAGTTCATTTTTTTCGAATAATTCTTCTATTGAACTTTTTTCAATAATTTTTTATTAAAAATGTTTTTAATATGTTTCTTGAATATTTTATGTTTATTATTCGTATACTATTTTGGCATGAAATATATTCAAGTGACATCATAATTGGCATTGGAACACTCCATACATACACCCTCTAGTGTATGTATACCTTTTTATGATTGATATTTTTAAAGCACAATTGATATGTGGTCCGAACTAGGGATATGGTTTCTAGTGTTACCATCCATGAATGTGTTGGTAGAGTTTTCTTGTGGGTGTGGGGCCTCATGTTTCATTGAGGGTTTTTTTTGTGGACTATTTGGTTTCCCATACAATTTTGATATTTTTTTGGAAATGTGAAATTTTTCATTTATGAGAGTTGTAACTTTTATGATTATGAACATTGTTGTTGTAGTGACATGTTATTCATGTGGATGGTTTGATGTTGTTTGTCATGGGTGATATCTTCCCCAGATTCCATTATTTATGGCCATTCAGTATTTTTCAACTTCTAGGGATTGGGAACGCCCTTTGACCCTTGCCACTGGTTGGTTCGGGTGATTGTCCTGATGGAAGCCTAGAACGGTTCATGAAACAAATGGTATCAGATGGGTTTCCCCCTTCATTAATTAATTTTATTTGGTAGAGTCTGGATATAAATGAGATTGATAATTTTAGGATTAAGGTTTTGTATCATGCGGGGTGGTTGTACAACACACCTTATGATAGAGCATGATTTGACATGCGATATTTTCCAGGAATTCATACCTAGTCAGGGTACAGTGTTCAGACATGTTATTATTCTTATTTTGGTTTTCGTTTTGATTTATGAATATGTTAAAAGTTTGAAGTTAGAGAATTTTTTTGGAATAGTGTAGTGATGTTTGCCTTCTAGTTGATTCTTTTTATAGACGGATTCCTCCCAAGATAAATATTTTGAAACCATGAGAGGAGGCCAAAGAGATTTATCCTTCACAATTTGATTAGAGACTAGTGGAAGAAGTGGTTCGGGCTATTTGGGACATCTGTTATGTAGCACGATGTGGTCCTACTCAGATTAAGTAATTCAAACTATGTATTGGGAGGGAAAATTGATTAAGAGTTCATCAACAAAAATACTCCTTCATTTTGTGGAACAATGCAACATGATGATTTCAAGGATTGGGTTGAGAATATTAATATGTTGTTATTTTTTCTTGAAACGTCTTAGGTTTTCATCATGATTTGTTCTTCATTCTTGTTGAGTGCTCCTAGTCGATGGGGGTGGGCCTCAATGGATAATGAGGGGAAGAATGAGAAATGGGGTTTAAGGGAATACATGTTATTTTCAATGAGTAGTAATTTATTGATAATCAATCCATCACTAGGAATTGAGTGATTCTAGATCTCCACCATGGAAATCAGACTATATGGGAGCTTTCAAACTGCTTCACTAAGTTAGTTCAGTTCGCACCTAAAGTGGTTTCTAATTAGTAGTTAAAGGAACAATATTTTTAGATGGGGTTATGATCATATATTCAATTCTAGGTCTTCATGTTCATTATTAAGATGTGTGGTATGGTTCTTGACCATGAGTTGATGCTGGGAATGGACAATTCTATAATGTCAATTTTCTTTGGACCAGTTTCAACCGTGGGTTTGGGAAGTGGCTGTTTGTATTAGTTTAAGAGGAAGAGATATGAGTAAGAATAGAGGCAATGTGGTAGAACATACCATCCTTCCTGAACACCCTTGTATACGGCTTTGGATGTTAGAACCGTTTTGTGCCATCAACGAAAAATGGTGGAGAATGTTCTCTGAACGTTTTCAGCTCCACTTAGGAACAACTATCAATATGGAATTAAGGGGAACATATAGTTATTTTATAAAGATATCCATCCATATCATGGTGGCTCATCTTCTATATCTTCTTGGGTAATATCAATCTAGCTAGAGCCATCCAATACTATGAGTTCTCTATTTGGTCGCACGTTTGGATCTTCTTCTAGTCAGAGTTAGCTTAATGAAGAGATCTAGGCCAGTGGTCATTCTCAGACATAGGAATAGAATATTCAACTTCTTATTATAGATCAAGAGCTAGTGTAATTGGATTCAGGACCTACAATTCCTAGATGAATGATTCATATTATATAATCCCTAAATATTATTTTATTTGATATAGGTTCCTCTATTTCATTTATTTCTGGATATCTTGGGGTTTTGTGGAAGTTATCAAATGAGCATACACTGTATATAATTGATTTTTTTCCCTTCATGGTAGGAAAAAAGTTTAGCATTTTAGATTCCTATCTTGCACACTCACTGTGATGGGGCTCAAGATGTAATTGGACATCCTAGTTCTAGAAATATACCTCTTTGATTTGATCCATAGTATGGATTGGATTTTTTGTTTTCAGGTGCACATCGATTTCAATCCCACGAAAGTTATTTTTATCACAAATAATGGGGTTGATCGGTTCTTATAATGTGAAAGAGATCCTCATGTGGGATGTGTAGGAACACAACTTTTAGAGTTGGTAGTCTTACATTCCAAAAATCTTCACTCATGTTGGAGGATAATGACTGTGACTTCGAGGGTGGATTACATTCTATTATGGACGAGTTTTCAGAGGTGTTTCTATATGACTTAATAATATTTACTCTAGAGAATGATGTAGAGTTAACCATCATCATGGTGATGGGAACACAACCAATATCTCTTCCCTCATACATTATATCCCCACCACATTGAGATAATTAAAGATACCACACTAAAAATTTGAATCTCAGAGATTTATTAACCAAAGAATCTCACCATGGGTTGCACAATTATTTTTTTTTCTATGAAGGAAGATTGATCTCTCCGATTTTTCTTCATATATCAGAATATGAAGAAGGTAATGGTCAAGAACAAATACCCACTTCACCATATTGATGACGTATTTGATTATATAAAGGGGAAATGTTCTTATCTATGATTAAATTTCATTATATGTATCATTAGTCTAGAGTCAGAGAGGCAAATAATTTCAAAAAATATTTTTAATGTTTTCATGACCATTTTGAATATTTGGTCATACCTTTTGGATTGATATATGATTAAACATCCTTTAGGGAACTTATGAATAGGTTTTTCCATTAGAACCATGAATAATTTTTGTGTTATTTGTGATTAATATAATTTTCTACTCATGGAGATAATAAGAGCATTAGTGACACATGAGGATCATGCTAGGAACTTTTTGGTATCATAGCCTCTACGATAAATTTCCCATGTGTATCATTTGGATATGGGTGGTGATGTTTTTTGGGAAATGTAATATCAAAATGTGGGGTTCAGTTGAACCTGAAAACATCAATGATTTGATGTCAAAGATGTAGCTAAATAAAATTTTTAATATTAGTTTCTTTTTGGGACTACAAAGATATTACTTTTTTTATTTTAAGGATTTCTCTCAGATTAATTCTCCCATGGAGGAACTTACCCAACAAGGGGTAATTTTTTAATGGAGTTTGGAATTTGATGAATCCTTTGATCAGATTAATTGTTGGTTGACACAATAAATATTTTCATGTTATTGAAACATGGGAAGGGTACGTGGTCTACTATGATAACTCAAGTACGGGTCTTGGATGTGAGATGATGTAGGATGAGCATGTGGTAGTTTATGCATCTCATAAACATCAATCACATGAAAATAAGTATAAAATCCATGAATTGGAATAAATGATTGTGATGCATGACATGAAGATATGATGTCATTAACTTTTTAGGGATAATTCTTTATTCTATTTGGATCATAAGAGTTTATCCTACATTCTCTCCCAAAAGTATATTAATATACGGTTGTTGATTCAGGAACAATACCTTTAGGGGTTTGACGTTGATACCTTATACACACAAAAAAAGGAAATTTAGTAGCATATTACTTGAGTAGGAATATTCTAGTGCATGTTTTGAAGGATTCCAATGATGAGGTGATGTTGATGGGGGTTTTTTATAATGTGAATCTTATGGCCAAAGAGTGGAGTGGAGGTGAATTATTAGATAGTGTTCAACTGGAAGCCTACCTTCTATAGTGGATTCATCAATAGATTCCTGAGGATGAGTTGTTCTATACACCTATGTGATTCTTAAATTGTGAGGAGGTGGCCAAAAAAATTTCTTTGTCCTCATATGGATATCTTACATCAAAGGACTTGTGGTGGTTCTGTAATGTTTTTGAAGTGGGTGATGTAGGATAGCCACTAGAATAAGTAGGAAATTTACCCATTGAAATATAATATTTTCTAATATCTATGATGTTTATTTTGGTGGTAGGGTGTGAGGAGGGACATAGTTGTCTTTGTATCTCAGTATTACACTTTTCTGTAGGTCAAATAAGAGCACCAGAGGCCCTATGATTTGATTCATCCCTTACCCATTTTTACATGGAAGTGGGATGATGTCACCATGTATTTTAAGATTATCTTTTATTTTATATAGAGGGATGTAATGTGAGTTTGGTTGGTGATTGAATGCTTGAAAAAATCTTCCCATTTTTTTATGATCAGGGATTGGGACAATGTGGATGAATTGGGATAGTTGTATATTTGAGAGGGAGTGAGGCTTCATGGCATTCCATGAAAACTTATTTCATTTGAGAACCCCAATTTTAAATCTTACTTCTATGCAGGACTTCAAAAGGCAATGGGTTCACAAGTCATGTTGAGTATGGTATACCAATCTAAAATAGATGGTCATATTGTTTTGTAAATCAGGTCTTAGATGACATGCTCTAGGCATATGTAATGGATTTTGATGGTTCATGTAATGAACATTTTGATTTAGTTGTGTTTTTATATAATCCCTTTTACTAATCCATGATATGGATGCATCCCATTTAGTCTCTTTATGATCATCCTTGACAATCTTCTTTGATTTGGGAAGAGGTGGGTGGTATATATTTTTGGTATCGATCCTCGAAAAGGATAAATTTAAAAACATCCAATTAATCATGTTGATGTTGTTGATTGTACATAGATTTAATATGTCTTAACATAATTAGTGATTACCGGCCATAGATTTATTAGTGGTTAAACTTGTGTTTTTGAATTTGGCTCTTCTTTTGGGAAAATGTCTTCTTGGAAAGAAAGGTATGCTAATTACTTGGTATGTCAGACATTTTGAGATTTCAGTGAGAGTTATTATTGTGGCATACCAGTTTTCTTTTATCACTCAGTTGAAATCTATCCATGTCATGTTCCATGTTTTTTAAATAAAAATGTAAAATATAGATCAATATCATGTGATGTATCTGTTGGAATTATAGTTGAAATCAAAATTTTATGTTTCTAGGGGTCAGTGTAGATTGTGGATTCTAAAGAGAGATTGAATCACAACATGTCACCACTATTGGTTTGGGTTCTATGGATGCATGAAGATGATAAGAATGAGACATGGGAGAAGAAATCATGGGTGGAGGAGAAATACCCATTTTTTTATCTCATCAGAATTATATTTGACATTTCAGGGATTGAAAGGATACAATTTTGGGATAATTTTAACATCTATGATTTATTTTTGAGTATTGCTCTTATACAACATGGTCTTATCTTACTTGTATTGCTTCTCTAGGAGTTTTAGGAGAAAAATGACGTTTTGTGACCTGATAGAAGGTGGATCATTGTTGGGGTATAGTGAGTAAAAACTATTTTCTATCCTAATAGAGATTGTGTTCCCTATATAGAGGAACTGTCTAGGTTGTAGGACCTTCCAAAATGATCTAAAACTAACCATGCACTTAGGATAGTGGGTCTATATATGGTTTAGGGTTGACTTCACATTCATGAAACCCTCACTAGAAAAACATGTGACATCATTTAATGAAACAACAATATTCCAAATGCTTACTGCCTGGCTTGTAAAATTGTCTGTCCTATGTAGGTCCTTAAAATTGTTGAATTTTCCTATCTACCCACCATCGATTTTAATCCAAATTCACCCATTTCTCCCCCACCGAGGATTTATAACCCTATGTGCATATCCCACTCTTCTTGTCACCCTTGGGAATCCATATTTTAGAGGTTTTGGTGTGGAATGTTCAATAATCATCCTGTAAGTCGCTCATCATCTCATTTATTCACTCTTATTAGTTCATTATTCTTTCTTCTTTTGGTTTGTCATTCTCTAACAGATGGGTTCCCCTAGGGAGGGTTTACTCTTTCTTTATTGGTATGAATCAAGATTTTAATGTTGTTTCTTTAACTCTCTATGGTCTCATTGTTGTGAATTTGTTTTTTCAATAGGATTCAAGATGTTTCCATGATTTAGGTATGACATTCCAAGCTTTAGAATTATTACTTCATTTTGGTACTTACATTTCTTACTAAATGACTACCATGGATTATTCATTTTGTGAGAATCATGTTTTCAAAGGATTCTGTTTTCCATATGTTTTGAAATATGGTTTTCCAAATGGAAAAGGATAGTTTTCAAGGATTTTTCAAATGTTGGACATGGGTACATGTGAAAGGGGTTTTGAAAATCATTTTAATTTTGAAAATGGTTATTCAGATTGGGTGTTTTCAGTATTGGAAGTGTTTTTGTTAATGTGGTGGAATTTTTGTGGGTATTATATATTAATGATTATGTGAATGTGTAAGAGGTGATCTATTAGACATTGGAAACTGAATTGATAAAAATACTAATCCAAGGTATCTAAGTGGGAAGAATAAGACTAGTATGATAGTGTAATTGGTGAGGATTCTGGTCATTTCCTTATATAAAGATTGAATCTAAAATACTGATTAATCTACGATGATTATTGGAGACCCCTGGAACTTTTGATGGATTCCTCTCTAGAGTCTAGTGCATGAGGACACTATGAGTCATGTTTTCTATACCATGTCAACAAGATATGAGGTTTATAGGGTCACAAAACTACTAGTACCTTTAGGGACTACATGTGGTGATCTTGTGACATTGTGCTTAATATTGGAATGAAGTAGAAAATGATTTAATTTTAATTTCATGTCATGATTCCCAAGAAATTTATTCCTTAAAATATTTTATTAAAATTATTTAAATATCTTTATTAAAAAATTACTTTTAATTTTTATTATCATTTTTTAGAAAGGAATCTATTCAGGTGATATCCTATTAGGAAATGGTCACACCCTACATACATCCTTATGGTTATGTAGACCATGCTATGTTCGATCCTGGTAAAGGACAATTATTTGATGGTCATGAGAGTGGATATAGTTTCTATTGTTCCTATTATTGTAGGTGTTGGTGAAGGTATTTTGGAGAATTTATCACTCAAACTTCATAGATATTTTTATTTCCTTCTTTGGTTTTCCACATAATTTAGATGTATGGTTATGTTTATAAAGGTGGTTTTTTAAATTGGATAGATATACCTTTGTTGATTATGGATATTATTGATTTTGTGACATGTTATTCATGTGGATTGTTTATAGGTGTTTCTGATTTGTGAAATCATTGAAAAATATAATTCTTGATTTATAATAAGTAGTTACCCAATAGTACAAATGGCGAAAATTCTTCGGGCATTTCCATAGGCTGGGTTAGGTGTTAGGAAAAATGGAATCCCAGACCTATTCATGAAAATTATAATACACATTTTTTTAAGTTATATAATTTTTTTGATCGATATATCTTTTTATGATTATAAAATTTTATTCTATTAGTCATGACATACCTCAATTTATTATATCGTCTATTTTTTTATCATTGTTTCCTATTGACACTTTGTAATCCTTTTTTAGATGTTACCCCGTACTAAGAGTATGATATGACCGCATTTGTTTCATTACTGATTTCAATAGAAAAACACATATAATTTTACATGTGATATAATGATTTGTAATGGATGACTACAATAGAATTATTTATTAACATTATATATTTTATTTGTTAATGTAATTTAATGATCATGTATTTATTGGTCTCCCATGACTAAAAAACATTAATGTTCTTAATATTGTGATTGATTAATTTTATTTCCATTGTAATTAATAAACATACAATATATGTTACTAGTCTATGAATTATTATAGTTGGAATATAAGAGTGTCTATTAACACGATCATGGAACTTTTTAGAATAACATAGCTAGATAAAAAAATATTACAAAAAATATTAGGAAATCAACAATGGTTTTATACATTGGATAAAATATTTTATATGTATCTATAATAAATGATTATTTTTATATACTGTGTTTCATAATTAATCATGTTATTCTTCCAAAGGTACCCCCATGAAATTATTCACCTTCATATTCATGTATTATAAATATAATTATAAAAAATGAAAATAATAGAATTAGAAGGGGCTTGTTTTTCCTTTGTGTGAACAATACAGTTGAGAGGATTTTCTCAACAATGTTTCTATACTATTTGTCCCTCCACATAAATTTTCTCATGATAATTGTTTTGTTACAATAAGTATATAATCATAATATAATTCAATGAGTGGAATACTAGACGTTATATCTAATAAATCTCTTATTCTATTTAAGTATTATTTAGGTGATTGAATAATGGAAAACATCCTTTTATATTGATCCCATATTCATTTCATCTTACACATTGTTCTTATTTTTTACATGGGCTTCCATTTTATGAAAATACCACATGAAATTGAGATTCTTTTTATGGAATCAGATATTTCAATTTAGTATGGGATTTTTTATATTTTTATCTAATTTCTATGTTTCTTCCAAAGATACTATTCGAATCAGTTAACATTTTTGTGTATATGAATAGTCTTTTTGTTCCCCCATATTGATTCTTGAGAGTTTTATCCTTCTCATAATTCCTATTAAATTAAGAAAAATAATTATTTTATAGAAAAATTAGTGATCTTGATATACTATTTTATTATTTTTTATGGAATAATAATTCATTATTTTAATCTTCTTGAGGGTATTATATTTTGATAAATTAGTTTTGCTTCATTATTAAGTACAAAACCATTTCATTCTTAAAAATAAATTTAATAAATTTGTTATTTTATTTTGATTCGTTCATATAAGATCAAGTTATAATATTTTGACAAAAATTATTGAAAAAATAAGGAATGAAAAAAATAAGGAATATCCTTTTCTATTTTGAATATTTTTGTGTATGATATACTTCACTTAATATGTTGATGTTTCTTCTCATATAACATAAAATTCCATGAAATGTGAATCATTTTTTCTTAATAAATGAATATAATTTACAAAAATTATAATTGTCTCTTCCCATGTCTATTTTATCCAATAATTTTAAAAAACAAATAGGAACATATCTTCATCACTCTAGAATGTTAAGAATTTAGAACACATACATAATTTTATTTTTGGAATTAGTCAATATTTATTGGGATCCTCATGAGATATAGACATAAAAATATATATAAATTACCCATAAATAATTTAATATTATTATAATGAGTTCACATAATCTATATATTTATACAAAATTCATTTAAACCTACACTTATTAATTAAATTAATTCATCTCTAGAATAAAAATTAATAATTTAATGTACTTCATGTTTAAAAGTGTATTGAAGAAATGATGTTATGGTATCAAGATTGAATTTAAACGTTATAGAAGTTATTTAGAAATATATTGTACATTGGAAACATATGCTGAAATATACATTATCCCATTGACATCTTCAAAAAACATTCATTGAACAGGATCATGAAAATACATTTTTATCACATGTTCATGTCATCTCATATTGAGAATGAATTCCACATTATCTAATGTTTTTTATAGAACTTTTTTATTATTTTCCAAAAAAAATTCAAATATTCTTATTTTTTTGTATTATTATGTATCATTCCATAATTTTATTTTCCTTGAAATATTTTAGATGAGTATATATAAATTAATCTTTTTTAAATTCATTGTTCATATAGAAGAACCTCACAATATATTCATCATTAATAAATATTTATACTTACCGATAAATTCCATCCTTATAAAATTGGTTATCAAGACTATTGGTCCTTTCAAATAGTCTTTGATAAATTACACCAATAAAAGAAACTGATTATTTGGGAATGATATTTTGAATGTGTTTTAATCGATCAACTAATATATCATGTGAATCTATGGAGGTCCAATAAATGTGCATTAATTTTCTCTTTAAAAATACAATGATTAATAAATTATATCACACTCATCATAGAACTAAAACTATATCATGATAATCTATAATCAAACTATTAAATTTTATAATTATTGTATATCCATTAAATTAGATTCTATAAATAGTGGAAAACCCATTATGAAATCGATATAGAAAAACAAAAAACAGAATCAAGTAGTAAAATTACTCCCTATGATGTTCATTTTTTTATATATTATAAGTGAAGTAAATTCTATAGTTTTTTCATAGAGAAATTCCAAACCAATCAAAAAGAAATTATGATTGAGAGAAATAAATTTTTAGTGATGTTCATCCTCATTAAAATTTATTAGAAATAGATACAAGATAAAATTCCTTCTGCAATTGTCACCATATCCTATATTATCTTCATATCTTATATGGATATCTTAAGGGGTTACGTTAGTAGAATTTAGGATGATTAAAATATGAAATCTTTAATGTAATAATTTATTTATATATTTCACTTGTTTTTTATTGAATTTTTTTCAAAATTAATTTCATTTTATATATTAATGAAGTAATGGAAATAAATTAGTACATCTAACCAACAAATAAGTTCATTTAAATCTTGAAAAGTTATTTTTATCATTAAATATTTTTTTAATGTAGTATTGTATTTTATTTTAGGGAACTGAGTATAATATTTTCAAAATAATATAAGATATATTATTTATATAAAAAATATATTTAATGTAGTTAAATTTTGAATTGATTGAAAAATGATTATAAAAAATTAATATTTTTAAAAAATTAATTTTCAAATAAAATAGTATTAATTATATGTTTTGATTTTATTTAATAGATTAATTAAAAAAAATTAAATTAATATTTCCAAAATGAACATTATTTTTTGTATTCATCATAAAAATAAAAATTAAGAATAATAGTTGGGAATGTTCTATAAATATTTATTTTTATATGATTAATGAAAAATAACATTTTTAAAAATACCCAGTATTTTATATAATAATTTAAAAATAAGAATAAAATAAAATTTATGAAACTATTTCCTTGGTTGAAGATTTATTTTTTATATATAATGAAACTTTTGTTATTTTATTATTTTATTTTTAAAATTTTAGAAAATAAATATATTCATCCCCAAAAATATTTTAAATTCAATACACATTTAATATTTTATAATTAGTTACAACCAACATTAATAATAATATATAATAAAATGTATTTAATTCTTGCAAACAAAAGGAACCAATTATACGATAACTTAAATTTTTTTTATATATTTAAAATAAATTACTTAGGTAAAAGATAGTTATCATGGTAAAAGTGAAAATGATAAAATTGTAAGATATGTAGGGTAAAAATCCTAATAATACTTAAAAAAAATTCAATAATATATTGTATGAGTTATTTTTCAACATTAAATAATTCATTATCTATTATTGGCCACTAATTGAGCTAATTTTTTTGAACAAAACCCCATCTATTTCCATCATGCATGTCCTCGCCCTTTTAATAAAAGACATTAGCCCCAAGATTTTCACATACAAAAAAATTCTTATATTAATAAAAATTTCCATAAATACCTTCCAAAAACTCCTATAAATTACATATAGGTTCTAATATACTCAAAAAAACAACCCCTCGAAGACTTAGTGTAATTTAATTTTTATTTCAATAAACTAATGAAAAAATTACCAAATCACTGATTCTCATTTAATTGTATTTATTTCTTATTCTTTTACCTCAAAATATATTATACCATACTTAAAAATGAAATCATTATTAGGAGTATACCAATGTCTTATTATATTAATGAAAAAACAATTATCTACATTCCTCCTTTCTCTTATAAAAGTTAATAAAATTTCAAGCATATATGTGTACTACCACCTCCACAAACAATATATTTTATTTTTTTTACTAACATTATCAACATTTTAAATTCTTGTATTTTCTGAATAAAAAATATAATATCAACTAGTTTAATTTTATGAAAACATAAATTAATTTCTATCTTCTTTCAATTATAAGGAATCATAAATCGCTATATATGTTTATGTGTAGACTACTTCCTCTAGAGATGACATGTTTTATTTTTCATCCCCACTATACATTTCTTGTTTAAAATGGGTATATAATAAATAAATATTATATTTATAACATGATTAGGATCCAGATAAAATATCGCATCCATGAGTATGTGCGGACTACCACCTCGATGAACAATGTATTTTATTTTACATTAGAATTTTAATTTGAAGATTATAATAATTATTTATTGAATTGGAATTATTATTTTTAAATTATTATTATTCTATAAATCCAATTTAAATATTAAAAAATTTATTAATATAACTAACTTTATTCCTTATATTTTACAGAAATAAGATCGTTAATGATTATATCTTCATGAATCACGTATAAAACACTCATGGAATGAAATTAGAAAATTATAAATCCCTATAAATAATATATTTCAATAAAAATGTAATATATTAATTAGTAAAATTTTATGAATGAATTATAATCAACATAAATATTTTAATGAAAGCATGAAATAATCAAAGTCACCAACAATCAATGAATATAATAATCTATAATTAAATAAAAAATGTACAAAAAATGATTATACATGATGAGTGTATATGATAATATTTAGCAATAAGGTTTTATAATAGTTTATTAATTTCATTTTTTATATAAGAGGATCAATATATTTCATGGATGCATATGTTAAGGAAATGGATTTTTATATAGAAAATTTCCTTCAACCGAGTTATAATTATTATTCATAAGATTCATCCTTATATGTTTTATTTACATCATCCTATAATTTTATTTTATGTTAATTAAAATTAATTTTTTATTATTTTATAATTTATTCACATAAAAGTAGTTCTAGTGGAATTTTTACATAGCTTATTATTATATTAATGATGAAGTATTCATTACTGAATCTATTTTATTGAGTCAAAAAAATTCCACACTAATTAAAATTTTAAAATATTGTTCTCTTATACCGTATGATGATATTATATTTCATATCCTCTTTATTATACAGGTAATTATGTTTTCAAATCTAATACATATTGTTTTATAGATTTATTTCTTCATAAAAGTTTATGATATTATAACTAAATCACATCCTCTCCAAATAAGAACATTCACTTCTATTTATATTCTAGATATTTAAGAAATGTTTTCCTAACTTATTTTGAAATTAAAATATGTATTATAATTTATTATATCCAAACACATCTTTACCTCTTTTCTAATGGATGATTTTTTCACTCTTTTTTATGATTTCAGTTTCAAAAAATGATTTTTTTAAAAATACTAATAAGGGGTTTCTTTCCAAAATCATATATTTTTCTCATATACATAAAAAATTGATAAATTTTATAAATTATCATTTCTATATTATTTTAATTTTTCTCCATATTTTCTTAATGATATAAATTATTTTAAAACATCAAAGTGAAATTTAAAAAGGTGGCTCGTATCTTCTTTTCTTTAGAAAAAATTAATAAGTATTTTCTTAAGAAATGTTTACATTTAAAAAAAACAAACCTCCTAAAATCCAATGTATAAAACACCATAATGAATAATTTTTATGAATAGAAATAATTTTTTAGTTAAACACTCTATATGGGTGATCTTTTTTGTATCCAAAAAAATAATTTTGATGTCATGTTATGTGATACCATTTTTAAATGATGTGAAACCTATGTAATTCATAGGGGTATCATGATATCATTAATTATTGATATATCATGTGAAATAAATGTATTTATATTGATTTATTGGGTTCTATATCACCCTCCAGTGTCTTGGTTAATAATTTATATCTCATGATATATTTACATTGTTGTGTATACATGATTATAGAAAACATTTCTCAAATTATTATTGTCTTGAAATGATTAAAAATATAATTTTTCATATGTTTATAATGGAAATAAATATAGTTAAATTTGTATACAATATTTTTATATAGAGATGATTATGGATATATTTTTTTAATAAAAATTATGTGGACTTGATTTTAGATCATTTTTCTAAAAAAATATTTGTGGGGACACGATTTTATTTAGCTTTGTATTTAGGATTTTCCATTAATATAAAATGAAAGTCTTTCTCACAATGTTTTTATTTAAAATGGTTATTCTTATGTTTCATTTTTGGGGTATTCTTATGATATGAACAATGAATCTTGTTTATCATCCCATATTACTAAACTATTATTCAATGGAATATGTTTGATCCTTGGATATTACATAGAAAAATATTATTAAACCCATTAATTTTTAAATAATTTTTTCCCCCCTGCTTGGGATTTCACATATTATTATGAGATAACACTTTATGAATCATTGAAATTTTATCACTTACAAATTCCTCTTGTTTTTTTCATTTTTATGGTTATGAAGGTAAGTACAATCATTGAGATATCTATAATGATATCTACTAATGTTAGAGTTTATAAAAATTTTAGAAATAATATTTTTGAATACCTAATTTAACATGGAAATTAACTTTGGGTTTTATGGTGTGATTAATTTTGAGCGTAAACTAATATTCATATAATAAAATACAATATGAATTTATGAAATACAGGGTACAAAATTTCTAATATAAAATCCTATGTTAAAAAAAGAGTTTTCTTTTAATATGAAAAGGGAGTGCGAGTCTGGTGAATCTCAATTGATATAAGAGAATAATAATTTTATTAGTGGGAATTTTTATGATATAAATCAATGAAAATCCTATGAATAAGTCTATTCATATAATAAATCCTAAAATATTATATTTATTTTTGTTTTTTGGGTTTTTAGAAAAAAATACCAAGATAGATACAATGTAGTAGACAATGGTTTCTTTATATATTCACTTAGTTGTAAAACCCTCAAAATTCTGGTTTGGAATTAACAAAAACATCCCACAATTCCTAATAAAGTGTGATAACTACACATCATGTTTTAAATACTAGAGGTATTTTTAGTAGTGACTCACATAACCTTACATATCATTATGAATTATTTTACAATGTTTTTATAATATGGTTAGATAACCCAATTTAAAACATAAAATACATAACATTTACTTTAACCTACAACTATATATTTGAGGGAATATATATGAGTTCTGATTCATTCTTTTTTTTTTGCTAAAATATTCCATTTTATAAATATATCAAAACACCTATTAATATCCTTAACATTTCAATATATTATTAAATGGTTAAAAATAATATGAACATAGATTACAATGGGTGTGAATGAAAGTGTGGTGGTTTTACCAATTTGAAACCAAACAGGATAGGGTACAGTGGAAATAATCCCATGGATATCCGATATCGTAATTAAAAAACCATAGTTGTGTATCCATACACACATAAATATGGAAGGATAATGTTTCATAGATGTTATGGTGGTAAAGGCAGTACAAGAAAGATGATTTCATTTTTAAATGCAAATATTGTTGGAACTAGCACATATGAAGATGAATCGATGCATGTAGAATATGTCCATTGTGTGGAAAGGGAATAAATAAAGTGACTAATTAGAAAGGGAAAATGAAGAGCATGGTTAATAAATTGGAGTGAAAAAAATTTCATCATGACATACAACTGATAGTTCTATGTTTTAAATTGGGGATAATGGGAATTATTAAGGACAATGCCCTTATCTACTGGGTAATAATGATGATAAGCATCAAAAACCATATAGAATATATTAAAAAAGGAATATACAATGGGGTGACTATGACTGAAGAGGATCATTATAATAATGTCATATTTATCATCAACTCTCTGGTTATGGATTTCCTATTTGATTTTGGATTAACTAACCCCAATATATCTTTTAATATTTATTAAATAAATAATTATCAACAATAATAATATAATTATTGATGAAAACCTCTATTTTTATGATTATTTTCCAAATTAATTCTTTTTAATGATTATTTTGGAAATATTTACAATTCCTCACTTTGATGAATTTGACATGTTTTTTGAAGTTGATTTTTTATCTCCACATGGACTATACAACAGTAACCAAAATAGTGAAATCAACTTTTATATCTCAAGAAATATTATGACCATTTATTAGTGAAAAATACACTAAAAATCATTCAGTAATCTTCTTCTATTATTAAATACATGATAACCTATCAATAATTATGTTTATCTCAAATGATTAGTGAAAACTAAATACTAGGGTCAATTGATTTTTTTTGGAAAAAAGTTGTGTTCGCTGAGTTATTAAGGATTATATTAATCTAAAAATTAAATATTGATTATTATATATAATTTACATAACATTATCCATTTTAATATGTATGTGATGATTTAAATATTCAGTTTGAAATTTATATTATGAGGGGTGTAGTGTCCAAAATAATTAGTATTAAATTCTCTATTAAAAAGCACTACATTGAATTTCCAATATCACGCACAATACCAAAAAAATTAAAATATTTTAAATTTTTGTAAAATTATTTAATTTTACACCTATAGTATATCCATTAAATTATTGGGTAATAATATAAGTAACCTTATTATTAAAAAAATATAGAAAAACAAATGAAATGGCATCGAGATGCACAATTCTTCTTTATGAAGATAAATTCTATAATATTGGATGTAAAATAACTTCATTAGGGATTCCGATATGTGAATCGTAGACTAATATATAACAAATATTGTTTGATAATAATCAATTGAGAGATAATTTCAAAAAAATTGAAATTTCATTATGGTGAATTCTAACTCATCCACTTCTCGAGATAGCCAGAAAATCATTTCTAATATTAAGGTCTAACACAGAGAGCATGAGGGGTTATTTATGTAGATGTAAGGATGATATAAATATGTAATCATTAACATAATATGTCATTTATATAAACCCCATGTATTCTATACATTTTTAATTTCAAATTTGATTGAAAAATAATATATTAATTTTATATTAATTTTATAATTGAATTCAAATACGGTATCTAAGTGATAACATAAATAATTTTATGAATAAAATAATTTTTTATATATGGTTAAATTTACATTCTTGGTGATTTTTAATTTTAGGAAACTGAGTATATTATGCAAGACTGATGATATAAAATATTTTTAATTATCCAACTTGGTATCTAGTATACTAGTGCACAGATATGGTGTTCCAAAAATCATCAACCATTCATTATTATATGAAAGAGGTTTTCAAATCATAGTATGGTTCTATATATTTTTAAATTTCATGAGACTATAGCCTTATATTATTTTTAACATAATATAAATAATGGAATTAACATATATATAATATAAATAAAATAAATAATAGAAAATTGGTACCAAAAATATAAATTCATATCCCATGTGAAAAATGATACTAGAAAGAATATATTCTCAGTATTACATAACATCCAAAAAGTACAACAACCATGAAATATATATAAAGGGAAAATAACCAAAGATATAATCACCTAGGGATATCTTGAGGTATATACCATCTCCCATATCACAAGATCTATCATTGAAATTATCCATTAAACATTACTATAGACCAATCCTCAAACCATTGATCTTTGAAAAAGGGGTTATTGGTTTGGTACCCATGTGTGAGGGCAGGCTGAGTAGTGTGTGATTAAAACTATATAGTCCACCAAAAACAGTGTCCAGTGAAAATAATGTCATAAAATGTAAATAATAATGTAATGAAATTTGTAAATAAGTATTTATGAATAATATTAAAATATTAAAAATAAGGAAATTTCTTTAGGCCATAGGTCTCAAGGAGACAATCCAGTCATATACTATTTACATAAGATAATGAAAATAACTATGATATTACTGAAAATAACATGTTTCAACCGGGATTGATGTTGTCACATTGAGGAGACCATAATCAACTGTCTCAAGATTATTCCACATATCTAAAACATGACTTCCTTCAAATATGTTCTTGAGAAAAATAATTTGACTAGTGTGAACACAATAGAATTACGATGAAATTATAAGTGTGGATTCATTTGAATCATTGATCTCAAATAATGTATTCAAAAACAATACTAATAATGTGTAATATAATGAGATAATAAAGTGACATTTTCAAGATATTACCTTATGAACCAACTTCATTAATATAAGGAACACAAAAGGTTTGGACATTACCCAAAACCATAAGGGAGCCACCCCTTATAATTCATAGAAATGAATCTATGTATAATATTATATCTTTCTCATGTAATTCGGAATCATTATACCTCAATGGATCTAAAGGTTAATTCACGCCTTGAAATCCACATGCATCAGCTAATCGAATACTTGGAACATCCATAGAATTACACAACCATTCCAAACATGAGTATTCCAAGATGTCATCTAAGGAACATTGTACACAGAACATTTTTAAAAAATATGAACCCATTATTTTCTATACAATACACATAATTAACATTTATTCTAGGCATTTCTTGTTCACTATTAAAGATCTATTCATATTTTCTTTAAAACATTCAACATCCATAGGCATCAAATGGTCCTAGTGGTTATCCTTGGAATCCCAGTTCCATATTAAAATATTTCATCATAAGGGGGTCCCAAAGACACACCAATATATTTCCCAAAATAATGTAACCACTAAGCGTTCACATATAAACATATTTCAATATGGTTATATTGTAAAAAACCCAAATACCCAGGTTACAAGAGGCCCCATGTCATCACCATGGATTAATTTCTCACAAATGGAAGCTCTAACTAAAACAATTACTTCTCACAATTTTGTGGCACCAATCTAACAGATGACCTAAAGTTCATTTCAAAGGAGTGACCATAGGAATAACTGCATTATTTGTTCCAAGGTAGTTTTTAATACATCTAAAATAAAATTAATGTATTTATTTTGGATTTAACTGAAGCACCTGAGGAGTTGGAATGATCGAATATATCATTAACGGAATATAACAGAAGGAATTTATAGGAATATTACATGAAAAAAATCTTAATCATTGGGAAACTGAGACACTGGATATTATCCATTGGTTTGAGGATAACTTAGAGAAAATGATGTACATGAAAATTCCCTAAAAATGTGGAATATAATTCCAAAATTAAGATAAGTCCAAAATTATTTAAGAACAAGATGAAAAGAACGATAATAAAACTTAATCATTCAAATATATTACTAACACTAAAATTAGAATTTTATCTAGACTACTGGTGAACACGTTCTATAATGGAGAAGATGATTGGAAAGAGAGGAAGTGCATAAGAGATTCTGGTAGAATTAATAGAGAATAGGGATAAACCCTTTATAATAATGTTAGTAAAATGTTTCTTCTTTCTAATTTTTAGAGGGTGTATGGTTTGACAGCACTATTATCCAAACCATGAGACAACTATGTAGACTACTTTTTCTAGGACATTCCTTCGTTAATGGTTAAGGAAATGGTTAGAAAAACTAGTCACTAATTGTGAAAAATAATTTATTCAATATAGTAAAATTGTTTTCCTAGATATTTGGCCCCTTTCATGTGGTGTAACAAGATGTAATTCTCCACTTGTCATGTTGTATGGTTGGGGTACAAATTTGAAACAAACCAAATCTTAATAATGAGCCACATTCTGTTTTACCTAATATTAAAACACCAAAACCTGAACCCTCAAAATTCTCCCTATATTTTTTCTATAACCCATGTAATGACTCAAGACTCAATAAATTCCACAAAACACCCCCCTCAATCCTCCCAAACCAAACATAAACTCTTTCTCATCCACCATTTTATAATATTGAATTTCATTTAAAATTTAAATTATTTCATAGACCCGAGGAACAACAATATCACCACCCCAAAACTCCTCATCCAAAATATATTATGTGGGTCCTTCACCAAAACTATTGACCAAAAAAAGTCACCAACTCCTTGATAAATTACCATATTTATTTCATGAATTCCCAGAACATCGCCTGGGTAAAAAATCAGTTTAGAAATCTCCGGCCACCCAAAACCAAATACAAGAGATTCATTCACTATAAAAACATACGGAATATTCTTACCATATACCATATATATCAAAACACCAATGGTTTTATCATACAAACACATGAAAATCCGATAGTGATACCAACAAAATTATTTTTCTTATAACCACAATACTCTAAGGAGTTGGTGTCTCCACTATTGAAGAAAACCTATGAAAACAACTGTCTAAATATCCATAGTCATTCCCAACAAAGCTTTTAAATTACAAAAGCTAAAAAACCATAAGGAAAATAGTTGAAAATATAATGCATGTTGTTATTATTGACATTCAATTAAGGATAGGTGCATATCCCTTTTCTATAAAATTATTTGAATATATGCTGTTTTCCATGGAGAACCTAGTTCAATTCCCAAAATGAATATTTTATCCCCAAATGGAAACAATATATGTAATTTATAGATTTCTACATCCTAACATACAATTGAAAACAAGTGGAAAAATTCCAAATTTATAACTACACACATGAAATGAAAATATATGGTCATATGTTGCATAGTCCATAGGAATTCTAGGATCACCCTAACATGCCCTATGGAGTCCTTACATGACTCCTAGTAGAGATACAAAGATATATATTAAATTCCAAAATAATTTTAATTCCTGATTGTACATAATGATTCACCTACGGTACATATTGATTCACCCTAACATTTGGTTTCTTTATTTTTGGTTTGATCCTAGTTATAGTAATTCTCTACTGTCCTGATTGTACACAATGATTCACCTATTGTCCCAATGGAAATACACATATCATGAAATCACCTACCACCTTTATCTTAACAAACCTCATGGTTGAATGTTCTTTTAGACTAATTACAAACCAAATGAATTTTATATCAGTAGAGAATTACAATAACTAGGATCAAACCAAAAATAAAGAATGTAACCATATCCCTATATTATTATAATCAATGGTCTCAAGGTATTCCATATTTTCTAATCAAACACGATTGAAATTTCTCAAGAGTTAAGTCCGCCCCATTAATCCACAATTCTGTATATTTCCTATAAACCATTCCATTCTAAAAAATATATCTACCCATTATTTATACTTTCGTAAAACATGAAACCACTAGTTTAGGAATTACACTAATTTCAACCTCACATATTGACTAGATTCCACTAGATCTTGAACCAAAGGCATCTTAAACCCAAAAATATGATGTATATAAAAATACTTTTTAAACTTATATGAAGATATACTCAACCACCAGTCATGTCATTACCCAATGAGGATACCTCATCATAACTAACCCACATTATTAAAGTATTCTAAATGAATTTCCCTACCTAATATTCCTACTTCTAAGCACATTTTTACCTTAACTACAACCTAATGTTTTTCACCACACTTCACTATCTTTGGACTTTCACACAAAGGGGAACCACTAATCGAACCATCAAATCTAGACCATGTAACAAAATGTTTGGGATTTTAAATGACCCTAATATCTAAATATTTCTTCAAACCAAGGTATTAGCACAAAATTTCTCAACACTAGAAACTATGGAATTCCACATTCCTATGATTAACTCACAGTAGTACCACCAAACATGGACCTCCTTAAGCCAGGACGTATACCAATGCTTCTTAGATCAAAAATATTTTAAGGACCAAGTCCCCCCCTCACTTGAATACATTCAAGAATAAAATCTTACTCATTAATCCCAGAGTCACATCCAGATACACATGGATCTCCAACTTAACTAGGGCTTATAACTCACAATAGTGTAGATTCGTAATAATACCATTGACCCCATATCAATGTCACACCTCAATAATATTTCTAGCACAAACTCCCCATTCTAGGGTATAACATGGCCCACAAGGATCACAACTCACCTTGAATAACAATACAAAACAAACAACCTTTTATCTAATAATATAACTATCACTAAGGTCTCGCCATCTTGGCTCTCACTCAAGCATCAAAACCATTACTCTAATCATAATCCCAAGGACAACAACCAAAGTCAACCATTGTCAACAGTTCCATCACCCGTTCAAGTGTTATTATCCAACATAAGGAGTCACAACATAGGTTCCACTATATTCCCCATAAATTAATCAAGTCCTTGTGAATTTATCATCAACAAAACACAGTGAAAATATTTGTTAAATAAGGATCCGTTAACAAGATATTAGTGAAAAAATATTATATATTTATTATAAAAAATTTATTTAACCAACTCCATCATTCAATTTATCATTTATAAAGAATTAAAATGTTTCTTATAATTACCATTTTCAATCCAATAACCCTAGTTATATTATAAAAATTGGAAAACACGTGTTATATAGAAAACAAACTCTTAACATTTTCTCTAACACCAATTAATCCAACACTACTATAAATTCAAATACATGTAGAAACATAACACCATTCCCACTTTGTTTATTTTTATTACACAAATAGAAAAAGAGCATTAATTTTCAGTAATTTTTTTATATATCACAACCCCTAGTTCAGTTTGATAATATTATTTTAACGATTTATAGAGGAAATAAATTATATGTTTATACTGGAACATTATGTAACAAAAACATTTCGTTAATAAACCATTTATATATTCCATTAATTTAAGAGGTCTTAATATAGTAATTGAACAACTATAGTTCCATCAGACACTTATATCTCAGAAACACTATAAATGAGTAATGAAATTACCCTTTATTATTTAATACTATATAAAGATATAATTTACTTCCATATATAAACCATAAAAATACTATAAAATATTAGAACAATAGAAAACTATATATATTTAGACACACATAGATGACATATATGTCATATAAACCTATCATGATGCATGAACAAATGAAAATATATTATCATACTAGGCAATGAGGTAAAAATACCATAAATAATTAAAATCCTGATGAAATTTACTAATCATAATTGAAATAAATAAACAATAAAAGTTCAATGAAATAAGGGAAATTCCCATCAAAATAAACATTGTTCTTCCCCCATATAAGTTTCTAAAACTACCAAAATGTTCCCATTTACATGTCTTGAAAGAATAATATTCTCATATACACCATTACTAAAAGTATCACAAATGAAAAATATCCAATTCCATTTTGTTAATTGATGAACTTCAATCCACTAAAATGGTTTCCCAATCTGGTACACCAAAAGGCCCAAAACACACCTCCCTATACACAAGAGGATAATAACTAATTGTGATGGTGATATAATGTGGATACCATACAATATATTCATATTTCAACATAATTAAAATTAAATAATTAACATAAATATCAAAACTAGAATAAATAAAATAGTACTAAAAATAACGATTCACACTAACAATGATAACGTAATTTTATTTCAAACATAAGGAAATAAAAAATATAAACAAATCAATAACATAATATCCAAAAAAATGAAAAAATTCACAAATATATAATCACAAAAGGTAGTTTTGTACCCTATCAAATATTTTAGATCTCATGACCCAACTTATCCATCAACCATCAAGCTTCACCTTGTGTTATTCCCTAAAAATTTCACTTATGACCATGGGCCATCTTATCAAGTACCCCAGTGCCATGGAATCCAAACCAGGATTTGAGTATAATACAATAGAACACCACCAGTGGTGTATAATGAAAATAAATATAGTAAATTAAAATTATAATTGAGTTCATGATATGAATAATGTAGTAGAAAAAATAAAAAACAATGATACATACGGGAACCCAAAAAAATATTTGTTGTTGTGGAAAAAACATGGGTTGATACCACCGCCTCCATCCAATTAATATTACACCAATCTCACTGTAAATATCATGTCACTTTATATATATGGAATATAAATATGTAAAAAATAATTATGTTTCCTGAAATCATTTCTTTTGGATCAAATGGGTACTCCCTCATAGTCATTCCCAAGAATATTCATTTGTCTGGTTGGGACTTTGGTGACCAACCAAAACATTAAAAATCACAGGACACATAGAATAGCATATAAAACATAAGAAATTATTTACCAATACTAATCATGTGGTATATGGGGATCTAATCTTGTGAAATTAAATAAGGGACTCCCTTAAGAATCCATCAAATTATTGTATAGAATTCGATGAGTATAGACATTACAAAAATATAATGGTGAGACTTCCCATAAAATTCTATATAATGAATCTATGTATAATATATTTTATTACTCTAAGAATTCAATATCATTGGACGGGATGGGATCCAAATGTGACTTCAAACCCTCGATTCCATATGGATCCCATAATAGAATATTGAGATCCTATATGGATTTCGATGGACATATTAAACATGTAGTATCCAAGGATGGGTGCCATTTAATTCCATAAAAAACCATTTTTAATAATATAAATCAATTAATTATTCTAAATTTCACATAATGACCATTTACAAAAGATAATATAAGTTCAATTTTCATGTTCAATTTATATTTCCTTTTACACAATCTATGGACAAAGATATCAATGGGTCCTAGAGGTCATTATAGTAATCTGCTTCCAGTATTAAAACAATATATCAAAGGGGTATCTGAAAACGACCCCACAAGTGCACCCAAAAACAAAGAACAAGTAAAAATTCACATATAAATTTTTTCTACAAGGCTCTACCCCCAACGTAACCCACCATCCAACGTCCCAATATGTTCCAATTAATCACCATGGTTTAATGTGATGCAAAAAGAAACTATAACTAATTTAATTTACTAAAAAAATCCATGGAATCAATATAACTCACCAACTAAATGGATTTAAAAATTTATAACCATGGGATAAGATATATTTATTATTTCCATGGTTGCGTGAAAAACATCAACACTAAAATTAAACAATTTAAATTAAAATTAGGTCATGTTTTTGAATAGTCATCATGACCTCACAATCCCAAAAAATAATATAATTACTTGAAATTATAGTAAGGGAATAAGAACACATACAAAAGAAATATAGATACTAACTCATCTAATATAAACCTTCAGTTTGACCCAAAATGGGAGAAATATAAGAACAAAAAAATTTCTTGAAAAAAATTTATATTATCCATAATTAACATGAATTAAATAGGAAGGGTTGTACTTTGTGGAATGAATGAGACAGAATCTTAGACATACCTAGATCATTCCAACACTACAGAAGAATGTCAATTTAACGAAAAGGATAGAGTAGGTACACTAGATAGGATAAGAGTGGGAAGGAATTATGTGTGCAAGATTTACCAATCGAATTATGGGAGAAAAAAGGGTGACAACATTTTTAGAATTTCACGGGAAAAAGGTCATTTTATACAATTTCAAAGGTAACATTGTATTTACACATTTCATGAAAAGCCATGTACCAAAATATTGAAATTTACTATAGGTGCTTATACTATTCACTTTCACACATTACATTGTTTAACAAACCCTTCTCCTCTTTAAATAAAACAGCATGGTTGCAATGAATGGTCATAAAACATTCAGTGATAACTACGAACTCCATTCCACATCTCTAGAAATCAAATATACAATACATGAACCCTACAAACACTGAAGATGAATTATCTAAGAACCCGAGGAACCTTTAAGGCATCAATACACATCTAATAACACCCCTATATAAGTCATAAATTACAAAGAACATCACTCTAAGGAAGGACTCTTGTTCTTGAACATGCATAATTTGTGAAGATCAAATTTATTTTAAATATCAAATATCAACATAGACAAGGGGAACTATAATATTTATTTTAATAATATATTAATAATAAATTCATTAGAAGTTGATAAGAAATATGAAATGAATCGTTAATTTTTTTAAAAAATCAATTTTACTATTAAAATGGGTCTCAATGAATTTTATCATTCTATTAAAATGATAGATTCCTAAATATGAAAATTTTAATTTCATTAAATGAAATTTATTTTTTTATTCATAATAATAATATTATCTTAAAATAAATTTTTTATATATTTTAAAAATGTAGATTTATATGTTCATAGTAAATAATAACATTTTTATAAATACCAAAAATATTATGAAATCATTAGTATATATGCCTAAAAAATTGTAAAAAAATTTCATCCAAAATGAAAAAGTCTAAAAATAAAAGTATACATTTTAAATACAAAATGATTTATTTACAGACAGATATTTTAATTTTTAGAACATAAAATATATTTTTCACAATAAACGATTTTAATGAGTTAAAATTATCTTATTCTATAAATAATTTTTACAACATAAAAAATTTATATCAATGAAAATGAATTTCATAATGGAAATAATAAGGATCAAAATATGTTATATGGGCCATTTTTATGATTAAAAGAAAAATTACTTGGGTAAAAATTTCTAAGCTGATAGAAGTGAAAATGATAAAAAGGTTATATATAAGTGGAAGAATACCTAAATAAAGTTAAACAAATCACTTATTATAAGTGTTTTATGAATTAACATAACATACCTCACACCATCTCCATTATTGTCACTTTTAGAGCCACATTTCTTATACATTACACTAATCAATACCAAAATTCCCCACCTCCCATATACAAAAAGGACCCTTCACCAACCCACTAATCCTAATAAAAAAATCTACAAAGTTTGAAAAAAAATTCTCTAACCATTCCCCAATACTCCATTTAATTTTATGGAGTTATTTACCCCTAAAAATATCAACCCTAAAATACATAATAATATTTATAAAGTAGTTATTCCAAAAAAGTTAAAAATTCTCAAATCATTCATTTTCCTAACTAATTATTTAACTATTCATCTTCGATAATAATGAATAATATAAAATTATATATTAATAAAATTGTTATTATTATTATTTTATTGATGTGTTTTTATATTTATGGAATAATAATTTTTTAATTTCATCACTTCCCCTTAAAAAAATGCATATGTCTAGACTACCATTATCCACTATGATGATATTTCTTATAAATTCCATACATAGATGTTAACAATTTAATTTTCAATAAATAAATATCCCTTTATGAATGAATTTTATTTTTATAAGCTTAATAAATTTCTCACTTCTTTTTACTCTATGGAAAATGAAAATGTTGTCTATGCAAACATGCAAACTACCACCTCCAAAACCGACACAACTTATTATTCATCACAAAATTACATTGATTTTAAAAAGATTATTTAACTAATATATATTATATGTATAAATAATTTAAGAATTAGAAAATATACATAACTTATTTCTTTTTTTATTCTATGGAAAATTAAAATATCATACGCACATATGTGATGACCACCATCTCTATGAATTATGTGCTTTATTTTCCTCACAAACCAACTATGATGACTATATGAATTTATAAAATGAACTAATATGAAGTTAATTACATTATTTCCATCATGTAAATGTTTTATTAATATTTAATTCATTATCATTTTTTAAATTTTTATTCATAAGATATTTCCAAAACATGCATCTTGCTAATTTCATAATCATGAATTGTCACTAAAGATATCATTGAATAAAATTAAAACATTATAAATAATAATAAGGTATATATTAAAAAACAATGATAATCTATTAATTATAAAATTGGTACAAATGAATAGAAATCAATATTTGAATTTTAATGTTTGTATGAAATAATAAAAATTGGTAACATTTGATGATTATAATAAGCTATAATTAAAATTTCAATGTATAATAATTATATATAATTGAAGATTATATAATATAATAGATATGAATGAATTTTTTGGAAATCATTCGTGTAATTTATAGAGGAATTTAAATAAATTTATTAATCTTTTTGTGTAATGGTTGTGATTTTCAAAACTCAAAAATCCTTCCAATGAGTAATAATGCTTCTTCTTATGTTGAATACTTATAATTTGGGTTTATTTCACCATATGAATATAATGAGTTTTCTTTTTTGTTTTAAAAATTGTTATTTATAGTTACTGATGAAAAAATTATTTTCAACATATTAAAAAAATGTTTATATATTTGTAAGGGTCTAATCGTTACTCAACCTATTTTCATAAGTCCAAAATTTTCACCATTAACTATGGTTTTACAAGACTTATTTCATATATAATATGATGATATTATATCACTTGTCCACATTATTTTCAAAGGAATACATTTTCATATCAAATACATCATCTTTTACATATTTTCATCATAAAACAATTATATAATGATATGAATAATTTCTATCCTCTACAAATGAGCTCTTTCTTTTACATTCACATTTTAAATCATCATTCCAAAGTTTTCTATTATTATTTTGAAATATAAAATATATTATTTTTATGGATATTTAAATTTATATTTACCAATTTTTAAATATATAATATATGGATGTTATTTACTTATGTTACAATAATGGTTAATCTTAAAATATAAAAACAAATTATTTTTCATTGCCAATTGTACATTTTATCTTACACTTAACATTTCCCCTAGATATAATTTATGAATTTTCAAGGATTTATTGTTGAAATTTATTTCCAAATAATGTTTTAATGACTCATTATTTCAACTCTTATAATACAATATTGTCATAAATGAAAAAGAAAACTATTATCTATACAAAAATATTATGTAATTTATTTTAAGGGCTCATATATTATATCAATCCGAAATTATAAAATAAGGATATGGTATTTGATAACATGTATGTCACACAACACCATGAATATTAGGGAAAATAACACCCCAGTACATCATGTGATAATAATTTTTAAATAAAATACCTTAAATAACATAAATTACTCACAATAAATAGTTTATATTATGCTATATGCAATAATGACTTTTGGTGAATTCTTATGTTAAATGAATGAATGAGTTTTACTAACAAGAATATATTATTAAAATATCATTAGTTAATATATTATTTATAACTAAGTAGTTAAATTTTATGTTATGAATAGGATTAAATAAATTATGAAATCTTATAGATTGAACTTGTGTATAAGTTATCTGGTGATTAAATATAAAATAACAATCATTTATATGATGAAGAATTGTTTTCGAAAAAATAATATTTCAGTAAAAGATAGATTAATAGCACATTTTTAACATAATCTAAAAATATTTTTTTACAATTTTCTAAAAAAAATTTTACAAAAGAATATTCAAATTTTAAAATTTAATATCAAAATTAGCTTAGGTCCAATTTACTGTATTTTTTTAAAAGTATTATTTTTTAACGAACATTAAAATATATTGAACTTTAATTAAAAAATACATTTTTTAATTATATATAATTTTAAATTATATTTTAAATATATTTTAATGTAAAATTTGTTCATTTTAAAGTAAATTAATAGATTTTAGGTAATTGGATTAATTTTTATATTGAACTATGATTTAAAAACAAAATAAACATGTCATCATTTTTACTTTAGAAACTCGCATTCTCATCAAGTGTGTCTAATTAATTTTAATTAATATTTTCAAACATATATAAATGGAATTTGAAAAAATGTATTTCATATCTAAAATATAAATAATTTAAAATATATGATATGATCAGAATATCTATTTATGAAAAGGAATAGTGAATGAAATTATAATTAATTAATGTAGTTAAGGTAAAAATGGTTCACCAAGGGTTTAACTAAAAATATAAGGGTAAAACATTAATATTTATTTATATTAAAGCTATTTTATTTCTATATTTCGACAATAAAAACCATAAGTATTGATAATGGGAAATTTTAGATAGTTTTGACATATGAAAAATGTGGGAGCACCCAATTAATTTAAAAAATACAAGTGTTTCTTCTCCTCCACTTATAAAAGGTCACACCATCTCATCTATTCTTGACACATTCAGAACCTTCTATTTTATCTAATATCTTCCAAAACAATTACCCAAATTATCTCCCCTCATCCTATAATCTTTATTTATTATTGAAATAAAACCATTGATGGATTTAGTGAAAAACTATGGAGAATACCAGAAGAATATGTAATGTTTTTTAAAGGGTGACTTTATTTAACATACCTATCAACCATCATAATTTTTTATTAAAATGAGATTATAAAATAAAATCATTCTATTAACTAAAATATGATGTTTTTTTAAAATAATTACATGACCAAAAACCATCTCCAATTCAAGAAAATGGGTTATAAAAAGATCATTCATTTTTAGGGTGGACTATCACCTCGTAAACCGATGTCGTATGTTTTCCCTTTCAAAATCATAATGTTGGGAGTAATATGGATATAAAGTATATATATAATATTTATAAGATATTAATACATTTGGAGTCACTATACAACATTTATATGTGAATAAATTCATTTATGTAGGTGATACTATAAAAGATATCATCTGTACAATAGATTACCTCTTCATGTAGCGATGTGAGTCATCTTTCACAAAAGCATCACTTAGAAAATGGGATTTTCAAATTTAATGGTTCTATGTAATAGAAATGAAATAATTATTATATTCATTAAATATTTATAATCCAATAATGATAATATATATCAATCTATTTATTTTTTCCACTCACTTAAAGATGATAATATCATTTGTGTACATGTGGACTACCACCATCATGAAGTGATGTGACCCTCTTTTCATCACCCAACCACATGGATTGTAACATCACATGAATTTATAGAATAATAAATTTTTGTATCTATCAATTTTTCTGAATAGTATATTAGTTATATATTAATTGGGAGACGTTGTCTAACAGTGTAATTGAACCACAACAATGAGTTTCTCTAAAATCATACTTTTCACACCACGTTTCGTTGTACAGAAAAATTAATCAATAATATTATTATTATTTTAAATGGTAATTATTTCCTATCCATTATATTAGAGGGAATGAACTGAACTAAAAAAAATATTATTACACATGTTTCTTAAACGTATATATGTATATCCAATAAATTTTAGTGGCTTAAAATGAGAATGAATACAATTTTAAGAATAAAATACTGTTGTATTTTTATATGGTTGGTTTACCACCAATTGATGGAGAAATCCTTTTAAAAATAGTTTTTGTCACATTTATTTGTAATTTTTTACAAAATAAGATGTTTCCTTAGAAGCAGAACATCAAACTTTTTCTTGGTTAAATTTTTGGAAATTTTGTTTTAAAGTTCATTTGTTAATGAATAATGAAAATACTTCATTTTAATTCACAACTGCCTTTTCATATAATTTATTTATATATTTATATTAAAATTATAAATTGTTTTAAATTTTAATTGGATTAATTTTTTATCACCGAATCCAATTTTGGTAAATAGAAGTAATTTTACATTTTAATTTTACTGAAACACACGTGAATCTTTTGATAGTTTTATCTTCTTAAAACTCCCTTTTTGGTTTTTATAATAAAATTAATTTTAAATTAATTTCATCAAATTCTATGAATTGAATTGGAAAAATGGATTTCATATTTGGAATCAAGAATGTCCAAATATTGAAAATATGTTCCTTTTATGTTTGGACATTATGAATAATAACTGAAGTATTTATTTTAATTTACCATTGTTAAAGGGTAATTAAGGTATATAATGGTAACAAATAAGATTATAATAATATAAAACTACCCAATCACGTATTATAATCATATTTCAAGACATATGGATGATCATGGGATTCCTTGGGTCTATTTTAGGACCCCATGGATCTACTTCGGTTTGATAGTGTCCTTTTATATAGTTTAATTTAAATAAAAGGGAAATATAACTTAAACATGTATCTCATAACTAAATCAATTTTAATTTGGTTTATATAAATGATATCTTTGACTTTAAATAATCATTAGAAATATAAAAATATTTAAAAAATCATCTTATTTTATTTATAATTTTTGGATATTATATAAATAAATTTATTTATAACACAATGGTAATTCAGTGATTACCTTATTAAAATAAGATTGAAATAAAAGACAATATATGTTTGATAATAAATATAATCTTAGGATTTTGATTCCATACACTGATTTTTTGTATTAACATGGAAAATTTTATTTTAGTTAATTTCTTTGGATCAATGTAATCATGTTTTTCAGACATTAACAAAAATCAATTACTAAATATTATCTAAATTCACATAAATGATTTTTTAAAACAAATACTATTTTATAAAATGAGTTAATAGTCTTAAAAATAAAAAATTTGGCCAAATGAATTATATTCTATTGAAAATTTCATTATAGATACATTTTATGTTCTATTGGGATTTTATTGTTACTATAGTTAACATATATTTTGAAAGTACTAGTTGACATTATATGAGTAAATGTTTTTAACTAAGGGTTATTGCTAAAATATAAGTTTAATATTGTGACCTAAAAATGTCTTATTTTAATTTGATAATGGGTATATGATCCAAAATCATATTATATTTAAAATAAATGAGTTTTACACCATTAAAAACTAAAAATAAATTTATAATTAAATAATATTTCAAGACTTCCGTAAAGTGCCTCTCCTACATCTTATAAAAGGTGACCACCCATACACATTTAATCACAAATATCAAACCCCTTGGATAAACCAAATAAATCTCAAAAAATATCTTTAAATCCCTCCCTTTATCCTAAAAGACTTAACCTTGTAAGAACAAATATAAAAAAAATCCTTTCGGCTCAAATCAAAAGATGATAGCCGATTTTGTGGAAACGTCTTCTCAGAAGTTCATTTACTTTATTTTTCATTCTATAATAATTACAATACTATTATTATATGATTACATAAATACGCCCGTATCATTAATATACTATGTTGTTTTTATTATATGTATTGAAACTACACTTACACACACCTCTATATTATGGATATGAGGATATAGTTTTTGTGAACGGTGGAATATTGCCTAACGAATCGATGATTGTTCAATTTTCTCCTACCACCTATCATGGAGGAAATTATGATGAAACTATATTTATATATTTTATATATATTTTATCTATTATTTTTTTTATTTACAGTATATGTTTTTTCTTCCCATAATGGGTAAATACTATAATTTTATGAGGAAGTACGGACTACTTCACCCTCAAAGTGATATGACTCGTTCATGCCATACATAGAATGTTTAAAAGATGTAGTTAATGAACATATGTAAGAAATATATCCTAGATATTATACATGATTTATAATATACATGTATATCATTTATTTATTATTTCTGTAATATGGAAAATAAATAAAAGTATCATTCATGCATACGTACGGCCTACCGTCTCCAGGAACAATGAATCTCATTTATTATCTCCACATGCTATGGACTATTATAAATATATATATATACTGAATATATATAATATTTAAATATTGAATAATATTCTAGTGATGATGGAGTTTTACCACTTGGAAAATTTACATTATACAAGACCATTTTCTACACATGTCAGGAATATCGACAAAACGACCGATATGAACCAAAATAATTTTTTAATTCTTGTAACATGGTAAAAGTGATATAAAAAAATAAACATGAAAATTCTTATCAATAATGTATAAATTAACCTATTTTTATCATTATAGAATATAATTATTGTACATGATTAGTCAGACTCAAAGTAAGGGAATATCTAAACTCAATTTCCATTAATTAGGTTTTATGAATACTTAGTTGATTATATTATTCCCAGATTATATATGCAGTCAATGTGTATTAATTTAGGTTGTAATTTACACTTCCCTTTGTTTTTATATATTATTTCTACAGGTATGTCTACATTTATAAATTCTTATGTCATTTATAAGATCTTGGTAAGGGATTTCCTATCAAATTAAATTCCATTGCGACTTATTCGTTCTTATAAACCAATTCACTTATATATAGTTTATACATATCCCTATGACATATTATATAAAGAATATTCTTATTTGGATGATATTATATGTTTTTCTTACTATTATTCTTTAATTTTCTTATTCAAGTATTATCTCAAGTTGTAAGGTACTCTTTTACTAAAACATCATTGTAAATGTTTTAATGATTTATTCTTTTAAAAATTTATCATTAATGTCCATGTTTTAAAAATGGTTTTTTGGTTTTATTTATAATGGAATGATTGTTTTAAATTTTAAATTCTATTCAAAATTTTCCATGTGGAATGGGACACTTTGATTCAAAACTCTTTTTTTAGAATGTTTTAAATAAATTGTTTATATCAATATCTTGAAATGATGTCTTGTGATCGCAATGTGTAAATGTCATTTTTCTTTTATGCTTTTCCATACAGTATGATTATGTTATGTTTATTGGGAATTTCTTATGTATATCTATGTTTCTAGGATAAACCAAGGGAGGGTGTCCCTAAGATATCTCTCCAAAGCATTGGGCAACGTGATAGAGGTGAACGATAAATTTTTACCAGATAAATTTACGGAATATACTATGATGGGTATTCAAATCGTAACCATGAAGGTTACACCATATAAAGTTGTGAAAGATACAATGTAAGTATGATATGGAAGCCATGAGGTAAATTTATGTTTTATGATTTCTATGATGTTTTTTAGTAATCTTATGATTTCATGATGCAAGCTTAGTAGTTTAATTTTTATGGGTGAAAATTATGATTTTGTGAAATTGTTATCATGGGTTATAAATATTCTTTGAATAAAGGTTTTTTTCTTTATTTTATATTCCTCGCTGATATTTTTATTCTCATTCCATTTTTTTTGAAATTTTATTCATAAGGTATAAAGAATGATAAGAGAAAGGAATAATAAAAAAACATTTTTATCAAGAAAGTAATTGATTTTTTATTTAAGGAGCTTTATTTTTTAAAAATATTTGGATAGATTAGAAGTGTCTAATTTGTAATTTTTGTGATGTAATGTAATATCTATGGTGTAATTCACTAAAACTCTAAACCTGAATGGATTTTCAAATTGAATTAAAGTAAAATTGTTGATTGATCTCAACATTATGTAAGGTTTAAGGTTGGGTCCTTATAGTTGGTATTATAGGTCAGTTTTGGAAACATTAGAGATTAGGATTTTTGGATAATCACATAGTAATTATGTATATCCATTAAATAAGTTAAATCCTTGTTTTATAAATTTTCACATCAAGGGATGTCAATTACAAATGGAAGGTGGATAATCTCAAAGAACATTCAAATTTCTTCTTAATGACTTTTATGCAATAATTATTTCAAAATCATGTTCGTATGATTATGAAACTGTTTATAACATATAACTCACATGAAATCATTTGTTTGAGATATAAAACACCTCTGTTATACCTTTATACCATTGTGTATCATGGGTGGTATTTAATCAAATCATATTTTCATAATATTTTCATATTTTTATGAAATTTAAATATTATCAAGGAATTTTAAGATATTTTACCATATCACAAGATTTTGAAGCATATTATGATTTTGAAAAAGGTACTGAAGAAGGAGACCCTTGCGAAAACTATTTATATTTTCTATTAAAATATAGTATTTTAGAACATACTTATGGTATTTTAGAAAGACCATTGATTTAATGTTTCAAGTCATACTCAGTCTTACTATTTTATAAAAATAAGGTTTTATCAAATGTTTTGAAACTATATGTCATACATGATTATTTTCTGAAACTAATTTTCTATGAACACCCATATCACCAATGTTGTATAATGAATATTTTGATAAAATAGGAAAATTATTTTGAAGTATCTCTAAATTTTTGTTTCAATTCATCGACCATCTATTTATGTGAACCTGATGACGTATAAACCAGGTGGACATCGTGCTCAAGGTATGATGTTATTTCTTTTGGGAATTGTTTTATTTTCTCTGATAGAGGTGAGAAAAATGTATATATATATATATATCATACTTTATGAGTTCATATGTTTATTTCATTATGAGTTTGTATGAAAATGAGTTGTATAAGACAACCATTGAGGTTAAAACATTATGGGGTTGTTTTTGAGTTTTATTAAAATGTATAACCTGCTATATGGGTGGCAACTTGTCACATATAGAAAGGCTGCATGAATCAAATTACAACTTATTTTTAGTTAATTAAATGATTTTATGGATTAAGAAAAAGTTTATTTTGGGAAAATAGGTTTTATGAATTGGTTATTATTAGTATAGTAATTTATTTGGTAATTAAATAATAAAAGTTATTTGGGATGACGTTCTATCTTTTGGGAACCCTATATGCCTAATGATAGTAGAATACGATGTGATTCTATTTGAAGAGTAATGGATCATTGTTATTTTGGAAGAATCTATGTTTTTATTGTGGATATATGAATATTTGGATTTTTTTTATGGAAATGGTTAACCTATCAAGGATAATATGTGATTAGGTAAATTACTTTTATGTATGAGACTTTATAATATGTCAATGTTATTTAGAGATAATTGTTATGATTTATCATAGAAGACTATGTGATGAAATCTTATTGAATTTAGGGTTTCAATATTCATTTTGAATACTAATTATGAAGAATTATATGATCAATTGTTTTTTAAATGGACTTTGATTAAATTTTGTTTTTGTTTTTTTGAATTTTGGAGACTAAGAGTGGTATTTATTTATATAGGATTAGTCTTTTCAAGGTATTATCTGATCTTGTACAAACTATTTGAATTTTGGGTATTGTATAAATTCAAGGTAAATATATGGATCAATTTTTTTTAGATTATTTGATACTGTAGAAGTTTATAATAGATCTTTAGGTGTGACCAAATTTTCTTAAATACTCATTATTTGGAGACAATGTGAGTTTTTGGTAGATATTTATTAAGGGATGAAACTCTGTATGAAAAGTAAGTATGCTTCCTTATGATCATATTCAAGATTATAAATAAATTATTCAGCATTATAAAGAGGAAATCATAACAAAAAAATTTTACATTTAATTTTCTTAAAGGGAAATCAATGATTATTTAACCCAACACATGCTTATGGTTTTCTAGTTATTAACTTTCTCTAAATTGTGTTTTGTATCACTCTCCATTAGAAAATTTTTGTTAGTTTTGTCTTCCATATCAATGTTTTAATACATGGAATCCTATTTTTTGTTACCTCTGGTGACCTTTGAACTTCACCTTCTATCTTTTAATGTTGATGTTTTGGAAAAAAAATTGATGTTTTATTTTCAATTATGTTACCGAGCCCAATTTTATATAATGAGGACTCAATTTCCAAAAGTGGAATGATGTAACATCCAAGTATTTTTATAGAATAATACATTTTAAAATATAAAAATATTTATTAATAGGATATTAAATTTTACATAAAGGGGATACATTTTTTGATAGTGTACTAAACACGAAACAATGAGTTTCTCTGAAATATTACGTTGCACAAAACGGTGAGTTATATAGAAAAATAATACAACAATATTAAATTTATTTTAATTTTTATTTAAATACTAGCCATTGTATTGGTTGGAATGGAAAAAATACATGAAATATGATTTCATATGTTAGTTAAATGTTATTATATTTATCTAATAAATTTTTGAGGGTTAATATGGGATTGAATCTAATTTTAAGCATAAAATGCTATAAAATATTTAAATGGTTGGTTTACGACCTCATGATGATGAAAATTTTTTAATTTTTTTTACACTTTTATATAATCTATATGACACAATAAATTTCTACTTTAGAATATGGACATAATAATTTATTTTGGTTAAATTTTTGGCCATTTTTTGATAAAGTTCATTTTTTCTAAATAAAGAAAAATACTACATTTAAAAAACAAACTGCCTTTTCATATAATTTATTTACATATATAGATAATATTTTTTATTTTTTAAAGTTAATTTAGAATATTTTTTTATCATATAATCCAATTTTGTTCAATGTGTGTAATTTTACCTTCAAATTAGATAAAAACATATGCCAATCTTTTGATAGTTTTTGAATTTATAAAAACCCGCCTTTTGGTTTTGATAAATGGAATTAATATTAAATTAATTTCTTCTAATTAGTTTTTATGAATTTGGGAAAATGGATTCTATATTTGAAAATAAAATTTTCCAACTTCTGTAAATAGGTACCTTTTAATTTTGGACATTATGAATATTAACTTATGTAATTATTTTTATTTACCATTGTTAAAGGGTAAATATGGTAAATTAGGGTATAAAATTTATTATATAATAATATGAAACTACCTTAACACATGTATTAATACTATTTGATGGCATATGGCCGACCAAGGGCATCATTGGGTCGATTTTAGGACCCCATGGATCCACTTGGGTGTGATAATGACCTTTTGTAATTTTTAATTTTTAGAAAAGGAAATATAACATAAAAATTTATCTCCTCACTAAAACAATTTTACATATGTTAATATAACTAATATATTTTACAATAAATATTCATTAGAAACCTAAATATATTTTCAACAACATGGTAATTTATTTATATGTTTTTGACATTTAATAAATTAATTTATTAATGACACTATGATGATGTAGTGATTACCTTATTATAGTAAGTTTCAAATAAGCGATATTATAAATATTAAAATAAAAACTATATGATAATTTTTATTCAATACACGGATTTTAGGGATGATTATGACATATTATGTTTGTTTTAATTCATTATTTGATAGAATCAAGTTTTTACGACTAAAAAATTCAATTACTAAATAGTGTCTATATTGATATAAATGACATTCGAAAACAAATATGATTTTATTAAATTATAAAATAGTACTAAATATATATGAATATAAAAAATTATTTATATAATGTTACAAATTTCATTAAAGATACACATTTGGTTCGATTGAAATCTTATAGTAACTATAATAACCATATATTATGAAAATAAAATAAGACCTGGTAAGTGATTATGTATTTATCTAAGGGTTAATTCAAAATTATATGGTTATTTTTGTGACCAAAATTTGTGTAATTGAAAATTTATGATGAGGATATGACCCAGAATCATCTTATATTTGAAATAAATTATTTTGGGGCCATTAAAAACCTAAAAACAATTTATAATAAAATACTATTTGAAGACATTATTAAATTCCCCCACCTCCCACTTATAAAAGGTGACCACCTCTACCCACATACTCACACATCTCAAGACACTTGGGTGGTAAAAATCATAATAAAATAATCTCCCAATATACCTCCCTTTCTTCTATAATTCTTACCTAGTGTGGAAGGATATTCAAGAAAGCCTTTTGGCTCATTTTATTAGAATTTCCCTGAATTATAGTTAACGTCTTCTCTCAGATTCTTTTCCTGTATTTATATTCGAATCTCAATAATCTTTTTATTCTATGATTGCATAAAAAAAACTATATCTTAAACATATTCTGATGTTTTTATGAGGTGTATTCAAACTATACTTACAAAAACCACCATTTAATGGACACGAACATACCATTTCTATTTATAGCGTACTACTCCCCCACTAAATGATTATTGTTCAATTTTCTCCATCAACCATTAATGGTGGCCATTATGATGTAACTATATTTATATATTATATATATTATATTTATATTGTACCAATTCTTTTTTATATTTTTATTTACCGCATATCTTTTTTCTTCCCATAATGTGTAAATACTATAATTTCATTTTAGGAAGTGTGGACTACCCCCCCCCCCCAAATGATAAGACTCATTCATTCCATGAATTCAATGTATAATGGATGGAGTTAAGGAATATATGTTACATATATAACATAGTTATTATAACATAATTATAATACACCTTTTTATAATTTATTTTTCATTCCATTAATATAAAAAATTAATGAATGTAGTGTTCATAGTTACGTATAAGCAACCGTCTCCATGAATGGTTTATTTCATTTATTATCTTAAAATGTTGTGGAAAATTCTAAATAAATATATAATTGATATATATGATATTTAAATAATGAATGATATTCTGGTGATGATGGAATTTTGAGAACATGTACAATTTACAAGAAACAAGTTCATTTTCAAGTCATGTACCGAATATACAAAAATGACTTATAAGAACTAAAATAAATATTTAATTTTTATAACATGGTAATAAGTGATATAAAAAATAATAAACATGGAATTTGTTCTCAAGAAATTATAAATTAACATAAATTTATTATTTAGTAACATAATGATTGTATGTGACAATTCAGACTCCACGTAAGGGAATTTATAAACTCAATTTTCAGTCATTGGGTTTTACGAATACTTAGTTGATTATATTATGCCAAGATTAAGTGTAAAATAAATTATTATTTATATATGTTTTAATTTACACTTCCATTTGTATGGATATATTTTTTTCCTCACATAGTCTCCCATCTTATAAATTCTTACATCATTTATATTATTTTTGTAAGGGATTTCATCTCAATTTAAACCTTATTGATACTAATTTGTTGTTATGCACCAATTCACTATTATATAGTGTGTATATATCCATTTGATAAATTATATAATGAATATACTTATTCAAATGATATTATAAGTTTTTATAATGTTATTATTTAATTATTTTTATTCAAGCTATTTTAGAAGTGGTAAGAGACTCTTTAAGTAAAACATTATTTTAAATGTTCTAATGATTTATTTATCAAAACATTTCTCATTAATTTTAATGATATAAAAATGGTTCTAAGGATTCATTTAAGTATACATGACTGTTTTAAAGTATAAATTCCTTTCAAATGATTCAATGTGGTATATGACGCATTGATTCAAAACTATTCATTCTGAATGATTTAAATGAAATGATTATATCAATATCTTGAGATGATATCTCATGATTGAAAGGTGGAAATGTTATTTTTTTACTTTATTATTGTTCACATGGTATTATTATAATATGGTTCTTGGTAATTTATTAAGTATTCAGGTGGTTCCATGATAAATCAAGGATATGTGTGCTCGATATATCTCTCTAATGTGTTGGGTAATATGGTGGAGATAAATGATATAGTTTCTCATAAGAGACATAAAAAATATACTATGTTGGGTATTCTGAATGGAACCATGAAGGTTACTACAAATTGAGCTATGGAATCTATAATGTAAGTATGTTTGGGATTCCATATATTACATTTATGTTTTACGATTTCTATGATGTCTTGTAGTAGTCGTAAGATTACATGATGTAAGATGTGTAGTTTATGTTTTATGGGTGAAAATTATGATTTTGTGAAAATGATTTAATGGGATATAAATATTAATGGAATAAGTTTTTATTAATTATTTTATATTCCTTTCTGATCTATTTATGCTCATCCCATGTTTTTGAAATTCTATTCATAGGGTATAATGAAGGATAGGAGAAGAGAAGAATTCAATAATATTTTTAAGATGAAAATAATTCTTGTTTTAATTAAAGAATTTTTTTTATTAATAAAAAATTTGAATTGTGTAGAAGTGTCTACAAAGTAATTTTTCAGATATAATGTAATAGCTGGAGCCTAATTCTATTAAAATATAAACTTAAAAAATCTTCAATGTGAATAAAAGTAAAATTATTGACTAATATCAAGATTATGTAATGTTTAAGGATGAGGCCTTATATGGATGATATATAATAGAATATAATATGTTATTAATGATATTATTGTAATTATATAATGGAAAAATATTACTTACCACCTTTCCATAGTGATCAGTGAAAATTGGAAATGTTACTCATGCATATGTATGACCAACTGTCTCCATTATCATAACACACATCATTTTTTATAACCTCCATTCATGATTCAGTTTAAATGTAAAATTGATGTAAAAATATGATAATCATGGTATGATTATAATTATGGTTATTATTTAATTATATAATATATTTGATAACTAGATCTTTCATGATGATTCAAGCTTGAGAAAACAATGCAATTTACACAAGAGATAATGAAAATAATAAATGATTTCTAATGAATAGTGAATATGATTATATAAAAGGATAATATATAATATTATATATAATAATTTTGTTCTGGTATATGTTAATAACATATATTAATCCACTATATAATAGGATAAAGAATATTCAATCAAAATTAAGGGCGATGTAATTGATTTTAACACTATTTAATTCTATTGAGTCATATTGTAATGTTATGAAACTAATTTATTTTATATGTTGTATATACTACCTATTAGACATGTAATATCATAATTTCATAAAAATTATTTGGATTTAGAGTTTCAATTTGAATATTTACTTATGAGAGGATTTGATATAATAGTTAATTAGTGCTAATTAATTTCATTACACTATTTCTTTTCATTGTGTTATATTACTTCGTCATTATCGTTAATATTCTAAGACTATGTATATTATGAATTTTTAGTATCAACTATTTTATTTCCACTTTCCTTATGTTTATTTTTAAAAAATAAACATATGAAAATAATTTGTTTATTCTTATATAATTGTTATGATATTTGTAAGGGTTTACATAATAATCTCACTTTAATTAAGATTTTTTTTGGAATTTTAATTGAAGACAATTAATAGAAAATTATTTAATAAAACCATTTAATTTTATTATAATATGGTTATTAAATATATTTTAATGCAATATTAAAATTTTAACACCCTTTGGTTATTAAATTAATTTAGATAATGAATTTAAGAAAACCCAACTTCGTTTCAATTTTCTATAGAAAATATTTTTTCTTCCAAAACTATGTTTTCTAAATTTTTTTTCAAAAATGTTTTTATCATTTTAAAAACATATTATTAATGTAATTAATTTATATAAAAACATTCAATGTAATATTACGTCATTTTTAAAATAATTTGTGTTTGGATTTTACTTGAAATTTGAAAGGAATATTATTTTCATGTTTCGAATATGGATCTTTCATTATATTATTAAAATGAAAAAGAAATATTCGTGTTCAATTTTATATAATTTATTTAATAATCCACCATCATGACCATAAATTTGTTGAATATTACCTTTCAATGTTATGAGTATGTTTTTATGATTTTTTTAGAAGAAAAATTCAAATAAAATTATTTTCAAAATAATTATTAAAATGAAAAGAATATTTCCCTCAAAAATGTTTGTAATGATATTTTTATGGTATTTATATTGATAAATAACAAGTTAACATTATTATTAATCAAATTGATATATGTTGATATAATCTTTATTCATACCCTAGAAAGATTGTGTTTATTTTGACCTAGGATATTATTGAAATTCTTTTCCTAGTTAAATTATATAGTCATTTACATCCACATGGATTATTCACTTTCCTATGATTAGTAGATATTAAATTTACTGTAAATATAAATATTATTTACTATGTATATTCTTATTTCATAAACCATATCTCATTTCTACCTACGATGTTTTACATTAAAAGAAATTTCATTGACTAAAATAAAATTGATAAATCAATATGATTTATTCAACAAGGATATATGATGACAATGTACATTTTTTATGAATTAAAGAAATTATCAATATATGTGGAATTTTTTCAACCTACAATGGTGAGAATATATATAAATTATGTATCTCCTCAATATATCAGTATGTCCCATGAGACTTTCATGTTTATCAAGAATAAAATAGGTTTATACATGTAGAATAAACTGTCTTGTGAATGATCTTAATAGTGTAGGTATGATGTTACCTAGGTACATAGAATCTAATAACTAAGAATTTACATAATTAACATTTATGTTATTATTATCCATTCTAATTTCACCATGATATTATATTTGGATTCCCTTAATTTATAGTTTATTGATTAAATTGAATGCATTTGCTGTTATTTACCTAACCATATTGAATATGGATTGTCCTATCATTTAAATGGAATGTGTACTCACTTATTTAACATTAAATTTTCTTTTTGACTTATATAATTATATGATACATATTATTGATTACATGGAATTTTTGATCAGTTAATTACCTTTCTATACTGATTATTATCTTTAATATTTCTATATAATTGTTATCTATATATTCAATTACTTATCAGGTTATTGATTACATGAAATTTGTGAACTAATATTAAAAATTACATATTGATTATTCTTTTTAATACATGATATATTATGCCTCACTTAACCCTTACAAAGCATTTTATCTCACCCTTAATTTTTTTTTCCAGTAATGGTAATCTATAGAGAGTACTTTATTTAATATACAAGGATATGTTAGAGGAAAAAATTTTATTCTTAAAAAAATAATGCTGTAAATTTAGCATTCAAATATAATGTTAGAATTAATTTTTATCTACTTTAACAAGACTAATAAACTACTCTATAATTCAGAATTTAGGTATTTGTATATTTTTCCAATGTCATAAAGTAGACACAAGATCTAGGCAACTAGGTGTAGGGTTTTATGGTTTATATCATTGGAAGTATATTGGTAAACCAAGGAACTAGATTAATGAAGAAAGACATAATAAGGAACATAACCCTTTAATAGACATTAGGGATAAGTGTAGAATACCACCCCAATGTTTTTTAATTGTATATGCCATGTGTTTTTACTATAAATACATCAATATATTGATACTAAAAGTAGATTTGGTTTGAGAATAGATATAATTATGAATAATAAAATTAAAATAGTAATATTTGTATTGACATGATAGGAACACAATGTATAAAAATATTCTTTACTACACACATAGTTTTACATTTCACGGGGATATTCTTATGATATTTCATAGTTTATTTAAAAACCATTATGATGGATCTGAATATATGATAAAAATTATTTACCGAAGATAATCCTACGGTGTATTAGATTTAAAATAATCTATCTCAAAAGAATGGGTAAATGATTTATTTGTGAAAATGATGGGAATAATGTAAGGATGTTCTGATAAAAAACGAAGCGTATGGTGAAAGGAAATAAATTTCATCCTAGGGATCAATTTATAAAACGATGTAATTATATGAATAAATTCCCACTTATAAAAGTAGAATCCTAGAACAAGAAGGGACTCATATAAAAATAAAATAGTTAATGTATTTATAAATTGGTTTTAAATAATTAAGTAGTAGTAGTGTTTTACCAATTTTAATTTGGATATAATTATCATGAAATTTTAAAAGATTGTGTTAATATTGACAATAATTTGAGTATTAATTAAGTTAATTTACATGGATTTCATAATGGGATATTGGGTTTATGATTGATAATAAGATTGAAGTATTAAACACCTCCTTTTTTATTTTATATTTTGGGATTCTTCTATGATTAAGGAAATTTTGAAGAAGTCTGTAGCATTTATATGTTTCAATGGAAAACATAATTGAGAAATGAGGGATTTAAATTTTATATAAGTAAGTTTAAAGGCATTGAGATCATTTTACGATAATATTACCAATAATGACTTTATAACCAAAGTCAAATAATATTATTAGATACTAAAAAAAATTCCCTAAAAAACTATAGTAAATATATTATTTTATGATTAACTATATTTGAGGGAAGTTTGTCTTATATTTTCTAATAATTTAGTAATAATTATATTAATATAGTACATATATAAGAATATATGAATTATGAATGATAACCCATAACATCTATCAATGATGTAAATATTGAACCCATGACTGAAAGATGATATGTGTTTAACATATACCAATGGCCTAAATGTTGTCCTAATTAATATATTATTATTTTTAGGTAAACTATTTAATAATTAATATTAATGAAGAATTTTTTGTTTTAAATTTTAGCTTTAGAAATTTATTTATTATATTTCACAACATTTAAGAACTATATTGATTTTGGAAAATAGTTAGAGATAGAAGGAAACAATTCTCACACTATTATAGATCATAAAATCCATTAAAATGGAATTTTATTTCTACTTTCATAAACAATCCATTTTTTCCATTCATTTGTTTGAGTAAGGGATTAATTGTAAACCTATCCAAGAATAACCAAAGGATTAAATTGTTATTATGAAATATTAATTTATAATTAATGTATATTTAAATGTAGTCTTAAAAGGAAAAATGATTCCATAGCATTAGGGAAGAGTTTTTGAAATATATATGTTACTGTTATACCTTCTTCCATGATAAATAGATGTCCTTTTAAATCATCAATGATTTATGGATTTGACTCCCTTAAATTTACATTTCTCATTTAATTTAATTTGATTAATGTACCCTATAAAAATATAAAAATATTTATTCTTTTCTTTTGTGTCAATATGTTTATTTTCCACCAATGTTTCCTTATATGGAAACATAGCTATATTTTAATCCTAATAAACGTTTTTACTTTCCTACCTATATTATTAAGAAGAATTTTTCAATGATTTTTACAATAAGGGTTTTTCATTAAAGGAACTTCACAATAAAAAAATATTTTATTACCATGATCAAGATTATGATGTGAGGACACAACTTAATTATGGTTGGGAGAATGTAGCACCTCAAAATTCTATAATAAGGATATTATATTTGATAAAGTGTATAAAAACACAACACCAAGAGTAGAATGGAATTCAACACCCCAAGACGATATGATATAATAATTTTTAAATTAAACCTATCAAATAATTTTAATTACACGAATCACATAGTTTATGTTTCATTACATGCACGAATGATTTTATTCTACCATTTTTGTTACAGATAAAACCATGTCTTATCAAATAACAAAAAATTACTAAAATATTTATATTTAATGGAATTTTTATAACTTATCCCATAAGTTGGAGGTTACAAATTGAATTAACTAAATTATGAAAATATATTATTTACAAAAATTTATTAATTTTCTATATCTAATAAACAATGTATGAATAACATAAAATAAAAAAATATTTTTTAGAAAAAAATATTTATCTTAAAGAAGAATTAATCGGTAGTTGTGAAAATAATTTTGAATTAATTTTTACCTATTTTATAAAATTTATTTGCAAAAATGGAATTCATATGGTATTACCAAAATTATCTTAGGGTGAATTTTTGGGATTTTTCAGAAAGTTATAAATTTTGTAATAAATAGTGGAAAATTCCCAATTTTAATTACAAAGAGTATTATTGTATTAACTAATAGTAATGTCAAATTATATATTCAATAGTATTTAATGTAAAATTTGTTAAATTTTATAGAAATTTAACTAACTCATGTAATGTTAATCATTACTATACTGAATTTTTATATAAAAACATTTTAACCTTTTGAACATTTTTACATTATAAACCCACATTCTCATCACATCTACAGAATTGATTTTAAAATAAATATTGATAGTTACTTGAATTTAATTTAGGGAAAATTATTCCATATTTTTAATCATAGTTATTTATAAACTATAATAATGTTATATTAGGTTTTTCTCGAAAATGAATTATGAAAGTTTTTAAAATTAAACACCATGAATAACATAAAAATGATTTTAATTAGATGTTAATATAAAATTATATGCATAAAATGACTTATAAATATGACTAAAAACACTTTTATGTTAATATTTTGACCATGGATCATCTAAATTTATATAATGAAATATTTGTAACCCTTTTTATATATAAAAAATGTGGAACACTCAATTATTTTCAAAAATACCAATCGTGTCCTCCCCCACCACCTATAAGAGACCCCCAATATCATCTTTTATTCTCAAATTAAAACTATTTTTAAGAAAATAAAATTCCAAATAAACTTCCAAAAAATTTCCCCTCTTACTATTATCATTTTATTGGGAATAAATCTAACTTTTAAATGATTTTGTTCAAACCTATGACGGAAAGCTGAAAATGGGTAACGTCTTTCAATGAGTGTTATTGTATAACTTCTTTATCCACCACCATTAATTTATATTTAACCAAAATGATATAAGTGCCTCATAGTATTCCATATTCTGTTATTTTATTATAATAATGGGATGACCTGAAACCATATCCACCAACATCAAATGGGTTACAAAATCATCATTCTTATGTACTTCATTCTACTGTCTCACGAACCGATGTCGATCCTCATTCCATTTATATCTCACAAGGTTGGGTATGATGATGGATATAAATTATATATATTATATTAATAATATATTTATATAGATGGATTTAATATTTCATATATATATATATATATATATATATTCTTACATTTTGTAGGAGATACGATAATGTCAATAGTTTTTATGGTGAACTTCAGGCTCGCGAAGATATGTGATTATTCATTCACTAATACTTCAAATGAATGATAGTAAAGATGAATTTAATTATTATATGTGTTATTAATGACATAATTAATATATTCATGAAATAATTTTCATTTATTAAAGAATATATATATCATTTTCATTATTTCTGTTTCACTCATGTAAAGATGATAACATCGTTCGTGTATGTGTGCACGACCACCTTAAGGAACTGATGTGGCCTTATATTTTTCTGAACACCACATAGATGATATATATAAAAATAAAATATTTATTAATTATATTATCATCATTATTTAAAGAAAAAACATTACTTACCTAATATCCAAAATGATCGATGAAAATCAGAATTTCTCTCAAGCGTATTTATGACCTACCTTCCCTAAGAATGAAATGTAATTAATCTCTCATTAAAATTATTCATAATTGGTTTAAAAAAATATAAAAATAAAATAATTATTCCTTTGTTATTATTAGGGAGACTATAGAACTATATAATATGTGAAATAAAAAAAAATATTTCACAGTGAAACACACTTTAGAAAACAAGGAAATTAACCACCTAGAAAATGAAAATAATGAAAAATTATTATTGAATAGGTTTTTGGTTGATATATAAGGATCATATATAATATTATAAATATTAATATTGGTTTTTAATAAGTTAGTAACATGCTTAAAATCACTATACATTTCTTTAATTAACATTCAATCAATAGGAAGCATGAGGTAAGTTATTTTGTCTAAACATACCAATACAATGTTTATTATATTAGCTGGATAATGGGATGAAGATCCTAAATAGAATACAAAGGGAATGTTATAGGGGTTTTTAATAATGAAGACTAATAGAATATAATCTAATAAATTTATTCCTCTACAGAGGGAATGACCCATTGATATAATAGAAAAATAAATGCTCTAGCTTGGTTTCATTAGAAGTAATATATTATTCAATGACATTTACTTTATTCCCAATTTCATCTAATTTTTATTTTATTGAGTTATATTGTAATTTTATAAACCTAATTTCTTATATGTGGTCTATATACATACCCATTAATATGTAACATCATGATAACATGATAATTAATGGTATATGGAGTTTTAATTTGATTAATACCTATAGAGGATTTCAAATAAGAGTTACCAAGTAGTAATGAATTGTATGACTAATTTATTTTCAATTGGGTTATATTACTTCCACATTATCATTAATATTACATGATTAAGTATATAAATATTTTTGATTATATTTTTTATTTAATATTTCTTATTTTTATTAATAATTGATATAGATAATTGAATCGTTTTTATTAGGAAATAAATGTTATGATCATTGCAAAGGTTTACTTCTTAATGTCACATTAATCGTGATTTTTTTTTCTTGAATTTTAATTGAAGGAAATTATTTGTCTATTTCCTAATAAAAAAATGTTATTTTATTATATTATGATTTGTTTATGTTATCTAAAATTAATAATACTAGTTCTTCCAACATTGTGACTTAAATTAATTGAGATAATGATCTTTTAAAAAATAGGGACTCATTTGTGTCTTTGGTAAGAAATATGTTACCTTTGAAAAATAATTCTAAATAATGTCATCATAAATTTATTTATCATTTTAAAAATTACTTTTTAATGGAATTATTACCCATTTTTACTTATTATGAAATGTTTTCAATGTAATCATACGTCATTTTCGAAATTAATTCCCTTTTGGAATTTATTGAAAATGATGAAAAAATTCTTATTTTTCCAAATAGATAACATCCCTAATATTTTAATAGTGGAAATGTAATGTTATTTGTAACTTCTATAGAATATATGGAATAAAAACCCTCATGACCATAATTTATTTTAGCCATACAATCCTTATTTTTGAGTATCATTTTGAATAAAATATTTTTTGATTGTATTTTCCTAATAAAATAAATTTTAAATATTTGTTTTTCAAAATAAAAATGATATTTCCCTCAAGAATCTTATAAAGATATTTTTATGCAGTTTATATTCATATGTTAAAAAATAAATTTAATCTTAATATAATGTGACTATTTTTATACCATACCTAAACACAAATTGGATGCCTTATGATTATTTTATCCAAGGATATTATTCTAATTTAATTTATTATTTCATTTTTGACTCACTAATATACTGTCGAACTATTAAATTTCATTTAATAATTATAAATTAAATTTTCCCTGAATATAATTATTATATATAATGGATATTTTAAATAGATAAATGATACAACATTTTTTTTTGTTAATAATTATATGATTTAATTTGGAAATATTGATAAATGCGTATTCTTTATTCAATACATATATTTGATTACAATGCATATTATTTATGGGAAAAAAAATTTATTAGATATATGAGGAATGATTTGGTCATGCAGTGAATGATGGTGCCTGGTATTTTACAACACATAGATAAATCAGTATGTCTCATGAGATAATAAATTTAATATAAAATTATACGGGTTTCTTTATATGGGTTAATATATATTTTTACAGTTCTGGACCATAAAAGTATCATGTTTCCTATGATCATGGAATCCTATAATTATGATTCAACTTCATTAAAAGTTCAGTTTTAAATATCCAGGATATTTTCATTCTGATATTATATCATGATTCATTTCATTTTTAGTTTACTAATTAAATGGATTGTTTATGGGATATATAATTATGATTGAAAATTAATTGATTAAATTTCATACGTGTTAGGTTTTTACCTGTCCATATTAACGACAATCCACGATATTTTTATATTAACATTATCATTGAATATACTTCCTTCTTGGTTTATTGATTACATGGTCTTTGTGATCAGTAATTTAGCATTCCATATTAATTTTGATTAATGATTCATGATATATTCCATTATAATTATCCCTTAATGAGAATATTATCCCACCATTATTTTGTATCCTTTCTTTGGAATCCATTGAGTGTACTAATTTTGATATGAAATGATATTATAGACTGAATATGGTTATTCTAAATAAAATTTATTTTTTAATTTGTTTACTGCAAAAAAGGTTAAAATCGAGTATGAATCTTTTTTCCTAAGACATATAAATATTTGATCCTTTAGGTTATGATTCCTTGTATATTATGAAATGAAATAATTAAGACACTGTCTCGGCGAAATTAGGGCTGGCGTTGCTACATTTATTCTTTGAATTCATTATATTATAAAACACAAATGGATATAACTCCTATGGAATAATGTTTTTGAATATCATTCTAAATTTAACTATGAGATACTATTTTTGGATGATTTAAATTTTTCATGTCAACTCATTTTTTTAATGTTATGTTAGTCCTTTTTTGATAGCTTTGTTCACTTGTTTTTTCTGTGTACATGATTGTATATATTGTTTCAGCCTATTTTTGTGGATATGTCTACCTGTATTGTTTATCATTTATTTTTTGTATTGATATTATTGTTAAAATATTTTCTCAAATGTTTTTCTTTGGTAAATGATTATATATAATTTTATAAAATGTTTATTTGGATATGAATACAGGTATCTTTGTTAAAAAAATCTCCACTGATATTATTTTTGATAATCATTATCAAAATTTTATTTTTTTTATTCATATAGTTATAATATATTTAATTTCTATTACTATATTGTGATGTATGTATTATGATTATTATCTCATTTTTACATGATTATTTTCTGGAATAAATTTTCGATTTAGAGATTAAATGCATAATAGTTACTAAACAATGTATTTTTTAATCAAAGATTTATCTCATGTTAATGTTTTATCATATTATTATGATATAATAATTTATTTATTATTTATTCATTTTTAACTTATAAAGAATTTGAGCTCATTAATTTATTTTATTTTCTATTCCCTTGGTTTTGAACATGTTTATTCTCATATATTAGTTTAGATGTGGATTTAGTAATGTGTGATTATGTTGAAATGATCATAATATGTATTTTATGAATCCAATCCTCAATAAAAACTATACATGGGCCGATGAGGTATTATTAACTATGAGATGAAATGAATATTCAAGTAATATATTGTAATATGAATTTATTAAATTCATCACCCACTACAGTTGGTATAAAACTCTTTACGTAATGAATTTTATTTGTAGTAGAACACATGGGAGTGTGAGTCTAGGTTGTTTCAACCAAAAGGGAAGTGATTACATATAATAACTCTTGCATCATATTTCGGGAAATTTGGAATATAATTTTCATTTACCCCATGATCAATTATAACAATTTATTCTATCGAGGTAGAGGGTTTTCCCATTTCATTAATGGAATAATTTAGTATCTATTAATCATATTTTAGATCAAGTTTCTCTACAACAATATTATAACATGAAGACAAAAACAAAACTTATTATTTACATAAGACTAACATTTTTTTAATCAATTCATATATTTTTTTAATTTAAAATTGTATAGGTAGAATCTTAATTTTGATAAGAAATAGATAGATCATCACTATTTATTCTCTTAATTATAAACAAGGAATGAGACAAAAATATTAAAAATATATATTAAAAAATAATCTAATTCTAGGTGAATCGAGATCCTACAGAAAATCATGGGACTAACTAGAGATAAACTCTTCACTGATATGAGTGAATTTTTGTCAGCGAGTATAAATAATTTTGATAGTTTTAGTCTCTAAAATTTTATTTCTATTCCACTGGTGAAGGTGTAAAATTATATTTTAATCTCTTATAAAATTTTTTCTTGTATTCATCGCATTCAAAAAAAAACACACAAACAGACAAATGGAACACTGAATTCCCAAGGACACCTCTAAAAATGTGAAATATTATCCATTGTGTGATTCTACCATGAATTAAATAAACTATTACATAAATAGGACACAAAAATTGGCATTTTTCAATACCTAATTATTTTCCCCAAGCCCCATTGTTTGGTGAAACAATCATGGGAATCAAGCGAACTACCTTGGGAATAATTTCACTAAATAAATGTATTAAGGACCAAGATCTATGAATGAAGAGTGTTAAGAATTATAATGTAGATAAGAAAAATGTTCAAGTAAAACTCTGAATTATTGTACAATATAAGAAAAAAATATAAATACATAAATGGAAAATACAATTATACCCCATATGAAAAAAATAGTCACAGGATAAAAAATAAATGTATCATTTCTCTATGTGTCATGTGGGTTATCCCCCCATCGTGCCACCACCAAAACATTAATGTCAATAAAATAAAACCACACTTTCATGAAACAATGAATTTCATTTTTCGAAATCAAATATAGAAATTTACACACACCTATTTGGAGTGTATAAGCTGTGTTGTAAAAACCCATCATGATCCAACCAAGTGTTCCATAATTATGATTTATCAAACAAATCAATTATTATCAATTTACAGAAATAAACCATTATAAGATATAATTTTTTTTTTATTATTTCATAATATATGGTAAATTACCACATTTCAATAGTTTGAAATGAAAGTCAATAGGATTTTTTTCACGCTTAAATGAAATTCATAAAAATAAACCATACCATTATAGTTTTAGAAAATATATGTATACATATTTGATTAAATATGAATAAATAAAAAAATATTAGAATGAAAAAATTTCTCAAAAAAAATTTAGTGCCATGATAAAGAGTCCTAAAATAAATCATTTTAGGGATATCTAGTATCATCGAACCTCAAGTTAGAAGGGAAAATAAATCAAATGGCTGCCAAACACCCTAGAGATCACCATCATATGAATAAAATCCTTACCAATGTTGAAATAGAGTTGTATAATTAGCTTAAAACTAGGTAGATCTGATACTTCTTAGTAAATCTTTTTTAACACATCCGACATAATACCTTGGATCGAAAGGGATTTCACTACTTTCTCCCTTAAAATCATTTTAAATCTGTTCTTCTTTAAATCAATGTAAATATTTATCCAAGAAGAAAAAATACCCAAAATAAAGCATCTGAATGCATAAAACTCCTTTTAAACATCAATTCATGTTCCTCATTCCAGATAGATTTTTGGAAATCATAGCCATAACTTTCATAAAATTAAAACTGCTTTCAAAGATAAAAAATAAATCTAGAAGGAAACAATTGACAAATATCTTTTATAAAACCTCCAACACAAAACCCATGGGATAACCAAAAATCAAATGGAACCAATGAAGAAAGGTATGATAGTGATCTCAGAAGATAAAAGGGATTCTTAAATGACAAACACTAATCAATAAATTATAGATCCAGCAAAACCCATCATACAATAACATTAATATGTATAAAAAAGTATATGTTGGAAAAGATCAATTTTATATGATATGAAATATTTAATGAAATGAATCTACAATATCAAGGTTTATTCCCCACTAAAAGAACTCCATTATAATATAAGGAATGATTTTATATGAGGGATATTATAGTAGGATTGAATCTAAAAAAAGGAGGTGAAAAAGGGTAAAATAAAACTGAGTTATACATTTAGAAACCAAACATAAACATCTACTCTAGGAGGGTCACCGCATGTTTCATGGATTTATGATGTAAATCATTCAAAATCTATATATTTCATGGATGTAACAGTTGATATTGAATTTATCAAATGTTATATAACATGGGGATCTATAACTCAAGAAATAAGAAAAATTAATTTTTTGAATCCCTCAATCATATCGTGAACAGCTAAAATAACAATGTATTAACTCATTAAAATTGGAAAAACAAAAAAAATCCATAAAATATCAAGCTCATACAAATGATGAAAAAATAAAATGTGTTTTTATTCATGAAAGAAAAACCTAATGTGTCTATCCCCACTAAATATTTATTTTTATCCCTAGAAAAAAATATAAGTGAATGTTTTTCAAAAAATAGGCAAGGAAACTTCTCTAACCGAATTGAATATAATTCCAACATTTAATGAGAATCATTCTCATTAAGACAGAAGACATATACTAATTGAATAGACTATTCCATGCATGATCTTTTCTTGGGAACTAACTATCTGAACCAGCTGATCAACTATGGACACAACCTTCTTGAAATAAAGCTCCCCCCATTTAAGAATGTGATAAAGGAGAGGATGAAACTAATTAAGTATATATAAATATGAACAAACCACGGATCATTGTCAACTGATGTGGTAACTCTAAGTCATAAGGCACATATAAATCCTTTTGATGGTCCTATAATGACCCATATATCATAAAGCTAATTTCCATTTCATCTCAAGACATTAATGAAACATTGTATTTGAATCCTTCCTGAAATTAAATTTACCTAATTAAAATTTCAATGGATTGTGTTGAAAGTCAATATAAAATTTATGTTGACTCAGATATATTGCTATCATGTGATGAACATTTTGGGTCCTATATTTCATTCTATGAATAATATCTAGTCTAGTCAAAGAAGATACACTATCCAATTTATAAGTCCCAAACCTTAAACATTACTTTAACTTGAGTTATTACAAGATTACACATTGAGGATCTTTTCAGGTTTAGAGTTTTAGAGAATAAATCATAAAACATGCATTACATTTCAGATTTAAACAAAGTAGATACATAAAAGAGAGTATTCATTTTTCCCATCAACAGAAACATATTTAAAATAAAACATGGATTTTTTCTTGACACTTCCTTGACTCTATCATCATATCATGTACCTTTCCCTTGACCTGTGAAAAACATTTCAAAAACATGGGATTAACATAAAAAGCTCAGTAAGGGATATAAAAATATGGAAAGGAAACATGAGTACATATATACATACGAATGAAATCATACATTACCCATAAAATATAAGCACTTTAACATACCTCATAAAATCATGAATAAATTATAGAAATCATAAGACATAAAGGTACCTTGAAGCATTCATAACATTCTTACGTAGGGAGTAACCCTCTTGGTTATGTTTCAAATACCCATCACAGTATATTCCTTAAATAAATTCGGAGAGACCTCAACGTTTAACCCCTTCTCATTACCCAATGCATTGGAGAGCTATATCGGGCTCACCCACCATTAGTTTATCACGGAACCACCCGTCTTCATAAACAATTCCCAAGAACAATAACATAATCGTATCACATAAAACATGCATAAAGAAAACATAACATTTCCACATTTCAATCACAAGATATCAATAACACATTGATATAATAAAAATTTTATCAAAACCATTTTCAATACCCAAATAAAAGAAAAGTAAAAATGGTATTTATTTTTCTTTTAAAAAAAGTGATGGCTTGTAGAGGATGCCGAAACTCAAATAATGGTCACGACGACGGAGATGTCATTGTCGTCGCATACGTATGAAAAAAAAACATTCCCTTTTATCATTTAGTAAAGACTTCGTATAAAAAGATTCCTTTTGAATAAACGTAAAATTCAAAGGGGATTATACACTATATAAAAGAAAGTTCTGTATAAAAAAAATATGCCTCAATGAAAGGAGATTGAGACGAAGTCCCATACCTTGGGTCCGACTTGACTCAATCGTTCTTTAACATCCTGAATAATAAACTTGAGTTAATTTATACATTCTTAAAAACATTTCTCAAGTTCATTATTCATTTTATATCACTTATTACTATGTCATGAACACTATGTAATTATTTAAGTTAATAACAGTCGTTTTAACGATCATTGGTACTTGAGTCGAAAACAATAAACTCTTTACAATTACACGTTTATCATGTATCCATTATATCCAGAGTTATAATCATGATTTAGATATCATATATATCTAATATATCCAGTATATACATGCATTTATAATATTACATAACATTTAGAGGTAAGAAATGAAATGCACCATTCATGGAGACGGTAAGCCGTACGTACGCATGAACGCTACTTTCATTTCTATTTCGTATATTATGTAATGGAATCATAATGATATAAAGGAATATTATTATTTTAGTATAATATCAGATATAAAATCATTAATTACATCCTTTATACATCCCACATATGGCATTAACGAATCAAATCACTTTGAGGGGGCGGTAGTCCGCACTTCCTAAAATGAAGATATCGCGTTTACCCATAATGGAAACCATAAAGTTATACCATAAATGAAAAATACAGAAGATTAAGTAAAAAATAAACATATTATATATCATATATAAATATATTTTCATCTTAATGGCCACCTTTTAAGGTGTTAAAAGAATATTGAACAATCATCGTATCGTGAGGAAGAAATTCGCCATCCACAGAAACATTATGTTTTTCAACCATTAGATGTAGGTGTGTGTAATTGTAGCTAGAATAATTCTTATAAAATCATCATAGTATATGGAAGATTCTGGTTTTGTTACAAAATAAATCAATAAAAAGTTTTTAGGGGGTTGGAGGAGAAAAATAAAACATAACAACACAAGAATAGACACTACCTTTAAATCGGGTAACTATTTTTGATTTGAGATTAAAGGATTCCTTGGGATGAATACTGCCCAAAGTGAGGATTCTAAGAGTTACAGAGGGATGTGGAGAGACAAAATGGGCAGTTTTTGGCTGAGAAAAAGGCTTTGGATGTGTGGGTAAGGTGGTAGAGGTGGGGGCCTTTTATAAGAGGAGAGGAGGGGCACTCTTGGAAAGTTAAGAAAATATACTTTCCTATAAAATGATTTTCGCATAAAGAAGACCCCACAATTATAAATTTAGAGAATAAGGTGATAAGGGTTCGAAATCCACCCATCCAATAGGTTTTTGAAAGTTTATGTCTTAGATTTTATATTATATTTTCATTTTATTTAAATCGTTAAATAATGAGGTAATCGCTGCATCATCATGGTGTCATAAATAATTTACTTTATTTAATGTCTAAAAATTATAAAAAAAATACTATGATGTATTAAATCTTATTATCATTCCAATTAAAATTTATAGTCAAAAATATTACTTATATAACCCCATGTAAAAATTGTTTTAGTAAAATAACTCATGTTTGTGACATTTTTATTTTAACATTAAATAAAAAGATATTAATGTCATTTTCCATCCAAAGTGGCTCCATGGGGTCCCCAAGTTGACCCATGGATTTTCTTGGTCTGCCATGACACATCCAATACAGGTAGGACATGTGTATAGGTCATTTAATATTATTAAAACATTACTCTTACCTTAAATTACAACTAATTACGTCTAATCGCGATTAATAAACTTAAGAGTTACTATTCCCCAATAAATAATTTTAATCCCACTGAACCTCATTTTACTTCTTAATGACAACCATGTATGTCAGATTTTTTGAAATTCAAAACACAGAGGTGGTAAAATTTCATTTAAACGAAAAATCAGTTTTTATGTACCACTTAGTGGTTTCACTATTCATCATAAATTGAAGTTTTTCAGAAAAATACCAAAACATCACCCTAAGCTATATTTGATATTCCAAATTCAAAAATGTTTTCTATTTTACAAAATTCAGATCATATACGTTACATTAATTAATTTAATAATTAATTCCCGATGTCAGAGTAAATAGCGTGTTTTTGTGAAACAATAAGTATCAAAATATTGACACTAGTTTAAGTCCAATTTCAAAGTGAAATTGATTCCAATGACCACTATTGGATTAAATGGTAAAAATATATTCTAATTGCACTTTAAAACCAATTCAAAATATAATCTAATCCTATAAATAAATTATATTAAAAAGAGGTTTTGAATTAAAATACAACATTTTTCACTATTCATTAAAAATTGAACTTTGTCGGAAAAATACCAAAAATTTACCCAACATAAATTTCAATGTCCCAATCATAAACAATATGTTTATTTAGACAATTAGAACTTATAAAATTGTCAAAAGTTTTATTTAAAAATGGTTTTCCATCAAAATGCAGTAAAACAATTTTTAAAAATATTAGTTTATTCCATGCTTAAGATTGGATCTATTCTCATTTTAAGCCTCTAAAACACTAGGTAATTCATTAAAAGACATAGATAAAAAAATATATATTATTCATTACTTACTTGGGATGTTACATCCTTCCCCCCTTTAGAAAATTTCGTCCCCGCGATTTATTTACTTATCGAATAAGTGGGGGTATTTAGCGCTCATTGCATTTTCAGATTCCCATGTTGCCTATTCAATCATGTGGTTTTTCCACAAAACCTTTACCTGATTAATCACCTTATTCTGTAACACTTGCTCCCTATGGACAAAAATTTGTACCGGTTGTTCCTCATAAGATAAGTTCTCTTCCAGCTGAACTACCTCGGGACTCAAAACATGGCATAGATCTGGAATATACTTTCTCAACATCGAAACATGAAAACATTGTGTACCTGAGATAAACCCGGAGGTAAAGCCACTCGGTAAGCAACTCATCCAACTCTCTCCAGAATTTATTATGGTACAATGAACCTTGGACTCAGCATTCCTTTCTTACCAAATCACATCAAACTTTTCCATGGTGAGACTTTGAGAAAAACATGATCACCTACCTCAAAAGATATATCCTTCCTCCTGTTATCCGCATAACTCTTCTACCTTCTCTGAGCTGTTCTCATGTGTTTCTGTATCAGCAGAACTTTTTCTGCCAACTCTTCTACCAATTCTGGTCCCATCAGCTTCCTTTCACCCACTTCATCCAGAAAGCTGGAGTTCGACACTGGTTCCAATATAACGCCTAAAATGGTGACATCTGTATACTGGAATGAAAACTTTAATTATATGAAAACTCAACCAAAGAAAGATGTTGGTCCCAAATTCCCTGATAATCCATCGAAAATGCATGTAGAATATCCTCCAAAGTCTGAATTTTTTGTTCTGACTTCCCATATGATTGAGGATGAAAAGCTGTACTAAAATTTAATTCAGTACCCAATGACTTCCGAAGGCCTTTCCAAAATATTGAAGTGGACCTGGGATCACGGTCAGATACAATGGAGAGAGGAACTCCATGTAACCTGACTATCTCATTAAGATACAAACGAGAAAGTTTATTTAGGGAAAATATATCTCGTATAGCATGGAAATGAGCATATTTAGTCAAGCTAACAATAATAACCCAGATTGCATTATTACCTCAAGGCGTCATTGGCAATCCCACAACGAAGTCCATGGATATATTCTCCCATTTCCATTCTGGTACTGGTAAAGGCGGAAGCATTCCTTTCAGTAACTGCCTCTCTGCTTTAACATGTTCACAAGACAAACAAATCACTGTAAAATCAGTGATAACCCTTTTCATTCCGTCCCACCATTAATACTCCTGAATATCTCTGTACATCTTAGTACTACCACGATGAACTGAAAACGGAGAACTATGAGCTTCACGTAATAACTCTCTATTCAGATTTTAATCACAACTCACACACAATATCTTCCCAAATCTCAAAACACAATCATTATCAATGTTGAATTCAGGAAACCTACCCTTCTAAACTATCTCTACATTTTTCTGAAACTCGCTGTCTTGCTTATGTGCTTGCTTAATTCTATCTGATAGAGAAGATTTCACTGATACCTAAAACAAATCAGAAGAACATCCTGTACCAACAACTTCTATTCCAAATTTCATCAAATCCTTAACTAAAGGATCATGTTCCAAATGCAACATCGTTAATGAAGCATTACTTTTTCGACTCAAAGCATCAACCACTTTATTTGCTTTCACGGAATGGTAATGAATTGTACAATCATAATCCTTGATTAATTCTAGCCATCTCCATTCTCTCATGTTCAATTATTTCTAAGTGAATATTTACTTCAAACTATTGGGATCAGTATATATTTCAAACGTTACTCAATATAAATGATGCCTCTAAATTTTCAAAGAGAAAACAACAACAGTTAATTCCAAAACATGTGTAGGGTAATTTACCTCATGAGTTTTCAACTTTTGTGAAGAATAAGAAATTACCTGATCATTCTGCATTAGGATGCAACCAAGTCCTTTCAATGAAGCATCACTATATATAACAAACTCACCATTCCTGGAAGGTAGTGCCAAAACTAGAGCATTCTCCAATCTTCTTTTCAGTTCATTCTGTAGTAACCTAAGTCAACTGAGCCATCACTGCAACAAACTGTTTAGTTCTGATTTTGAGTATCTCAGGATACTGATTTGAAAGGACATTTGCCTCTGTATGCCTTCCCGGAATAGTTTTTCTATTTCCTCTATGAAAAACCATTCTTAACATAGAAATATCTTAGGCGAAGAAACATGGTAATCATTAAATGCTATATCATTTCAATCATACCATAAATGAATTTATAATTTAACAATTTTCTAACTCATAAAGTTATCTAAACCGACCTCTGATACCAACTATAAGGCCCATGCCTTAAACATTACTTAATCATGAGTTATTACAAGATTACACATTGAGGATCTTTTCAGGTATAGAGTTTTAGAGAATTAGATCATAAAACATGCATTACATTCCACATTTAAACAAAGTGGATACATAATAGATAGTATTCTTTTTTCCCATAAATGGAAACCTATTTAAAATAAAACATAGATTCTTTCTTGAAACTTCATTGACACTATCATCATATCATTTAACTTCCCTTGACCAGTGAAAAACATTTCAAAAACTTGGGATGAGCATAAAAATCTCAGTAAGGGAAATAAAAATATGGAAAGGAAACATGAGTACATATATACATAAGATTTAAATCATACTTTACACATAAAACATAAGCACTTTAACATACCTCATCAAATCATGAATAAATCATAGAAATCATAAGACATAAAGGTAACTTGAGGCATTCATAACATTCTTATGTAGGGAGTAACCCTTTTGGTTACGTTTGGAATACCCATCACAGTATATTCACTAAATCTCTTCGGAGAAACCTCAAAGTTTAACCCCTTCGTGTTACCCAATGCATTGGGGAGCTATATCCGGCTCACCCGCCCTTAGTTTACCACGGAACCACCCGTCTTCATAAGAAATTCTCAAGAACCATAACATAATTGTATCACATAAAACATGCCTAAAGGAAATATAACATTTCCACATTTCAATCACAAGATATCAATAACACATTGATATAATAAAAACATTATCAAAACCATTTTCAAAACCAAAATAAAAGAAAATTAAAACATGGTATTTCTTTTTCTTTTAAAAAATGGCATGGCTTGTAGAGGACGCCGAAACTCAAATAATGGTCACGGCAGCAGAGAAGTCATTGTCACCGCATATGTACGACAAAAAAAAACATTCCCTTTTGTCGTTTAGTAAAGGCTTTGTATAAAAATATTCCTTTTCAATAAACGTAAATGTACAAGGGGTTTATACACCGTATAAAATAAAGTTGTGTATAAAACAAAATATGCCTCAATGAAAGGATATTGAGACGAAGTCACATACCTCGAGTCCGAATTGACTCGATCGTTCTTTAACCTCATAAATAATAAAATTGAGTTAATTTATACCTTCTTAAGAACCTTTTTCAAGTTCATTATTCCTATTATATCACTTATTACCATGCCATTAACACTATGTAATTATTTAATTACATAACGGTCGTTTTAACGATCATTGGTACTTGAGTCAAAAAAAATAATCTCTTTATAATTACACGTTTTTCATATATCCATTATATACAGAGTTATAATCATGATTTAGATATCATATATATCATATATATCCAGTATACACATGCACTTATAATATTACATAATGTTTAGAGGTAAGAAATGAAATGCACCGTTCATGGAGACGGTAAGCCGTACGTACGCATGAACGCTACTTTCATTTCTATTTCGTATTTTATGGAATAGAATAATAAGGATATAATGGTATAATATAACATATAAAATCATTAATTACATCCTTTATACGTCCCACATAAGGCATTAACGAATCAAATCACTTTGAGGGGGCGGTTGTCCGTACTTCCTAAAATGAAGATATCACGTTTACCCATAATGGAAACCATAAAGGTATTCCATAAATGAAAAATACCGAAGCTTATGTAAAACATAAACATATTATATATCATATATAAATATAGTGTCATCTTAATGGCCACCTTTTAAGGTGTTAAATAATATTGAACAATCATCATTTCGTGATGCAGAAATTCACCATCAACGGAAACAAAATGTTCTTTAACCATTAGATGTAGGTGTGTGTAAGTGTATCTCGAATACTTCTTATTACAATATCCTAGTATATGGAAGATACTGGTGTTCTTACAAAAGAAATTAATAAAATGAGTTTAGGGGGTTGTATAAGCGAAATAAAACATAAGAACACAAGAGAAGACAGTACCGTTAAATCGGGTAACTCTTTTTGATTTGAGCTCAAAGGCTTCCTTGGGAAGACTTCGCCCCAATTTGAGGGTTCTAAGAGTTAAAGAGGGATGCATAGAGGCAGAATGGGCAGGTTTTGGCCGAACCAAATCCTTTGGATGTGTGGGTAAGGTGGTAGAAGTGGGGGCCTTTTATTAGAGGAGAGGAGGGGCACTCTTGGAAAGTTAAGAAAATATACTTTTCTATAAAAGGATTTTCAGATAAAAAAGGTCCCACAATTATAAATTTCGAGGATAAGGTGATAAGGGTTATAAATGAACCCATAAAATATTTTTTTTACAAGTTTAGGTCTTAGATTTGACATTATATTTTCATTTTATTTAAATCATTAAATAATGAGGTAATCGCTGCATCATCGTGGTGTCATAAATAATTTAATTTATTTAATGTCTCAAAATTATAAAACAAATTCTATGATGTAGGAAATCATAGTCGATTTCCAATGAATATTTATAGTCAAACATATGACTTTTATAACCCCATGTAAATATTGTCTTAGTAAAATAACTCATGTTTGTGACATTTTTATTTTCACATTAAATAAAAAGATATTAATGTTATTTTCCTTCCAATGTGGCTCTATGGGGTCCCCATGTTGACCCATGGATTGTCTTGGTCGGCCATGACACATCCAATAAGGGTAGGTCATGTTTCTAGGTCATTTCATATTATTAACACATTATTCTTACCTTTAATTAAACTAATTACCTCTAATCGCGATTAATAAACTTAAAAGTTACTATTCACCGAAAAAAATATTTTAATCCCATTGAACCAAATTTTACTTCTTAATGACAACCATGTATGTCGGATTTTTTGAAATTCAAAACATAGGGGTGGTAAAATTTCATTTTAACAAAAAATTAGTTTTTAAGTACCACTTAGTGGTTTCACTATTCAAGAAAAATTGAGGTTTTTCAGAATAATACCAAAACGTCACCCTAATATATATTTGATATTCCGAATTCAAAAATGATGTCTATTTTAAAAAATTCAAAACATATAAGTTACATTAATTAATTTAATAATTAATTCCCGTGGTGAGAGCAAATAGCGTGTTTTTATGAAACAATAAGTATCAAAAGATTGACACTAGTTTAAGTCCAATTTCAAAGTGAAATTGATTACAATGACCACTATTGGATTAAATGTTAAAAATATATTCTAATTGAACTTTAAAACCAATTCAAAATATAATCTAATCATATTAATAAATTATATTAAAAAAAGGTTTTGAATTAAAATACAACATTTTTCACTATTCATTAAAAAATGAACTTTGTCGGAAAAATACCAAAAATTTAACCAATGTAAAATTAAATGTCCCAATCATAAAGAATACGTTTATTTTGAAAAATAGTTCTTATAAAATTGTCAAAAGTATGATTTAAAATTGGGTTTCCATCAAAAGGAAGTAAAAAAATCTATTAAAAATATTATTGTATTCCATACTTAGGATTGGATTTATTCTCATTTTAAGACTCTAAAAAACTATGTAATTAATTAATAGGCATAGATAAAAAAAATATCTATTATTCATTACTTACTTAGGATGTTAAAAAATTACCATAAACTATGTGGCCAATAAGGTGAACATAAACGGTCTCAATGAGATCGATTCAGATGAATGACCTGTAAATATTTTTACAAGAAAATATAACTAGTCTCAAAAGAAAATTCTCAGTATTTACAGATTCATGATCAAAAACAAAAAAAAAGTCCTAAATAATATAATTCGTTGATTATGTGTATCCATTTTTACAAGGATGTTAGGTTGTGATAAGATTAACATGATATAAAATATAATCATAGAGGTATTTATAGAATTTAAAGGAAAATAGGGAAGTCTCAGTTCAAAATTATAGCATAAAGAACTTCATTAAACATCAAAACATACTCAACATATAGCTTTTAAAACTCTTCAACATTAGGGGTATTATATATAAGGAAAATGTAATCTAAATTAGACAATAATTTAATCATCACCAATATCATAATGTGTTCTTGGAAATTCCATTGAAATATCTCAATGAAAACAATAGAAATAACAAGAAACTTTATTTCTAGTTCTAGGAGAGGTTAGAGCAAGCCAGAATGACTTTGGGTGATCAGCCTTAATCAAATAACTCATATAACCATGAGAAATTAAAAAAAAATTTTCCTACATCAAACAAGGACATCAAAATGGATACCTCACATAGTCATTCATATTTATTGTTCCAAGTTAAATAGAACAATATTTGTGATGGAATATATCTGTTGCAGCCCACCTAATGAGTTAAATAACAACACATCAGTTCCTGAAATAATGACCACTCTCGTAGGATAAAGACTACACTATTATGGTTTTCAAACCATATAATGAATTCATGGGACTCTATAATTTTACATCATTATGATACTAATAGAAAAAAAACTCGAGTAGAGGAAATGTTAATTTCATGATCACAAAATATACAGTAGTTCCATGTTCCTTTACATCATGGTTCATCTTAGTGACACATTTAATGAGGTTCCATTCACCATTGGATTAAATCATATTTAGAGTGGGATAATTTTTACTAAGATTATGAGAGGTTAAATTCCCATTTAATTTGTTATTAGAGATTTCAAAATAATATTATTGAATAAAATCCAACCAGTACATTAGTATAGAGTTCATATACCTCGGAGAAAAGTTTTAGGTCAATTTTTTATTATTAGAGAATATGGTGATCCTTTCATAAAAAAGTTATTAGTAGAAAATATGATAGATTTTCATGTTCATTGTATGATCAGTTTTTATGGTGTGGTTGTTCTACTCATATGGTTGAAGCTAATTAGATCCATACACGACTATGTGATCCCCTAGAATAATAAAAAATATCTATAAATTAAATGTCAAAAACACTAAATAACTCTATCAAGATTACAGAATGATATCAATAGGAGTTGAGGTAAAATATAGTTTTAATTAATTAGAGGAATATTATCATATTTTATCCTAATATAATTTTACACCCTTAATATAGGTGATATTTATGATGATGGCAACTTTACAACATCATTTACATTCCTTCGGAAATATATTTCCGAAAAAATTATCTATGAATAAAAAGAAAAAATTCTTTTCTTTTCCCGAAAAATCATAGTGTACCCATGTATAGTGTCAGCTGATATTATATTCTCTATGAATACATGTACTAAACATTTTTATTCTTATATATATATGTGTCACTTTGGTAGCATATAATATAGAAGTTGATCTCTCATGTTTCCCAGAATAGTTTTTAGTTAATATTTTTTCCAATATTATTTATTAAATAAATGAAAATATCATTCATGAATATCATACTGAATGAATTAAATGATAGGTAGTACATCTAGTTCTATAGTTCCATAAATAATAAGTGATAAATTTTTTGACCTAATTTTATAATTAGATAATCAAATTGACTAACTAATTCTAATTATAGTCTTTGTAACATCCCTCCTTTATTTTTAGTATTTATTATCTCAACAGTAGATCAATATTCTTGAACCACATTTTATCCATTAATAGATCAATCAAATCATAAATATATGGTAAATATTTCTTATTTCTTATCATTACTAGCTTGAAAATCTGATAGTTAATGCATAACATATGGGTTTCATCAACATTATTAACCATGTGAATTGAGACATCCCAAAATGAAACACTAATATGGATGAAAAGCATGGATTCAAAATCTTATATCTTAAAATCCACTAATTAAATTATCCTAGAACCATATATAAAAATTTATTAGATCTCTATAGGGTTCCTAGTTCTAATTTAATAGTGGGATATACCTTTATTTTAGGGTGATACCATAAAAGTCAATTGAAAAAACCACAAAAAACTCTTTAACCATAATGGGGAGTTTAGAGATTCATGTATTCTCATTAATTTCAACTGAAAATGATGATATATATTAACCACTACCTGATAGAGAAGTAATTTCTATATTTGACCATGGATCCCATTACTATTAAAACATATAAAAGTTCCATTGTGGGTAGTGTTAGACACACAATAAAGATAGTAATTATTTTGATATATTTGGGTACATATAAAATCCATTGGGATTGTATCATAAAATAGATACATTTCATGAAGAAGGAAATAAAAAATTAAATAAACATTATATATATAAAATATGAAAGGGGGAAGATAAAACCCTTCGTCGTTTTATTTTCAAGAGTCTTTAACATCTCTATGGAACAATACATGTGTTCCATAGAGTGATTGAAAATATATACAGTTTGGGTTAATAGCAATTTTTGGGATGCAATCATATTAAATAAAAAAATATCATAGTTGATGAAATGAAAATATTACCTCTTACATTCATCAAACACACCTCAAATTCACATGAGAACTCTTCCAATAAATGTAATTGCTTTACCATAGAAGATGAGTCAGTCCTTCCCCTATAAAATTATTGTTGAAAAAACAACTACCATTGAATCATATAGCTATATAACTGATCCTCTTGGTGTTAGAAAACATGATCCAATCCTCTAGAAATTTAATCACTTAATGTAATATTATAGGTAACCCATACAACCACAAGAGAATAAAATATCAGGTTCTTCTGAGAAAATAATTTTCATATACCCTAACTCACCAAAACAATACAAAATTAAGGACCTTTAACTTCCACTATATATGGAATAGATTTTTTTTGTTACTAGAAACCATGGAAATATGAGTATAAAAACATATTTTCTTATTCTCATTTCTAAAGATCCTCTATAAGTTTCATCAGATGTTAGATAAATCTCAACTAGTCTCAGCATTCCAATATGTTAATTTCTTTGCATTATTTTTCAATTGACTACCTTATCATAGGTGGATTGTTTTAACATAAAGACCTATGAATATATATATACATATATATATATATATATGAAAATATCTATATAAAGCCTTTAATTAAGTAGATTTTTATTTTATTTAACTTATGAAATGAAAAGATATTGTTTGGTTAAATGGTTGGTAAATTCCAATAATTTTCAGTCCCATTATTGAAGATTGAGGAACTCGATGGACTTATTTGAATCCATTTTCATTACGTAAATTTTTTTTTTAATTATGAATATTAATATTTTCCAAAAAAAACTCATATTATTTTTTCTAAAGTAATTGAGATCCACCGCCTTCTACAAGATCCATCACGTTTAAAGACAACACAATTAAATCTAAATTAATTTAAAATTTCCAAGAATTAATATATAATATCAATGGTCTCCAAATAGTCAATCATTTATAGAGGGTAATTACTCCCCTAGATTGACAATATTTTTGGTTATAAAATCTATTGTTATTTAATTATATCTTCATCTTTCAAAGGATCCGCATATATTTCTTGATAAATTACTAAAGCTACATATTTTTTCAAAGCACAGACAAAACACCCAATACTCGACATGATTCTAATCAACCAGAGGATTTTCAAAATAAATATTATTATGACAATATTCTTGAAAATTTTATGGCCGTATTTGATGAGTAATGTCAGTAAAGTACAATACATAAAGCATATAAATTATCAAATGAATAAATAAATTTCAAAAAAAGGAAAATATGAAAGAAAAAAATTCCCAAACATCCCAATGTAACTTAATTCATTCCATGATGATAGTTGGGAATGTACTCATACACTACCTACCTAATAATTCATAATGCTACTAAATCCAATATATCATGACATAAATATTCTAATATACCAATAACCACCTTTGATACCTATAAATCATGACAAAAATAAGATGTCCCTAATGAAGATGTGTGAACCAATCCAGGGCAAGGAATGAAGGGCGTTCCTGATCACCACAAGTTAGAGAAATGATATCGACAAAAAAATAACATCCTTGAGAATGATTTGACCAAAAAATAGAGTTAGTATTTGGATATTACAAATAATATTTTAAACAACGTTGATCATATTTTATAAAAATATAAAAATAAAACTATATCATTCTTCATATCATCATATGACAGATTCATATAAAAATGGGATATGATAAAACTGATTTAGAGGAAATACAAAAACGATCCTGAATATTGATAAAATTTAAACACATATTCATATGAATTGTGTTTTGTTACACTATAATCACACCACCCTACCACAAACAAAGATATATTTGAAACCCATTACCACTAAGATACTCCTTTCACTATCATGCATTAGACATGAAAAATATTATATACACTCATTGGCTATGTGTTGGGTGTGAGCTCAACAACCCAATAGGGTATCACCATGTGTTCTATAAGAGTATTTTATTAATTAAACCATTATTTATTAAATTATATTAATATTTAATTTTCAGATAATAAATTCAGAAACATGTATATGGAATAGAAAAAAAACATTTCAATTGTTCTTAAATAATGACATGAAGAATAATTTTCCAAATATTCAAGAAACAAAATATAATCAACCAATCCCTAAACATTTTCTAATTATATAGCTAATAATAATTTTTTAGACATGAATATTTAACAAATAATAAAATAAAAGATGTTTTAAATAAAATTAATCATGATTATAAAGAGTATTAAATAAAATTAGGTTAAATATAGCATGGATAAGCACAACTCTACTAACATGGTAAGGAAAACAAATATCCACTCACTTACTGGAGGTCACCAACTTATGTCTCTATACCATATATATTTTTAGTTAGTGTTTTATTTGAATTACATTAATAGGTAGAGATAATAATTACTTTAAATTCTTGTCCACGAACTCCCACATAATACCCAATATCCCATTGTAAATCACTATTTTTACAATTAAAATAATTTAAATGGGGCATTTTCATCAATAAGAGAAAAAAATTATTATAAAAACAGAAGAATACCTAAAATAATATATACATATGCATTAACAATCATTTTCAACATCAATTCATTTTCTTATTTCAAAATATATTTCCTGAAATCGAAACCATTACATTAGAAAAAATATCTAATCTTTTTAAAATGAGAAATAAGTCAATAAATATTAATATGAGAGAACTTTATTACTAAAATATATACATAAAACTCTTGGGATAACAAAAGATGATAACAGTCATAGTAGATGAAAGGGATCCTTAAAAACCCTAATCAATCAATTCATTATCTATTAAAACCCTACCATCTATATCCATATGGTGTATTGAAAACACCATAGAATAAAAAAACATAAAAATTATATGGGAGAATTTAATTACCTTGATGACAATTGAAAATTTGGGGATAATAGCCAAAATAGTTACCATGACTGAAAAAAGGAAGTATTTTGTATTTTAGAGATGTTATATGAATCAAATCATTCCACAACAGTTGTTGAAAATGGATAAATAAAAACATGAAGAAATTTAGGGATATTTTCAACTAAAACATATAGGTTGATAGGTTCACGATGTGACTCATAGATTCATGAAATTAATCATTAATTCTCGATAGAGAATCATCATACAAGATCATCATAACATCATTCCTTAAAATCCAATATGAACTGTGGAAATCCTAACACCTTGATTCATCCCAGATTCCTTCTTCAGAAATAATTTAATTATTCCACTTTCTAACAACTATATGTACAGTTATTAAAGTAATATTTTAATTATATGCACCCATATGAGAAAATTCATGACACCGTTATATTATATGGCTTAAAAATCCCTATATTATTCTTTTATTCATCCTTTATAAATACTTTATTAATTTATATATAAAAACCAAGAATATTGTTTTCAGTAAAAATAGATCACCTACCATTGATACAGTTTACCTCTTATAAATGTGATGTCATTCTCCTCATTTTGATCAACATACACTACTTTTAGGACTTCACAAAAAATATACTGAATATGAACACTGATATATTGATGATAAATTTTCCTAATAGAGAAACATTTAATCCATAATTTCCAAGAAAAATAAACTATGATGTACTCTGTTTTGACATTTTATAGTGACTGATTATTTTTATACATAAATATTACATCATTTTAGATGAATATTCAATACATGATAATTCAATTTATTCCATAACTATAATGGTTTAGTGTCTTTTGAAACATGGATATATAAACAATTATTTTATGAAGTTTAAACACAATATCACACATTGTTCATTAAAAATAACACAATTCTTGGACACATCACAGAAAAAAAATTTCTTTATATATAGGTATAAAAATAATATAAGGTGAGATTAGCTACTCAGTAAGGATAAAAAAATGGATATGTAAATGTTATTTTAAGCCTATCATGAACATTATGTCTACAAAAATATGAATTTATCATTTAGAAATCATACCAATAAATCCATAGAACACAAATTTTTGTCATGAAAAAAGTACTGGACATTCATAAGACAAAAATAATTATTGTATAAAAGAAAATAATCCATTATAAAATAAAATTATGATAAGATGATGTCATAATAGAGAGGGATAATGCCTATTATAATTATTAGCAAAAAAATATAATGTCTTGGATACCCAACGAGATACTAAGTCACAACATATTAGGATTGGGATAACCATTCATGTACCTGCTTTAGGATAGGGATAACCTCCCATGTAACCACTTTTGGATTTGGATAACCTAACATGTACTATATTATTGTGCTTGTGATAACCTCATATGTACCCTTTGAGATCATAGAAAATTAATAACAACTGAATTAATTAGATTGATATAAAATATTTACCTATAAAATAGTTATAATCCATTTATATATATTCTAATATATCATGAGAACATTTAAAAGTTTATCAAAACTCAACCCCTAGAAAAGAAAAAAAGGGTTCTTAAATATCTAATTATCATAGAAAAAACCATCTACAGAACAGAATTCGATAAAATAAAATAATCATATCCCATGATAAACCTATGTAACAACAAAGTATTCCATCATAGATGAAAATTTATTTCAAATATACCTTGAAAATTTTATTAGATAAAATACCATTTTTAATTAGAACACCAAGTTAAAATAAAAATATTTTAAAAATATAAATGAAATTATTATTATTGAAATGATCCATGTGAAATTTTGAAATAATAATCAATTAATTGGGTGGAAATGATCATAGAAAAGTCCTTTCAGTTCATATACATTAAAACATGATTCCATTTATATTTTTGATAAAAAGTTAAAAACCATCATTTAGAAAAATAAAAGAGTATTTATTTGAAATATTTTAATAATATATAAATAATTAGATAGTTTAAAATTAAAAATTAATAAGATTATATTTAAAAAATCATGAAAACATTTTAAAGAAAACATGGATATGGTAGTAAAATATTCATAACAAAGGGAAAAGAAATATTTTTTTTCTATAAATCATTTTCATAGTCATTTTATGTCCCAATGATATAGAAAATTATTTTATTATTTGAAAATAAGAATAATAAGTAGATAATAAGTCATTAAATTATATTTTTCATACAAGGATTATATAATTCTTAAATAAAAATCCATAAATGGATAATTTTGTTTGAAATGGGATTGAAACTACAATCCATTGCTTCATTGGTGACATTAAAATCAAAACCTCATGAAAGAGAGAAACATATTTTTATATGGATATCGAAATAATTTTCATTATAATAATTATAAGATAAATTAATGGGTAGTATATACACTAAATAAATGGATGAAAATTTGAATATGGCATGTGTCTCATAGATGTAAAAGCGAGACAAAAATCCATTATCAATTTTTTTACATTTAAACCAAAATCCCCATGAATGAATAACTTCAAAGGAATAATTTAATATAATATAAATAAGTGGATTAATTCTATAACATGTGAAAATCTTTTTACGCAGGCCTCATAAATGAAGATATAAATATTACATAACATATGTACAAAAGAAGTCAATTTCTGATGATAAAGCTATTCCTCTAATTTTAATATCATTGAATGTAGTGTAACCACATATATAATAAATATTAATTTGTCATATTTTAAAAACATATTTCGGAATATAATTATAATATCATATATTATTCACAAAAGAAAACTGATTCCATTTTATTTATTTTTATTTATTAAAAATATTTTTTCCATGTATTGACAGGTTCATTTTTCAATGAGAGTTTCTCTTTAGTTGTTAGGGTCCAAATAAATTTAACATGGTTACATAATCTCAATAATTATATTTATGATATAAATTTAATATATATATTCATTATATAAATAATTTTAGTCATCCATAAATGATAGAGATAAGAAATGAATTACAACATTCATATAGGCAGTAGGACGTACGAACAATTGAACGTTGTCTTCGCAGTTTATGGAAGGAATAAAAGAAATGTAAATAATTATTCACCTTTAAATAATAATTATTATGTGATATATATATATATGTTAAATTCATCCTTATTACAATCCTTGTATATCATAAATTAAAAATTAATTAGATAGATTCATAGAGGTGGTAGTCTGCACGTAAGCATGAGTGACATAATCATTTTTCAAAGAATTGGAAGGTAAGAAGGTTTTATGGTATTATAATTATGGAACCATAAATATGTAATAAATATCATATATAAATAATAAACCCATCATAATAACTATACATAATCTACAAAAAAATTAATACAATTTTTATCTCTATGTGTACGCTCTAGTCTACACATATACACGAGCGATACTTTTACTTTCCTTTTGATAGAAAAATGGTTGATAATGATGGTTTCTTTATCATAATAAAATTTAAATATATTCAGGATAATAAATTTATTATTTTATAATAAATACCATTTATATAAATAAGTTTTCAGAAGAAATAAATATAAATATTTTGGGGAAGATAGTTTCAATTTTTCAGGAGACCTATCTAGATACTTTTATAACGAACCCTTTCAATGGTGTTTTAAGAAAAAAATGAATAAAATTTATAAAGGTAATTTTAGAGGATGATTTTATAATATTTATTTTAGAAATATGTATTAGGGTGGAGTAAATAAATAATATTATGAGAGTACTTTTATAAGGTATAGAAAAGATACAGTTGTAATTACCATGAATATTAAAATATAATTATGTCATTCTCCAGCCAAATGCTTCTGACTGGATATTGATACAAATAAAAAAATATAATTCCAAAATATAATCAAATTATAATATTTAAATACATATTTTTGTGTCCTTTTTAAACTTATATTTTTGATTAACCACTAGGTCAACCAATTTTAATATTATCGGTGTTAATGATTTCATTTATATTACGGGGATACAATTTTACTTATAATATAACAATTAGATAATAATTGGAGAATGGATGAAATATTTGACTATTTATTATCCTAATTGTGATATTTTGTGATTTTTTTGATTTTTTTTATTTCTAAATACCATAATAAAAAAATATTTAACATAAAATATCATTACATTTAATTTTGACACTATTCATTTAATTTCTCTTTAAAGACAACATGAAATCAACGTAATTAAAATTAAAAACATTAAAACATCTGTAAAATTTTATTTTTAACTAAAAAAATCTTGTAAAATAGTATATATTGAATTATATTACTTTTAATTTTTCAAAATCATATATTCAATTGTTTTATTATTTGATTAAATATCGTGTGGATGTTGAGTTATAATTTAAGATAATTATTAAGTCAAAAAAATTTATAAATAAAATTCGATGAAAATAAAATTAATTCATCTTGCAAATAATTATTTATAACTAAACATAATTCGTTTTGGCTTTATATGAATAATTTTATAGATACTGAATGAATGATATGGATATTTCATAGTTTATATTTACCTAAAATAATATATAGATAATTTTAAAATAATGGATGAATAAAAATTCAATAAATTAAAATAATGGATGAGGATAGTCAAGACCCATTGATAAAATAGATTAAATGCATTTTATATTGTTATTTTTAGTCTTTATCATATTATATTAATATATACTTACCAGATTTACCCATTCTAGGGTGACAATATTTACTATGTTATCTATTTTTAATGACAAAAAATCAGGGGATGTATTTAGAAATCATGTAACTCTTTATTCAAAATATGGATTCCAATTTTCATGATTCCATTTATATATGTGGTAGAAATAAATTTTAATATAAATTCTAAAAATGAAACTAAAAATAGTTTTTTTATAAAAAATGTCTTTTGAAGCCCAAAAATGAATACATAAAATAAATAAGTATAAAATATTAACTCATTGTAACTAATGAGTTTACATATATTTAAATAATAATTGTTAAAATGTATGATTAAATTGAAATAAAAAATAAGCTTTTAAATAAATATTAAAGTATGTTTTTCAAAAGTATGTATTTTTTATGATTTCACTAAAAAATATATATATTTTAAAAAATCAAAAACAATTACCAAAATATAATTTTTATCTGATTACATTAAAAATGAAGATAATACTATATATATAAAAAATTTAATTATGGTGAAAATTAATTAAAATTTCAACCAAGAAATGTAATAAAAATAATTCTTCAAGAAAAAGGATTTTAAAGCATAAACAATCCTCTCTAGAAATGAAGTCCATATTTTGAAATCATTATTAAATATAATGTTTTTCAATATGAATATAAAAAATATATTTTTTATTTTTTTACTCGTATTCAAGCCCATCAATCTAAATACTAGGTCACATTTAAATAATAATATTTTTATAATACATCTTAATTCTCTATAATATTGGTGTTTCTTGTCAACCAGTCTATCGAGATTATTATACATTTATAATAATTTCTTCATGGTTTCAAATTATTTCATATTGATTAAATTTTTCCTCAAAATTTTAACTTGAAGATGGTAATTAAGAATTTTCCATTTTGAAAAACGTTTTCTAAAGACCCACATAATCAAAATATATAATAAAAATTAATCTTTAAAAAATGGAAAAGGACGTACAATGTACATTGGGATTAATACTTATCTTGTTTTTCAAATAAGATAACATTCCTGGAATGTGAAAATATGGACATTTAATAAAAATTAATTTCTATATAATGATGGAAAATGATAGATATTAGGTTTTTAGAATGTAAAGGACCATAAAAATATTAATCATTGAGGGGTGAAAAGACCAAAAATTCATCGAAAATGAATGAACTAGGATATTTTTTTTATTTTATGAAATTTTTACCAATGTTAATGGATTTATTTAATGTATATATTGAGAATAAGAAAATGTACATAAATTATTTCTTTTGTTTTCATAAGTACACATTCATCCTTTTTTGTGCTTCAATGAATCTCCACATTATATATCACTCAAAAAAATGAATATTAAATACCATTTTTTCATACAGAATTGAAAAAAAAATAAATTTTAATGGACCATAGGATCAATAAAAATATGATAAGGAATATATATTTTTCATTAAATATTTATCAAACACAAAAAATCATGGAAAATTTATCCAATTTAGATAGATAAATATTTATAATATTTATAATAATAACTGAAGATTAAATTAACCAATTCTATAAAGATTTGACCTAATGAGTCCACCATAATGTTTCTAAGATAATGTAAAACCAAAAAATCTAGAAGATTTAATCAATATTTTTTTTAAATTTCTAATTTAATATTTGTCCCCTTTCAACATAAATTTACTCATAGTGTAAAACATAAAAATTATGAAAACCATGACCATATACAGTTTAAAAAAATTAATAACATGAATCCCTATAAAATATTAATGAAACAATATATGTATTTGAAAAATAACACAATACTTATTCCTAAAAAAAAATCACATTCTATTTAATAAATTCAATAAACAAAAACAATTATTAATCACCATCAATGTTGACCTCAATAAACTATTCATTAAATAATTATCAAATTTCAAGAATAATAATACACTTACTTTATCTCTACAAATTTCAATATCATATTTATATCAACTACACATTATTAACACAAAATTAGGAAGATATTTATGGTTATCGTTCCCTCCATCATGTGTTTTAACAAAATATCACCTTACCACTAAATAACATTTCTAGTTCATTAGTATCATTGATCACATTCCTACAAATTCATAAAGATAATCTATTTTATAATAATTATGAGTCAATTCATGAGTATTTTGACCAGAATACCATTGATAAAAAAATTTGCAACATAATTATGAAATACCAATACATAATAACATCAGTACTTTCACATAAATTATTGTTATCACATAGGTCATTCCCTGATCTAGGTGTAAACATTAAAAGAGGAAAATAATAATAATAATTCCCAAGATACCAACATTTATGTTAACTAACAATTAATGTATCCATATGATGAAATTTATTTACCACCATCATACTCTCCATTTTCCAAAGAATAATCTCTTCCCTATTACCTTTATTTCCACCCTTAAAAAATATCCTTTTACATTGATACATTCTCATGGGTCCCTCTTTCCATATTTCTTACATGGAAAAAACATATCCTTCTTTCTATCATGGTCTCAACCAACTGAGATCTATGTGACCTTTGTTATTCTCTTCCCTATGGAGACCTAGAGTTCGTTATGGTACAAGTTATGAATCATATATACTGAAAAATGATTATTTATAATCACATTATTGTTCAATACAATAATCACCCCATTTGGTTTCTCAGAATCATTAAATTTTCAATCAAATATTGTGTTAACATGATTTTTACTGGTTCAAACTATGGCCTAAATAAAAAAATCATGGTTTGAAGAGGAGTAAACCTAATCGTGAAATTTTATTTATAGGATTTTAAAATTGTGATAATTATTTCAATCTATAACACATTAGGTTTATCATATTTCATCTACGATAATTATATATTCACATTCATTTTAATGGATTAAAAATAAAAATCTAATTAAATTAAGCATATCTTGTGAGAGTGTCAAACTAGATGAAAAGTAAGGGTAAAATCACCTTGTAATCAAATGGTAGACGAGAAACAATTGAAAAATGATATTCAATATTTATAACACTATATAAATCTATTCTAAAAAATCATTCACTTATAATATCTATATAAGGATGTTTTTCTAGGAAATATAAACAACATCTTCCATACGAAATGACTAGGATTGTGTGAAATAATTAGAATTATCATTATTTATTTCACCAAATATCTCTAATATTAATCTCAAAAAAATTATTAATACCATCTATAATTCCAAATAAAGGAGCTATCCAATTTAATGTGGCGTTATTGAATGGGATAAGTTCCCTAAAAAGTCAAGGGGAAAAAATAGTGGATCCTGAGAGCACCATCTCGTAAAATATTAACATAGCTAGTGGAACAGACCTGATGGTATTAAATATGATAAATGGTTTGAATTTGTTGTCCCATTATTGTATGAATTCTACAACCATATTACCCCAACCCCATGTGTGGATAATATACATGTGACTAGAGAGGATATTTCCACATCTGCATACAAGATAAGAGATACCCTAAGAAATATAGGTTTACACTATGATGGACCCATGAAGAATCAATGAATTCATTTATACCCAATCTAGTGGTAAATCTTGATAGGGACACAACTAAAATACCTTGAGAATGTACAATTCCTCACCTAGGAGAGAATCAACATGAACAATAGAAACACTAAATTCAAGAATGAAAATTCTTTATTGGCTATGAATAACACTTTACCCCCTTATGTTATCATTTGTGCAAAGCCCATTAATGTTAATTTTGGGACCACAAACCAGAGGGATCCTTGAATTCCATTTACCCTATGATGTAGGACTATGAAACAATTTAACAAAGGAATTACCGTGCAGCAACCTATGAAATGAAGGGAATTCTCCCTGCGCTTGATCAGAGGGGCATGTTTGACTGCCATGTAATGATCCTTGACCATAGAAGCTAGGGTTGAATTAGTTGGATCCTAATGCCACATCTTATTGTAGGAATTCATAATAATACATCATCTGGTGGCCAATAGTAATGACCTCTCTTTGGTTTCCTTTTGGATTTCCTTTGTATGTGGAACCGGGTGTGAAACAAATTTCAACATGGAAGATACTGACCGGTCTACCAATAGTAGGAACTAAGGATGATAAATTGAGAATATTCCCATTCTCATTTAATAAAGAGAGGATTCATGGTCTCTTAATTAATCTTTTTTTATAATAACTAGAAATTAATAATTCATATATATGATTCAAGTAATAATAAATTTTAGTTAATAAGAGATGAATCATAAAAGTATAAAAGAACGTGAGCCATGAGAAAATAACATTGGAATAATATCATGTCCTAAAATACTGTCACAAAGTTTGACATATTCTTAAGCACATAAATATTATTTCAAGAATACCCACTATGAAATTTATAACATGGTAAGAATCAGATAACCACCCATGTGCCTTCTTTTGGCCTTGGATATCCTCTTTTGTATTAAATTTTAGTTATAGGATAACCTTTAGTGTATCCTCTTTTTTGGGATTAATACCTTATCATTGTTGGTATATAACATAACGGTCTATCCCATAATCAAAATCCATTCATATGTATGATATAAAATCCTAAAAACATTTAACATTTCATTATAACATATCACATGGAAAAGAAAATTGGGTTTGTAAACATATTATCGTATTTGAAAAAATAATCATGGAGAAAGAATAATGTCACTGTAATAGAAACATATCTTGAGTGAAACATAAGTAATATCAAATGATTTCATCATAGATAAAATTCCAATAAAATATCACATGAATTATTATTTTATTCATTTTCAATAGAAAATATTTAAAATCAAAATATCTAAACATATTAATGGAAAAAAATTAGATTAAATTATCCATGGAATATTTTTTATGAAGCTTTATATCATTTTTTTGAAAATTATGGAGGTAAATTTTGTTCATTTTTTATATTCTAAAATAATATTCCTTTTAAATTTTTGATAAAAATTCTAAAGTTCGTCATTTAAAAGACATTGTGAATATTATAAGGAAATATTTTTATAAAAAAACAAATGTGATTATAAATATCATTAAAAATTAGTTTGAAAATAATTAATATTTAAAGAAAACTTTTTATAGAAAATGTAGACCAGGATGAAACAAATTCCCAACTAAAGAGAAATTGTAGTCTATTTTCTCTCAAAATCATTTTCCTGATAATTTTATGTAAAAATGAATAGGATACTAGTACATGTATATGATAAAAAAGAAAATAAACATAATATAAAAAAATGAAATGAGATTTATTTGATAAGGATCATTTAATTTCCTCAATATAAATTCAATCCTATAAAAACAACATTTAAATGGGACTAAAACAGAAATCTCTTACAACTTTGGTAAATCACAATCAAAAAATAGATGAAAGAGATTACAATAGATTTATATGTATATCCCAATAATTTTCATGAGAAAAATAATAAAATAAATTTAAGGGTAATTTTATATATCATATAAAATAAATATTTCAAAAATATAGCATCTGTCTCAATAAATGTTAAAGCGAGAAGAAAATACCTTACGATTATGATAAATTATCAATAATAATCCCCATGAAATAATAGAATCAAATAAAACATTATACATAATTATATTAAGTAAATTTGTTATATAACATCTAATTTTGTTATATACACCATATAATAGAAGATATTTTAATAAAACAACATATGTCCCAAGGAGGACAATTTGAGACGATAAACTCATACCTCAGGTTTAATTACTTTTAAAAGCTCTAAAATCCTATATAATAAATATAAACATATTATAATATTAAACCAAAGTCATTTTAATTCTTATAATATAAAATATTATCCACATATATCATTTCTACACAATCTAAATAATAATTCCTTACTAAAATTGTCATTTTCAACTATTAGTTGTTTTGTTTTGCACAAAAAGGTTTTTTAGTTCCATCCCTTTTCCATTAAACTTTTGTCCATCATCACAAGAATATTAAATATGATAAAATATAATATTTATTCACTATATATATTTAAATTCAACTACAAAAGAAATTTATTGAAATATGAATTACATTGTTCATAGAGATAATAAGCCATACATATGATTGAATACTATTTTCACATTTTGATTGATGGAATGAAAAAAATGTAGCAAAAAATATTATTTAATCAATTGTTAATATATCATATGTTTCTTACATATTCATTAAATCTATCATTATTACCATCTATATGAATAGGTAATAAAAAATAAATCACATCTCTTCAGGGATGTGGTAGTCCACACATACTCATGAGTGATGTTATTATTTCACATTAGATATGAAGGTTAAGAATATAGATGTGATATTATTATTACAAATGAAAAATAATTTCATATATGTCATATTTAAACTTTCAATCCTTCATATCAAGCATCCATGAAATTTTGTGGGAAAAAAATATTTGTACCACTATGTAGAAGTAGTTGTCCACACATACACACTAATGATACGTTCACTAAAAATTAGAATTAAAAGATACTGGATAGTGGGCATTTAAATAACATTATAAAAATTTAGTAAATTAAGGATACTTAATTTTTTAATTTATGATGTATTACATAGATTTATAGGTGGTAAAAGAAAGAATATCTTGAAAGAGGTTAGGTAAGATGATTACTTATTATTTGGGTGGACTCCTTTGGACCATTTTTTATTACTCCTGGAATGGTATTTTAAGAGGAAAAATCACTAAATTTCATCTAGGAATGATTATAATTGAATTTTATAGGTTTCAGTTGAGCTAGATGACTCAACATGGTATAAATGAAAGAGATAAGGGGTGATGATTTATATGGGAGGTAAATGACACAGTTGTAATTAATAAAATTATTATAATATAATAAAGAAATTATTAAGAAAATGACTAACAAATTGGAATTATATTCAAATAAAAATAGTTCATGTTCTAAATAAACCCATGGTATAATAAACCACTAGACCAAGATCACTATATAATAATCTTAACCTATGTTCGGGCCTTTCTTAGTATAGATATATCATAGTATCTTCTATTGAATAGATTGATATATATTCATCTTATCATGTGTTATAAAATATCTTCGTATATAAGCATCTCAACATTAGATCGAGAATAGACGAATATATAAGAATCCAAGCATGTGTCAGAGAATATTCGAGTATATAATCATCACATCATCTTTCAGGTTATAGTCTGGTATATAACCATATTTTCATGTGTTAGCGAATATCCTAGTATATATGCATCTCAACATGTTTCATGGAATATACCATGATATAATACACTCTGAATGGGTTTGGGAATATTCTATTATACAAAAATCACAACATGTGTCAAGGCATAGCCTGATATATATGAATACCGACATGTGTCAGGAAAGATCCCAATATATAAGCATCTCCGCATGTGTCGGGGAATATTATGATATATAAGAATCTCAACATATATCATAAGTGAACATTACAACATCAATCATATGACAATATGACCACATAAGACCAAATAGTTAATTCTTCTAATTACCATTTTTATTTATTAATTTAATCATTTTTTTATTAATAAAATATTCCATCTCCCATGGTTAATCTACTACAAGAAATATTTTGGAACACATTTCTTGTTAAATCACATGTAATACATTTATAATTTATTAGTTTCAATTTTTATCTCATTCAATGAGTTTCCATAATCCAGGTATTATTATTAATTATTCCCAGTGGGATCATATGTGAAATCCGAAACAATATTATCTTTAACAAATAAAATTAATTAATTAATTTTCACGATTCATTAACATTATTATAGTATTTAACATAGGTGGAAAAATAAAATCATTCAATAATGTTAGGATTTATACATTTAAATATAACAACTGATTAGCACAGTTCTTCCAATGTTTAACATGTATGAGGATGAAGGTACTAAAAAACTCAAAACAACTGAGATCAACCAATGTCATGACATCAAAATAAAATTAGTCCATTTATTCAATTATCCTAGAATATAAAAATGGGAGAGTTATAGGAAACTTTGAATATACATACCAGGGATAAATCACATAAACAAGATTCTTGGAAAAGTGTGCTATACTAAACAAATGTTTGGGGATGTGACCAAGGTTAAGAGGGGAAGAATCCGTGACAGCGGGAATGAGAAAATATCCATAAAGTGATGCTTAAAACTAATGTTCATGGTATTACAAGGCATTTAACACTTTAACATGTTGTGTATTTCTTATTAGAGGGATAGATCAAAAAACCCATCACCTCGACATAATATCTAACCCACAAGTCCTTTACATGATGTGAACGGTTTACACAATTTGTAATTGTTTCATTCCATGTACTGGTTCAAGACATATATATAGTAGAAGACAGAAATCATGGTATTTGTATACAACATTTAATAACTCAATAGATAATTTTCAACCCATTTTCTATAAAAAGAATAGAAAATCATCCACTACCATTGAAATCAGGGAGAACCCTCATAAACACATTTAACACATTTATATTCATAATAAATTAATTTAAACAAACATAAATCCCTAAATTTTGATTATTTTCCTTAATAATGTTTGCTGATTTCTCAACTAGACTCATCCAACAAAGTTTATTGAAAAACATAAAGAGATATATACATGAAATAATATGGGATCTTAGAAAATTTACACCGTATAACAGATTCTCCCAAATCTACTCCATGAATCACATTGGGGTGTCCATGAAAAATTATATAAATTGGGATTACATATCAGACTCCCTCCACTAGTTATTATCTTAAACATGTCGATACTACCACTTCACTCCAACAAGATTAATAGTTTTACCCTAGAGATAATTATAACTACGATCTATAATCCACATCAAATTATCCAAAAAGGATACATCAACACATATCTCTACATTCTTTATATATGACACCTTAAAAGGTACATGATAATATCTCCAAGGATGAAACATATGGAACACAACATGCATTGAATAATTGTAATATGGACAGTATAATCATTATTCCACTAGAATGAACATTACAATTATCTATAACAGACTGTCAAACTTTGTTGTTTGATTTCCCTATTTCCCAAAACATCATTTCACCAACCTATTAGTCATGTATTGGAAATAATGATGACAAACCTAAAACTCTATAGGTCATCTATAATGGTTTAACTAAGATTTAGGCTAGATCTATGTGGCCACCGGCCACCTCATGATCAACTAAACATGTTTAGACATCTCTTGCCTGAGACTATGTCAAAAGAGAGAGGATTAACCTACCTCCAACCAAAAATAATAGAACAAAATGGCCTTCCATAAAAATACCTGAATGGTTCCATTAATACGGATTTATGTAATCTATTATTATATAATTACTCCATGATTCCACTATGCTTCTCCCACAATCCTCCAAAATCCAAAACACATTCTTATAACATATCGTTCTGAACCTGAATTATCTACATAGATTGACTGTTAGTCTAATTATTATAGTTTTTGATGAAAATAACCTGAAATCCTTGTGACTTTTGAATACCCTACTAGAAACATGATTTTAAATTGGGATCTACTTTTAAAATGAAACACCTCTAATCATCTGGCATCAAAACTACCCCATGCCTATAAATAATACTCATATCATGAATTTTTTTGGTCTTAGTGATTGGAAAAAAGTGGGATATTATCATCAATTGATCCCCAAACACCCATAGAGAATCAATATTATGTTGTTTCTTGGGTAATCCTTCCTTATAATCCATATAATCATTATCTCATTTCTACTCAGGTATGTAAAAATGTTTTAAAATACCCGATGGCCTATGTTGCAATACTTTCAATTGTTAGCTATTGAGACTTGAGCCACAAAGGTCCCAACATCATTCTAAATATGTGAAAACTATTTCTATCTTCTGAGATTACAATATATATTTCCCAATCCAAGATTCACTACCTGTCTACAATCATTAAATTATCTCTTATACTCCATGATCTTGAACCTAAGGAACCATACTCGGCCACATAAATTAAGATATTTTTAGATTCAAACTGACCACCTAAATGGTGTCTCAATACCATATATGTTTTATCCTAGAACTAAGAACTCTATATTAAATAACAACACATTCTAGATTCATTCCAAAAGAATGATAATAACAAATGATAAAGTTATAGATTCTCTTATGAGACACTTAGAACCATCCAGATGCTTGCTTTCAGAGAGTTACATTGTACACCACTCATCAAAAGACTCTCATACTACCTATTTTTATATCTTCGATCTAAAATAATCAATAAAAAAATTTCTCTTTCCCAGGGTATAAAAAACTCAATGTCGAAGGACAGTAGATACTCAACCCACCTCCTCATCCAAAGGTTTAGGTGCCACTAAGAAATTATTTACACGGGGCTCTTATGGGCCACATATACCACAAAACTCTTAACCATGAGATATTTCATACATCATCATAGAGAATGAAAAACAATTTATAATTCAATATAATGTGTATGGTAATTCCTCATGTATGGTCTTAGCTATCTAGATCCATACACAACCAATCGATATTCAAATATCATAACTTCTAAGAGTCAAACTATGGAGGCATCAAAATATATGGTATATTCTTTAACCAACATAGGTAATTCTGGGATATGTTCTTAGTTCAGCCATCATTTCACATTCGGAATTTATTTCTCATAATAACCTGACCAATGAAACATCTCACCTTTATTGTTCTTACATGGAATCTGTGTTGTCCTATGTGTGAAATCGTAGATAAAACACCAATAATAAATAGATAAACAAAGAAATATATGGTTAAAAATTTCGTTCCTAGGATGATGCCAATATACTATGGTTGTAGCCTTTTTTCGGTCTATTGACACTCCTATCTATGATATGAAATATCCCAAGAAGATCACATTATCAGTCCAAAAACTAAATTTTTTATTTCATGGTGTAAAGATGAATCTCTAACAATTTAATCAAGGAACTGTCCCGTTCTTTGTAATGCTGGTCTACAAACTGAGATTACACTAAGATTTCATTGATGAAAGCTAGGAAAACTGATCTAGAAAATTATGAAATATATGATTCATCAAGGATATGAATACTACTGCCACATTTGTCAAACCAAATGGACTCACAATGAACTCATACAAGCCACACATACTCCTAAAATTAGTGTGATGTATGCCCATTTGTCCCACAATTTAGTGGTGGTTTCATCTTAATAAATAATTTTTTTAAAAGATCTAATCAAATCTCAGTTAATAAAAGACATCATAGATGCATGGAAGATAATATTGGTTCCTGACTGTCATCTAGATCAATCTCTGATAATCCACACATAAGCACAAGGTAATATAATTTTGTTAGAGGAATGAACTATAGAAACCTCAATATAGGTAGTAGTTTTTATGTAACCTTTAACTTATAGATTCTAAAAATTATCATTCGACTCTAGATTTCTATTAGTGATACTCTTTAAGGAATAATTGAAATTCGACCTACTCCTGACACTAAATTGATCATGAACTCGGGCTATTTCTCAGGTAGTAGGCCATAAATCTTATATGGTAAAACATTATAAAATATTTCTACCACTAGAGGAATGGAATCCTATAGTAATACAACATCATCTTGAGATGGGATTTTTGTCTATTCGATGATCGAATCCAATCGATATTTACTTTTTCATGTATGAAAATCCTTATGATCCCACCCACACTAATGAGTATAGATGCCTATTATAGATATATCATGATAAATTTACTCAGATAATATAAAATATCACCATAGTATATGACTAACCAATCCATAAAAATAATAAAATTGAAACCATTCCTTTATAGTAAAAATTATTCCCACTAGAAACTGTAACCATCATTCTCTAAAGAACATGATTTCCAACATTTTTTATTCTTTGACCACACACCCAATATAGTATCGATATTTAATGAACCAAAGTTTACTTCCATGAAGAATCCCATGCGATTTAAAAAAATATCAGTTAAAAAAAGATGTGATCATCCTATATAAAATATAAAACAAGGCAAGGTAGATGATACAAGAATCATACCTCTGACATTACAAGGTCCTACACCCACAATTGGTGGAGTTGTCGATGTATCATCTAGATAACTCGCACCTATACCCTAGGAACTAGTATCGATACCATGAGATATTCCCTTTCCAGGGTACATCTCCTATTGCACTAGGGTACCATGTCCCTAGCCTCGGCATGGACGGCCAATGGAAATCCAACTAATAGGCTATTTTTGTTAGGATTATCCACTTATACACTCATATACCTATCATTATCCCCTCCCACAACTCTGAATCAGATAGTTCCCACAAAAATTCTAATAATGACCATGTCCACCACATACAAAATACTCAAGCATGGGGTAAAGACAATATGATATCTTTGTTCCAAACATGGAACAGTGGTAGCATTGAAAAAAAACATGTTCCTGATAATTTTCACCAGTGTCCTGACTTCTGTTCCCACTAAAACCATGGAAAAAAATGTCATTGTGGTGCTTCTTAGTTCTTGAAGAATGACACATAGACTACACTATTGAAATAGAATAGTAACTACATTAGAAACCACTTATATTCCAGTTTATTATGAGTGACTGATTATTCAAATCCTCATTTTCTAAAATGAAAATCATCTACCGGTTACCTCATCTCAAACTGAATCCAATCTAGAAAATTCATCACCTTGGTGATCTAATAGGAAACTTGTGAGAGAGAAAAATACATCGGGTTTCTGAAACATATAGAACCATCCAGCACTGACACTCACTACTATATTAGATTCATGACCTCATAAACTTTTTTATCACTCAATGTCTTGGGATAGGCATATCTCATATAATTCATCTAAATTTACTTCCATGAAAACACCTCTCATTTTCTAGATTAATTCAAAATGTCACACACAATCTAGGATGGTAGATCATTAATGTATGGAGAAACAACCACCCACCAATATATGGCTGAATTGAGGTGACTGGATCTGATCTAAACTATCTCAATAAAGAACTAGACTATCTAGGGGCCTCCCTCCTTAGTGAACATAAGAAAAAAATTATTTGATACTCCCAATTCAACTCACACATCAAAGGAATGGTAAAACCCATCTCTCCATACATGGATCTCATGACCCTAAGGAAGTTTTAGGAAGTTGGAAATACGTATGTGTAAAGACCCAGAGTTTTTATGAATTGTTTTTCTTAAATACATTGGAATTTTACGAGTCCGTAGTTTCTGACGACGCTTGATTCCGAGACCCGGTGTTCCCAGAAACAATTTCTGTCATTTTGATCAGGTATGTCCAGTTAATGTACGAGCGGGTTTTTATAACTTTTGAACCGGTGATGATAATTGAAACACTAGGGAACAGTCGATCTTGCTACATCGGTGATTTCTTAGTGATACCATCACCGTAGTTGTGTTCTGACGAGAATAAAAGTTAGATTTTGAGGTTATTAGTTAAATGGAATAAAAATAACTGTTAAACTTTATTTTTTACTCTGTGGAGGTTAAAACCTCTAAGAAGAGGTTAGTGGTGGGGCCACCACCCCATGACCTCCCATGAGAGGTTATGGTTTTGGGGCCCACCTACACATAACCTCTTTTGGGAGGATGTCCTTTGGTGGGGACCACCCGGGAGATGAAACCCTTGGAACCCCCAATTATGTGTGAAACCCTTGAACTTCCCCACCATTTAATTGATAACTCTCCACCCATTAATTAAGTGAATTGTTTCATTTAATTAAAATATTATTGAATTATTTTTCCAAAAATTAAATAATGTGTTGGCTTAACCCGTTATTTTGGTTGGAAATTCATTTGGGTGGAACCTTGAGAGAGAATTTCATCATCTCAACGAAGAATGCGAATAACGCTCCTTCCACCGAAGAACGACGAACACCATCTTCTTAATTTTCGAACGAGGCATGGAAGTGGTACCACCACCGCCCACGAAGAACACTGACACTATCCTCAGCTTCTTCATTTCCGAACTCAAAGAAATGAGGACGTTTCCCGTGACTCCGTCATCCTTTAACAAGGATGGTAGGGGTTTGAGTTTCCTTTTTTCTGTTCCATGTCGTTCAATATTTTGGTATATGTTATTCCGAATGTCATCAACATAACATATAGTGTTCGGACCTCACCAACACAACCAACCCTTCCCCTTGGATCTTGTTTGTTTTTGACGACGGAAGCAGACAACGGTGGTCGGCGTCAAGCCGGCTGTGAGGAAACCGGTGGCGCAAGACCGCCAGGTAATGGGAAAGGCGTGGCACCTTCGTGCCACGCGGAGGAGAGTTGGGTTGTGGTGAAGTCGTGCCGTGTTGAAGGAGGTAAGGTGCTGACGCACCTCGTGGAGGGCAGTAGGAGGCCGCAACCAGCGTGGGCCACGATGGAGGGGCGCGACATCTCCGTGCCGTGCATATGTTGCAGGTCCCCGGCTTGGGTGGGTCGTGGCGGGTAATAAGGGGCACGGTGCGGTAGAAGACCCACGACCTTTGGCTGCGGTGGACAGGGGTGGGCAGCCGGCTGAGCCGGCCGCCGGTGTACGCTACATGCGGGACCCGAAGGGTCCCACAGTTACTCAAACATGCGCTAGGCGCCAGTTCCGTTTTGGACAGCAAAGGGGGCTACCCCCTCCCATGCATGGCCTGCTGGGCTGAGCGGGCCGGCCTGCTAGGCCGCACGGCAAGCCTACCATGGTCAGCCGACCGAGCCCTGTAGCCTGCAGGCCGGGCCACACATCCATCCATCCGGGAAACCTTCGGGCCGGGCCACCTTTGGGTCGGGTCGGACCCGCGGACCGAGTCGGACCCCAGCCCGGATCCATTTGACCAGAATACACATTTATGCCTGTAACTCGGGCTACAGGTGTCCTATTGAAGAACCGTCTATGACGATGGATAAAATGGAGTGAGACGATTACTTTGGCATGTCCCACATGAGTTTTGGACATAGTTGGAGTTTGTTCTGGTTGATTTGAACCAAAAACCCAACAGGGCCCCTAGGACAAAAATGTTAATAACTCAAAAACTGGGCATCTGATTGACGCGCCGTCTGTTCTGTTGAGACCCCAAAGACGTGGCGGTCCTTTAAGATACTTCCACGTGAAACTTTGTAACACATGAAATATCGACTAGTATCTCGTGGAGCGGATCCTCTCTGAGATGACCGCACAGAGTGTGGAGAATTAGTAGCTGATAGGCTTGAACATTGCTTAACTGATTCGACTTGGAGTGATTCGAGTAGCCCAGTGGGTAGTGCCTGGTATTTGGCGGCAGACCCATGGCGGAGGAGCACATAGTATTTGGTGGAAAACTCATAGTACTCGATAGGAGTAGTACCTCTACAGGCTAATAGAGGAAGCGCCCGTTATTTGGCGGCATACCCACAGTGGATGGATCACCTGGTAGTTTCCAGCAGACCCATGCGACTCGATAGGAGGAGTACCTCAGCAGTCTAAGATTACTATGAATCACCTTGGTTTCGCGACAGACCCACTGTTCTCGATAGAGGAGGAGTTCTCCAGTAGCCATGGTTTTGATAATGAAAAATCTTGTTTTGAGCTGGGTCAATGACCTTTGTGTTTTCCTCATGATTGGGATGGGATATTAGATAACCTTGGTATATGTATGGGCATATACCTACGTAATGGTTATCTGTTGATTCATACTTTTTGGTTTCTCCTTGTTGGACTTTGTGAGACCCTGAGGGTCTCAGGGTCCCTACTGAGTATCGTTATACTCACCCCTTCACGGGATATGCCCACACCTCGTTGTGTTGGTTGCAGACTACGGACAACGCTGACCGAGGCAGAGTGTGTGAGGACTGGACAGTACGAGGAGGTGGACCTCACAACAAGATGGTTCCCGGAGGAGATGGATGGACGTGAAGCACTGAGGAGGCTATCTGTACCGACACATCTGGTAGGATCCGTGGTGGATGATCCACAAGCTTCTAGAAACCATCCAACTATTTTTCTTTTAGTTTGTACATGTTTTGTCTTATCCTAGTACTATACGGTTGGGCTTGTATTTCCGGACCCTTTTACATTCTAGCACATCTTTTTCAATATAGTTGTTACATTGTGTTTTCATCTGCATGTACTATAGTTGTGTGTGTTACATTTTATTAATTCAATGCCATCCCATTTATATGGATTTATACCTTTTATGCTAGTCATCTGCCCGTGGCCTATGGAAGGCGGGCTTTGGTTAGTTATGACACGGGCCCCGGGGGACGGGTCGTGACAAACTGGTATCATATGAGTCAGTTCAACCACAAAACTAAGGACTCTGATCATTCTTTTCTATGAAGAAATAGTGTTAAGGTTACCAAGTGTGGTTTTCAGGTCATGGAGTCCAGTGCTGGTGCGGTGGTCGACGTATCCGTACACTAGGACCCTGACTATTGATTTCCAACTTAGTTCCCAAAAACTCTGATTGCGTGTGGGTTTCAAAAGTTTTCTTAAGTCAGCTCAACCAGGTCAGCTCACCAGGTATAATCGTTCGATTGTGTCGCATCTATTGCTTTCAGGATGCCTCCCCGTAGATGACCAGCTATATCACCGAGAGTTGTACATACTGACAGCCCGCCGAGTGATGAGGCCTCATTATAGGGCCCTCTCCCAGTTGATGGACCCGCGGAGACTCCAGCGGTACTACTTTCTGTTGGGCCACTGATGCCACCATCCCCAGTAGCAGAGAGTGTACACTGCTTGAGCACACTGGACGAGTTACAGTGCCCAAGGCCACCCACGTTCAGGGGAGATATGGAACGGCAGACGGATGAGGATTGGATGGAGGCTCTGGTGAGAGTCTTCAGACTTGTAGGGACATCGGCCGACTTCACGGTGATCCTTGCTGCCAGCCTCCTTCAGGCAGCAGTAGGTAGGTGGTGGAGCCTGATTCTCTTGGTCGATGATGAGGTGACACTTCTATAGGCAGACATCGAGGGCCTGTTTCTGGCGGAGTTTGTACTGGTCATCTTACGAGTGGTGCATATACAAGAGATACTTCATCTGTTGTAGGGAATCATGAGTGTAGATCAGTACTCAGTGAGGTTCATTGTCCTCTTGTGATTCTCCATATATATGGTACGAGACCCATTCATCAGGGACTAGACCTCCGAGTAGGGGATCAAGCATGAGATTAGAGCCTCAATGATCTATCTCAACATTTTGACGCAAACAGTAGTGTTGGAACGAGCCCTCATAGTGGAGAGCTTCCTTGTTGTGTAGTCTCCAGTAGTGAGGCCACCCACAGGTCGACACACACAAGAGTCTATAGTAGATGGCAATAGACAGATAAAATAGAGGTCCAAGAGGACCAGACATACAAGTGGTCCACCACATGAATCAGGATCGGTTGTGCGGGGCACCCAGAGTGGAGACAGAACTAGACATGCCCAGAACGGACAATGTTACTCCTACAGCGGGCTTAGTCACATGGCTCGTGACTTCCCGACCTGCCTCTCTAATGATCAGCAGAGAGTTGAAGGACCTCATAGACAGAGGGAGAGGTTCGATCGAGGTAGTCCGAAGGGAGAAGGAGGACGTGGCAGAGGAGCTGGTTGAGTAGCTGGCGGTGGTAGATGTTACGAGGTGCTACTGCCACCACCACCAGGAGGTCCACCCAGACCGCAGGGAGAGGGTGGAAAGGGGAGAGCTCAGCTTCAGGTAGCTGAGGAATATGACCATGGTGATCCGGAGATGATACAAGGTACTATCTGTGTCTATTCCACCTTAGCTGCAGTTCTTATAGACACAGGTTTCTGTCACTCTTTCATTGCCACTTCCCTCGTTCGGAGCTCAGATATTCTGACGGAGTCGTTGGGTCGATCCTTATGGATAGAGACTCCTATGGGAGAAGACTTGATGATTACGCACTAGTACCGGCATTGTGAGCATACTCTAGGAGGTGAGAAATTCAGATGGGATCTCCTCATAGCGGCGTTGAGGCCTTACAATGTCATATTGGGTATGGACTGGTTATCTATAGTCCATGCTTATATCGAATATATTAGGTGCAAATTGTGGTGTGTCTGCATGGATGGGACCAGGTTCACCTTCACCGGTGAGAAGGAAACCTTTGTAGAACAGGACAATCTTACTCAGAGGAGGGTTCAACAGATAACTCACCAGTTTCTTTCTTTAACCTCGGAGCACTAGATGAGGAGAGTCCGACTTATCCTATAGTGGTGGACCAGTACATGTATGTTTTTCCTGACAATGTCCCAGGAATACCTCCTCGTGGATTGGTAGACTACTACATTGACCTATACCCCAGAATGAAACTGATATCTACATCAGCATATTGGATGAATCCCACTGAGCTTCGCAAGCTGAGGATACAACTGGAGGACTTGCAGGGGAAATGATTCATTTCTCCCAGTGTTTCTCCCTGGGTAGCCTTGATTTTGTTTGCAAAGAAGGCGGATGGGAGCTTGAGGCTCTGTGTGCACTACCGTCATAGGAACCAGGTGACTGTGAAGAACATGTACCCAAATCTGAGGATTGACAACCTATTTTATCATCTCAAGGGAGCATGATGGTTCTTGAAGATAGACCTCATGTCAGGCTATAACCAACTCAGTGTTCGAGAAGAGGATGTGTAGAAAACAACCTTCAGGTGTCGTTATGGCCACTACGAGTTCTTGGTTATGCCCTTTGGTGTAACAAATGCTCCAGTAGTGTTTTATGAGTCTTGTGAATAGGATCCTCCAAGATTACCTTGATCTCTTTGTCGTGGTCTTCATTGATGACATTTTGATCTACTCGACTACTAAGGAGGATCATGCCTACCATTTACAAGTTGTAATGGACACACTCCGAGAGCACCAGCTTTATTGTAAGCTATTGAAGTTCCAGTTCTGGATTCAAAAGTTTCACTTAATGGGACACATCATCTTGGAGGATAGAGTTGTAGTGGATCTAGATAAGATTGAGGAAGTTCTTGCTTGGGAGCCCCCCAAGAGTGTGACGGAGGTATAAATATTCCTGGGCTTGGCTGGATACAATTGGAGATTCGTTCCAGATTTCTCCAGATTTGTATCACCATAATCGGCCTTAATGTGGAAAGGGAAACCCTTCATGTGGTCGGAGAGATGCCAGTAGAGATTTCAGGAGCTGAGGTATAGGCTGACTTGTGCCCCCATTTTGAGGCTTCCAGAGGAAGGCGTAGGGTACATAATCTACTACGACACATTAGGGACCAGACTTGGGTGTGTCCTGATGTAGGAGCGAGCTGTGACCGCGTAAAGTTCTTAGTAGTTGAGACAACATGAGCAGAACTACACTACCCATGACCTGCAGTTATAAGCAATGGTCTCCGCCTTGAAGATGTGGCAGCACTATCTGATTGGTAAAAGTTTTATCACGTACTCTGATCACAAGAGTCTCAGGTATATATTTTCTCAGAAGGACCGGAACTTGAGATAGCGGCGATGGCTTGAGATCCTCAAGGACTATGAAAAAAACATAGTCTATATGCCTCGGAAGGGGAATGTTATTGCAGATTCTCTTAGTAGGAGGACTAGTATACAACTGATAGGAGAGGTGACAGAGCAGTTGTTTTCCTTACAGATATCCTTTGTGAATAGAGATGGAGCATCCTATCTACAGTCTCTTACAGTCACTCCCCCACTTCTTCAGTGATTCTGGGAGATGTATCATGGGGACGCTGACTGCGAGATGCAATGTTCTAAGATATCCACAGGGCAGGCACCTAATAATTTTTTTGAAGATGGGGAGAACGACATCCCCTTTCGAGGACGTACGATGGTACCAGTTGCACTTCAGAAGGAAGTGTTGAGGTAGTTACACACATCCCCTCTCGCGGTACATCTAGGAGTGTCGAAGATATACCAGGACCTTCGAAGACATCACTGGTGGCCAGGTATGAAGAAGGAAGTGGTAGAGTTTGTCTCACGGTGCCTCACTTGTTAGCAAGTGAAGGCAGAGCACCAGGTACCAGTAGACTTGGATCAACCCTTAGAGGTCCTAGAGTGGATGTGGGATTGGATATCCATGGAATTTGTGAGGGGTCTTCCATGTACATCCCGGTTTCATGACTCTATTTGGGTGATTTTGGACCAACTCAACAAATCGGTCTACTTCCTACCAATCAAAGAGAAGGGCTCAGTAAAGAGCTTGGGACACCCTTATGTGTAGGATATTGTGTGGACCATCCAGACACTCGAGGATATGATCGGAGCATGAATCCTCGACTTTGCTCGCAGCTGGGAGGATCACTTGCCTTTGGTGGAGTTTTCCTATAACAACAGCTATCACTCCACCATAAGTATGGCACCCTTTGAGGCCTTGTACGCAAAACCATGCAGATCCCCACTGTGCTAGACTGGCCCAAAGGATTCATCACTAGTGGGGCCAGAGATGGTACAAGCTACTACAGAGAATGTAATGATCATCCAATAGCGGATGAAGACTACACGGAGTAGGCATACATCATATGGTGACAGGATACAGACACCTATTGAGTTATAGGATGGAGACCACGTTTTCCTATAGGTCTCACCTCGATGAGGTCTACGGAGATTTGGCTGTGGAAGCAAGCTATATCTAAGGTTCATCAAACCTTTCCAGGTCCTTAGTAGAGTAGGCAAGGTGGCTTACCACTGGGATTTTCCACCTCAGTTGAACCGGGTGCATGACGTCTTCTGTGTATCTCAGCTGAGGAGATACACGCATGACCCTTCTCACATCATCAATCATGGAGAGCTGGACATCGATGACAGGGCGACTTTCATTGAGGTTCCAGTGGATATTGAGGATCGATAGGATCGGGTCCACCGTGGACGATCGATACCTCTATTGCGTGTACATTGGTAGCACTAGAACCACCAGGAGAGAACATGGGAGCGGGAGGATCTGATTCATGCTCAGTAACCCCATTTGTTCCCTTGGTTTTAGTTGTAGCTTATGGGGACGTAATTCTCTGAGGTAGAAAGAATGTAAAGACGTGGAGTTTCCGTGAATATTTTTTTCTTAAATACATGGGAGTTTTACAAGTCAATAGTTTCTGACGGTGCTTGATTTTGAGGCCCGATGTGCCCGGATTCTATTTCTAATGTTTTGATCTGGTATGTTTAGTAAACATACAAGCGCATTTTTATAACTTTTGAACTGGTGCTCAAAATTGAAATCTAAGGGCACCGCTGAGCTCACAGTGTCAATGATTTCTTAGTCAGACCATCACTACATTTGCGTTCTGACGAGTGTAGAAGTTATATTTTGAGGTTATTAGTTAAATTGAATAAAAATAAGCGTTAAACATTATTTTTTAATCAATGGAAGTTAAAACCTCCAAGAGGAGGTTAGTGGTGGGGGCCACCACACCATAACCTCCGGTGAGAGGTTATGGTGGCGGGGCCAACCCGCACATAACCTCCTTTGGGAGGATGTCCTTTGGTGGGGACCACCCAGGAGATGAAACCATTGGAACCCCCCAATTAAGTGTGAATCCTTTGAACTTCCCCACCATTTAATTGCCAACTATCCTCCCATTAAATAATTGAATAGTTTCATTTAATTAAAATCATTCTGAATTCTTTTTCCAACAATTAAATAATGGGTTGCCTTAACACATTATTTTGGTTGGAAATTTATTTGGGTGGAACCATGAATGTGAACTTCATCCTCTCAACAAAGAATGCGAAGAACTCTCTTTCCACCGATGAATGATGGACAACATCTTCTTCCTTTTAGACCGGGTCAAGGATGTGCAAGCACCACCACCCATGAAGAACGCTGACGCCATCCTAAGATTCTTCTTTCCCGACGTCAACAAAATGATGTTAGTTTCCCACGACTCAGTCTTCCTTTAACAAGCAAGGTAGGGGTTTGATTTTCCTTGTTTCCGTTTCACATCGTTCAATATTTTGGAATACGTTATGCCGAATCTTATCAACATAACATGGGGGGTTCAGACTGCACCAACACGACCAACCCTTCCCCTTTGATCTTTCTTGTTGTTGATGATAGAAGTGGACAATGGCGGCCGGTGTTGGGCCGACCGTGAGGAAACAGGCGGCTCAAGATCACCGGGTCACCGAAAAGGCATGACAGCATCGTGCCACGGGGAGGAGAGTCGGGCCACAGCCAAGCTAGGGAAGGGCGAAGGCGACGTGGTGCTGTTGCGCCACGCGAAGGGCGGCAGGAGGCCGTAGCCAGTGTGGGCCGCGGCAGAGGGTCGCGGCGCCGTCGCACCGCGCCGGTGGTGTAGGTTTGCGGCTAGGGTGGGATGAGGTGGGAGAGCAGGGCCATGGAGCTGTCTTGCTGCGACGTAGAAGACCAGCGATCTTTGGCCGCGGTGGATAGGGGAGGGCAGCCGGCTGAGTAGGCCGCTTGTGCGCGCTACAGGCGGGACCCGAAGGGTCCTACGGTTACCTGAACCGGTGCTAGTATCTGGTTCCATTTTAGACAAAAAGGGGGGCACGACACCCCCCTCCCACGCATGGATGGCTAGGAAACATGGCCAGCCGACCGGGCCACACAGCCGGCTGGGTCAGGCGACACGGTCATCCGGCCCGGCCACAGGGTCCGGCGGTCCAGTTCACACGACCACCCGGGATAGGCCACACGGCCAGCCAGCCGAGCCACCGTCGGGCTGGGCCGCCCTTTGGGCCCGGCTGCCTTCGAGCTGGGTTGAACCCACGGACAGGGTCACACCCTAGTCCGGATCCGTTTGACCCAAATACTCATTTACAATCGTAACTCGATCTACTGGTGTCTTATCGATGAACCGTATGTGACGACGGAAATCATGTAGTGAGATGGTTCCTTTGAAATATCTCACTTGTGTTTTGGACACAGTTATAGTATGGTCTGGTTGGTTTGAACCTAAAAACCTATGGGGGCCTTGGGATGGAAATGCCAATAACTCATAGACTGGGCGTCTGATGGACGCGTCGTTTGTTGTATTAGGACCCCTATGACATGGCAGTACTATGAAATACATACAAGTGAGATTTTGTGACACATGGAGTATTGACCAGTAGCTCGTGGAGCGGATCCTCCTGGAGGCGATCGTACAGAGTACAGATAACTAGTAGCTCACAGACCTGACGACTGCTTGACCGATTCGACTCGGAGTGATTCAACTAGCCCAATGGGGAGAGCCCGGTATTTGGCGGCAGACCCATGGTGCAGGTTCACCCTATATTTTGCTGCAAACCCATAGTAGACGGAGCACCTGGAAGTTGGCAGTAATCCCACGTTACTCAATCGGAAAAGTTCCTCAACAGTATAAGGTTAGTGAGAAGTTCCTTGGTGTCGCAATAGGCCCAGTATTCTCGAAAGCGGAGGAGTTCTCTAGAAGTCGTGGTTTCGATAATGAAAAATCATGTTTTGAGCTGAGTCAATGACCTTTGTTTTTTTCCTCTTGATTGAGATGGTTTACTAGATAAACAGATTGCCTTCTCAGCGCTCCACGTCCGTCCTTCTCCTCCAGCTACCGACTCGTCGTGAGGTCCACCTCCACATATTGTCCCGTCCTCATACACTCCTCCTCAGTCAGTGTTGTCCGTCATCTGAATCCAACATAACGAGGTGTGGGAAAAGACCATGCAGGGGTGAGAATAAAGATACTCAGTCGGGACCCTGAGACCTTCAAGGTCTCATAATATCCAACATGGATAACCCACAAAGAAAAGGAAACAACTGATAACCATTTCATAGGTATATTTCCATACATATAACTATGTTATCTAGTAACCTATCTCAATCATGAGAAAAACACAAAGGTAATTGACTCATCTCAATCCAAGACTTTTCATTATCGAAACCACGGCTACTGGAGAACTCATCCTATGTCGAGAATAGTGGGACTGTCGCGACAACAAGGTGCTTCTCACTAACCTTGGACTCCTGAGGTACTCTTCCTGCCGAGTACTGCGGGACTGCCCACAAATACCAGACACTCCTCCATTGTGGGTCTACTACCAAATATTGGGCACTCCTACTAATATCCTGTAGAGGTACTCATCCTGTCGAGTACAGCGGGTCTTCCACCAAATATCGGGTGCTCGCCACTGGGCTAGTCAAATCGGTCAAACAGTCGTCAGGTCTGTCAGCTACTAGGTCTCCGCACTTTGTCTACTTGTCACTAAAAGGATCTGCTTCCTAAGATACTAAGAAAAACTCCAAATATCATTAAGTATCATATAGAATTATCTCAGTGGTCCGTCTCATCAATGTGATCTCAACGCAATAGATGAAACGTTAATCAGATTAACAGTCTGTAAGTTATTGGAATTTTTATTCCAGGGGCCCGGTTGGTTTTTAGGTTCAAACCAACCTGACCGTAAAACAACTATTTTCAAAACTCAGATGGGGTATGCCAAAACAACTGTCTCACTCTCAGCTTTCCGTCACAGCAAACAATTCGTTGATAGGACTCTCGTAGCCCATGTTACGGGTGAATAGGTGTTTTCAGGTTTGACGGGTCCGAGTTCGGTCTGACCCAATCAGACCAACCCAACCTGACCCGGGTCTGGACCAAGGTCTGATCCGGTCCGTGAGTCTGACATGGTCCGAAGGGGCGGCCCATAACATGGGCGCGGCTCGGCCTATGGGCGCGGCGCGACTCGAAGGCGCGACCCTGCCTGAAGGCACGACCCGACCCGTGGGGGCGGCCAGGAGGGCTGGCCGTGGGGCCCGACCGGCTAGAACTGGAGCCCGGATGGCAGACCGCATGGCCCGGTCCGCCCCTTTGGGTCGTAATACCTTCGGGACAGGTCGGACCTGCAGACCGGGTCAGACCCCAGTTCGGACCTGTTTGACCCGAATACATATTTACGCCCATAACTCGGGTTACTGGTGTCCCATCGACGAACCGTCTGTGGAGATGGAAATCATGGAGTGATACGATTCCATTGGCATATCCCACTTGAGTTTTTGACATAGTTGGAGTGTGTTTGTGTTGGTTTTAATATAAAAACCAACCGGTCCCCTCGGATGAAAATGTCAATAACCCACAGACCGGACGTCTGATTGACACACTGTTTGTTCCGTTGAGACCCCTATAAAATGAAGGTCCATTGAGATACTTCCACGTGGGACTCCGTGAAACGTGGAGTATCAAACAGTATCTCATGGAGTGGATCCTCCGAGAGACGAGCATACAGAATATGGAGACCTAGTAGTTGACAGACCTGATGAATACTTGACCGATTCGACATGGAGTGATTCGACTCGGATAGTCGGGAGAGACCAGTATTTTTTGGAAGAACCATAGTGGAGGAGTGCCCGGTTTTTGGTGACAGAACCATGGTACTCAACAGGAGGAGTACCTATGCAGGCTATTAGGGGGAGCGCCTGGTATTTGGCCGCACACCCACAGCGGATGGAGGGCCAGATAGTTGGCTGCAGACCCGCGGTACTCGACAGGAGGAGTACCTCAGCAGTATATGGTTAGTGAGAAGCCCCTTGGTGTCGCGACATGCCCACTGTTCATGACATAAGAGGAGTTATCCTACAGCCGTGGTTTCGATATTGAAAAATCTGGGTCTGAGCTGATTCAATGACCTTTCTGTTTTCCTCATGATTGAGATGGGTTACTAGATAACTTAGGTTTATGTATGGGAACATACCTTAGTAATGGTTATCCATTGATTCATACATTGTGATTTATCCTTGTTGGATTTTGTGAGACCTTGAGGGTCTCAGGGTCCATATCGAGTATCGTTATACTCACCCCTGCACAGGCTATGCCCTCACCTCATTGTGTTGGATGCAGATGAGAGACAACGCTGACCGAGGCGGAGTGTGCGAAGACTGGACGATACCTAGAGGTGGACCTCACGACAAGACGATACTCGAAGGAGAAGGACAGATGTTGAGCACTGAGGAGGCTATCTGTACCTACCATTCACGTAGGATCTGTGGTGGACTATCCAGAAGCAGCTAGACACCATCCAACTATTTTTCTTTTAGTTGTACTTGTTTTGTCATTTCCTTGTACTTTAATGTTGGGCTTGTATTTCTGGCCCCTTTTACATTCCAAAACATCTTTTGTTATACAGTTTTTACCTAGTGTTTTCTTCCTCTTGTAATCTGGTTGTGTGTGATTACGTTTTATAAAGGAAATGCCTTCCCAGATATAGGGATTTACGGCTTTGGTTCTAGTCGCAAGCCCCAGGCCTATGGTAGGCGGGCATGGGGTAGTTACGACACAGACCCCGAGGGACGGGTCGTGACAATATAATCCTATGTGAATACATGAAGTTGATGCTAATCCGTATTTGGTGCTTAATAATTACCACTATCATGTCACGACCCGTCCTCGGGGCCCATGCAGTGACTACCCCAAGCCCTCCTTCCGTAGGCCAGGGGCTGGCGACTAGCTCCAAAGGTGTAAATCCCGATAAAAAGGTAAGGAATTGCCTTTATATAAGTAAAGAAACACAGCAGAGTATGCAAGATGAAGTAAACACTAATTAAACTGAGTAAAAAAGTATGTGTTGGAAAGTAAATGGGCCAGAATAAAAACCCAAATGAAGGTAAAGTACAACAGAAAAGAAGGAATAGCTACAGTAATGTAAACTAGTAACCATTGAGTGGTCCTCTATATATCCCACCTGAAGGGTGGGTACAAATGGTCTCCTCACCTCCTCAGGTCCGGCCTTCCGCTCCGTGTACATCCCACCAAGTGGTCCACCTCCAGGTACCATCCCGCTCTAAAAGACTCCACCTCGATCGGTGTTGTCTATCATCTTAATCCAACACAATGTAGTGCGGGCATAGCCCGTGATGGTGTGTGTATACGATACTCATTAGTGACCCCGAGACCCCCGAAGGTCTCCCAGAATCCACAAAGGATAAACCACAATGGAAAGATACAAACACAAACTATCAACCAACTCTACTTAGGTATATGCCCATACATATACCTAAGTCATCTATTCCAATTCGACTCCAACTCACGAGCCCATGTACAACCCAATCCACACAGGAAATCACAACCCAGTTCACACAGAAAAGAACAACTAGTCCACACAGGAAAGCATGTCAATCACAATGTTGACAATGACTGAGGTCAAGACCCACCTCACACAGGTATACTACTCACGAAGAGGGGTTTTGTTGATAGATGTAGCCTCTGAATTATCTCTCCTTCCAAACCCACGTAGGATCCAAGTACAGAAGTCGTCTCTGCCGAACCCACGTAGGATCAAAGTACAGTAACCGTCGCTGCCGAACCCATGTAGGATCCAAGTACAGTCGTCATCACTATTGAACCCATAGAGGAACCAAGGACATTCATCCTCACTGTCGAACCCACGTAGGATCTAATTACAGTTAAAATTGATTCTAAAACCACGTAGGATCCAAGTACAGTCATCATTGCTACCAAACCCACAGAGGATCCAAGTACAATCGTCATCGTTGTCGCAGTCGCAGCCAGCTCTAGGGTTCCCACACACAACACGCTTGATTCCGGGAGGGTCTGATCCATGAGCCAAGGGGTCAATACATCAACTTTCACGAAATATTGATTTTATGTATCCCAAATTTCTGTCTCGTCAAAAGGAACTCAACGCGACAGACGACGCGTCAATTGGATGCCCGGTCATAGAGTTATTGGCTTTTCCGTCCCAGGGGTCCGGTTGGTTTTTAAGCTAAAACCAACCCGACTATACTCTAGCTGTGTCCAAACCTGAAGTGGAGTAATCCAACAGAACCGTCTCACCATGAGTAATTCAACGTAATTGACGACACGTCATTCGGACTTTCAATCTTTAAGTTATAAGTGTTTCTGCTCCAAGGGCCCGGTTTGTTTCCGGTTTGAACCAATCCGACTGTATCCAAAGAAATTATGAAACCTCGAGTGTCATATAAGAAAACTTCCTTCTCGCTCCAAGGAATCCTACGCAACTTACGGTGCATCGATCGGAGGTCCGTACATCAATATATTAGTAAAAAACCGAAAACAATCTGATGTGGGGGTCGGGGCCCGGGTCGACATGACCCGGGTCCGGGTCCGGCCTGGTTGGGTGCGGCCCGCCCGACCCGTATGGCCTGCGGCTGGCCCGGCCTGTGGCTGGCCCAGCCCGTGTGGCTTGCGGACTGGCTTGGAAGCCAGACGCGGCTCGGCTGCTGGCCCAGCGGGACGCAAAGGGGGCGCAACCACCTGTTTTTTGGAAACGGAAGACCCAGTGGGGTCCTCCCTAGAAGAAGGTAGGGGAGGGGGGGTACACCTCCGGTTACCGGGTAATGGCCTACCATTAAGGCATGCCCATTTGTGAGCTGTCGTGGAACCCAGAAGGGGTCCCGCCTCCTGGAGACGCCGGTGGCCGGTTCGACCAATCGCGGCCTTCCTCAGTCTCTCCGGCGCGGCATGCCGGTGCCGTGCACCCTCTCCGTAGCATGCCTCGGCCGGAACCCTCTACGTCTATGCATGGTTCAATGGCACCGCGCATCCTTCGCCGCGGCCTTCCATGACCGCGATTCCCTGCTGATCACCACACAGTGCAATGACACCGTGCGCCTTCTCCTCCAACATCAACGAAGATTAAAAAAGAAGAGGGGAGGACAATTGGTTGTGCTTGTGTGGTATAATCACGTCCCGTCATGATGATATCATGTGTCCAAACATTAAGCAACAAAGAACAATGATAAATAATTGAACAAAAATAACCCCTACCATGATAATCTATGTCGTTCGTCGGGCGTCACGGAAGACGACATCGAGGGGTGAGGTTTCATATATGACGTCGAAGTGCACCCGAGGAGGAAGCGGCGTCTCCTCTTTTTGTCATGGAGAGAAGAATAGGATATCACATTGATTATTATCTTGGAGTTGGTTCTCTACGTCGAAGAGGAGTCATTATTCATGGAGAGCATGACATTCTTCAACGAAGGAGGAGATTCTGTCTTCTTTCACACGAGGCTCTCCCCCAAATCCCCACACAAAAAGCCATCAAAATTAAAATAAGGCCACCCCTTATATTAATTGATCATGCCATGCATTTAAAAAAAATATTCAAACACATAATTAATTAATGAAAGAGTTTCAATTAATTAATTAAGGAATGTGTGTCAGCATGAATTTAAGTGGGGAAGTGGAATGGTTAGAAAATTCAAAAGGAAGATGCCATGTAATTCACATGGGAGTTCAAAGATATTAAGGAGTTATGGAATGTGAAGGGTTGGGGCTTGTGTGGGCCCCACCTCACAATTATCCTCACATGGGTAGTTAGGAGCATGTGGGTCCCATCCCAACTCCCCCATGTAGGATATAACCACCTTATGTATAAAAATAAAATTGTCCCACAATTTTATTCACTTTTCATTTAATCCACAAATTTTAAGATCTCCTCCCGCGCAAATGCATCTACGTCAAAAGTACTATTAAGAAATTACTGGCACTGCGAGTTCATCAGTTCCCTCAGATTTCAATTCCAAGCACTAGTTTAAAAGATAGAAAAACACGCTCATTCGTTCATTGAACGTACCTGAGATAAACTTCGAAAATTGTTTCCGGGAACACCTGGCCTCGGAATCAAGTGTCGTCAAAAGCAACAGACTTGTAAAATTACAAAGTATTTATGAAAAAAATTTCATCGACCCCAGGGATTTACATCCCCATAAAGATAAATCATAAAATAGAGAAACAAATGAGGGTATTGTGCACGTATCTAAACCTCCCGCTCCCAAGTGATCTTCTAGAGGTTCCTGTGCTGCCAACGAATGCTCACAAGAGTAATCGACTGTCCACATAGGACCTGATCCTATCGATCCTCGATCTCCACGAGGACCTCCACATATTTCTCCCCATCAATGATGTCCAGCTCCCTGTGATCAAGGATATGGGTCAGGTCGTGCACGTATCTCCTCAGCTGAGATACGTGGAAGACGTCTTGCACTCGGTGAAACTGAGGTGGAAGGGCCAGGTGATAAGCCTCATCGCATGTCTTGCTGATAACCTGGAATAGTCCAATGAAGCGTGGAGATAACTTTCTACCCTGGACAAATCTCGGTAATCTATATCGAGGTGAGACCCATAAGAAAAAATGGTCTCCATCCTTTAACTCAAGTGGTCTCCACCTCCTATCAGCATAGGACTTCTGTCAGCTCTGTGCAGTCCTCATCCACTCCTGGATGATATTCACCTTCTCTATCGTATCCTGAACCATCTCTGGTCCTACGAGTGCTGAGTCCCCAAGGTCAGTCCAACATAGAGGTGATCTACATGGTTGTCCATTCAATGCTTCTTATCGTGCCATCCTGATGGTGGAGTGGTAGTAGTTGTTGTACGCAAACTCCACCAAGGGTAGGCGATCCTCCTAGCTGCGACCAAAGTCAAGGAAACATGCACGGAGCATGTCCTCTAGTGTCTGAATAGTTCTCTCAGTCTGGCCATCAGTCTGAGGATGAAATGCGGTGCTCAGGCATAGCTGCATCCCAAATTCCTCCTACAACCCCACACAAATCCGGGAAGTAATGTGAGCATCTCGATCGGAGACGATAGAATTTGAAACACCATGAAGCAGTTCGATCTCCTGAACATAGTGGTGTCCCAAGCTCTCCACTATGCCCTGTTCTCTGATAGGTAGGAAGTGGGCCGACATGGTGAGTCGGTCGACAATCACCCAGATGGAGTCGTGTCCTCTAGAAGTACGTGAAAGACCCATCACGAAATCCATAGATATCCCATCCCACATCCACTTCGGGACCTCTAAGGGCTGCACCAAGCCTGCCGAAACCTGGTGCCCCGCCTTCACCTACTAGTAGATGAGGCATTGTGAAACGAACTCTGTCACAACCTTCTTCATACCCAGCCACCAGTGCTGTCGTCTGAGATCCAGGTATATCTTCGCTACTCCTGGATGTACCGCAAAGGGGAAGTGTGAAACTCCCTCAGCACCTCCTACTATAATGCAACTAGTACCATGGTACATCCCCTAAAGAGGATGATGTTATCTCCTCCTATAGAAAATAAATCAGGTTCCTATCCTGTGGATATCTGTGCACATTGCGTCTCATAGTCAACGTCCCCACACTGTGCCTTTCTGACCCGCTGAATTAGTGGAGGAGTGACTATGAGTGACTGTAGAAAGGCTTCTTTATATATATCCATGAAGGATATCTGCAACGTGGATAGTTTCTCCATCGCCTCTCCAAGTAGCTAAATTCCCGATCTCCGGCTGAGTGCATCAACTACTATGTTCCCCTTCCCAAGAGTATAGACTATCTCAAATTCATAGTCCTGGAGGAACTCATGACATCACCACTGTAACAGGTTCAGGTACTTCTGCTAGAAAATGTACCTGACACTCTGGTTGTCTGAGTACACTGTGAAGCGCTCTCCCATCAAATAGTGTCCTCACATCTTCAAGGTGAAGACCACTGCTGCTAACTCCATGTCATGGGTACCGTAGTTCTTCTTGTGCTGCCTCTACTGTCATGAACCATAAGCGATCATTGTCCGCTCCTGCCTCAGGACACACCTGAGTCTAGTCCCTGATGCATCGCAGTAAACTATGTTCCCTATGCTTTCCACTGGTAGCCTCAAGATGGGTGCACGGGTCAATCTCTGTCTCAGCTCCTGGAAGCTCTACTAACATCTATCTGACCACACGAAGGGTTTACCCTTCATCATAAAAGATGAACATGGTGCTGAAACTCTGGAAAAGTCTGGAATAAATCTCTGATAGTACCCAGCCAGACAAAGGAAACTCCGTACCTCCGCCACACTCCTGGGTAGATCCAAAGAAAGTACTGCCTCGATCTTCACAGGATCCACCACAACTCCCGCCTCAGAGATGACATGCCCCAAGAAGTGGACCTATCAAATTCAGTACTGACACTTTGAGAGCTTAACTTAAAGCCGGTGCTCTCGGAGTTTGTCCAGTACAACCTGCAAGTAGTAGGCGTTCTCCCTCTCAGTAGTCGATTAAATCAGTATGTAGTCGATGAAGACTACAACAAATCGATCAAGGTTTGTCTGGAAGATCTTGTTCATGAGACTCGTGAACACTTTTGGAGCATTGGTTACACCGAAAGTCATTACCAAGCACTCATAGTGGCTATACCGACACCTGAAGCCCGTTTTCTGCACATCCTCATCTCAAACTCTGAGCTGATGATAGCCTGACCTGTGGTCTATCTTCGAGAACCTTCGTTCTCCCTTGAGCTGATCAAAGATGTCATCAATCCTCATGATTGGGTACTTGTTCCTTACGGTCACCTGATTCAGGTGACGGTAGCTGACACATAGTCGTAATCTCCCATTCGCCTTCTTGTTGAATAAAATCGGAGAATCCATGGGTGAAACACAAGGTCGGATGATTCCCTTGCCGTTCAAGTCCTCTAGCTGTACCTGCATCTCATGAATCTCAGGTAGATCCATCTGATATGTTGGGGTAGATATCGGTGTTGTCCCAGCGAACATGTCAATATATAAGTCTACCACTTTGCGATGAGGTAGTCCTGGAACGTCGTCCGAGAAAACTTCCGCATATTTATCCACCACAACAGGAAAACATGGACTCCGCACATCAACTGCTCCGAGGATGAGACTAGCCAACTAATGTGTGATCAGCTGCCCTCTCCTATGCATAATCCCATCGGGTGCTGCAAATTTTCCCTTCTCTCTGGTGAAGGTGAACCTGGTCCCATATGTGCGGACATACCACACTTTCCACCTAATACAGTCAATGTGGGCATAGACAGTAGATAACCAGTCCATACCCAAGATTAAGTCATAAGGCCTCGATGCTGCTACAAGAAGATCCCAGCCGAAGCTATTGTTTCCTAGAGTAAGCTCACACTACTGGCACCAGTGTGTAATCATCAAGTCTACTCTCGTAGGAGTCTCTAGCCAAAAGGATCGAGCCAACAGCTCTATCGGAATCTCCGAGATCCAAACAAGGGCAGCGGAAATAAAATAATGACTCGCTCTTATTTCTATAATAATGGAAGAAAGGTAGGATTATACATAGATAGTACCACGAATAATCTCAGGTGCTCTATGGTTATAAGCCTCCACAGCCTGATGTTGAGCCTGCCTCTGTCCGCCAACTCCCTGTCGTTGGGGTGGACCTCCTGGTGGTGGTTGTGGGAGAGCCTCAAAGCATTTCCCACCACCCGCTGCTCGGCCAGCTCCTCTTCCTCGTCTGCCTGCTCCCCGTGGACCGCCACAGTCGAACCTCTCCCTCTGCCTGGGTGGTCCTTCAACCATCAGCAGCTCCTCTGCATGACGGGTCGGGCAGTCACGAGCCATGTGGCCTTGCCCGCCGCATGCATAACATTGCCTGCCTCTCGTATGACTGGCTCTTCTCTGTGTCCCCCACACCTCTGAACTAGTATCATGAGGTCAGCCACCAGATGGACAAGTCCACTTTGACCTCTGTGACATATTTCTACTTCCATCTGTAGAAGACTCCACTACGTCTTGCCCTGCGGTAGGCCTTGCTGTTGGAGTAGGATCAGCAATAAATCTCTCCACAAGAAGGGATGGCTCCAATACTCCTACCTGCGTTAGAATGCTGAGGGAGGTCATTGAAGCACTGATCTCATGCCCCAGTCCATGCTTGAAGGTTCGAGCCTGGAAGAATGGTTCTCATACCATGTCTGTGGAGTAGCGTGAGAGGTTGGTAAACCTCTCCGAGTACTGGGCTACTATCATGTTTCCATGCGACAACTGTAGTAACTCCAATATGCGCACCGCATGGAGGGTGGCCGGAATAAACTCCGGGCAAAAGAGGCTCTCGAAGTCCATCTATAGTAGAGATGCCTCGTCGTGCAACTAGAGAATCTGGCGCCACCATCTACCTGCTTTTGCGTGTAGGAGACTCACGGCAAGGATAACCACAAGATCTACTGGTGTCCCTATCAATATGAAGACTCGAACAATAGCCTCCAGACAATCCACGACTGCCTGAGGTTTCATCTCTCCACGGAACCTAGGTGGCCTCTGTCGCTGAAACTTGTGTAGCGCAGTCAGGCATCGTGCACTCTCCGCTGCTTGGGCTGGTGGTATCGGTGGCCCAGCGGGTAGAGGTACTACTTGTGCCTCTGCTGTAATGGGGCCCTACACTGAGGTCTCGTCACTCGGTGGTCTACCATCTCACACGTAACTGGGAACCCTAGCTGGCTTCCATCGTGGGGCCATCCTGAAAAGAAACTACTGTGCCATGGTTAATATAGTATACCTGGTGAGTTGACACAAAGTAATCAATAAGAAAACTTTTGAAACACACATGAAATCTAAGTTTTCTTGCACTGATATGGACATCAGAAGTCAGGGTCCTGGTGTATGGATACGTCGGACGCCGCACCTACACTAGACTCCCTGGACTGATTACCAAAATCTATACTATAAACCTTATTTCTTCACAGAGAAGAAATTATCAGAGTCCTGAGTTCTGTGGTAGAACCGACTCCTCTGATACCAATTTCTCACAACCCGTCCTCAGGGCCCATTCCATGACTACCCCAATCCCACCTTCCATAGGCTAGGGGCTCATGACTAGCACCAAAGGCATAAATACTGATAAAAAGGGATGGTGTTTCCTTTATATAAGAAAACAAACACAATAGTGTAAGCAAGATGATGTAAACACTGAGTAAACTGAGTACAAAAGTAATTGCTCGAATGTAAATGGGCTAGAATACAAACCCAACTGAAATTACAGTACAACATAAAACAAATAATAGCTTCAGTAAAGTAAACCAAGAACCACTAAGTCGTCCTTAGGATATCCCACCTGAAGGGTATGTACAAATGGTCTCCTCATCTCCTTGGGTCCAGCCTTCGGCTCCGTGTATGTCCCACCCAGTGGTACACCTCCAGGTACCGTCCCACTAGATAAGACTCTACCTTGATCAGTGATGTCTATCGTCTGCATCCAACACAACGTAGTGCGGGAATATCCCATGCATTGGTGAGTATAAGATACTCAGTTGGGACCTCGACACCCCCGAATGTCTCCAAGAATCCATAAAGGATAAACCCCAAAGGAAAGATACAAACACAAAGTATCAACCAACTCAACTTAGGTATTTGATCATAAATATACCTAAGTAATGAATTCTAGTTCAGATCAAACTCACGAGCCCATGTACAACCCAATCCACACAGGAGTGAACAACCCATTCCACACATGAAAGCACAACATAGTCCACATAGGAAAGCAAGTCAATCACATTGATGATAATGACTAAATTCAAGACTCAACTCACACATGTATACTACTCATGAAGAAGGGTGGAGTTGATAGACGTAGCCTCTAAATAATCTCCCCTGCCGAACCTACGTCAGATCCAAGTACAGAAGTCGTCGTAGCCGAACCCACGTAGGAACCATATACAGTAACCATTGCTGCCCAACCCATGTAGGATCCAAATACAGTCATCATCGCTATCGAACCCACGGAGGATCCATGTATAGTCGTCCTCACTTCTGAACCCATGTAGGATCCAAGTATAGTAACCATCGTTGTTGAACCCACGTAGGATCCAAGTATAGTCGTCATCACTACTGAACCCACGGAGGATCCAAGTATAATCGTCATTCTTTTCATAGTCGCAACCAACTCTAGGGTTCCTGCACACAACATGCTTGATTCTGGGAGGTTCCACTCCATTAGCCAAGGTTTCGATACATCAATTTTCATGAAGTCTAGAATTGATGAATCCAAAAGTTCCTTCTCGTGAAAAGGAACTCAATGCGATAGATGGCGCGTTAATCGGACACCCGGTTTGAGAATTATTGGCTTTTCCATCCTAGGGGTCTGGATAGTGATTAAGCTAAAACCAACCCACCCATACTCCAGTTGCATCCAAACCTCAAGTGGAGTAAGCCAAAATAACCGTCTCACCAAGAGGAATTCAACATAATTGTTGGCACGTCAGTCGGACTTCTGGTCCTTAAGTTATATGTGTTTCTGCTCCAAGGGCCCGGTTGGTTTCGGGTTCAAAACAACCCGGAGATATTCAAAATTCGCCGAAACCTCGAGTTTAATATATTGAAATGACCTTATTTTTCAATGTAATTCTACACAACTGATGATGTGTCAATCGGAGGTCCGTATCTCAAGATATGAGTAAAAGACCGAAAACGGTCCGATGTGGGGGTCTGGGCCTGGTCCGACCTGGCCCACCCCGCCCCCACCCCCAGGGTTGGCCCGATCCAGGTCGACCCGACCCGTGTCTGAGTTTGGCCCGGCTGGGCATGGCCCAGCCCGACAGGGCGTAACTGGCCCGGCCCGTGCGGCCTGCGGCTGACCCGACCTGCGTGGCCTGCGGGTGGCCCGGCCCGTGCGGCCCGGTTCGGAAGCGGGTCGTGGCTCGGCCGCTGGCCGAGCAGGATGAAAAGGGTGCGCAGACCTCTATTTTTTAGAAACTATGGACCCAGTAGAGTCCGCCCTAGAAGTAGGTCGTGGGGGGGGGGTGTTACACCCCCTAGTTTCCGGGTAACGGCCAGCCATTAAGGTCGGTTGGTTTGTGAGCTGCTGCGGGACCTAGAAGGGGTCCTGCCTCCTTGTGATTCTAGCGGCCGGTTCGTCCGACCACCCCTGCTGGTCCGCTGCAGCCTTAGGGAGAGGCTCATCTCACCGGTGCGGAGCGACGGTGCCGCGCCCCTCTACCGCGGCCCGCTCCAGCCACAATTCCCTATCGATCACCACATGGTGCAACGACACCGTGTACCTCTACCTACAACATCAACGAAGATTAACAAAGAAGAGGGGAGGAAAATCGACCGTGTTTGTGCGGTCTGATCTCCTCCCATTATGACGATATCATGCGGACAAACCATAAGCAATGAAGAACGATATCATGCGGACAAACCTCGCAGGGTGAGGTTTCGTATGCGACGTAGGAGTGCGCTCGAGGAGGAAATTACATCTCATCTTTTTGTCACGGAGAGATGAAGAGGATTGCGCATCGTTGTTCTTCATAGAGTCGGTGCTCTATGTCGAATAGGTCTCATTCTTCGCGGAGAGGATGACGTTCTTCGATGAAGGAGGAGCTTCCTTCTTCTTTTGCACAAGGCTCTCCCCCCAAATCCCCACACAACAAGCCATCCAAATTAAAATAATGCCACCCCTTATTTTAATTGATCATGCCATGCATTTCGAAATACAAATTTCAAACACTTAATTAATAAATGAAAGAGTTTTAACTAATTAATTAAGGTGTGTGTGTTGGAATGAATTTAACTGGGGAAGTGGAGAGGTTACAAAATTCAAAAGGAATTTTCCATGTAATTAACATGGGAGTTCAAAGGGGTTAAGGAGTTATAGAATGTGAAAGGTTGGTGCTCATGTGGGCCCCACCTCACAATTATCCTCACATTGGTAGTTAGGAGCTTGTGGATCCCACCCCAACTCCCCCATGTAGGATATAACCACCTTAGATATAAAAATAAAATTGTCCCACAATTTAATTCACTTTTCATTTAATTCAAAAAATTTAACTTTTTCTCCCGCACAAATGCATCTATGGTAAAAGTCCTCTTAAACAATTAATAGTGTTGTGAGTTCATCGGTGCCCTTAGATTTCAATTCCGAGCACCGGTTCAAATGATAGGAAAATCCGCTTGTTCGTTCACTGAACGAACCCGATCTAAACTTTGGAAATTGATTCCGGGCACACCAGGCCTTGAAATCAAGTTCCTTCAGAAGCCAAAGACTCGTAAAATTCTAAAGTATTTAAGAAAAAAATTTCTTCAAAATTTCCGGGTCTTTACATATCCCAATTCCCAATACAAATATGAAGATGAGGAATTTTCCCTACAAGGAAAACAGTCACCATAGTGAAATGTATCAAAATAAGGATAACCTCGATAGGGGACAATAAAATAGAACCACTAAATCATTGTCTCTATAAAAATTTATTACAATTTTTCTAACATGAAATAATAATTAATTATTTTAATTTATCAGGTGTAACATATATCTTATAAAACCATCTTCAAATGACATATATCCCTTGTATATAAATATCTCCCCATAATGAACAATTTAGGTCAGTATATATCCTAATTTTATTATCGTGATGAATGAATAATCATATCACGCCATAACAGGACACAACTATAAATATAAAGAAATAATAACATCAGATAACATGTGAATCACCCAATGTTATATGAAATCAAACTATAATAAGATGAAATCAATAAAAACAATCCCATCTTAGGGAAGTCATATTTTTAACAACATAACGGTCAGATACTCTCATGCGCTATCTCATTACCAAGTCCCAACAGTTCATTGAATCATGTCTACCTTTCCTAAGAACTAATTTAATTGAATAGAAATCTCACTCTATTGTTACAAATTAATAACCCCCTAATATGAAACTCGCTCATGTGGTCAAGAAGTATTTGTTATAAATCCTCAAGCATGAATCCCCATGTTCTATAAGTTTCTGACTAGTTGTAGTTGTGTAGTGAATATAGTGGAGAGATTATACACCCTAGTATGGTGTCATTGTATAGTAGAAATAAACAGTAGAGTAAATGAAAAAGTGGATGTTGAATTTCATATAATTTGAAATAAAATTATAGACTATTTTATAAAATAATAATAAATGTGATTTTAGGGTGATGTGAATCTAATGTCAAATGAAAATAAAACAGATAAATAAAATCAGGATACACAGAAACACAAAAATACCATGTTATGAACCCAATGTCAGTTCCATCTCCAATCTCCAGTATATCCAACAATCAACAATCATATACTTCTTCACATTACCTTTTCCATATATACATCCAAATAATCTAATCATGTACGAAACAATATGTAGAATAGAGTGCGAGTAATACACAATAAGTCAACACCACCATTTCTAAAAAACTAAAATGATAATAAGTTCATTAAATAATTTGATAAATATGTGTATTAATAAATTCAATATTTAATAAAATTTAGTAACAACAGTCCTCATCATCCAATCCGAATATCTTCTATCACGTAGCACAGAAATTCCAACCACAACCTTATAACCATGGTATAACCAAACATTGGATGAAACTGTCAATATTAGCAGCTTGGTATGTGTCAGGGCCTTCAATTATATATAATAATATTTTCATGTGCTAGGTAATAGACCTATATATAAGAATCTCAAAAAAAAAACTATGTAATAACCTTATATATAATCATCTCATCATGTGTCAGGTCATATGATAATATATACTCATCGCATCCAAGTTCAGGTCATAACACGGTATATAAGAATCTCATCATGTGTCAAGGCATGACTTAGTGTATACCTATCTCAACAGGGGTCATGAAATAGATTTTTAGATAAGGATTTCATTATGTTTCAGTGAATATCATGATATATAAGTAAATAAACTTGTTTCATGGTATATCCTTGAATATAAAAATCTAATCATGTGTGAGGGAATAACCCAGTACGTATGAATTGCAACATGTGTCATATGTTTATATCACCAAAAATGCATATAATAATATGACCACCAATGAAAAAATGTTTAATTCTTCTACTAAATATTTTTATTCTAATTTACCAGTTTATTAAAATCGGAAAATAAACCATTTACTATTGGGAATATAGAACAACAAATCACTGAGAAAAAATATAATGATAAAATCACATGTATTTCATTGATAATTCATTATTTTTAATGGTTTTCACATCAAATGGGTATCCATAAGCTGGTTTGTATCAATAATTGAAGCCAAATAGATATATTGAGAAATCCTACACAAGATTATCATATAAAAATTCATCTAATTATTTAATATGCATGATGTATCTGTGTAATCATAGTATTTCACATTCATAGAAAAAATAAAATTAGACAAAATGGTTAGGATTTGGACCCCCTATATTGAACTGGCGATTAACACAACACATATAAAGAGTAAAACCAATAAGGAAGAAGATGAAGATGAGTGAAAAAGATCCTAGATTAACCTAGGTCACGATTTCAACAAAAATAAGTCCAATGATTCCACCACCCTAACAGTGAAAAGTAGAAGAGAATGGGAAACCAAAAACAGAGGCTTTCTATAAATTAATCATAAAAATGGGATGTTCATAAAAGAGTATGAATGTTAGAAAACAACTATAGAATAATCATAGGTTGATAGGACAAGTATTCCATTGGGATGGAATGATAATAGATCGTCACAATGCAATATAATATTATTCTCTAACAAATTACATGGATTCTACCTATTTTACACGTTCTGAATTTCTTTTTAATGGGATATTCCAAAAATCAAGTCTCCTCTATTTAATATTTATCCTGATCAACTATGACAAGATGTCAATGGTTTATAGGATGTGTAAATGTTTCATTCCCTATATTGGTTGACGATATGTATCCAGTGTAGGATACAAGTAATTTAACAAGTACACGACGTGCAATATTCAAAGAGATAGTTTTTAGATGATTTTCTATAAAATGACCCAACCAACTCCAAAGCCTTCCAAAGAATGAAAACCATCATAATAAAATTTAAAAAATTTATACTTAGACTCTATTAATTCAAAGAAAAATACTCCAGTAATCATTACATTATTTTTAGCAGTGAGGGTTCTCTATCTCAAAAGATGGCTTGGCTACAAGGATCAATGAAAAAACATAAGGAGACATATACTGTAAAGAAGACCAAATATTACATTATTTATATCAATTTTTACATTATTGATTTAATTTGACTTTAAATAATAAATTATAAAAAAATTAAATAAAAAATAATCCTATAAAACATCCATAACAGGTTATATTTACATAAATACATTGTGTAATAAAATAATTCACCCAAATAATATTACATTTAATATTATTAAAATAATTTATTTTATTTTTCTAAAAATTAAATAAATATTGTGTCGATAAAGTGTAATAATTTAAGGTAATTATAAAATAAAAAAACTATAAATAAAATACCCTAATGAAATATTTATTTATCCTTCAAATAAATATTTATATATAAACATATGTTTTTTTATCCCACTTTGAAAACTATACATATTTTAAAAGTAAGAGATTGACATTTTTACATAAAATAATATATTTGTCATTTTTTATGAAAAATTTGATAAATTTTTAATAAATTAAAAAATAGATGAGGATGAAGGAATACCATAGATAATATATGTTAAGGATAATTGATATAGTTTTTAAACTTTAGCATAATATATTTCTCATTAATTACTAGATTTACCGTTAACTAGGTGAAAATAGTTACTGATGTCAAAATTGATAATGAACATCAATTAGAGGGAAACATTTAGAAAATTAAAAATTAATGATTTAAAATTTGGAACCTAATTTTCATGATTCAATTTCTAGATGTTGAAGAAATAAATTTTTATATAAATTATCATAAAACAAAAAATATGTAAAAATTTTTTAAGACAAAAATAAATATATACCATAATCAAGTGGAAGGATTATTTATATATATAAAAATAAAATATATCTAACTAATTAATGATTTTGGTACTATAAGATCAAATTCAAATCTAAATGATATATATAAATGAAAATAAATTACTATTTTTTAACAAATAGTATTTTTCTCTATTTAATTAAAAGTTAATATTTTCAGATAATCCCCAAAAATTTAACAAAAATTAATTTTTAAATAGTAAAATAATAAATTATAATAATTTTATAAAATGAAACATCCATTATATTAGGTAATTAATTATATTTTATAAACATAAAATGTGATAAAATTCATCTTTCAGAAAACCAATTGTTTGAATCATAAAACTACATCACTAAACATTGTGCTTTTTATTTCTTAATACTTATGCAATACATTTGTATTAATTTCGATAAGTATATATATATATATATATTATAATCTAGTTATTCATATACATATCCACCAATTCAATGGATAGGTAACATTTATATAATAATATATTTATAATACATGTCAATTTTATTATAGCTTGATGTTCCGTGTTAAGAAAGATATCAAGATATTTGTTATTGTAAACTTAATGTGTTGGGTTATAGAAATTTCAAAAATGATAATAACATATTTCAAAATTACTTTCTAAAAATATATTCATGGAATAATTTCATGGTGCACATTATATTTTGTGGTGCAAATCTCCTTACAGAACCCTTTTCTTCTATTTTTACCATCGACATTTTTCTAATTATTTAATTCATAAGAATGTTTTTATGTCATATGATATTCTATAAGGTCAAATGAATACTATCATAAATTTATAGGAAAATATACTTTTTAAAATTATATAATGATAATAAGTAATATGAAAACAACTCTAATTTCATTTGGAACTTTTACTATTCCATATCATATAAAGATAAGAATTCAAATGTTATTTTTATAAGATTTTCATGATTGATTTTCATCCTCCTTTAACATAAAAATATTTTTGTTCTTATTTTCAATTTTTATACATACATCATGAAACATATATAATGATATCGTATTAATTAATTTATGACACATTTTATAATCCCTAAGTCTTCCAAAATTACCCCAACCTCTATTATTCATTCTTATTTTCAGAAAAACCTCTCCATGTTTGAGTTATTGTGATATTTGAACACTCCCATGTAAATAACATGAAGTTAAATTATAGTAAAATATATAAATACAACTTATTAATCTCATGTTTTTTATTTTTTTAAGAGAATTATGAAGTTGAAGAATCAATCTTCTTCACAACATCCCCTATATTGAGGGAGTTTTATAAGATGACTAGATTCAGATAAAACTAAATCCCACTTGAAGATGATCTTCAAGATGAATCTTATTTATATATATGAAAACCTTATTAGCAGCACAAAAAATACCACCATATTTGGTGCTCTATATGGTTGTACTATACCGACATGCATGGTGCAAGTGAATAACATTAATCCCCTCATTGCCAATGTTAACGAGACAACTCTTTTATGTGCTCAAAATCGACAATAAATCATGTGTGGAAGATCTATGGAAACAAATTTATGGAAACAAACCCTAAAATTTAAGGGGGTGTCTTATTATTACCTTTACGTTTGGGGTGGATGTGATCACCTAGGTTAGAATTTATTTCAAAACTCCATTAATCATTTTCTGTTACAAAATACAAATAATAAATATAAAAAAAACTAAATATTAGTCATCTAATCTCTATTGAACAATTATTGGAAAAAATATATTCATTAATGATATTACATTCAATTTCAGTTATAAAATATAAATGACACAATTCATGTTAACCTCTTATTCTCCAAAAAAACCTGTGTTCATCAATGAAACTCCCAAGATGTTTTTATTCTCATCATATTCAATATATAGACAATAATAATCAATGGTACAAAATACTCATTTACATAAATTGATAATAAAAAAAATAAAGACCAATTTTCATCCAAATAACACACCAAAAATTTTATTTTAGTGTTATAAATGATTAGGAAGTATAAAATAATATTCATAAATTTGTATGATAAAAGGAATTATTTATTTTAGCATGTGGAAATAAATTTCATAAAAATAACATAATAATATAAATTTCATTTTCTACTTCCATGAACAACAATCCAATATTTAAATTGGATTCCCTAATCAATTATATTCATTATTTAATCCTTATATTATGAAAAATAATAAAAAAGATTAAATAAATAATTCTATGTATTGTGTAAAATAAGGTGAATTTTTTTTTAAATACAAGAAAAATCTATACAATTTAACATGTATAATTATATAATGATAAAAAGACCACAATTTCAAAATTGAAATCAATAAAATAATGATGGAAAATTTATTACATAATATTTATATAGCCAAGGTTTCATCCACAATTTCATAAATTATTTCAAAATTGTACTAGAATATTCCAAAAATAATGTTTCCAAATAATAAATTATGTATCCAATGCGCTTGATGAATATATATTTTTATTCGATCCATAAAAATATAAAATATGGAAAAAATTAAAAAAATAAATCATTTATTATTGTATTGGAATCTATAATCATATGAATAAATCAAAAAATGTTCACCTCATTGAATGAAAATGAATCAAAGGTGGTGGATTAACAAATTAACTATTAGATGGATGATAGTTATAAATCATAATATATTTAAAAAATATCATAGATCAATAATAATATAACGTAGAAAATTCTAATATTTAAATTTTAAAGGTGATTAATGAAAAAAATAAATAGAAATATTTGAGTTGTTGTGAGAAAATGTTTAGAAAGTAGTTTGGAGGGAAATATTTTCAAATACCTTAATTGCATTTTACATGACATCAAGGGATGTTTTAGGTACAAAATCATATAATATTATATTATTCTTGTTGATATATTTAAAATAATATTATTAAAATTTAATAAAAAATCTCTTATAATTTTTTTTAATTCAGTCAATAATGATGTTAGGTTTTAATATTATGTTTTATTTACCCATTAGTCAATATATGTAATGATCTATTATCAATGTTGTTTAATTTTTTATCATCCTTAAATTTTATTTCATCATAGTTAAAGATATTAATATGTTTTAAATTGTTAATTTTATAATATCATGAATTTTAATGTTTCCAAATATTGCTAAATATTCAACATAAAAGATTTATTTAACTGTGAATGATTTTTTTTCAAAATAAAATGTTTTTATATTAATAATTATGAATAAATAATTATATAGATATATATGGTGATGATATCCATTTCATATTGAAATATACATTTATAAATTGGATATTACATCATGTGTTTTTCACCCATCCTAATATTTATACTTTAAAATAAAAAGCAACAATAAATTAATAAATTGTTAAAAATATTATATGGATATTTAATCCACCAATAATTATATATACATATAATAACATTTACCTACTCAAGATATTAATTTTGATAGCATTTGAACAAATTAAATATGTAAATAAATTAATCACCCCATACATAAGTGGAATTGAATTTTTAAAACCTAGATATTTTTAGTTATGTATCACTTTTATAGTCTATTAATATTCAGGATTATGATTTTTTAGATATTTTAAAATAATATTTTTTTGTCATTCCTCGCAGTATAATTTATAATTATTTAGGTACTAATTCGACAATTTAAATTATAATGTTAAATTTTTTGTCTAAAATGTATTTTATTTTAATGTTAATTAAATTTTCCTAAAATATTATCAAATTATAAATCCATTAAAAGATATACTAAATTATTAGATATGATATAAAATTATATTTGAGTTAATTAGTTTATCATTTATTGATATTTAACATATAAATAATTCTATTATGATATGAGGGAACAATATTGTATTTTATTTTAAAATGGTTGTTTTTTCTAAATAAATTACATTTCAACATGTTAAATTATTTTACATAAAATTTAATGAATCAATTTTAGAATTTGAATTTGAAAAAAGGAATATATTATTGGCATCATTATGTTGAAATTATGTATAAACCGTGACCTCAAAATCCCACTGCTTGTGTCTACCTTATTACATTGTCACATGATACATGGAATCTCATACCAAGGGACCAAACAATTTTATTATTCTTTATTAACTAGATAATTAATAGAGTATTAAAACATATATGAAATCATAAATTAAAACATAATTTTATTCAAGAATAACATTATTCCATCTAGTAATTCCTTTCATAAAAAAATTATAGACATCACAAATTCTTGAGAATAGAAAAAAAGGGTGTCCACAAATGCTTAGTAAGGGTTAAATAAAGTGAAATATATGTTGAATAAATATTCATAATTAATATGGAATTGTAATTAACTAATCACTATTCCACATAATTAATAAATTTTGAAGGAATTTCATCAAATAAAAATATTATTAAGAAAATATAATTGATAATAATAAAAATGGAATGGAAAATAATTGAACACAAATTACAAATAAATATTAATTTAGATATCAATATTAGATAAGTCATACAGAATACATGAAATAAAATTGTTAAGCACACATTAAATTTAAATAATTATATAATAAATTATCAACATGGAAATGTAAATAACTAAAAACAGTTTTTTTATATTAATAATCTAAAAATGAACTGCATCTAATTATTATATAACAGTGAAAAACTCAAGGAAAATAATAACTGAACTTTTAATGAAGGAAATTATTTTTTATTAGACATCATGGTCTCATGAATAATGATAACTCTATTGTCAAGACCTTTAACATGATAGCTTAATATATAAGTAGAATCTTGTTTACAAATATATTTAATTGATTGTCTCATGATACCTCCCAATGAATCGATGAGATATATAATACTAGGCCCCAACCATCACCGATGATCCGTATATTTCCTCTTATATTGAATAATATAATTAATTCTGAAATAATATTCCTTATCATCAAATATATATTGAATATAGAATTTAGATTTATAAATATGTCCCTATACAATCATATAAATTTCAATGTAAAATACCATATGGATAAATTTGATCTGTATTGTTTAATAAGTATACACATGATAATGAATATGGTTATATATTGTGAATTTAATTTCCAATGGTCAGAGGAATGATAATATTTCACTAGGATGTTAATGAATAAAAAATGAAAAGAGTAAGTGAATTCCATGATATCCAAGGTCAATCTAATAATTTAAAATATTTAATATGAATAATGTTTGTATCAGTATATACAAATTAGAGTAATTTAAAATGGATTTTTTTGGTGATGAATATAAATAACAGAAAAATATATTAAAATAAATTATTTACGGAAGTTTTATTTTCATATTTAAAATCATTTTGAAAATCCTTTTATCTATAAAGCTCTTTCAAAATAACTTTCATTCAAATATCCACTTTACATTTCAAATTACTATTCAATGAAATAATGGTTATGATTTTTAGTAATTCTATACAGTTTTTAAATTTAAAAAATAAAATTAAATTAAATTGTAAAATTATTCTGAATGTGAATTGTTCAGAAAATGATAAGAATATTCCATTCACAATTTCACTAAAAGCCAAATGCTCATTGTTTTGAAAAAAATAAGATCCCACTGATTTTTTTGAACGAGTATAAAAATTTTGAAAAATTAAATTAATTAATATTTTTAAATTTTTTTAAAACATTTTAAAAAGTATTTTAGAAATAATTGTTTTGGAGGAAAATAGTCTTCCAATCAATGAGTGAAATGTTTTTCGATTTTCATAAAAATAAAATATCAATTAATCTAAGAACAAAAGAGTTGTAAAATATTAATATTAAGTTAAAATACCATTGATCACAAGAGGATAATAAATAATAAAGGGTTTATTAGTAAATATTAAAGTAATATAATTAAATTTAAATTTTGGAATAAACAATCTCTATTAATGTTATATTTCGATGTAAACCCTTATAATGTTCATAATGTTCAACTGGGAATCAAAAATGAATTTATTCTGTGTATAAAATGTAAATAAAAAACAATTGTAATTAAAAAATAACTTAATAATAAGTCATTATAAACTTATTTTTAAAATACCAACAACAATGAGTATGTAATATAACACAATGAAAATAAATTGTGCTTTTAAATTCATTACCCCTTCATACTTATAATGTTAAATACCATTGCACTTAATAATTAAAATTGAAACTAAATAATAAATAAATTATTAATAAATCATGATATTAAATGTAAAATGTGTAGTATATACACCATATAAAGGATATTTGGTTCATAGCCTTACAATAGGCCTAAAAAATGGAAATTAAGATGAATCCCTTAACCCAAGATTCCTTTTGATTGAGTGTTATTTATCATCATGTACACTTGTTTTAGAAATTATATTAACATATAAAATGATAATATTTATATATTATATAATATATTAGATCATTTTATAACATCATATTATCCATTAATTAATAATGTTTTAATAGTTTCATTCTCTCAAGTGTTAACTGCCTTGTTTCCTCATGAGTATTTCATCACGAAAGATCTATTTATTGTGTTTATTATAATGTTATATAATATCAATAAAAATAATAATCATTTAATCATAGTAATTTCATATTTTTTTAACTATTTAATCTATTAATTATTTATAGTACCAAAAAAGTAGGTATCATATGATTATAGAGATGGTAGTCCATATGTGTTCATGAGTAACATTTCCATTTTTCACCGATCAATATTTAAATGAGCTAACAGTTAATTTAAATTTAATTAATTAATTTATATTATTAATATTATATTATACACACACACACAGACACAAATATATATATATCACCCAAGTGATATGGTGGTGAAAGGAGAGTTAAATAGATCCACGATGGTGGGAGTCCACATGTACACGAACGATGTTATCATTCATAGGTGAGTAAAAGGGGAAAATGAAAAATATATGTATAATGATTATAGAGTGATAAATATTTCCTTATATCATAATTATTTCATTTATACCACATATAATCATTAAAATTGTCTTTTTATCATTCCATGTGAAGCATTAGTGAATGGCTAATCCAATCGCTCTGTGAGGCTGAAGTCTATGTTACACATGAGAGATGATATTTTATCTCTTAGAAAATGGTACGTAAAAATATATATCAGATATAGTGACTTAATCAATATAAATATGTTATATATTTGACATATATACTTTAAATCCCTTATAATATACAACCCTTATAGGTGGAAATGAAAAAACAAATGATACCAATATGTGAGGCGTTAGTCTGCCGTACACACAAACGATGATTTCATAACCCATTTTAAGGAATTGAGGATGATATTAAGTCATGAAAATATTATAAATTAATCCCATTATATATAAGATACTGAACCTATTAAATAAACATGGTTAAATAAAAATTTATGGGGGTAGAGAAATAAGTTGAAGAAAATTACATCATGTTCAGGGATTCAACATTGGTATTCACAAAACCCATAAAAGGATGGATTTAACAAAAAAATATAGTATAATGGTATATTTGTTTTGAAGTTAATTTTTAGGAATATTTTGAACCAAAATGGTGGTATGGTGTGAAGAAGAGAGGATAGGGGGTAGCCATTTATTTTGGTGGGAGAGGACACACTTGAAATTTTAAAAAAAGAATTGAGTCCTCTCACATTTTTCTTATGTAAAAAGGGTACAAAATAGGACATTATCAAACCTTATAGGTGTAATGGTCTAACGATTTCCCTCAAGAATTTTTTATTCATACTTAAGGGTCCATTAACACTTTTCTTTTTAATTTATCCATGATAAACCCATTTTACCCTAACTGTAATAATTAGTTTTTAGAACATTCACTATCTATTTTTGTCAAAATTTAAGTTTAAATATTAATAAATTTAAAATTATTATAATTAAGAATATGGAATATATTATTCTACATTCAATTAAAATTTTCAGAAAAACAAATTTTGAAATTAATTTTGTATCTCTGATGGGAAAGCGAGTTTCTAAAATGAAAATGACTAAAATTTTATAACGTTTTTATGTCAAAAATTATATTAGAAAATGATTACAATGACATATATTTGATAAATTTATAGTCATTTTTAAAAATTTTAATTTAAAATTAATTCAAAATATAATTTAACATTATAAATAATTGACACTAAAATACAGTTTTCACCTAAAATTTATTATTTTCATTATTCATCATAAAATAAAGGTTGTTATAAAAATCCAAAAAATTCCTCTAAAGATATTTTTTTATATACCTATATCAAAAAAATAATTCTAATATTTAAAATAAATTTTCTACCAGTTTTTATAATTTTTTTTAAGTAATATTTTTAAAGTGAAACTAGTTTTTTAGGGAAATATTGCTTTCATGAAAACATTTATTTTTCTTTTAAAGGTATTTTATTTTATCATAATAAATAGATTACTAATATATTTTCTAAAATTTCATTTTTTATATAAGATTCTTATTCATATTCAAACCATTAAATTTAATGTATTGTTTATAAATATTATATTAAATAATAATATTTTAATAATATATTTTCAATCAATAAAACTCAGTCTTGCATGCAATAAAATCCATTGAATAACCTCATTGTTGCATGTAAAATAATATAAACTCATTGTTTCATGTAATTAATTCTATTTATGATAGTTAATTTTAAAAAGATATTTTATGTTCTGGTATTATTATATTCACTTATAAAAGTTGTGTTGCATGTCTTAAATGTTATAAAATACAATTTCATTATTGTCTAATTTCACGGTGTTATATTATCCCAATCATATATAAATTTAAAAATCAAAATTTAAACATTATCTCCGTAATAAATGATTCTATATTTGAGACTATAATTTCTGAAAAACCCTCATTATAAAAATGGTTAAGGAAATATATAGGGAAGTTAAAAGGTCATATAGAATAACATATAACTTGGTTTCTACTTTGGATAACAATTGTGGAAGGTAAAGATATGGACATTAAAGAAAAGTGTCAATATTTATAGAGAGTGACAATGGTCATTGATCCCAATAAATTTAATGATCATTATAAAGATAAGGGCCTCAAAAATATAAATATTTGATGATATAAAATACCATTGGTTAAATATAAATGAAGTTATTATTGTAAATTTTTATTTCAATTCCCTTTCCATAATGATAAAGTATTACTCCACTGTATGACAATACATTTAAAAATACGTAGTCAATATTTTTCTATTTCATTAGTACAATTTCAATATTTGGTATTGCATTGGTCAATTTATAATTAATCCATTACTCTTGGATATTAATATCCAATAATGAAGTTTTTTTTCCTAAACCACTAAAATTTACATTTACCATATTGTAAGATCTACAAAAGGTGAAAAAGTCTATCCATAAGTCTCTAACTATTTTAAAATACCATTATTGTTAGCATAATATATCCAATATATAAAATTAATATCTAAACATTAAAATTAACACCGTTAGTTCATCATTAATATTTATTTATCAAATTGTGTAACTAAAAATCATGAAATATTAACAAGGATGCCACACAATCCCTTGGTAAAATCAATACCTTTAACATCATTTGGTCAACGGTTAAAGCTCTGTACCCATACCAAATTCTGGGTTTTCCACCAAGAATGCATGTTTTTTTCTAATGTATATTAATATAATTAAATTATCATTAAAAAAATTTAATGGAAATACTTCAAAAAAATAAGGATTAAATATTTTTTTTAATTTTATTATCAATAAATTTTTTTACACAATGTATAATAATTATGTTATAATGTCATTATAATTTCATTAATAATCATATTCATTGTATGTGATTTTAATGCCTTTAGAATTCTGTCCATAAAATATAAAAAATTATTACTCAAATGAATATTACACTAAAAAATATACATGTTATGAACTTCTCCAAAATTTCCTTATTCTTAGTGGACACCCATCAGATAAAACCCATAAATAGATATAATAAGATTTTTTACTTATGACCAATTGTGAACTAATTAACAGATGATGTTATATATAACATTAACGTTAATGAATAAATTAATGATTCTAATATTTAACAAAATCAATATATGTTTCATGATTCTAATACACAAAATACCATTGATAAAACCCTACAAAAATTTAGTTCTTGAATCCACATATATATATAATTCACCATTTTTGTTTCCATATAGGTCCTTCCATGTTATGTCATTTATCTATTAGAAAAAGGAGTCAAATTGAATAATTCACAGGTTTATAAAATGTATACCTTGGATAAAATATATTTCATTCAATCATAATCTTAAGTTTATTTGCAATTTTTTACATTATAAAATTCTTTTCAATAAATTTATCATTTTATCATTCAATTAAGACACTTTCATTTCACTTTAAGAAACCATAGATTTATCCTTATTCTTTCATTTTCATTATATATTCAAGTCCATTACAATGGTTTTTAAATAAAATGTGAATTATTAAATATATATCCAATGGGATTGTCATATTAGGAACACATTAAGGTCCATTTTAATGAACTATGTGGTTATTTAGTCATAGTCAATTCTGTATTTTTAGAGTAATTAACCATAGTTACATCTATTCTAGAACCCTATTAACTTGTAGTATCTATATAGGGATGTATTTAATGGAAAAAATAATATCTACCTTATCAAATAATTCATATTTTCTTCTACACATATTCTCAATGCCTATCAATGGGTAATGTTCTCTAATATATGTTTCCCAAAATATAGTTCCCCATTTTTCCAATAAAATTATTTTGATACTATCTATAGAAACCGCAATCCCAATAGCCCAATTATAGTGTATGATAAATTAAAATTCTACAAGATACAAGGAATAATATATTTATTGAACAAATAGTTTATAAGTATTGGGAAAACATAATCATACTTGAGTATTAAATTACATTTGGATGCACAGACTACCGAATAATTTTTCCTTCGCAATAAAATTATTCCCACTAGCATATCCTTGAATATCAAAGGTAATACAATTAAATGATTCTTGAGAAATAAAAAATAAATCTGAGATAAAATTACATGTACATGTTAATTTTATTTGAAGTTATAATGAATTTTTTTATTCAATATGGCATGGTAAATAATAGAGGATACAAGTCATGTAATAAATAAACTGAGATGGAAGTGCATTATGATATTTTATTAATACAAAAATATCATAGATACTAATAAATATGTAAGGGTAAATAATTAAACACACATTACCTTTAATCAATTACATGGATACTATAATTAGATAATTCATAAACAATATATCATGGTAAATAATAGTGAAAAAATCCCATTTAAATAACTGCATAATACGTAACTAGTATTTAATGATATACAACTGAAACAACATTCATTTAATCAATAAACATAAAATGAAATGCATACGAGTATAATTTTATAGTGACAATATCATGGATAATAATAACTTGACTCATAATGAAGTAAATGTTTAATTATTGGATAAAATTATCTTAGGTATCATGATAACTTTATTGTCAAGACCATTCACAATATATTTCAATATATACATAGAAATCCACATAATTATAAATTAACTTGTCTCATTATACATACTGATACATTGAGGGAATATATAATAATGAGCTCCACCATGACTGTATTACGAAAACTTTTATCATATATCAAATAATCAATTGAATTCATAAATAATATTCCTTGTAATCCAATATCCATATTAAATAATGAATACATATTTAATAATATTCCCTTAGTTAATCAAATAACATTATAAAAAAATCATATGTATAAATGAGATATGGTTTTCCCAATAAGAATATTTATGAAAAATAATATGTATATTTAGGGGAAATTTAATTTCCAATGATTTGAAAAAAGTGAATATTTCTAGGGTATGTTAACAACTAAAATATGTAATAATGAATTTAATTTCAATAAAACCATTGTTAAAAATAAGGAAAAACCATGAAATGGTGTAATAAGAATAGAATCTACATATAACCATTTTATTAAGAATAATTAATTTTTTTCACGATGAATATAAGTACCATAAAATGTTCTTTAAAATCATTGTTGAGGGAAATAAAATATTCATTTTCAAAACCATTTTCTTTGAAAATAACATTTAAAAATGTTTTATTTAAAACCATAATCATAGACTTGTCATGGAAGATTAAACAAAAGGATAATAATGATAGTGGTTAATTATTTTCATTATTATCATATCAAAAATAACATTCTTACTTAATTATAAAAATATTCAAAAAGTGCCTTTTGTAAAATGATAAGAAAATCATACTCATAAATATTTTAAACACCAAATGGGTGTTGTTTTGAATAGGAAATAAGCTTACATGGAAAATTAATATAACTATAAAAGTTGATGAAACATCCATTATGAAATCATTTTTAATATTTGAAAATAATTTTTGAGAAAATTTTAAGAAAACCATGTTTTGGATGAAAATATATTTTCTACCAAAGAGACAAATGTGGATAGATTTTCTTAGAAATATCATCTCAATTAATATAAGTACCAAAGTGTTAATAATGGTATTATTAATTTAAAATAAAATTAATAACTAGATTATAATATATTTAAATATTTTTATCTGGAAAATTTCAAACAATTTCTTTCTATTGAAATTTGAGAATATACAATCTCGATTAAACAGAGATTGTGAAGTAAACCCTTGAAAATATCATATCATTAAATTAAATATCAACTAATGAATAGAGTGTTTGTATAGAATATAAATCCAAATTAAAAAATTTTAAATTCAACACAATATAACAAAAATTCATTATACACATAATATGATAATATTAATGACAATGAGGTAGTGACATAACCCAATGAAATGAAATTGAGTATTAGAATTCTTTACCACATAGTAATTTTTATGTGAAATCTACTTGGCTGAAATAACACATTTTAAAACTGAAAAGAACTATAATTATTAAGGAATCATTATATTATATGTAATAGGATTATTATATATACTCTTTAAAATAAATTAGGTGCATAAAATTACAATATGACACAATGAATTCAAATTGAGATTAAATCCCTTACCTGATGCTTATTTTTTATTAAATGTTATTTACCCTCCAGTATTTTTTTTCAAAAAAAACATGAATTTAAAAATTAAACATATTAGTATTTATAATAAAATATATGATTCGTTTATAGTATCTTTTTAACTATTAATTAATAATTTGTCATTATTTTCAATGCCTTGGGTGTTAGTTTACTTTTTCAGTCATGCTTGTTTCAGCTTGAAAGATATTGTCCCTCCACATATTATATAGTTCTAAAGTATCCATAATTATAATAATGGAATAAAAATAATATTTTTAAATAATTTTAACTATTAAAACAAATCATGAATTCTTTCGATGAAAAATAAAGCACATTATTATCATGGAGATAGTAGGATGTATGTACGCATGATCAATGTTTCCATTTTTTATTGATTATTATGGGAAAGAGGTACGTAATATTTTATTCATTTGAAAATTGTTAATAATATCATTAATATTGTATTATATATATATATATATATCATATATGTCGTTTGGTGATGAAAAGAGAGTCACATTGCTTCATGAAGGTGGTAGTCCATAGGTACCTGAATGATATTATCATCTTCAAATTAGTGAAAAGGTAAAAACTTGATATATATTATGATTAAGAATGAAAAATATGTCATGAATATAATAATTATCTTATATAAATCACATATAATCATTAAATATTTCTTTATTACCTTCCATGAGAAGCATTAGTGAAAGTTGAATCATGATGCTTTGTGAGGTTGTATTCTATCATACACATGAGTCTTAATATAATATCTCATACAAAATTGAAGCAAAAATGTATAAACAGGATTTAGTGACTATAGATATATAAATATATATTATATATCATATATATACTTTAGATACATTATCATAAACATATTTCAGATATGGAAATGATAAAATTAATCATATCATTTCTCAAGGTGGTCATCCACCGTACACATGAATGATGATTTCTTAATACATTTTATGGATTATGAGTTGGTTATATATCTTGAACATGTTATTATATAATCCATGTTTATGGAAGAAACTTATGGTATCATATCAACATGTTTATGTAGAATGTTAATCTAGTTGAGAAGGATGTTAAATAAAGATGCTTGTTGAAAAACATTACCTCTTCTTTCTGTATCCTCCTTAGGATTTCACTAAAACCTTAAATGGTTATATTTAATCACAAAATATGGATTATAGTATGAGTTTCATGAATTTTGGAAGTTATTTGGTAATTTATTGTCTTAAAAAAATGGGGTGATGGTCTGATGAATATGGGGGAGGTGCCGCTTTTTAAATGTGGGGGATAGGACACAATTTGTATGTTGGAGAATAATTGTGTTTTGCCAAGTTTTTCATATTTTAAATGCATTATAATTGGAAATTATCAAACATAATGGGTTTCATTATAGAAAATTATAAATAAAATATATTTTAGGGAAGTTTATAGATGGGTATTACACTTATCATTTTAGTTTAACCCTAAACAAACCCATTTTACTTGGATCATAACAATTAATTTTTACTGCAATCACAATGTTTTTTTGTCAAAAATTAATTTTAAATTATTATATCATATATATTAAAATTATTAAAAATACGATATCCATTTTTATATTTCAATCAACGTAATTGGAATATTTTAATTTTAAAATAATTCCTCAAACGTAATTCGAAATTTGGTTTCTAATGTTATAATGTTCAAAACATTACATGATTAATATATAAAAAATCAATTTGAAAACGTTTCAAACGTTTTAATTTAGATTTATTTACATAATACTAAAATAATTTCACTTTAATCCCAATTAAAAATATAATTAACCATATAAATAATTTTAACAAAAAGGAAATTTTCAATTAAAATTCATTATTCTTCAATATTCATTTAAAATGAAACATTTAGAATAAATCCCAAAAAACCCTAATATAATTTTTGTATTATGATTTAAAAAAAGGAATATTATTTTTTAAAATATATTTTCAAAATGTATCAATTTTTTATTTTAAATTATGTGTGTAGAGCACTTCTAATCGGTCTTATAGAAAAATAAATTTTTTCATAAAAAATTCTTTTTATTTAAAATTCTTTTTGTTGATAATCAGTATAGAACAAATAATTATGTGTAAAATATATATTTTAACAATTTATTAAATCAAATTTATGTTGTCTAAATAAATTTCTAGATTATAACTATTTCATTAAATATTAATATATTAATAATAAATTTGTTTTTTGTAAAACATGGTCCGACATATAACACAGGCTCCCATGTAAAATTATTGTTGTACGTAATTCTTGATAAACCCACTATTTCATGCATTTAAATTTTTTAGGATATTAAATTTAAATATAAATATATCATAATTTCTTGGGTGTTATATTCGAATCAATACATGGTGTTTCTTGTAATATACATAATGAAATACAATGTATTTATTTTAGAAGTTAGGGGTGTGAAAATTATCATATGTTAAAATTTTTAGATTTTAATTCAAAATTATGTGTTTTGTGGAATTGTAAAAGTAAAGTGTTTTCAAATACTATAATTTTTATTACAAAATATAGATAGAATCGATATTTAAAAATTTATAAAACATTTTTATCAGAAAAAATATGTATTTATGGAGTAGAATTGTTCAATTAAAATTAAAATTTTTAATTTTTACATAATTTATTCAAATTGGGGAATTTAATTAATTTTTGTTTCTAATAGATTACTATTGTAGTCTTTTTAAATTAATTAAGTATTTAAAAATGTACAGGTACATTTTTCGTTAATTTAACATCCAATAATAACCATTTAAATTCATTATAATATAATAAATATCATTAGAATTAATAATATTTATTATAATGGTCAAAAATTAGTTTAAATGTTAACTTTATGTTTAAAAAACATATCATATATAAAAATTTATATTTTGAGTTGTGACTACATTTGTTAATTTTTTTCTTCATTATAATTTTTTTTCATATAAAAGATTTCATATATTGAATACGAATTTAAAAATGAGGTAAAATGTTTTATTTAATTTTAAATTATAAATATATGTTACCATAGTAAATCCTAAAATGAGATAAATGTATTAAATCTATAGAGAATGTAAAAAATAGAAAAAAGCTCTAAATTAGTTGATGGTGTATTTATTGTAGTAATCTCATATTATTTATAATATTTTGACGTTTTTATCTACTTTCCTCTAATATGAAATTTCTTTTATATTAATAAATAATTAAATACAATAATTTCACACCTCAAATTTTTAAATTGACCCCCCCACCACCCTTTCATAGAGACATAGGGTATTTAATTTACTATCTATATAGTACCATATTTCATTCCCTAATAAGTGACTCACTTGTTTTTATGATGGTGGACTCAAGAGAATTATATAATTCCATCAAAACCATGAAGTCCTCTATGAGGAGATATGATTTAATCTATTTATATAATGTCATCCTATTACTGTTTTTCATTTTTATTCATCATGGAACCCTCAAACATTATGATTGCTCACTTTAATTACATATAAATAATATCATTGTACATCTAAAATGATATTATTTCAATAAAACCACATCATATTAATACATTTACAATGATTATAGTGCATACTTTTTTGGATTCAATTTACAATATAAATGAATGATTTTATGAATAATTATTGTGGATAGTTATGATGACATAATTAATATAAATGTATGATATTAAAATTTAAATATATATTTTAGTTATAGAATGTTAATTTAAATATATGTGTCACGACCTGTCCGCAGGGCTCGTGTCGTGACTACCCCAAGCCCGCCTTCCATAGGCCAGGGGCTGGCGACTAGAACCAAGGCATAAATCCCGATAACTGGGAAGGCATTGCCTTTATAAATGTAAAAAAACACCACAGAGTACAAGCAGAAGTAAAACACTAAGTACAAACAGAAGTGATGAAAGTTAAATGGGCCAGAATACAAATGGAAATGAAAGTACAACTACAACTGAACAATGTACAACAGAAAAAGCCAACAACTGGATGAATGGAAGCGCCTCCTGGGTCGTCCTCCTCGGATCCTACCTGAAGGGTAGGTACAGATTGCGCAGCTCCTGGATCGTCCACCACAGATCCTACCTGAAGGGTATGTATAGATAGCCTCCACAACGCTCTCACCCGTCAACCTCCTCAGAGTGTTGGATCGCCGTGAAGTCCACCTTCGGATACTAACTCATCGTGTAGTCCACCTCCGGGTACTGACTCGTCGTGTAGTCCACCTCCAGGTACCGTCCAGTCCTCAAACACTCGTCCTCCATCGGCACTGCCCGTCGTCTGCAACAAACACAACGAGGTGCGGGCATAGCCCATGCAGGGGTGAGTACAATGATACTCATTAGGGACCCTGATACCCTCAAGGTCTCACTAAAACCAACAAGGATAACCACAAATAAGATCTCAACAGATAACCTCTACTTAGGTATATTCCCATACATATTCCTATGTTATCAAATAACCCATCTCAATCAAGAGAAGACCCAAAGTTCATAGACTCAGCTCAAACCAGGATTTTCATTATCAAAATCGTTACTACTGAAGAGCCCCATCTCTTGAGTGTACAGTGGTCCTGTCACAACTCTGAGGTACTGCTCACTAATCCAAGTCACTGAGGTACTCCTCCTGCCGAGTACCACGGGTCTGCTGCCAAATACTGGATGCTCCATCCACTGTGGGTCTGCCGCCAAATACCGGGCGCTCCCCCTAATAGCCTACATAGGTACTCCTATGGTCGATTACCGCGGGTCTGCTGCCAACTACCAGGCGCTCCGTCCGCTGTGGGTCTACCGCCAAATATCGGGCGCTCCGTCCACTGGGCTAGTCGACTCACTCCATGTCGAGTCGATCAAGCAGTCGTCAGGTCTCAGTCATCTACATGGTCTCCGTACTCCATATGCTCATCTCTGGGAGGGACCACTCCACGAGCTACTGGTCAATACTCCATGTGTCACAAAGCCCCATGAAGATGTATCTCAAAGGACCGCCTCGTCATAAGGGTCTCAACACAACAGACGGCGCATCAATCAGACGCCCGGTCTGTGAGTTATTAGCCTTTTCGTCCCAGGGGCCTGGTTGGTTTCATGTGAAATCCAACCCGGCCATATCTCAACTATACCCTGAACACCCATAGGGTTAATCCAAGGGACCATTTCACAATGTGATCACCAATGGCGCTGACGGTTCGTCAAATGGACGTCCAGTCTGAAAGATATCAGCTTTTCCGTTCCAGGGGCCCTGTTGGATTTCGGGTACAACAAAACCCATCCATACTTCAACAACGACTAATCCTCGGGCGAATAATGCCAAAAGTTCCGTCTCATCAAGAGGAATTCAACAAAGTCAAAAACACATCAATCGGACGTTCGGAGCTCAAGATATAAGCATTTCCACTTCGAGGGCCTGGTTGGTTTCGTATCCGAACCAACCCGGACGAACCCAAAGTTACACAAAACCTTGAGTATAATATACCGAAATGACCATCTCGATCCAAGGGTCGCATCACCACTAACGGTGCGTCGATCGAAGGTCTACATCTCAAGATATGAGCGAAAAACCGTGAGGGGTCCGAAAACGGGGGGTCTGGGCCCGGACCGACCCTGCCCAATCCCCCTGGGTCGGCCCGAACCGGATTGACCCGACCCGGGTCCGACCTGGCTGGGCGCGACCCGGCCCGGTCTGGGAGCGACCCGGCCTGGCGGTCTGGCCGGGCGGCTCGGCGCTGGCCGAGCGGCCACGCTGAAGGAGCTGTGACCCCCCCCCCCCCCCCCCCCGCGTGGGGGCCGCTCCGTGTCACCGGACGCGGCGCAAGGCCGCGTCCCTCGTTCCCTGATTCCATGAGGCTGTGGAACCCTGCTCGCCGCCGCGGATTCAGCCATGGAAGATTCTTCCTGCAGCGCTTTGGGCGCCGCCGCCCCAGACCGCCGGCGCGGCGCACCGGCGGGGGCTTCCGCGGATCAAAGGACGCACCCCGGTGGTCCGATTTTCCAGTGGTCTTCGCCAGTGATCATCCCGGGACCCAACCTATCCTGCAAAGCCTTCAAAACGCCTTCGCGACCCACATCAACATCGTGCATCGTGTCACACTTTGACAGAAAACCGCGGGGTCTTCAAATCGTCTCCTCGTCCCCAACTCTGCCCGTGGTTTCGTTCGGCCCCAACAGCGTGGCACGACAGTGCCACGCTTCTTCTCCACGTTCTTTCTCATGTCCGCATGGCGCCATTGCACTCTGCCACCTTTGTTCGTGCCACAACGAATCAAAAAACAAAGAGGGAGGAGAGTCATCCGTGTTCGTGCGGTCCGGCCTCCTCCCATTAAGTTGATAACAAGCGGCCCAAAAGATGAAGAACAACAAGGAAATTTCATGAACAAAAGAGAAACAACCCAAATAGTTTTTCCCCGCAACAGATTATTCCCAACCCGCAAGGGAAACGTTCGCGGATCAACTAGGTAATAAGTTGATCCGTGTTCTTTGTTTTCTTGAGGAAGAAAGAAATCAAGGGAATACAATAATTCTTAAAACATAATTCCCTATCTCAAGTGTTGTCGTCGAATGCAAGTTCATCACGGAATAAGCGTCGTTGACGTCGCGGTACACGGCGTCGCATCGTCGAACTCCGAGGGTTTGGCGTTCTTTGTCGGAGTTCAGAGCGTTCTTCGTGTTCTTCGTCGAAGAAGAACGCTTTCCTCCAAATACTCTCTATGCCACAAGTTCCAACGTAAATAAAATAAGAGTTATCTTATTTTATTAACGCAAATGACACGTTTTAATTTCAAAGAAAAGAAATGAACAATTAATTCAATGAATTAATTTTAATGATTTAAGTTCCCAATTAATGATGCATTTCTTATCTAGAAAAATGCATGGTTGACTTTCATTAAAGAGGGGGGTTGCGGGTGCGTTACTTAGAAGGAACAAAATTGTGGGGCTCGTGTGGGCCCCACCTCACAAATATCCTACCAAGTAGGTAGGATATTTTGGGTTCCACCCTATCCACTTAACTTTTCTTAAGCGGCTTTAAGTGGCCTTAAGTGAAATAAAATAAAGTTGCCGCACCACTTTATTTAATTTCTTAACTTAACCCCAAAAAAAATTAAAAACCACACCCGAGCAAACGCAATTCCGGAAATAGAATTTCTAAGAAAATATCGGCGCTATGATTCCATCGGTGCCCTCGGAATTCGATTCCGAGCACCGGTTCAAAAGTTAGAAAAACCCGGTCGTTCGTTCACTGAACGTATCCGAGCTAAACTTCAGAAAATGATTTCGGGCACACTGGGCCTCGGAATCAGGCGCCGTCAGAAACTGCGTTCTTGTAAAATCACAAAGAAAATTTTGAAAAAATATCCCTTGAAATTTCCGGGTCTTTGCATTACTCCCACCTCCGGGCTTTATGTCCTTGTAAAGCTTTAACACAAACTAGGGTCACAAAAGCGGTACAGAAAACGCATCTGAGCCTCCCGCTCTCATGTGCTCACCTGGAGGTTCTCGTACTGCCAGTGAAAACGCACCTGAGGAATAGACCGTTCTCGTAGGATCCACCCCTATCGATCCTCGATCCCCACTGGATCCTCCGTGAAAGTCACCCCATCACCATCGTCCAACTCCCCATGGTCGATGATATGCGAAGGGTCGTGCACATATCTCCTCTGTTGAGATACGTGGAAGTCGTCATGCACCTGGTGCAACTGAGGTGGATGGGTCAAGGGGTAAAACACCTCTCCTACCCAACTGAGGACCTAGAAAGGTCCGTTGAACCTCAGAGATAACATTCCGCCTTGGCCACATCTCCGTAAACATCATCGAGGTGAGACTCGTATAAGGATGTGATCATCATCCACGAACTCCGGAGGTCTCCAATTCCTATTAGAACTGGAACTCAAACGACTGATGCCATGAGGGTAAGGGTGACTGACTCAAGGGTGATCGGTCGCACCCTCCTGTGCAAGAGTTTATCATGTGCTGCCTGGGGTTTCCTTTTCGCTGACCATGGAAAACTCATCCCGACGTCGTAGTTGAACCACAACCTTTTTGTCTAATACCGTCATTCTGTTTATGAACTTTGATTGGCCAGTCCATACTCAAACCAATGTCATGAGGCCTCGACACTTCCACCAAGAGATTCCAACCGAAACTCTCACCTCGAGGGTCTTACCACACTGTCGGCGTAAGTGTGATTATCGAGTCTCCTACCAAGGTATCTCCAGACGTGAGGGTCAAGTCAACGGATTACCGGAAACTCTAGGTCTGGGACAAGATTTGTGAAAGAAAGGAATGATTTATATCGACGTCTGTTACTACAACATCTAGAAGTGGACACAGAATGTCCATTGAATCATTTTTTTATAGCCATTAGTTCACTCTCCCTAACCGCATGCAGCCGTACTCTCCCTCCACCCTCCAGCTCCCTGATCCTGGCAGGGATAACTAAGGCGGATGTTTGTAGCATGTTAAGATGTACAACACCTCATGATGCTCTCCTAGCTCTGCCTCCACGTCTTCTTCTTCGCAGACTCATCTCTCCTTAATACTTCCTCTTCTTGAAACATTTAACACGCTCGAGTCTCTAAGAAAGGCGCCGGTTTCCTGTTTCCTGCTACACTGTGCAGTCTTCATCCGCTCCTGGATGATATGCACCTTCTTTGCCTACGATCTGAATGAGCTGCTAAAATTTCTCCTTTGCCGAAAAGAGAAACTCGGTCTCATTCCCTGGATGAACCACACCCATTGCCTAATACAGTCAATCCTGACAAGAATGATGCATTCATGCCTTGGATGACGTCGTAAGGCCTCGACGTAACTACCAAGAGATGAAACTGTACTCTTGACTCCAAGGGTCGAGTCACACTGTCAGCAACATTGTGAGGTCACCGGGTCTCCTCCAGTAGAAATCTCGAAAGTGAGGGTCAAGTCAACAGTTTTAACCAGGACCACTCAGTATCAACCAAACAAATGGACTAGAAAGAAAGCATCACAAAGATAAGTGTCTTTTTATTATTGCATCTCATAGTACAAAGACACGAATACAATAGAAACATGGAACTAGAAGTACAAGGGACGTATCCACTAGTTCTGCTCTTGTCCACCTACTCCCGGAGCTCTACTGCCTTGTCCACTGCTCGGCTGTTGCTCAAGAACCAACCACTGCTTCTGTCTCGGTGGCTCCTCCAACGCATGCGGATCAACTGTGCGAGGAGTCGGATAGTCACGTGTCAGGTGACCCTTCCTGCCGTAGGAGAATCACTGTCCGTTTCTGGGATGCCTGGCTCTAACCCCACCCCGGGTGCCCCGCACCACCGATCCCAAAACACGAGATCGCCCAACTGCTGGTCTGGTCCTCCTGGACCTCTGCATCATCTGTCTACTGCCTATAGATGAATCAGGTTCTGATCGAAAAACATACGGCAAAGGCATCATCTCCTAAACACGCTCGGGGTGTAGAGATACTGGTACAAACTCCACCCTGAAGAAGGTCTTAAAGTCTCCCCATGTGATGGTCATCCTGTTGCGGAACTGCAATAAGTGGCTCCACCACCTACCTGTTGCTTCCTGAATAAGGCTGGAAGCAAATATCACCATGCAGTCTGGTGGCGTCCCCACTAACCTGAAGACTCTCACCACAGCCTCTAGCCAAACCTCAGTTGTCTGCGGGTCCGTGTCTCCCCAGAACCTGAGTGGCCTCTGGCTCTGGAACTCATGCAGCGCACTCAAGTGGCGTGCATCGCCTACTGCTAGGTCTGGTGGCATCGGTTGCCCAATGTATGGTAGTTCCGCTGGTGCCTCCGCTGGTGCCTCAACTGCAAGAGGGCCCTGCACCAAGCCTCGTTGTTTGGCTAGCTGTCAGTACGAACATCCCTCAAGGAACTAGCTGGTCGTCCATGAACAGGCATCCTAAAAGAAACAACGTGACATGGTCAAATGATTTATACTTGCTGAGCTGACATGGTTTGAGATGATATTTAAAAACCTCTGGGATCACACACGCAATCAGTTTTTTCATGCAAAAAGTTGGAAATCAATTGTCAGCGTCCTGGTGTATGGATACGTCGGCCACCCGCACCAACACGGGACTCACTGAATTGAAAACCACACTCGGAACTCTTAATACTATTGCTTCACAGAAAAAAAATATCAGAGTTATAAGTTATGTGGTAGAACCGACTCCTCTGATACCAATTTGTCACGACCCGTCCTCAGGGCCCGTGCCATGACTACCCCAAGCCCTCCTTCCATAGGCCAGGGGCTGGCGACTAGCACCAAGGCGTAAATCCCGATAACTGGGAAGGCATTGCCTTTATAAAAGTAAACAAAACACCACAGAGTACAAGAGGAAGTAAAGCACTAAGTACAAAGAGATGTGTTGAAAGGTAAATGGTCCATAATACAAACCCAATTGAAAGTACTAATACAACTAAAAAAAGTACAACAAAAAAAAGAAAACATCTGGAAGAACGGAAGCGGCTCCTGGGTCATCCTCCTCGGATCCTACCTGAAGGGTTGGTAGAAATAGCGCAGCTCCTCGATCGTCCACCACGGATCCTACCTGAAGGGTAGGTACAGATAGCCTCCACAACGCTCTCACCCGTCAACCTCCTCCGAGTGTCGTCTCGCCGTAAATTCCCCCTCCAGATACTGACTCATCATGTAGTCTACCTCCGGGTACTTTCTCGTCGTGTAGTCCACCTCCGGGTACCGTCCAGTCCTCGAATAGTCGGCCTCCGTCAGCACTGCCTGTCGTCTGCAACCAACACAATGAGGTGCGGGCATAGACCATGCATGGGTGAGCATAACGATACTAAGTAGGGACCCCGAGACCCTCAAGGTCTCAATAAAACCAACAAGGATAACCACAAAGAAGATCTCAACAGATAACCTCTACATAGGTATATGCCCATACATATACCTAAGTTATCAAATAACCCATCTCAATCATGAGGAGAGTCAAAGGTCATAGACTCAGCTCAAACCAGTATTTTTATTATTGAAATCGTAACTGCTAAATAGCCCCATATCTGGAGTGTACAGTGGTCCTATCACAACTCCGAGGTACTGCTCGCTAATCCAAGTCATTGAGGTAGTCCTCCTGTCGAGTACTGCGGGTCTGCTGCCAAATACAGGGAGCTCCGTCCGCTGTGGATCTACCGCCAAATACCGGGCGCTCCCCCTAATAGCCTACAGAGGTACTCTTCCGGTCGAGTACCGCGGTTCTGCTGCCAACATCCAGGTGCTCCGTCCGCCGTGGGTCTGCCACCAAATATCGGGCTCTCCGTCCACTGGGCTAGTCGACTCACTCCAAGTCGAGTCTGTCAAGCAGTTGTCAGGTCTCACTCGTCTACACGGTCTCCGTACTCCGTATGCTCGTCTCCAGGAGGGATCTCTCCACGAGCTACTGGTCAATACTCCAAGTATCACAAAGTCCCACGAATATATATCTCAACGTACCACCTCATCATAAGTGTCTCAACACAACAGACGGCGCGTCAAACAGACACAGGGTGTATGAGTTATTAGCCTTTTCGTCCCAGGGGCCTGATTGGTTTCATGTGCGAACCAACCCGGTCGTATCTCAACTATACCAAGAACTCCCATAGGGTACACTCATAGGGACCGTTTCACAATGTGATCACCAACGCTGCTGACGGTTCGTCAAACAGACATCCAGTCGGAAAGATATCAGCTTTTCCGTTTCAGGGGCCCGGTTGGATTTCAGGTACAATCCAACCCGGCCATACTTCAACAGCGACCAATCCTCGGTAAAAGAATGCCAAAAGTTTCGTCTTATGAAGAGGAATTCAACAAAGTCAACGACACGTCAATCGGACGTTCGAAGCTCATGATATAAGCATTTCCGCTCCGAGGGCACGGTTGGTTTCGTGTCCGAACCAACCCGGCTGAACCCAAAGTTCCCCAAAACCTTAGGTATAATATACCGAAACGACTGTCTCGATCCAAGGGTCGCATTTCCGCTGACGGTGCGTCTATCAGAGGTCTACAACTCATGATATGAGCGAAAAACCGTGAGGGGTCCAAAAACGGGGGGTCTAGGCCCGGCCCAACCCCCCTGGGTCGGGGTCCGAACCGGCTGGGCGCGACCCGGCCCGGCCAGTGCGGTCCGGCCCGGTCTGGGCACGACCCGGCCACCAAAGGAGCCCCCCCCCCACGCGGGGGCCGCTCCGTGTCACCGGACATGGCGCAAGGCCGCATCCCTCCATTGTAACACCCCAAAATGATAAAGGGATAAATGACTAGATGATATGACTCATGTCAACAAGGTGCACCTTCCTTCTCGGGATCCTACCTTGTTAGAACTCCACAGTTAAGCGTGTTTGGCTTGGAGTAGTGATCAGGATCGGTGACCTTCTGGGAAGTTTCCCAGGGTGTCTGTGAGTAAGGAGAAAGCACACTAGAAAGGACATGTGTTGGCCTGTGGGGACTGCCCTTAGTCAGATGACCAGTTCAGGCACGTGGGTGGACCCTGGGGTGGGCGCCACATGTCTGCGGGGAAACTGGTGGTACCTGGTGGGCCAGGACCTGACGACCATGTCAAGGCGGGATGGTTGTGCTGTCATCGGGGTCCAGTTGTCACATTTAGTATCAGAGGTGGTACTCCATAGTTAAGCATGCTTGGCCTGGAGTAGTGATCAGGATGGGTGACCTTCTGGAAAGTTTTCTAGGGTGTGTGTGAGTGAGGATAAAGCACACTGGAAAGGATAAGTGTTGGGATGTGGGGACTGTCATTATTCCGATGACCCGTTCAGGCACGTGGGTGGACCCTGGGGTGGGCCCCACGTGTCTGCGGGGCAACTGGTGGTACCTGGTGGGCTAGGACCTGACGACCATGTTAAAGCGGGGTGGCTATGCTATCATCAGGGCTCGGTTGTCACAATATGTGTTATTATTAATATACCAACATTTATTCTTTAAAATATATAGAGGGAACTACATTACATATTTTATATTGATGAACCATACCTGAACCTCTTATAGAATGAACCTAGAACATCATAACTACTTATTGAGTATTAATTCAAGTAATATTAATATTTTTACAATGATATACTCATGATATTTTACAGAAGACTGAAACTATTATAAAAAATAGGTAAGTAACAATTGGGACTACTAAAAATCATTAATCGACATTAACAAAAAATTTACTAATTACTATGTAATGGTAAGAACAATAATAATTCAAATAATACAATAGTTTAATGTTTTATTAATACTCATATATATGAATTTATGTATTCATTAAAAAAAATTAAATATATATATAATGTTTCAAATGTCATTATATAATCAATTATATACGCATGACACATTTAAAATTATTATGCACACATTGTGATAAAATATTTGTTTTGGTAAAAGGATAAATATAATTTCATAAAAGAACTCTTATATGATATTTTAGAAATAATTATTTATATTAATTATTTAAATACATATTTATATTTTTTTATTTTGTTTTCTTATAAATATTTCTAATAATGTATTGGACAAAATATTTGTTTTCATTTGGGAAAAAATAATATCTAATTTAATACATTTTTTTTTTGAATTTTATGATTTCATATAGAAGTAAAACATTGAAATGTAATAATTTTAATTTCATAATATAAACATAATTATTAAAATAATTATATCAAAATTATCTTAGGGTAATGTTTTTTGATTTTTTTTAAAATGGCTGATTTTTGAGTGAATAGTGAAAAATACCATTTGTACAAATATCTTATTAATTTTTGAATCATAATGACATAATAATAACATAAAAATTTATAAAATACATTTATGATGATATAATATATTTCATAATTGTATGAATAATTTGAAAGACATTATTTTTAATTGGGAAACCAATTCATTACTCTTTGAACCTTAGGTTATATTCTAGTCTAATAAAAAACTATTTTTGGTAAATTTAATTTAATAGAGTGGATGTATGGTGTTTGTAAGGACCCAATCATTACTTATGTACCCATATTAGGGTTTATATTAATAATAAAATATAATAACCCTTTAATTATATCACTAATAGGCTTCATGTCAGAAAATATCACCAACGGTATTAAAATACAGGCAATAAGTGACCTTTATATCAATGTTAACATATATATAATAGATAAGATTAAGCACCTTCAAGTAATTTGTTATAATAAAAAATATATCTCAATACATTATAATCCTAATATAATAATTTAATGCCATTAAAAAAATATATAACTCTAAATACATGTAATATATCAACAATGGTAACTATGAAGCTTTAATAACATTAGGACATCTCCTTGAACTATAAATATGCAGGTAAAATCAAAGGAAATCATTAATCCATATACATAAATATAATAAAAATATTAAATTATATATATATAATAAATATAGAATATTATGATTTTTATATAGGTATTGAAAAATAGAGTGTCTCTGCCCTAATAAGAGAAATATTGTTTGAGTGTTCTCAAACCATGAGTCAATAGCCAATTGGAAACTCATCCAACCATGTGGATAGTTAAGTTAATTAGATTAATTTCATACTATATAAATCTAATAATGTTTTATTAATTTTTTAAACACATTTTTTTATTCACTTGCTATTCATTTATGTTATTTATGTTGATTGTGTTTATTGTTTGTTGTCCTTCATCCAACAATTCAAAAATTAAAGAATTTATAAATTATTATCATTGTTATTTTAAAATGGATATATAATAAATATGTTTTATATTTATAATTTATTAATTATAAAAATATATCAAAATTCACATAGTCTAACTGATTTCTAGTAATTATGAAACATACAAAGTGTCACTTCATATACTTATTCTAAATGGTTTAAATACCCGTTATCCTTTATTTTTAATATTGTATTATCAAGATATAATATTAGTGTACAATGGTAAAATTGAAATAAATTTATTATTAACATCTTAGTTATTCTTTAATTACATTTTAATAACCATTAAAAAATATTATTATACAAACATTCATCTCCCATATATGTGTTTTGAACCAACTTTATTGTGAACAATATTTTTTAAAATTATTAAAAGAGATGAAAAGTAGTAAAATTATGAATTTAAAAACATTTCACATTATAAATTTTCTATTAATTTAATTTTATAACAATTATAATTTCAGATATAGGTGGGGTCAATGAGATGTATGAGTATAAAAGAGTACGGATGGAATATTGCTACATTGTCTTTGGTCTCCTCCATTTGAACACTTGTTAAAAAATACTGTAATGGTCTAAGGTTTAGATCATGACCTCTAAAATCTAAATGGAATTTTTATCAGTTATTTTGGTTGATTAGTGTATATATAAAATTCTAGGTTTTAAAGGAAAATTGGTGTAATATGTGGCGTATTTATATGTGAAGGAGAGACATGTTTTGTAGTAAAATATAGTTTTAATCAATATTTTTTATCATGAATATGAATTGTTATGATTACATTCAATAATAATTATGTTTTGTTAAAATATTAATTTTTTAGTTACATGAAATCAATTCAAAAAGTTAATTGTATTTTTTTATATTTAATTTTATTTTAAGAAAATAAATAGTTTTTATAAGTAAAAAATAATATTTAGACACTATTAATTCATTTATAAGTTGGTAAATTATGTTTATTTTTTTTAATTCATTATATTACATATTAAATCCATTTTATTTCATTTTAAAATATTATTAACTATTTATTAATTCAGACTTAATTATGAGGTCATAAAGAATACCATATAATCAAAAATAATATTTTTACTAATCATAAAAATTAATCATTTTTTTCACAAAATACCAGAATTCACTAAAATAAAATTTAAAAATAATTATTTAAAAAATAAGTTTATTTATATCAAGATAAATTTTCAATTTAAGTTATTATAATATATAAAATTTTACAAAAAAATAATATGTTTTATAAATAGGTTAAAAATTATGAATATAATGTTTACACCAAAACATATTTTTATTTTTACAATTTGATAATATTTGTGATATTATAATATTTTTTTTCTTTTATTTTATTCATTTGAAATATTAATAGTTATATGATTTATTATTCTCCATGGTTATTAAAATTTCTAGTAGTATTTTTTTTATTTTTATGTTCAAATTTATAAACCAATGGAAATGTAATAATTATACTCACTATGAATAAAACTTATTGACTACACATTTCATTCAGTTGTCTTACAATATAAATTTCAAATATATCAACAATGAAATACAAATCATATTTATAATTTTTTTTCCTTTTTTGATACATTATTGGTCCCATGATAGATAATTTTAAAATACCACAAAAAAACTAAAATTATTACTATTATTACATTTTTCTCTTGAATTTATCTTCTGATTAACTATTTTTATTTTTTGAGGTGTGTCAATCCTTAAAATTAAGGTAAATAATTTATGAAAAATATAATAACTAAATCTTTAGTTGTTTTCTTTAATTTATTCATCATTATAATCTAATTTAATTTCATTAATATTTATTAAGTAAGAAAGTATCAATAAATATTAGGAATACAAATAAGTGGTAATGCTAATATATCCATAGATCATAATAATGAAATGAAATTAATTTAACATTGAATTATATAACATTTATGAATGAAAATTGATAAACATATCAATTGAAAATCTAGGATTTTATATTCCCTCACATTAAATAATGTACATTCTCACAATTTCACTCATTGTTAAATAATTATAATCATTTTCTACACTATTCAAGATAAAATCACATGTAATTAATTGTTTTATTATAAGTCTGTAAAATTAAAGGAAATAAGAATTTGGGATTCGATTAACATTATAATGGTTATAATATAAAAATTAGGGGTTTTTGGATGCCTCCAGATGCAGAAAATGACATTCGGGTTCTTGTCTGTGTACTGAAGTTGTCCTCGAGAGGCCATCCATAGTATTATAGTTGCAATATATCAATCACACGATGAACAATGGTGGTTAATGTGTGACATGTTGGTTTGTCATATTTTATGGGTTGGACCTTTGGGTGTGTTTTGTATTTTTTTTGGAACTATAAAATGAATTTTAGAATATGATATTTACCTAACTACTCAATAGTGGCCCAAGATTAACATGAATGTAAATTACATCATTTTAGATAAATATACAATACATAAAAAATGTACATTATTGAGGAGAATAATTGATTAGTATATTTATAAACATTAATATAATATTCTATCTTTGTGAAGTAACTTAAATGTTTCCCAAATATATCTTTGCATATAGTACAGAAAATTAAAACCATTCTTCATAAAATAGGGAAACAAATGAAATGTAAGGGTCAACCAAAATGATCAGTATGTGCAAATAAAGAAGATACATAATCATAACATGAAAATAATCGCAAAACGAGATTATAATATAATTTAATGATTATACCCTACATATTAAAGATCATATATATTATTTATGGAATACAGTTTAGATGACCATAAAACATGAATCATAAGGGAATCAAGAGAATAATCCATAAAAGCCTGATCTAGGGATAAACAAATGGAATTTTGAATGACACGTAAACAAATATAATCATTCCTTATAAGTCAAGCCAAATTTTTATGAATATATTGGGGAACTTCAAGGGAGAAGAAACTATTGGGTGGGATACACCGCCACCCCGGTAACATTTCTTTCCTTAAAATGGATTAAGTTGCACCCTCTTCCCAAAGTGTATAAATCCTATCAACATGTTCCCAAAATTATATCATGATATCTGAATAATTGAAAAATTAATTTAAGAAAAATATTGGTCCCAACCAACACATAAGGAAGTCATAAACGTGTGTTGTACCATATACTAAAACATTCATCATATCGTGACCCATAAAAGGATATGGGTTTAAAAAACACAATATCATAACCCATGAAAAGAGGTGGGTGTCATAATAATTTTATCTTATCATAACCCACTGAAATTGATTTCAATGACAAAAATTAAATTTATTTTTTACAGTATACATTAAAGGAAATATCATATATAATTTAACTAAAAAGATAATTCAGAAAAAATGTAGTTTTTAACTAAAATCCACTATTTTCACTACTCATCGAAAATTAAAACTTCTCAGAAACGTTGAAGAAATAAACCAAAATTTAATTTTAATAATAAATCATAAAAATTGATGTTTTTTTGATAAAAATTATAATAATTTCAATAAAACTTCTAAAAAATATCATCCACTAAAAGGTGGAAGACCCCTTTTTATGATTTTTTTTAAGAATATCATTGAATTTATTCTTATATTTTTTTGTGAAACTCAAAAAAAATATAAGGATCTATACTTCAAACATTACAAAATCTTGTGTAAATTAGTGTATCATAATTTATCTCACAATTAAAATATTTTCAGGTTTATTGTTTTAGGGAATTAGTCCATAACTCATATATAACCAAACCATAATGTACGAAGTGGACACTTCTGATTAATATCCATGTTTTCAACACATTAAACCATTAAAAAATATAACATTATCTCAAATATGAAAACTCTTTATGAATATCAACATAAATAATTTCAATCCCTTACAAATATTTTAGTCTTATGAAACATATGAAAAACATGAGATGAGCATAAAATGATCATAAAGTTACATGAAATGAAAGAAACCATTATTTCAATTATAAAATATATATACATATGAAAACTGTAACATGATTTAGTAATATTCAACCTGTTAGTTTATAAATACTTTTTATTGAAAGTAATCTCCTTCCAAACATTTTTATAATCACAAGATTACCATAAAACCCATAACTAGAATATAAAAGACACAATAGTTAGATGGAACATCATTATACTTTTCAATCTTATAAATGGAATAATACTATGGTCAAATTATATACATTTTACTCTTTAAAATGGAATATCCATTCAAATTATTTCCATACCCAATACATTAGAGGGATACCATATACCCACCCATCATTGGTTTATCACATAATCAACCATCATTGGATTATTATGGGAAAAACAATCAAATTTAGATTAATAATATATAGAATCATAACACATAAAATATTGAGATTTTCAACATTTCACTCATATAATATCCTTTGAAATCAGAATAAAACATTTCATGATATTGGAATAATTAATATATTTTAAACCACCATTTTGAATAAAAAATACCCAAAAAACAAAAAATATGGTTTAATTTCAAGAAAACATGAAATACTTCAATAAAATCCAAAAATAAATTAATTTATTTAGTGGATGAAAAATAATTTCCATGTATGTTGAGAATATAACATTCACGTTGTCATTTGTCAGAAGATTCTGTATAAAGAACTAATAATATTATCTTAGGTAATTATCAAAATAAACAAAATGCACAAAATTCCCTTAATAATATGTTTATATCAATAAAAATTAAAAATAAAAATAATATCAAGAATATTTCAATGGTAAAAATATTAAAAAATTAATACTTTAATAATTAAAGTGTCCCATACCACATTAGACATTTAAATAATAATACCCACAAAATACTAACAGTAAAAAACAATACATAAATTGAGAAAAGATAAAATATGGATTTATAATGTAAAATAGGTTGTATATTCAACTTATTAAAGAATAAATGATCATATAATCAATAATATCCTTAGTGAAAGGGGATTGAGACAAAATCCCTTACCTTTGTTTTAACTTGTCATCACCATTCCTGTGGGAAGCCAAGGCGGTGATGAGATCCTCTCCAGCCCCTCCCCCTTGGAAGGGGAGGGTCATTCACTGATTCTCCATGGTGTCCGGCCTCTTCCTTTTGTTCCCTTTTTCAAACCTGGAATTCATTCCTCCTTTTCCTTAGATTAATGCATGCCTAAAAGTCACAGAGTTCTTCACATTCCTCCCTCTTCTTATTATTTCATCTCTTGAATTCCCTTATGTGTATTCCATACTAGATCTGACTCTTGTTTCTCATTACTTGAGACATCATATGTCAGTGGACTATTTCGACAAATTGATTTTCAAGTCTTGTGGTTTTTAGAAGAGAGTCATAGTTGGTCTCCTTAACTCGAGGAACACCATGATATAATTACCTCTGAAGCCGACATGGTTCTTGTGTGGTCAGGTGTGGCACGCTCCTACGATGGTTATCAATTCCACCTTTTCAAGATGTGATATGAAATGTATATGAAGTGTGACCCTACAAAGATAGCAATCTGGGTATGTTTTCAAGAACTCCCTCTCCCTTTCCAAAACCCCTCTACTCTTCGATTGCTTGGGAATTTGGTATGGAGTTTCCTCTATATTGATAGTAAATCCCATTAGATGTGTCACCCAATATCTCTGATGGTCTGTGTCAAAGTCTATGTATCAAAGGAACCTACTAAGTCCTTCTAGAAAGACATGGGAGAAGAATTTCATTTTATGCAGACTGTTATATTTGAATCATGGAGTAAATATTATTATTCATAATGGAGGTTAAGACACAACTTGGATATCTGTAGGCGTTGGGTGTGGCATCTGGATGATGCTCCCGAGGTTCGGGTGGACTGGGTATGAGGAGGTACATTGGGTGACGTTAGAAAGCTTCTAAATTCATTATGTGAAGGGCCTATGGAAGGATATGGTGCTTGTGGCCCAGGGCAAGACAAGGTAGAGGACTCTATGTGCTCGGGTAGAATACGAACGGAGAAACTAATTATGGAACTTCTTTCCGAACGTAGTGTAGTTAAGATTTTTGGAATACAGCGCAGATATTCGTAATGTTTTCTTGGACACAGTGCACGGGGGGTCTAGGAAAATTCAGAGGTGGAGGAAAACAAGGATTCTCCTAATGCTACTTCTTAGGCTCTGGGGGTCCCTGTTGGTGTTTCTAGTCTAATTGCAAGTCTATCTTCTAAGGGTGAGGCGGGCCAAAACCCATAGTCTTATGCTATGGATGTGAATGATAGAGCAAGAAAAACATTGAAGGGATGAACCGGTCCTGTAGAAATAGTATGGATAATGAGGGGAAAGAGTGGGATCATGCTTCATGTGGTGTTCACAAGATGCAAACCACAAACCAGGGAACCAATCTGAGGAGGTCTTTGTTCAGTCTGAATTTAAACAATCAGTTTGAAAGATTGAGTAATGAGTGAGAGTTTGAAGGCTATTCCAAGTGACCCTCGAAGGACAAAACTGATAGAGATGAACCAAACCCAAATAATAATGGGCTGGGTGGGGATAGTAATGGTCTGCACAGACAAATAAGTAAGAAAGTAAATCAAGAAAATAAGGACCTGGGGAGCTGCATCGTTTCTAAGAAGACGAATGTTATTGGGAGTAAATACTACTGATAACTTCCTAGATCGATGGAGACCCAGTAAATCAGAAAATAGAGGAACCTCAAGGAATACAATACCCAACACGTGACCAGAGGTGAGAGTTAGAAAATGAGGTAACCTAGTCTCAAAAGCAAGAGATTGAATCCTCAAAGGCAGAATAACAACAGGACGAGATGGACATGCAATCTGAGGAGGTGATGGTGGTGTTGGAGGAAGCTCATATCCTAGGATAGATGTGTGAGGCAGGGTATTCTGATGGTTTTCATCACTGGATGAACGTGGATTTGGAGGAATAGATGGAACTACTCATACATTCTGGTGAATAAAAGAAGGAGGCAGTCTCAGTTATCCAGGCTAAAGGGTAGAGGCTGAGAAAGTGATGGGAAGTCTAGTCGAAATGAAATTTACCCCAGAGGATGTCGAAGGGATTGAAAAGAAAAATCAAACAATGATTCGAGGCATTAATATAGATAAGATCTGTAAAGATGAGTACATGAATACTTGGGATTTTCTAACAACGTTTTATGAAGAAATTCTAGACACCGATTCACATTACCAGATCAGTGCCTTTCCCTGGACACTATTTAGGGAAAGGGATTCCAATCGCCTTAGAATTTTGTTTAATAATACTTCCATAAACATTGAATCTTGAGATTTTTTATATGTCAGGGTTCTCACTATCCCCTTAAATGTGTTGAAAAATAAAAAATAATTTTTTGGAGGGTTTATGTTGCCTTTTGTGTCATTACATTAATGAATAATGAACATATTTTAATTATATACAATCATGGGATCATTTTTCAAGTTTATTTTTATTTTTATTTCACTTATTCCAATGTTTTATAAAAGAACCTAATCAATTATGTTTATGTTGGTTGTTTTCACCATATTTTGCATATGTGTTGAAACGACATTGGTAGGTGAACTATGATCAGTGGGGATATTATATGAACATATCAAGAATAATAATCATGAAATAATAATCATTTATATACATAAATATAATTTTAAAACCAATCATTAATGATGGTTTTGAAAAATGAACCAACATTACAATCATGGAGATGTTATGTCATATATATGCATGAGTAAAGTTCTCATTTTTCAATGATCACTATGGAAATATTGTAAGAAACAATTTATCATTCCATAATAAGTATTATATCATGTAAAACATATTATTTATCCATATATGGTTATATATAGAATTATGGGGATCTAATATAAATCACATAACTACGTGGAGGCAATAGTCCTTACATCCACGAAGGATGTTATCACATTTTTAGTGTTTAGAAAAGTGTTCAAATAAAAGTATTTAATATAATTACACGAACCTACAAATTTCCTGAATATAATATATAATATATTAATGTAACATATATTAAATTTAAACTATCAATAATATGTTCTATTTATTGGGTGAATATATCACATTTCATTGAAGAGGCGGTAGTCCACACTTCCCATAACAATGATATCGTGTTTAGTGAAACTAAATGTATAAATGTATATGATATAAAATAATTATAGAAGAATAAATATATTATAAATAAAATATATATCATATTTAAATAGTGTATCTATCATAATTAAAATCCATGAAAGGTAGTAATGGTAAAATGAACAACATCTTTTTGTGAGGCGATAGTACATCGTACATAGGAATGGTGGGTTCTCTAACCATTCGATGGATGTTTGTGTAAGTGTAGTTATAAATCCTATAATAAAAAAATTAATGAATATTTATTATACTAATGATATTATTTTTTAATTGAATAAGAATATTTGAGGATTTGGTGAATGAAAATAAAATATGATATATTGAGAAACGGTGTTACACTCTATTATGGTCACTCCTTTTGGGTTAAACCAAAGGAATTTCTTGGGTGGATTTCAACCCATGATGATGATACTTGGGTTAGGGGAGGTTTGTTTATGTTATATTTTGGATGATATTTATTGTACAAAAGTGGTATGAGAGGTCTGAGGAAGTGGTAGGGTGATTGCCTTTTCATTATGGAGGAGTGGTACTCTTGTAAATTTTCTAAAAGTTAATTCTACCAATTATTTTAACATGTAAAGTGGATATAATAATGGTCTAAATTATATAAATAAGTGGGTATATTCCAACTATGTCAGTCATGTAACACCCCAATAATTCATATTAATTTATATCTTTAATGTATGTCAATAGCTTATACTGCACGCAACACCGACTTGGCTTGGGTTATACGCAAGATTGTGTTTCTGCGAAACAACACATTAGTGTTATAATTATTTTAATGATACATTTAATTAGAAATTAAATATTATGATATGATTTTTTTTTTAAAAAATTATTATTATTTATAATGTTTTCACATAAATAAAACATATTTATAATAAAATGTATATGTTTCGTTAAAATTGTTATATATTTAGAAAAAATATTTTTCTAAAAGAACTAAATATTATGTCCTAATGTGGACAATAAAAAAATTAATATCATAAAACTCATACAAACTGAATTTGGTAAAATAAAATTCATTTTTGGATTCAGAATATCAAAATTATCATCAGGTGATTTTTTCATACTTTTCTAAAAACTTTCAATTTTTGTTGAATTGTCAAAAATACTGCATAACACATAAAAATAAACTATTTATTTAAATGATTATTATTTTGGTTTAAATTTATTTTAATGTAAAAATAGATACACAATACGTATATTAGCCTAATGTAATTCATTGGAATCATTTTATAATAAGATTAACTATATAAAAAATAATTGAATTTGTTATCGTCTTTTAAACACTTTCTAGTCACATATGAAAATTTGCATGAAACATAATTTTACCACTTCATTGAATTGAATTTCAAAAATCCTAGAGGTACGATTGACATTTGTATGTAAAATTGTTTTCAATAAGATGAAAATAATTTCTTGGTAAATAGTATCTTTTGCGTTTTATTTACCATGTTTAAAGGTAAATAGGGTAATTAAATGTAAAAATGATATTATAATTACCATAACACATGTAAGAATTCTTTTGGATAAGTGTTTTCTGAATAAAATCAACCATAGAAATATAATACAATCTCTTTGATCCACTTGGAAGATATTAGGATATTTATTAATATTTTATATAAAGAATAGTTAAAAGTATAAAATTCAATGTTTAATAAGTAAAACATTTTTATTATAGGGTTATAGATAAGATAAATTTGACTATAAATATTAAATATAAAGAAAACAATATTTACTACATCATGGTATTTTATTTATATTTTTTAGAAATTAAAAAACTTAAATTTATTTATGACACAATGATGTTGATGTAATTACCTTATTAACAAAAGATTAAAATAATTGATATTATAAATATCAAAATAAATATAAATTGAGAATTTGGATGCATTAAACTATTTTATAGGTTAATATGACATATTGGGGTTGATTAAATTTTTTTTTCTATGTAATAATCTTTTTCTTACTTTCACAAAAACAAAATATAAAATAGTGTCAGAATTGACATAAATGAGTTTTAAAAAAATACTATATTATTAAATGATATATTATTCCTAAAAATTTATGGTTAGGCCAAACACCTTATATTAAGATATATATAGCATCGATTAACCACTTTAGTTTCTCCTGGAATTTTATAGTATGCTTATTAATCATGTAATATAAAAATAGTAGAACACATGGTAAAAGATCATCTATTTAAATTCATGTTAAATAAAAAAGATATGGTTAAACCGGTGACCAAAACATATCTAAAACCTATTGGTTGAAAATATATCGACTCATCCTCGCCATATCCTTCTTATAAATCATTGTTTTTCTATAGAAACCAAAAATAATTTTATACCAAAATAATATTTAAAACTTTTCCTAAAGTGACCCTCACCTCTCTTAGGAAAGCGTTCTTCCCCATATCTTAATTTCACACCTCCAAATCCATTTGTGTAACATCCTGAGATTTTATGAGGATTATTATTTTTTATTTCATTCATGTCTTGTGTTATACGTTACACCATGATTATCATGTGCTATACGCAACACCATATTCGCTTTCATTATACGCAACATTATTCTTGGATTATGTTACACAAAATTTCAAGTTCGTTTGATAGTAGTCACTCTACGCTACATTGTGTGTATATATATATATATATATATTCAATGTATAAATTAAATATGGTTGTATTCTATTATAAAAAACAATGAATGAGTCTTTCACAACACGCAACCCTGACTTGGCTTGCATTACACGCAATCACGACCTTCATCGATAGCGTGCGTAGTACGCAATACCGGGTTTCACAAAACAATGATATATTGTTATAATATTATTATGGACTGGCCGTTATGAATAGTATTAGCTATGTTTTAAATTTTATAACATTATTATTAATCTTACACATTTTCTAGAATATGGTATGAGAACAAAATAAATTTTTCGTGTAAATTATGTATATTTCAAAAAATTGCAGTTTCCCCGCCTTTTGATGGCTCACCCACTTTAAATCTTGTTTTGACATGTTTATAAGATCAATTTGAAAATATAAAATTATTATTTGGAATCAGGATATAATAATTTACTTTGGATAAATTTTTCATATTATTCTGATAACATTCATGTTTTAATGAATAATAAAAACACGCTATATTTTAATTAAAAACAACTTTTTTTCATCAAAATAATTTATAGGGATAGATTATCTTTTTAATTGGTTTTAAAGTGTAATTAGAATATATTTTTACCATTCAATCCAATTTTGGTCATTGGAATTAATTTCACTTTGAAATTGGACATAAACAAGTGTCGATCTTTTGATAGTTATTGTTTCTTAAAAGCACTCTATTTGTTTTGATAACGAGAATTAATTTTAAAATTAATTAATGCCACTTATATGTTTTGAAGTTGAAAAAATAGACATCATTTTTGAATTCTGAATATCAAATATAGCTTAGGCTGAATTTTTGGTATTTTTCTGAAAAACATCAAATTTTTTTTGAATACTGAAACCAATTAGTGGTAGTTAAAAAAACTAATTCTTTCATTTAAATGAAATTTTACCACTTCTGTGAATTGAATTTCTAAAATCCTACCTACATCATTGTTATCAAGAGGTAATATGATGTTCAATAAGATTAAAACAATTTTTGGTGAATAGTAACTTTTGACTTTTATTTACTGCGGTTAAAGGTAAATAGGGTAATTCAAGGTTAAAAGAATATTATAATAAAAAAAATTACCTTAACACTTTTCCTTATCTTATTGAATGAGTATTGTCCGACCATGGGCATCCATGGATCGATTTGGGGACCCCATTGAGCCACATGGTAGTGATAATGACAATTTGGATTAATTAATTTAATGTAAAGACAAAATTGACATTAACAAAAATATTTTATTAATTAATTTTTATAAGGGGTTATATAAATGATATTTTAGACTATAAATACTCATTGGAAATATAAAATTATTTCCTACATGGTGGTATTTGTTTTATAATTTTTAGACATCAGATAAATTAAATTATTTATGACACGATAATGATGCAGTATTTACCTCATTAATAAATGATTTAAATAAATAAGATTATAATGATTAAAATATTATCCAAAACCTGCCCAATTCCTATTAGATGATTTTATTTAGAATATGAGTCATATTATATTCGACCTAAATGTTTTTTGGACCTCTTGAAACTGAAGATATGTTTATAATAAAATAATGTTTTCACACTTTCCTAAAGAGCCCCTCCTCTCCCTTATAGAAGGAGAGCACTGCTATGCAATTACAAACACCTCTCAAGCCATTTGGATCGTCCAAAATCTTCCCAATTACGCTCCCTACATCCCTCTACTCACCCTAGAAGCCTTACCTTAGGTTGAAGGCACTCCGAGAAGTCCTTTTGGTTCAAACCAAAGGAAGTTACCCAAATTAAAGGTAACGATTTCTCCTAAATTGTTTTATTTTATTCTACATCTCCAACCCCTAAACTATTTTTAATCCTTTATTTTGTAACAATCCTAGTATACTAAATATACTAGTATGTTTTTATGAGAAGTATTCGAACTAAAATTACACACACCTCCATCTAATTGATGACGAACATAATGTTTCTTTCGATGGAAAACTAACGCCTCACAAAACGATGATTTTTTGATTTTCTCCTACTACCTCTCATGGTGGCCATTATGATGGAACTATATATATATATGATATATATTATGTTTTTTATTTCCTTATTCTTATTTACTTTCAAATTATATCATGTCGTTATGGTTTCCGTAGTGGGTAAATACGATAATCTCATTTGAGGAAGTTCGGAAAGTGATGTGATTCAATAATAACTTATGTGGGATGTATAAAGGATATATCTAATGAAATTATATCTGATATTATACTGTAATTATAATATAACTATCTATCATTATGTTTTAATTCCATTAAAATATGATATAGAAATGAAAGTAGCATTCAAGCGTACGTACGAATTACCGTCTCCATGAATGGTGAATTTCATTTCGTACCTCCATATGTTATGTACTATTATAAATACATACATATTCTGGATATGTATGATATATATGATATATAAATCATGAATATCATTCTGGATATAATAAACCATTGACCACATGAACAACATGTAATTATAAGAAGCCATTTTTGACTCAAGTACCAAATATCGACAAAACTAGCGTTATTAACTTAAATGGTTATATAATGTTTATAACAAGGTAATAGGTGATATAAAAGGAATAATAAACTTTAAAAAGTTTCCTAAGCAAGTATAAATTAACTTTGGTTTATTATTCAGGAGATTAAAGAACGATCATGTCAAGTCGGACACAAGGTAAGGGAACTTCTTAACCGAATTTACGTTCTTTGGGTTGATCTTCTCTTTCTGCTTATGTCGTTATTTGATTATGTGATAAATGAATTTTTATATCATATCATGTATTTATGCTTTCTATATGTTAACTTATAGTAAATACACATAAGTGATCTATTTTATTTACAAAAACATCATTGTAAGGGATAATTATTCCAATTTCATTCTTATCCAAGATTGTTTATTCGTAAGTATTTACTGGGGTTATGTTTATTATCCATGTCTATATGTTCTCAAAATGTTTTCATAAATGTTTTCTTTTCATCCATGTATGTTTAAAGTCATTTTTTCCCTTTTTTTTACTTTTACAACATCGTATGGAAGGAATCTTTCTTTTGTTTACCATACGAGGAACTTTTTCACTTTTCCTACAAAAGTATTAGGAGAATGTGTTTTTAAATTATACGACACAAACATATTTTTACGGTTTCATAACACCTTATTTTCATGAATCTTACTCTACAAGATTTAATGAATATTTTCAAAAATCCATTTCTTTTAAAATTTCCTAACATTTTTTGAAAAGAAATTGATTTTGAAAAAGAAAGGATATTTTCATCAAATATTTATTTCATGTGTTTTATCATAATGATTTTCTATCTAAGATGACATTATTTCATATGTGTATGTTTAAAGTATAATATCTCTATGATTTACAAGGTTTCAACTTTCTTATGATGAAATGATATCCATTTTTTTGTATGTATGGAATATGTTATGAGGGGATGATGTTTATGAAACCCATTTTATACTTTGGGTAATGATGAATGATTTATGTTCATATTGTGGCACAACTAAGAATGATTTCATTATGAGATGGGTGGGACATATATCTCCCTCCAATGCATTGGGTAATATTTATATCTCATGAGATATACCTGGCTAGAATGGTAAGTTAATCTGGATTAGTGATACAACACTAGAACGAGGAGTGAACTCGATTCTGAAAGGGACTTTGTCCACTAAGATGGTCTTAGCAGCAATGCCTTGGCTACTATATAAATCATAACAAGTGTTGAATGTTTTACACAATTACATGATTTATTCCCATGTTATTTTATCCAGATTGATGTTCCATTATGATACATTCATTACATACATCCAAGATTTTTGTATTTTCTCAAGATTTTGATGTTCAAACATTATGTTCATGTTTTTAAGTTCAAATTTATATGGTTTTTTTCACCATGCTTACCCTTACTGAGCATTTGATATCACCCATTATATGTTTTCATTTTTTTATTATTTCAGGAAAGGTATTAGGTATGAAAACTAAAAAGGGGAATATCTTTATGGGAGATGTTGAAGATCTTTCACCATGATTAGATTATTACATTCCGAGTTTCCAACGACACTAAACTATTAAGGTCTATTGGTGTCTATTTTTTTATGTATTAAGTAATCTATAAAAGTAATGTAATGTCTATGTACATCAAGCTTTGGGTATCTACAGTAGGTATCAGAGGGATGTTTTAGTTAACCATTGGAAACTAGGATGCGAAAAATTTAGTGATGTCCCAAGATATATTTCTTAGGTATGTCTAAGGATGTCCCTAAGGATTAGTATAACTATAGTTTACAGTCCTATAATTATGTTGTAGATCTTGAATAACCTAGGGCGAACCAAAGGTGTCATGGATTAAAGAATTTGTGATATTTTAGACATCCCATAAGTGACTTTTTATTATTAAGTGGTTCCTCGTTATTTTAACTTTTTCTTACACTATGGTTTCTGGTCTTAGTCAATGGAGGGAATGAGAAGGAATTCAGTTGACATTGTTTCCAAAGGAAAAATTGGTGACTATGATCAACGAAATTATGTAATGCCTATAGAAGAAGATATTGTGATTATCTCGAAGCAGTCATCTCGATATATGATTAACAAGGTGAACTTTAGTTGTATTCCTATGTCATCAAATAAGAGAAATATGGAATTTTATGCATGTTCACATGGTGAGGAGCATAGAGAAAAGAAGATTGAGACTTCTAAATAAGGGAAGAAGAACCATGAGGAATACCTCAAATTGAGGGGAAGATGTTATCTATGTGGAGAAAAGAGTCATAGAGTGACCAACTCTTATGGAGTCCAATGTCTTATCTTTGGAGAACATGGACATTACTCAACTCAATGCCCTAAACTAAGAGGATACTTCTAAATCAAGGAAGGACTTATTCCATGGAAATCATTGAAGGGGATGGATTAAAGTGTTTATGTATTGTTATTCAAGAATAATGATGTTGAGGTACTTTTATGGTATATTGGAATATCTATGTATTGGTCCATTGTGGTTTTCCATATGAATATGACATCAGTAACCATGAAAAGTGATTGAAATATTTTTGGAAAGCAGATGATATGCGCCTAATGAAGGGATAAAGAGAAAATAAAATGTTTGATAGTATTCATGAGCACAAGATTGATATAAGGACTAAGTGATATCATGGTTAGAGTATATAGAAATTTTGGAATTTTGGTATGTGGAAAGAGTTAACTTTTGACAGCATTGATTTTTCACTAAGGTTGAATGGGTATTCATTTTCAAGAGAATACATATTTAGGTATTCACATGTTTGGAATGTTACCAACAAGATATATCGTGTGATATATGGGGGATAAATGATGGTATTAACATGCATGTTATGTGAACTTTCAAGTAATAGTTTTCTTTATACTATGAGCTTGGACCGATGTATTTTTGTAACATCCCAATTAATTAATGAATAATAGATATTTTTATCTATGTCTATTAATGATTAAGATAGTGTTATAGAGGCTTAAAATGAAAATAAATACCATCATAAGCATGGAATACACTAATATTCTTAAAAGATTGTTTTACTGCCTTTTGATGGCAAACCATTTTTGAATCTATATTTTTACAATTTTATAAACTATGTTTGTCAAAATAAACTTATCCTTTATTATTGGGACATCAAAATTTACCTTGTGTGAATTTTTGGTATTTTTCTGACAATGTTCATTTTTTAATGAATAGTGAAAAATACTGCATTTTACATCAAAACTGCTTTTTAATCTAATTTATTTATATGATTACATTATGTTTTGAATTGGTTTTGATGTGAAATTAGAATATATTTTTACCATTTTATCCAATGGTGGTCATTGGAATCAATTTCACTTTGAAATTAGACTTAAACTGGTGTCAATCTTTTGATACTTATTGTTTTGTAAAAACACGCTATTTGCTATGGCAGCGGGAATTAATTATTAAATTAATTAATGTGACTTATATGATTTTAATTTTGTAAAATAGACTTCATTTTTGAATTCGGAATATCAAATATAGCTTAGGGTGAATTTTTGGTAATTTTCTGAAAAACTTCAATTTTTGATGAATAGTGAAACCACTAAGTGGTAATCAAGCAAACTGATTTTTCAGTTAAATGAATGTTTACCACTAATGTGTATTGAATTTTGAAAATCCGACATACATGGTTGTCATTAAGAAGTAAAATGTGGTTCAATGAGATTATAATAATTTTTTGGTGAATAGTAACTTATTAAGTTCTTAATCGCGATTAGTGGTAATTAGGGTAGTTTAAGGTATAAATAATGCTTTAATAATAGGAAATGACCTAGGAACATGTACCAACCTTATTGGTTGTGTCATGGCAGACCAAGAAAATTCATGGGTCAACTTGGGGACCCCATGGAGACACTTTGGTTTGGAAATGACATAAATAACTTTTTATTAAATGTTAAAGTAAAAATGACACAAACAAGAGATGTTTTACGAAAACAATTTTTACATGGGGTTATAAAGATAAGATTTTAGATTATAAATAGTCATTGGAAAGATAAAAATATTTCCTACATCATAGTATTTTTTTATGATTTTTAGACATTAAATAAATTAAATTATTTATGACATAATAATGATGCAGCGATGACATCATTATTTGACGATTTAAATAAAATGGAAAGATAATGTAAAATCTATGAACTACACATGTCCAAAACTTATTGGATGAGTGGATTTCGAAGCCTTATCACCTTATCCACGAATTATATCAATGTGGGACCTTTTTAAATCGAAACACATTTTCAAATAAAGTAATATTTCTTTACTTTCCAAAAGTTCCCCTCCTCTCCTCTTATAAAAGGCCCCCACCTCTACCTCATTTCACACACACCTCAAGCCTTTGGCTCGGCCAACCCCTGCCCATTTGCTCTCTCCACATCCCTCTACTCATCCTATAGGATGCCCTTTGGGCAGAATCCTTTCAAAGGAAGCCTTTAGGCTCAAATCAAAAGGAGTTACACTTTTAAAGGTAATTCATTCTCTCATGTTCATTTGTTTTATTTTGCTTCTCCAATCCCCTAAACTCTTTTTATTTACTTCTTTTGTAACAACAACAGTATCATAAATATACTAGGATGTTGTTATAAGATTTATTTGAGCTACACTCTCACACAACTACATCAAATGGTTAAAGAACATACGGTTTCCGTGGATGGCGAAATTCTGCCTCCCGAAACGATGATTGTTCAACACTCATTTAACACCTTCAAAGGTGGCCATTATGATGTCACTATTTTTATAAATGAGATATAATATGTTTATGTTTTCCTTAAGCTTATGTTTTTTTTCATTTTGGGCATACCTTTATGGTTTCCATTATGGGTAAACACGATATCTTCATTTTAGGAAGTGCGGACTACCGCCCCCTCAAAGTGATTTGATTCGTTAAATACCATATGTGGGACATATAAAGGATGGAACTATGATATTATATATGATATTATACTGGAATTATAATATACCTTTATATCATTATGATTCCATTCTATAAAATATGAAATAGAAATGAAAGTAGCGTTCATGCGTATGTACGGCTTACTGTCTCCATGAACGGCGCATTTCATTTCATACCTCTAAATGATTATGTAATATTATAAATGAAAGTATGTACTGGATATATATGACATATATGATATCTACATCATGAATACCATTCTTTATATAATTAACCTTTGACCAAATTAACAACATGTAAGTGTAAGAAGTCTATTTTTGACTTAAGAACCAAATACCGACAAAATGAACATTATTAACTTAACTGATTACATGATGTTCATAACATGGTATAAAAGGAATAATGAACTTGAAAAATATTCATAATCAAGTATAGATTAACTCAAGTTTATTATTCAGGAGATTAAATAACGGTCGGGTCAAGTCGGATACGAGGTATGGGACTTCGTCTCAATCTCCTTTCGTTGAGGCATATTTTATTTTATACACAACTTTCTTTTATACGGTGTATAAACCACTTTGACTTTTACGTTTATTCAAAAGGAATCTTTTTTATACAAAGCGTTTACTAAACGACAAAAGGGAATGTTTTTGTCGTACGTATGCGGCGACAACGACTTCTCCGCCGTCGTGACCGTTATTTGAGTTTCGGCTTCCTCTACAAGCAATACCTTCTTTTGAAAAGAAAAATAAATACCATGTTTTACTTTTCTTTTATTTTGGTATTTAAAATGGTTTTCATAATGTTTTTATATCAATGTGTTGTATTGATATCTCGTGATTGAAATGTGGAAATTTTATGTTTCCTTTATGCATGTTTTATGTGATATGATTATGTTATGGTTCTTGGGCATTATTATGAAGACGGGTGGTTCTGTGATAAACTAAGGGCGGGTGATCCCGTTATAGCTCTCCAATGCATTGGGTAACGCGAAGGAGTGAAATGTTAAGGTTTATCCGAAGTGATTTAGGGAATATACTGTGATGGGTATTCCAAACGTAACCAAGAGGGTTACTCCCTACGTAAGAATGTTATGAATGCCTCAAGTTACCTTTATGTCTTATGATTTCTATGATTTATTCATGATTTTATGAGGTATGTTAAAGTGCCTATGTTTTATGGGTAAAGCATGATTTCATTCTTATGTATATATGAACTCATGTTTCCTTTCCATGTTTTTTTATAACCCACACTGAGTTTTTATGCTCATCCCATGTTTTTGAAATGTTTTTCACAGGTCAAGGGAAAGGTACACGATAAGATGATAGAGTCAAGGGTGTGTCAAGAAATAATCCATGTTTTATTTTAAATGTGTTTCCATTGATGGGAATGAAGAATACTATCTTTATGTAACAACATTGTTTATATGTGGAATGTAATTCAAGTTTTATGATCTAATCCTCTAAAACTCTAAACCTGAAAAGATCCTCAATGTGTAATCTTGTAATAACTCAAGATTAAGTAATTTTTAAGGCTGGGGCCTTATAGTTGGTATCAGAGGTCGGTTTAGATAACTTTAGGAGTTAGAATTATATTAAATGATTATCCAAAATATTTTTTTTATGGTCAAATTGAAGTGATATAGCATTTGAAGATTACCATGTTGCTTCATCTAAGACATGTTTGTTAAGAATGGTTTTTTCTTAGAGGAAACAGAGAAGTTTTTTTTGGGAAGGCATACTGAGGGAAATGTCCTTCCAAATCAACATACTAAGATGGTCAGAATCAGAATTGAGCAGTTTACTGCAGTGATGGCTCAGTTGAATCAGGTGATAAATGGTGGTTGTGTTATTGATGATATTTTGGTGTTTTCTAAAAGTAAAGAGGAGCATGAAAAACATTTAAGGGTTATCTTGCAAACCTTAAAAGAAAAGAAACTGTATGGGAAATTCAGCAAGTGTGAGTTTTGGTTGAAACAAATTTCTTTCCTTGGTCACATTGTTTCTAAAGATGGAATAACTGTTGATCCTGCAAAAACAAAAGTTGTGGAAGAATGGCCAAGACCCACAAATGTAACCGAGATTCGTAGCTTCCTTGGTTTGGCAGGCTATTACCGAAGGTTTGTTAGAAATTTTTCATGGTTATCTAGTCCAATGACTAAGCTAACTCGGAAGGGTGTTAAGTTTATCTGGACAAAAGAATGTGATGATTGTTTTTAGGAATTGAAAAGAAGATTGGTGAATGCTCCAATTTTGGCACTACCTTCCAGGAATGGTGAGCTTGTTATATACAGTGATGCTTCATTGAAAGGACTTGGTTGCGTCCTAATGCAGAATGATCAGGTAATTGATTATGCTTCACGACAGTTGAAAACTCATGAGGTAAATTACCCTACACATGATTTGGAATTAGCTGCTGTTGTTTTTGCTTTAAAAATTTGGAGGAATTATTTGTATGGAGTAAAGTGTGAAATATATACCGATCACAAAAGTTTAAAGTATATATTCACTCTGAAAGAGTTAAACATGAGACAGAGTAGATGGCTGGAATTAATCATGGATTATGATTGTACAATTCATTACCATCCGGGAAAAGCAAATAATGTGGATGATGCTTTGAGTCGAAAAAGTAATGCTTCATTAACAATGTTGCGTTTGGAACGTGATCCTTTTGTTAAGGATTTGATGAACTTTGGGATAGAAGTTGTTGGTGCAGGAAGTCCTTCTGTTTTTTTTCAGGTATCAGTGAGATCATCTCTATCAGATAGAATCAAGCAAGCACAGAAGCAAGACAGTGAGTTGCAGAAAAGGGTAGAGCTGGTTCAGAAAGGTAAGTTGCCTGAATTCAACATTGATAATGATTGTGTTTTGAGATTTGGGAAGAGATTGTGTGTGCCTTGTGATTCACAGTTGAAGAGAGAGTTGTTATGTGAAGCTCATAGTTCTTCGTTTTCAGTTCATCCGGGCAGTACTAAGATGTATAGAGATCTGCGGGAGTATTACTGGTGGGATGGAATGAAAAGAGATATTTTTGATTTTACTGTGAAGTGTTTGACTTGTCAGCAGGTTAAAGCAGAGCGGCAGGTACCAAAAGGGATGCTTCAGCCTTTACCAGTGCCAGAGTGGAAATGGGAGAATATATCCATGGACTTTGTTGTTGGATTACCGAAGACATCTCGAGGTAATAATGCAATCTGGGTTATTATTGATCGCTTGACCAAATCTACTAATTTCCTTGCTATACGAGATACTTTCTCTCTTGATCAACTTTCCCGTTTGTATCTTAAAAATATAGTCAGGTTACATGGAGTTCCTCTCTCCATTGTATCGGATCGTGATCCATGGTTTACTTCTAACTTTTGGAAAGGCCTTCAGAAGTCGTTGGGTATTGAATTAAATTTTAGTACAGCTTTTCATCCTCAATCAGATGGGCAGTTAGAACGAACAATTCAGACATTGGAGGATATGCTACGAGCTTGTTCTATGGATTATCAGGGAAGTTGGGACCAACATCTTTCTTTGGTTGAGTTTTCATATAATAACAGTTTTCATTACAGTATACAGATGGCACCATTTCAGACATTATATGGGAAGCAGTGTCGAACTCCAGCTTTCTGGGATGAAGTGGGTGAAAGGAAGTTGATGGGACCAGAATTGGTAGAAGAGATGGCAGAAAATGTTCAGCTGATTCAGAAACACATGAGAACAGCTCAGAGCAGGCAGAAGAGTTATGCGGACAACCGGAGGAAGGATCTATCTTTCGAGGTAGGTGATCATGTTTTTCTCAAGGTTTCTCCTTGGAAAAGTGTGATGAGATTTGGTAAGAAAGGAAAGTTGAGTCCAAGGTTCATTGGACCATACGAAATTCTAGAGAGAGTTGGATCAGTTGCATACCGAGTGGTTTTACCTCCGAGTTTATCTCAGGTACACAATGTTTTTCACATTTCGATGTTGAGAAAGTATATGCCAGATCCATCTCATGTTTTGAGTCCAGAGGTAGTTCAGCTGGAAGAGAACCTATCTTATGAGGAACAACCGGTCCGGATTCTTGACCACAGGGAGCAAGTGTTACGGAATAAGGTGATTAAGCAGGTAAAGGTTTTGTGGAAAAACCACACGATTGAAGAGGCAACATGGGAATCTGAAAATTCAATGAGGGATAAGTACCCCCATTTATTCGATAAGTAAATAAATTACGGGGACGCAATTTTCTAAAGGGGGGAAGGATGTAACATCCCAAGTAAGTAATGAATAATAGATATTTTTATCTATGTCTATTAATGATTAAGATAGTTTTATAGTGGCTTAAAATGAAAATAAATACAATCTTATGCATGGAATACACTAATATTCTTAAAAGATTGTTTTACTGCCTTTTGATTGCAATCCATTTTTGAATCTATATTTTGAAAATTTTATAAACTATGTTTGTCAAAATAAACATATCCTTTATGATTGGGACATCAAAATTTACCTTGTGTGAATTTTTGGTATTTTTCTGACAATGTTCATTTTTTAATGAATAGTGAAAAATAATGCATTTTACATCAAAACTGCTTTTTAATCTAATTTATTTATATGATTAGATTATATTTTGAATTGGTTTTGAAGTGAAATTAGAATATATTTTTACCATTTTATCCAATGGTGGTCATTGGAATCAATTTCACTTTGAAATTAGACTTAAACTGGTGTCAATCTTTTGATACTTATTGTTTTGTAAAAACACGCTATTTGCTCTGGCAGCGGGAATTAATTATTAAATTAATTAATGTGACTTATATGATTTGAATTTTTTAAAATAGACTTCATTTTTGAATTCGGAATATCATATATAGCTTAGGGTAAATTTTTGGTAATTTTCTGAAAAACTTCAATTTTTGATGAATAGTGAAACCACTAAGTGGTAATCAAGCAAACTGATTTTTCAGTTAAATGAAAGTTTACGACTAATGTGTATTGAATTTTGAAAATCCGACATACATTGTTGTCATTAAGAAGTAAAATGTGGTTCAATGAGATTATAATAATTTTTTGGTGAATAGTAACTTATTAAGTTCTTAATCGCGATTAGTGGTAATTAGGGTAGTTTAAGGTATAAATAATGATTTAATAATAGGAAATGACCTAGACACATGTCCCAACCTTATTGGTTGTGTCATGGCCGACCACGACAAGGCATGGGACAACTTGGGGACCCCATGGAGACACTTTGGTTTCGAAATGACATAAATAACTTTTTATTAAATGTTAAAGTAAAAATGACACAAATAAGAGATGTTTTACGAAAACAATTTTTACATGGGGTTATAAAGATCAGATTTTTGATTATAAATAATCATTAGAAATCTAAAAATATTTCCAACATCATAGTATTTTTTTATGATTTTTAGACATTAAATAAATTAAATTATTTATGACATAATAATGATGCAGCGATGACATCATTATTTGACGATTTAAATAAAAAGGAATGATAATGTAAAATATATGAACTAAACATGTCCAAAACTTATTGGATGAGTGGATTTCAAAGCTTTATCACCTTATTCACGAATTATATCAATGTGGGACCTTTTGAAACCGAAACACATTTTCAAATAAAGTAATATTTCTTTACTTTCCAAAAGTGCCCCTCCTCTCCTCTTATAAAAGGCCCCCACCTCTACCTCATTTCACACACACCTCAAGCCTTTGGATCGGCCAACCCCTGACCATTTACTCTCTCCACATCCCTCTCCTCATCCTAGAGGATTTCCTTTGGGCAGAATCCTTTCAAAGGAAGCCTTTAGGCTCAAATCAAAAGGAGTTACACTTTTAAAGGTAATTCATTCTCTCATGTTCATTTGTTTTATTTTGCTTCTCCAACCCCCTAAACTCTTTTTACTTACTTATTTTGTAACAACACCAGTATCTTAAATATACTAGGATTTTGTTATAATATTTATTTGAGCTACACTCTCACACAACTACATCAAATGGTTAAAGAACATACTGTTTCCGTGGATGGCGAAATTCTGCCTCCCGAAACGATGATTGTTCAACACTCATTTAACACCTTCAAAGGTGGCCATTATGATGTCACTATTTTTATATATGATATATAATATGTTTATGTTTTACTTAAGCTTCTGTTTTTTTCATTTTGGGCATACCTTTATGGTTTCCGTTATGGGTAAACACGATATCTTTATTTTAGGAAGTGCGCACTACCGCCCCCTCAAAGTGATTTGATTCGTTAAATACCATATGTGGGACATATAAAGGATGGAACTATGATATTATATATGATATTATACTGTAATTATAATATACCTTTATATCATTATGATTCCATTCTATAAAATACGAAATATAAATGAAAGTAGCGTTCATGCGTACGTACGGCTTACCGTCTCCATGAACGGTGCATTTCATTTCTTACCTCTAAATGATTATTTAATATTATAAATGCAAGTATGTACTGGATATATATGACATATATGATATCTAAATCATGAATACCATTCTGGATATAATGAACCTTTGACCAAATTAACAACATGTAAGTGTAAGAAGTCTATTTTTGACTTAAGAACCAAATACCGACAAAATGAACATTATTAACTTAACTGATTACATGATGTTCATAACATGGTATAAAAGGAATAATGAACTTGAAAAAGATTCATAATCAAGTAGAGATTAACTCAAGTTTATTATTCTGGAGATTAAATAACGGTCGGGTCAAGTCGGATATGAGGTATGGGACTTCGTCTCAATCTCCTTTCGTTGAGGCATATTTTATTTTATACACAACTTTCTTTTATACGGTGTATAAACCACTTTGACTTTTACGTTTATTCAAAAGGAATATTTTTTATACAAAGCGTTTACTAAACGACAAAAGGGAATGTTTTTGTCGTACGTATGCGGCGACAACGACTTCTCCGCCGTCGTGACCGTCATTTGAGTTTCGGCTTCCTCTACAAGCCAGACCTTCTTTTTAAAAGAAAAATAAATACCACGTTTTACTTTTCTTTTATTTTGGTATTGAAAATGGTTTTCATAATGTTTTTATATCAATGTGTTGTATTGATATCTCGTGATTGAAATGTAAAAATTTTATATTTCCTTTATGCATGTTTTATGTGATATGATTATGTTATGGTTCTTGGGCATTATTATGAAGACGGGTGGTTCCGTGATAATCTAAGGGCGGGTGAGCCCGTTATAGCTCTCCAATGCATTGGGTAATGCGAAGAAGTGAAACGTTAAGGTTTCTCCGAAGAGATTTAGGGAATATACTGTGATGGGTATTCCAAACGTAACCAAGAGGGTTACTCCCTACGTAAGAATGTTATGAATGCCTCAAGTTACCTTTATGTCTTATGATTTCTATGATTTATTCATGATTTTATGAGGTATGTTAAAGTGCCTATGTTTTATGGGTAAAGCATGATTTCATTCATATGTATATATGAACTCATGTTTCCTTTCCATGTTTTTTTATAACCCATACTAAGTTTTTATGCTCATCCCAAGTTTTTGAATTGTTTTTCACAGGTCAAGGGAAAGGTACACGATAAGATGATAGAGTCAAGGGTGTGTCAAGAAATAATCCATGTTTTATTTTAAATGTGATTCCATTGATGGGAATGAAGAATACTATCTTTATGTAAACACTTTGTTTATATGTGGAATGTAATGCAAGTTTTATGATCTAATTCTCTAAAACTCTAAACCTGAAAAGATCCTCAATGTGTAATCTTGTAATAACTCAAGATTAAGTAATGTTTAAGGCTGGGGCCTTATAATTTTGGATAAGCCTAAATATTGGAATGAATTATGATTGAAATCATATAGTATTGTTTAAGGCTAGAACTTTTTGATATTATTTTTGGAATGTTATAATAGTCTAGTTTTAGAAAAAGGACAACCTGCAGGACAGGAAACAACCCGTCGTGTGGACAAGGTTTTGGGAATCGAACCCGCAACCGAAGTACGACTGGCCTTTATCGCCTACCACTGGCCAAAAATTAGTCCCTGGTTAGTAGAAACAAGTTTTATTTTATTAAGCGGTATGATAGATGAAGTATAATTCCATTTTTGGAATCATATACGATTGACCTCACCATATATGGACTTATGTATATTTGCTGAATTTTGTTAACCTTTTTGAGACCGATGGATTGACCCATCATTATATCGGATGATATGCTCACACTTCACGGAAGACAAATTAAAGTTCATTTCTTTAAGAGATGATGTGGAAATTGTTCAAGGAACAAACAATAGTGAGATTGTACCAAAATTAAGTAATTATTTCTTTTAATTATTCGTTAACTTTAGGGGAATGATCTTGAAAACCAAAAATGTTGTCCTAATGTCCTCATATCTGATGAATTAGATGGTACCTCAAATCATCAAAAATTTATGGCTTTGTAATTGATGGATTTTTCATAGCCATGTTCTCTCCCACTCTACATCAGAACATGATGGTTAGATTTCTCTTCCATATCCATATTTTCTTATATGTTGTCCTATGTGGAAACCCAATTCCAAGTTACTTTGGATGACCGTAATGATTATAACATCCATTTTTAAAATGATGTTTTAGTATTCCTTTTTACGATGTGGGTTTCTATGAAAGAAACATTCAAGTAGTAAACCATTTATAACCCTGACGAATTTCGATGACAAAATTCATTTTAAGGGGGTAGAATGTAACAACCTGAGATTTTATGAGGATTATTCTATTTAATTTCATTGATGTCTTGTGTTATACGCTACACGAAGATTATCTTGTGCTATACGCAACACCGTATTAGCTTGCAGTATATGCAACACTATTCGTGTATTGTGTTACACACAATTTCATGTTCGTTTGATAGTAGTCATTATACGAATCATTGAGTATCTCTATATATATATATATTAATTGTATAAATGAAATATGGTTGGATTATATTATAAAAAACAATTAAGGAGTCTTTCACAACACACAACCCTCACTTGGCTTGCATTGCATGCAATCACGACCTTCCTCGACAGCGTGCGTAGTACGCAATACCGGGTTTCACTAAACCATGATATATTGTTATAATATTATTATGGACTATCCATTATGAATATTATTAACTACATTTTAAATTTTATAACATTATTATTCATCTTACAAATTTTCTAGATTCTGGTATGAGAACAAAATAAAACATTCGTATAAAATATGTATTTATAAAAAAATTGCAGTTTTCCCGCCTTTTGATGGTGCACCCACTTTAAATATTGTTTTTGACATCTATATAAGTTCAATTTGACAAAATAAAATTCTTCTTTAGAATAAGGACAAAAAAAATTACTTTGGATAAATTTTGCATATTATTCTGACAACATTCATATTTTAATAAATAGTAAAAACAAGCTGTATTTTAATTAAAAACTACTTTTTTCATCGCAATAATTTGTATGGTTATATTAACTTTTTAATTGGTTTAAAGTGTAATTAGAATATATTTTTACCATTTAATCTAATTTTGGTATTTGTAATTAATTTCACTTTGAAATTGGAAATAAACAAGTGTCGATCTTTTGATAGTTATTATTTCTTAAAAACACGGTATTTGTTTTGATAACAGGAATTAATTTTAAAATTAAATAATGCCACTTTTATGTTTTTAATTTGTAAAAATAGAAATCATTTTTGAATTCGGAATATCAAATATATCTTAGGATGAATTTTTGGTATTTTTCTGAAAAACTTCAATTTTTAATGAATATTGAAACCACTTAGTGGTAGTTAAAAAAGCTGATTCTTTCATTTGAATAAAATATTACCACTTCTTTGAATTGAATTTCCAAAATACGACATACATGGTTGTTATTAAGGAGTAAAATTTGGTTCAATAGGATGAAAACAATTTATGGTGAATAGTAACTTTTGACTTTTATTTACTACGGTTAAAGGTAAATAGGGTAATTCAAGGTTAAAAGAATACGATAATAATAAACATTACCTTAAAACGTGTCCTAACCATATTGGATGAGTATTGGCCGACCATGCGCATCCTTGGGTTGATTTTGGGACCCCATTGTTCCACTTGGTAGTGATAATGACAATTTGGATTAATTAATTTAATGTAAAGACAAAATTGACATTAAGAAAAATCTCTTATTAATTAATTTTTAAAAGGGGTTATATAAATGATATTTTAGACTATAAATATTCATGGGAAAGCTATACTTATTTACTACATGGTGGTACTTTTTTTATAATTTTTAGACATCAGATTAATTTAATTATTTATTACACAATAATGATGCATTATTCACCTCATTAATAAATGATATAAATAAATAAGATTATAATGATTAAAATACTATCAAAAACCTTTCCAATTCCTATTGGATGATTTTATTTCGAATATTAGTCATATTATATTTGACATTAATGTTTTTGGGACCTCTTGAATATGAAGATAAGTTTATAATAAAATAATGTTTTCACACTTTCCTAAAGTGCCCCTCCTCTCCCTTATAAAAGGAGTGCATTTCTAGGAAATTACAGACACCTCTCAAGACATTTGTCTCGTCCAAAATCTGCCCAATTAAGCTCCCTACATCCCTCTAGTCCCCATAAAAGCCTTACCTTAGGCTGAAGGCACTCCAAGAAGTCCTTTTAGTTCCAATCAAAGGAAGTTACCCAAATTAAAGGAAACAATTTCTCCTAAATTGGTTTCTTTTATTCTACATCTGCAACCCCTAAACTCTTTTTAATCCTTTGGTTTGTAACAACAACAGTATCCTAAATATACTAGGATGTTTTTATGAGAGTTATTTGAACTAAACTTACACACACCTCTATCTAATGGATGACGAACATAATGTTTCTGTGGATAGAAAACTAACGTCTCACGAAACGATGATTGTTCAATTTTCTCATACCACCTCTCATGGTGGCCATTATGATGGAACTATATTCATATATAATATATATTATTTTTATGATTTCCTTATTCTTATTAAATTCTTAATTATATCAAGCCTTTATGGTTTCCATAGTGGGTAAATACGATAATCTCATTTGAGGAAGTGCGGACTCCCGCCCCCTAAAGTGATGTGATTCCTTAATACCTATGTGGGATGTATAAAAGATAGATTTAATGATATTATATATGATATTATACTGGAATTATAATATACCTATGTATCATTTTTTTTAATTCCATTAAAATAATAAATAGAAATGAAAGTAGCGTTCATGCGTACGTACGACTTACCGTCTCCATTAACAGTGCATTTCATTTATTACCTCCATATGTTATGTACTATTATAAATACATGAATATGATGTATATATATGATATATATGATATATAAATCATGAATATCATTCTGGATATAATAAAACTTTGACCACAAGAATAACATGTAATTATAAGAAGTCTATTTTTGACTCAAGTACCAAATATCGACAAAATGAGCATTATTAACTTAAATGGTTACATAATGTTTATAACATGGTAATAAGTGTTATAAAAAGAATAATAAACTTGAAAAGGTTTCTTAAGAAAGTAGAAATTAACTTTGGTTTAGTATTCAGGAGATTAAAGAATGATCGAGTCAAGTCGGACACAAGGTAAGGGAACTTCTTAACCCAATTTCCATTCTTTGGGTTGATCTTCTCTTTCTGCTTATGTCGTTCATTGATTATGTTGGAAATGAATTTTAATATCATATCATGTATTTATGATTTCTATATGTGACCTTATAGTGAATACACATAAGTGATCTATTTTATTTACAAAAAGATCATTGTAAGGGATAATTAATCCAATCACATTCTTATCTGAGATTGTTTATTCGTAAGTATTTACTGGGGTTATGTTTATTATCCATATCCATATGTTCTAAAAATGTTTTCATAAATTTTTTACTTTTCATCCATATATGTTTAAAGTCATTTAACACTTTATTTACTTTTACCACATCGTATGGAAGCAATATTTTATTTTTTTACCATACGATGTACTTTTTGACTTTTCGGACAAAAGTACAAGGAGAAATTTTTTAACTTATAAGACACGAACAGATTTTTACGGTTTCATAACACCTAATTATCATGAATGTTACTCTACAAGATCTAATGAATATTTTGAAAAAATCATTTTCTTTTATAATATCATGTAATTTTGTGAAAATAAAATGATTTTGAATAAGAAGGGATATTTTCCTCAAATATTTATTTCAAGTGTTTTATCAAAACCATTTTCTATCTCAGATGACATTATTTAATATGTGTAAGTTTAAAGTATAATATCCCTATGATTTACAAGGTTTCACTTTTCTTATGATGAAATGATATCCATTTTTTTGTATTTATGGATTATGTTATGATGGGATGATGTTTATGAATCCCATTTTATACTTTGGGTAATGATGAATGATATATGTTCATGTTGTAGCATAAGTAATAATGATTTCATTATGAGATGGGTGGGACCTATATCTCCCTCCAATGCATTGGGTAAAGATTTATATCTAATGAGATATACATGGAAGGAATGGTAAGTTAATCTGGTTCAGTGATACAGGACTGGAACGAGGAGTGAACTCGCTTCAGAAAGGGACTTTGTCCACTAAGATGGTCTTGGTAGCAATTCCTTGGCTACTATGGAAATCATAACAAGTGCTGAATGGTTTCCATAATTACATTATTTATTCCCATGATATTTTATCAAGATTGATGTTCCATTATAATACATGCCTTACGTACATCAAAGATTTATGTCTTTTCTCAATATTTTGATGTTTAAACATTATGATCATGTTTTTAAGTTCAAATGTATATGGTTTGTTTTATTTTATCCATGCTTACAATTACTAAGCATTTTAGATCTCCCTTTATATGTTTTCTTTTTCCCAGGATTTTAAGAAAGGTTTTAGGTAAGAAAACCAAAAAGGGGAAGATATTTATGGGGGATGTTGAAGATCTTTCACCCTGATTATAACATTACCTTCCGAGTTTCCAAAGACACTAAACTATTACGGTCCTTTGGTGTCTGTTTTTATTATGTATTAAGTATTCCGCAAAAGTAATGTAATGTCTATGTACGTCAAGATTTGGGTATCTAAAGTTTGGCTCAACCAAACCCAGATCAAATATCCTTCTAACTACCCAAAATGCATCCTATAGGCTTTAATGATATCATCAAGACATCCTATGGATCCCTTTTGATTAAATCAAAAGAAATCACCCGAAGTAGAGGTAATAATTTCGTTACCTCATTCAAAGTTCTTTTCTTCTTCAACATAAACATTCTTTGTTTTTTCCATAAAAGAATAATAAATCTAGTAAATCCTACATAATGTGATGTTATTATAAATATGGTTCAATTGTATTCATTATTATATTCATCCCATGAATGAAAAATTCACCATATATACGTACGCATGACTTACCGTCTCCACATAGTGGTGTAGTTTGTTATGCAACAGTTAATTATTTTGATGGGTATAATAATGAGTATAATTGATGTAAATAATAAATATAAAATGTTAATGATTCTTTATATATGATATACCATCCAATTATTTACGATTTCAACATTAATAGTATGATATTGTCGCTCGTGCGAACATAAGGATTATCGTCTCTACGAATTCGATGAGATTCATTCCACATCGTAACCAATCAAGAATAATTTTAATTTTATGATTAAAAATAATTATTATGAACACAATATCATTTTGGATATTAATCAAATACATAATATCTATTAAAATCCAAACTTTTATAAAAAAACATATAAAGGAAAACAAATCAGTTAACCCCTGAAATAATGATACTACTAAAATATTATTAACAAATAAATATTATAAGATCATATATGATATAATATTTATGTATGTGGTTCACGAATAATTCAATAAAAATGATTTAACTATTAAACTGGAGGTTAACATACCCATGAACAATGAAATTTCATGGTAATGGTTAATTTTACAATCTCTTTATTATCAGAAGTAGTTGATAGGTGAGCATCTACTTGGAATTCATTATTATCCACATCCATGTTTCTTAAAAATGTATTTCATAACATTTTTACTATTTTCTAGAATATGGGTTTAATTAATTTATACCCTTGTTTTACTTTATATAAAATGTTTTGAATGGAATATTTCAATTTATTTTCTAACCAATGTAATTTATGACCTTTTTGGCAAGTTAATATAAGAATGTTATTTTTAAATTATACAGCAATGGTGGCTATTTTAAGTCGTTATAACACCTTCTAAGATTCCCTTACAATATTATAAGATGATTTTCAAAATAAATATTTTCATTTATAATTACGTAACTTTTTAATCATTTCAAAATAGAAAGATAAATTTCGCTCACATAGTTTGATTTTGTCTATATCAACATCCATTGATGGATTTTACACTTATTCGTAGTTAATTTGTTATGATACAATCCTCCATATTTTATTGATGGTTTTCTGATATGATTAACTATGGATGTGTTAATTTTATACCATTCATGGATTATTATTAATGTATGAACATTTCATCTGGTAGTTTTAAAATGAATGTTTATGTTATGTTTCATCATTTTCATTTGAGGAATAAATTTGACTTAGTAAGTGATGGTTGGAGCCCACTATAGCACCTTGATGCATCAGTAGGTCTCATGAGACAAAATAGTGTCTGAGCAGTAGGCCTTAAAAAAATATTATTTGTAGTACAAGCACAAATCCTTGACTATGTGGTTATGATGTCTAGCATTATTCATTCCATTATTATGAATATAGCTATAGATATCTTATTCGACTAGAAGAATATATTTGTGAATGAGTAAATGGAATTATTTGATTTAACTTTTCCATATTATGCGGAAGTTTAATTTTAGAAAAATTGTGTTATAGACTTATACATTGACTTAAATTTTTATTATTATTTACAATAGTTTTTGATATATGGTTATTCTTACTGAGCATATGATCTCACCAATTTATTATGTTTTCATTTTTATAGGATGTAAAGCATTATAATATGATTGTCCTAAAAGGATAGGTAAAGGGATATGAGTGTGTTCAAAGGGGACACAATGTGGTTTTTTTCATGATGTAATGTAAAACTTATGTATGTATCTGGTACTTTCATTGATAATAATCAAATCGGTCTATCGAGACATGATCTCTTATGATCATGAAAATCTTATGTAATAATGCACCCACTGTGGGTAACTAGGATCAGGGAGTTATATTTGTTATCAGAAGATGTTTAGTAGACACCATTGATACTAGATTTAGAAAAACTATCATTTTAGAACATTAACCTAAGATAAACTATGAGGATTAGTATAGAAGAACATCCAAAAACATTGAAGTGTAAATATTAAGTGGGTTTTTGAAGAAAATAATTCCCAATATGGATACAAATAGGTAGAGGTGGCTCTGGCACAGATGTACATAAGAGTGAAAACACTGACAAGGGGTTTTGGGATTGACTTTGGTTATATTGGTACACAACAACGGGCCATGTTGAACTCTTAGTATTGAAACTCCCCGGGGATATGCGTAGGATAAATAAAATTTTCATTAAAAACAATTATAGAGGATTTATGACTAAATTCTTCCTCAAAGAAAACATTATTATTATTTTGTATTATATGCATACATTTTTCCATTTATGTTACGTATTTTCCATGTTTGGAATTATGCATTGAGATTCATAAACTAACCGACTGTATTCTATTGATTAGAAATGGTTCCCAATAGAAGGAACAAAAACTACAGTAATATGAATGATTAAATGAGTATGAAGGATCATATCAATCATGGAATTATGCCATCATTTTTAGGGAAAATAGTCTCCAAAAAATTCTCATCATATGAATAAATAGTATCATGTGTTAATAAGATAAGTAAAGAATTCCTTGAGTCCTATGGAATTGAAGTAATGTCAGAGAAGAAAAATATTGTAGAGAGAAAGATGGATAATGTAATGAAGGGAATGAAGGGTTTTCCCATATGTGATTATTGTAGAAATAATCACCTCTGTAAATGATTGAAGGGAATGAGAGTTTTTTATAAGTGTAGAGAAAAATGAAACCATGTACGTAATTGCAAGGGTAAGAATTTTTTTTCAAATGTACAATACTTCATCTGCAATTTGTTGGGAAACAACATGTATCAATTTCCTATTCATTAAAGTGTATACCAAATGATGATATTGGGTAATAATCAAGTTGTTAAACTATCATATATGATGAGGAATAACTAGTGTTCTTATATTTTTTATTAATGAATTCTATCATTTGAGTGTTGTATCAACGATGTACTTGTTATTTTAATTATGGAAATATAAATCGTTCTAATGTGGTACTATTTTATTGAGAATTTGAGAGTATATGGTAAAAATAAAAGTGATTCAAAAGAAAGTTAAAATTATTATAAAGTAATTTTTTTAAGGAAAAATTAGCATTAATATTGTATTGATACTAGGGTAGTGATTTTTTAATATGAGATTGTTGATTTGGATAAGTTTTATTTGATATTCTTAACTACAATAGAACTGATTAAAGGTCTGTTTATTCCATCATTGTTGGAGTATTGAAAATTTTTGGATAAAGGGAATATATATAGTATTTTATAAGGAATAAGGGACATTGAATTTAATCAATAAAGTTTTATGATAATTCATGGTCTTACCATTGTTTAAGAGATTACATGATTAGGTACTCATATGTTATTATGTGAAAAAAAAGTGATCTTCATTATGTTATGTTGACCTTCCTTATAAATTTTTGGACTACGAGTTTGGAGACAATTATTTTGGATAAGTCTAATTATTAGAATGGCTTAAGTTGGACATTGGATACTATGGTTAAAGGATAAAATATTTCATAAGAATATTTTTTGTTTATTTATAAAAAGGACAACCGATATTCGGGAGACAACTCGTCGCATCTAGAAAGGCCATGAAACATGAACCCGCAGCCAATGAGCGACAAGGTTGAATCACCTACCACTAGCCTAAGGGATGTCCAAGTGTGTATAATTTAGTTTTTTAAATGACCATATATATGAATAGAAAATTCATTTATTAAACCCTATATAATTATGATAAATATAATATTTTTGAGTTCTATTACCTTTTAGAGTGAAAGATGAGTTTGTGGTAGAAATTAGATAAAGGATGGAACTCTACTTGTTATGTATTTTATTTTATTTTATCTTATTCTATGAATAATTTAATTCATAAATTTATATAAAGGATCTTAAAACCAAAAATTTAATATCCTAATACCTTATTTTTTGATGAACCAATAATATTTTAATTCATCATATATTTATGGATTTGAGGCCATCAATTTTCATTTTATTGTTCAGATGTTTATGATTGATGACCTCAATACCTCCCTCTAAGTATATACATTCTTCCTCTAATTACGTTTCTCAAATTTCCACAAATGTTCACCTATTCTAAATCTTAATTTGGTGGTGACTATTCCAATTCTCCTCCCCTCTTATTAATATTAAATTTTATTAACCCTATTTCAGATGTGGGTTTTCCACAAATGTATTTTCTATTTTAAACCATTTATTTTCGATGAACAATTTCAAATTTTGAGGATGAAATTTATTGAAGGAGAGAAGAATGTAACACCCCAATATTTCATAGTAAGGTATATTTTTAATGTAATTCAATTTCTTATATTACATGCAACACAGACTCGACGAGCGTTATATGAAAGATTGAGTTTTGCGAAACACCACATTATTATTATAATTATTTAAATGATATATTTATTTATCAATTAAATATTAAGATATCATTTGTATAAAATAAATTTTTATTGTTATTTTTAATGTTTTCACTAAAATAAAACATATTTATACTGAAATGTATACATTTTTCTTAAAATAGTTATATATTTAGAATAATTATTTTCATAAAAAGAACTATTTTTTATCTTCTTTTTTGAACAAAAATAAAATTAATATTAGACACCCATAAAAATTAATTTGGTAAAATAGTCTTCATTTATGGACTATGAATATCAAAATTATCATAGAGTGACTTTTTGGTATTATTCTAAAAACTACCAATTTTTGATGAATATTAAAAAATATTACACAATACATAATAATTGACTATTTATTTAAATAAATATTATTTATAATTAAATTTATTTTATATTTATAATTGATAAATAATACTTGTATTTTTCCAATTTAATTTATTGGAGTGATTTTATAATAATATTAGATATATAAAATTTTATTGATTTTTTAAATTCTTTTACCAACCATCAAGGAACATTTGTAAATTTTCAAAAAACCTAGTTTTTCCACTCCTCTTAATTGAATTTAAAAAATCTGAGAGACATTATTTACATAAGTAAAATTTTGTTCAATAAGATGGAAATTTTTTTTTGTGAATAGTAACTGTGGAATATAATTTACCACGGTAAAAAGAAAATAACGTAATTAAAGGTAAAAATGGTATTATAAAGAGTAGTTAAAAATGTTTTATTTTGGGAGAATAGTAACTTTTTAGGCATTACACTATTTTATTTACTGTATTAACCTTATTCTATTTAAAGATGCGTTAAAATTGTAAAATTGCACTTTAATAACTAAACCATTTGAAATATATGGTCATACCTAAGATAAATTTGGCTATAAATGTGCATTAGAAAGATAAAAATATTTCCTATATCCTGGTATTTTATTTATAATTTTTAGACATTAAATAATTAAATTTAATTATGACACAACGATGATAAATTAATTACCTTATTAATGAATGATTAAAATAAATGATATTATAAATATAAAAAATATTGTAAATTTATAATTTTTATTCATTAAACTATTTTTCTAGTTTAATATGAGATTTTAGGGTTAATTTATTGTATTTTATTCGTTGTTATCATGTTTTTTTGGCTTTCAAAAAAACCAAATACTAAATAGTGTCCAAATTGACAAAAATGAGTTTTTAAAACAAATACTATATTATTAAATGACATTATATTCCTAAAAATATATGTATTTACAAAATGACTTACATAATGATATATATGTTATTAATTAACCACTTGATGTTTTCTTTGGATTTTATAGTAAGCTTATTAACCATGTAATATAAAAATACTAGAATACATTGTAAAAGTTAAACTATTTAGCTAATAATTAAATAAAAAAGATAAGGGTAATACGGTGACCTAAACTTGTATAAAACACATTGGTTGAGAATATTTAGACTCATCCACTCCTTATCCTAGAACAAAATCCATTTGGATCCTTTATAAATCGAAACTGATTTTATAATAAAATAATTTTTCAATCTTTTCCTAAAGTGACCCACACCTCTCTTATAAAAAGGTACATACCCTTTTCTTATTTTCACACCTCAAAATACATTTTTCTCAGCCATAACCAGCTCAAATATCCTCCCAACTACCCTCACATAATCCTAGAGTCCTTACATTGATCAGAAAGAAATCCTATGGATTCCTTTTAATCAAATCAAAAGGATGTACCCGAAAAAGAGATTATAATTTCATAACCTCTTTGAAAGTTCATTTCTTCTTCCACTTCCACATTCATTGTTGTTTACATTCCAAAATAATAATTGTAGTACCTCTTACAAAATATGATTTTATTATATATATGGTACAACCATGTTCATTATTCTATCAATCTTATTAATGAAAAAGTCACCATACGAGCATATGTATGGTGTACCGTCTCCACATCGTGGTGTAGTTTATTATTCAACACATCATTATTTGGATCGGTATAATAATGAGTATAATTGATTTAAATAACAAATATAACATGTTAATGATTATGTATATATGATATACCATCCAATTACATACCAATTCACCATCAATAGAATTATATTGTCGCACATGTGTACGTACGAATTACCGTCTCCACGAATGTGTTGAGAACCATTCCCCATCGTAACCATTCAAGAATATTTTTTAGTAAATGATTAAAAATAATTTTTTATAACTTAATATGATTCTATATAAGAATCAAATACATCATATCCATTATAATCATGACTTACAAAAAAAGACAAATAATGGAAAACGAATCAGTTAACACATGAAACAAAGAAACTACTAAAATATTATTAACAAAGCAATATTAAAAGATCATATATGATATCATATTTATATATGTGGTTCTTTTATAAGTTAATAAAAATTATTTAACTATTATACTAGAGTTTAACATACCCTTGACCAAGAAAAAGTACATAGTAAGGGTTAATTTTACAATATCTTTATTATCTGAGGATTATTATATGCGAGAAACTATTAGGAATTATTTATCATCGCCTTCCGTTTTTCATAAAAATTTATAAAATTTTTTATTAATTATTTCCTAGAATATGGTTTAATTTCATTTATATCCTTGTTTTACTTTTTTTAAAATGTTTTGAAAGAAATCTTTTCGTTGATTTCCAAACAAGGTTTTTAATTACCTTTTCGACAAATCAATGTATGATTGTTTTTTAATATATACAGTGGGTGCGTCAATTTTCTATCATTATAAAACCATTGAAGCTTCCATAAAAAGATTATAAGAATACTTTAAAAATAAATGTTTTCTTTTATAATTAAGTGACTTTTAAATGATTTTAATATTTTAAGTGAAATTTCTCTCAAATTGTTTTGATTTTGTCTATGCCAACATACTTTGATTGATTTTGCACTTCATTGAAGTTGATTTATTATGATACAATCTTACATATTATTTTGAATGTTTTGTGATATTATTAACTATGGATGTGTTATTCTTATACCATTCATGATTTATTGTTAAAGTATTATGATTTTTTGGCTATTTTTAATACAAATTTATTTTTTATGCTTCAACCTATTTATACGAAAAATGAATTAGACATAGTAAGTGATGGGTAGAGCCTAGTATAGCTCCTCGATGAATCAGTAGGTATCATAGAACAAAATCGTTTCTTAGAACAATGCCTTGAGAAAGTTTTATTTGTAGTCTTGGCACGAGACCTTGCCGATGTAGTTGTGATGTCCAGCATTAATTGATAAAAATGGTCTAATTTTAATTTAAATCCAATTAAAAATATTATCTAAATATACAATATAACATAATAAGAAATTAGTTTTGAACAAAAATTTTGTATTATTCAATATTCAAAAAAATATTAATGTCTTTAAAAAAATACCATATATTCACAAATATTTAATTTTCTTATTAAAATTAAAAAAAATTATTTTATTTTTTCAGATAATATATTTAAAAATAGAAAATTTTTATTTGAAATGTTTTTTCTATAAAAATTATGTAAAAAACCTTTCATGAATATACAATTTCTTATCATTAAAATTGGATCCTTTATTATTTTAATCTTTTGTAAATTTTTGTATGAATACAAACAATTTTATAAACATGTGTATACATAATATAGATATACATGTTCATTCCAACTAATATTATTGAAAGGTGATAACTACCTCTTAATCTACTAATATTAATAGTAGATTACAATAAGATATAACTCAATCTTGCGTGACATATAAGATTCCAAAGAAACTAATAGTTTAATGGGTTGTAAATTATTGGAGATAAAATATATTTTATGGTAAAATTACAGTATTAATCATAAATATTAATATACATTAAAAAGAATTATTCTACCAATACATGGGGTGTTATATCATTCCCCTCTTTTGGAAATTGTTTCCTAGAAATTTTATTCACACATAAAATAAGTGGGAATATGTTTTTAACATAAAATGTTAAGATTAAAAAGTATCCACATTAACCATATGGGTTTCCCATAAAATCGTAACATTATTAATCACCTTATTCTCCCACACTTCAACATTATAGTCACAAATTTGAACTGGTTGTTTTACATAATAAATATTATCCTATAGATGAACTACTCTATGGATCAAAAACATGAGATGAGTCTGGTACATATTTCCATAACATTCAAACACGAAATATGATGTGAACATGGGATAAAATCACATGTAAGGACACTCAGTAGGATAATTTTCCAAATTTCTCTTGGTTTTCATACATTCTAATGAACCTTCATCTTAGCTTCCCCTTCTGACGAAAACACATCACACGTTTCCAGGGATAAAATTTAAAAAATACATGATCACCAACCTCATAAAGAAATGTACTTTCTCCTATTATCCACATAACTCTTCTAATTTCTCTAAGTTGTGCTCTTGTGTCACTGAATGAAATGTACTTTATTTTGGTTTTCCTATAACAACTCTAGTACCAATAATATCCTTTATCATATATCATCCCCAAAATCCAATGTTTGACATCACATTCAATATAATTCAACAAAAAATTCCATCTATATATCAGAATGAAAATTATTATTGTAAGATAAATAAACAATTTTTTTTTCAATGCCAACATTCATGGTAGTCCAATGAGGAAGAATGAAACATATATTCCATAGTTGATGTAATCCGCTATGAATTTCGACATGATAGAGGATACAACACTATATTGCAATTTTATTTAGTACCCAATGACATTTGACGTCCTTTCCAAAAATTTGATGTGACCTAGTGATGAAAGTCTGATTCAGTGGAGAGAGGAACTCCATGTAACCTCATAATCTATTTCAAATACATTTTTTAGGATCGAAATAATGATGTAGATGTTTAATATATAGGAGGGGGTGAATTGTATAATTTAAATTTTTTTGGAACAATTAATGTAGTTTAAAAATTCATATTTATTAACAAAGTTCAACAACATAAATTGAAAAGACCTCTTAGTTTTACAAACTTGATAAATTCCAAAAATTCGGTTCTTGAAATAAAACCTATGATAAGTTTATAGGGACAAGGATTACACTTTAAAGCCTACAGAATCTTACAAATTAGAGTATAGAAATATAAGAATGTATAACATATTTATACTCTCCTTGATAATCAAAATGCAGCGGAAAACAAACTTGAAACATCATAAGTAAAAATTATGAAACCTTTTATCCCAAAGAGTGCGGTATCCAACAATCATGGATAAAGGTCCCATGATTTATAATTTAATCAATGTCTATATTACCCACACTAGGGTAAGCCCTCGATAGGAATATCAAAGTCTGCCTTTCTATCCCTACAATCCCTTGAACTTCAAGGTAGTCGGCACCTATGTCTTCTTTATCAATGAACTCCTTGAAATTTAATGTAGTCGGCACCTATGTCTTCCTATCCCCAAAAGACCTCGATTGTACACACCAACAACTAGAGTCACACAAAGCAATCCGATCATGATATTTAGTATGCACAAAGCAGGAGAGTCTCTCTATATAGAAATCACTTCAGCAGTATGTAATTTCTAGAGTTGTAGAATAGTGTTTGAGCTCGTTCAAATGAGCTCTTATTCATAGGAACATTTACAATGGTCAGCTCCCTCCTCCAACTGTCATATTTTTCCATGAATTTCAGAGGGACCTATAGACATGTCACTCAAACGATGGTTAATTATAAATAGAATGCATGAAATCGTTTTATAAATATAACAAGGATAAGTAAAATATGGTTTCTATATTAAATATATTTTTTGGACTCTAAGAAAAAAAATAAAGTACAATGTCTAAGAGGAAAAAATTTGGAGTCAATATTACAAGGATATTTGGATTCTGTTTTCCAAGGAATTTGGAATAAGGATTGTGTAGACTTCAGAACTTCAATTATGATTAATTTGGAGTCATAATTCTAATGAATTTGGATGTTTAATTATAAGGAATTTGGTTTCCGAATTTTAAGGAATTCGGACTCAGAATTCTAATTAATTCAAAACCTGAATTCTATGGAATTCAGAGTCTGAATTCTAAGAAATTCGGAACCGGAATTCTATGGAATTCAAAAACCAAAATTCAAAGGAATTAGGAACCTGAATTCTAAGGAATTCAAAACCAATATTATAAGGAATTAGGAACCTGAATTTCAAATAATTCTAGGTATGAATATCAGAGAATTCAGAGTTTGAATTTCATAGAATTCAGAGTCTGAATTTCATATAATTTAGAATCTAAATTTCAGAGAATTTTGAGTCTGAATTTCATAGAATTCAGAGTCTGGATTTAATAGAATTCTGAATCTGAATTCAGATACTGTAAACTAAATATGCGATATCTATGTACTTATAGAATTCTGAGGCTTTAGATATGAAACTGAATTACACACAAAGGAATAAAAGGAGTTAAATTTAGAGATACTAAAAAATGAACAATGAAAAACATGTAAGGATAAATTTCCTTGAGGAAGGAAATTTTTTATTTATTTAGAAGATTTTGAGTGGGAAAAAAATTTCCCTTGTGATAGAGTGTTTGTGATTTTCGAAACATATAGGAATGGAAAAGTCATAAGGGAGCCTTATTGATTCAACAATATCCCCCATTTTGGAAATAAAAAACATCCTTACCAAAAATAATAAAAGGACTTTTAAATTTTTATGATCTTGAAAAAAAACTTATCTCCCTTTACTTAAGGATCATATTGAATACCACTAACTCCCCCTTAGGCTTTGGAAACCCTAAGAATCATATTCTTGATTTTCTGAAATAGATTTTAGATTTTATTTCATACGAAAATATTCATGATAAATACTCCCCCTTGGATGAAATCCCTGGTACAGAGGGAAATTTATTCTTTTCTTAGTATTATTTTTTACATTGATTTCTCTCCGTTTATTATTTTAAAAAAGGAATAAAGGGAATTGAAAAGAAAACATGGTACCTGAAATTTTACTATTAACAACCGAAAATATGAATTGAAACAAGAATATCACTATGATTGAAATAAATTGTATAGTAGGAAAATACAACAAAAGATCTAATTTGAATGAAATTATCCCTCTTTATAATCCGTTATCAGCTTCTTCCCAATTGTCCAAAGCTTCCTAAATTCATTGTGATCATCTTTAATATGCATTATCAGCTGATTCTGATCTTCACATTTCTTTTGTATGTCTTTAATTTTTTCTCCCTAAGCCTTAACAATTTCAGCCTATGCCTTCAAGGCTTCTTCTTATTTAGAATGTTTTTCCTTAGGCAAAATTTTAAGACCCCTTTCCCTATTCCAACTCTCAACAGCTAAATACAATTTCCCATTCAGATATTTCACTTCTTTCTTCAGAGTTGTATCTTCGAGATATATTTTTTCATCAAAATACATAGTGAGATATTTCAAATTTTCATCCTTGGTTTCAAAAGAATCCTTGAAATTATCTTGAAAATCCTCAAGAATTCTCATTTCATCAATAGTTCTTACACCAAATAGTAATCTTCATGTAAGATATTTTTTGGGATTCATAATTAATGAATTTATTTTTTGAAATCAGCCTCAAGTTAGACACATTTATCCATCAAAATTGATATTGTATCTATTTTCTGATTTAATGAATATAGAAGCATTTGATATCTTGAATATATGTTTGTAAATATCAGAATAGTACCAACCAGCTTCTTCAAAGACTGAACAACAACGTCATGGCCAAGAGAAGATGATTCTGAATTCGAATTCTTTGATGATGAGGATTATTTCTCAAGCACATCAGATTTCCTCTTTGATGAACAACCAGTATATTTCTTCATAACCAAAGATATGATAAGAGTATCAACCATCACCTGATTACCCATATCTTTTTTTAAATGATCTGATCATCTTTATATGATTCATGATTGCTGTGTGATAGCTAAAATATTTCATCTTCATCAAAAATTTCCTTCTAAACTTCTACCTGAGGATATCTTTGATGAATAATATCATGGTTACTACATTCTTCCAGGAATTTATTGTTGAATTCTTGATGATCCTTGTCATCTATTCTAGGTGTATCAAGCTCAGAAGATTCATCTCCAGAAGTTTGGTTTGACATCTTCTCGGAAGGACATTCCATCTCATCATAATATTCCACTTGTCGTATCATGTCATCATTGTCACCACTTCTTTATTTTTCTTTGTCCATTTCTTGTTATACTTCTTCCTCAACATCCTCTTCCACTTCTATTTCTAATACTACTACTACTACTTATTCTTGATGTGGTCCCAGAATCACCAACTTGTTTCCCGAAGTCTCTGGAAGTCATTCTTTGAAAAACGATTCATGTACGAGAATATTATCGGAGGCTTTTTCAGTAGCCTTAAGAAGATATTGAATGATTTTAGCTTCAAAATTTTTCTTCTTCTTATATTTCTCTTATTTCTCAATATCTTTTGTATCTTTCATCTTCAGGGATTTTTCCTCAGCAGGATCCAAGAAAAACATTGGCTCCCCTTCATTGTATTTTTTTTGACTTCACTCCACATAGCCAATACTTCATCAGGATATGATTTTTGCTTCTTCGTCTTTGGGGTGCATATTGAATTTCCTTGGAAACATAAACATTTTATATCTCTTGAATTTCCATCCACCTTTCGTGGATGTTTTCCCTATGACATATTTCTTTGATAATGGTCCATCTTCTACATTTGACAAATCATAAGACACTCTAGAATCACCATAAAATCCAATTTTCATTCTCCTTAGAGCGTCATCACTTAGAAAAATCACCCTAAAATTTCATGACTTCGATTTGCAGAAAAGTTTCGTTAATTCTAAAAAAGAAACAATGATATTTGATATGATTTACAGATACATGATATTCTTAGACTTCAGATTCCCATTCATGATATTCTCAATTGCAACCAAAATATACTTAAGCATATTCATCTTCTAGAGGTTCATTATGAAATACAAAACATACATATCTCTTTTCTTTAGAGTATCATTATCTCCATTCCTAGGAATGATAAATCCTTGAACCCAAAGTCCTAGATTATGCAAATTCTTAAAAAGACGAAAAATCTTCAGAGTCTTAACTCTTTCCAAACCAAGGCACTACAAGGTCTATTCTTTGTTAAAACATTTTATATGATCACATAACTTATGGGAACAAAATTCAGCTTCTCCATCATAAGGTATTTCAATCAAACTGGATTCCATAGAATGATAAAAAGACTAAGTCTTACTATAACTCCTGAAAGAAAATTTTTATTTTCCTCCTTTATTAAAAAAATATATAGATTCATAAAACTCCACTAGAAATTCTGGAATCACCTGATCCTCTTCCTTGTGATTCGATATAGCTATACTCTCCCAACCAATTAACATGATGTTCTTTGAGATGATTGAATCATACTTACTAATGAAGTCCGGGTCTACCAATCTTTCATGATAAATTTTCCATTCATATATTTTGTTTATGGTTTAAATTTATTTCTAAGGAGAGGATTTTTTGGACATTCAGAACTGAAGAAGATCAGAGAAATTCATAATGGTCTTATATAGGAAGGTAGAGCTTCAACACGCAAGAGCATGGGGTTCGATGTGGGATGATCATTGGGGGTCATTTATATAGGCAACTGAAGTGACAGTTCAGCTTCCCTGATTGAACCAACAGTTGGATGCATCTTGAGAAGATATGACAGTTGAGATGATAGCTGAAGAAGGATTTTTATAGATTCTGATCATTTGAGGTTTTTAAAAAACATCAGACATAAGGAAAAGTGGATCAGATAAATTAAAAAAAAATACCAACAAAGAAAAGAAGACTAAGAAAATTTTGGAAATGAAACATACCATTCATATTTATAGGAATATTATTGGTAATGATGAAAAATTATTTTTGAATAACATTATATTCTGATATTTTTATTGGGAAAAAATCTAAGAATACAAAAAAATTGACTACAAAAATTTTGATTACGAAAATATTTTACTAAGTAAATTTTGACTAAGAAAATTTTTGACTATGAAAAGTTTTTATTTATTTACTAATAGGCAAATGTACTAACCCTATGAAAATGATTTTTACACTGTATGTAAATAGGTTTCAACAAGAAGTTAATATGGAAGATTACCTTATGGTTATCATTCATAAATTCTGTATAATGTATTCAAATCTATCATATAGTAATGATATTGTGAAAATATCATCAAGTTGATCTTGTGTTTCGATAAATTGAAAATGATATCTTTTTTGTGTGTGTGATCCCTAAGAAAGTGGTTCCTAATATCTCTTTATTTTTCAAGAGGTTAATGTGCAACATTTTTATTTAAGGCAATGCCACTAGTATTATAAAAAAATTGTGTTTTGGTAAAACTCATACCATTGTCTACAAATGTGTGTACCATCCACAATACTTGAGCACAATGTATTCTAGCTGCTATATAATCTGATTCAGAAGTGGAAAGTGCTACTTAGTGTTACTTTTATGGATGACCAAGAAACTAATGAATCTCTTAAGAAATGGAAGGGTTCGGATATACATTTCATCTCCGTTCTACATCCACTAAAGTCAGAATCCAATTTTTCTTAAAACCAAATCATTTTCAGAAGTATAAAAGAGTCCTAGATCCACAGTTCCCTTTATAGAGCGAAAAATCCATTTCACTACCATTAAATGAGATTTCATAGGATTCGATTGATATATTGCACATAAGAATACCAAAAACAGTATGTCTGGATGACTAGCTGTCAAGTAAAGTAAACTTTCTATCATACCTCTAAACGATGCTTGATCTACTGGTTTCCTAGCTTCATCAAGATCAAATAAATATGAGGTAGCAATGAGAGTACTTATACTCTTAGTTTTTTCATATACATACTTTTTAAGAAGATATTTAATATACTTATGTTGGGATATATATATTTTTTCTAGTTTTTTAGAAATCTGAAAAACAAGGAAAATGTTAACTCACACATCATACTCATTTTGAACTCAGATTTCATTAGATCCGCAAAAGAATCTGTTAACGATTTCTGAGTTGAACCAAATATAATTTCATAAACATAAATTTGAAAAATAAAAACATTTTTTTGTATATAATTCATTATAAAAATGGATGGATTATCATTTCCCTTAACATAATTTTTTTGAAGCAAAAATACTATAATTCTATCATACGTGGCTCCTGGGGTTTGTCTAAGTACATATAAATATTTGATAAGTTTAAAAACATGTTCAAGAAGATTTTTATCTTGAAAACCATATGGTTGTTCAACAAGAACATTCTATTGAACATAACCATTATGGAAAATCACATTTAACATTAATTTGAGAAAGTTTGAAATTAAATAATTCTACAAAGGCTTGTAAAATACTAATAGATTCAAGTCTAGCTATTGGAGAATAGGTTACTTCACATCCTATTAATTCTTGTTGATTATATCTTTATCAAAAAATATATATTTATTTATTACCATGATTCAATTTTCATTGCACATATTTCTGAAAACCCATTTTACTCTAATAAAAGATGTTTTCTAAGTTCATTCAACCAAGGTCCAGAATCTATTCCTTTCAAATTCATTTAGCTCATCTTGCATAGCTTTTATCCAATTTTAATCACCTAAAGCTTCATCCATTCTTTTTGTTTCAAATTGGGAAAGGAAATCCAGATGTTATATTTCATTTCATAAGGAACTTCTAATCCTTATAGGTTGATTTACATAACCAATGATACTATCTCCGAGATGATTCTTTGGAAACAACTGATTTGGGTTTTGTAAAATATGTTCATCAATTTATCGTTGGAATTATTCTAAGGTAAATTCTTCAGAAACATTTTATTGAACATTTTCTTTATGAGTAAGATCTTCTATCAAGTGTTGATAATCATTTTTTGAAAAAAAATCTGAGGATATAGGTTGTGGATATTTAAAAACAAAAGGATCAGTTTCATCAAATTTAATATGTATTGTTTCTTCAACAATACTAGTATTTTTATTGAAAACTATATAAGACATAGATTTTGTAGATTTACCTATGAAAATTCATTCTTCATATTTTGGTGCGAATTAGTGTACATTATTGTTAGTATTTAGAATGAATACCTTGAAACCAAAAACCTTGATGTAGGAAATTCTAGGTTTTCTACAATTCCATAACATGTAAGGAGTTTTACTAAGAAAAGGTCTAATAAATACACGATTTATAGTATATAAATCAGTACATACAGCTTCTTCCCAAAAATGTTTGGCTATAAAATATTCACTCATCATGGTTCTTGTTATCTTTTGAAGCATTCTATTTCTTCTTTCAACAACACCATATTTTGAATGTTTTCTCTGTGCAGAGAAGGTATGAGGAATTCCTTTTCATCTAAAAAAAGATTCAAAATCATATTTTTGAAATTCTCCCCCTTGATCACAATGAATAGTTATCAAGGGAAGGGTTTTCTCATTTTTAACAAGGTCTCTAAATCTTTTGAAATAAAAAAAGAATCCGATTTATTTTCTAGATAAAGACCCATGTAAATATATTGTAATCATCAACTATGAAAAATAAATAATATTTTACTTCAATGATTCCAATTTGTGTTGTACAAAAATGATCCAAATTCACCAACTTTAATGCATCAAGGGTTGAGACTTCACTGACTGATTTAAAAATGGATTTATGATTTTTCCATATTGTCAAGGATCAAAAACTTTTGAAGAATCAAATCTAAGATCCAGTAGATCCTTAACGAATATTTTCTTTTAGAGTTTGCATGGGTTCCAAAGTTATAGTGCCCTATCCTTCTATTCAATAACCAATAATTATCTTCCATTGCACTAAGAAAATGTAGATATTGTCTCCTAAGGTCTTCTATGTTTAGTGTGTTAACATTCTCTTGCCTATGGGAAGAAATAATAAACTCTTCCTTGTAATTGTGTACTAAATACATTTAATTTCTAAAATTCACATGGAAACCTTCTTCACATTATTTAACTATGACAATAAGGTTTTCTTTAAGACCCTTAACAAATAAAAAAATTGGAATACATGTTTTTCCTAGAATAACATTATTAATAATACAATATAATTTCTCCCTGAGCATTATCACCAAAAGTCACTTTTCCTTATTTTGACTTAATAATATTTTTAAATAATTATTTATTACCAGTCATGTGTTAAGAACATCCACTATCAATGTAACATGTATTTTTGATGTTACTATATTTATTTTCCTAATAATAAGAGTGTTAGAATTTTAGAACCCAAACAATATTCGAGCTGGAAACTGCAGAAAGAAAATTTTTAGTAAACCAGATTTTCATTGAAAAATAATCAATATGAAAACATCAGGGTTGTGTTTTGTTTAAGGAGCAATTTTTCCCCAATTCCCACCACACTGACACTTAGTTCAGAATTGGGAACTTTTAAGAACATCATAATTATTACTAAAAATGGGTTTTGAATGAGTGTTACCAAATCTAGAATTATTCCATAGAAGATGAATTTTGGAATAAATATTATCAATTTCTTCTTTACCTTAGTTAATGTTTGACAAACACTTCCTCAAGGGAAAAATTTCTGACTTTATCATAATAACTAAGATTTTATCATAAAAAATTATTACTTTTAGAAGTAGATATAGTCTTGAAATAGTTTTTCATAGAAATTATTTTTTCTAGATCCATAGAAAGTTTATTCTTCTCAGAATTAACTTCCTTAATAGTTTTTTAAATACATTCAAAATCATATATTTTCTTATCAAGATCTTTAGAAAAATCTTGATACTTCCTTAGTAATAATAGAAATCAAATATTTTTTCTTATGAAGCTTTTCATTGAAATTAGAATTTTCATTCTCATGCAGCATAGAAAACCAAGAAACATCATCATAAGTAGGTAAAGTATTATCTTTATCTAAAGAAGATTCTTCCTTTGATAATTCATAATATTTTTTATCACTATATTTACTGTTCAATGATACATTAGAGAACGATTCAGCATTGTCTACCTTATCCATTTCACATCGACTTTCAATAGGTAACTTGTCCAGTAAAACAAAAATCTTATGGCCAAATGATTCATACTATAAGGATTATTTACAATAGTAACCACCACTGGCACTCCATGTGTCATTGGATTTTAAAATATTCATAGACATGGCCTTTTAGTACATCTTTCTATTCCTTTTAGAATGCTTTTCCATTATATATTTTCTATTAATTATTTCACAATCTGGCCTTATATATCCCGCTCATTTGCATTCATAGAAAGTGACTTACGAGTGTTTCTTTCCCTTTAATTATTTATTATTGTCTCTAGTTTGAATGTTCATATATACCAAAATGTTTTTCATCCTTCAGGTAAGATTAGAAAACTATTTTTATGAAGATTCACTTCCACTAGATTCAGATTTAATAACAATCCTTTTAGATCTGGATATTGTAACTCTCTATGGAGTCGTGGCATTTATATGATTTGAATTTGTTGTAAAAACAACACTTCCATTTCCATTATTCTTCTTATTTAGATCTGTATCTCTTTTCATTCTTGTATCATGTTGAAGAATAGTTCCAAAAATCTCATCAAGAGTAATCTGTGAGACTTTCTTAAACTCATCAATAAATGTTCTCTGGGATTCCCATTAATTAGGCATGATGTTTATAATCTTTTCTACAAGAACCTCATCTTCTAAACCTTTTTCACCCAAGTATTGTAATCTATTATGAATTTTCATAAAAATTTTTTGTACCATACAAACTAGTTCTTTATAAGGAAACCAAAAACAATGATATTCATTGCTGAGAATAGCTCTTCTAGTTTCTATAACATTGGATGTTCCAAAATGAGTAACCTCCAATTTCATCCAATACAAATTGCTGCTTCACAAGGAGAAATCTGGCTATATATATTCCTAGTCATGGAACACAAAAAAGTATTTCGTAACTTGTAGTTTAGTTGATATTATGACTTTTCTTGATTAGTAAATGTTTTGACATCCCTATCAAGAATATTGTAATCTTCAATATGAATGACAATTTTCACTCCAGTGTTAATAACAAAAGACTTTATACAATCTCTCCAATATTGATAATCATTCCAATCAAATATAGGTGGTCTAGAAGGATTAAGATTTTCAATCAAACCAACATTCATTATCTCCATCTTGAAAAAAATATCATTCCATAGAAACTTGTTATTAATAAAAGTTTGTAAACAAGGATAAAAATACAATGCACGAAAATTATAAAACAATAAAAAATGAGCATGAAAACATATATGTGAATATAAGTATTTCAGATACATCCTTTGATACTAATTGTAGAATCGAAATAATGATGTATAGGGTTAATATACAAGAGGGGGTGAATTGTATATTTTAAAAATTCCTTTGGAACATATAATGATGGTAAAAAAATTCTACTATTGAACAAAGTTAAAAAAAGTAAATTCACAAGGCCTCTTAGTTCTAAAAACATGCTAGATTCAAGAAATATGGTTCGGTAAATTAAACATAGAAGAAGTTTACAAGGACAAATATTCTACCTTAAAGCGTATATAATCTTACTAATCAAATTATACATATACAAGAGAGCATAAGATAGTTATACTTTCCTTGATTACAAAAATACAGTGGAAAACAAATTTGAAACAATACAAGTATCAAGTATGAAATATTTTAACCCAAAGAGTAAGGTATCCAACAACCTTGGATAAAGGTCCCTTGATATATACTTTCAATAATGTCTGTATTACTTACACAAGGGTAAGACCTCGATAGAAATATCAGAGTTTGTCTTGATATCCCATCAAGCCCTCAAACTTGAAGGTTGTCAGAACCTCTGTATTCTTTATCAAGGAAGTCCTCAAACATTAAGGTACTCATCACCTCTGTCTTCATCTCCCCGGAAGCCTGGGATTGTACACAACAAAAATCAGAGTCTCACAAAGGAATCCAAAACAGATGTTCAGTACACACAAATCACGAGAAACCATTTCTCTAGATATCACTTAAGCAGCATATAATTTATAGAGTTGTTGAATAGTGTTTGAGATCATTAAAATGAGTTCATATTTATAGGAACATTTCTAATAGTCGACTACATCTAGAAATGGTCATATTTTTCCTTGAATTTCGGAGGGACCTGTACATCTGTCACTCAAACAATGGTTAGTTAGAAATAGAATACACAACAATTTTTTATATTTATAATACGCCTAAGTAAAATATTGTTTCTCTATCAAATCTATTTTTTAGAGTATAAGGGAAAAGAAGTTCAGAGACCATGAGGAAAATATTAGTATTCTATATTACTTTATATTCATATTCTGTTTTCTATGGAATTTGAAATCAGAATTCTATAGAATTCGGAGACTAAATTCGGAGGAATCTAGTGTATGAATTCTAACGAATTCCTAGTCTGAATTATAAGAAATTAAGAGTCTGAATTCTATGGAATTAGGAACCTAAATTCAATGAATTTAGGAACCTAAATTCGAAGGAATTCGGATTCTAAATTCTAAGGAATTCAGACACTGAAATCTATGGAATTCAGAACCTAAATTCTAAGGAATTCGGAACCTGAATTCTAAGGAATTTGAAACCTGAATTCTAAGGAATTTGGTACCTAAATTTCAAAGAATTCAGCATTTTAATTTCTGAGAATTCTCTGTATTAATTTTAGATAATTCAGAGTATGAACATCATATATTTCATAGTCTGAGTTATAGATAATTCGAAGTCAAAATTTCAGAGAATTCGGAGTCTAAATTTCAGAGAATTTGGAGTCTGAATTTAAGAGAATTCAGAGTTTGAATTTCAAAGAATTCAGAATCTGAATTCGAATCTGGAAAGCAGAATACACTGTATCTAAGTACATATATAATTATGAGGTTTTAGATGTGAAACTGAGTTTTACACTTAAGAATAAAAAGAAATAAATTAACAGAGGCTAAAATATGGACAATGAAAAATATGTAAGGTTAAATTTTTTTGGGGAAAGAAAACTATCCTTATTAAGGGAAATCTTAGTGGAAAAAGATTTCTTTGAGATACATTGTCTGTGATTTTCAAAATATTGAGGAATGTAAAAGTCATAAAGAAACATTATCGACTCAATACATTCTAGATTTCTTGTGTAAAAAATTGTATCTCATGTAGAATGTAAATGTGTTGATATAGTTAATCATTCAATAATAACAAAAATCTCATTATTACCTTGAAATGAATATAGAAATCCCACCATGAAATCCATTTATATATTCTCATATTTCTAGTTTAGTATGGGAAATGTTTGTAGAATCTCCTTTGGTTACTATCCCTCTAATTTAACCTGTTGAAAATTCAAAAACATAACATTAAATTGAGTAATATCTATATTCATTCCATCCCTCGGTTAATACTCCTAGAGGTCTTTGTATATCATAGTGATTACTGGATAAAAGGAAACCATACAACTATGTGCTTCAGTCAAAAAATCCTACCTCAATTATGATTCATAATGGTGACATAAGACTTTCTGAAATCGTAAAGTACATTAATCATTGATTTTAAAATAAGTAAACTTATGGTTGTTAATAGATTCTACATTTTCTATAGAATATTTATCTAACTTATAAGAATTATAAATTATTTATGATAAATTAATTTATACTAAAACATGAAAAAAATATGGGATTTCTAAAAATCATTAGATAATTAACCACATGGTAATTATCCAAATGTAACATGATCAATGTAGCATTACATTTTCATATAAATAAATAAACCACCATGTTTTATTTTCCATGATGTTAATGTATTGTGCAATAATAATCCTTAATTAGATCCATCCATATTATGTGTCTCATGTTCAACTATTTATGGGTGAACATATACATAAAAATATTGTGATTGGAATATATTTTACACTTCCCTCCCATAATAATGATGCCTCCAAATATTTTAATGAAAAAACAAAATAAAACAATTAAAAATCTTATATAGGTTAATTTTACTTTTGTGTTTTCAATTGACATGAATCATTGGAAATTAACATCCCATTTCTATTCATGACATAATAAATTTATTTTTGTTAACTATCACTATAAATGACCGATTCATCATTTAACAAGGAGGGATAAAAACTGGGTCATTGAACTCTCTTTTTTAAAAACCCCATTGGTAAAAACCCATTATTTCAAGAAAACTATGAATCATTGTTACATTGGTTAGTTTTCAACACTATATCTGAACATTTTTTATATAATGGTAAATAGTTATTCCATCTTCTGAAAAACTATGTCCACCGAATTAAATTTGTTGCAAAAAACATCAATCTTACTAAATATTCTATATATATTATATTATATTAAATTTTTCAAAACATTATTTATGAAAACTTCGTGTTCCTCGGGGTTCTTAGAATAATGAAAAATATAATTTATTAGAATAACCACAATATGATCAAAAAATTGATTAAGGACACTATTCATATGATTTATATTATATAAAGTGCAGTAGATAAACTAGAGAGAATAAATTCAAAATCATAATTCCGAAATCTTTTCTGAAATTATTTTTTTGGAATGTCATCCTACACAACATTATGTTTATGGTACTTGGACCTCTTATAAATATTTTAAAAAAATATATTTCCCTTGAGTTGACAAAAAAATTACTTATATGATGAAAATAACACTTCTTCCTAATAGTGATTTATTTAAGACTCTATAATCAATGAAGAGTCTGATGGAACCATAATTAAATTTGAAAAACAAAAAAAAGAGAAACCAATTTTAATGTTCTATGTCGAATGAAATTTTAATGAAGAAATTCATGAAGCTAGTTTTTCAATTCTACAACTTCTACCATAGCCATTCGATAAGGGGATTTAGAAAGATGCCTATAATTTAAAAATAACCAAAGAAAAATTTACATCTAAACTAGGAAAAAAACCAATGAATTCATCAAGAAAAAAATCTATAAATTTATTCATCATTGGGATGTCACTAATCATAACATTTTCCTTCTATTCAAAAATTTAGAAAGATAAAGTTCACTACAAACTTTCATTAGATTCTAATCTTATTGTATGTTATAAAAGGAATGAAATCACTGAATACAAATTTATTAGATTTAAAATATATATGACCATGTTTAAAAAAATCAATCCATGAATGGATATTAAACTCCACTATGGATACATTGAAATGATTTCTAGGAAATTCCACCATAGTAATGAAAATAGAAAGATTCATAATTTTTTTCTCTAATAATAAAAACATGATAATTTACCAAAATGTCTATCTTACTTTCATGAAGTGATATTCATAATTTTCTAAAAAATTTCTCAAATATAGAGGAATATGAATATCCAAAATCAAATAGAGTATTTGAATAAATCGAAATAACCAGTAACATTCCTATAATTACATCATTTTAAATCCCAATATCAAATTTATTATAAAGAAAATATTTTTTAAAACCATTTTTAATTATATCATTATAGTTTCCACCCATCATATTCATATCTGGACACAAATTCGCATTATGGACTAACTCTTAACAACTAAAACATCTTAATGTGTGACTTTCATTGATTATATGATCATCATCCAAGTAGTAATGAACTGTATGACTAATATTACAACATTGGATGAACATCTAATTCTATGAAAGAAATTATCAAATATTATTTTTACCACACTTATCAGAGGATGGAAATTTGGGTGTTAATAGCTCAAACCCACATAGATTAATGATTTAGCATTGTTTTCATACTATATAACTACTATTTATTATCATCATGTGATATATGATCATCAGTAAATTTCATTTAATCTTTCTCAGTTTATCAGAAAAGTTTATCATATCTATTGAACTAATGATAAACCAATTCAGTTATATATATTATATTTATTCTTCAGTTAAATTGATTTATATTTCTATCAATATCTTGAATAATATTTTAAAAATACCTTGTTAGTCGAGTGAGATTATCTTCATAAGAAGCCATCAAATATTCTTCCTTTTTTCAAAATTGAATGAATTTTTTTTTTCATTCTACATTGACAAACCATAATAATTTTTTTTCAATTAAAATATTATTAAATTATTCCTAGAAAAATGCATCAATAAGTTCACATTCCCTGATATTATTAACCATTGACCCTACCTAATTGACTTTACCTTCAAAATAATATATTGAAAGGGTATCATTTTGGCAATCCAAAAAACCCATGACATCAAATATTTATTGTAGGACATTAATCCATACATTATATATGATGGGGTTATATGATCATTTGAATGATGGTGGATTCTAGGAGAAAAAATTGTCCACTATCATAATGTTCCACTGTGGTAGATATGTTTGTTCTATTGTATGAACACACACTCCATTTATATCATGATTCATCTAATCCATCAACACAAAAAACTACTCAGTTCTGATTATAACGTTCTCAGGATTCTAATATATAAGGATATTTTACACTCAATTCCTTACCACTACATCTTCAATATTTCTTTTGTAGAATACCATTTAAAAAATACATACTTTTGATGAATAAAAATTGTATTCTTAATGTTATATATCATTTTAACATAACCATAATGTAAAAAATTCTAATAGAATGCTACTCATATTAACATAAACTCCGGTGGTATCTATATATTTCCTATAATACTGACTATAAAGACCCAACCATAAAACATTACATAATCTTTAGTTCGGCCTTTTATTTTACTTTATATATCATTGAGGATATTTTATGTTTATTATTTTTGTTTATTAGGCCACAAATCATACATAACAATCCCATAAAATTAAAAGTAGACACATTCAATTAGTATACCTTTTTTCACCATATAAAACCATAAAAAAATAAAACAAGATATTTTTTATTAAAACACTTTATAAATATCAACATGAATTATTCCAATCCCTCAATATTACTTATACCATTTTAAAAACATTTAAAATCATGGGATGAAAATAAAATATCAATAAGGGTTATAAAATGACAAAAACCATTAGTTTATTTAGAAATATTAAAGACTTATGAAAAAATCAACTTGAATTAGTAATTTTCATCTTGATAATTAATAAATACTTTAATTTGATAATAATAACATTTAATACATTTTTTTAAATCCATTATTTCCATTATACCAAAAAAAGCATAGAAAATGATAAAAGGTAACATGGAAAATAATTATAACAATCACCATTATAAATGGAATAACCATATGGTCGACTTTAATAAAAGGCACTCTTACAAATGGAATATCTATATGAATGAATTCCATATCCAATGAATTGAAAGGATATCACAGCCCTTCATTGGTTTATCATGGAACAACCCATAATTAGTTTGTAATAGAACCACTCATCAAATGTCCAAGTATAATTTATGAAATCAAAAAACATTAAAGATTGAAAATTTAAATATTTTAATCATAAAATCTCATTTCAAATCATAAGAAATCATTTCAAGATATTGAAATAATTAATCCATTATAAAAACCAATTTTGAAAAAAAATACCCAAAAAAGGAAAAATTGATTTCCTATTTATGAAAGCATCAAATCATTCCATTGGAATAAAAAATAAAATACTTTACAGAGTGGTAGAAAAATTATTATCATCGTGTACATTATGAATAGAACATTTCTTTTGTAATTTTTTTAAATTTTACCTATAAACCACAAAAACAGATTACATTTCAATATTATTTGAACTAAAATAAAAATAGACTTTAAATTCCATGTATAAACATTTTATATCTATATTAAAATATGTAAAATAATATCAAGAATACTTCCATGGAGAAAATGAAAGAATATTTAGTATTGAAATATTCAAAATGTACCATATGATATTAGACATTTATATTGTAATCCCCATAAACGAGTAAATTTTAAAAAAAATTAAATAACATTATAATAGAAAAAATTTGGATATAGAATATCATAGTGTCTTTATATACACCTTATAAAAGAATAAATGTGAATATAATGAAGAAATTCCTCAACGAATGAATATTGAGACAAAATCACTTACTTTCTTTCTAAATTGTCTTCAATGAATTTACCATCCATAATAATATAATTATATGAAATATCTACATTATTGATAACTATTTTATGGTTTATTTTAAATTTTATTTTACTTATTATAATTTTGTATACAACTACTTAAAAAACCATGTTTTCATCGGGTGTTTTGACAATATTCGGTATATGTGTCAAAACAAGATAAGTAGGTAAAATATGATCAAAGGGGTAATTACCTGAACATATATAGAATAGTAATATTATAAAAATAATGATATATATATATATACATAAATTACACTTTTAAAACCAATCATGAAACATGGTAATGCAAATGGAACCAACCTTATAATCACGAAGACGATAGCTCATACAAACACACAAGTGATGTTCTCATTTTTCAATGATCGCATTGAATAAAAGATAAGTAACAATTTACCTTCATATAATTATAATTATATAATATATTACATATTATTTAATAACATATAATTATATATATAATTATGGTGATGTAAAATGAATCACATCACTTTGAGGAGGCAGTAGTCCACACGTCCGTTAACGTCATTATTTTCTTTTTAGTGTGTGGAAAAGTGTTGAAAATTATAATTTATAATGATAAATAGGTAATTATGTCATAATATCATATAAAATTTATATATATCACATATATTTAATTAAATATTAAATTAAAATGTTCCATGTAGTGTGTGAATTTATCAAATCTATTTGACGAGGCATTACTCCACAAATCAGGAAATGATGTTCTCATAATTAACGAAAATGGTATGTATAAAGGTATTTGTTATAAAATAATTATAAATGAATAATGATATTATAAATAGCGTATATTTCATATATTAATAGTGTGTCTATCTTACTACCCAAACAGGAATGTTGGAAAAGGGAAAATGAATACAATTATTTTGGGAGGCGATAGTTTGCCGTACAAAAAATGGAATGTTCGTCACCCATTAGATGGGGGTGCATGTATGTTTAGGTCTAAATACTATCACAAAAATATATTATATTTATTAGAAATATATTATTATTTATTCATGGTATAATATGATTTGACTATGTGGATAATGAGAATAAAATAAAAGAGCATGAAGAAGGGTGTAACCTCTTCTTCAGGTAACTCGTTTCAGTTGGAACAAAAGGCTTTTAGTAGTAGTGTTGGTATGATAAGGATATATTTTGAAATTTTTTATTGATACAATGTGTCTTGAGAGGCGTGATAATGTGGGATGGGTGAGTTCCTTTTTATAGTGAAGGAGGAGTGGCACTCTTGTAAAAGATTGAAAAGTGAATTCCACCCACGTTTTTTCTGGGTAAAGTGGATCAAATAAAAGTCTAAATTAGATAAAATGGACTATATGATCTATATATGGACATAAAATATAATTATTATAAGTTTATAGGTCATTTGGACTCTTATTTTTAAGTTTTAGTATTTTGTTAAGATAATTTATCTCTTAATTATTCGAATTAATTTCAATCACATTCGCTTATATTTTTGGTCAAAAACAGATATGAACATATTATAAATTATAAAATATGATGATTTGATTTATGAAATCATTTTTTTGAAATTTAAATCACATAACTGGACAAAATAAAATTAAATTTAATCTCTCAAATACACTGGAAATTCATGTTTTTAATTTAAAAACATTCAAATGTTTTCTATGTTTTTATATACAATTTCACTGTAAATTTTATTTCAATGTACTAAATTAGTATAAATTTTTTCAAAATTAAATAGTTATATATTGAAATATATTAAACACCTTATTTAACTATATAAAATAAGTGGGATTAAAATGGTGTTTTGAACTAAAATTTGGTATTAATAACTATTCGTCAAAGTGTGAAGGTTCTCAGAAAAATACAAACAATTAACCGAAAGTAATTTCTTATATTAGTATTTTGAAAAAGTAGTTTATTCATTCATATAGAGAATTTAATAGTCTGAGAAATTTGATTGAAAATGAGATCAACATTAAGAGCTGGTAAAACTATCTTTAAAAAATATATAACATTTTTATGCTTAATATTGGTTTGATTCTTATTTTAAGCCTATCAAATTTTTTGGATTAATGAAAAAATATTTTATAAAGTGGTTTAAACATAATATAGTTATCCATTTTCATTCCCACTAATATAATGTTTAGGCAATGACTACCAATTATAATAATAATAATATTTATTGAATATTATTGTTTATTATAATGCAGTCTTCTCTACAATGTAAGATTCCAAAGAAACTCATAGTATAATATTTTGTACAATATTGTGGATATCAACCTTTTTTAAGAAAAAATACTTTCTAATTATTAAATATTAATAAATATGAAAAAAAAATTATTTTACCATTACCTGGGATGTTACAATTGATGATAAATATCTGATTGAAAATATACAATAATCATTTTAGTAAAACAATTTAATTTTTTCTGATTAATTAATAAAAATGGTAGTCTAGAAAATTATATCTTATTTTTTCTAATGTGTTTTATTTTAACCAGTTGTTAAATTTTCTCCAATGAATTCAAATTTTATGCACGTGTAAACTATATTTTTATAATTTAATTAAACCCTTTAATACCCACCATTTCCATGGATATGTGATTAATATAATACTATTTTAATGATAATATTAATAAAATATATTTTTTTGGTAAAACTCGATCTTGAATGTTACATAAGCTATCGAAGGGACTCAATATGATGTGTATTGAAATTTATATCCATTGTTGCATGGAACACAATCTAAAAAAGTTATCCCATATAATGCATATAGAACTCAACAATTCATGTACCAAAAAATAAAATCAGTGTCACATATATCGTAAGATTAACAAGGGGTAGTGCACAAAGAATGAAAAAATTCATGATTTCATATGACATAAGATATATTTAGTGGCCACTTAAATGTAGAATATCAAAATGATAAGATTAATTAGATAAAAATATATTCCAAAAAATATGAGGGTGTTACAATGCACCACATTAATGTGAATTTCACCATAAAAACTAATATGGATAATCAAAGGATTAATACATGAATGTTCATTTCATAGAAACCCACATAAAAAATGAATAGTAAAAAATGAATTGATAAAGAATGTTGGGAAAATAATGGACAACCACTGTGACTCATAAATAGGTTTCTACATAAAATAACATATGTGAGAAGTTAAAAACTTAACATGGAGGAGAAAACTGACAATAATATACTATTGGAGAATGATAGAAAACATGGCTAGGAGAATTTTGACAATCACAAATCCATAACCCAAATAGATTTAAAAAATTCAATTGATATAATAACAAAGGATGATAATAAGACAATCTTTTATTTCATGACTCATTTCATAATGTTGAAGAACTTTCATCTAGAAGACATACCTACATTATTTCAATTCTACATTTACATTATGAAATGAAAGTGGATTTTTCATTCCTGAAGCTTTCTTAGACCATGATATGGATAAATAGAATTATACATAATTCTATATGTATTTTGTTAACATCACATAAAACTATTTTGTATATGTTATCTAGTATGCATAAATATTCATATGGGGAGATAATACTTTAATCATTGAAACAACATTCAATGTTCAATTTAAACTATTCTTTAATTGGTTGTTCTTTTGACCCATATAAACAATGAAAATCCAAAAAATTATAAATTATGTCACCAATTTATCTTTAACTCAATCCATTATATATCATAATGTATATGTTGATTATTATATATGATTTCGTTGAATACCATCATCATGTATTCTCTTGAAACATGGAAATAACATGAATTAACATAAATCACCATTGAAAACATGCCATATTCCTTATTTCTATGTTTATTGGTTATATTCCTTAAATCCAAAAAGTGATGGAATCATCATCAATGTTAACATAAACCAATATTTTAATAAATCCATTATAATTTATGAATTCATCAACAAAATCAAAAAAATTTATCAAGATCAATGATATCCTTATCCAAGCTAAACATAATTTTCACAATATTGGTAATACAATTAGTGTTACATTCCCTAGATTAATATATCATTTTTATATTAAATCACATTTCTAGGTTATTAGAACCATTAAATATATTATTACAAATCCGTAATTAAAAAACCCAAATATTATCATTCATATAACATAATTCTTGAATTCCAATATATATACACATCAACCAACCCACATCCTTCTTCGGCCATTTACGATGATTCATTATATTATTCTATAATACCACATTCATAAAATATAATATAAAATTAATTTATAATCATATATATAATTCTCATGAACAATACTATTATTACAAAACATACCATTTAAATCATTCAATAGACCATGAATTGCATGACCATTACTCTTAAAACATTTTAGATTTCCATATTGATATTTCCCCTTAAAAATTTATTTTAATAATTTTCATATATTCCAAAATCAAATCATTCAATAGTAGATTAAATATTAGGTAGACAATTTTGTTCATCCATTTCATTAATTGAACATTTCATTTTCCCTTTTTAGTTATATTATTTGTGTCCTTATTTTACATAGTCAAAACATCTTCATGTTCCTATTAGACATTCACATGGGTGATTCATCTAACATTATTGACAAAATGGTAAATGAATATTATTTCTGACATGGTCTCCAATACATGAAATCATAGAAATATTTTTACTTATCTTATATGATAATTCTATGTATTAATTAAATTATGCATTGTTAATCATGTTCCCTAAAAAATAATTAGGCATTATAACAAATTACTTCACCCTAGTGATCATCCCATATGAATTCTTATTATCTAATTTTCTATCACATTCCATGTTATCCTAGTTACTTATGGTTACTAAAATTCACTAAAAAAAGAAAACATATTGCGATAAACATATTTCAGAGTGGAAAAGACATAATTAGTTATAGGATGTCTAAATCGTGGGGCTTACTTTTAAATGTATTAAACCATAACTTTAACCTAGTTTATTCATGATATTTATCTATTAAAATCTATCTTGATGGTCTGTAATGTGTTTATGAATTTCCAAAGTATATACCCCAATTGGGAAAAAAAATGTGTAGTAAGGCCAATTTTCATACCCCAGTTCCCGATCAAGTCTATATGAATTTGGTGTTTTTGGGGCTGATAACCCTATATAAATTTTATCCATATCCATATACACATGTGGTATCTATAATGATATGAATTTCTATGAATGTACTCGCTCTATCATTTACCAATATTTTAGAAATATTGCCTATAAATTGGCTCATCCTTAGAGATGTCCTTAGACACACCCTTAGGGTTATCACTAATGTTTTCTCATCCTAGATTCCAATGGTTCACTAAACCATTGCTTTGATACTGACTATAGAGACTTGGGCATAATAAACACAGATATTACATCATTTTTGGACAAATATTCAACACATTACAAAAGTTCATACTTGAGGACATTAGAATGTTATTTCCATAAGAATATTGGAATATAATCTTCTAACAAGGTGAAATATAATAAATGTTTCCCAAAATGAACTTCCCATTCATTTCTCACACTGAAAAATTGCCTTCAGGACCTAGTGAAAGGATATATAAGAAAGGGTCTACTTGGATGACCAGTAATGGTAAATAAATTAGATCTATAAGCATCACATGAATATGAGTTTATAATGAATTGAGAATAACATTTGAAGATCACAACCTATATATCAATGATTATATTATAGAGTTGTTTCAAACTATTTGGTAGATCACAAGTCATGAATCATAAGGGAATAAATTATATAATACATGAAATCAAAACATATGTAAAAAAATGGAATTTCAGACAACATATAAAAATTTACAATCATTACCTATAATTCAAAGCTCAGTGCCAATAAAATATCATGGCACTTCTTGGGGCTACACCTACTGGTCGGGAAAAAACCAATATTCCATGTTTTAGCTCTTTCATTATAGTGTATTATGTTACAACTTCTTCCCATTGAGGATTAGACCCATTGACTTCTTCCCAACATTATATCATGTGATAAAAATCATTACCCAATGTATTGGAAGGAGATATAAGTAGCACACATCACATAATGATATCATATATACCTGTTCCAAAAGACAATAAACCATTCATCACATCATGTCCCATAAAAAGTGATGGGTTTGATAACAATCATATCATAACCCATAAAATGGAATTTTTATCATAATAATTTCATCATATCATAACCTATGGAAAAGGTAAGGGTTTAATAATAAATTTATCATTAAATAACATGTGAAATGATAATGGTTTCACATGTGTTATATCATCATATAACACACAGAATAGATACAGGTTTTATAAGCAGATTTTCATATTAATAATACACCCTTCAAAAAAAATATTAGGAATTTTTCTCTTATATAATATCCAAATTAAATAAAAAATATCAGATGACATTACCTAAGATATATAAGGAATTTAAAAAATAACATGAACCAGTTCTAAAGAAAAATAACCATTCATTAAAAATCATTTTTTAAGACATATAAAATTTAGAAATATGTTTATTATTATAAAATTATAGAAATATAAAATATGATTCAAAATAAATATAAAAAATTCATGACATAAATAATTTTTAATCATCTCAAAAATATTTTTAATTCTGAAAACATTTCAAAATATTTTAAAGAAAATTACCTTGGAATGATATATAGATTGTTTTGAAACCCATTTAAGAAGACCTTTTTAAGAAAAATTTACATTATTTTACATGAAAATGATCTATAATATAATATAATTTTTTTTTGAAAACATTTTTAGAATACATAGTTTTTTAATAAAATATATTTCCAACCGAAGGAAAAAATTGGCTCATATTTTATGAAAAACATTTTATTAATCGTCTTAATTACAAAGGAGTTGAAAATGGTACTAATAGATGATGATATCTATAATTAATAGAGGTTAATAATATTGATTAGGGTTATATGGATATATACCACACTATTTGATAAATGGAAGCATAATCATTAATAATCTTAAAAAATAATGAGATTATAGCAATAAACTCTTACAACTATGGTAACATTCAATCATAATTCCCAATGTAGAAAGAAATTATATTAATATATAATGTCATTAAAATAATAATATTCATGATATATCATGTAAATGGTTAGTATATACCTCTTTTAAAAGAATATAGGTCCATAACATAATATATTTCTCAAAGAAATAATATTGAGACAAATTTTTCATAGCACTTTTGTAACTTTTGATCCATAAACCACTTGAAAGAGAGATAATAAAATAGATATGTAAATAACCATAAATTTATGGATATTAATTATATAATATATTCATGGGATGTATATACAATACAAAAAAGAAATAGGTGATGAATATATGGAATATGTCTTCCAGAAATAAAAGTGAGACTAGAAATCCCCTTACATTTAAACTTGACTACAATTGTACACGTTTAATCCTCATGTATAATTAATAAAAGATTATAAAAAATATAAAATATATATATTCATATTTATAAATGAATATATTATTAATATATGATTTTTATTAATCATTTATTAACAATTCCATGTTAATGTTGTGTTTTTGGTAATGAATATCTTTTTTCATACATGTTTTTACTTATTATTCATAGCACTCTTAAAAAGAGTATGATTTAAGAATTTAAAAAATAATAAAAATGATATAAATATCTTATAAATTAATTATATATTTATTTTTAATATTATACAAATGATAGAAATAGGAAATTAAATATACCATTCAAAGAGACGGTAGATGGTATACATGCATTAATGCAGTTCCCATTTTCTTATCGTATTGATAGAGAGAAGGAAAATTGAATTATATATATGTTATATTCCATTATAATTTTTATATAGTATGAATATATATATATCTTATATGTATTACTATAGCCATCCTCAATACATTTAATGTAATTCATGATCAAATGACATCACTTTGAAGAGCCGGTAGTCTACACATTAATAAACGATGAAATCATATTCTCAAAGAATGGAATGAATAAAATTATGTGCTACATAATAAATAAAAAACATTATTAAATATTAAATATAATATATATAATATAAAAACAATATTTACATCATTATTCTCATCCTTAATTGGTGGTAATGGAAGAAAAATTGATATCAGTTTGTGAGGTGGTAGTCTACCGTAAACACGAATGATGATTATGTACCCAATTTGAAGGAGGTCTATCTGGGTGTAGGTATTATCCTGAACATAAAAAATATCATTATATTGAGGATATTGATGTTTTATACTTTAATAGAATAATTCAAATTGAATGGGTGGATAATGAAATAAAATAAATGCATTTATTGATTAATGTTACCAATTCCTGATGTGATAACTTCTATTTACACCGAAGGAATTGATTATTTTAACCAAAGTGAGGCATATCAGATGATATTAGGGGTGTTATAGTTTATTTGTTTCATTTACATGAGGAAAAATGCTTGATATGTGTGAAGAAGTGGGGATAGTGATTTCCATTTTATAATGGATGAGTGACATCCACATAAATTCAAAAAGGAAGACACCATTAAGAGAGATATATTTAATAATTTCCTTCCAATAATAAACAATTTTAGTTAAAATTTTGGAATGTATTGAAATATGTCTATGAAATGGTATCTGTACAATTTTCTATGTCCATTGTCTCCTTATGATTAATGTTTTACCACTAAAATACCATGTTTTTAACATATTCATTGTAATTAATTTTTATTACTTTAAGAAATATTTTTAAAACTAATTTAAACTTAATATGAATTATAAATTATTTTTATTCAATATATTTATTACATTTTCAAAAAATTCCAAAAATATGACTAGGAAAATTTAATACCAATTTAATCCCATAGAGGGGACATTACAACATGATTTTAAAGTAAAATGTTAAAATGTATGAAAAGATTTTATATCCAATTTCAATGTAGAATTGAATATAATGACCTAAATTGGATTTATTTTTTTATTGAACTATTTATTCTTTAAATCAAATTAAAACAAATAACTATAAAAACATATTATATGAAAATACAGTTTTCAATGTAAATTTTGAGTTTTTTACTAATATTGAATAAATGAAACATCTCAGAAAAAATATAAAATTAATCCAAATTACATATTAATATTAATATTTAAAATATAATGTTTATTTATTCTGAAAACCTCATAATACATTTAAAAAAAATTTAAAAAAATCTTCCACTGAAGGATGAGAAAACTACTTTTAAAAAAATTATTTTTAAGAGTAAATTTAGATTATTTTTATCACTTTTATAGGAAACTCATATGATGACATATAAACATCCTATTTAATATATAATATATTAATTTAATTAAAAAATCCCCAAAGGTGTTGTAATTAATTTATAAAAATTTTTTTATAAAAAATGATTGCATATATTTTCAAAAGGGTTTCATTTTCATTTCTAGTTAATTATAAAAAAATAATTCATATTATATGAATGAGTAAACAATATTTTACTAATCTGTCCAATCACTTTAATACCATATATTACCTCAGCTATGTGATAACTATAATATTATTTTAATATTAATATTAATAGTATATTATAGTTTTTAATACCTAGTATTGTCTGTAATGCAATATACTGTAGGGACCTGGTATTGTGTGTCACATAATACCATATTACTACTTTGTGAAATGAAATATAAACATGGTTCTGCATGTAAAACATTACAAACATAGTGGTGCATGATTATCTTGTTAGAGTGTGCAACTCATGCCAAACATTGTTATTTCATATAAAAAATATATATTCAGTGTTTTATGAAATGATAAATATCAAATAGAATAAATTTATTTGAAACCAAAATTCATAAAATTTCATTGTTTAATTTGATGAAATAATGATAAATGTGTTTCACAATGCAGAATTTTCGTCTGTGTGAGTTTTATGTGTTCAGTTTTTTAGTGTTTGTTCTTACGTGATCTTATTTATATGGTAAAATAAACATAATTCATAATGTAAAACTAAAATTTTATAGGATCCAGTTTCAATAAAAATTGTACATTAATCTTGTGTAAGAGTCACACCATATTAATATTAGAACCATAGATATACAAGGGTTATAAATGATTGAGTAATTTTTAAATGTTTTAGTGTCACCTAGTGATACTCAATAGATTAGAAATGATAACGTAATCAACATATAATGGTCAATGGGGATGATTTGTTAATATTATACAGCAACACACATAACATTTTATAGGATATCATGTAATTAAGAAGTGTAATTATAGGAATGATTATCCCAAGGACGAAAAATAAATAATGTTTGGGAATTAATGTATTCTGTAATGGTTATTCTAAAATTTAATCACAAAAAATAGTAAATTCCTAGAATTTTAGGATCACCCTTAAGGTATGTGTTAGTAGTGTTGTATGAATAATTATAAAGTGTTTGATTATTTATGATGTTTCATTGTCATGAAATGGTAATGTGGGAAATGTTAAGGTTGCAGTATAAGGGGTTTTCAAATGTTTGTGTTTTAGATACGACCATATTGGGAGTGACGGAATTATTAGGTTGTGATATCCCAAGTTTCACAGTGAGGTTTGGTTGAGTGAGAAGGTTTTATGTTTTTAGTGTGAAAAAAAATTCATAAAGGCACATTTGTAAGAGTTTAGACAAATACCGGTGAATGGTTTCATGATCTGTGGAATGAATCCCTAGAATAATGTCTTTATGTATGTGTTTTTACTATTATATGGAGTAGTATGTCATTTCATGAGGAATGAATCCATATTTTGAATTCCAGATCTATAAATAGTTTTTATGACTAGGAAATTTATTCCATGACATGAAAAGTTACTCACATTGTGATGGAAAATGTTCTATATATTTCAAAATACAAAGGAAAAAAATGGTATTTTTGGATATAAATTAGATACCCCCCATTTTATCTTAATCAATATTTATTTATATAGACATGGGAGATCGAATCCTTTCATATTCACATTCTCTCATATGACCTCCATCATCCCTGGTGATCGATGATGTGTAGTCTCATAATTTAAGGTATAATTATACTTTCCACCATCATTTTCTCACTTTTTGGTTAGTTTATTAGTTACTGTTATTTATGACATGGTATGAGGTTTGTACCACCAATGTTTGGTTGAACAAATCTATTCTGATATGATTTATGTTCATCTTGGCTAAAGGGGTCCTAAGAGAATAAATAAATTTTTTTATGTCATTTTAGTGAGGTATGTAAATGAATTAAATTATTTACAGATTTTAGAAAATTTATGTGAACATTTTGGTTCCATTGGGAAACCATATTAGGGATTTTGTGTGTTATAGTCCTGTGTAGGGAACAAGGATGATACACCACTATTTTCTAAAGGATTAATCTAAGAGATAATTCATGATAATCAATGCTTTTATTTTTCCCTAGTTACATATTAGAGAATTATTTGTGGAATAAATTCTGAAATTTAATTATATTTTTCTTATGATTATTTAAACTATTATGGAGAGATATTTGATACCTTATGATTATAGTTAATGGATTTTCAATCTAGGATTATTGTAGGCAATAATGGATGCAATATCCGTAACGCCCCGACCCCAGTTACCCAGAGTCATTGCATTATTACATAACATTGGTGTGATCACAAGAAAGATCAAATCTCTAAAGACCGATTAGTTTAGTATCCTTAGAAACACTACATATATTCATAATGTTTTACATTACAACATAAAAATTAAAACTAAAATAACATAGTATCCATAGTCCACACTCTTATCCCCTCATACTATCCCTACAGGTCATTCATAATTTACTTCTTCACATCCTAGGAAAAATAAATATAGAAAAAGGGTGAGCTCAAATGCCCAGAAAGGAAAACAATATAGCGGAAACTTTCATAAATAAGAATAAACATTTAAGAAAATGTATAACTAAAACAAAATCCATTTAAACTTGAACATCAACAGAGTATGAAACAAATAAAATGAAATAATTCCACTTACTTATTCACATGGATATTCTACTAATCGAATAATAACATGAAATATCAATAACCACTTTCATAATGATGGAATTCATAATGCCAGACAATCAAAAACACATAGCTAAGGCCTCATGCCAAGACTACAAATAAGTTTTTTTCAAGGCCTTGTTCCAAGACTCTAGTTTGTCTCATGAGACCTACCGATGCATCTAGGAGCTATAGTGGGCTCCACACGTCACAAATTAAGTCCAATGAATTTCTCATAAGAACAGCTTTAAACATAACATATACATTCGTATTAAAACTAGCATACAAAATGTAAATATATCATCCATAAACCATGAATGAATTAAAAATAACACGTCCAAATTCAAACATATAACAAAACCTTCAATACAATATATAAGTTTTGTATCATAATAAATCAACTTCAAATAAGTGTAAAACCCATAAAAGGATGTTGACATAGATGAAATCAAAACTATTTTTAAGGAAATATATCTTTCTATTTTGAAATAATTTAAGATTCCTATATTTATAAAATAATACATTTTCTTTGTAAATATTCTTATAAGCTTGTAAGGGAAGCTTCAACGATTTTATAACGACGAAAAATAATTGCACCCGTCGTATAAGTTAAAAAAACATTTTTACCTTAATTCTGTCGAAAATGATAAAAAGCACCTTTTTTGGAACATGACAGAAATATTCCTTTATAAACCACTTATAAAAAGTCAAAAAAGGTTATAAATGACTTTAAACCATATTATTGTAAATAGTAAAAATGTTTTGAAATACATTTTGATGAAACATGGATGTGGATGATAATGAAATCCGAGTAGATTATTACATATAAATAACCTCGGATAATGATGAGATAGAGAAATAAACCCTTACCTTGTACTTTTCCTTGGTTGGGGGTAGGTTAAACTCCTGTATAACGGGGAAATTATTCTTATTAAATTATAAAAAAATGATATACATTGATATGATATCATATATGATCATTTAACATATCTTTGTTAATAATATCTTAGAATTATCGTCGTTTCGGGTGTTAAATTACTCATTTATTTTATATGTTTTGTTATGTAAGCCATGTTTTTCATGGATAGGTTGTATATTAATCATATCCAAAATTATATCAAGTCCTTAAACATTATTTTTAAATCATCAAATGATATTTATACTTGAATGGATACGATGGAGAATGAATCTCATCACGTTCGTGGAGACGGTAGTCCGTACGTATGCAGAAGCGACAATACCATTCTTTTGATATTAGAATAATATATAATTTGAGGGTATATCATATATAAAGAATAATTATAATGATATATTTATTAATTAAATTAATTAAAAATCATTATTATACCCATCCAAATAATAATATATTGAATAACAATTACACCACGACGTGGAGACAGTAAGCCGTACGTACGCACGTATGGTGAAATGTCATTCAAAGGATAGATATAATATTGAATATAGTTGTACCATATTTACAATAATATTAAAATATATAGGAGATACTAGATTCATTATTTTATAATGTTAATAACAAAGAAAGAAGAAGTGGAAGAAGAAAGGAACATGAAAAAGGGTGGTGAAATCATTACCTCTTCTTCGGGTTCTTCCTTTTGCATTGATCAAAAGGGCTCTTCATGATGGCTTTCTGACTAAAAGAATGCATCTAGGATGAAGTGAGGAAAGATTATAGAGTATTTGGGCAGGGTTTGGAAGATCCAAATGTATTTGAATGTGTGAATTATTAATAAGGAGGAGTGCCTTTTTATAAGAGGGGTGAGGGGAACCTTTGGAAAAGCAAGAAATTTTATTTTATAATAAATTAATATTCCGTTTATAATGGCTCAAAAATAAATTATTTAAAGTTTAAGGTGGGGGTGGGTCGAAAAAAACTCATCCAATAGGATTTAGACAGGTTTGGGTCACTATATTAACCTTATCTTTAAGTATTAACTCTTAGTTAATTAGTTTCACTTTTACAATGTCTCTTTATATTTTTATATTATATGGTTAATAAACATACTATATACATCCAAGCGACCCCCAAGTGGTCCATTAATGATACACCTATCATTAGATAAGTCTCTTGGACATACCTTAGATTTTTAGTAATTGAATATCAATTAATAATATAATATTTGTTTTAAAAACTCTTTTCTGTCAATTTTGACACTATTAGGAAAATCGATTTTTGTGAAAGTCATAACAGAATTATTACTTTGAAAAAAGTCAATTTAATTAATTATAATATGTCATATTATCCATGAAAATAAGTGTAATTCATTAAAAGACTAAAATTATATTTATTTGGGTATTTCTAATATCAATTATTTTAATTTATCACTGTTATGTTTATTACTGCATCATCATTGTGTCATAAATAAATAAAAATTATTTAATGTCTAAAAATTATAAAAAAAATATAAATATGTAGTAAATATTTTTATATTTATAATGAATATTTATTGTCGAAAATCCAACATATATAACCCTATGTAAAATTTTTTTTGCTAAAAGATATATGCTTATGTCAATTTTGTATTTATTTTAACTTAATTAATATAAAGTGTCATTATCACATACAAGTGGCTCCATGGGGTCCAAAAATAAACCCAAATATGCCCATGGTCGGAAATGAATCAACCAATAAGTTTAGGACATATTTTAGGGTAATCCGTTATTATTAAAATATTATTTTTTAACCCTCATTTACTGGATTTACCCTTTAACCATGATAAATAAAATATTTACTGAAGTAATTATTCAAAATGTCTAAAAATAAAAGTTACCTATTTACAAAAATTGATCATAATGATTTCAAATATGGAATCCATTTTTCCAAATTCTAAACACAGAAGTAGAATAAATTAATTTAAAATTAATTCCCGCTGTCAAAACAAAAATCGAGTTTTTACGATATAATAACTATCAAAAGATTGATACTTTTTTATGTCTGCGTTAATTGTGAAATTATGTCCAATGAACAACATCATATTAAATGGTAAAAATATATTTTAAATATACTTTAAAACCACTCAAATTTATAATTTATCACTATTAATTATTTTCATTAAAAAGTTGTTTTCAATTAAAAATTTAGTAATTTTCACAATTCATCATAATATTAAAGTTATCCGAAAAGTACCAAAATTTCACCTTAGGCTAAATTCGATACTCCAAATCCAAAAATGTAGTCCATTTGAGAGATAAAATTTATAAAAATTTCAAAAAGTACGTATTACTATTTATAACGGCTAGTTTTATTGGTTGTGGTGTGTTAGAACTTGATGTTGCATACAACACGCGCTATTGCATTATTGAAAGGGAAACGTACCTTAGAAGCTTGGGGTGTTACATTATCCCCTCCTTCAAATAATTTTGTCCTAGAAATTTCTAGAAAAAATCCACAGGCAAAGACTTGGGTGGTTCATCATCATTAGTTCCTCGGGTTCCCATGTTGCCTCTTCCATCTTATGGTTTCTACACAAGATTTTTACCAGATGAGTTGTCTGGTTTCTCAGTAACTGTTCTCTTGTATCAAGAATCGTGACGGGCTCCTCGCAATAACACAGATCGGGTTCCAGTTCTATTCCTCAATGGTGAGTACATTCGTTGGGTCAGGCATGTATTTCCTCAATAGTGATACGTGGAACACATCGTGAACTTTGAAGAGACTTGGCGGCATTGCCAATCGGTAAGCTACAACCCCAATTCGTTCTAGAATGTCAAAAGGTCCGATGTAACTGGGAATCAATTTACCTTTCTTACCAAAACGTATGACTCCCTTCCATTGAGATACCTCCAGGAAAACATGATCAATGACTTGAAATTCCAAATCCTTCCTTCGATTATTGGCATAGCTCTTTAGCCTACTTTGAGCTGCTTTGATATGGTTTTGGATTACCTTCACCTTTTACATTGTTTCCTCCACCATTTCTGGGCCTACAAGTTTTCTTTCACCAACGTCATCCCAACAGGTTGGTGTGCGACATCTCATTCCATATAACGCTTCATATGGTGCCTTCTGAATACTCTAATGGAAGCTATTGTTATAGGAAAATTCTACCAGAGGTAAATATTGATCCCACATACCCTGAATGTCAAGGGAGCAGGATCTCAACATGTCTTCTAAGGATTGAATAGTTCGTTCTGATTGTCCATCTATTTGAGGGTGGTAGGAAGTGCTCAAATGAAGTTTAGTATCCAATGCTTTCTGAAGGCTTTTCCATAATCTTGAAGAAAAACGGGGATCACGATCAGAAAAAATCGATAGTAGTACTCCATGAAGTCTCACAACATCATTAATATATAGTCTTGCTAGACATTACAGTGTTAGATCTTCTTTTATAGCAAGAAAATGTGCTGACTTGGTAAGACGATCAACAATAAACCATATTGCATCATTCCTTCTAGGAGTCTGTGGTATCCCCATGACAAATCCCATCGTAATATTGTCCCATTTCCACTCCGGTATGGGAAGAGTTTGCATGACTCTTCTAGGCTCTAGCCTTCTATCATTCACTTGTTGAAAAACCATACATCATGACACAAAATCAGCAATCTCCCTCTTCATGTTGTCCCACCAAAAATGTTCCTTCAAATCTCTATACATTTTGGTGCTCCCATGGTGTATAGAAAAATTGGAACTATTAGCATCATCCAGTAATTCCATTTTTAGATCAGGAATATCGGGAATGCAAAGTCTTTTCCAGAATTTCAAAATTCCTTCTTCATACACAAAGTCTCTCAACATCCCATCATTCACAGCTTTAATCTTCTTTTGAAATTCTTCATCATCGGTCTGAGATATCTTGATCCGTTCTAGTAAAGATGGTTTGGCAATCATTTGAAAGAACATTTATGTTTCACCTTCCCTGGTTATTCCCATGCCCATCTTCACTAGATCTATGAAAATTTGATCCCATTCAATTCTCATATTGTTCAATATTCCATGTTCTTTTCTGCTCAAAGAATATTCCACCTTGTTTGCATTCCTCAGGTGGTAGTGTATCGTACAATCATAATCTTTGAGTAATTCAATCCATATCCTTTTCCTCATGTTGAGTTCTTTTTGTGAGAAAATTTACTTCAAACTCTTGTGATCAGTATAAATCTCTCATTTTTCACCATAGAGGTAGTGCCTCCATATATTCAAAGAAAAGATCACAGATTCTAACTTGAGATCATGAGTAGGATAGTTTTGTTCATGAATTTTCAACTGTCGTGATGCATTGGCAATAACCCTATCATTCTGCATAAGGACACAACCAAGTCCGTTCTTCAATGCATCACTATAAATAACGAACTCATCATTCCCCAATGGTAGAGTCAATATAAGATCATTGAATAATATTCTCTTCAGTTTATAGAAATATTATTCACACTCTTTTTTCCAAAAAAAATTAACCCCTTTATGTGTGAGCTTCGTTAATGGGTTTGACAATCGGGAAAAATTCTGGACAAAACGTCGATAATAACCTGCCAAACCAATAAAACTGCGTACCTCAGTTATACTCATAGGTGCTGTACATTCATGGATTTCCTTGTTCATAGAAGGATCAATAGAGATTCGATCTTTAGAGACAATATGGACAAGATATGAAATCTCCTGGAGCCAGAATTCACACTTTCTTAACATCCCATATAATTCATGTCTTCTCAGAGTCTTCAAAATAATGCGCAAGTGATTTTCATGATCTTCGTAGCTTTTGGAGTATACCAGGATATCATCAATAAATACCACCACAAATTCATCGAGATATTCCTTGAAAACTCTATTCATCATATCCATGAATACAGAGGGTGCATTAGTCAATCCAAAAGGCATTACTGTAAACTCGTAATGCCCGTACTTGGTTCGAAATGCTATCTTCGGAATGTCTTCCTTCTTCGCACACAACTGATGGTATCCAGATCGTAGTTCAATCTTTGAAAAGTATTTATTTCCTTGTAGTTGGTCAAATAAATCATCAATGAGAGGTAGGGGATACTTGTTCTTTATTGTTATAGCATTGATCTCCCTATATTCGATACATAACCTCATAGATCCATCGTTATTTTTAACAAAAATAATAGGGGCTCCCCATGGAGAAACACTAGGGTGAATAAATCTCTTATACTCAATTCCTCTAGTTGTTTCTTTAGTTCAACTAATTCTAAATTGGACATTATATATGGGGTCTTCGATATAGGCCTTGATCCAGGAATTAAATCAATGGAAAACTCAACTTCTCATTCTGGAGGATGTCCAGCTAAATCTTCTGGAAACACATCTACATATTCTTTCACAACAGGTACATCCTCTATTTGAAAATTCCTTTCCTCACCCACTGTAATTTCATCCTCTTACTCCCCAATAATTGAATTTAGTTGAGCTACTGGGGGTGGATCTAGATAAGAATTATGTAGTGACAATTATACTCTAAAGATAAGGTGTTCCCTATCATCATCATCAAAAATCGTAACCTCCTTCTTCTTACAATAAATCTTCACATCATGGTCAAAAAGAAAATCTATCATGAGGATTATATCAAACTCAATCATAGGTATGACGATGAGATCAGCAGATAAAGAACATTTATGTACTCTAATGTGGACTGATTCACAAAACTTTGTTGCAATGATACTTCCCTTAGGTGTTTTAACTGACCACTCCCTTGTTAAATAAAATTGGAAATATCTAATTTTCCTAGAAAACTGGGAAGATATAAAACAATGCGATGATCCAGAATCAAATAATACATTTTCTAAACTTTAGGAAACAATTAAATTACCTACCACCACGTCTTTCGAAGCTTCTACCTCAGCAGTAGTGATAGCATAAGCATGGCCGTGATCCCTTGGCATTTTCTGAGGTAAGTTCCCCTGATGCTTAGGACATTAATTTGCATAATGTCCCATCTACCTGCAATTGTAGCACTGAACACTGGTAGCTTCCTTATTCACCTTGCAATCACGAGCTTGGTGGCCTTTTTCACCACACTTGTAACAGACTCATGTTCCTTTTAAGCAAGTACCGGGGTGCTTCTTCCCACATTTACTGCAGGATGGATATTCAACATTTCCCTTCTTCCCTTTATTTCCATTCCCAGATTGATCAGCAGATCTATTCTTCTCTTTCTTTGCTTTAAAGTCATATGACTTAGAGAATTTTTTCTCTATCTTGATAGCACATGAAACAACATCTTCGTATGATGAGAAGGATTATGAGACTAATGCTTGATGGAGAAATGGTTTTAACCCATCAAAGAAAAGATCAATCTTACTTCTTGGGTTACATATATAATCTCTAGTATACCTTGATATCCTTGTAATGTTATCCTCATACTTTGCGACATTTCATCCTCCTTTTGTCTCAGACTTAGAAATTTTCTTTCCATATCTTCTCGATGGTCATGAGTAAAGTATTTTTCTAAAAATAGATCTTTGAACTCCCTACATTCCATATTTTATAATTCATCATATTCCTTCATGTTTTGAATCAATTACCACAATTGATCAGGATCTCTAGTGGGGCAGTAAACTGCCATGATAAATTTTTCCCTTTCACTCCTTCCCAAAGCCTGAAATATTTTCTCTAGGGAGATTATCCATTTCTCAGCTACTAAGGTATTTGTACTCCCATTGAACGTTGGTGGTTGTTGCCTCATGAATCGATCTAACATTGATCCTCTACGCTGCGGATCATGGTGCTCCATACGGGTAAGATTATTATTCATAACCTGAGTGAGTTGTCCTAGTATGGTGATTAGCTGATCGGCTCCTGTTGCATCACCAGCTCCACTATAATTATCTTGAGCATGAGGGAAATCCCTACATGGAGTGCATGCATTGATATGGTTTCCTTTTCTTCCACTAGGAACCATTTCTAAACAATGGCATAAACTAGATCAGTTTATGAATCAAAATACACAATTCCATACTTATAAAACACTTAACATAAATTTAACTATTTACGGATATAATCCATAATCATAAAAATGTTTTATTTGAGGAAGTATATACTCATAAACCCTTCATAATGAATTGTAAAGAAAATGAGAGTTATACAAAGCATATCCCCTAAGAGTGTCTTAACCAAGAGCGCAGCAAGGCCCGTTGTCGTTCACCAGTTACCATTGGAGTCTAGCTCAAATAGGTGTTTTCAGGTTTTATCACTAGGTACATCTGTGCCAGAGCCACCTCTACCTTCTCATATCTAGACAGGGATGTATTGCTCGGAAAAATCAAAAAATCTTTACAATAACAAAATTATAGGAAGTTCTCCTATTCTAATCCTCAAAGTCCATCTTAGGTCTATGTGCTCTAATCAGAGTTTATCTAAATCTAGATTCCAAGTTTTGTACTAAACTTCTTCTGATACCAACTGTAACGCCCCAACCCCAGTTACCTAGAGTCGGTGCATTATTACATAACATTGGCATGATCACAAGAAAGATCAAATCTCGAATGACCGATTAGTTTAGTAGAATTAAAAACACTAGATATATTCATAATGTTATACATTACAACATAAAAATGAAAACAACAACAACATAGTCTCCATAGTCCACACTCTTATCCCTTCATACTATCCCTGCAGGTCATTCATAACTTACTTCTTCACATCCTGGGAAAAAGAAAACATAGAAAATGGGTGAGCTCAAATGCCTAGTAAGTATAACAATATACTGGAAACTTTCATAAATAAGAATAAATATTTAAGGAAATGTATAACTAAAACAAAAGCCTTTTAAACATGAAATTCAACATATTATGGAAAAAATAAAATGAAATAATTCCATTTACTTATTCACATCGATATTATACTAATGTAATAATCACATGCAATATCAATAACCACTTTCATAATGATGGAATGCATAATGCGATACTATCATAACCACATAGCCAAGGCCTCGTGCCAAGTCTAAAAATAAGATTTTGTCAAGGCCTTGTGCCAAGACACTAGTTTGTCTCATGAGACCTACAGATGCATCGGGGAGCTATAGCGGGCTCCACCCATCACATATTAAGTCCAATTCACTACTCATATGAACAGGTTTAAACATAACATAAACATTCGTTTTAAACCTAGCATACAAAATGTAAATACTTCTTCCATAAACCATGAATGGTATAAAAATTGCACTTCCACAGTCAAACATATCACAAAACATTTAATACAATATAGAATTTTTGTATCATAAAAAATCACCTTCAAATAAGCGTAAAACCCATCAAATGATGTTGACATAAAAGAAATCAAAACTCTTTTTGAAAAAATATCTCTTTATATTTTGAAATCATTTAAGAGTCATATATTTATAAAATAAAACATTTTCTTTGGAAATATTCTTATATGATTGTAAGGGAAGCTTCAATGATTTTATAATGATGGAAAATAACCGCACCCGCCATATAAGTTAAAAAACATTCATACCTTAATTCTGTCGAAATGGTTAAAAAGCACCTTGTTTGGAACACGACGGAAAGATTACATTATAAACCTCTTATAAAAAGTCTAACAAGGGTATAAATGACTTTATCCCAAATTCCTTTAAATATTAAATTTTTTTTAAATTCATTTTGAAGAAACATAGATGTGGACGATAAAGAAATCCCAGTAGATTATTACGTATAAACAACCTCGGATAATGAAGAGATTGAAAAATAAACCCTTACATTGTAATTTTCCTTGATTGGGGGTAGTTTAACCTCCTGTATGATGGTGAAATTATTGTTATTAAATTATACATTAATTATATTCATTAATATGATATCATATATGATCTTTTAAAATAACATTGTTAATAATATCTTAGAATTATCGTTGTTTCAGGTGTTAACTTACTCATTTTCATCGTGTTCGTGGAGACAGTAGTCTGTACGTACGCATGAGCGACAATATTATTATTTTGATATTAAAATAATATATAATTGGAGGGTATATCATATATACAGAATCATTATCATGTTATATTTATTATTTAAATTAATTAAAAATCATTATTATACCCATCCAAATAACAATATATGGAATAACAATTACACCACGCCGTGTAGACGGTAAGTCGTACGTACGCACGTATGCTTACATGTCATTCAAAAGATGGATAGAATACTGAATATGGTTGTACCATATCTATAATAATATTATAGTATATAAAAGATACTGGATTAATTATTATAGAATGTTAATGAAAAATACAGAAGAAGTGGAAGAAGAAAGGAACTTGAAAAAGGGTGGTGAAATCATTACCTCTTCTTCAGGTTGTTCATTTTGATTTGATCAAAAGGGCTCCATAGGATGTCTTTATGACTAAAGTAAGGCCTCTAGGATTAAGTGAGGAAAGTTGAGAGAGTATTTTGGCAGGTTTTGGCCGAACCAAAAGGCTTTGAAGGTGTGAATTAATGAGAAGGATGAGTGCCCTTTTATAAGAGGGGTGAGGGGCACCTTTGGAAAAGCTAGAAATATTATTTTATAATAAATTAATTTTCAGTTTCTAATGGCTCCGAAGTAGATTATTTATTGGTTAAGGTGGGTATGGGTCTAAAAAAACTCAACCAATTGGATTTATACAGGTTTGGGTCACTATATTAACCTTATCCTTAAGTATTGACTCTTAGTTAATTTGTTTCACTTTTACAATGTCTCTTTATATTTTTATATTATATGGTTAATAAACATAATATATACATCCAATAGACCCCCAAGTGGTCTATTAATGATACACCTATCATTATATAAGTCTCTTGTACTTACCTTAGATTTTTAAGAATTGAATATCAATTAATAATATAATATTTGTTTTAATAACTCTTTGATGTCAATTTTGACACTATTTAGAAAATTGATTTTTTTAAAAATAAGAACAGAATGATTACTTAGAAAAAAGTCAATTTAATCAATTAAAATATTCCGTATTATCCTAGAAAATTAGTGTAATTCATTAAAAGTCTAAAATTATATTTATTTGGGTATTTATAATATCAATTATTTTAATTTATCACTATTATGGTAATTGCTACATCATCATTGTGTCATAAATAAAATAGATTATTTAATGTCTAAAAATTAAAAATAAAATATAATTATGTATTAAATCTTTTTATCTTTCTAATGAATATTTATAGTTTAAAATAAAACATATATAACCCTATGTAAAAATTGTTTTTCTAAAAGATATATTCTTATGTCATTTTTGTATTTATTTTAACTTAATTAATATAAAGAGTCATTATCACTTACAAGTGGCTCCATGGTGTCCAAAAATCGACCCAAAGATGCCCATGGTCGAACATGTGTCATCCAATAAGGTTATAACACGTTTTAGGGTAATTTTTCATTATTATAATATTAGTTTTTAACCCTCATTTACCGGATTTACCTTTTAACCTTGATAAATAAAATATTTACCGAAATAATTATTCAAAATGTCTAAAAATAAAAGTTACATATTTACAAAAATTGAACTTCCTGATTTCAAATATGGAATCCATTTTTCCAAATCCAAACACAGAAGTAGCAGAAAATAATTTAAAATTAATTTCCGCTGTCAAACAAAAAGCGTGTTTTTAAGATATAATTACTATCAAAAGATTGATACTATTTTATGTCCGCTTTAATTGTGAAATTATGTAAAATGACCGACATTGTATTAAATGGTAAAAATATATTCTAAATATACTTTAAAACCACTCAAAAGCATAATTTATCACTATTAATTATTTTGATTTAAAAAAGTTGATTTTAATTAAAAATTTAGTAATTTTCACTATTCATCATAATATTAAAGATATCCGAAAAGTTCCAAAATGTCACCTTGGGCTAAATTCGATACTCAGAATCCAAAAATTAAGTCCATTTTGAGAGATAAAATTTATAAAATTTCAAAAAGTAGGTATTACTATTCATAACGGCTAGTTTGATTGGTTGTGGTGTGTTAGAAATCGATGTTCTGTACAACACACACTATTGCATTATTCAAAGGGAAAAGTACCGTAGAATCTTTGGGTGTGACAATATACTTATGGTAATAACATTTATTGAGGTATGTGGTCATAAATAAAATACCTATATAATTATAAATTGTGTGATATAGAATGTTATATGTGACCACCCAAATGTTTTTATATTTAACATGAATTAAATAAAAATTGTTTATTTTAAATGTATTTGAGTATAATTGATGTTTTCCAGGCCAAAATAATCTATTTAACACTATAATCATGCCTATCTTGTTGATGGATGATTATTAATGTATAAATATGCTTTTATGATGTTAGGATACATAGTGGTATTAAAGAAATATATTTATAATATTGTTGACCATGTGATAAGTGACTATATTTTCTCGTATAATTCCTATATTGAAGGATTGGTTGTGGTTGGATTACAAATATGTGATATGAAAAAATGGGTTATCATTACATCCCCATGAAAAAATTATTTTTTAGTGTTGATGAATTTTCCTCCTCTACATGTATGTTTGTTTATCTACATGAGATATAATTTAATCTATATGTGTTGACTTTTAATTTTATTGGAAATACCATGTTTAACCTTTGATGAGAGATAGATTCTATGATAATAATTTGGGTTTTCATTAAATGTTCATTCATTTTAGACTAGTTATTCCATGATATTACCATGGATATATTTAATAAAGTAAATTCTTTGAGTAAGAATATTCTACCCCAGGGTTAGAGTGAGATGAGGAACCATTGTACGGTGTGCATAGGGTGATATTGTTAGAGTTGGTTAACAAGAACTAACAAATATATACTTTTTATTATCAGTATATTCATATTTTTAGATATTAATATTTCTCTAATCACATCATGTCATTTATTCTCTAAGAAAATGAATGTAATAATTTCCTAAGGGTAATTTTCCCATCAAAATATCGTAATAGTTATAAACTATGGTAAGAACAGTTATATTTTTTTAATGTATTCTTAAATACATGTTCTATGGCTAGATGAAGTCATAATAGAGGACACCAATGATTCTGAAAGTCAGTTGTAGGGGGATTATAAGACATTGATTCATTATCTCATGAAGTTCACCCTTGGAAGTTTCCATGATAGGTGGCTAGGAGAAAAAAAAAACTCTACTCATAAATACACAAAATTTAAGTGTTATTGAATGTTCAAATATACCAATGTGCATATTGGTGTTTACACATGAGATTATTATTAATATATATAATGTGTTTTCTACAATGTTTTATTTTCATAAACATTGACAAAATATTCTTGAGATAAAGTTGGGTACATTGGGTGTGTCCAGAATAATATGGAAATAATGAATAGAAATTTATATGTTTTTACCTTCCAAGTCAATAAATGTATATATATAAATGAACTCTATTGAAAATTAATGACCTTATTATATTTATGTCCATCTATGTTTATAAATAATGAGTTCATTTGCATAATATCAAGGATAGATATTCAGTCATATTGATCAATGAAACATGCAACGAAACCTCTTAATTTTATATCAAGATAATGGGATTAAATTACAACATAATGATTTAAATTATGTTATTACCATGTGACATAAATCCCTATCTCTATTGGTTCCCTGATGGGTAGAAAGATGAAAATTGTGGACTTTATGAAAAATTGGCCTACTACCACTAATGATGGGATATAGAGGGAAACACAGAATGTGTATAGAAAACAACATTTTAATTATATATGAATATTATATTAGAATATATTAGTATTCTAAATTTTATGGAATTTATATTTTTTTTGGATATATTTAGCAAAAATATTTAGTTACCAATTATTGAGGATATTTAATACATTAGTCGAATATTTAGTAAATATATATTCTTTAGTTGAATGAATATAAAATTTATTTACTGAATGGAAAATAAAATGATATTTATTTATATATATATATATAGAAATTGTTACAATTTTAATAAATTGTAAGGATTTGGGCCATCTTAAGGTTCTAATGAAAATTATATAATAAATATCATTTAATAACTATTATTTTTTTATTTACAAATTGATATTTATAATGTCCTTGAGTGTTTTACACAATTGGTAATTAATTATAAAAATATAATTATTAATCATTAGTTTATATATTCGTTTTGTGACTCTATAAGGTAATATGATCAATTACCAAACCATAAACCTATTATAAATACCCTCTAATATCATATATATCATTAGAAAATGTTGTAAAAGTGAAATTATCTCTCAAAAATTCTCATAATCCTAGGGAGAATATTCATAAGAATTCATTAAATAATGGAGATAATGATTCATCATCATCCCACTAAAATACGTAAGATTTGATGATTTAAATTTGTAACCCTTGAATGATTTTTTTCAATCATCAATTAATGACGCAAGTATTACAATCATTCACACTAACACGTGAATATTTCATTCGTAAAATTTTATGGTTTGTAGAGGGCATTTGAATAAACTATAAATTGATTATATATTAGGATACCTTGTCAAATAAAAAAGTAATGAATATATGTTTTCATTTAACCCATTCATTAATATTGAATTACTAGAAAGGAAATCATTGATTTTTTTAATTAATTATAAATTATCGGTCAATGATCCTATATTTGATTGTTTTAGTATTTCATTATTCCAGTTTTGAGGATTTATTTGAAGAGGTTAATGAAAATAAATTACTAATAATGTCCACATCATCTTCCACTAAATTCCAAAATTATATAATTTTGTCAAACTACTCATACATTAATTTATAATTTTTTACAAAATTGTTACATATTTTCACATTTGATGACCATTTTAATTTTATTTTAACATATTTTAATCGAAATTAATACATTAGAAAATAATACACTATAATATGAGGATGTGAATATTTCTAATAGATGTATAATGATTAGAGAGACCATCTGAAAGTGATGATGATTCTTGCCACATTACACTATTACAAGGTATTTAACTGAATTGTACCCACCTTATAGTACAGTAAAACACATGAAGATTAATGTGGGAAATCTCAAAATTATTTTTTATAGAATTAAATAGAATATATTAATTACATTAAACATGAATGTTTCTAGATCATATTATTTTTTTATTGGTTACATGACATATAGCTGGAATACCAGTACTATAACCAAACTAGGTTTTCTAGTGAAATTGAAGGAAACTACATTGTCAAATATTTGTTATCTATTTGTTGCATGATTCATAGGAGATCCAAAACAATATTATATGGGGAAGAAGTAATGATAGGGAATGTATATACTATACATATTTTTAATTTGTTTTATCTGGTGTTAATTACATACTTATAACCAAAGGGTGGTATTGGATTATCCTGGCCAGATTACATATTGTGCAATCAGTGTATATGACATATAAGATTTGATGGCTCGCAAAAAGAAAATTGAATTTACATATATTTATTTATAGTAAAGTAAATAAATGAAAAAAGTATGCATAGTATTATACTATACTAATCTTCTTCAATCAAGTGTATATTCTGTGTAGAGCATGTCCAATATAAATACTAAAATTAAATTTTTCCTATATTTTCTGATAATTAACATTTTTAATACTATATTTCAACAATGTTTATATATATAAGAGTGTATCTAACCATGTCACCTAAAGTATAGTATATGTAAGTAACCATAATGGTGAACATAGTGTTCCTTCTCACTATATTCCATGTGCGAAGATAATTTTAAATTAAATTAATTTGTTGTAGTTTGTTTAAAATTGGGATTGATTTCTATTTATAGGATTGTATGGATGTAAAATTAAGATAAATGAATTAATAAATTTATAGAATAATTAATTTAATAATTCAAATGGCTTATTTTAATGATTATCAGGTAGAAATAGATGCTATCCATTTTCACTAAATGTAAATTTTTTCCTATTAATTAAGGGATCTAATGCTTATAGTTGATTTTTGGTAATCCCCTAATCGTGTTTCCAAATAGGTATGTTTGAGTGATGAATATTTAATATATGTATCACCTAGGTGAGTGGATGTGACTCACATTAAGAGATATGGTGAGACCTATATAAGATAAACACAATAATATAGTTGTAATATTGCCAATGAGACCATGATATGATTCTAGGAGTTATTTTCCTAAGTTCAAGGGTTAATTTATTAACCACTAGATAAATGAACCACAATCAAGATAGTAATCATATGTTAATAATTTATTTTATCTCCCTCACATATATGCTAAAATATATATGCATGATTAATAAAAATAAGATATAAATTATCTATAACTCATGTAATAAGAAAATAAAATAAATTTTATTTTGTATAAATTATTTTCTCTTGAAATTGATTATAATATATATAAAATCTATGTAATATTAAAAATATTTTAAAAATATAAAACATTAAATAATTATTCATAAATTTTGAAAAAACCATATAAATATTAATTTATAATAACATTAAATTACTTGATAAAGTATGTGTTAAATAGATCAAGGTGTTTTCTAGGTTACAGTTAGGAAACATCCATTACTTCTGGTTATCTAATGAATTGTCTATGTTAATATTACTTAATTTTAATTGGAAAAAATGTACTCACTCTATTCAATACAAATAATGGGGAATGTTTATGGGAAATTAAATTCATTGATATCCAGACATGGTAGTCCACTAAGTGGACCAAGTAGCTATGATTTAATCAAATTTTTATGTTATGATAACCAAAATACCTTCAGGTAATTATCTAGTCCATAAATTGGGTAATGAGAGAGGATATATGAATCCCTTCTTCTCGAATAGCAATGTGATAAGATATTCTAAAACAAATTGAATGGGGCATTGGGATTTAATAAGAACGATATGGAAAATTAATAAATTTTAATACAAAAATTATTTTTATCATCCATGTAACGCCCCGACCCCAGCTACCCAGAGTCGGTGCATTATTACATAATATTGGCATGATCACAAGAAAGATCAAATCTCGAAAGACCGATTGGTTTAGTAGCCTTGGAAACACTAGATATATTCATAGGTTTTACATTACATCATAAAATGAAAAACTACTACAACAACATAAAGTCTCCATAATCCACACTCATATCCCCACATAATATCCCTGAAGGTCATTCATAATTTACTTCTTCACTTCCTGGGAAAAATAAAACATATAAAAGGGGTGATCTCAAATGACCAGTAAGGATAACAAAATAGCGGAAACTTTCATAAATAAGAATAAACTTTTAAGGCAACGTATAACTAAAACAAAAGCCTTTCAAACATGAACTTTCAACATGGTATGGCATAAATAAAATGAAATAATGCCATTTACTTATTCACATGGATATTCTACTAATCGAATAATCACATGCAAAAATCAATAACCACTTTCATAATGTTGGAATGCATAATGCCAGACTATCATAACCACATAGCCAAGGCCTCGTGCCAAGACTACAAATAAGATTTTGTCAAGGCCTTGTGCCAAGACACTAGTTTGTCTCATGAGACCTACCGATGCATCGAAGAGCTATAGCGGGCTCCACCCGTCACTTATTAAGTCCAATGCATTCCCATATGAAAAGGTTTAAACATAACATAAACATTCGTATTAAAACTAGCATACGAAATGTCAATAATTTCACCATAAACTATGAATGGTATAAAAATAGCACATCCATAGTCAAACATATCACAAAACCTTCAATACAATATAGAAGTTTTGTATCATAATAAATCAACTTCAAATAATCTTAAAATCCATCAAAGGATGTTGACGTAGATGAAATCAAATTTTTTTTTAAAGAAATATCTCCTTTTATTTTGAAATCATTTAAGATCCATATAAAATAAAACATTTTCTTTTAAAATATTCTTATAAGCTTGTAAGGAAAGCTTTGAAGATTTTATAACGGCGTAAAATAACCGCACCCGCCGTATAAGTTAAAAAAAACATTCTTACCTCAATTCTGTCGAAAAGGTTAAAAAGGACCTTGTTTTGAAAACGACGGAAAGATTCCTTCATAAACCTCTTATAAAAAGTCAAAAAAGGGTATAAATGACTTTAACCTATATTCTTGTAAATAGTAAAAATGTTTTGAAATACATTTTTAAGAAACATGGATGTGGATGATAAAGATATCCCAGTAGATTATTACGTATAAACAACCTCGGATAATGAAGAGATTGTGAAATAACCCTTACCTTGTACTTTTCCTTTGTTGGGGTCGGTTAACCTCCTGTATAATGGTTAAATAATTGTTATTAAATTATACAAGAATCATATACATTAATATGATATCATATATGATCTTTTAACATTGCTTTATTAATAATATCTTAGTATTATCGTCGTTTCAGGTGATAATCGATTCGTTCTTCTTAAATGTTTGGTTACGTAAGACATGTTTGTAATGGATAGATTAAATCTTATTCATAATCAGAATGATATTAACATTATTTTTAACCCTAAAATGAGAATAAGACTTGAATGGATACGATGGAGGATGGATCTCACCGCGTTCGTGGAGACGGTAGTCCGTACGTACGCACGAACGCTACTTCCATTTAATTTTTATTTTAAAAGAATTGAATCCAAATGATACATAGGTATATTACTATTCCAGTATAATATAATATTTTATATATGTTACTTAAGTTCATTAACACCATCCTTTATACGTTCCATGTGTGGTATGAACGAGTCATATCATTTTAAGGGGGCGGTAGTCCGCACTTCCTCAAATGAAATTATCGTATGTATATACAACATGAAACGAATAATGGTATGAAATAAAATGGAATTACAGAAGCTTATATATAAAATATATATCATTAATATCATATTTAATTACAGTGCCATCATAATGGCCACCATGAGAGGCGGTAAGATGTATTTGAACAATCATCGTTTCGTGAGGCGTTAGTTAGCCATCCACAGAAACATTATGTTCATCATCCATTAGATGGAGTTGTGTGTATGTGTAGTTTGAATCCTTCTTATAAAAACATCCTAGTATATTGAGGATACTGGTGTTGTTACAAAATAAAGGAAATAAAAAGAGTTTGGGGGTTGGAGAAGCAAAATAAAGGAAAATAATTTAAGAGAAATCGTTACCTTTAATTTAGGTAACTCACTTTGGTTGGAACCAAAGGACTTCTTGAAATGATTTCTGCCTAAGGGGAAGCTCAAGGAGTAGGAGAGGGATGTGGGGAGCTTAGTTGGGCAGATTTTGGACGTGCCATGTGGCTTGAGAGGTGTGTGGAATGAGTAGAAGTGGTCTCCTTTTATAAGGGAGAAGAGGGGGTCTTTAGGAAAGAGTGAAAGTATTACATTATAATATAATTATATTCGGTTTATAATGGTCAAAAAATCATTGAGGTCTAATATAAGATGACTAATATTCTAAATAACATCAACCAATAAGAATTGGATGGGTTTTAGATAATATTTTAATCATTATAATCTTATTTATTTAAATGATTTATTAATGAGGTAAACATTGCATCATTATTGTGTCATTAATAATTTAAATTATTTGATGTCTAAAAATTATAAATAAAATATCATTATTTAGGAAATCATTTTATCTTTCTAATGAATATTTATAATCGAAAATACAACATGTATAACCCTATGTAAAAATTGTTTTGCTAAAAGATATATGCTTGTGTCATTTTTGTATTCATTTTGACTTAATTAAAATAAAGTGTCATTATCACTTACAAGTGGATCCCTGGGGTCCCAAAATAGACCCAAAGATGATCATGGTCGACCATGTATCAACCAATTGGTTTAAGACACGTTTTAGGGTAATTTAGTATTATTATAATATTATTTTTTTAACCCTTATTTACCGGATTTACCCTTAACCATGGTAAATAAAATATTTACCGCAGTAATTATTCAAAATGTTTAAAAATAAAAGTTACCTATTTACACAATTTGAACATCCTGATTCCAAATATGGAATCCATTTTCCTAAATTCAAAACACAGATGTGGCAGAAATTAATTTAAAATTAATTCCCGCTGTCAAAACAAAAAGCGTGTTTTAAGAGATAATAACTATCAAAAGATTGACACTTGTTTATGTTCGGTTTAATTGTAAAATTATGTCCAATGACCAAAATTATATTAAATAGTAAAAATATATTCTAAATATACTTTAAAACCACTAAAATTCATAATTTATCACTATTAATTATTTTGATTAAAAAAGTTGTTTTTAATTAAAATTTAGTAATTTTCACTATTCATCAAAATATGAAAGTTATCCGAAAACTACCAAAATTTCACCTTAGGCTAAATTAGATATTCTGAATCCAAAAATGAAGTCCATTTAAAAATATAAAATATATATAATTTCAAAATTTAGGTATTACTATTCATAACGGCTAGTTTGATCAGTTGTGGTGTGTGTTAAAACTCGAAGTTGCGTACAACACACGCTAATGTTTTATTCAAAGGAAAGCGTACCGTGGAAGCTTGGGATGTTTCATTTTAAATTTTTTTATGTCTCCATTTAGTCAAAAAGTTTAAAATATTGTATTTAAAAAGGTTTCACTATCAAAAGTTGATAAAAGTGCAATACTGAAAATGAATCTGTTCTTGCATTATGACTAAGAAACTCATAATATGGATTATAAAATTATAAGGATTATATAAAGTTTAGAATTTAGTTAATACTATTCATGACCTCTTTTAATGGCTTTTTTTTTGTTAAGTCATGGTGAAATTGAACTCGGTGTTGCGTGTAGTGTAAGTTGTTGAATTATTTTGAAGAAATAACACACTATGAAATCTTGGGGTGTTACATTCTCCCCTCCTTCAATAAATTGCGTCCTCGCAATTTGAAATTGTTCTTCGAAAATAAAAAGTTGAAAATAGAAAATATATTTGTGGGAAAACCCACATCGGAAATTTGGTTACTAAAATTTAGTCTTAATATGAGGAAAAAAGAAATGAAAGGATCACCACCAAATTATGATCTCTATTAGGAGAATATTGGTGGCAATTAGAGACATATAATTGGAGGGAAAACGTAAATATTTATAGGTAGTGATTGAGGTCATCAATCACAAACAAGTATAAAATTGAGGTCCTTAAATTCATCAATCTATGATGATTTGAAATACCATCGGTTCAACAAAACATAGGGTATTAGGATAACACATTTTTGACGTTTCAAAATATCTTAGTTGAAATCCCACATCGAAAAATGAATTAATGAGGCCTCTATAAAGAGTCGAAAGTATGATGATTACCGAAAATAACACATACTAGGGTTCCATGTAGGAAAATTTGGATATGGAAGAAAAATCTAACCATCAATTATTTGATGGCGAGTGGTAGAGAACATGGCTATGAAAAGGCCAACAATCCCAAAGCCATAAATTATTGATGATTTAAGGTACCATCTAGGAAAACATTTTTGTTCTAATTTTCTTTTCTTAATATTGAGGAATTTTTTATGAGATTGGCTAAGATCATATAGAGATAGACTTCCTTTATAATTAGAGTTTTATCCATTAATAAATTTCTACCACAAACTCATCTTTCACTCTAAAAGATAATAGAATGTAAAAATATTCTATTTACACTATTCGTATAGGGTTCCAAAATAAACGAATTTATAATTCATCTAAAAGATCTTTTAATAAACACTACATTATTTAATCCAGGACATCTCGTGGTCCAGTGGTAGGTGATACACCCTTGTCGCCCTTCGGTTGCGGGTTCAAGTCTCGCAGCCTTGCCGGACGCGACGGGTTGCCGCCCGACCTCCGGGTTGTCCTTTTATGGTAATCCAAAATAATCCAAACTAGAACTATCCAAAATACTTCTATCCAAACTCACAGTCCGACATTTATAAGGAAGGTAAACATAATATAGATCCGTTTTACCCCGTAATAGCATATGAATACCTTCATCATGTATTCTTTTAAAACACTGAAACATCCTAAATTACTATAATACTTATTGGTTACATTCATGCTCCCTTATTCCATATAGAATTCTGGATATACTTCATCAATCCAAAAATGTTTTAAACCCCAATAATGATGGAATATACAAATCATTAATCAGCTTTAAGGTAGTCAAGAATATCCAATATAATTTATCCAAATCAATCATGTATTATTCTAAAATCACTACCTCAGTATCAGAACCATATTATGGTTTATCTTTCTCTCAACCATATATTTTCTAAAAATTTATCCTGCTATTGAGTCACATTTCTTTGTTCCACATAATCTCAAGTCCTTAATGAAATAGTACTGCAGTACAATCCTTATATACTCCATAATTATTATAACAAGTACATTGTTGATACAACACTCAATTGACATAATCAACATAATAACTCTAATCATTCCTCTTCATCTGTGGTAGTATCATAACTTGATTATTATCCAATAGCATCATTTGCGGCATAGTCTGATGACTGGGACATAGGTTCGCGTAGTGTCCAAACTCCTTGCAAATGAAGCATTGTACATTTGAAACCATTTTCTTACCCTTGCAGTCATGTACTTTGTGCCCTTTTTCTCCACAATTATAACAAACTCCCATTCCTTTCAGGCAATTTCCAGGGTGTTTCTTTCCACAGTTACCACATATGGGAAAATTCTTCTTTTCCATCTTCCCTTTATCCATCTTTCTCTCTTCTATCCTTTTCTTCTCTTGCTTCCCTTCAAAGCCATAGGACTCAGTAAACTCTTTACTTATCTTATCAATACATGATATTATTTCTTTATATGATGATAATACATGGGAGTCTATTTCTCTTATAAATTCTAGCTTAAGACCATGAAAGATATGATCCTTCCTTCTCTTTGGATCATGTGCATTTCTGGAGTTCTCATTCCGTCTACTGGGCGCCATTTCTAAACAATGGAATACACTAGATTAGTTTATGAATCAAAATACATAATCCCATACTTATAAAACACTTAACATAAATTGAACTATTTATGGATATAATCTATAATCATAAAAATGTCTCATTTGAGGATGTATATACTCATAAACCCTTCATAATGGTTTGTAAAGAAAATGAGAATTATCCTAAGCATATCCCCCGTGAGTGTCGTAACCAAGAGTGCAGAAAGGCCCGTTGTCGTGCACCAGTTCCCGTTCGAGTCTAGCTCACAGCGGTGTTTTCGGGTTTTACCCCTAGGTACATCTGTGCAAGAGCCGCCTCTACCTTCTCGTATCCAGACTGGGATGTATTGCTCGGAAAACTCACAAAATCTCTACAATACCAAAATTCTAGGAAGATCTTATATACTAATCCTCAATGTTCATCTTAGGTCTACGTGCTCTAATCAGAGTTGATCTAAATCTAGCTTCCAAGGTTTGTACTAAACTTCCTCTGATACCAACTGTAACGCCCCGACCCTAGCTACCCAGAGTCGGTGCATTATTACATAACATTGGCATGATCACAAGAAAGATCAAATCTCGAAAGACCGATTGGTTTAGTAGCCTTGGAAACACTAGATATATTCATAGGTTTTACATTACATCATAAAATGAAAAACTACTAGAACAACATAAAGTCTCCATAATCCACACTCATATCCCCACATAATATCCCTGCAGGTCATTCATAATTTACTTCTTCACTTCCTGGGAAAAATAAAACATATAAAAGGGGTGATCTCAAATGCCCAGTAAGGATAACAAAATAGCGGAAACTTTCATAAATAAGAATAAACTTTTAAGGCAATGTATAACTAAAACAAAAGCCTTTCAAAAATGAACTTTCAACATGGTATGGCATAAATAAAATGAAATAATTCCATTTACTTATTCAGATGGATATTCTACTAATCGAATAATCACATGCAAAAATCAATAACCACTTTCATAATGTTGGAATGCATAATGCCAGACTATCATAACCACATAGCCAAGGCCTCGTGCCAAGACTACAAATAAGATTTTGTCAAGGCCTTGTGCCAAGACACTAGTTTGTCTCATGAGACCTACCGATGCATCGAGGAGCTATAGCGGGCTCCACCCGTCACTTATTAAGTCCAATGCATTCCCATATGAAAAGGTTTAAACATAACATAAACATTCGTATTAAAACTAGCATACGAAATGTCAATAATTTCACCATAAACTATGAATGGTATAAAAATAGCACATCCATAGTCAAACATATCACAAAACCTTCAATACAATATAGAAGTTTTTTATCATAATAAATCAACTTCAAATAATCTTAAAATCCATCAAAGGATGTTGACGTAGATGAAATCAAAATTTTTTTTAAAGAAATATCTCCTTTTATTTTGAAATCATTTAAGATCCATATAAAATAAAACATTTTCTTTGAAAATATTCTTATAAGCTTGTAAGGAAAGCTTTGAAGATTTTATAACAGCGTAAAATAACCGCACCCGCCGTATAAGTTAAAAAAAAATTTTTACCTCAATTCTGTCGAAAAGGTTAAAAAGGACCTTGTTTTGAAAATGACGGAAAGATTCATTTATAAACCTCTTATAAAAAGTCAAACAAGGGTATAAATGACTTTAAACCATATTCTTGTAAATAGTAAAAATGTTTTGAAATACATTTTTAAGAAACATGGATGTGGATGATAAAGATATCCCAGTAGATTATTACGTATAAACAACCTCGGATAATGAAGAGATTGTGAAATAACCCTTACCTTGTACTTTTCCTTTGTTGGGGTCGGTTAACCTCATGTATAATGGTGAAATAATTGTTATTAAATTATACAAGAATCATATACATTAATATGATATCATATATGATCTTTTAACATTGCTTTATTAATAATATCTTAGTATTATCGTCGTTTCAGGTGATAATCGATTCGTTCTTCTTAAATGTTTGGTTACGTAAGACATGTTTGTAATGGATAGATTTAATCTTATTCATAATCAGAATGATATTAACATTATTTTTAACCCTAAAATGAGATTAAGACTTGAATGGATACGATGGAGGATGGATCTCACCGCGTTCGTGGAGACGGTAGTCCGTACGTACGCACGAACGCTACTTCCATTTAATTTTTATTTTAAAAGAATTGAATCCAAATGATACATAGGTATATTACTATTCCAGTATAATATAATATTTTATATATGTTACTTAAGTTCATTAACACCATCCTTTATACGTTCCATGTGTGGTATGAACGAGTCATATCATTTTAAGGGGGCGGTAGTCCGCACTTCCTCAAATGAAATTATCGTATGTATATACAACATGAAACGAACAATGGTATGAAATAAAATGGAATTACAAAAGCTTATATATAAAATATATATCATTAATATCATATTTAATTACAGTTTCATCATAATGGCCACCATGAGAGGCGGTAAGATGTATTTGAACAATCATCGTTTCGTGAGGCGTTAGTTTGCCATCCACAGAAACATTATGTTCATCATCCATTAGATGGAGTTGTGTGTCTGTGTAGTTTGAATCCTTATTATAACAACATCCTAGTATATTGAGGATACTGGTGTTGTTACAAAAGAAAGGAAATAAAAAGATTTTGGGGGTTGGAGAAGCAAAATATAGGAAAATAATTTAAGAGAAATCGTTACCTTTAATTTAGGTAACTCACTTTGGTTGGAACCAAAGGACTTCTTGAAATGATTTCTGCCTAAGGGGAAGCTTCAAGGAGGAGGAGAGGGATGTGGGGAGCTTATTTGGGCAGAGTTTGGACGAGCCAAGTGGCTTGAGAGGTGTGAGGAATGAGTAGAAGTGGTCTTCTTTTATAAGGGAGAAGAGGGGCTCTTTAGGAAAGAGTAGAAAGTATTACATTATAATATAATTATATTCGGTTTATAATGGTCCAAAAATCATTGAGGTCGAAGATACGATGACTAATATTCTAAATAACATCAACCAATAAGAATTGGACAGGTTTTAGATAATATTTTAATCATTATAATCTTATTTATTTAAATGATTTATTAATGAGGTAAACATTGCATAATTATTGTGTCATTAATAATTTAAATTATTTGATGTCTAAAAATTATAAATAAAATATCATTATGTAGGAAATCTTTTTATCTTTCTAATGAATATTTATAATCGAAAATCCAACATGTATAACCCTATGTAAAAATTGTTTTTCTAAAAGATATATGCTTGTGTCATTTTTGTATTCATTTTGACTTAATTAAAATAAAGTGTCATTATCACTTACAAGTGGATCCATGGGGTCCCAAAATAGACCCAAAGATTCTCATGGTCGAACATGTATCAAACAATTGGTTTAAGACACGTTTTAGGGTAATTTAGTATTATTATAATATTATTTTTTTAACCCTTATTTACCGGATTTACCCTTAACCATGGTAAATAAAATATTTACCGCAGTAATTATTCAAAATGTCTAAAAATAAAAGTTACCTATTTACACAATTTGAACATCCTGATTCAAAATATGGAATCCATTTTCCTAAATTCAAAACACAGAAGTGGCAGAAATTAATTTAAAATTAATTCCCGCTGTCAAAACAAAAAGCGTGTTTTAAGAGATAATAACTATCAAAAGATTGACACTTGTTTATGTTCGGTTTAATTGTAAAATTATGTCCAATGACCAAAATTATATTAAATGGTAAAAATATATTCTAAATATACTTTAAAACCACTCAAATTCATAATTTATCACTATTAATTATTTTGATTAAAAAAGTTGTTTTTAATTAAAATTTAGTAATTTTCACTATTCATCAAAATATGAAAGTTATCCGAAAAGTACCGAAATTTCACCTTAGGCTAAATTCGATATTCCGAATCCAATAATGAAGTCCATTTCAAAATATAAAATATATATAATTTCAAAATTTAGGTATTACTATTCATAACGGCTAGTTTGATCTGTTGTGGTGTGTGTTAAAACTCGAAGTTGCGTACAACACAGGCTACTGTTTAATTAAAAGGAAAGCGTACCGTGGAAGCTTGGGATGTTTCATTTTAAATTTTTTTATGTCTCCATTTAGTCAAAATGTTTAAAATATTGTATTTAAAAAGGTTTCACTATCAAAAGTTGATAAAAGTGCAATACTGAAAATGAATATGTTCTTGCATTATGACTAAGAAACTCATAATATGGATTCTAAAATTATAAGGATTATATAAAGTTTAAAATTTAGTTAATACTATTCATGACCTCTTTTAATGGCTTTTTTTTTCGTAAGTCATGGTGCAATTGAACTCGGTGTTGCGTGTAGTGCATGTTATTGAATTATTTTGAAGAAATAACACACTATGAAATCTTGGGGTGTTACAATCCATGGAAATTATAAAAGTAAAATTTTATTTATTCTTGATAAACGAATTGAATTTGACATCATATTTATCATAGTAATAAATATGGTAGAAATATTATATAGTTATTGGATTACATATCAAAAATTAGTATAGGTGTCTAAAATAAATACTTTGATAAGAGTAGGAAGGTGAGGAGGCACTCAATGTTTATCTAAAATACTTTGATTATACAAAATATATCCATCGTATCATGTTATCATTGTTGTATAATGAGACTATTAGGATTCTTAATGAAATATATGTGTATAGAAAGATGTTATATATAAATGATATTTATCAGTATAATGTGAGAGAAGAGATTTATATGATCATAAATGAACTATTTAAATGTCAGATCTAGGTAGGGGAACAATCTCTGATGCATGTGGTCAATATGGGTAACTACATTAATATCTTGGACATATTGTGTTTTATGGTTATTTATTAAATTTTTATAGAGATCATACTATACTCATTACCTAATATATTTTCTTTTTTGAATTTGTATTATAATATGATAAATAATGAGAATTAACACCTACAACTCCTCATATTATTTCACTTTCTAGATAAGAACATGTGGCATAAAAAAATTAATTCCCAAGGGAGAATAAGTGTAAGGGAAAGAATATAGTCCCCAAGAATAAATCCTAATCTATGTCTCTAAAGACCCAACCTTCCATGAATAGGATAATCTATTTCCTGATGTATAAATAATGTGTAGTATGTTTTTCATGTGGAAAGAAGGTCCACTAGAAGTAGAGCATCATTAGTGTGATGAAATATGGGTATTTTTTATGTCTATTTTTATCAAGAGTAACCACTCATTATATTCTAGTCAAATAATAGATATTGATTTTGTGGTCAATTGTTTTTTAAATGTTGGATCTAAGAATATTCAGTAATGTTTCTAGGTGATCTTTGGATCTTCGAGCTTCCAAAAGGGAAAGACTAGCTTCGATGGTTATTGATGAATAACATATATTATTTATAACATGAAATATTTTATTCTTGATGAATTGTTATTTAAAGAATAGTTATTACAAAAAACCTCATATCCTTGTATTTTTTAGAAGCAGATGGATTTGAATTTTAATTTCTAAATAAAAGTATCTACTTCTAAAAATATAAATTTTTATGGTATGGAACATCTCAATAATGGTATATATCTTATATAATATGATACCCATGTGCTTAGGACTAATAAAACTGCGATAACAAATAATTATATCACACCATGTTGTGGAATCATTGAATTTTTCATGAAAATGAGAAGTTCAGGACAAGCCTATATCAAGATGTATATATTGATTTATTTAAACTAAAATGACTTGAAATATTTTTTGGTTTTTTAAGAGGATAAGTAACCAAAAAACATTTAATGGGTTAAATAGATACAATTATTATTGAATTGGAAGGAATTTTTGTGTGAAAAGGTTTTCTGGTAGAATATTTATGTGGTTATTACATAACATATTTTACCTATTTGTTGATTCAATATGATTACATCTACTTGATGATGTATAATTTATAATACGTTGAGAAATTTAAGAATATCAATAATTATGTAGAGAATATACATAGTATGAAAATAAGTAATATTTTATTTTATCAAGGCGGAGAATGTCTTAATTAAGAGTTCATCGACTCTCTATGGGTGATTCAGAATCTACCTTAAATCATTCATCCTTATATAACACAGTCGAATGGTGTTAGTGAAAGGAGTAACCACTACATAAGTGACATGATATTTTAAATGATGAGTGACTTAGACAATCCATTTTATACTTAAGGATACGAATTAAAAACAAAATCATACGAACATATCCATGTTTAAACTAAATAGGAAAACAATAATCGAAATAAGTTAATGTATGGATGAAAATTATTATTATAAATGTTTTGTTTATAGGGATAAAAATAATTTCTTATGGACAATTTTAAAAACTAATTTTAACCTAAGAGATCAATGTGTGTTTTTATAGAATATCTAATTGAAATTTTCTGATATAAATTATAAAACCCTTCAAAAAAATATTGTGGTTCACCGGTGCCAAACATTTTTAGATAGAGAGAAACCCCAAAAATATATAGTGGTAGAAATAATGAAATTCATAATGTCGATGCTCAAGATACATATGTTTTTTTAAGTATAATATAAACTAATCCACATAAAATATTTTCTTTAAGGACACTAGTACTATATGGAAGAACATGATTTGTTATCAATGTAGAGATAAATATTTTTCTACTTTCCAAGTGTGGTGACATATTATTATATAAAAAAGATGATCCAATTTATAAAAATTAATCAAATAGTATCTTTAAAACCTCTATTTGGATGAAGGACATATAATCTATGATAGATTAAAAGTATGAGAAATATTTCTAGGATATAGATGATCCTCAAGTAGATTTAAATCCAATTAGGATATAAAAATATTCAATAACAAACTAGAAATAGAATGTAATGTTAGTAACTATAAAGAACATATACACTATAATGGGTATTAATATTTAAATTGATAGACAATAAAATTTCCGTATATATATTTTTAATACATATGTCCATTTTAATTATAATTTCCATATGAAATTTTTATAAATACGATATATATTAAATACAGATTAAAAAGTCATTATTTAACAATAATCATAAAAGAGATGTTTATATTATATATATAGAATTATTTGTAGTTACACATTATTTAAATAAGTATGAAATATGTAAGGATTCATTTTGGGATGAAACATGTATCTAAGTCATGAAACATCTGGCTTAAATGAGAAATAAGAGATTTTGGTTTCACAAAGAATGAATATGATTCATGTATCTATAAACATGTCAGTGGGGATATGAATTTTTTTAATAATAAATGAAAATGAAATATTACATATTAGAAATGTGATACTAGTCATAATGTATGTTTTTACTTGTTTCAAAAGTTATTTTCTATGAATAACATTTCCGAACCACCCTATAACAACTCCCTACCTGAATTTAGTTATTTTCCTACACCATGTTTATATTACTTTTTAATTTGTATTGTCATTTGAATCCTACGGATGGGTAAATTTTTTTGAGAAAAATGACCAATATTTCAGTAATGTATGGTTTTTTAGTTAATTGATTTTGAGAGTAAATGTGTTAATGGATTTTTAGGGTTCTCCCTGAGTTCCGAGAACGAACGAGGTGATTTGTGGTTTCCATGTATGAATATAATTCTTTTGAATATTGTTGTATAAATACACACTATGTAATTAGATTACATGATGTGTATGTTCCATAGGGAATGAATCTTTAACTTAGTACATATCATGAAAGTATCCCACACTATGTACTGGTTACAAACCTTGTAATGGAAAAAGCACATCTTTTGTTGAAAATATGATGGGTTGTTCAGTGTTTATAATCCCCTAGGATTACACAACATATAAATGTATCACAAAAAATTTAAATTCCATAGTGTTGGATTTTAGGGAGAAATATGAGTGATATATTATTTCATTCATCTATATGTCATTTCACACTCACCCTATAATGATTTTACAGAAATTTTGGGATTATCCATTATTTATAGATTTATTTGTTTTGATACTGATCGCTATTTGTGGTTGTTTTTAATCTCACTCAGTGAGTGATCATTTTTGATTCATTGTTTCTTCAATCACAGTTTCACCTATACATTTAATTAATAGATTAGTAGACCCATGGTGATTTTTCTTATCCTTTTCATAAATATCTATTATGTAATCTTTTCTTATGACCATTACTTTGTTGGTTGTGGTGTGGAGGGTGTTTTTTTTATTTTTTTGTTGATTCCTCTTCTCTTGTAATAAAATTTTTAAAATTCAATCAATTATAATATGTGTATATGGTTTCATGGGCAACCATTTTCCTTGTTGAATCCTTTTGTTGGGGGGTATATTTTTGGATAGTGAAACATGATTTTTGAGGTAGGTGGTTATATATCTAGCCTATATTGGTGAACTACATTACTATTATTTTTTAAAATTGTTTTATTAAATGAAATTTCATGTTATAATTGATTGGGTTTGTGTTTTCTATACAAGGTTTTTTATAATAAATTGTTCTTCGTTGGTTTTGTTAATTGAAAATCTTTTTTTAAGTATTGTGAATTAATTATATTAAATGGTTTTGAATATAGAAAATGATAAAATGTATTGATGTGATATTTTGGAAAATATATTATATGGTAATACTTGGGTACTTAAGTGAAAGGTATTGTAAACTGTATCATCAACTTTTAGGGGGTTTTAACAATGGGATTTCCTAGGCTCTCTCATCTCTTAGTTCCAGGGACATATTAGACCTATTTAGTGGTTCACATACTGAGGTGCTAATCTCCTCTATAGAATCAATACATATGTTTGTTGGCTTTATTAGAATGTGATTTTCTATGTTTGGAATGAGTGACCTAGCTTCTCGGACCTATTATGATATCTAGCATGATGTTATATGTTTTTCTTCTTTTGGCCTATATTATTTTCTGTACATCCATGTATTTGATATAATAAGTGATGAATTCATTTTTTACATGATATATCTATTAATATATTGGGATATGAAATGAATTGAAGTTTATTTTTATACATCATTTTGAAATGGGTAAAAGGGGAAATTGATATGTTTTTTTCAGTTTTGATATAATAATTATTAACAAATTTTATACCTTGTTTTATTTAATGTATATAATTCTTATGTTATTATTGAGATAAATGATATGTAAGACCAAGGTAAGACCTTACTAAGACTATTTTTTCAGACCACATATACCATATAGGTGGTGTGTTGACATAGTTATGTATTTTGATGTAGGTAATGGGAAGGATCCAAAGTGGGATAATGTAGTTTTCTTTCAGTTTATATAGGAACCTTATAGTGAGATGATTGGAGTTTCCAATGCTATCAACTGGAGTATATGGTTTTCCATGTTTAGTGGTCATTTATGGCTGGCCTTGTACTTGGAGACTATTTTACTCTTGGGATATCTTGTTAACACTATTGTATCTATGTTATGACATGTATTTATAATTTATACAGTTTTATATTGTGTACATATGTTCTGTGTTTTTATTTCAGGTCACTATAAATAGTACCCTATAATAGTTTTTGGATTATTGGGTGGAAGTTTCTAACCCATGGGGATCAAGAATAGCCTTAGAGTATATTGAATGTTGGGTCAGGTATCATTTTGAGAAGGTATTCAGGCATGTCCATCATAAATTGATATTAAAGTGGTTCCTCATTAAGATCCCTTATCTTGGGACATTTTCAAAACCAAATATAGGATTTTCAGGATGTGATAGGTATAATAAAGTGAGTTCAAGTACAGATATTCACATGATGAGTCTCATGTTACCACAATAAGATGGAATATATGTCTTTGTTTTTTGTTCATAAAGATATTTTCAATTTTTTATTATGGGATTTATTGTTTGAACTAGGATTGATTTCATATTTGATCATTTTCTCTGTTTTGGTTAGAAATGTTATGCCTTCAATATATCTTCTATAATTCCCGTAGTAAGGTTTCATAGATACTCCTTAAGATAATACTTTTATGGATCCTAGGTTTTTAATGGCTATTGTTTGACTAATTCATGTCGTTGGCCAGGAGGATCCAAAATTTCATAACATTGTTTTTGAGGGTCAACCAGGAGTTGTAAGAGAAACAAAATGATCATGGGATTTCTTGTGTGATAAGATGCCACCTTATAATAATAAAAATAATATTCAAGAGAAGGAGGACTTACCTAAAATTGTTAATAAGAAATTTGAATTCTTATATACACCTACAAGTAATCAATTTGAAGTGCATAATGTTCATCCTAGACGGTCCTAACAAACATTGGTGGTATTTTATGGTACAACAAGATTGTCACATGAGTTTGGAATAGAAGGATTTGAAGATCCTATTCTTCTATTACTTTTTTCTAGAGTCACTGATGATGTAAAATTATCTAAATTTACGATATTATTAGAAGAAAGAGAATTTTCTATTGGTATATACTAATAAGTTTTTTAAATAGTTGATTTTTTCCAAAAGTTTGTAAAGGATTACCAGATAAATGTTCAGAAGTAGATTCGTGGATTTCAATTAAAAATCATATCACATGTATTTATGATAAATCATTTGTCTTATATATAGATAGTTGACATGGCTATGATGGAGATGAATATGGTAGGAAATGATGGATATTTCACCACTTCTCATCCAGCTACTATAATCTTCAGTGGAACTCTAGGGGAAAATGTGAAGTGGAAAGATCATTATATGTGTGGTGGAGGTGGTTCCAAGTAGAATGCCTCTTCAACCCAAATAATTTAATTTAGTGATGTTCCTCTTACATTATATCAGTACGGAATGGTTGAATGGTCATGGATTTATTTTCACTAACCTATAAATATGTGTAATAGTTTCAGACATGATGGTCATATACAGTGTTTCTATCAGGCTATGTATACACCTCAATATAGTCGGGGATAGTTCGTTTCAAAGGATACTATAACACTATTGGATTCTACAAATATACTTATCTCAAAACATAGTCATCTAATGTGAATAAACATCAATAAGTATATGAGTTACTAGCAGAGTTAGAAGTGCTTCAAGTGATAGTCAGATCTAAAATATTTATTATATTATCTATAGTGATTTCTTTATTTCATATGAGCAATTCCCATTCATATATAACTAGAAATTATATTGATATTATTATCCTTCCAAAGTGGCTCATTTCTATTTTTATAGAGTTTGTGAAACCTCTTAAGAAAAGAAAATATCTGGGGTTTCAATTTTTCTTCTTGTGTGTTATTGATATCTTAAGAAGATTTAGTCTAGGGTTTTTTTATTCTCAATTTATATATGTTTGATGTAATATTGAGGATGGTTTGGCCTGTTTCTCATTGCGATGTTGATTAATTTTATCATTAACATGTATCAATTACTGTGACCTACAAGAGTGCATAAGTAATTTAGAGAGAGTGGTATATGTGGTATGGCCATTCATGACCTTCCCACTGAGATCTCAAGTGTTTGTTATCTTCTATTATAGATGAGATTGATGATTTTTCTTCTGCTTTTGATATTCTATCCTTTTTTGGTGTTTTCTTGATATTTAAATATATTATTTCTCTGAGATTCATCTAATGTGGTAGTTATATTTTACGATCGACATGTTTCTAGAGACATTATTGATAACGATGTATTCTTATCATATGAAACCATCCTGGCTTAATGAGATCAAGATTTAGATGTAAAATCTGGTGAAACGTTTTCGTTCACTTTATTGATTCACCCTGGGTAACCCCATTTATCATTTCCATGAATAAAGATGGATAAATTCAATTGTTCATGGGATATCAGAAGCTCAATTAGGTTTTTTTCAGACCATGAATATCCCCCCATGGATTATTTTTATTAACCAGTTAAATGGAAGAAAATTGGTTCTTGAATAATGATCATCATTCGAGTTACCATCAACTCAGAGTTTAGAACTGTGATATACCAAAGATATCATTCTAATGCAGGTATAGAAATTATAAAAATATAGTGTTTCTATTTGTTCTAACTACATACCCAACATATTTTATGAATTAAATGAATCACATATCCCCACAAAATCATGACACTATTTTGGTAGTGCTCAAAAAAAATTTGGTTTACTCAAAATCGGAGCGTGAGAACAAACATCACATGTCAATGGTTGTAAAAATCATTCAGAGTCACTATTTTTATAGAATGATGTTGAAATGAAACTTATGGATTTATGAAGGGATGTTATTTTGGATTTTTATTTCAGATCAAATATTATTAGTTGATCATGAGATGGTAAAGGATGTTTTATTATGGGAGGATCCAAAAAATGTCTTTTAGGTTCTTATCATCATCAATCATGCTATATAGTATTCATGATTAATCAAGTATTTTTTTAAATTGGTTTAATACTATACTACTCTTACTGAGGAATTTGTTAAATTTTCATGGATACAATGTTTCAATGTTTCCATAACATGTTGTTTAGGAATCGATGGAAGAGTGAAAACATAAGTAGATTTTTACTCAGTTTCCTCTTGATGCCCGAGAGGATGTTCCAGGCATGGTTTTGACCAATGTTTAGTAATTATCATCTCCATTTCAGTCTTATATTAAAGAATTGGTAGTAGTATAATGAGTTCATATTAAATCTAGAACCCCTATATGGTGGGGAGACCATTTCTAAATTGTTCTCTATATTAATATATTGTACATAGTTTTGGGTATAAATTTTACATTCCATCATCATTTATGAGTTAAATATTTTTTGATTGTCAGAATTAATCAGGTATCATTCATCATAAGACTATGAATATGTATTATGACATTAGACGATGGTTCTGGTGGTTGTGTATGAAGAATGGAATTGTTGATTATGGTTCACACCATTACACATAAAAATATATTATTTTAGAGAATCTAAAATCATTTTGGTTCTTTCATACTCATCCAGTGTCAGCATGGAAATGTGATGAGGTATCCATGTTTATTGTTATTGGATTACCAAAAAACCCCCCATGGGAGGAAAGGTATCTTGGTTTTAATTGATCGGTTGAACTAATCAAATAAATCTTTTCTGAACAAAGACACTATAAAAGATAAAAATATGGGAATGATATATGTGAAGTAAATTTTAAGGCATCATGGTCTTACTTTTGGCCTTGTTTTAGAAAGGGATCCTAGCTTTACACTATGGTTTTTGAGTAGTCTTTAAGAGAAATTGTTACTTCGGTCAGATTGAGTACTTCTTACATCCATATATAGAATGTCAGATAGATCCCTATATTCTGATACAAGGGGATAGTTTTAATTCTTGTTTCATAGATTTCGGTGGGTCATGGGATATACATATGGTAGTGATTGATTTTTATTAAAACATACATTATCAGTTATTAATAATAATGTCTCATATCGAGGCATTGAATGGTCACATGTGTATATCACCTAATTGTTGATAACATGATTGAGAAACATCATCAGTGGGACCATGTTTGGTTTAGGATACATTTATGATGATTAAAGAATAAATTAGTTACTAGTAATAGTTTAGAGTTTGATAGACACATTTTTAGGTGAAATAATTCATCCTCTAGAGGTTTTGATAGGTGATCATGTTATTTTAAATGTTACTATGTAGTTGGGTCACCATCAGCTTGGATAATTGGTAATGTTGTGTCAGAGATAAGTGGGACCATTTTAGGTCACTAAGACCCTTGGGTAGGATTACTAATGGATGTAATTTCTTATTATATTGAAAGGAATTGATGATAGTTTCTATTTATCATAGATCCAAAAATATCCTCCGAATCTCTCTCACATTCTGATTTGGGAAGGGTTTGAGTTGGAGCCAGAAGTTTCAATTGATGAGTATCCAGTTCTATTCATGGAATTTCAAGTGAATGTCTTGTGTTGGTAGTCTATTCTGTTGTTCAGAGTGTTGTGTTGAAATAAATTATATTCATATGAAACATAGGACTATGAATTGATGTTGAGGGAGTCTTAGCCTCACATATTTACTGATATTCATTCCTTCACATCACTTCTTGGTGAGGGAAAGTCTTATAGTTGTGAGTATTTAACATCCAGTTACCTACTTTAATGTATTTTCCTCCTCATTTATGGTTTTCTACATTAATAGTGTATATCTTGGGACTCACCAGGATAGAGAAATTTTTATGAAAAAAATGTCCTAATGTTTGGGGATGTATGTTTTTTTGAATTAATAGAGTCCGAGTGTAAATGTCTTGATGAATTTGGGGCGTTCTCCCCATGTTTAGAGAGCACCTAAGGTACATTGCAGTTTTCTGATAAAAATCTACAGTATGTTCATAATTTAGGATAATTAAAAAATATTTAATAGATGTAAATGATGTGTATACTCTATAAGAAAGATACAATGAACCTATTACACAAAATCGATTGAGTATATGAAATTTAATATTTAAACGACATGCAATGGTAAAAGTACATTTTTTATTAAAAGTTGATTTGTTTTTCATCACATCAAATCCCTAGAGTACTACAGACAATGTAAATGTTAGAGTGGTGGATTTCTTGGCACTATGTGAGATAACTTATTTTATTCATCTATAGATCATGATTCTCTTTCCTTGAAGGATTTTCCATGATTATTGGCGTCTCTATTTGGTCTGAATTGATTTGTTTGGGGATTTATCATCATTGTGGTCATATTGTGTGTCTTCATTTGATTTATCCTTTCAGATTAATAAATTTTTTATTATCGTAAAATAAATGCATTTCATTATGAACCTCATTTATACATGTTGATGTTTCTTTTTGTTTTATTCTATATCTATTGTGGTATCTTGTTGTGAGGGTCATTCCATTGTTGGTTGTGGTATGGTGGGTGCACATTATTGGGTAATGCGTTGATTCTATTTCTCTTCTAATTATTTATTATAAATTAAATCAATTCGATGATGTATAGAATGGATCTACGTCCTCTATTTTCATTGTTGAATCTATTATCTGTTAGATCCATTTCAGTCACGGGAAACACATGTTTTCTGGTAAGTTGTTTGGTATCATTCATGTTTTAGTGAATTTCATTACTCTTGACATTGATATATTTTTTTATTAATGAAAATGGAATTATATGATTGACTGTGATTTCTTGTGGAATTGGGGTAAAAAAACTGGTTTTCCATGGATTTAGTAGATTAAAAGGGGTTTCAATTCATATTGAGATTGTTTTGTGAAATGGGTTCCAAATACTAATATGATAAAATATATTGATGAATTGGATTTAAAAATAGAGTACATGGGAATCCATTGGTAGTTATGTGGATATTATAGTAATATGTAACATCCTCTTTCATGGGGTTTTCTCTTGGGGATTTCCTATACTCCCATGGCCCATTGTTCTAGGGACCCATTATACATGCTTGGAGGTTCACGATTTGGGGAGCTCCTCTTCTCTCAAGAAAAAATTAATATGTCTAGGGGAATATTTTGAATGAGATATTAACATTTTGGTTTGAGCATCATATATATTAAAACATAATGTGATCTCTATCATGATGTTACTTGTTCATTTACTTTTGGTTAGAACTATTTTTTGTAGTTCCATGGATTGGATATGATACATGATGCATGATTTGTTGTGACATTATATATCTAGTGAGTTATATGTATATTACATTTTTTGAAACCAATTTACTTGATTAATTTCGAAATGTGGAAAATGAAGAAATTGATAATTTTTCTCTCAATCTGATTTAAAAACTGTTAAAGTGATATCATGTATTATTATCTGTAAAAATGAACATGCTTTAATAATTTTTCAACTAAATGATATGGAACACTTTGGATGAACCCTAATGAGCCTATAACATTACATTCTACATTCTGATTTGGTGGTCCATAGAGCTCGTTATGTCTTTCAATAAGGGTAAAGGAATATAACTATAGTGAGGCATCGATGTTTTTTATCAATTGAGATTGGTAGCTGGTGGTGATATTGATGATGTTTCCCAATCTATCACATTGTGTAGATTGGTTTTCCACTTTTATTGGTCCCTTTTTGTATGAATTTTACAAGTATATTGTTTTTAATATTGGTTTTTTGGTTTTAACTATCTGATTTTAGTTATGAAATATATTTACCTTTTCCATTGTGTTAAATTATATATATATGTGTGTGTGATGTGTCGTTTCCTCCAATTGGGAGAAATGTTTTCATCTACATGTAGTATAATTCTCTGGTACTACATTGCAACCCTTGGGGATTCATAATCCCCTTCAGGTATGTAGAATATCGGTTCGAGTACTCATTTTAGAGGGTAGTTAGGTTTCATTGTCAGAAATTCTATAAACTCAAGATCATGATCATTTTTTATAGGCCAAATAGGTTTTCATAGACAAAACTAGGGTACATAAATTGACTAGATAGGGATGATTTTTTAGTGTTTTAAAATCTGAGTGGTGATTGGATTGAGTTCTTATGGTATAAATATTCCACTGAAATTATATCCCCTTAGACATAATGGGGGATGTAGTATAGGATACATTGTGATTCTATGATATGTTCCATCATGAATGTCAGATATTATAAAAGATATGATTTTTCATATCCCTCAATAATTATAGTGACATATCAAAGAAGATAGAGAAAAACAACAATAACTAATATAAATTATATACTTAAGTATATAGTGAATTATATGTATATATTCATAGTATATGAATTAACATGGGATCATGATATCCAAGATATTTTAATTCACATTTCAAAAAAACAATTAGAAATTATGATCAGTCTACATCTTTAGGCCCAATAGAGGATTTGAGAGATGGAAGATCCCAAATAAGCCATCTATCATGAATTCAATAATGATGTATGAGTATATTACATATTTTTAGGTATCATAAAAAGTAATTTGAATAAGAAAACATATAAAAAAGTGTTATGTCGTACCATGATATAAATAAACAATCACACTATATTATGATAATAATGTTATAAATCCTCTCACTATGGATCTATAGTAACATTAAATGAAGAAGCACATACTTAAGTTGTATAAAATAATTAGTTATTTTTTAAATGGGATGATGTCACAGTAAGAACAGATTCGATTGAAAAATTATAGAGAACTCCTGGACTAAATAATTTTCTCATTACAATCATGATTTTCAAGTGATATCTATTTGACTAAATTATTTTAGTATTGGGATCTTGTTAAAGTGGGGGGTTTTAGAGTTAGGTCCATATAACCAACTACTATACAAGTTCAATTTTCTAAATTTTCGTGGTTTCTAATATTAATAGTGTTCTTATGAATCAATTATGGTTCATCATTATGAAAATTATTGTGAAAATATCCTAAGGGATCATGTGAAACTGGAAGGTCAAAATAGTTTCGCACAATGATGAGAAACCTGAAGTGAAATGAAAGTGATCTTAAATACATGTTCTATGTGAAAATGAAATCATTTAATGGTACATAGTTGGTACGCGCTATCAAGGGTAGGAGTATCATAATACATTGAGAATACTTCTCATATAATTTTCCAACGAAAATATCTAAGATATGATGTTCTGGGAATAGACCTATCGATAGGATATACACATGTCACATTTTTGAATAGAAGTTTTCTTATATAGAAATGTGTGTATTAGTATTTTTATGTGAGAATATTTTTAACCCATATCACGAGTCACACACTTTAATATGTTTTCATAATATATGGAAACATATATTAAAGAAGACATGGGGTATGTTTTGTGTGTCATGACTGAAGTGGAATTAATGAATATATTAATAAATAAATATTACATTCTATATTAATGTAAGTAAAAATATTATTCCCTTTTATGGGAGTGAAAAAATATATTTATTCTTATTCCCTATAATTTTAATATTAATGGAAATTATTTCCACCAAATTAATGAATTAGATATAGAAATATATGAGGGTGAATCATTCGTTATAGACTAATTGTAGGGATAATATATCATGGAGATTAAATTACAAAAACAGTCTTCATGTGATTTTATTATCGGTGTGACATTAACATCTTTATTTATGGTTTTATTGATGGGTTTTTTGATTCAAATATTTGATTTCAAACATTTTTTTCTTAATTTCACAAATAGAAAGGCCTTGACGATCACATATTAAGTGTATCATAAATCTTAGTGCAATTCATAATAAATATTATTTCAGATGTTAGTATTATTCTATATATCAAAAAATAAATATATATTCTCATTAAGTTGATCTAAAATATATAATAACTAGTTATTTGAGAGGATAATTTTGTGAGACATCTAATTAATAAATAAAACTTCTATTATTTCATTAATATAAAACTTATTTAATTATATATTAAATAAATAATTTGTTTTTATTAAATTTTTTAAATAAATATTTTTGATTCCAGAATCAATAAATTCGATGATTGAAATTCAGGATTTGTAATGTGTCTAAGAGTAATGATATAATCAATATCATGTAGATAAATATAAAATTATTTACATAATAAATAAAATTAATATTTTCTATGAGCATTGAAAATATCAATAAAATAGAATTAGTAATATTATTTTTATTAAACATGGAGTTCACTAATGAATATGGTATTCTCTAAGGGAAATTATACAATTACCAAACCTCAATCAAGATATAAATACCTATTTATAAAATTTCTAGTGTAATTAATTATTGTGAAAAACCAATTCCATCTAAACAATTATCTCAACCCTATATGTAAACAAAATATTGAATGCTCCCAAGAATAATGATAATGGATCCTCTTCCTCCAACTCATTTCCCCAGGATAATGAAACGACTGTATTCAGTCCATAATGGAACTATTGTTTTGACTATTTCCTTACGATGCAAGAATTAGAATCAACAGTGCTAGAAATTAAATATTTCTGTAAACATATTCCATGAATTATATATATTGTGTGGACCACCTATAGAGGGATTTCGTCCTCAGATCCTTAATTGAATTGATTATATAATATTTATATTTGAAATAATTCATCGATAATAAAATAATTTCAAATTATATTACGCTTAATTTATATATAGTTTTTAGAAAATACATGTGATTGATCATATATTATATTATTTAGTGGTATCATTCTTCATTATCTACTTTTTTATCTATTAGTTTTTGTTGGAATAAATTGTTTGTCATGGGACCATGTCCTATAATGTTTCCATTAACCATTATATGTGGAAAAGGGGACCATAGAGTGTTTCAGAGAATGTGTCAATTCAAATGAGTGTATTAAATCATGGGGGTCCTATCGACCCATCATGATAATATATTTGAGATGGTTATGAAGTTGGATACACCTCTCTAATGGGTAATAATATTTTGGTAAAGGTTATAGAGGGGAGAACTCTTCACTCTTAGTTGATGACATATTATAGATTGTTGCAAATTACAGTGTTCTTCTCCATGGTGTTATAGTATTGTAAATGGTTCTAGAATGGGGAACTCCCCCAAGGTGATGAGATATTTGAGATATTATTGTGGATGAGGAATATTCTACCTCATAAGTAATGCCTTGTGATAAAATAAATTCTGACATAGGTTATAGATGGAATGTTTAGACATGGGTTATAAAGATAGAACATATGGAGGTGAAATGTCATTTATTTATGGATTCTTATTTATTATTTTTGAGAACTGAGATGTTAAATTAACTATAAATATTAATTTTTTTACAACACATCTTAATTTTCTAATTATTTATACTCACACCTTTCTTAGGCAAAAAAACATGTTGAAACGGGCACAGACATCACGATCATAGGTATACAAAGTACATATTCTTGAAGATTATTCATTGATATGCGTAGCTTAGATAATGTTAGGTGATTGGATTGGGTCAGGACATTGTGATAGGGTATGGTTATTTATTTTTTTCTTATATTTTTGTATGTTTTGTTTGATATTTTTATGTGATATCATATTTTTTAATTTTAAACTGATTTTATATACTGGATATCATATATTTATGATATTGTGTGTTTTGTTATTTATTTTAATATGTATTAAAATAATATTAATTTACCCTAGTTAGATATTATGATCACATAATTTATTATATTTCGTTTAATTTTTCTGTACAATTATTTTTTGGTATAGTAACCCAATAGTATCACATTATATTGCACTATTATTTGGCCACCTATAGATCATTTCAAGGTACTCTAGTGGCAATTTGGTCCTCCAATCTGATTACTATAGAGTGATCCCTGCCAGGATGTTACAAAGCGGTATCAGAGACCTGAATTATATATTGTACTATACTATATATGGTATATTGGATAGAGGAGTTATCAAATCATGGGAATTTTGATAGGTTGTGGTTTATTTCTTTACACACATGAGTTTAAGTGAAGGTTATTAGGGGTTTGTATGTCACACCACAATACTAAAATGTAACCATAAACATCACTTAGGGAAAATCATAATATAGATCTGGGTAAATAAGTTATAAATTCTAGTACCAATTGAACATATGAGATATATATGTAACCTAGTAGAGTATTAATATTATCTATATATCAAATGCCTTATAAAATAATGTTTTAGAACCTTAATTTCAAAAATAAACAATCTCTAGTCCGGTAAATAATAAACAAACGTACATTTCTTGCCCATGAAATTAAATTTTTTTAACATAAATATACATAAATAATATTTAAAATATAGGGATTGATTTTATTTTTTAGATTATCTACGTAATATTTAATATGAAAAGTAAACAATATCCTTATTCATTTCATTCTTCAAAATATGATCTTATATCTCCTCACACTTTTATAATTTAATGAGATGTCTAATAAATATAACCAAAGTAAATGTGTGAGAGATAAAAACTATCATTGGATTATAAAAAAATGATAAATTCATCGTGATAACACATTAATTTTAATTCTAAATATAATCTAAATCTCACTTCGAAGACAACATAATATAATATGAAAGACACATTACCCGTACATAATTTATTGTTTGTCCTAAAATGTAATAATTATGGAATCTATTATAGGAGATATATAATTCATGTAAAACATACCTTGTAATAATTAGTCATATATATATGTTCCACTTAAAAATAAATCCTCTAGAAATAAATCATATATACGAAATAAACCCATGAAAAAGGAATGAGTTACTTAAAAATCATAACCATAAATTAGGAAGGCAGCTTGACAGTTTTCTTATATCGATTCATGAATAACATATTTGACACTATAAATTAATACATAGTTTAATAATATATGTTAATTTGTTACTAATGAAACGTAATAATTTTTATTTCATATTTTATAATCAATTTAATTGTAATATTAGTTTAATATATTTTTATATCATGTGATGATCATTTGGTGTTGTTTAACAAACTATTTCTAAACTGATTTGTTTATTGGTAATTGATAGATGCGTTTTCAAAGGGTAATATACCATGTATTGGTGTTATAGTATATATTATTTATCTTCATAGAATCTCAAATATTCCATAGTAAAAAAGAACGCTATTTTTTTCAAAATATCAAGACTTTATCTATACAATTATTTAAATCATATTAAACTACCATAATAATGTTATTGTTATATTATATAATCAAAAAAAATATTTTCACTCTAAAACATAAAAACGATTTATAATTTTTATTAATTTAATAATTAAATTTCAATTAAAATTTGATAACCATTTAAAAAATATGGTTTTATAAAACGTCATCATTCACATAGGTGGTATGAAATTTCTATAGTGTGAACAATGTTTCTCAAAATTATTAAAAGAGATGAATAATTTTGTATTCGAATTTAATAAATATTTAGGCTTAGAAATTTGATAATTATTTTATTTTATTAGACTAAAATTCCTATAAATTTTTGTGTTAAGAGATGGTTGAAAATAAAAGAGTATGTATAGAATGTTGTTAACTTTTGTTTTTGCAGCATAATTTATAACACCACTTATGGATTCGTGGAATTTTCTCTTAGTTAGACCAGGTATTCTTGATTTTGTTAGGATGGTTTTGAGGGATATTTTATTAAATAATATTATTTGAATAATGTTTTTAATTTATGATTGACAATAGAAATATGTGGTGTATTAATTGGTGAATGAGAGGGGAGTTTTTGAAAAAATATTGAAAAATTATTATTTGGATTAAGATTATTAATATATTAGATTCATATGAATAAAATGGAATTAAATTATTAAATTAATTTTCGACCTGCATTTTAAATCTTTTAAAATTCATTTTTATAATATTTATATTAAATTCAATATAATGAATACATTTTTATTGTTAAAATAAAATATAAATTATAATATCGAAATTAATTTGAGATACTTGAAAATAAGTTAGTATATTTTAAATGAATAATTAACTCATTAAATTAATTAATATTTTTTAATTTTATAAATGTTATTGATCATATGGTTTAAAAAAATATTTTATTATATTTTATTAAATATTATTTTTTTCAAAAAAATAAAAAATAAAATAGCTAATGCTAATTTTCACACAATAAATCTAAAAAAGAGTTATCTTTTACCATACTAAATTATGAAATTGGGTAATATAATATTTGAACTATAAGAGAGAAATTTATTTTTTATTTTGTATGATAAAACATCTGTATAGAAAATTTTCCCTTATACATATTTTATGTTAAATAATTTTGAGAATAATTTTATTCTATTCTAATTTTTTTATTACACACTTCATTTTATATAAATACTAATTATTAATTATTTTAATATTCTCAATGCATAATAAATAATTTAACTTAAAATTACTCTTATAGTGGTTAATTACTATTCCAATAGGTATATAATACTTATAATTATTAAAACATTAACTTCATTATTATACATGTCATTCTTTTACTATTATCTCCACATTTTCTATACATTATTTAATAAATAGGCCTCATTTTTTGTATAATTATCTGTTCTTTTTGATGTTTTTTTGTTATGACAATTATAGAAGATCACTATAAACTAAAATATAAAATTGATGTTCATTTATTTACAAGATATTATTTTCCCATTTTATTATCTACTAATTTTTGGTGTGTATTCACATACATATATAATATCATATATTAATAAAATAAAATATTTTTTATCTTTCCCTGTGTTATGTCAAACTCATTTATGAAAATATTTTTATTTGAATTATTAATTACTAAATAATTCTGTTAAAAACATTTGTTTCATAAATATTAAATATTTATATACCATTAAAAAATAATTTAATATATATATATACCAAATTTTAAGGATTAATGTTTAAAAAAATATTTCTGGAAATAATACGATGATACAATACTATTGATATAACCAAAAATAATAGAAAAAAATGATTGAAACGTCATATAACATTAGATATAATTAGATTAATCAATGGTATTTATTACAAAGAGATAACAATCAATAATATCATAATTCAAATAATATTCTGAAAAATGAACCCATATTCACCATAAATATATACTTCCCAAGGATCATCCACTCGGTTGATCAAGTGAAAATTTTTCCAAAGGAAAAAATATAGGTGGAGATAGAAATTTATTTACCTTAGACCAGACATAGACCTATATTCCCAACACCATAAAGATACTCCATGTTTTCCTATTTTATAAAGTATGACTAAAAATCTATATATAGAGTTTTATATATCTATCAAATTATATATAATGAAACCCCATTATAACGGACATAGATGCTATATATTTGAGATTAATATTCAATATATATCCCAAATAAACATGTTTGAGAAGTAAATTGGTTTACTTTACTTGAATATTATACTCATAAAAATCTTATTTATGTTCAATATTCATCTTCAAAAACATATTTATTTAAATAATGTACCCTTATAAAATCATCACTCATAAATGCTTCTATCAATACATGGTGAAGGGAAATATAAGAACGACAGAGATTGGATTCTCAATACGATAAACCATTTGATATATCAATCATAAGAAAGAATAATATGATAATTTTAATATTGTAATATATTAAATGGAATGTTCTCAAAATAAAATATTCAATCCTAGAAGAATAATAGATCATAATCCCAAAAATAAATTCATATCTACATGAATTATCAATAAGAGTGTGAGAAATTAATCTTCATTCAAGAGCCATAACAAAGGTATGTGGTTTCATAAGCTAAGAAAATAACGTTCTTGTGAACATTTATCTTCACAATCATATCCCCATAAAATCATATGATGATATGTAGAATCAATCATATGAACATATCCAAATGTGAAAAATGTTATATAAAATCATGTCCACAATTAATATTTTGGGCATCACTATAAGAAATCATACTCATGAAATTGCTTATGGAATTAATTTTTTGAAATAAATATGAATATTATCATCATAATATCATTAGATATAAATATCACATTACACAATTAGTTGGATGTATATAATAGTCCCATGCATTATATATTCATAATCCATTCAAATATATAACATAATGTTATGAAAAAAATTATAACGTCATCATTTCTTAAACCATGGAAAATTAAAATGGATACATAAATATTTCACCATCATAATTAATGGCCATATAAGGAATGAATAAGGATGATATCATTCTATTATACCCCTAGTGAATAACAGGTATTAACCAAGGATAATTTCACAAATGAAAATTCCTTTTAAATTCCACCTGAACATTTCCTGATAAAAATAATATTTTATTTTTAGAATAACATATTTAAAATATATAAATTTATAATATAATAAGAAAAAAAATTTCCTTTAAAATAAGCCTAGAATATTTAAAAGTGTGTTTCAAATAAATTATTATTCATTATGGTTGGGAAAACTATTTATGTCGTATACATTAAAAAATAAGGTTTTTCAAACCATTCATAAAATATACCTTATTCAAAAATTGACAATAAATTTCCTTTTAAAAAATTTTATAGTATTTCAATCATGAGTAAAAATTACTATTAAATTTTTTAATAATCGAAAAAACATTCTTGGATTTTTTTTAATAAATATATACATGGAAAAAACAAATTTCATACCAGAAGGGAATAAGTTATGATTTTCTTAAAAACGTTTTTCTCCATCATTTTAAGTACAAATGGGTGGAAATTTGATGTTTTTCCAGAAATTTAAATGAATAAATAGATTATAATATAATATATGGTTTCTATACGACATTATATATAAAATTTCATTCAATATAACTTTTACACAGATACTCCCTAAAATAAATGGGATTTTAACGTAAATCCTTGATTACTTTGGTGTCTTTTGAATCATAGCACCCTGAAAAAAATCCAAATACATGAATATTTAAATAATATAAAAATAAATAGAATCACTATATATCATATCAATGGGATATTATATACACCACAAGAATGAAAAAGTGGTTAATATAGCATCACTCTCATAGAGGTTAAAGTTAGATGAGAAATTCATACCCCAAGTATCATCTTACTTTGTCCATGGTTGAACCTACTATATAATAAACATTTATTTATTATAAATATAAAAAAACATATTCATAAATATAGTTCCATGAATTTTTTTATTATGAACAATAATCATGTGTTTATTAACAATTATTTATTAAAACAATTATTTGAGGTTAAAGAAATTTGGTATTTTTATGCATCTATTGTTTTGTTAGATCAATACATTATAACCTAGTCAGGGTTCCGTCATTTAAAAAATGTTAATAATTTCATAAGTATAATATTTAAAGATATTATATACATTTATCATTATTTATATAACTTGGTGAAGAGAAATTAATTTCCTTACACTGTGGATAAGGTAATCCACACAAATAAACAAGCGATGTTTCCACTTTCTAATAGAAGGATAGAAATAATGGTAAATATTAATTCACCTATATGAAGAAATTATTATATCCTAAATCTCATATTTATTAATTAAATTTATCCTAATTATTATCTACATAATTTTGAAATGAAAAACAACTCACATTGCTAAATCAATGTTGTAGTCCAGATGTACACATTATTGACATTATCATTTCACAACATATGCGAAGGGAAGATGATTGAAAATATATTGTAATTATAGAAGAATTATTATTTAATAAATATCATATAAAAACATTGAATTAACTATAATCAACATCCATGCATTATGGATATGGAAAATCAATAATATTTCTACATAGAGGTGATAGTATACATGCAATTAGATGCTATATATTCACATCACATTTAAGTAAAAGGATGTTAAAAGGGGGGTTTCAACCAAAAAAATTTACATATAAATATATTTACAATGATTTATTAACAATTTTGTTTTAAATACAGAGGGTTTAGAGAACATAGAAGAATAAATAAAATTGAATGTAATCAGTTAAGAGTTGAACAACGTCATTGAGAAACCTCTATTGGCCTACACATTAAACAATTAAATAATGGTATTTAGATTAAAAACGGACCAACAAGATAATGTTATGGATGTTAGGAAAGAATATGGCTATGTGATTTCTATGGTAAGAGGCTCCTGACATGTTTATAAAAGAGGATAAGGAGTTTTATTTTATACTGAAGGAAGGGACACATATAAAATTACTTATAATAATTAAATATAAGAAATCAATATTAATATTTATGATGAATAAGGTGACCAAAATAAAAATATGAGAATATTTTATGGTATTAATAACTAAACTGATAACTTTATTCTAGTATATGTGGAATGTTAAACCATATATTTTTTATGAACCCAATCGTCATGAAGTTTTGGACATAATAGTAAAAAAATCTCTTTCAATACTTAAAGGTTATAAAATGACTTAAAAGACAAAAGTTAGCAAAAAAATGATAAATTGATGAAATTTTAGTTGATATCCCAACACAGTTATCTTCTTTATAGACATTGATGTTTTTAATTCATTTAATAATTCAGTACTTAATGTAGAAAATTTAAAGTCATTTTATGAACTATTAACATATTTTGTTTTTTTAGACAACAATACTATTGTGCCCAAGAGTGTTATTTAATAAAAAAATGGTTCACATGGTGAATGTAGTATGTGTGAAGGTTCGTAGTATGTAGAAAAAAAAACAGTTCATGAGATGGGACATCATTTTCTGAATCGAGGCAATATTTTGTTGAACCACAAGGGGAGTGATGAAATCTATGGACCATTTAGAAAAAAATGGATCCCATGTGGATCATTACATAGTGAAGGATTTACCACATCAAATATTTAAATGAAATTCATTACTGATATTTTTCTATCTATTTTCCTATAGAAGGAGCTATAATACATTCATTAATAACATTGATTTTGATTGAAAATATAGGATGAATTATGTGATGCCTATAGTGTTTAGTGGGAAGACAACTCCATGAAGGATAAGAGGTTCATGAGAAGGATTTAGAAAAAGGAGAAGTTGTCCATAGATACAGTCCATGGAAATGGTTATGTGGTGGCACTATAACCCACAAGGGAAAATAGTTCTTGAAGCTGGAATGGTTCATGGAATATGATTCATGGAAGACGGTTTGTGTAAGATAGTTTATAGAGGAGGAGATGGTCTATAGGGAAGAATGTGTACACAAATTCTATTTGTGAAGGTAGTATAAGGTCACACCATGCATAGGCAGTACGTGGAGGTGGTACATGGATCATCAGAGTTTGCATAAGATTATTTCTCAAAGTATATGTTGGAGGAAAAGTAGATTACTTCATTTGGTAAGAATTAGACTTCAAGAAAGCTTCTATATATATTTTAGTATGTAAGAATTAATAATTTACTACTAAGGCAGGGGATGGGGGAGTATATAAATGTGCTTCGAGGGACGTAGTAATATATCTCTAAAATATTGTAAATTCATTGTTCCTAGATCAATGTGAAACTACTATAAATTTAAGCTACATCCACAGATCTATACAAAGAGTTTTATAGATCTGTCGGTATAGTATATTTATATCTAAAATTTAAATCACATACCATTGAATCTATGTTTTTCCCATAAGGGTCTGGCTCCTCCTCCTCTGGTCTAAGACCCCTCTTTTCTAGCCCCTCTATGCCCTATCCCTCCCTTAAGCTCTCTATGACCTCCTCCCTACTGAATGTCTTCGCTCCTCCCCTGATCTGTGACTATCATCCTCCCTTTACCGCTCTGCGCCCTCCTACTCCCCCGACCTCTCTGCACCCTCCTCCTCACCGAACATCACCACACCTCCCGGATTCATGAGCCTTTAAACCATCGACCTCTCTCATAACTGCATGAATCATCTCCCACCAGAAAACCCTTCTCCCATATCATTGACCGATCGATTATCCATCAGACGATCCTCACAGGATTCTCCATTCGTTCCCAGCCCCATCATTGTGTTATCGATCCCTCCCCCTTGATTGTGTGTTCCTCCTCTAATCAAAGCTTTAGCTGAACCATGACCTTCCACAAGCAGGATCCATGCTAGTTGACCCTTAATCTTTTTACGATGATCATTTTTGTTACTCCTTCATGACAGTTGTTCTCCTAAGCAATTATTACCTATCTCTAGTGATCGGTCGACCATACCTCTATAATCAATAGTGATTTTCAAGGTTCTCCCGCTACTAAAAATGTGTCAATGGTATGATCAGTATGGTTTTAGTTCATTAGTCCTTGTTATGAGTATTCATTTTATCTCTATTTATTTTCTCATATTGTTCATCCTAGGATTTTGGTGTTTTTTGGGAATTTGAATATGTAATTTCACATTATCATTAATTTAGTAAGACTAATAATTTGTATTTTGTGTTCAATAGATAATTGAAACTTATATAAGAATAATTCATGTTGATACCCACTCTTTCGATAGAGGTATGTCACCAATCACATTTATCGATGGATTTTAGAAAATTTTCCAAAAATCAAATGTTTTATTGGGATTTATAAATTCCGGATTCAAATTATAGTATATGATTGTGTATGACATTATTTTACTATAACATATTTCTCATGGTTTATGTTTTTTTAATCTATATCGTGAGTATTGTATTATTTTTTCAGAATATAAGACTTTATTTAAAATATATGACATTTATATTTCCAAGGAATTTGAGGAGATAATGGATCATTGTCACATAAACTTTTTGGTATGACCTTTGATTTATATTGTATGTATAATTAATATTGGTTGTAATAATTCATTGATTATTTTAATCCTTTTTATTTTAATAAATTTCTATAACTAATTATATATTCATGTTAATATTGCAATTATTTCGAAAAATTTTATGATATTCTCTAAATATATAACTGTGATCGGACATTATTATACTAACTGTCACAAAAGGATTCATAGCTTCCTAAATATTATATTTAGTTCCACCATAGTTGAAGAGTTATTTGTGGACCATCATATAGTTCAAATGGTCATTTGAGGTGATTATTTGTTGTGGTATCTAAAAATATATTTTTTACTATAAAATGTAATATTAAATGTGATGTGTTTTCAAAAGAAAATTTCATTATAAAAATCATCATAAAAAGTGTATTTTGAAATAATTTTTTCAAATTGATTTTTTTGGTTTTCCATTGGCTATTTTAAATATATTGGATCACGGAACTTAGGTGTGAATAGTATCCATGAGATTACAATTTAAATTGTATATAATTGTTTTTATTAACTGATTTACTGGTATAACATAATGAATATTTTTTCTGAAATTGATTGGGCTTATTAACCTCATGTAGTAGATGCATTATTTATAAGTGAAATATTCCCATTTATTATAACAATTTTTATCTTCCCCATGATTTGTTACTATTATTTGATTATGTATGATCTACATGTCACGAATTTATACTATAATATGGGATGGTTAGGACATGATGATATTCCCACTAGGTTTCATAATGATCTCACAATCTTGGGGACTTTGAAGGTTACCATAAGGTTTTGAGATGGATTTTTGGACTCTTAGGTTTCCTAATGAAAATGAGATTATTAATGATATTCTAATAAGTATTTTTGAGGGATAAGTCATAATTTTGATTTGGTCTTGGTATGGCCACCAGATACTGTGACAGACATTTTGAAGACTTATTGGTGGTGAAGTGTTTCACAATCGACCTTGATGTTAATGAGTTAATTAGTATAGGTTATACCTGGGTGGTTTTAATTTATTGATTATCCAAAAATTGAGAAGATAGTCCATACATATAACACTCTATACTGGTTATGAAATCTTTGGTAAAGGTAAGAGTGAGTATCCCCCATTTTAGTTTTTTAATTTTTAGAATGATATAAATTGAATAAGTATGAAGCCTTTGATAAGGGTTTTGGATTAGTGGTATACATAGATATAGTGTTCACATTTATTAATACCTCACAAATCATAATTACACCATTATGAGAGTATTATATTATTGATGACTTTGGGATCATGATAATGGACATCAATAGTGAATCCAACTTTCCCTTTTAATTCTTCATGCAATGAATAAAAAATTCCCTGTTAATTAATGGGAATATACTAGCAGTTCTTTTCCTATTGGATAATAGATATATAATGATGAATGATTTAGATCAAGGATCAATGGTTCATTCTACTAATAGACATGAGTTTATATTCTTTATATATTCTTTTTCTCCGTTAATTTTTTACTATAGTATGAAAATATTGTTGGAAGAAAAGATTAAATGTGATGATATTTTATGATTAATATGAAAGACTCATGTATAACCATAGTGATTAAGAATCATATAATGAGAGAATTCCCTTATGATGAAATTCTATATGATTGAAAATACATGGGATTCTCAATGGGTATTATTGTAGACAGTTTGGTTGAATACGTATGAGGTGGGATGAATTATAACATAAGAGTATAGTTTTGTAAATTAATATGATAGATTTCATTTATCACTAATCATGTTCCCCCAACATAAATGTTTATGTTCAATTAATGATGATTCATCATATCACATGCCTTTTTTTGATGTCTCATGGGACCCGTTCACGTGTGTTGTGGAAACCAGAGTCAAAGGTGAATCACCACATATGCATAAGTAAGAATATATATAATTTGTTTTCCTTCTATATGAATATTCAGCCTTGGCAGCATGATTACATATAATAGGCTAGTTATGATTACATATATATATGGAAAATGCATACTTGTGTGGGTGATAAAAGGCCTATGATTGTGAGGATATATATAAGGATAAAATTGTTTGTGGTTGAGGCCAGGTTAAAACGTACATAAGAGTTAGGGTATCCTTATGTTTATGCAATGGTGGAAATGGATGGATGAAGAAGCTTAGTGTTTTCTCGGATAAACGTGTCAAGAATCAATTGTGGATTAGACCATTTGAGGTAGGGTCCCTCTCCTAGCCTCATTAAATTAAGAATGTTTTTAATTGAATTTAATTTCCTTCTTAATTCTGCTTGTTTAAATTAAATTTATATTCATGAAGATATATTATTTTAAAAAATTGTATTGTTTGATAAAAAATTCATGGTTTTGTAATAAAACCCCTCCAATAGAGGTCCTCTATCTGCAAAAACTATGAGTGGTATACCTTGCCTGACATTATAGCACTGAGGTTTTCCTTATAATTTATGTTGTTCTTTTTATTAAAGCAGACATCATACTTAACCCAATTTATATCCCTGTAGAGGGTTTCCCTCTTTTTTAAAATGTTTATTTGAACTAAACCAACCTTTAAGTGTTGTTAGACTTTTATGATGGAATATCCCAATAAGGCTAGTTCTCTAATGACCATGTCACCACTATGTTTCCCCCCTTTTATTATATAAATCGAATTTCCATGTTTTGAATAATTGAATGAGTAAAATGGAACCAAACATGGTTTACATGGCACATTAGCGGTAACGCCTAAAGTAGTGAGTTATGTTACGATTATTCTTCATTATAAAGAATAATTACATGTCATGAAATAAATAGAGTGACTTATTCATGGTGACTATCACTCCAAATTTGAATTATCTTAATAGAAAGTGCTAAATGTCTAACAAGGGGGTGCATGTGGTGGAGGTGTGCTAGTGTTGTACAGGGGTTTCATGGGGAGGGAAAGGGGTGTGATGGGGGTATGGGGAGGGCTGTTATGGGGTATGTTTCAAGGGGTAGGGGAGGGTGAATGGGGTTTGGGGGGTGTATGGGCTGGGAAGGGGGGTAGTGTTAATCCCACCTAGGAGACTATATTATCATATATTACCTGATAACAAAGTAAAAAACATCATATTTTAAATATTTGAATAAATTTAGGAATGGTTTGTGAACAAAATTTTCATATGACATTATAAGTCATACAATCATCAATGTGGTACAACATAACCACAATTTCCATATCATTTTTGAGTGCTTATTAGGACTTCACTGCCAATGAAATAAACTTATAATTGACACCGTATAATTATGTAGTTAATCATCAATAAACACAACCACCTCCTTGTCCTCATCATAATTTATTCTTCCACTCCCTACACATATATTCCCATATTTCACAACTCTAATATGTCCACGAAAACACATGTAGTGGGCTTCCAGTTTCTCAAAATTTTGGTACAATGTTTTCTTCCTATGTTTGGGGGTGTTTATATGGTGATGATATCCAAATTACTTGGAATCATTTCACAATGATTTTCAATGATTTTAATAAAACCTATGATTCATACGTGAAAGTGGTAGATTATTATAAATATGCACCGATGTATACTGCATGATGCTGTAAAATCCATCATGTTGTGGTTTCTTTTATTTGTATATTCATGATACCACTCGGTGTGTATGCATTGGATGACATAGGATATCCTTTGAATAGTAATACTTTATTAATGGTCATGTTATTTACAATTGGGATGCACATAACAATATAAAATTATTATAAATCCAAAAGGCTTCCATGGACACCTAGGCCACTATAACTCCCAACACCTTAGGTTTCCTTGTGGTAAATAGGATACCATGACCCCAAATCATTCATTATTTACTGCCATTCAAAAATCCCACATACAAGTGGTGTGCGAGGTGGGGGGGGGGTTTAAAGGGGGTGGTGAAGTTGCAGGGGAGGTGAAAGGGGTTTTCTAGGAGGGGGTGTAGGGTGGTTGTGCAGGGGATGTGTAGTGTGGGTGTGCAGGTGGTGTGTGTAGAGAGACATCGGGGAGTTGGGAGGAAAGGTGTGTGAGATGGGGGGCTATGGGGTGGAGGGTGGTGGAGGGGGGCTGCGTAAGGAGGTGACATACTATTCTGATAAATTTTTTGGTAATAAAACATATTTATCAATGACCCATTATTTGAAAACAGAATATGAAAAAATATGGGTTTGATTAAATTTTGAGATTCCGTCCATATCATCAAATATGGCTATGATCATGAATAAAATAAATGGATCTCTAAATAAATCTCAAGATCATATTTTTTTGTACAAAAATTAAATGCAATAAAAACTAGATATACTACATACAATAGAAAGAGATGGTGATTTATTTTTCAACATTAGTTATACAAGATATTTGAAAAAAAAGTATATCAAACGTTGGCATATGATATCTACCTTTGTAGAATATATAATATCTATATGTCAGGAGAACATACTGTATTTTTAAAGAAGAGATGTGGGAAAAATGAAAAATTCACAAAATAGGAGTAATCTAACTATAAGAAACAAATTTCAATATATTGACTATATTATTGAAATATGAAAAAAGTGATAATAATTAAGATGCTTTTTATTATATACCATATCAACACAAAATATATAAAATTTTCACAGTAAGAACACAATAAAAATTAAATTACATATGAAAATTAAATGAATATACCTTGGAGAGAAAAAAATAAGAATATTATATCATGTAATCCAAATAATTCAATGAAGGGTTTGATGATTATGTAGAAATACAGATGAAATTTTTATACAACGGAAGGATAGTCTTGATCACGGACCATTGAAAATTGGCCATTAATGGCAGAACATATGGAAGTGAGAAAAAGTAAAAAATGTAATCAATTCAGGAAAGGAATCATAGAATTCATTTAATTAAATATATCCCAGAATAATAAGAGTAATAATAAATTCTAAATAATGGTTTTATAAATAATACAAACTATATCCTATAAGAAAAGAGTAATAATGGTGTAGGAGCGGGTGTTGGGGGGCTAGGGGAATTGGTGCTAGGGGTATGGGAGGGGGGATGTAGGGGTGCATGTGGGGGTGGGGTGGTGGAGGGTAGGTGTAAGGGGGGTGGGGGCTCTGGGGGAGGGTTTGGGGTGTGGTGTAGGGGTTTGGTGTAGGGGGTCTATTTTAGGGTGGTGGTGTAGGAAGTAGTGGGGTTGGGGTTTGGGGGTGTTTATGGGATAAGGGAATGGTTGGGGGCAAAGGGCTCGGTGGAGGGGCAACGGGGTGGGGTGCTAGGGGATATTGTTGGAGGGAGGGGGGGATGGATGTAGTGGTGAATGGGGATAGTGTATGGGGGACTGATGCAAGGGTGGGGGCATGATTTGGGGGCTAGGGGTAGTGGGGGTGGGGGTGGGGTATGCTTCATGGATGTGTTATTTCCATTGTCTATTCATGTAGTGATTCAATTATTATTGATATTTTGATGAAAAATGTTTTTGTTTGTAGCTATTTGGTGTTGACCTGACAACTGTAAATTACCTGTCCAATGGAAGTGATTATATGATGATATTTTGTGATAAAAGAAAGGAATTATAGAATCTATAATGGTAATGGATTAATGTATCATTTATTATAATTGATAACATATATATAATAATTTTTTATATCTAATTTCATTTCCCACTATTTCCTTACCAGTGGTTTGTTATGAAGAGTCTAGTTCTATCCACCAACAACAATGATTGTGAGTTCAACATCTTATTTGGGTAGGATGTATTCTGTTTTTCTTAATGGGATAAATTTTAATTTCGAATTTGGTGATTTTTGGGTTTATAATTTTATAGTTCTTTCTATATATTTTTTAGATGGATTCGAGTTTCCATTGAAGAAGGATTACATGTGTATGAATAGGTTGGAATATAAATATTTATGTTATCTCTTTATATATATTCACTCATGGTAGTATGAAAATATATATTGGGGCTAGGTGTTCTTATATATAGATATGAAAAATGCATACATGTGTAAGTGTAAAGGGTTATATGAAAGTATAATCATATATTTAAGGACCCCCATGTGAATATATTTCCATGATTAAATTTAAATAATGGATACATGCCCATATATATATATATGTGTGTGTGTTTGTGTGTGTTTGAAGATTCATATTCATGCAAAACAAAAACGAAAAGGATGATTCAAGTTGTCATCTTCAAAAGCAGTTCAGCTTGCGGTGGAGGTAAGTTCCCTCTGCATAACCCTATAATTTGAATTCTATAGTTTCTTGAGTATTTTTGAAACATTTTATAATATTTATATAATTTTTATATGATTTTAAAATTGGTAGTGGCTCTTTGAAATGACATTTTCACCTATTTTACTAGATTTCCCTAATCCTTCAACAAGGATGAGTAGAATGTTTTAGCCAAATCAAAAGTAGATAATAATATTTCCTTTACATTAGAGATGAATGTAACCTTATTTTGAGAAAACACAAACATATCATTATCATAAAAATCTAAAACATAAATAAAATATTTGTTTTCATTTCATCCAACACAAACAACCAGCATTGAAAAAATCACTCTTTCTTCAATAACATCACTCTAAAACACTTATCCTATAAAAATAAATAATTTAACCTATTAAAATAAATACACCTCGGAATTATTCACCGTGTGACCAGAGGTTTCACCCCTTAACAAACCCCAATCAAGGCATAAAATCGATTGATCACAACATGAAAGGATGTAGTAGCATAATTTTTAAAAACAATTCACCCTAAACCTCCACTAACTTCCACCCAAACCCCAAATATTCGATTAGGGGACTCAAAAAATTGAAAAAAAACTCCCTTTTAGGAACATAATTATGATCCAAAATCCAATTTAATCAAAAACCAATGCATTATATCAAAAACCCAAATTTCCTCCAAAAATATTGAATCAAAAACCTATGGGGCATTAAAAACTCCCCAAAATTACACTTCTAATACCCACGAATACAGGGTATTCATCAAAACATGTCTCACAAACTACTACAGTTGTCAATTACCAAAGATCTCACTATTCTCCATATCTAAATTCTAAAATGTTTCTACTACACAGATCCAAACATCAAGGCATGGATTGTACTAGATGTCAAGACACTCACTCACTACAAAAAAATCACAAAGAAGGATCCCACTACACCCATATATCAAGACACTCCGAAGTGTCTTAAAATAATTCAACCTAAATCCTATGGTTATCCCAAACCATACTAATTTTCTCATGAAGGCTGACTAAACGTCATGTTTCTCCTAAACATATGAATTTAAAACTGAGAATGATCTTCTAACTATCTATCGAAATGGTTTCTAGATTATGAAAAATCATATAAATTTTATTTTCTTCTCACAGCATACAAACCCACAAAAACACCCAATCATTCCCCTAGAGATGATTTTTTCTTAAATTACTAGGTTTCACCCGCTACTGTGCTTTCACATCTATCAATTAATATAACTTCACCACTTGAGGCATATTTAGATCGCATATTTCCTATACATAAGTCTGATTCCTGACTCCCAGTGTAATTTCTTGGTTGGATCACCGAATATTTGGTTCCTCCATCATGATCTCAATATAAGCACTATTTATCCTCTTGTGTGATTCACCCCTAGATCACACAAATACTATCCTAAGCTTGATTTCAATTCCCTAACTCCACTCAAAAATACATATGAACTAGAAATATAGTATTACATAAGGAACCATAAAAGATAAGGTCTTCCCACACACTAACATCACTTTTTCACCCCAATCGTTCAACGATCAACCTCACTAAAAAACGACCCATATGAAATAAGGGCCAGTCACCCACAAATGATATGATTATACCCACCATAGGTGTACCATTATCATTGAGCATCCAAATCAAACACCCAGTCTATGTAGCCCATGTTCTATCTATCACTAAATGAAATGACTAGAAGTGGAAGACCCACTTATCCCAAAATTCCAATATGAAATATCTATTTACACTGACTATGTGATCAAAAATGATCATTAATTCCCACCAATGATACTCAATAGTGCAGGGGAAGGATAAGGGGAGAGGGGGTGTGCTGGGGGTGGGTTAAAGGGCAGTGGAATCAGGTCAGGGAGGGGGAAAGTGAAAGGGGGTGTGATTGGTTATTTTATAAGGGGTAGGGTTAGGGTGCAGTGGTGGTGAGAAGGGGGTGTGCTGGGGTGTAGGAGTTGTATTTGGAGGGGTGTGTAGTGGGAAGGGGGTGGTCCGGGGTGTGTGTAGTGTAAAGGGTAGTGGGAATGGGGTGTGTTAGGGAAGGAGACATGGGGTGTGTAGGGGGCAGGGTGATGGGGCAGGGTGTGGTGAAAGGGGCATGGGGAGGGGGCAAGGGGGAGGGGGTGTGTTGGGTTCTTTTTCAAGAAGTATGGGTAGGGTGTATGAGGTTGATGTGGTGCAAGGGGGTGTGTTGGGCGGTGTGCAGTGGGACAATGGGGGAGTATAGTTTCTAGGGGGTGTGTGTAGGGGGTTGGGTAGGGGGTTTTGTAGGGTGGTGGACATGATGTGTGTTGGGGATGGGGGTGGGGGTGTTCATGGGGATGGGGGTGTGCTATGGGGTGGGCAGTTTGCAGGGGGTGGGAAGTGGGAAGTGGGTTTGTGATGGGGAAGGTAGTCAGGGGAAGGGTGAGGGGGTAGGGGGTTGTGTTGGGAGGTGTGCAAGGTGGGGGTGGGGGCTTGCAGGGGCAGGGGATAGAGGGGGTGTGTGGGGAAGTGGGGTGTGCTAGGGGGAGGGCGTAGGCATGAAAGGGGCTGGTGGAGTGGTTTATGGTGGGGGTACAAGGGGTAGGGGTGTCCAAAAAGGAGCCAAGTGTGGGATGGGAAAGTAATTAATCCCATGTGTGGGTTTGTATTTGAAATACTTATATATCATTTTCTTACCGATTTGAAATCATCAAACATTACCTAAGAAAAAGCCTAGGGTAAGGCAGAATACATTATAGTATCATTTTCTCTATAAAATAAATTCCAATCAACAACCATCAATATAGAACAGTGCTATTTTTTATAGAACGGGGGGACATATAGCCACAGTTTTAAACTGTGCCTATTGCCCTATATCCACTGTTTAGAGCCAGGGAAAAAGCCCTATATCCATAGTTTTTGACTGTGGCTATATGTATTGCATGACATTGGATTCTGCCATGGTTTGAAAGCCATGAATATATAATGTTTCCATTTTTCAAACTATGGATATAAGCCTATAGGCACGGTTGGAAACTCTGGCTATAGGTTTTTTCCAATAGCCATGCCAATACCAGCCATGATTTATGAAACTCTAGCTATAACCTTTAGCCAGAATTTTTGGGCATATATCCATGGTTCCGATCCAAGTATATAGAATTATTTTTTATTAGATTTATTGTTTCCATTTTTTTGTACTCCAAAACTAGTGGAAATTAGTGGACTTAGGTAGGACATTCAAACTATCGCCATATGCTCCATAGACTTTCCCTTAGTGGTGAACATTTTAAAATTGCATTGTTTCTTATTTTCATGTGATTGTTTTTTTATAATATTTTTATCATTATATAGGTTTAATAGGTTCCTACCGATGTGGGAACAAGATCCATCACTTTGGATAAAAATATTGACACCTTTATTCACCCTCCCCTCGAAGGGTGTTCTGGGGTCCTTCAAATACAAGTATAGAATTAAAATATATACTCTTTAAATATAAAACATAAATTATAATTATCCATAAAATTATTTTTATAAAATAAATAATACAAAATAATATTTCATTTTAAGCTCTCAAAATTCAATTAGATTTTTTTATACATCTTACGGAAGCACTATATTAGTGTACTGAATGAATTTAATGTAATTATACCACTACTATTTTTTTAAATATTCATTAAAATATGATATTTATTTTGAAAAAAAACTTAGATTATTTAATAACAAAATCTTATCCTTATTCAATTATTTAATATAAATTAAAAAAGGAGTGATATTATACAATTTTTTAACTTCAAAAATATAATGGTGATTATCGAATAGAAAAATGAAAAAATAACAAAATTTATAAAATAAGAAGGTTTGTTCAACATAAAAACATAACATTAAATATGTCAAAGTGTATGGTTGTTTCTTAATCATTATTTTATCATTTTAACAATCAAACCACCATTTTACAATTTACTGTAGTGATAAAGTTTACCCCAGTTTCTAGACAGAATGCCTAAAAATAAAATGGACCAATTTAATGAATTTTAACATCCTTAATCAAAACATGGAATTCATTTTTTATGATTCTATATATATAAGTGTTATAATGAAACATTAATACAAACATGTCAAATTTTAGGAAAATAAGTTTTTATTAATTTTTAATTATAAATATAAATGTGAACTAATACAAATATCAAATATAATTTTTATTCAGATAAAATTAGGTATATTTTGTAATAAACTAGATAATATATTAGTTTAAAAGAAAATAAATAATATAATGGCTCTTTTAAATTACCAAATTTAGCGAAATGAAATAGATGTTTTAAAAATTCAATAATTTTCTCTATTATTTGGAAAATAATTTTTTTAGATATTTCAATAATTCACTAGAAGAAAGAATTACAATGATTATTTCGAAATTAATATTCCATAATTTTAATATAATTTATTGAAATGGTAAAATGAAATTATAATTTCTATGAAAAAAATAAAATGAAATGTTTTTTTCAGGAAAAAATATTTTTGAAGCATAATATTACAATACTGAAAAATTAGTACATATATTATAAAAAAATAAATACATTTTAATTTTATAATTCCATTATAAAATTTCTTTATAATTTGATTAAAATATCCACACCATCAAATTTAACGATAATGTTATAATGGTCAAATTTAAATAATATTATTTTTATAGTATATCACAATTTTCTTAAATTTTACTATTATCTATCAAAAAACCTACCGATCATAGTTTTATTTGAAAATAAATTGGCATGGTGTAATATCCCCCCACATTAAATAAAATGTTCCCAAAAAATTAATTATTACTTAATATAATAATAATAACATGATATAGTAATAAAATCTGATGTATATGTTATCATGATAAGTAATTTCTACTTTTGTTACTATAAAGCTTATTAATTCCTTATAAATTAATTCAGAGGCCGATTGTATATCTATATAATAATTATGATTTTGGGGAATAAAATAACTTTATGGATGAGTGATACGTTCTATATATGAATCAAAAAAAATTATCTTCCTCTTACTCTAGATGAGGAATTCATCAACCAACAAGGTTAAGAATAAGACATAATAAACATACATGATTTAATTCCAAATCATAAGAATAACATCACCCTTTGATTGTGATTTTATCAATTTTAAATTCATATCATACTTTAAAAAATAAATATTCAAGATGAGTATTCCATTCTTGAAGAATGAAATTTAACTGTTAAAATAATATTATTCCTTAAATATTGACATTTCCTTCCTCATATCATGGGATTTTTACCAAAACATGAATGGTATCATGTAAAATATAATAAGGAAAAAATTCATATTATTAAATATTAATTTAATATCTTTATAGTCAATAATAACAAAAAAATATCAATCTAAAAAATTCTAAAAAATATAAACATTAATACTTCTCTAAAATACGTCTGAATATATTTAAAAATAATTATAGTAAAATGGTCACTAAGTTAACAAAATCAACTTATCTTTAATACCAAAAAAACATAAAGTATCCCTGAATTTAAAACATAAAAACATGAATCCCATGTTTTTATATTCTATTAAAACATTTTAAACACATCCCTAAAAAATCAAAATTACCATAAAACCTCAATAAAAGAAAAATATTTTTAAAAAATTAACTCTATCCCTTTTCGATAAATAAATTTACAAATTGAAATATATATTCCATATATTCAAATATAAATTAATTTTTGTCAAAAGATATCATATAAAACCTTTTCATCAAATCACTAATGAAATTAAAGGACATCAATAATACATAATTGAATTTATAATAATCAATCAACTCTTTCTCCAAACAAAAAATTATTATATCAAAATTCACAACATATTATGGGTTATTATTCCCTTAACCATGTGGTTTATAAAGAATATCACCTTTATAATAAATCACATTTCTAGTTTATTAATAAAATTCTACATAAACTAAAAACATTAATCATATACTAATAATGAGCTATGTTTAGTTGTTTAAAAATTAATATAACCAAAATATCATTGATAAAAAAATTCTACAATGTATTTTTCAAATCAAAAATGATAAACAGTTCTGTAATTCCACATAAATTATTGTAATTACATATTCTGTTACCATTTCAAGGATTTATAAATTTTGATTAGGGAATGGAATTATATAATCCCCGCATTCCCCACATATATCGAATTGAACAATAAGTGATAACATAAGATGATCTATATTTTATGCCTTAAAAATATTCATTTTTCCTTTATAATTACATTATATATGCCATTATTTTCCACACAGAAATTAGTTTATCATCCCTTTAATTTATTTTATTTCGTGATTCCTATTTGAAAAGTGTAAAGCTAAATCTTATTTCTTCCATGGTATTCAATATTAGATCTCCCATGGAACTAAATATATATTTTATTATAAATTTCAGGGATCACACCCTGGGTGGTGTTTTTAGTCATATAATAATATTTCGGATTTGGCATAATCTCTATGTTTCATATTCTAACTCTTAACTAATTTAGTTTTTCATGATGAAAATCATTCAATTTTCTGTCACATTTTTGGGATTACACCAATACTCTTGGTTCAATCCAATGACTAAAACCAGGAATCCATGTGTGAGCAATATTTATCCTAGTGAAAAATAATATAGTCATGAAAATCATTCATAATATTTCTAAATCATGATGCATTCCTTCAAATTTTTGACAAATTACGTTTAACCTAGTTCATTCATTGTTATCATCTGTTAAAATCCATCATAATGGTTCATTATTAAAATTTGAATTAATATATGAATATCTATATAGATTTCCTAAAATGATGATCCATATTTTAAAAATTCATCATTGACTAGTGAAAATCATGATAGTACACAATCTTACCCCTTTGTAGTTGATTCCTCTTGGTTTATCTCTATCACAACAGCATCCCATGTATAGCATGTAAAAATATTATTTTATAGGAAGAATACTTAATATCCACTTTACCGAATCTGTATTATTCTATCCCATTCATAGAATTATCAAAAATGTTTTCCAAAAATCATTTTAACACTAATATTTAAATATATATAAACCCTTCTCTGATATGAACCACAACATCTGAAGAATAACATAAATATATACTATATCTTTCTAATAAATATAAAATATATCTCTTTAATAAACAGTAAGAAATCCATAATTTTATTCTATACATAGATATGAGAAACATAAAGATCTTATTTTTACACTATATTAATAATCATAAACATCAATATTTACACAAGGTACCCTTTTGACTCATCACACATAAATCCTTCCATCATTACCTGCTGAAGGAATATATAATAAAGGGTAGGCTTTGATGCATAGTAAGGGTAGACATGAGATATGTTGATCATAATAATGAAAAGTATTATCTTAATGGTATGATAATATAATGGAGTTCAGGTTCTCACCATAAAGAGTTCATACCCAGAAAAACATAGATTCTTATTAAAAAAATGAAGATATATTCACATGTATTATCAACAAGGTTGTTAACATAGAAACAATATTTCAATATTCATTACATAATAATGTTTCAACCTAAGCATATAAAATAATAATATTGTGGTAATAGATATTTTTAATCATTTCAACTCATAATAATTTGATCATAGTTATAAAAAATTCTACTTACACAAAATAATGTGAGTAGATCTATTTGAGAATATTTACACAAATAATAATACTTGCAAAACTAGAATAAATTAAAATCACACTATAAGATATTCAAAACTGTTTTATTAATCATGTGCATTTTTATAATAATCATATCATGAGGCATCAATATCACATTATCAAATAAATTAGAAAAGTATGATCAAGTTACCTTTCATATAATCATAATATATTCATATATATGACTTAATGTAATAAACAAATTTATCATTTCATTATTGATTATTTCATGAAAAAGACAATTTTTTTCATCTTGCTATCATCATAATCCTAAATAACCATCAAGATAAAGAACATATATGGTATCATGATATCATATACCTACTGAATTTTAAGTAATATAAAAGGATATTTTCATAGATCAAAATGCCATTATAAGAAAAATGTAACATTAAAGGGGAAAAATCCATTTTTATTTTGATATATCGTTAAAAAAAATATTAAAAAGTCCTGAATATTAGGGGAATAAATTTATTTGAATAGAACAATGTAATATTATAAATTATCCTTAGATGAATAAACATTCATGGTGGTGGTAAATTTCATTTGTGTAATATATGTTACAACAATGATTTCTTGACACCTTTGGTAAAGAGTAACCAATTGAAAAAATGAAAATAATATTTATTATAATGTTTTTATAGAAACTCACATATCTGTAAAAATGGTTTTTAAATATCATTTTAGAATAATAAAACCATTTTTAATGTTTTTTAACAAAAAATTGGTCATGGAGGATATAGATTATGACCAAAAATTAAATCATGTTATTTTTTCATAAAGACTATTTTCAAGATCATTTTAATTAAAAAATATGGGAAATGGTACTATTATATAAAAATTCAATGAATAAATATATTAAAAGGAAATATATGATGTGAAAATGATATGATCCATATAATTTCCTTCAATATTTATTTATTATTGATAATTTTGAAACAAAATGAAATTATTGTTTAAATCCCTTATCATATTGGTATCCTTTGAATGATAAATTCCATGAATAAAATAATATAAAATGAAATATTAACTACCACATATATATCGATTCATGATATATTAATTCAAAGCGATAATATATATAACAAATGAATGATATAGGTGGTGAATCTGCCTTGTGTCTCAATGATATAAAAGTGATATAAAAATTCATACATCAATTCAAATATTTCATTGTACAAGATCAAAAATAATATATAATAAATATAGGTTTATTTTAAATATATTCTAGAATCATATTCAAAAAATATATATCATTTAGGATTTACATATTAAATATTATCACTTTTTTATAAACAACTAACTATTATATTCACTATTTTATTTGAAAGGTATTTTTAAATATAAGTTTGGTCTGATAGTTCTGGTATATCTAATTTTATAATGGTTCCATAATATCTAGTTGATTATTGGGTCATATGTATCTTATTTAATTATTATGTACACTTTTTTATAAACTCACACAAGGTGATTAAATATTAATTATATCACCCAGTGTGTACATTAATCCATACACACACTTGAGTGATATTTTTATTTTTTGATGGATGGATAAATGGTAAGTAATAATTCATCATTAAATAATTATTATCATATAATAAATGTTATATAAATTAATTAATTCTTTCCTAATCACCATCCATATAAATAATAATTAAAAAATTAACCACAACACTTCATGGAGGCGTTTTTTCACATTTACACATTAGCGACATTATCATTTCACATCAAATGGGAAGATACAATTTTATTACTGAAGAATAATTATTTTATAAATAATATATATTAAATTAAAACCATCATAATACCAACCATGATATATTTTTAAGGGAAATCAATCATATCTCTATATGGTGGTGTTAGTCCACATGTACAGAGAAGCAATAAGATCATTTGATATTTGTTGGAAATGGGGTGGAAAGTGGTTATTTCATCATCATAAATAAATCTAAATATTATTATTACACTATAATAATCATTTTATTGTGTGTAAAATTGGTTTTTCGATGGTAGAAGAAGAAAATAAAATTAAGGTACTCTATTATGAGTTATTCATCTTCATTAATAAATCACTATTGTATTAGATCATATCTCATTAACCAAGCCGAGTCAGCATCTGACCCACCACCCAACCTAGTCGGTGGCAAGGATAGAAGTCCATTCTCGGTCACCACAGGCTATCACTAGTTCCCATGTATCAAATATTAAACCTAGGAATGATTCACCTAAATAAATAAATACAAAACAAAATGCAGGATGAATAAATTAAAACTAAAAACAGACATCAAAACATGCCCTTAAACTAACATTATATTTAAAAATTAAAACATGAACAAAAAACCATAAAATAATTATAGAGAAGGAAAATATATACTCCAACTCAAACCGCCATGCGACCATAGGAGTCCCTTCACATATCCGCCACTACCAACCTGCACGAGAAAAACCACTATAACTTGGACCATACTCGCTAAGCCTGATTCCTCGACCTGAAATACAAAAGAAAAAGGATCTAAAAAAATCAAATGGTGTATGTAGGGTGTGATACAAGATACTAGTAAGATTCCCTTGAAAAAAAAGTATTTCATTCATAATTATTAAATGGAAAATATATTCACAATTTTAATAAAATAAAAGAATTATATGCTTGAACAGTTTCAATGAAAACTGGTTTAATGAAAATAACTTCAAAGGGAACAAAATAAATTAAAAAACACACAATAACGTTTAAAATAAGAAATGTTTCACACTGAGGAGAATAACGTATCCAAGGAGCACAAAAACTTGGAGAGGCCTCGTGGGTTTTTTCTATCCTAGGTCCCAAGATCTTTGTGTCTTAGTGAAATGTGGATTAGAATCCACGACCCACAAAAACCATGGCATAAAATCCTCGACCCACAAAAACCATGGATTAGAATCCACGACCCTTATAAAAAGTTTCTTAGAAACCAAAAACACAATTCATTAATAAATTTATTTTGTTTTGATTTCATCAATTTAGATATGTGAAACATGGCCCAAGCCACCGCCAAATCACTATCCCACTAGTCTAGTCCACCTTCCTAGATACATGGATATCCCGATTTGTGATCAAGATCGTTTCAAGTTCATAAATGGGTTCACATCACATAAAGAAGCCATGATAAAACACCATGAATTTCATGATACCATTTACACAATGAATTTCACTTTTTGAATCCATGTTTACACCCCACAGCACACTTACGCATAAAAAGAAAAGAGAGTACGTACACACACACAATCATCATTTTTATACTAAAACCCTCTATTAAAACCATAATCACACCAAATAGAGATTAAAACTAAATAGGTATAGGTTACACACTCAATTATACTATCTGCATAGATTAAAATACACTTATAATCAAACAAACCACAACTTACACAAACAAATAAATTTTTGAAATATTACACACAATAAAAAAATTTCAAAAATAAATCTAAATTACTTACACAACCAATTGATACTACTATGTTATCAAATAAATCACTATCATAGTCAGAGAAGCCATTAAATTAATCTATTAAATAATTTCAACTTTATTGGCATGACTTGAAACACCAAAAACCTTTAAACAATTCAACCAAAAAATCACTCTTAATAATTATATAATAAAACAATTAAAATGTTCTTAAATGAATTTTAATGTGAAAAAACCACTTTGCACATCACACCAACCCAAACCCCCTAACACTACCACACTCACACAACAACACCTTAGGAACACAATTAATGTCACCCACACAATTAATGAAACCAACCACAATGTTAAAAATACCATTACTATAGTTAAAAAAACAGCCAGATACATATGTCAAACCATAAAAAAATAAGCTGCATGACTTCAATATCAAAAATCCACTCAAAATATCAATTAATATAGAACGCAAAAAAGTGCTACACCAATTGAACCCTTCACACATCCAAACAAAGATATTGCAAAATTTATATAAAACTTATAAATAGTTCAACATGGATTTCCACAAGAATGACACACTAATATCATATAAACACACTAATAAAAACATTGAAAACATATTAAACCTCTGGTAAAAATTGAATTCACACAAAAAAAGGATTTGTAAGCTAACCACAAAATTTTAAAATCAATAACTATTAACTAGAGATGAGATTTCTGTAGAAACCAGTCACATTATATCAACACAATTATAAACAATATCAATGCATATCAAACATCGATGAAAATCAACTTTGAGCCACAAAAATTAATTAAATAACACTCTAAATTAATTAGACTTCAAAATTAATTAATCAAATAATGATTATACACTGAACCACCTACCGTTATGTAGGAGACATCGCAACATGGAATGCAAAGATCATTGTACTTCAATCTCACCAAAAACAACACAAATTAACCCTTTTTATGAAACAATTAAATCAAATACACCGTAAAGGAACAAAATAGAAAACTAAAACCCCAATTAAAATGAAACAAAATCCTAAATCGAAGAGGGAATGTTTACCCGGAGGAAATATGTGATGGGGTAGGGAAGAGGGGAACTAGAATATTCACCGATTGGAGGCATTTTCATGTTCACAATGCATTATAGACATGTAGAGGGGGATAGGGTCGGTGGTCGCGACTGGGAGGTAAGTGTGCTTGTGTGAGGTTCGGCCATGGGAGAGAGGGTAGCGTGTGGCGGTTCGATGCACTGGAGGAGTCCATCCAGGGTGTAGGGGGAGTGGGTCTTCGGGGCTACTGTGATAGGGAGAGGTGGGGCATAGGGGTTTGGTTCACCAAATGAGGATGCGGATGACACCAGTCTGGGGGAGGGGAAAAGATAGTGGGAGATGGGCTCAGTCAGAAGGATGTGTGTTATTAGAAGACTGCATGGGGAAGGGGAGCCATTTGGTAGGGTTGTAGGGGGGAAATGGTTCCACATGGGGTGAGAGGGGAGAGAAAGAGAGAGGTAGAAGAGAAAAGAAAATGACGTAAAAAGGAATAGAAAATAAGGACTAAAATGGAAATAGAATAAAATGAACATAAGAGGATACAGTAACATATAAATAATAATGAATTTATCCCAACTAATGAAAAATAAAATAATAAAACCAACCATAAAAATAATAAAATTTTATAGTGGTTAGCCACCATGAATGGTCATGTGAATGATCGAATGTCAATATAATAATAAATTCAACAATAAAATGTTTTTTTGTTAGCATTGGGCACTACACACAGTCGCACTAATGGCCTCACACCTTTATATGAACCCAAATTTCTTTTATAGTAAATCCTGCACATTTTTCTGCTCAAAAATTAGACCTAAAATATATAAAATAAAATAAATCGTTAGGTTGGGGTCTGAAAATTCTCCCCACCAGGACACTGTATACCCCTAAAAGGTCCCAAAAGACTCGGTCAACCAAATATTTCATGTAAGACTTTGAAGATACATAAAACCAAACCTTAATCGACCGATGACCCAGCATTCAAAACACTGATAACCTGAAACTCAACAGATCACAAAACTAGAATCCCCAAGAAAAATAACCAATGGTTAGGTACACACCTCCAAACAAAACTACATCATGGAACACCCTAACCCCTATGTAAGAGGTCACCAGGGCCACTCGAGATCACAAAGAACACTAGTTATGTTACCCATTACACGTGCTAACCAATTACCATGGTCAAGGTTAGGCCGAGTAGAAGTAAATAACTTCCCCCCAATAAAATAAAATATGAAAATTGGGTTTCCCACAAGTTCACCTTATAGTGGCCTCCCATCCATATTAGGATTATTTCCAAACAATGGTTCTCCAAACAAAAATGACTTAAATACCCAAAAATTTCTCTAACACTTCCATGACCCTCTATGATTCCTATATTTAACCAAATCAACACAAGAGGAGATACCGAAGAGACTCGCACTAGGTCTCCAAACCATTTTAGACTTTTCCTAATATCCCGACATTTTTTGGCATTCCCCATTTATTTTGAGTGATATGGACTGAACTCTTCATCACAAACCCACCAACACTGACCGACTTCAACAGAAAATTCCCCTAGTGGACAACACTCCACCACATGAGATGGTTTTGATAGTGTATACACCTAATCTAGCAGGAAACTAGAGTAGAACATATAAACCCAAAAATGCATGAGAGTCATTTGAAAAGAGTACAATTTTGATCCGTAACTAACCATAAGAAGGTTCACAGTGCATGCCCGATTGCATTACAAGAATATGTATATATTGATCCTGTTTAAGTCCCACGAAAAACTACAATAAATTAATACCACAACATGGAGAAAAAGGATTCATGCCCCTGACAGAAATATGTAGCCATCACAGATGGTACCTCAACCAAGATGTTGATGATGTCCCCATACTAACACTAAAAACATATGTCGGACCAAACACATATCACATCCAATGAAATTTGACTATGAAAAAACCTCAACTGTAGAACTATAGAAAGGTCCCTAATGTCTGTAGCATCTACCACCTCGTAGTCATAAGATAACCACCTCTGAATGGATCTTCTTATTCTAGAAGAACAATATAAATAATTATCCATGCATCCCAATAGGCCACTCCATGAACATACTGATTGAGAATTGCAATGAATGACTTAGAGTTCTTGACTGACCACAATAGAGAAAAGAGATTCAGTGGTATGTCAAACACGCGATGTAAACTTATGGAAGGAGCACTCCAAGAACATGTACATTTGGTTCCTACTCCAATCGAATACAGAACCATCATTTACCGTAATATAAACAAGGCCGATAACTATTATGAGATATAAACTGACTGATCCACACAACCTCTAGGGAACATGAAACTAGCTAATCGAAAATGTCAACAAACCTCATTCGTTTCCTGTTAACTATTCAATCACTTAATAGATCTCTCACTGTCCCTCCCCTTCACTTCCATAGGTATAACTGAGGAATGTGCCTAGTCTTGAGGATCACTCAAGACATCCCCAGTCACAATGATAATGGAACAATCATTGTTTACCAGTCTAGTCCCGCTCCACAAGACATACTCGAGATAACGTACACCCACACAAATATTTGAGTTCCTAAAAAAAGAGAAACATACAACTTTCCCAAATCAATAAATGATATTCAACTGACCCCGAAATCTACAAAATTTTGAATTAACCGAGTAGATCAAAACTCTACCACTCCACTTGGAGTCCAAGCTGATCCATGAACTGAGAGACCAGCTGAAAACACATGGGACCTTTCTAGGGGGAATATCCTGAACAACAAATAAAAACCTAGACTTCCACAATACCAAGAAACTCACCAAACAACCATCAACATTCCAAGCAAAAATCAAATATTTTGAAATTAAAAATGAAATAATTTTTTAAATGAAAAGACCCGCTTGAATAACCATGAACATTACAATGAATCCCATTACAAATTTTTAACCCATCGCTTTCACTCCAAACTCCAACCAATTTTCCATTACCAAAACCATTTATGAGAAAAATCATATATTAAATAAAAATACTAATTTCTTCTCTGGTCCTCTCAAGAAATATCATCCCAACTGTCTCGAAATAATCAAAACACATAAGAGTATATCTAGAATTTTTTCGAACAATTTACCCAAAATAAGCCTTTCCAAAAACAAGAAGGATTCTTAATAATAAATTACCCACCAATGATATTCTTGGGTGCTACAGAGATATGAATTTCAGTGCCACTCTAAAACCCATCCACACTATCCATCACATTACATTAACAAAGAACACATACACAAATGAGTATCCATTGGAATACCACTAGAAGATAAAAGGCTCTTATGTTATAAATACATAACATTACAAATATTCCATAATTTACTTTTAAAAAATGATTTCCAAAATTCAAAAAAGAATATTCCCATTTCCAAAAACAAATCACATCAATTTAAAATAATGTCAAACTTATATCAAGAGAAAATAATTGATAACCTAATGTATGCCTTCCTTTTAAAATCCCCCGTAATGCCAACCCAAAACTAAATAAGGACATCAAAAATCACTAATTCAACTAAATGATGAACTAATATTCAGGACCAAACTGACTACATAGTTTATCAAACCATTCCTCAGGAAGGAGACAACCACTAAAAGCATTGAACCATACTACCATGAATCAAATAGGTCATTACTCCATGTGAGACCGCATACAGTACCAGTTTACTCATATTTTCATCCCCCATTCATGTAGACCAAAGCCAAAACACATAAATATCGTACTACCCATAGTTACTCAAGGATCAAAATGAGCATGAGTTCACGACTCTCTTCCCACACCTACCAATCGAGTACTGATACTCCTATATTCAATTTACCTGAACCCTCAAAAAACAAGAACAAAAACCTCTTCTGATACCATTTTTTCATGAACCATGCAAGGTATCCCTCTGACCTAAAAGCCAACCTGGCCCGTAGAAAGGCCCCGAGAGGGTTCTCAATCCCCATAGACTAGCATGAGTTCCCTTTTATCAAAAATAGATCTTTGGAATGATTAACCAGTATAAATAAATTCAAAACAAAGCACAATATAATAAATTAAAACTAGAAATAGGTAACCAAACATGCCCTTAAATAGACTTCATATTTAATGTTTACAACATAATCTAAAACCCCAAAAACGATGACAATAGAGGATAACCAAAACTTCAACTCAAACCTCCGTGAGACTTGAGGAGTCACATTCCCAAGCCACCACCACCAACCTAGATGAGAAAAACCACTACAACTCGGACCCTCATCGTTAGGATTGATTCCTTGATCTGTAATACTAAAGAAATAGGATCTACATAAACCCAAAAGTGTATGCAGGGTGTGATCAAAACGCCCATTAGGATGCCATCAAAAAAATATTTTGCACATATAATTATTAAATTTAATATACATTCCAAATTTTAATTAAAGAAAAGAATTATATAATTAAATAGTTTGAAAGAAAACATGTATAAAGAAAATCGTTTCAAAGGGAACAACATAAATTATAAAACACACGCACATACATTTAAAATTACCAGTTTCTAACACTAATGAGTGTAAGGTATCCAAGGAGCAGAAAATGTGGGAGAGGCCTTGTGGCTGTTTGCAATCCTAGGTCCCTAAATCTTTATGTCATGGTGAAACGTGCCTTAAAAACCACAACCATTAGAAAACATTGCATAGAAACCACGAACCACAGTAACCATGGCCTAGAAACCACAACCCTTAAAAATTTTGGCTTAGAAACCATGACCCAAATTCCTTCATATGATTATCTAGTGTTGTAGTCATCAATCCAGGTATTTGAAACAAGGCCAAAGCCACCCCCAGATTACTATCCCAGCAGTCAATTCCACCTTCCTAGCTACTTGGGCTTCTCTCTTTGTGCTTATGAAATTTTCATCTTCATAAAGGAGTGAACATCATCTAAACACAAAAATCTAAAAAACCATGCATGACAAGATACCATTTACACCATCAATTTCACTTTTTTAAATCCATGTTCAGGTAAAACGTCACACTTATGCATAAAATACAATCAGAGTACTCACACACCAACAATCACCATTTTCAAAATTAAACCCAATTTTAAAACCATACCCACACAAATGATCTCTTAAAAATCCACCTGCATATGATACACACTAAACTAAACCATCTACATAGTTTAGAAAGACACTTATAATTAAACAAACCACAACTTACACCCACGAATACCATTATAAAATTTTACACACACTAAAAATATTTCAATACTAAATCTAAATCACATACACAACTAATTAAAAATACCTCATGGTCGAAGAATGAACAAACATAGTCAAACAAACCATTAAAATAATTTATTATATAATTTTATCATATTTGGTGTTACATTAACAACAAAAATCTATACACAGTTCAACAAAAATCAATTTTCACCATGAATAATTATTTAATAAAATAATTAAAATTTTCATAAATTAATTTTAAAGATAAAAACACTACTTTACACCTCAGACCGACCCAAACACCCTTACATGAACACTTGCACAAAACGCCACCTTAAGAACACAATCTACGTCATTCACTCAATTAATTAAACCACGCACACTATTAAAAAGACCATTATTATAGTTAAACAAACCGCTAGAAAAAAATTTCAAATCATTTAAAAATATGAAGCATGACTTAAACACCCAAAATTCATTTCAATACTCATTGAAGTGAGAACACATTTGGTGCAACACAAAAACACCAAATTTACCCTTTACACATCCAAATAAATTAAATGCACAATTTATTGAACACTAATGAATATTTTGACATGGGTTTTCACAGAAACAACATACACATATCATTTAAACATAGTAATAATCGAATTTAAAACATACGAAACTATATTAAAAATTAGGTTTGCACAAAAAACTGATTAGTATGCTTTCTGCACAAATTTAAAATCACTAAAAATAAACTAGAGATTAGATTCAAATAAAAGAACCCACATTATATCGACACGCTATGAAAAAATTTCAATGCATATCAACATTCAAATAAAATCATCTTCACGCGACACCAATTAAGTATATAACAAAATAAATTAATTAAACATGAAAATTAAACAATCAAATAACAATTAAATGTGTAACCTCCTAACGTTATATAGAATACATCACATATTGGCATGAAATAATTGTTTCACATCAATCTCACCGCAAACAACAGAACTAACCTTAAAATCAAACAATCCAATCAAATACTTTATAAATGAACCAAATGAAAAATAAAAACTCCAATGAATGTGCATTAAAACACAAAATCAAAGGAAGATGGATTACAAAGTGGGAAGCAGTGATGAAGATGGGAAGTAGGGTGACAGAATTTGTACTGGAAGAAAGCATGTTTAGGTTCGCAGTCCACCTATGGAATGTAGTGTCGGAGAGGGTCAGCAGTCATGACAGGGAGGTCGGTACACTACTCCGAGGTCCAACCACCTGAGATGAGGTAGCATGTGGTGGTTCAGTGTGCCAGACAAGTCCATCCGAGGTGAAGGGGGAGTAGGTCATTGGGGATGCTGCGATAGGGAGAGGTGGGGCACGTTGGTCCAGTTAACCGGAGGAAGAGTAGGATGGTGCCTATCCAGGTGAGGGGGTAGAGACAGTGCAATTTTGTCTCAGCTAGAAGGAAGAGTTATGGTCAGAGGGAACATGAGGAATGGGGAGATTTGCACTACGGTTTTAGGTGGAAATGGGGTCCACACGTGGTGAGAGGGGAGAGAAAAAGAGAGGGAGAGAAGAAAAGAAAAAGAAGGAAAAAGGAAAAGTAAATAAAGATTAAATGGATAATTGAAAAATAAAATAAAAGGATAAAAACTAATTAAAAAATAATGATTTTATCAATAAAAATAAAACATACATTAATAAAACCAAAGATAATAATAATATAATTATTACAAAAGTTAGACACCATGTACGGCCGTGTGCGCGAACCCATGACCATGTAGTAATAAATTTAAAAATAAAACTTTATATTATGAAGGTTGGGAACGACACACAGTCATTCGTACGGACACACACTCGTATATGAACAAAAATTTATTTTAAAATAAAACTGACTAAACCTGAAACTCAAAAATGAGACAAAAAATAAATAAAATAAAATAAAACATTGGGTTGGGGTGTAACAATTCTCCCCACCATTACACTTTGTACCCCTAAAAGTCCTACAAGACATGGTAATCCAAAGGATCCACTTAAGACTGTGAAGAGACTTCAAACAAAACCTCAATCACCTGAAGACACAATATACAAAACACCCATAAAATGAAACTCAATATATCTCAAAACTAGAATCCCCATGAAAAATAACAAATGGTAATGAAAAAACCTCCAAACAAAAATACACCATGGAACACCGCAACACCAATCTTATGGATCACCAATGCCACTCGAGATCTCCACAAACACTTGTCAGGAAACCCACTACTTGAGCTAACCGTTTACCATGTTCAAGGTCAAGCAGAGTAGAAGTAAGGGAATACCCCATAAAGAACACCTTTAAAACATGGTTTCCCACAAGTTCATCCAATGGTGGTCTCCCCACAATATTGGTATTTTTTCCAAAAATTGGTTCTCCAAACAAAAATGACTTTTAACCAAGACAAACCTATAACACTAGCTTCACAATTTATGCTTCAGAGGTTTAACCAAACCCACACAAGAGGAGACGCTAGCGAAACCCGCATAGGGCCTCCCCACCAATATAGAATTTTTCTAACACCACGACATATGTGCAAAATTCCCTATTTATTTTGAGCGATATGTACTAAACTCTTCATCACAAACCCAAAAATATAATAGGAATTGCATTAAAAATTTCCATAATTGAAAACACTCCACCACAAGAGATGGGGTTTATAGAGGAAACCTCTAACCTATTGGAAAAATAGACAGGCGCCCATCTACTCCCCTAGACATGAGAATCTGTAAAAAGAGTACAATTTCGATTCATAACCGACCACAACAAGGTTCATAGTGAATTCCCAATGGATTTACAAGAAAATAGATTTTTTGAATCTATTTATGTCCTAATAGGAAATCCCATAAATTAATACCACAACAAGGAGACAAAGGGTTCATGCCCCTAACAAATAAAATGAAGCCTTCAGAGACGGCACCACAAATGAAATGTGTAAGATTTCTACATCCTAAAAATAATACTTAATTATGACCAAACCCATCCCACATCTGATGAGTTTAGACTACGTGTAAGCTTCCCCCTGAGTCATATGGATGGGGTCCTATGTTATGAATCATATACCGCATCGCAGTCATAAGCTGACCACCTATAACTGAAACTTCCACCCTTAAAAACTTAACCTATATTCTTCTCCCCATGTCCCAAGAGGCCACTCAGTAAACATACCAATTGGGAATTGCATTGACCAATTTAGAGTGCCCGGATGATCACACTAGAGATATGAGATTGAATCTTCTCTCAAACACAGGATGCAAACTAACTGATGGAGCACTCAAAGAACAAGTCCCTTTGTTTTCTACTACTCCTCAGATGAGGAACCTACACTTACCACAATATGAACAAGACCAACAATTATTACGGGCATTAACTAGATTGTTCTGCAAACTCTCTTTGGAACAAGAAACTATCTCATCATATAGGTCAACACACCGTCGTCTCTTCCTATTGACTGGTCAATCACCTAAAAGTTCCCCCATATTCCCTCTACTTCACATCTATATGTAAAACTATGGAATGAGGATACTTTTGAGGATCACTCAAGACATCCCCACTTGCAACAAAAATGGGACAATCCCTATTTACTGGTCTAGTCCCACTCCACCATAAATACTCGAGACATCATACACCCATACAACTTTTGGAGTTTCTCAAAATCCGGAGACACTTCCAACTTTCCCAAAGCACTCAATGATATTCAACCGACTTAGAAGTCTACAAAAAGTTGAAACAACCAAGAAATACAAAACTTTCCAACTCCAAGGTGGGTTTAGAGTATGACAAGAACTGAGATACCTACTAGAATCCAATGGGACCATTCTAGGGGGATATCCCAAACCTGAAACACAAAACTGGACTTCCACAAATCCTAGCACCCTGGAAAAAACATCCACATTCCATAAAAAAATCCAACAATTTCAATTTAAAACATTAATTATTTTTCAAAGGAAATCACTCGCTTTAAAACTCATGAATATTTCAACAATTCCGAATAGCTATTTTGAACCCATCGCTTTCACTCCAAACTAAAACCCATTTTTCAATTCAAAAAAACATTTATGAAAAAAACACAATTTAATGAAAAACCATCTTTTCATCTGTGGTCCTCTCAGACAAAATCGTCCTAAAACTCCAATTATAACCAAATCATATAGGACAACATAAAGCAACATTTCAAACCATTTACCCAAATAAAACATTTAGGAAACAATAATGGGCCTCAAGAATAAATTCACCACAGCTAATATTCCCAGGTTCCTTGAATATATAAATTTTAGTTCCACTGAGGCACCCATCCACACGATCCACCACTGTCCATTAATAAAAAAACAAATGTTAACATAAGCACCCATTGGAATAACACTAGAAATTACAAGGATCTTCTGTTTTAAATATATAACATTCCCAATATTACGAAAATACTTTTTTCCAAAACAAAGTAAAAATTTCAATATAAATTTTCAAAATTATTCGAATTTCAAAGAATAACTCACTTCAATATCAAATAATCCTAGAAATTATTTTAGAAATTCGAATTTGACAAATCATACACCAAATTAAAAAAAAGGTTAAAAATAAACATGCCAGAAGAATCATGTCAAACTAACCACAAGAGAAAATAAGAGCAACCCCAAATCCTACTTTCCTTTTAAATTCCAACTTCACGCCAATCAAAAAATGAAGCAAGGCATCACCAATCAGTAATGAAAATGGATAGGGAACTAGTGTTCATGCCTAACCCTACTACATAGTATAGAAAACCATGCCCTAGGTAGGAGCTAACCACTAGGTGTGCTCAGTACCAGTTTACTCATAATGTCATCCCCATCCACATAAAACAAAGCATAGAAAACATTAATACTAAACTAATTGTAGTTACTCAAGGATCGAAATGTGTAAAATTTCATGACACTCTTCTCGCACCTACAACTCGAATACTAACAGTCATATCTATGATCTACCTGACACAAAAAATAACAAGAATAGAATCCTCCTCTCATACAATTTTGTCATGAACCATGTTTGGTCACAATATGAGTTGGTGCCCAACCAAGTCTGAGGCAGGGCTTGAAGGGCATTCACGAACCCTACTGGCCGGTAAAATTTCCTAGGAATCAAAAATAAAATGTTGGAATGATTTACCTAAATAAATAAATAAAAAACAATGTTAAATATGAAAAAAAATTAAAACTAAAAATAGATGACCAAATAGGCCCTTAAATTTCGTTCAGATTTAATTTTTACAACATGAACTAAAAACCAAATATCCAACTCAAACCTTTCTATGACATGAGGAGTCATAACCCCAAACCACCACCACCGACCTGCCTTAGAAAATCCACTAATACTTGAACTATCATCACTAATACTGGTGCATCGACCTGGAATACCAATAAAATATCATCCACATACACCCAAAGGGGTATGTGGGGAGTGATCTAAGATCCAATTCAGATGCCACATAAAAAAGTATTACACATAATTATTATATGGAAAATACATTTTCAAATTTAATTAATGAATATAATTATATGATTGAACATTTTCAAAGAAAACATGATTAAATAAAATATCTTCAGAGGGAACAACATAAATTAAAACCCACAGACACTAACTTTTAAAATAGCCCATGTGTAACACTAATGAGAATAATGTTACCAAGGAGCACCAAATGTGGGAGAGGCCTAAAGATTTTTATCTAGCCTAGGACCCTAGATCGTTATGTCTTACAGAAACATTTTTTAGAAACAATGACCCAAAGAAAACGTGGCATAAAAACCATGACACTCAGTAATCGTGGCATAGAAATCATAACCCACAAAAAATGGGGATTAGAAACCATGACCCTCAGTCATTAATATGTTTAGTTAGTGTTTCTTTCATCAATATAGGTATGTAAAAATAAGGCTGAAGCCACCCCCAGATCATTATCCCACTATTCTAGTCCATCATCCTAGCTACACGAGCTTCCTTATTTTTTTCTCAAACATTATTCATGTTAATAAATGGGTGAATATCACATAAAAATCCATGATAAAACACCATGAATTCCAAGATACCATTTACACTATCAATTTCACATATTGAATCCAATTTCATGTCACATGTCACACATATGCAAAAAATCCAAACATTGTACTTACACACACTGAATCGCCATTTTTACACCCAAAACCTCTTTTAAAACAATACATATAGTTAAAATCATTTTAAACCCAACCTCTATATGTTACAAATTCAATTAAACCATCATCATAGTTTAAAAATACATTTATAATTAAACAAACCACAACTTACACACAGAAATACCATTTTGAAATATTACAAACACAAAATATATTTCAAAAGTAAATAATAATTTCTCGCACAACCAATTAAAACTACATCACAGCCAATTAAATCACATTCATAGTCAAACAAAAAATTAAATGAATTTATTAAAAAATTTAAACATATGACACATGAATTTAAACCCCAAAACCCATACACAGATCAAAAATAATAATTTTTCACCCTCGATAATTATTCAATAAAACAATTACAATTTTCATAAGTAAATTGTAAAGTCCAAAACACCACATTACACATAAAATAGACACAAACAATCTCACATGACCATAATCACACAACCCCGCCTCAGGAAAACAATCTACGTCACATACACAATTAAAAGAAACCACCCACACATTTACAAATACCATTATTATAGTAAAAACTACCAGAGAAAGTTTTCAAACCATTTATAAATATGTCAAATGACATAAACAAAAATCAATCCCCACAAATTCTCATTTAGGATAGAATAACTACAATCTCTACACCAAAACACAAATTTCACCCTTTTCGAATCCTAAAAGCGTAACAATGAAATTTATAAAAAACTAATAAATAGTTCGACATGGGTTTTCATAGCAACAACAAACTCAAATCATATAAAAACAGTAATAAAAATATTGAAAACATAATACACATCTAGTAAAAGTAAATTCACAGAAAAAAACTAATTATTACTTGAACTGCCAATTTTTAAAATCAAAAAAAATTAATTAGAGATGAGATTTCAGTAGAAGGAACACACATTATATCGACACGCTACTAAAAAATTTCAATACCTATAAAATTTAACTAAAATAAACTTCATGAAATACAAATAAATTAAATAACATGTGAAATTAATTAATAATGAATATTTATTAATCAAATAATAATTATATGTGGAGCCACCTACAGTTATTTAGAAGACATCACATCATGGTGCACTAAGATTTTTTTACTTCAATAACACTACGAAAAACAAAACTAACCCCTAAAATCAAATAATTGAATCAAATAAACCATAAAATAACAAATAAATTCCAAAACCCAAAAGAATATTAATCAAAACTCAAAACCATAGGAGGATTGTTTACATATAGGAATGTCATGCTGGAGAAGGGAAGCATGGTGCCAGAATTTTCTCCAGTAGAAGGCATGTTCGGGTTCGTAGTGCACTGGAGGAAAGTTAAAGGGGAGAGGGTTGAAGGTTTCAACATAGAGGTCGGTGCATTGGTTTTTGGTTCGACCAAGGGAGATTGGGTATCATGTATCAATTTGGTGCACCGGCGGAGGCCGACTGGGGTGTAGGGGGAGTGGTTCGTCGGGGATGCCGCTATGGGGAGAGGCGGGGTGTGTTGGTCCAGTTCATCAATGGAGGAGGATGACACCAGTCTGAGAGAGTGGGATAAGATAAAGTGAGCATGTCTCAGCTAGAAGGAAGTGTGATAGCCAAAGCGATCATGGGGACGAAGGAACTTTGCACTAGGGTTGCAGGGGAAAGTGTGGTCCACACGGGGTGAGAGGGGAGAGAATGAGATAGGGAGAGAAGGAAAGTAAAATAAGGAAAAAGTAATGGAAAATAATGAATAAAAGGAAAAAAAAAGATAAAAACCAAAAATAATAATGAATTTATCGATAATAATATAAAATAAAATAATAAACCCTTCCATAAAAATAATAAAATTATTAATAAGGTTGGACATTGTGCATGGTTGCATGCATATTCACATGAGCATGTAATAATAAATTTAATAATAAAATGTTCTATTATATATGTTTGGAACTACATAAAGTCATGCATATAGCCTCACACCCTTATATGAACCCAAGTTTCTTTTAAAATAAACCCGGCTCAACCTGGAGCTCAAAAATGAGAGAAAAAATAATTAAAATAAAATTAAACATCGGTTTGGGGTTGATAATTCTCCCCACCATGACACTTTATTCCCTCATAAAGTCCCATAAGACTATGTCAACCAAAGGATCCATGCAATACCAAGAAGACTCTTAAAAAAAACAATCTTCCAAAGACCCAGCATTCGAAACACCAATAACCTGGAACTCAATAGATTTCAAAACTAGAATCCCCAAAAAAATAAACAATGGTAAGGAAAACACCTCCAAACAAACCTAAAACATGAAATACCTCAACACATAACTTAGGGATCACCAGTGATGCTCTATATGTCCAAGAACAATCATCAAGTGACCCACTACAAGAGCTAAACAATTACTATTCTCATGGTATGGCAAAGAAGACGTAAGGGATTTCCCTGCTTAGAACACATTGAATATATGGTTTCCCACAAGTTCGTACTATGGTGGTCTCCCAAACATATTAGGATTTTGTCAAAACATTGTTTCTCCAAACCAAAACATCTCACAAACCTAGACAAACCTGTAAAGCTTGATTGACCCTCTATGATCCCAATGTTTAAGTAAACCAACATGAGAGGAGATGTCATCGAGACCCAAATTGGCTCTCCCAGCCATTTTAGAATTATTCAAACACAAAAACCTTTGTGCGAAATTTCATATTTGTTTTGATTGATACGAACTGAAGTATTCATCCCGAACCCACCAACATAGGCCGAATTTCATTGAAAACTACCAGAGTAGACAAGACTCGACCACATGTGATGGTTTTGAATGAAGAAATCCCTAACCTAGAGGAAAAATGGACAGACATGTGTCAATCCCACAAGACATGAGAATCTCTGAAAAGAGTAGAAGTTTAATCCATAACTGACAAAAAGAAGGTTCACAAAGCATGCTTGCTGGCTTTAGAAGAATAAGGATTTTTCGATCCTCTTTAAGCCCCAAGAGGAACTCACATAAATAATGTCCACAACAAAGAGACAAAGGAATCATGCCCCTCACAAGAAAAAATGAATCCTTTAGAGATGGTACTACAACTAGGATGTTTATGTTGTCCCCATTCTAGCACTATAGACAAAAGTTGGACCACACCCATCCCAAGTCTGATGAGTTTTTACTATGCACATGATTCCCCCTAAGACTTATGGTTGGGGCCCTGATGTATGAATCATCTACCATCTCATAGTAATAAGATTAGCACATCTAACTAGAACATTTTCCACTGAAAAATCTACCCACATACTTCTCTTAATGTCCCAAGTAGCCACTCTGTTGACATACCAATTGGGAATTTCAAGAATCAACTTAGATCTCCAAAATACCAATACTAGAGATATGAGATTGAGGGGTCACCCAAGTGCGTGATGAAAACTGATGGAAGTATCACTCAAATAACATGTCCTTTTGGTTCCTACTCTTCATAGGATGAGGAACATGCACATACCCCAATATGAACAATAACAACAACTATTAATAGCATTAAAATAATTGTTTCACACAACCTATGGGGATCATGAAACTAGCTCATTAGAAAGGTCATCACACATCCCACTCCGCCTATTGACTGGTCAAGCACCAATGAGATCCCCCACATTCCCTCACCATCACTTCTTTTGGAACAAATGTGGAATGGGGATAGTCTTGAGGATGAATCAAGACATCCCCTCTCAAAATGAAAATGGAACAATCCTCATTTAATTGTGCAATACTACTCCACCATACATTCTCGAGACAACACACACCCACACGACATTGGGAGTTCCTCAAAAACCAGAGACAGTTCAATCTTTCTAAAATCACTAAACATTATTCAACTGACATCGTCATCTACACACATTTGACATAACTGAGCAGAACCAAAAACTACCACTCCACTTGGAGTCTATGCTGAACCATGAACCAAGAGACCTACTGGAAACCCATGGGCCTTTATAGGGGGAATATCCAGAAAATGAAACACAAAACTAGCCTTCCAAAAATCCAAGAACCTCATCCAACAAACATCCACTTTCCAAACACAAATCCAATAATTCCAATTGATAACATTTATTCTTTTTCAATGGAAATCAACTGCTAGAAAAACCATTGAAATGTACAACAACTCCCAACAAGTCTTTTGAACCCAACACATTCACTACGGAATCAAACCCATTTTCCAATTCCAAAACCATTTATGGAAAAAAACCCATTATAATTAACATCTATATTTTCTTCTCTGGTCCTCTCATACAATATCATCACAAAACTCTAGACATAACCAAAACACACAAGAGATCATCGAGTAATTTTTTTAACCCTTTACCCAAAAAAAATTAATGAAATAAGAAGGGTACTTAAGAATAGATTAACCAATACTAATATTCATGGGTTCCTCGCATATATAAATTTTAGTGCCACTCAGGCACCCATCCACATGATCCACCATAGACTATTAATAACAAAAACATGAAAACATGAGAACCTATTGGAATATAACAAAAAAAATACAAGACTCTTTTGTTTTAAATACATAAGATTCCCAATATTCCAAATATACATTTTTCCAAAATGATTTCAAAATTTTCAAAACAAATTTTCAATATTCATCAAATTTCCAAAAAAAAAACTCACTTCAATTTCAAATAACCCCAGACCTTCTTTTATAAAATCAACTTCAACATATAAAACACAAAATTCAAGTAACAATGTTAAAAAGAAACACAAACCAAGAATCATGTCAAAATCACAATAAGAGAAAATAAGAGCAACCCCAAAGTCTGCATTAATTTTTAAAAACCCAATTTTCACCAACCCAATATAGAAGAAAGAGATCACCACTCACTAATGAACATAGACGAAGATCTAGTGGTCATCCCTAACCAGACTACAATGTTTAGAAGAGAATGCCTTAGGCAAGAGCAATCCTTTAGAAGTGTTGAACTATACTCTCAAGAATCATATGGGTCACTACACCATGTGAGACTGCGTGCAATACCGGTTTACTCTTATTTTCATCCCCATCGACACAGACCAAAGCCAAAATAAATAAATACTGAACTGCCCTTGGTTAATCAAGGATCAAAATGAGTAATAGTTCATGGTGCTCGTCCCACACCACCAACTCTAGTACCGATAGTCCAATCTCTGATCAACCTGACACCCCAAATAACAAGAACAAGAACACCATATAATACCATTTTTCCATGAAAAAATATTTCTTTCCATCTGAAAAAGTGACCAACCTGGTACACTATAAGGAAAGAAGGGTATTCCCAATCCCCATGTGCTGGCTGAAGTGCCCATGTATTAAAAATAAATCATGGGAATGATTTACCTGAATAAATTAATCCAAAACTAATTGAAAGATGAATATATTAAAACTAGAAACAGAAGAAAAAATAGGCCCTAAAACAAAGTTCAGATTTATATTTTACAACATGAACTAAAAATCCAAAAGTGACTACAAGATAAGAAAACCAAAATTCCAACTCATACCTTCGTGCGACATGAGGAGTCATATCCACAATCCACCACCACCACCATTCACAAGAAAACCCCATAAAACCTGAACCTTCAACTCTAAGCCTGATACCTCAACCAGGAATACAAAATAAACAAGATCTACATACGCCCAAAGGTGTATGTAGGGTGTCAGCCAAGTGCCCATTAGGATTCCAATAATAAAAGTATTCGACACATAGTTATGAAATATAAAATAATACCTCAATTTTATTTAAAGTAAAGAATTATATTCTTGGATAGTTTTAATGAAAAATGGTTTAATGAAAAAAGTTTCAAAGGGAACCAAATAAATTAAAACACACACACACATACTTTTAAATTAACCAATGTGTCACACCGATGAGCGTAAAGTAACAAAGTACTAGAAAATATTGTGGAGTCCTCATGGGAGTTTGCTTTCCTAGGTCCCAAGATCATTATGTTTTAGTGAAATGTGGCTTAGAAACCAAGACATCAGAAAATGTGGCATTGAAAACACAACCCTCATTAAATTTTGTGTAGAAATCACTACCCATAGAAAAAGTGTCATATAAACCACGACCCTTAATCATTCATATGATTTTTAGTGTAGTAGTTTTCAATAATGGTATGTTAAATAGTGCTGAAGCCCCCCCCCCCTAGATCACTATCCCACTAGTCTATTCCACCTTCCTAGCAACCTGGGCTTCCCATTTTGTGCTCAAAAAGTTTCTTGTTCATAAAGGGGTCACATCACATAAAAAAGACAAGCTAATATACCATGCAATACAAGATAACATTTACACCATCAATTTCACATTTTAAATCCTGGATCATGTCACATGTCACACTTATGAATAAATCTCAATAGTGTAGATACACACAAAGAATCACCATTTTCACACTAAAACCCTCTTTCAAAACCATATGCACACCAAAAATCTTTTATATCAAAACCTACATAGGTTACAGACTCAATTAAACCATCTACGTTGTTTAAAAAGAAACATATAATTAAAAAACTACAGCTTACACACAAAAATTCCATTTTAAAATATTATCCAAAAAAATATATTTCAAAACTAAATATGAATTACTCACACAAACAATTGAAACTACTGAATGTTCATGGAATTCACATTCATAGTCAAAAACCCATTAATAGAATTTATTAAAAAAAATTATCATACATCATATGACTTTAAACACCAAAAACCTTAACACAGTTCAACTAAAAAAAAAATTCACCCTTATTAATTATTTAATAAATCAATTAAAAATTTCATAAATAAATGTTAAAGAGCCAAACATCTATTTAAAAATTAGACTTAACCAAACACCCTTGCATGACCACACGCAGACAACACCACCTCATGAACACAATCTACATCATTCAAACAATTAAAGAAACAACCTACACCGTAAAAAACTCAATTACTATAATTTAAAAATCCTCCATTTTTTTTTCAAACCATTTAGAAATACGCTGCAGGAATTAAACACCAAAAATCTACTCAAATATTCATTTAAGATATAACACATACATGTGGTACACCAAAACACTAATTTCATCATTTACAAATCCTAACAGAGCAACTGCACAATTTATAAAACACTAATAAACTTTTCAACATGGGGTTTCAGATAAAAATGACACTCATATCATATAAAAAAACTAATAAACACATTGAAAATATACCAAATCTATAGTAAAAATAAAATCCTCACCAAAAAAATGATTAGTAATATAATCGCAGAATTTTTAATTCATAAATAATTACCATGAGATGAGATTTCTGCAGAAAGCACACACATAATATCGATAAGTTACTATAAAATTTAATTATATATCAAACATCAAAATAATCAACATCTAATCGCAAAAATTAATTACATAACAATCTAAATTAATTAAAAATCAAAATTAATTAATCAAATAATAATTAGATGAGGAAGCACCTACCGTTATGTTATAGAAATTGAATTTTCATGTGGAAAGATCGTTGCACTTCAGTCACACCACAAAAAAATTAATTAAAAATTAATATGAAATAATCGAATCTAATACAGTGTAATTGAACCAAATGAAAAATTGAAACAACAATGAATATGAGTCAAAACCCAAATTTTAGGAAGAGTGTTTTGCTAGAGGAAAGCCGTGCTAGATAACAGTAGTATGGTGCCAAAATTTGTGTTGGAATAACGACAGTTCGGGTTCATAGTGCACTGTAGGCAAGTAAATGTCAGAGGGTCGATGGTCGTGATAGGTAGTCCATCGCACTGGTGTAAGGTCCGACCAAGAGAGAGGGGTTAGTTCACAACGTTTTGGTGTGCCATAGGAGGATAGATGGGGTGTATGGTGAGCAGGTTGTTGGGGATGTCACAATGGGGAGGGTCTGGGTGAACTGGTCCAGTTCACCAGAGGAGGAGGAGGATGACACTACTCTAGGAGAGGGGGAAGTGATGGTGTGGTATTGGCTTAGTAATAAGGAAGAGTGTTGGCCGGAGGGAGCATGGGGAAGGTGGAGCTATGCCCTAGGGTTGTAGGGGACATTGGGGTCTACGTGGGATGAGTGGGGAGAGCAACAGATAGGAGATGAAGAAAATAAAATAAATAAAAAAAGAAAAATAAAATAAATATTAGATAGAAAATTGAATAAAAAGAAAACAACAGGAAAACACACAATAAATAATAAAGAATTTATCATTAAAAATTATATATAAAATAATTAAACAACCATATTAATAAAATATTTATTATTGAGGTTGGACAGCATGCATGGTCGCATGCCCATGTAATAAAAAATTTAATAATAAAATGTTTTATTTTTATGGTTGGGTATTACAGACACTCGTGTTTCTGGCCTCACACAAGTATATGAACCGAAATATTATTTAAAATAAAATCATCTCATCCTGAATCTGAAAAAACGAGACTCCAAATAATTATAAAAAACGAAAGCGTTGGGTTGTTCCGTGACAATTTTCTACACCATAGAACTTTATTCCCCCCAAAAGTCCCAAAATACTTGTTCAATGAAATGTTCCAAGTAAGACCGTGAAGACACATAATACAAAACCTCAATCTCCTAAAGATCCAAAATTCAAAACACCCATTACATAAAACTAAATTGATATCTAAACTAGAATCACCATGAAAAATATCCAACTGAATAGAAAACACCTCTATACAATGCTACAACATGGAACTCCCTGACACCTAACTTAGGGATCACTAGAGCCACTTGAGATCTTCAAGAACACACGATAAGCAACCAACTACATGAGCTATCCAATTACAATGGTCTAGGTCAGGAAGAGAAGAAGTAAGGTATTTCCCCATAAAGAACACTTTGAAATCATGTTTTCTCACATATTTGTCATATGGTTCTCTCCCCATCATATTAGGATATTTTCCAAACATCAGTTCTCCAAACCAAAATGACTGACAAACCCAAAAAAACTCTAACACAGGATTGACCCTCTATGATCCCTAATTTTAACCAAACCAACACAAGATGAGACATCGTTGAGTCCCGCAGTGGGTCTCCCCACTATTTTAGAATTTTCCCTAACACCAATCCATCTGTGTGGTAGTCCCTATTAATTTTGTGCAATGTATACATAACTCTTCATGAAGAACCATCTAGCATTTGATGACACGCACAAAAAATTCCAACAGTGGACGGAACTCCACCACATGATATGGTATTGATAGAGGAAACCAATAACCTAGTGGATAACTGGACAGGCTCACATCAATCCCACAAGACATGATCATCTCTGAAAAGTGTACAATTTCGATCCATAACCAACCACAAAAACGTTCATAGAGCATACCCACTGGCATTACAACAACACGGATGTTTCGAACCACTTTAGGGCTCAACATGAACTCCCATTACCTAAGACCACAACAATGAGTCAAATGATTCATTCCCCTAAAAAAATAATGCATTCAAATATGGTACCACAATTGGGAAGATTATGTTCTCCCCATCCAAACACTACATAGTCATGTCGGACAAAACCCAAATTTGTTTTGACTACGCGCAAGGTTCCTATTAAGTCTTATGGCTAGGGCCCTGATGCATGAATCATCTACCGCATCACAGTCATAATCTATCCACCTATGACTAGAACATCCTCAACTAAAATAGAAACCTACACACTTTCCCTTATGTCATAAGTTTCCACTCCATTAACAAACCAACTGAGAAGCGAAGTGAATGACATAGAGTGCCCGACTGACACTCTGTAGATAGGATATTGAGAGGTCCCCCCAATAAGCGATGCAAAATGACAAGAAGGTTAACTCCAAGAACAATTCCCTTTCATTCCTACTCATCATCGGATGAGGAACCTATAATTTCCACATTATTAAAAAGTCCAATAACTATTTTCAGATTTAAACTAATTGTTTCACACAACCTCTGGGGAACATGAAACTAGAACATTATAAAGGTCAACACACCTCCTTCTCCACCTATAGACTGGTCGAGCACATATCAGAACCCCCACTTTCCATCCACTTCACTTCCATAGGTACAACTGTGGAATAATGATAGACATGAGGATCACTCGAGACATCCCTACTCCCTACGAAAATGGAACAATCCTGATTTACTAGTCTAGTCCTGCCCTTGCAGACATACTCGGGACAACATACCCCCACACAACATTTGGGCTTCCTCAAAAATCCGACGAACATCAAATTTTTTCAATTCACTAAATGATAATCATTCAACCTCGACATCTACAAACAACCATCAAAAATGAGCAGAACCCAACTATGCCACTCCCCTAGGAGTCTAGCCTGAGCCAAGAACTGAGAGACCTACTAGAAACCCATGTGATATTTCTAGGGGGAATATACTAGAAAATAAACATAAATCTAGAATTTCACAAAACCAATCACCTCACTAAACAAACATTCACATTCCAAAAAAATCAAATAATTCTAATTTAAAACATCAATTATTTTTCAATGGTAAACAGCCTCTTGAAAACCCATGAGCTGTATATCAAATCCCAATATCTCTTTTAAACCATACACATTCACTCTGAACTCAAAACCATTTTCCAATTCAAAAATCATTTAAGAAAAAAAAACACTATTTTATTGAAAACACCTTATTTCTTCTCGGGTCCTCTCAAAAAAATTATACCAACACTCCCAACATAATAGTAATACATATGAAATCATAGAGAATTTTTTTAACAATTAACTGAAACCAACCATTAAAGCAACAATAATGGGACATAAGAATAAATTAACCACTAATGATATTCCTAGGTGCCTCATAGATATGAATTTCAGTGCCAATATAGCACCCATCCACATGATCCACCACTATCCATTGATAATGAACACATGAAAACATGAGAACCAATTGAAATACCACTAGAAAATAAAAGGATCTTCCGTTTTAAATACACATCATTCCTGTCATTCTGAAAATAAATTCTTCCAAAAAAATTTAAAAAAATCAAAAAAAAAATTAAAATTGATTCAAATTTCCAAATATAACTCGCTTCTATTTAAAATAACCCCGGTCATTCTTTTTATAATTCAACTACAACCAATCAAACACCAAATTCTAGAAACATGGTTCAAAAGAAACACACCCCAATAATAATGTCAATCTCATAGATAGAGAAATTATAAGCAACCCCAAATCCCTATTTTCTTTAAAAAACCCCTTTGAGCCAACCCATAACTGAAGCAAGACATCACTAATAACTAAAGCAACTGGACGAAGACTAGTGGTCATGCCTATCCCAACTACATAGTTTAGAAGATCATTCCCTAGGCAGGCGGAAACCACTATGAGTGTCTAACATTATTCTTGGGCATCACATGGGTCACTACTGTACGTGAGACCACACACAGTACAAGTTTACTCCAATTTCCATCTCCCATCCACAATGTCCAATGAAATAAAACATAATTACTAGACTACCCAGGGTTACTCGAGGATCTAAACAAGTAAGATATCCCAACGCCCTTCTCAAACCTACCACTTGAGTACTGACAGTCTTATCTTTGACCTTCATAAAACATCAAATAACAATAATAAATCCTCGTTTGATGCCATTTATTCTTGAGCCAAACCGGGTTTCCATCTGACCTGGCACTCAACCTGTTCTGTGACAAGGCTCAAAGGGAGTTCTAGATCCCCATGGGATGGCACAAGTGTTTGGGTACCAAATATAAAATGTGGGAACGCTTTACCCAAATAAATAAATACAAAACATACAAAAAGATAAAAAAAGTAAAACAAAAAAACAACCAAAATGGACCTTAAACTATGTTTAGATTTAAATTTAAAACTTAAACTAAAAACCCAAATGGACTAAAATAGAAGAAAAAACACCCACTCAAAACTCCATCTGACATGAGGTGTCAAATCCCAAATTCCTTGACCTAGAATACAAAAGTAACCGGATCTACATATAGAAAACGGTGTATGTTTGGTGTGAGATAGGAGCCTAGTAGGATGGCACCAAAAAAGGTTCCAATAATAATTAGTAAATGGAAACTACATTCAAAAAATTATTTCGATAAATGATATATATGCTTGAAATGTTTTAAATAAAACATATTTAAAGAAAATACTTTCAAAATAAACAACTAAAATAAAATAACACATACACACTTACTTTTAAAATACCCAAAACATCACACTGATGAGCATAAATTAACCTAGGAGAACCATATTTTAGGGAGACCTCATTTGTGTTAGCTAGCCTGGGTCACTAGATCTTTGTGTATTAGTGAAATGTTTTATAAACAACATGTCCCTAAAAAAATGTGGCTTAGAAACCACGAACACTAGTCATTTATATGTCTATTTAGTGTTGTTGTTGTCAATCTTAGTATGTGAAACAGCGACGAAGCCACCCCCGGATATTATCCCACTTTTCTAGTCCGCCTTCCTAGCAACCAGTTTATCCCTATCTGTGTTCAAATAATTTTTATGTTCATATATGGGTGAAAAGCACAAAAACGATCTAATCTAAAACACCATGTGTAGAAAATATACCACTAAAACCATCAATTCACTTTTAAAATCCATGTCCACGTCACACATCAAACTTATGTATAAAATCTAAATAGAGTACTTACACACAAAAAATAACCATTTTCACACTAATACCCTCTTGTAAATCCATATTCACACTAATACCCTCTTGTAAATCCATATGCACACAATTAACTAATCCACCTACAATGTTAAAAAGGACATTACTATAGTTAAATAAACCACTAGAAAAAATTCCCAAAAAAATTAAAAATACTCCACATGACTTAAACCCCCCAAATCCACTGAAATACTTATTTAAGTTGAAACAAAAATAGGCGCTACACCAAAACACCAATTTCACCCTTTGTACATCCTAACAATGTAACTGCACAATTTATAAAAAACTAGTAAACAGTTTGAATGGGTTTTCACATCCATAACATACTCATATCATATAAACACACTAATAAACACATTAAAAATATACTAAACCCCTAGTAAAAATTAAATTCGAAGTAAACAAACTAATTCGTAAGATAACCAAAAAAAATAAAAAACACTAACAATTTACTAGAGATGATATTTTAGTAGAATGTACAGACATTATACTACATGCTACTAAAAAAATTCAACGCATATCAAACATCAAAGGAAATGAACTCCACGCCCCAAAAATTAATGAAATAAAATGATAGATTAATTATATTTTCAAATTAAATACACAAATAATAATATAATGTGGAACCACATACCATTTTGTAGAAGACATCACAACAAGGAATATAAAGATCATTTCAATTAAATCGCACTGCAAAAAAAACTAAACCTAAAATAAAACAATCGAATCAAATACACCGTAATCGAACCCAACACTAAACCAAAACGCTAAATAATATGAATAAAATGTTAGGATGGTATGTGACTAAGTATGATATAATATATAATACCAAATATAACATCAAAATAAGAATGAGATTCTCAGATACAAGAGGGGGTTAATTGTACCTTTTAAAAAATTCCCTTAGGAAGTTTTTAGGATGGTTATGTTTAACAAGATTAAACATGATAATTCACAAGACCTCTATGAGTTCTAATAGCTTGCTTGATTCTGGAAAAGTGATTCCAAAAATGACACTTAAAAAAAGTTACAAAGATTAAGATTCTACATTAAAGTATATTGAATCTAACAATATCATAGTACAAAGATAAGGAAGTATAAGAAATTATAATTTTCTCAAGAATACAAAATGCAGTGGAAAACTTGTAACAAAAACAAGTAATAAGTAATAAGTCTTTTAACCCAATGAGAAGGGTATCCAACAACATTGGATAATGGTCCCTTGATTTATACTTTTAAGAAATTCTGTTTTACACACACCAGGGTAAACTCTCGATACGAAGATTGGAGTTTGTCCTGCTATCCACGAAAGCCCTCACCTATCAGGTAGTCAACACCTCGCTCTTCCACAATATGGAAGACCTCAAATTCAAGGTGTTGTAACCTCTGTATTCCTATCCCCAGCAGCCCTCGATTGTACACAACAACAATCAGAGTCACATGAATAAAATCTTCACAAGGCAAAGTTTGAACAAGTTGTTCCAACATTCTGCACGAAGCATGACAGTTGATAAGAGCCCCTCTCTCTAGAAATCACATTAGGAAGTTCTGATCACCAAAAATTCCAAAATATCGAAAAGTACTGAGCATGTTCAAATGAGATCCTATTTATAGGCAAAGCTCCAACGGTCAGCTCCCTCCTTGAACGGTCATATTTTTCCTTCAATTTTGAAGAGACCTATACATGAGTCACTCAACCAACCGTTAGTTAATAATTGAAATCATGACATCATTTTGTAATAAACAAGTGTTAGAATAACTACACTGATATTCAGAATAAAGTATAAAATGAATGTTTGGAATTGAAAAGGTTAGTGTTCCAAATGGATGAAAAAATAAATTCGGAGTCTATAGACTAGAGAGTTTTCATATTCTATTTTGTAGGAGTTCGGAACATGAAATCACAATGTTCGATGTTGAACTCATAGATGTTAGGAGTCTAACTAGTAAAAGTTCAGAGTCGAACTCATAGTAGTTCGCAGTCAAACTAGTAGAAGTTCAGAGTCGAACTCATAGTAGTTTGGAGTCAAACTAGTAGAATTTCGGAGTCAAACTAGTAAAAGTTTGGAGTCTAACTCATAGATGTTCTGATTCAAACTAGTAAAGTTCGGAGTCGAACTCATATAAGTTCGTAGTCAGAATTCAGAGTGGAACTTCCTGAGAGTTTATATCCATAATTTGGAGTTGAACTTCATTAGAGTTCTTATCCAGAATTCCGAGTGTAACTTCATGAGAGTTCGTTTCTAGAATTCGTAGTTGACCTTCATCAGAGTACGTATCCAGAATTCATAGTGGAACATCATGAGAGTTCGTTTCCAGAATTCGGAGTTGAACTTAATTAGAGTTCTTATCCAGAATTTGGATCCTAAAACAGAATGCTTCATGTCTAAGTTCTATATGATTCAGAAGTTATAGACATTAATCTGATTTTTATACTTAAGAAAAAAATTTAAATGAACAATAAAAAGAATGTAGGGGTAAATTTCCTTTGGGAAGGAAACATTCCTTATGGATGTAAAATAGAGTAAAAATGAAATTTTCCTTATGAAAAGGTTTTTCTGATTTTCAAAACAAGAGGAATCCTAAAGTCATAAGGAAACCATGATGACTTGTCAATATCTCCCATGAATGAAGGAATGATAATATTCATAAGGAAAACCTTATTGACTCAACAATCTACCCCATTTTGGTAAGCAAAAACATCCTTACGAAAACGAATGTAATGGATTAGAATAAATTTATAGACTTGTAATTAAAGCATATCTCCATTTGTTTTTGATCAATGGTGAATATGACTAACTCCCCCTTAGTCTTTGAAACTCTAAGGATCGTATTCTAGATTTCCGTAATGGTATTTTCATAATGAATATGGAAGTATTCGTAATGAGAAATCCCCCTTAATTAGGGATAGTTCTTCTTATACTTAGAAATTTTTCTTCACCCTTTTAGAATTATCCTTCTCCCCCTTTTGAGTTCTTTTTCCTTCTCCCCCATTGTGATTTTCAAAAAGAATTAGAGAGAATGGAAAAAAATAAAGTACTTGAAACATTAGTAAGACAAAAAAACAATAAAAACAACCAATGTTTTCATTAATATTGAAAGGATTTTTACTAGGATAAGTAAAATAGAAGATCAGATTGGTCTATTTGTCTTCATTTTTCCTTGGGAATGAGCTTCTTCAGAAGGGGTTTCAACTTATTTATGTCTTTGTGGTCCTCCTCACCTTGCTTTTCTAAGGCTTTAATCCTACACCTTGAGCCTTCAGAACCTCCGACTGGGATTTAATAACTTCATCCTGTTTTAAAAAAATTTCATTGAACTCAAACCGGAGATCTCTTTCGCCTTTCCAGCTTTGAGCAACTATGTTAAGATTCCCATTCAGATCCTTCACATGTTGATTCCGAGAATTTTGCTCAAGGGTTAACTTTTCCTAATGATTCTTCATCTTGGAATCCTTTTTATCAAAAGATTATTTTACATCATTCTGGAAGCTATCAAGCTCTCTCAAATCTTCATCAATTTTATTTGACCATAATGTCACTTTTCTCCAAGATTTTTCGTGGACCTCATAATTGATAAGAAAAGTTTTATGTTCAGCCTCAATCTTTACACATTTCTCCATCACAATTGATTCAGATTATGACTTCTAATTTAAGATGTACTGAAGCATCTGGAATCTCAAGTCTATTGTAGGAATGATCAAAATTGTATCCACCAATTTCTTCAGAGACTCATCAACAAAATCGTGTCCCAGTGCAGATGACTCCGAATGTGACATCTTTCTCGGTGAATGTTCTTCTTCAATTTCAAAAAGCATTCTTTTAGAAGAGCCTCTATATTTCTTTTTCCTTATGATATCTTTCGTTGGGGTTTCCATAATCACTTTATTACCCTTATCAACTTTCATAATGGTTCCCTCATCAAGAGATTCATTTTGACTTTCATATAATTGAACTATCTTTTCTTTATCATGTTTTTCCTTCTATGGTCCTTCCTCAAAAAAGTGATTTTCATAGCTTTCTTCCTCAGATAATTCATTATCTATCTCTTCTTCCTTGTCATCATCTTTCCTTCCATCTTTCAATTCTTCCTTTCTAGGAGTGAAAAGATTTGAGGACTCGTCCTCAGATGTTCGGAGTGGTAATTTTTCTGATGGATTTTCCTTTTCATGATATTCTTCAACTTGATTAATCAGATCATCTAAATCACTACATTTTTCTTCTACTTCCTCTTCTAATATTCCTTTAACAACTTCTTTCTCTTTAGATTTTTACAGAGTGAAGAAATTCTTCCACGAAGTTTCATGTAAAGACATGACTAGAAATGTTTCTGGTACTAGAATCTTTTCGGAAGCTACTTTTGTGGCTTTCAAAAGAGATTGTACAACTTCAGTCTTAGACAATTTATTCTTCATCTTCTTCTCTTTTTCCATATTCTCATGATATTCAATACTCTTCTCTCTTAAAGTCATAGCTTCAACAGGGTCTAATCCGAACTGAGGTTCCCCTTCTTTCCTCTTTTCTTTATCTTCCCTCCATTTTGCGACTACCTCATCTGGATACACTTTCGGTTACTTCGGTTTGGGAGGTGCGGATTGAGCTTCCTTATATTTAGGTGTTTTGTCTGTCTGATCCACTTCCTTCAGCTTCCTTCTCTCCCCAACCTTCTTCGATGGCCCAAATTTTTCAATATTTTCTGGATTGGCTACTTCCTCTTCCTCTGGCAGATCAAATAACTCTTTTGGATCCTTGGAATAAGCCATATTAATTCTTTCCAGAGTGTCATCACTAACATGAATAAATTCTCAATTCCGGGACTTGGATTTGCATGCAATCTTAAATGACTCAAGACCCCAAACTATCATCTTTGAATGTAAGGTAGTAAACATGATAATTTGGGCTCTAATTTTCCCATCCTTAATGTTCTTGATTGTAACAAGTACATTCCTCATCAAATTGATTTTCCTTAGATTTACCAGGATGTCTGAGAAAAATATATATCACTTTTCATTAGGGTATCTTTGTCACCTTTTCTTGGTACTAAGAAACCTTGTACCCATCACTGAGAAATCCGGTTGTTAGATGATAGGTGAGAAATTTTGGAATCCTTGACATCATCAATTCCAAGACATTGTAAGGCATCTACCTTAACAAAACTACCTTGAACATCTGAGAGTTTGTGTGAGAAAAACTCAAATTCTCCTTTATACGCTGGCCCCACCAAGCATGCAGCCTTGGTGTAAGTATGTTTTTAGGTATTTCCATAACTCTTAAAAGAAAATTTTTCTCTACCATCTTCTTCAAAGAAGAAAACTAATTCATAGAACTCTATGAGAAATTCTGGAAAAACCATTTCTTGATCACCTATCATAGATATACATACATCTTCCCCTTTATATTCATAGAGATGATGGAATCATAGATAAAGAAGTTCAGATAGACCAAACATTCCCTGTATACATTCCATTTTGAGATTGGCTTCGTGGTAGACATTTCGTGAGAAGTGTCTTCTACAAAATTCAGATTCAAGGAAATCTGAGAGATTCGTAACGAGCATCATGAACTGAGGAAGAGCTTCGAGATGCGCGAGCTTGGGAATCGATATGGGACAACATTAGGGGTCCCCATTATATAGGCGATGGAAGTGGACATTAAACTTCCAAAACCAATCTAACGATTGAAAAAATCTCTCATCTGATATGACTGTTGAAAACATGCCTGAAAGGAAATCAGGAATCCAATATTTTGTGGTTTTAAGAAAAACATTCGGATTTAAGAATAAACGAATCTGAGAAATTTAAATAGAAAAAGAAACTACCAGCAACTAAAATAAATTACAGAAACTTAATTAAGGAATTCATACCTTTAGGATTGGATAATAAGATTATTCGTAATATGTAATTTTCTTCTGGAAGAATATATGACAAAAAAAACTCAGTACGAAAAACTCACTATGAAAAAAATAAAATCTAATTATTTTTAAAAAAATATTGTGAGTACCAAAACTCGATTACGAAAAATTATGAGTATGAATATTCCCATTATGAAAATTATCAGTATGAAAATATCCATTACATAAATTTCCAGTACGAAATTTACCTTTATGAAAAAAAATTCCAATATGAAAACATAATTATGAAAATTTCCTGTACAAAAACATCATTACAAAATTTTCAGTATGAAAACATCATTTCTGTGATTTCCAGTACGAACACTTCATTACGAAACTTTACAGTACGAAATATTCATTACAAATTTTTTTGAAAAACTCATTATGAATTTTTTTCAAAAAGATCACAAAGAAATGTACCCCCCTATCAGAAGGAGTTTTTTAATCTAAGGAGATTGGTTTAACAAAGAGAAAATCAAGGATAACTACCTTACGTTAATCATTCGTAACATTTGTTTAATATATTCAAATCTATCGGAAAGTAATGATTTTTTGAAAATGTAAGCAAGGTGATCTTGGATTCCTATAAATTGAAGAATGATATCTCCATTTAGTGTGTGATCCCTAAGAAAGTAATGCCTAATATTTATGTGTTTTGAACGAGACTAATGTGCATGGTTTTTACTAAGGGCAATGGAACTTGTGTTATCACACAAAATTTGAGTCTTAGTAAAACTCAAGCCATTGTCTGTGAGTGTGTGTTGCATCCACAAAACTTGAGCACAACAACTTCCAGCTGCTAAATATTCAACTTCAGTAGTGGAGAGTGTTACTTAGTGTTTATTATTGAAAGACCAAGAGAATATTGGATCTCTTATTAAATGACAAGTTCCAGATGTACCCTTTCTATCCATTTTACATCCACCAATGTCAGCATCTGAAAATATTTTTAAAACAAAATTATTTCTAAATTTATAAAAGTGTCCTAAATCCATGGTTCCCTTTATGTAAAGAAAAATTATTTTCACTATCTTTAAATGAGATTACTTAGGATTGGATTGATATCTTTCACATAATCATACTGAAAACATCATGTCTTGTTGACTAGCTATTATGTAAAGTATACTTCCTGTCAAATCCCTATGAGATGTTTGATCTACTAGTTTCCCAGTATCATCAAGATCAAGTGTGTTTGAGGTACTAATACAAGTACTTATACTCTTAGTATTGTCATATCCATACTTTTTAAGAAGGTATTTAATATAATTATGTTGAGATATATAGATTCCTTCTGTTTTTTGAGAAATTTTAAAACAATGGAAAAATGTTAACTCACCCATCATACTCATTTCAAACTCATATTTCATTAGATCCGAAAATGAATCAGTTAAAGATTTCTGAGATGAACCAAATATAATGTAATCAACATAAATTTGAACAATTGAAACATTTTTCTTATCATTCATTATAAAAAGGGTTGGATCTTCATATCTCTTAACATAGTTATTTTGAAGCAAACATCATGTAAGTCTATCATACCAAGATCGAGGGTCTTGTTTAAGTTCATACACATCTTTGGTAAGTCTAAAAACATGATTAGGATGTTTTTTATCTTCAAATCCAGTAGGTTATTCAACAAAAACATCCTCTTGAACATAACCATTAAGGAAAGCACATTTCACATCCATTTGAAAAAGTATAAAAATGAAGAAAGCTGCAAAGGCAAGTAAAATACGAATAGATTCAAGTATAGAAACCAGATCATAGGTTTCTTCATAGTCTATTCCTTCTTGTTGATTATATCCTTTTGCAACCAATCTAGCTTTATTTCTTACGATGATTCCACATTCATCACACTTATCTCTGAAGACCCATTTTACTCCAATGACAGAAGTTTCCACAGGTATTTCAATTCAAGGTCCAGAATTTATTCCTTTCAAATTCATTTAGTTCATCTTGCATGGATTTGATCCAATCATCATCACCTAAAGCTTCATTAGTTCTTTTTGTTTCTAATTGGGATAGTCATTCTATATGTTATACTTCATTTCGTAAAGAACTTCTAGTCCTTACAGGTTGATTGACATCACCAATGATGCTATCAGTGGGATGATTCTTTGGAATCAACTGATTTGGGTTTTGTAAAACCTGTTCATCAACATAGGGTAGGAAATATTCTAGGGTAAATGGTTCAGAAGTATATTTTTGAACATTTTCCTTATCAGAAGTATTTTCTATCAAAGGTTGATAATAAGTTTTTTAAATCACATCCGAAGATGTAGGTTGGGGTTTTTTAAAAACAAAATGATCAGTTTCATCAAATTTGACATGTACTATCTCTTCAAGAGTACAAGTGTTTCTATTGAAAGCTCTATATGCCTTATATGTTGTGGAGTAGCCTAAGAAAATTCCTTCATCAAATTTTTGTGTGAATTTGAGTAAATTATATTTAGTATTCTGGATGAATACTTTAGAGACAAAAACCTTAAAGTAAGAAAGTCTAGGTTTTCTAGAATTCCATAACTCATAAGGAGGTTTATTAAGAAATGGTCTAATCAAAACACTATTTATAGTATAAAAAGTTGTATGTAAATATTCAGCCCAAAAATTCTTGGGAATAGAATACTCACTCAACATGGTTCTATTTATCTCTTGAAGAATTCTATTTATTCTTTCAAAAACAACATTCTGTTGAGGTGTTCTGGGTGCTGAGAAGTTTGGAGTAACACATTTTTTACTACAAAATGTTTCAAAATCAGAATATTGAAATTCTCCTCCATGATCACTGTGAAAAGTTTTCAATGGAATCTTTTTCTAATTTTTTACTTGCGCTCTAAAATATTGAAATAAGAAAAATCTTCAGACTTCTTTGCTAGAAAATAGACCGATTTAAATCTAGTGTAATAATAAAATAAGAAAAATACATAATACTTGCCCCCAATGCTTCCAGTTTGTGTTGGACCAAAAAGATCCATGTGCACTAGCTGTAATGCATTAGTGGTTGAGACTTAACCAATGGATTTAAAACTTGATTTATTTTTCATTCCATATTGACAAGGGTCACAATCTTTTGAAGAATAAAATATATGCTCTGGTAGATCCTTAACTAAACCTTTTTAGATATTATTCATAAGTTCCTAAGGTTATAGTGTCCTATCCTTCTTCGAAAAAACCATGAATGATCTTCCATTTCACTAAGGCAAGGTAAGTCTTGGATCCTGCGGTCTTTTATGTTCAAATTGTATACATTATCTTGCCTATGGGAAGAAAGAATAAACTCTTCCTTTGAATTGTGTATTAAGCACTTATCATTCCTAAAATTAACAAGGTAGCCTTCATCACATAGTTTACTTATGTTGATCATGTTGTCATTAAGACCCTTAACAAATTAAACATTTCAAATTAATGTTTTTCCAAGAATAACAATGTTACCTATAACAACAATTTCTCCTTGAGGATTATCTCCAAAAGTTACACTTCCTCATTTCATCTTGATAATATTTTATAAATAGTATTTGTTACTAGTCATATTCCAGGAACATACACTATCCATGTACCATTTATTGCTGTTGGTAATTTCCCTATTTTCCTGAAAATAAGAAAATTTTTGGTTTTCGGAATCCTGAATTGCTTGGATTCAGAAATCTCAAAAACTAAAATTTTGGGTACCCACATATTCTTAGAAAAATAAGCCTTATGAAATCCTGAAGATTGGGTTATGTTTAAGGAACAATTCTTTTCCTAGTTACCACCACACTGAAATTTATTACATAATGGGGCACTTTGAAGAACAATGAAATTTTTACTAAAAATCGGTTTAGATCTTGTGTAACCAAAACCAGAATTATTCCTTTGAGGTTGGATTTGTCAATACATTTTATCAAAATTTTATTTACCTAGGTTAAAGTTTGACAAACACTTCTTTAAGGAAAATATTTAAGATTTGAGTATTATAACTATGTTCTTGACTTAAAAAACATTTGAACATGAGCTAGTCTTGAAATCATATTTCTTAGAAATTAAATTTTCTAGATATTTTGAATGTTTATTATTCTAAGAACTTACTTCATCATGATTTTTTAAAATACTTTCAAAATCAGCATTTTTCTTATCAAGATCTTTAGAAAGATTTGATATTTCCTCAATAAGAATAATATTCCTAGAATTTTTCTTATCGAGTTCTTTCATGAGTTTTGAATTATCATTTTCAAGAAGTTTGGAAAACCTAGAATTTTTTTCATAGGTAGGTAATATATTATCTTCATCTGAAGAAGATTCTTCATCCGAAGAGTTATAATATTTACTATCATTACCATTCAAAGAAACATTGGTCATTGATTCAGTATTGCGTACCTTATCCATCAAGAAATGATTATCAATAGGTATCCTGGCTAAAAGACCAAGATTATTTTATCCAGAAGATTCATAATATATTGATTCATCTAAGGATTATCCACCATTATCACTATATGTGTCATTTTTTTCCACACTTTAATAGCATTAGCTTTGTAAAACATCTTTATATTCCTTTCAGAATGCCTCTCTTTTCTTTCTTTCATCTTCAACATAGGGCAGTCTGGTCTTATGTGTCCATAAATTTTACATTAATAGCATGTAACTTCACAATCTTTCTTATAATTACTTTCCATATTCTTGTACATAGATTGAAAGTTCTTATTTCTAACTATCTTGTTCATCCATCGAGCAATGTTTGATAATTCATTTTCTGAGGACTCACTTACACTATATTCAAATTGGATAATAAGTTTCTTAGATTTGGATCTAGTAACTATATCATGATTCTTAGCTTTTAGGTGATTTGAAGTTGTAGTAAAAGAAACACTACCATTCCCATTCGTCTTTATGATGTTTTCAGCATCTCTCTTCATTCTAGTCTCATGTTGAAAAAGTGTTCCAAACAGCTCATCAAGATAAATTTGAGTAACCATTCTATTTTCATCGATAGTAGTTCTCTTTGATTCCCACTCATTGGGCATAATATCTATGATTTTTTCAACAAGGGCTCCCTCGTCTAATCCTTTTTCACCATTTGATTGTAAACTATTAACTATAGTCATGAATCTCTCTTTTACTTTGCATATGGGTTCACTATAAGGACAACTAAATCCATGATATTCTGGTATAAGCAAGGTTCTTCTAGTCTCATTTACTTTGGATGTTCCAATGTGAGTAACTTCTAGTTTCTTCCATATAAAATTTTCAGCTTCACAAGGTGAAATTTGGCTATATATATTTCTAGACATTGAACAAATTAAATTATTGCATACCTTATTATAGAGTTGGTATTCATGCCTTTATTGATTCGTAAAGGAACATACTTCATTATCAGGAATTTTATATCCACCAGTAAGAATAACAATGTTTTCAACCCCAGTGTTGATAATGAATGTCTTCATTCGATCTCTCGAATATTTGTAGTCATTATCATCAAATATTAGTGTCCTGGTTGGATTGAGATTGTCCATGTAAGCAACATTGATTCCTTCTATCATTAATAAAATTCTTTCCCCAAAAACCTGTTAGTAGAAAAAACTTATAAACAATGAAAATATTCTAAGCAAGAAAATATAGAATAAAATTATCACTATGAAAAAGTGAATCTGAACTATGAGTTCGAAAAATAGATTCTGAAAAATATGAATCCAAAAGTGTGAATTCGAAAATTCAATTCCGAGAATTCTCTTCTGAATCTAATCATGAGATTAATTCAGATTGAACCGAATGCTCTGATACCAATTGTTAGAATTGGTACAGGGTATGAGGTTTCCAACCTCTGATTCCAATTGTTAGGATGGTTTGTGACTGAGTATGATATACTCTATAATGTCAAATATAGGATCGAAATAATAATGACATTCTCAGATACAAGAGGGGGGGGGGGGGTTGAACTGTACCTTTTAAAAAATTCCCTTAGGAAAATGTTTAGAATGGTTATGTTTAACAAGATTAAACAGGATAATTCACAAGACCTCTATGAGTTCTAATAGCTTTCTTGATTCCGGAAAAGTGATTCCGAAAATGACACTTAACAAAAGTTACAAAGATTAGTATTCTACCTTAAAGTATATAGAATCTGACTATATCAGTGTACAATGATGAGGAATTATAAGAAAGTATAATTTACTCAACAATACAAAATGTAGCTGAAAAACATGTAACAAAAACATGTAACAAGTAATAAGTCTTTTAACACAAAGAGAAGTGTATCTAACAACCTCAGATAACGGTCCCTTGATTTATACTTTCATAAAAGTCTGTATTACACACACTAGGGTAAGACCTCGATATAAAGATCGAATTATGTCTTTCTATCCTTACAATCCCTCAACTATCAGGTAGTCGGAACCTCTATCTTCCTCATAAAGGAAGCCCTCAACTTCAAGGTGTTGGATCCTCTATCTTCATATCCCCAAAATCCCTTGATTGTGCACAAAAATATTCGAAGTTGCACGAAGGAAATTTGCACAAGGAAAAAGTATGAACAATTTGTTCAAAATTTCTGCATGAAGCTTGAGAGTTGATAAGAGCATCTCTCTCTAGAAATCACTTCAGGAAGATCTGATCACCAAAAATTCCAAAAGATCCAAAAGTACTGAGCATGTTCAAATGAGATTATATTTATAGGCGAAGATCCAATGGTCAGTTCCCTCCTCCAATGGTCAAATGAGCTTCTATTTATAGGCGAAGATCCAATGGTCAGTTCCCTCCTCCAATGGTCATATTTCTCCATGAATTTCGGAGGGACCTGTACATGTGTCAGTCAACTAACGGTTATTTAATAACTGAATGCATGACATCTTTTTCAAAAAAAATAGTAAGCATAACTAAACTAATATTCGGAATGGAGTAGAAAATTAATGTTCATAATGGAAACGGTTAAAGTTCAAAATGGAAGTAAAAATAAATTTGGAGTCTATAGACTTAAGAGTATTCAGACTCTGTTTTGTCATAGTTAGGAACCTAAACACACAAAGTTCGATGTCAAACTCCTAGAATTTTAGAGTCGAACTAGTAAAAGTTCGTAGTCGAACTCATAGAAGTTCAGAGTCGAACTATTAGAATATCGGAGTCGAACTAGAAAAAGTTCGGAGTCAAACTCATAGAAGTTTGGATTCGAACTAGTAAAAGTTTGGAGTCTAACTCATAGAAGTTCATAATGATAATTTGTAGTGGAACTTGATTAGAGTTCATATCCAAAATTCGGAGTGGAACATCATGAGAGTTTGTATCTAGAATTTGGAGTTGAACTTCATTAGAGTTCATATCCAGAATTCGGAGTAGAACTTCATGAGAGTTTGTTGCCAGAATTCGTAGTTGAACTTCATTAGAGTTCATATCCTTATTTCTGAGAGGAACTTCATGAGAGCCTGTTTTCAGAATTTGGATTTGATCTTCATTATAGTTCGTATCTAGAATTAAGACCCTAAAACTGAATGCTTCATGTCTAAGTACTATATGATTCTGAGGTTTTAGATATTATTCGTATTTTTATACCTAAGAAAAAATTAGATATGAATAATGAAATCAATGTAGGGGTAAATTTCCTTTGGGATGGAAATTTTCATTATGGAAGTAAAATTGGGGTAAAATTAATTTTTTTTAATAAAAGGTGTTTGTGCTTTTCAAAACAAGAGTAATGGTAAAGTTATAAGGAAACCTTGATGACTTATCAATCTCCCCCATGAATGAAGAAATGGAAAAATTCATAAGGAAAACCTTATTGACTCAACATAAAAACCCCAAATCAAATGGGGAGGGTTTACATGGTGGGATGCCATGTGGGAGAAGGGAAGTGGGCAGCCAAAATGTATGCCGTGAGGAGGCCTGTTCAGGTTCATAGTGCCATAGAGGCATGTAGTGTGGGAGATGATCGGTGGTCATGACAGGGAGGCTGGTGCACTAGTGCGAGGCCTAGCCATGGGGGAAGGGGTAGTAGGAGGTGGTTTGTAGCACAAGAAGAGGCAGGCCTAGGTATAGGCGGAGCGGGTCAGCGGGGATGTCACTATTGGGAGAGGCTGGTGACATCAGCGGAGACTGTGTGGGCTTGGCTCAGCCAAAAGGAAGAGAAGTTGTTGGAGGGAGAAACTGCAAGGGGGAGCCATGCACTAGGGTTGAAGGGGGAAAGGGGTCCACATAGGGTGAGAGGGGGGAGAATGTGAGAGGGAGAGATTTAATGCAAAAGAAGAAAAAAAATAAACATAAAATAAAAATAAAAGGAAAATATAATGAAATTAAAATAATAGGATAAAAACCCATATTAAGTAATAATGAATTTATCAGTAATAATAAAAAATAATATAATGGAACCAAAGATAATACCAATATAATTATTACTGAGGTTGGACACCATGCATGGTCGCTTTCCTAGTCGCAAACCCGTGTAATAATGCATTTCATAATAAAAAATTACATTATTAAATTTGGGCACTACACATGGTTGCACATATGGAAGAACACCCGTATATGAAGCCAAATTTCTTCTCAAATAAAACTAGCTCATCCGGCAACTCAAAAATGAGACCCAAAATTAAAATAAAATAAAGAGTCAGGTCAGGGTGTGACAACATATGACTTAAAAGTATGGTATAATTATTAAACAAGAACCTATAAATTTTTTTAGGGTTTTTAGGAAAGGAGTTGGGAATGTATTTTTTGATATAATAGGTTCATGATGTGTGTAGAAGTGGAGAGATGTGTTCACATTTTATTGTGAAGTAAATAACGCACTTGGGATTACATAAAAAATATAAAATGTAATAAATTATTATCATGCACATGTTGAATCAAGTGGAATTGTCTTAAAATAACCGATAGTTTGAGGATTAAATCCCATAAACTAATAAATTATAGATAGGTTTATTTCACATTTTAAATATCAGAATGTGGTATTACCCATATATTATCCAAATTTAACCTTAATCGTGGTAATAACTAATTCAAAACTAAAAAGATATAAATTAAAATATAATGAAAAAATTATCTCAAAATGGTAACGGGATGAAAATTTCCTCCATATACCATCCTTATTTTTCCATTTAAGAATATTTATTATTTCAAAATCAAATAGAAATATATTATCATATATTAAATACGGTAATGTCCATTTTAATAACTATTCACATATTTTGACTTTAAATCCTTAAATACAACTATGGAATTTAAATATAAATTTTTCACTAATATATTATACAAAATTATTATACATAAAGTTCATGTGAAACCATAATTATTAAATATTTATAATACATTTTATATTTCTAAAATAATTTCAAATTATTTTTCTACTTTTGCACAAGAAATATATCAACATTGTCTAAAATTTAAGGTTACTATACCATCACTAGAAATTAATAATAAATTACCATAATAATTTTTCAATAATATTTAGAAAACATTTATATATATTCATAGAATCATATTAGCCCTGTGATAACATATAAAAAATATTAAAATAAATAGTGTGACATTTTGGAATCTTCTTCAAAAAATTTACATGTCATTATAAATGATAAATTGCACCAGAATTCCATAATCATGAATATATTATGGCAGTATATGAATTAAACTCATAAACTGTATATATAAAAAAGTTTATAGATTATTTTCAGCCTTATTAAATTATTTTATCCTTGTAAAACCTATTTTACCTTTTACCAAGGTGATATATTTTATCATAGTTACTATTCAATATGCCCAATCTAATGGGAAATATTTACCATATTTGAACCTTCAAATTGAAAATACGTAACCATTAATTCATGATTATGTTTCTAGATGTTGATGTAATCATTTTCAATAAAAATTCATAAAACGTATTGGAAATATTTTTATCGAATTAATTTAAAGCATTAAAATTATCATATGCCAAAATTAAATATAATGTTGATTTTAGTTGAATTTTATATATTATGATTATTATAATGGATATTATATTACTTTTTAATATAAATATTAATATAATTAAACCTTTAAATTACATTTTTTAATGAAAATAATTGGTATATTTACAAAAAAATAGATTTTTAACTATTCATGGGAAATAAATTGTTTAATGAATATCTAGAATATTCACCCTAAGAAAATATCAAAATAATGATTTCAAAATTTATATAAATTCCTTAAAAAAATTTCAAAATATAGAGGATATTAATTATAATATCACTGAAAAAAATGAAATGAATGTCATTTTTCAAGAAAAAGTGTTTTTAAAGAATAAAATAACATTACTGAAAATTGGATCTTTTTTATTATGAGTCAATAAAATAATTTGAATTTTTTGAATACTTTATAATTTTGTTCATAATATTGTTATTAAAATTCATACCTTCCCATTAATTTTCATGATTATTTTAGTAAAATTTAAATTATATTATTTTTATAGTATATCATAATTCATTTAAAGCTTAATGTTTCATGATAAGAAACATATCCATAAAAATATATTATTAAAATAAATTTTATGGGTTTTATATTACATTATGATTTTGGTCAAAAAACGTAGTGGGGAACTACCAATAATTTCAATTAAATATATCATAATATACAGTTCTTGTAGGTAATAGAAAATATAAAATATTCCATTAAATGAAAAACAAATCAAGTCAAGTCATTTTGCGATAACAAATCCAACAGAACAATAAACCACACATATTTCACCAATAAATTTAATCTTATCTATTATAGTTATATTATATAAATAATTCATTTGATAAAGGTGTAACAAAGCCAAAAATACATATAATAAATGTATTAAGGAAAAGTGTAATAAGGGAATACATGTGTATCTTTACCACAAGGGAACCTCTCATATTAATACGATATCCCAAAAACAACACATAATATGAAGAACACATGTAGGCATAGAGTAAAACCTAGACTGATTTTCTTATTGAATATAAATCATGAAAAGGTATAACACTTATCCAAACATGAATAGTTGATATTCTATGGATCATCACACTCAATTCTGTTCTTCCTAGAACTGTTGAAGAGAAATAAACGTGATAATGAAATAAAATAGACTTAATTAAGTATTAGGTCATCTAACTTATCATTAGTTTCATAAGATTACTCAATATAAATAATATTAAATATTGAAGACATATCCCTTAACAAAAGCATTTCTATAGCAAACAAATGTGTAACTTATTCATATTATTGGATATAACCAAAATCTAACAAAACATAAACCATCCCAAAAGATCAAAATATACTAAAATAAAATGGATTTTGTACCAATATATTAAGAAAAACCTTCTTATCGGGTCCTTAGGGTCCTAGAAACTATATACAAACACTTAAAACCCATTGAAAAATCCTCAAAATATAAAGAATAAAAATAAACCTCCATTGTTTATCTAAAAATTTTCATATAATTGAGTATAGTGACCAAAATATATATCCTTCACCTTATTAGATGGATAATAATTATATAAAATAAAAATCCATACTTGAATTACATAGGACTAGTTCCTTTACAACATGGAACCATAACGAACTTCAGCATAAGTGAAATACATAATATCTCACCATGTTTAATATAATGACCACATTTATTTGTAATATCATACATCATACATTTCTTCATAAATTGTGAAAAAGGAAACCTAATAAAGGGAGATATCATATTCTAAATATGGGTTAGTAAAGGAGATTTAAGTGAACTCTTAGACATAATATGATCATAAGGGAATGAGAACATGAGAGTAACATTTTAAAATTATACCCTTAATATAAAATATCAAAACCATGAGAAATTAAATCAATTTATTTATATTATAATATTTTAATGTATGAATAATAAATTAACACAATCCATTTGAGACTAACATTGATAAAATGCATGAGTTTATGGGATACATAGATCATAAATTTTTGACAATCAATAAATATAAGTAGGTTCACTCCGTATGTTAATGACATGAAATTAGTAACTTTCATACTGATATTGACATGGGAAAAGGTCCACGTATAATTTTATAGATATAAAATCTAGGTCTATGAAAAAATTTACAGATATGAAAACCAGGTCCATAGATAATGTCATTGAAATGAAAGCCATATCCCTATATAGAATTGTGAACACACAAAATTTTTATCATATAAAATATTTACCTAATGAGTTGTCAATAATTACCCAATTCATTAAAGGGATTGAGAAGACACAACCATCATATGATTATATTTAATTCACATAAATTCCACTAGATCATAAATCATCACATTATAATATAACCAATAGAAAATAAATGTGTTTTGTAAACATGTCATAATCATAATCATAATCCACCTAGATAAATAATTAGGATGGTATTATTTGAGAGTATTCCAATTAATCTCTAAGTAACATTAATAGTTATTATCAAGTTTGAAAAAATTTATTTAAATGATCATGAGAGACCATTTTAAGTAAAAATTCCTTCCTACATTGATATATATTTTTTTAATTAATTTTTTAGAAATATTAAGTGAGAAATTTACTTGGAAAATAACCTTATAAACATAAAACGGAATAAATAAAATATTAATTGGTTGAAATATTGATAAATTTCATTCATACAATATATATTAAAATAGAAATAAATTTTCACATGTTTATTAAATTAGTAATATTGTACCTCATTCGAAAAATATCAACAATATTTCATTCAAACACATTTTTAAAATTTAAAGATAGAAAAAAACGAAATTACAAAATTTAGATGATAATAGAATATAATAATCAAATGATATTTCAAAAATATTGATATTTTATAAATGGGTTTTTTTGGCCGAAGAGATAAATAATAAAAACTTTACTAAAAAATATTTTTAATCACATGGGGACATATGGTTAGTAAATATTAAATGAAAGCAAGTATATTCTGGAAATATTAAATATTAATGGGTTTTATATACACTATATAAAATAATCAATTGGTGAATATGGCATGTGTCTCAGAGATAAATGTGAGGCAAAAAAACCATACCTCATGTCCCGTATTTTTATGTACACATTAAAACATCATGTATCATAAATATTTAATAATTTTACATATAATATTGAACCACAATAAAAAATATAACATTCCTTTTATGATTTACTTCTGAAATCCTATCATTTATTTTTTTTTAAACAGTTATTAAAATCACTGTTATTTGTGAGGACAACACCATTTTTCATGCAGGTTTCACATTATAAGTACATGTCCCTCTTCATTGATCATGTATACATCATCTCAGGAATATAAATTTGGAGAAATATATATATGTATTTATTATTTACATATTTATTTTCATTCATAAATGACAGATATATGGAAATGAATTTTACCATTCATGGAGATGGTTGGTCATACGTACGCACGAATACAATGTTTACATTTTAATGAGTGGAGAAAAAGTTAAATAATAATTCACCCTCAAATAATAATAATTTTATCATATATATGATATATATTCATTAAATTTATCCATTTTACAAGACTTATAAAAGTAAATGAAAGAAAATGACCTCAATTCCTGGAGGTGGTTTTCCACACATACACACCAGCGATGTCATCATTTTACAATGGGTTGTAGGGTAAGAAAATTATATTTTAAATTTAAATTATAAATTAACTATAAATTAATATATATTATATTTACACATTAAGTACAACATAATTACTATCCTTCAACAATGGTAATTGAATATGAATTATATCATCATCTATAGATGGTGAGCCATACGTACACACAGGTGATAGATACACTTCCAATTTGATGTAGAGAGAGTGAATAAAGGTGGTTTAATAAGCATAATAACATTTAAGAATATTTAGGATAATGTAGTTTTTATTTGATGATAAATAACATTGATTTATTGTAGGTAAACGGAATATAAAAAAAGTGATCGGTTAAGGAAATTACATCTTCTTTGAAATAAATGATGTTGGTGTTTTTTAAGGATCTAAGGGTTTGAATTTTTGAAAAAAAAATATAAAGTTTATAAGTATGTTTATATGGTATTTTTTAAGAGGATGATCAAAATTTTTGGATCAATAGGATGTGCAGAAGTGAATGAAAGGTTGATCTTTTATAATTAAGGGGAGGGACAATTAATGGATTTTTTAAATGATTAAAATGTAATAATATAATTATCTAGCTACATTATTATAAATGGATAGGTATTTAATGATAGGGTGGTATAGGTTTTAAATCCTATAACTAGTAACATTTAGACAAATATTATTTTCATTTTAAACCTTATAATTTTGATTAACCGCTTGGGTAAACAAATTTACCATTAAACACAATAACATATTTTTCACTCCTAAAAGGGTTTCAATATTACTTATATGGTAAATATCAGGTAATAATTGGTTAATTAATTATTATTTTAATAAAATTAAATCCTCCTTATTTTTTTACAAGATTCATAATGTTTTTAAATAATTTGATAAATTATTATTTTTATATAATATCCTTAATGTTAGTTTGGAAACTATACTATCAATTTGAAATAAAACACATAAATTAAAATTTATAATTCATGTATAATTATTTTAAAAATCATTAATATTATATATATATCTAAAATATTAGTGGAACACTATAATAGAAAACATTATTTGACATTTTATAATTTTAAATTCATTTTGTTTCTCTATTGATTGAATAAATACCATATTAGCATTGGAAAATAATTTCATGAAAGTATTTAATAACTAAAAATCATAAATATTTTTCCAAAATTATTATAAATTAAATATAAAAAAAAATATATTTATATTCATTCATAATTTAAATTTTCTCCACTATTAACACATAAAATATTTTTATAAGTAAAAGAGTGACATTTTTTATCATTATTTTTTTTAATATTACATTGGACATTTACATGGATAAGTCTATATTAAATATTTAAATTTTGATCCGAAGGTGGTAAGTGTTGAATTATATTCATTAGAAAAGAATAATGATTAAAAATTATGGCATTATCACTTAGTTTTATCTTTGTTGAACCTAATTTAGCCTTTGTGGAGTTGATAAATATTTCCACAGCAGCTATTCTTATAGAACATTGATTAAAGGAGAATAATTACGAAATTTTAACACCATGATTCAAAATAAGTAATAAATTTTATCAGATTCAAAAATTATTTGTCGAAGAAATAAAATTTTAAATAAGTATATATTTCATGATGAAAAAAATATTTACAAAAAATATTTTTTGAGAAATAGAATATATTTGTTATATATTCAAGTATAAAATTAATTAAAAAGGATATAATGAGATTATCATTAATAATAAGGAAATAATTAATGTTTTAAACTAATGAATTATATAATTTTACTTTATATTAACTCTTAAATAATAAATAGTCTTTAAAAATCATTTTTTATCAATAATAATTGAGAAAATAAATATTTTAGAAAAATTGAAGAATTATATCATAATTTAATTTTGATATAATTATTTAAAACACTATATTATTTTATCGAATAAATGTTATAAATGATTCAATATATATTTATTTTATTCAATAACAAATGTATTTTTTTTGAGAAATCATTTTTTTCGACAAATAAATTTTCTTTTCTATTATCTTTGTATGTAATTTTTAAACAATAATTAATAAATTATTTTTGATAAATACAATTAAATATATTTAATAATGTTTTTAATCTAAATTATACCCCTATTTTATGATCTTATTAATAATTTTCATATTTAAATAATAATATTTCATGTTTCGTTTAAGCTCGGTATTGTATGACATATAAACAATCAAACATAATTTATTACCTTAAAAATATATGGTTATTACATTATAAACCTTTAATAAATTTCATACTCTCAATTTAAAAATTAGATATATAAAAAAGGTTTTGATATTTTAAAATTTATTTTATTTAAAACCGACATCATTAAAAAGGGTTAATAAATCTTCCTCTAGAAAATATGGAATGTTAAATACTAATCTCTAATAAAATAAAATAAATATTGCTTTAGAATATCATAACATTAGTGTGAAGAAAAAAATGTATACATTTAAGATAAATAAAATACCAATGTACATTTAACGAGAGTAAGATAACATTTATAAAAAAATTTAAAAACTACAAAACCATAAATATAAAATGGGTGAAAATTCCATTTATTCATATGAAATTAATAATAATTTATAAAATTTTATTTGAAAATTAATTTATTTCTGTTGAGGTAGTTTTTTAATATAATTATATAGAAGTTTATATATAATAATTACATGATTTATTCCTATATCATATTACCAATTTCATCCATTGGTAGTTCTTTTAAAATTTTCCACTTCACATCTTACTACATGAAATTAATATTCAATAATTTTTTTATAACTAGAGAATTAAAATTAACTTTGAACAAATCATAGGATAAATATGAAAATTTGAATTAATTCATTTTATATTTAAAATTTAACCAACATCTAAAATGGTTGCCACAGGATAAGATGATTCCCAATATTAATTAAAACATAAATAAAACATTTCCTTCAGAAAAATTCTTAATCACAACAAAGGTTCCACTTATATCATTTCATAAAGTACATAAATATTTGAAAAATATTTTAACCTCAATGGTGATCTCATACAATTCAAATTACTTCCAAAAAATTTAAAAACATTTTTTGTAATAAAAAATTCATGTTAAATCACATGTTAATCTTAACTGTGTTATATAACTCTACTCAATGAAACATATCCCAAAATATTATTAATCACTATGATATATATGATAACGTAGTCAAATTCATTGAAATATCATCAATAAATTTTGGATACTATTTTGAAAATTCTTTTGTATATTGACAATAAATATCTCCAAAGTAGTTCTTTGTTAATTAATGAACTTCAAAACAATAAATATTTTATATATTACAATCTAACAGACTATAATTATGTTTACAGCTTTGTGCACAAATCTTTTGGTTAAATTTTAATAAATTGAGAAACTCTTTTTGAAAAAATAAAGATAAAATTTTAAAAATCATATCAAAATTATCATTTGCTGAATTTTTTGTATTTTTCTCCAATGATTTATTTTTTGATGAATAGTGAAATATAATATTTTAATAAAAAATACATTTTCCTTTGAATAATATACATGGTAAAACTATATATTTTTTATGAAACATTAATTCATGTATATTGTGTTTTTATTAATTTATGTCATTGTAATTTATGTCATATTGAATTATTATACTAAATCCCTCATATAGCTATGAGAATCTTCTCCTTGGAAACCAGATTTTTCATCACTTTTGTGGGTGTAATATTAAACTGGATTCTACCACATTTTGGGATTTAATTTGAAAAAATTGATTCCATATTTATAATTAGAATAATTTATATTATATATTATTTAACATATAATTTTTATCCATCTATAATAGTAACAGAAGGAAAAAATTAATTTCCCCCATTATGATAAAAACATATTTACTTGCGGTCAAACTAAAACGATTTAGGTTATATTAACCTAACAAGACCTCCAAACCCCATTTTTGGTCATTTTTAGAAATTATATCCTATTAGGGTTTATTATGATACATTTGTGGATTTTGGAATGATAAAAAATTGGGGATAATTAAATATTTTCAAAACATAACATTGTAAACTCTCCCCTACTTATAAAATGCTACACAGTATACATCCCTCTTCAAATATTAAAATCTAAAATATTCAACTAATACCTATCATATTCAATTTTTTAACCCCTTAATAATATCTTATATACATTGTTTTATCCTAAACAAATACTATGATGTCTTTTTTGGAATACCTAATGCAGTAGTTCGAAGAGTAGGGAACATTCTTAAACAAGGCTTTTTTATTTTACATCTTCTTTCCGATCACAATAATATTATTAAACCAATAACATATAATAACCTAATTATTATCTATAAAATAATTTTTTATTATTTATATTAATTATCTATATTTATATCATCTTCAATAAAATGATAAATGAAAATTTCATTCTTTTGTAGGATGGACAACAACTTCGTGAATCGACGCAATTAATTTTCTATCACTAAATTCAAAGGATGGATATAATGATGAACATATAAATTAATATGAAATATATGATATTGTTATACATATTTAAATATGATATCACTAATTAATTATTAATTTCGATGAAATTAATATATGACATTGTCACTCATGTGAATTGAAGACTACCGTATTGTGGAATGATGTGATTAATTTTTTCAAATAATAATTACATATTATATAATAAGGATAAAATCTGGGAATTATATATATATATATATATATATATATATATAATTCCATATTTAGTTTTTAAAATTAATATATGATCAACCTCCGTATGTAGAAACCCATTAAAGAAATTATAATGTCGGTTATGCTTATATATAACCTACCATCTAAATTAAGAGATGTGGTTAATTCCTGAAGTTAAAATTTTAGTAAGGATTATAAAACTATATCTAATTTACAAAATTATTTTTATAAAATTAATATTATTATGGAGATGATGGATATATATAATATAATCAGTAAATTTAACAATAATTATCAAACCAGTATTATAAATTAATGAAATTAAAATCCAAAACACTGAAAATAATAAATGATCACTTCCAAGTTGGTGATAAGATGTCATAATAGGATCATATTTATATATAAAAATAGTACCAATATTTTTAGGAAGGTGAACCTTTATTAATTTATTTTTAGCATATATATTGACCAGTATATGTTTCGAGAGGTTCATATGTGTTTTGTAATTCTTTGTAGGCTTTTCTATAGGTGAACCATTTGAGCATGGTTAGTATAAATTAAAAACACCATCCATTAAACCGTGTGGCTTATGTTATGATAGAATGTAACTCCTCGTGATTGGTGGAAGTTATTAGAAAACCATTCAAATGTCTAGGGGAATCCATGTAAGCTTGGAAATAGGTAAAAATTCATTTCAAACTATAGATTTGTCTAATCATTGAAGCCACCCATACGAGGGGTTGGGTTCATGTAGTATAATTTCACTTTTAGATCAATTCCATTTGAGTCATGGGGCCTAACCATGTGGTGTATTTTTGTTGAAAAAAATCCATGGATCTATCATGACCTGTCCCCCGGGTCCTGTGTCATGGCTACCCCAAGCTTGCCTTCCATAGGCCAGGGGCTGGCGACTAGCACCAAAGTTGTAATTCCCTAAAATTGGGATGGCATTGCCTTTATAACCTTTAAACGCACAAAAAAGAGCACATAGCTGGATAAAAAACACTAGGAATTCTATATAACAAATGAGTGATAAAAAGTAAAAGGGGCCGGAAATACAAGCCCAACTGTAATGTACAAGGAACCGAAAGTACATGTACAACTGAAGAAAATAAAAACAGCTGCTGGGTCGTCCACCTGGTTTCCTACCTGAAGGGTACGTACATATAGCCTCCACATCACTTCAGAAATTTCAGTCTCCTCTGTATACCGACCCATCATAAGGTCCACCTACGGGTACTGTGACACCCCAAGCTTCCAAGGTATGCTTCCATTTGAATAATACAATAGCGTGTGTTGTACTCAACTTTGAGTTCTAACACACTCCACAATCAATCAAACTAGACGTTATTAATAGTAATACCCACTTTTTTAAATTTTATAAATTTTATCTCTCAAAATTAACTTCATTATTGGTTTCGGAATATTGAAATTATCTTAGGGTGAAATTTTGGTACTTTTTGGATAACTTTTATATTTTGATGACTAGTGAAACTTACAAAATTTTAATTAATAACAAATTTTTTAGTCAATATAATTAATAGTGCTAAATTATAAATTTTAGTGGTTTTAAAGTATATTTAGAATATATTTTTACCATTTAATACAATGTTGGTCATTGTACATAATTTCACATTCTAACCAGAAATAAACGAGTGTCAATCTTTTGATAGTTATTATTTCTTAAAAACACGCGTTTTGGTTTGACAGTGGGAATTAATTTTAAATTAATTTCTGCCACTTCTATGTTTTGAATTTGGAAAAATGGATTCCTTATTTATAATTTGGAGGTCCATATTGTATAAATATGTATCTCTTATTTTTAGACATTTTGAATAATTACTTCGGTAAATATTTTATTTACCATGGTTAAATGGTAAATTCGGTATATAAGGGTAAAAAAATAATATTATAATAATAATAAATTGCCCTAAAACGTGTCCTAACCCTATTGGTTGATACATTTCCGACCATTGGCATATTTGGGTTGATTTTGGGACCCCATAGATCCACTTGTAAGTGAGAAGGTCACTTCATATTAATTAAGTTAAAGTAAATACAAAAATGACATAAGCATATATCTTTTAGAAAAAAAAATTTTACTTAGGGTTATATATGTTATAAATTAGACTATAAATATTAATTATAAAGTTAAAAACATTTCCTACATAATGAAATTTTAGTTATAAATTTTTAACATTTAATAATTAAATTTATTTATGACACAATAATGATGCAATATTTTACTTAATAATGAATGAATCAAATAATTGGTATTATAAAAGTTAAAATAGATATAATTTCAAATATTTTATGTCATCTAGAAATATTATTGGTTAATATGAAATGTTATCATTTATTAAATGAATTTGGTTTGATTTAATAATGTTTTTAAGACTTTAACAAAAATCAATTATTAAATATTATCAAAATTGACATAAGTGGGTTTTTAAAAAAAGAATTATATTATTAATTGATATTATATTCCTAAAAATCTAATGTTTGGAAAAAGGACTTATATCATGTTATGTGTATCATTAATGTACAACTTGGGGGTCTTTTGGATGTATATAGTATGTTTATTAACTATATAATATAAAAATACTACGTGAAATGGTAAGTGTAAAACTAATTAACTAAGAGTTAAAACTAAAGGATAAGGTTAATATAATGACCCAAACCTATCTAAAATCAATTGGTTGAAAGGATTTCAACCCATCCACGCCTTAGAATTTTAATAATCCTCATTGGAGAAATTATAAACTTAATATGAATTTATTATAAAATAATATATTATGTTTTTCCTAAAGTGCCCCTCCTCCCCCTTTTAAAAGAACACCACTTATAACCAATTATTCACACAATCAATTCCTTTTGGCTCCCACAAAACCCACCCAAATATTCTATCAACTTTCCCCCCTTCAACCTAGAGGCCTTAGTTTGATCAGAAAGACAACCTATGGTGCCCTTTTGATCAAATCAAAATGAAGAACCCGAAGAAGAGGTAATGTTTTCACCACCCTCTTTCAACTTCCTTTCTTCTTCAACTTCTTCTATATTTGTTAATTACATTATAAAATAATAAATCCATTATATTATATATTATTTGATGTTATTATTAATATGTTACAACCAAATTCACTATTCTATCCATCCTTTGAATGGTATGTCACCATACGTTTGTACGTACGACTTACCGTCTCCACTTCGTGGTGTAATTGTTATTCAAAATATTATTATTTGGGTGGGTATGATAATTATGTGAAATTAATTTAAATAATTAATATAACATGATAATGATTCATTATATATGATATACCATCCAAATATATATTATTTTAAAATCAAAAGAATGATATTGTCGCTCGTGCGTACGTACGGACTACTGTCTCCACGAACGCGATGAGATTCATTCTCCATCGTATCCATTCAAGTCTAATTATCATTTTATGTTTAAAAATAATTTTTAATTAATTTATATCATTATTTATATGAATTAGATACAACCTATGGATGAAAAACAGAACTTATGTAACAAAAAAATAAAATAAAACGAGTAAGTTAACACCCGAATCGACAATAATACTAAGATATTATTATCTAAGCAATGTTAAAAGATAATATATGATATCATATTAATGTATCTGATTATTTTCGAATTTAAGAACAATTATTTCACCATTATACAGGAGGATAACCAACCATCAACCAAGGAAATGTACAAGGTAAGGGTTTTTTTTACAATCTCATTATTACCTGATGTTGTCTTTACGTAAGTATCTACTGGGACATATTTATTATCCAAGTCCTTGTTACATAATAGAGTTTTCAAAGGGTTTATTATTAAGGGAATTTTTACTAAAACATTATTTTCAATGTTTTAAATATTTATTCTTCTAAATCATTCCCATTATTGTCCATGTTTTCAAAATGGTTTTTACGGATTTATTTATATGCACATGAATGTTTTAAAATGTTAATTACATTCAAAAGTTTCAAAGTGGTATGGGAAAATTTGATTCAATAATTTCTTTAAATTTTTTCCTTTCTAAATTTTGTGATTTTTTAAATGTTTTCATGAAAAAGGGATATTTCTCTCAAAGAGTTTTATAAATCATTTTCATCTATGTTAATATTATTTAATTGATTTTAAACTTTTTTTGAAGTTTATTTATTATGATACAAATATTCCATATTGTAATTAACGTTTTGTGATATGTTTGACTGTGGATGTGTTATTTTTATACCATTCATGGTTTATGGAGAATGTTTTGACATTTTGTATTCTAGTTTTAATATGATTTTTTTTGTTTTTTTTAAACCTATTCATATGAGGAATGCATCGAACATAATAAGTGACAGGTGGAGCCCAATACAGCTCCTCTATGCATCGGTAGGTCTCGTGAGAAAAACTTGTGTCTTGGAACAAGGCCTTGAAAAAATCTTATTTGTAGTCTTTTAACAATTCCTTGACTATGTGCTTATGATAGTCGGAAATTATATATTCCATCATTTTGAAAGTGGTTATTGATATTACATGTGATTATTCGACTAGTAGAATATCCATGTGAATAAGTAAATGGAATTATTTCATTTTATCTTTTCCATATTATGTATAAGTTCAAATTTTAAAGGCTTTTTATTTATTTATACATTTCCATAAATGATTATGTTTATTTGTGAATGTTTCCGCTATATTGTTATCCATACTGAGCATCTGAGCTCAACCCATTCAATGTTTTAATTTTTACCAGGATGTAAAGAACTATTTTATGAGTGACCTGTAGGGAATTTATGAGGGGATATAATGAGAATATGTGTTTTTTTTCACTTTATGATGTAATGTTAGACTTATGAATATATCTAGTGTTTCTAAGGCTACTAAACTAATCAGTTTACCGAGACATGATCTTATATGATCATGCCAATGTTATGTAGTAATGCACCGACTATGGGTAACTAGGGTCGGGGAGTTATAGTTGGTATTAGAGGATGTTTAGTACAAACCATGGGAGCTAGATTTAGATAAACTCTGATTAGAGCACATAGACCTAAGATAGACATTGAGGATTAGTATAGAAGAACATCCTAGAATTTTGGTGTTGTAGAGATTTTTTGATATTTTATATAAATACATCCCTTTCTGGATACGAGCAGGTAGAGGCATCTCTGGCACATATGTACCTTGGGTTAAAACCCGAAAACATATCATTGAGCTAGACTCGAAAGGGAACCGGTGCACGAAAATGAACCTTGCTTCACTCTTGGTTACGACACTCTCCGGGGATATGATTAGGATAACTCTAATTTATTTACAATCCATTATGAAGGGTTTGTCAGTACATACTTCCTCAATGAAAAAATTATTTTGTGATTATGGATTATATCAATAAATAGTTCAGTTTATGTTATGTGTTTTACAAGTATATAATTATGTATTTTGATTCATAAAATAATTTAGTTTATGCCATTGTTTAGAAATGGAACCTATTAGAAGAAATGGAAATTGTATCAATGCACACACTCTATATAGGGATTTCTCTCCTGCTCAAGATAAATATAGTGGAGATGGTGATGTAACTGGTGCTGATCAGATTATTACCATACTGGGACAACTCACTCAGGATTTGAATAATAACCTAACCTGTATGGAGCACCCTGATCCACTTCATGGGGGATCGATGTTAGATCGCTTCATGAGGCAGAAACCACCAACATTCAGTGAGAGTAAAAATCTATTAGTAACTGAGAAATGGATAAGTTCCCTATAGAATATATTTCAGGCTTTGGGGAGTAGTGAAAGGGAAAAAGTGGTCATGGAAGTTTATCGCCTCACTGGGGATGTTGATCAATGGTGGACATTGATACAAAACATGAAGGAATTTGATGAATTATCAAATATCGAATTGAGGGAGTTTAAAGAGCTTTTCTTAGAAAAATACTTTCCTCGTGACCATCAAGACGATATGGAATGGTAATTTTTGTGTCTGAGGCAAAAGGAGGATGAGAATTTCGAAAAGTATGAGGATAAATTTACAAGGTTAGCGAGGCATGCAACAAATTATATATGTAACCCAAGAAGTAATATTGATCATTTCTTTGATGGGTTAAAACCGTTTCTCCGTCGAGAATTAGTCTCATAATCATTCTCGTCATACGAAGATATTGTCTAATGTGGTATCAAGACAGAAAAATAATTCTCTAAGTCTTATGACTTTAAAGAAAAGAAAGAGAAGAAGAGATCTTATGATGAATTTGGAAATGGAAATAAGGGGAAGAAGGGAAATGTCTAATATCCATCCTGTAGTAAATGCGGTAAGAAACACCCAGGTTCTTTCTTAAAAGGAATGGGAGTCTGTTACAAGTGTGGTGAAAAAGGCCACCAAGATCATGATTGCAAGGGGAAGAAAGAAGATACTGGTGTTCAAAGCTACAATTGTAGGGAGATGAGACATTATGAAAATGAATTTATTAAGTGTATGTGGAACTTATCTCAAAAAAAGCCAAGGGATCAATGCCAAGATTATGTTATCAGTACTGATGATGTAGAAGCTCTGAAAGACATGGTGGAAGGTAATTAAATGGTTTTCTCAAGTTTAGAAAATGAATTATTGGATTCTGGATCATTAGATTGTTTCATATCTTCCTAGTTTGCTAAGAAAATTAGATATTTCCAATTTGATTTAACAAGGGATTTTTCAGATAAAACTCATAAGGGAAGTATCATTGCACAAATGTTTTTTGAATCATTCCACATTAGAGCACATAAATGTTCTTTATCCACTGATCTCATCGTCATACATATGATTAGGTTTTATATTATCCTCAGTATGGATTGGATTTCAGACCATGATGTGATGATTTTTTTATGAAGGAGTTTACGATTTTTGAAGATGGTGATAAGGAACACCTTATCTTTAGAGCAGAATCGTCACCACCTAATTCATATCTAGATCCACCCCAAGTAGCTCAACTAAATTCAATTATTCGGGAGGAAGAGAATAAAATTACTGTGGGTGAGGAAAGGAATGTTCAAATAGAGGATGTACCTATTGTGAGAGAATATTTTGATTTGTTTCCAGAATATTTACAAGGACATCATCCAAAATGAGAAATTGAGTTATCCATTGATTTAATTCTTGGATCAAGGCCCATATCAAAGACCCATTATAGGATGACCACTATGGAATTACTAGAACTAAAGAAACAACTAGAGGAATTGAGTAATAAGGGATTTATTCTCCCTGGTGTTTCTCCATTGGGATCCCCTATCCTTTTTGTTAAGAAGAAAGATGGATCGTATAGGTTATGCATCGACTACAGGGAGATGAATGCTATAACAATATGGAACAAGTATCCTCTACCTTGCATTGATGATTTATTTGACCAACTGTATGGAGCTCAATACTTTTCAAAGATTGACATTTGATCTGGATACCATTAGTTGTGTGTGATGAATGAAGACATTCTGAAGACAGCATTTCAAACCAGGTATGCGCATTACGAGTTTAAAGTAATGCCTTTTGGGATGAATAACGAACCCTCTGTTTTCATGGATCTAATGAACAGAGTTTTCAAGGAATATAATGATTAATTTATAGTGGTATTTATTGATGATATCTTGATATACTCCAAAATATACAAAGATCATGAAAATCACTTGCACTTTATATTGAATACTTTGAGAAGGCATGAATTATTGGGGATTTTAGCAAGTAGGAATTCTCTCTTCAGGAGATCTCTTTTCTTGGTCATATTGTTTCTAAGGATGGAATCTCTATTGATCTTTCTAAGACAATAGAAATCCATGAATGGCCATCACCAACGAGTATAACTGAGGTATGTAATTTTATTGTTTTAGAAGGTTATTATCTAAGTTTCGTCATGAATTTTTCCTGATTGGATAATTCATTAACAAAGCTCACACGAAAAGGGCCTAAATTTTTTTGGACAAAAGAGTGTGAAGAATATTTTGAAGAACTGAAGAGAATATTAGTCAATCCTCCTATATTGACACTGTCATCGGGGAATGATGGGTTCTTTATTTATAGTGATGCATCGAAGAAAGGACTTAGTTCTGTCATTATGTAGAATGATATGGTTATTGCCTATGCATCACGACAGTTGAAAAATCATGAGCAAGACTATCCTACTCATGATCTCGAGTTAGCAGTTGTGATATTTGCTTTGAAGCTATGGAGACAATACCTCTATGGTGAAAAATGTGAGATTTATTCTGATCACAAGTGTTTGAAGTATATTTTCCCACAAAAATAACTCAACATGAGGCGAAGGAGATGAATTAAATTACTCAAGGATTACGATTGCATGATACACTACCACCCGAGGAAGGAAAATTAGGTTGGAGATGCTTTGAGCAGAAAATATCATGGAGTTTTAAAAAATATGAGAATTGAAAGGGATCATATTTTCATGGATCTAGTGAAGATGGACAAGGGAATAACCATGGAAGGTGAAACATAATTTCATTTTCAAATTGTTGCTGAACCATATTTACTAGAAAGGATAAAGAGTTCTCAGACCGATGATGAAGAGTTTAAAAAGAAGATTAAAGCTGTGAATGATGGGAGATTGATTGACTTTGTGTATGATGATGGAATTTTGAAATTTGGGCGGAGACTTTGTGTTCCCGATATACCTGATCTAAAATAGGAATTGTTGGACGATCCTCATAGTTTTAATTTCTCTATACACCCTAAGAGCACCAAAATATATTGGTATTTTAAGGAACATTTTTGGTGGGATGAAATGAAGAGGGAGATTGCTGATTTTATGTCATGATGTATGGTTTTCCAATAAGTTAAATCTTGAAGGCAACAACCTGGAGGAGTCATGCAACCTGTTCCCATACCTGAGTGGAAATGGGATAATATCATGAGGTACTTTGTCATGGGACTACAAACGACACCTAGAAGGAACGATATAATATGTGTTATTGTTGATCGTCTTACCAAGTCATCACATTTTCATTATATAAGAGAAGATCTACCACTGGAAGATCTAGCAAGACTATATATTTATGATGTTGTGAGACTTCAGGGAGTACCCCGATCAATCGTTTCTGATCATGATACCCGTTTTACTTCAATATTAAAGAAGAGTCTTCAGAAGGCTTTGGATACTGAACATGGTTTGAGAACTGCCTTCCAACCTCAAATAGATGGAAAATCATAAAGAACTATTCAATCCTTCGAAGACATGTTGAGATATTTCTCACATGACTTTCAGGGTATGTGAGATCAATATTTACCTTTGGTAGAATTTTCTTATAACAATAGCTTCCATTCGAGTATTCAGATGGCACCATATGAAGAGTTATACTGAAAGAGATGTCGCAAACCAACATGTTGGGATGAAATTGGTGAAAGAAAACTTATAAGCCCAGAACAGGTGGATAAAATGGTAGAAAAGGTAAAGGTAATCTAAAACAACATCAAAGAAGCTCAATGTAGGCAGGAGAGCTATGCCGATAACCGAAAGAAGGATTTGGAATTTCATGTAAGAGATCATGTTTTCTTGAAGGTATCTCCATGGAAGAGATTTATACATTTTGGTAGTAAGGGTAAATTAAGTCTGAGGTACATTGGACCTTTCGAAATTCTAGAATGAATTGTAGCCGTAGGTTACTATTTGGCAATGCCTCCAAGTCTCTCCAAAGTTCACGATGTGTTCCACGTATCACTATTGATAAAATACATTCCTGACCCAACGCATGTACTCACATACGGGGAATTACAACCTGAACCCGATCTGTCTTATTGTGAAGATCCCATTAGGATTCTACATACAAGAGAATAAGTGCTGAGAAACCAGAAGACTCGTCTGGTAAAAGTTCTATGGAGAAACATAAGATGGAAGAGCCAACGTGGGAACCCGATGAACTTATGATGAATAACCACCCGAGCCTTTTCATGTGGTATTATTCAAGAAATTTTGAGGACAAAATTATTTGAAGGAGGGTAGAATGTAACGCCCCAAGCTTCCACGGAATGCTTCCCTTGGAATAATACAATAGTGTGTGTTATACGCAACTTCGAGTTCTAACACACTCTACAATCAATCAAAATAACCGTTAAGAATAGTAATACCAACATTGTGAAATTTTATAAAATTTATCTTTCAAAATGAACTTCATTTTTGGTTTCGGAATATCGAAATTATCTTAGGGTGAAATTTTGGTACTTTTTGGATAACTTTTATATTTTGATGAATAGTGAAAATTTCTAACTTTTAATTAAAAACATCTTTTTTAACCGAAATAATTAATAATGATAAATTATGGATTTGAGTGGTTTAAAATTATATTTAGAATATAGTTTTACCATTTAATATAATTTTGTTCATTGGACATAATTTCACATTTATACCGGACATAAACGAGTGTCGATCTTTTGATAGTTAATATTTCTTAAAAACATGTTTTTTTGTTTTGACAGCAAGAATTAATTTTAAATAAATTTTTGCAAAATCTGTGTTTTGAATTTTGAAAAATGGATTCCATATTTAGAATATGGATGTCCAAATTTTGTAAATAGGTATCTTTTATTTTTAGACATTTTGAATAATGACATCGGTAAATATTTTATTTACCATGGTTACAGTTAAATCTGGTATATAAGGGTAACAAAATAATATTATAATAATAATAAATTACTCTAAAATGTGTCCTAACCCTATTTTTACACACATTTCCAACCATCGGAATCTTTGGATCGATTTTGGGACCCCATGAATCTAATTATAAGTGATTGAGACACTTTATATTAATTAAGTTAAAGTAAATACAAAAATGACAAAAGCATATATCTTTTAGAAATACAATTTTTTACATAGGGTAATATATGTTATATTTTCAAATATGGATATTAATTAGAAATATAAAAATATTTCCAACATAATGGTATTTTATTTATAATTTTTATACATTTAATAATTAATTTTATTTATGACACAATAATGATGCAATATTTTTTTTTAAATTTTACAATCAAATAATTTGTAACATAAAAGTTAAAATAGATATAATTTGAACATTTTGATGTCATAAAAGAATTTTATTGGTTAATATGACTTGTTAGGATTGCTTAAATGAACTTTTTTTGAATTAATAATGTTGTTAAGACTCTAACAAAAACCAATTATTAAATATTGTCAAAATTGACATAAATGAGTTTTTAAAACTGGTATTATATTATTAATTGATATTCTATTCCTAAAAATCTATTTTTCGGAAAATGGACTTATATCATGATAGGTGTATCATTAATGGACCACTTTAGAGTCTCTTGGATGTATATAGTATGTTTATTAACTATATAATATAAAAATACTAAGTGACATGGTAAGTGTCAAACTAATTAACTATGAGTTAAAACTAAATGATAATGTTAATATAATGACCCAAAATTTTATAAAATATTTTGGTTGAAATGATTTCAACCCATACCCACCTTTGAATTTTAATAATCCACTTTGGAGCCATTATAAACTGAATATGAATTTATTATAAATAATACTTTAAGTTTTTCCAAAAGAGCCCCTCCTCCCCCTTATAAAAGGACACCAATTATAACCAATTATTCACACCTTCAAAGCCTTTTGGATCTGCCAAACCCTGACCAAATAATCTCTCAACTTTCCTCCCTTCATCCTAGATGCCTTAGTTTGATCAGAAAGCCAACTTAAGGATCCCTTTTGATCAAATCAAAAGAAAGAACCCGAAGAAGAGGTAATGCTTTCACCTCCCTCTTTCAAGTTCGTTTCTTCTTAAACTTCTTCTTTCATTGTTATTTAAATTCTAAAATAATAAATCCAGTATCTTGTAAATAATTTGATGTTATTATATATATGGTACAACCATATTCATAATTCTATCCATCCTTTTAACGACATGTCACCATACGTGCGTACGTACGACTTACCGTCTCCACGTCGTGGTGTAATTGTTATTCAAAATATTATTATTTGGATGGGTATGATAATGATGTGTAATTCTTGTAAATAATAAATATAAAACGATAATGATTCATTATATATTATATACCATCCAATTATATATTATTTTAACATCAAAAGAAAGATATTTTCGCTCGTGCCTAAGTACAGAATACCGTCTCCACGAATGCGATGAGATTCATTCCCCATCATATTAATTCAATTTTAATTCTCATTTGATTATTAAAAATAAGGTTTAAGTACTTGATATAATTCTGTATATTAATAATATACAACCTATGGATAACAAACACGACTTATTTAACAAAACATATAAAAGAAAACGAATAAGTTAACACCCAAAACGACGATAATACTGATATATTATTATCGAAAAAATGTTGAAAGATATTATACGATATCATATTAATGTATATGATTCTTGTATAATTTTTAAAAAATTATTTCACCATTATACAGGAGGTTAACCTACCCTCAACCAAGGAAAAGTACAAGGTAAGGGTTTGTTTTAAAATCTCATTATTCTCTGGGGTTGTTTTACGTAAGTGTCTACTAGGACATATTTATTATCCATGTCCATGTTTCATAAAAGAGTTTTCAAAGGGAATATTTTTAAGGGACTTTTTACTAAAATATTATTTTAACTGTTTTAAATATTTATTCTTCTAAATCATTATCATTATTATCAATTTTTTGAAAATGGGTTTTAAGGATTTATTTATATGGACATGATTTTTTTAAAATTTTAATTACTTTCAAAAGTTTCAATGTGGTATGGGACACTTAGATTCAGAAATGTCTTTAAAATTATTTCATTATAAATTTTATGAATTTTAAATGTTTTCATGAAAAATGGATATTTCTCTCAAAGAGTTTTACAAATCATTTTCATCTATGTCAGGATCCTTTAATGGATTTTAAAATTGTTTTAAAGTTGATTTATTATGATACAAATCTTCCATATTGTATTGAAGGTTTTGTGATATGTTTGACATTGGATGTGTTATTTTTATACCATTCATGGTTTATGGAGAAAGTATTGACATTTCGTATGCTATTTTTAATATGAATGTTTATGTCAGGTTTAAATCTATTTATATGAGGAATGCATTGGACTTAATAAGTGACGGGTGGAGCCTGCTATTTCTCCTCAATGCATCGGTAGGTCTAATGAGACAAACTATTGTCTTGGCAGAAGGCCTTAACAAAATATTATTTGTAGTCTTGGTACAAGGCCTTCACAATGTGGTTATGATAGTCTGGAATTATGCATTCCATCTTTATGAAAGTTGTTATTGATATTGCATGTGATTATTAGTCTAGTAGAATATCCATGTGAATAAGTAAATGGAATTATTTCATTTTATATTTTCCATATTATGCTGAAGTTCAAATTTTAAAGGCTTTTGTTTTATTTATGCAATGCCTTAAATGATATAGTTTATTTGTGAAAGTTTCCTCTATATTGTTATCCTTATTGAGTATCTGAGCTCACCCCTTTAAATGTTTTAATTTTTCGCAGGATGTGAAGATGTATTTTATAAATGACCTGTAGGGTATGTATGAGGGGATATGAAGACAAGATGTGTTGTAGTTTTTTTTTTCACTTTATGATGTAATGTAATACTTATGAATATATCTAATGCTTCTAAGGATACTAAACTAATCAGTCTTTCGAGATGTGATATTCTATGATCATGCCATTATTATGCAATAAAGCACCGACTCTGGGTAATTGGGTTTGGGGCGTTACTGGTATCGTCCAGTCTTAGTACTCTCAGCCTCCGTCAGCGTTTTCCATCATCTATACCAAACAAAATAGGTGCAAGAATAGCCCATGTAAGGGTGAGTATAACGATACCCAGTAGGGACCCCGAGACCCTCCATGTCCCACAAAACCCAACAAGGATAAACCATAATGAAATCAATTGATAAACTTATATAGGTATATGCCCATACATATACCTAACTTATCAACTGATTCATCTCAATCATTAGGAAAACACTGAAAACCTGACTCATCTCATACCAATAATTAATTATATGGGTAAAACATTTCGAACACTTGACTGCTAGTTAAATCCTCCCTTATCGAGTACAGTGGGCCTGCCGCCACTACCAGGCACTTCCCACTAACCTTGGACTGCTGAGTTACTCCTCCTGTTGAGTATCATGGGTCTGCTGCATCACACAGAGGCTCTCCCCACTGTGGGTCTGCCACCACAACCAGGCACTCCCACTCATAGCCTGCAGAGGTACTCCTCCTGTCGAGTATCATGGGTCTGCCACCACAACTAGGAAATCCTCCACTGTGGGTCTTCCGCCACAACCAGGTGCTCTCCACTGGGCTAGTCGAGTCACTCTGAGTCAATCGGTCAGTAGTCGTCAAGTCTTTAGCCAGCTACTATGTTCCGGCACAAATGCTCTCTTGTCTTCAGAATATCTGCTCCACATGCTACTGGGCGATTCTCCAAATACCATGAAGTCACATGTAGAAGTATCCCAATGGACCGACATGTCATAGGAGTCTCAATGCAATTGAAGGAGCGTCAATCAGATGCCCTGTCTGTGAGTTATTAGTATTCTAGTACTAGGGGCCCTGTTGGATTCGTGCATGATCCAACCTGAATTTATCTCAACTATAACCCAAAATCCAGTGAGTTATACTCAAAAGGACCATCAAGATCCAATAATTCCAGTGTCGTTGACAGTTTGTCAAACAGACATCCAGTGCCAGAGTTATGGCCAAAAGAAGCGCAAATGGGTCGTAGTGTGCTTGGGACTAGTCCAACCCTATCAGGCTGATCCGACCCGATCTAGACGGGACCGAACCGATTCGGGTTGACCTGGCCTAACCCACTGAGTCTATCCCATCCCTCCCCACTGGGCCCAGCCATATGGGCCACGAGGGTGATTCGGCCAGGAGGGCGCTATGTAAGCATCTCGACCCGGTAGCGCGGAGCTGAATCGACTTGGAGCGCCAGCAGGGTGCGGTCGGGACTGGGTGGCACAGTAGGCAGTGCGACAGAGCTGGTGGGGAGGTACGACAGGTCGAGCAGCGCAGCCGGTACGGCAGCGCAGCCGGCAGGGCGGCGCGGCCGGCAGGGCAGCATGACCGGCGGGGTGGTGCAGCAGGGCTGCTCGTGGCTGGGGCATGGGGCGTAGTTCAGCCAGCAGTCAGAACGTTGCAGGGGCAGTGCGGGTCGAAGAGGCCATGGGTGGTGCTATCGTTGCCTTCGTTTCCTTCGTCACCTTCGGCTCCATTTCAAATAACACCACAATGATGAATGGTGGGGGTCCGGCCTTTTTAGATTGGCCCACACCCTCCACATTTAGAATGATAGCATACGATTCACAAGAACGAAGCAAAGAATGTCATGGAAGATAACATAAAAGCATAAATTCCCATAATATCTCATTTAAAAAAATATTTACAACCCGCAATGGAAGACATCCGCAGATCAACTTGATAATAATTTGGTTCATGTTCTTTGTTTCATAGGGAAATAATTAAGGGAATAATATCATATTTAAAATAAAATCCCTACCATATCTGTTGTACATTGACGGGGTCACAGGGAAGAATATGAACCATTGGGGAATGACAGACATCGATTCACTGTGGACGAGGACGTATCACGTAGGATGGAGTTCTGAGGAAGATGGTTGAAGTCGAGGTCGAATTTCTTCGTCGGTGGAGAGTTCTTCTCCAGTGGAAGCATTCTTCATCAGAGATTTTTCTCCCAAGAGCTCTAATCCTCCTTTGCCAAGATTTTTCCAACAAAGGAATAGGTATCCCCTTCATATTATAGATTATCTATTATTTAGTTTGTTGGGTTTAGAATTCAAATTGTAGCATTTAATTAAATTATTTGTCTCACTTCATTAAAGGGGGAGGGATGACACTATTAATTGGGGGGTGGCACCATTAATGGTAGTGGATGTTAAGAGGTTATCTATCATTTATGAGGGAGTTGAGAGGTTTTCCTCAATTAAATGGGGGGGTTAGTCCGGGGTGGTCTCCACAACGTAACCTCTCATGGGATGTCAGGTTCAGGTGGGACCCACCACCATAACATCTCATTGGAGGTTAAGGTGTGGTGGTCCCCACGTACAACTTCCACATGGGTGGTTATAATAGATAAAATAAAATAAAACATGCGCTTATTTTATTTTATTATTAAATGAAAAACCCAAAAACTAACTTTCACCCTCAACCAACTGTCGTCGAGGTGAAAGTCTTCTTAAGAGAATACCGATGTTGCAAGATCAATGATGCCCTCAGATTTCAATTCTGACAAACATTTCAAATGTTAGAAAAACTCACCCGTACGTTTACTGAACGTACACGAACAAAACATTATGAAATTTATTCTAGGAACACTGGACCTCGGAATCACCCGCCGTCAATTTTCTCTGATTCATAAAATTCATCTTTCATTAAAATAAAATTACATTGAAATTCTGGGTCTTTACATTCTCCCCACCTCAGGGATCTACGTCCTCATAATCCACAACTCAACTACAAGAAAACTGGGGGTACTGAGCATTCATCTAAGCCTCCCGCTCCCATGTGCCCTCCTATAGGTTTCCATGCTACCAACGAATGCGCACCAAAGGTATCTACCATCCACGAAGGACCCGCTTCTGTCGATCCTCAATCACTACTGGGACCTCCACAAAATTCACCCCATCATTGACGTCCAACTCTCCATGGTCGATGATTTAAAAAGGTTCATGCACGTATCACCTTGGTTAGGTTATGTGGAAGAATTCATGCACCCAATTCAACTGAGGTGGAAGATTTAAGTGTTATGACACCTACCCAACTCAACTAATGACCTGAAAAGGTCTGATGATCCTCAGAGATAACTTTTATTCTCATCCAAACCTCCATAGACCTCGTCGAGGTGAGACCCGCAGAAATACGCGGTCGCCATTCTTGAACTCCATAGGTCTCCATCTCTTGTAGGAATATGAATTCTTCCTGCTCTGTGATGTCTGAATTTTCCCTTGGATGATATGCACCTTCTCTGCGATATCCCAAACAATCTCTGGTCTCACTAGTGCTGACTCTGTAGGGTCAGTCCAGCACAATGGTGATTTGCAAGGTCGCCCGTATAACACCTCAAAAGCTGTCATCCTAATGGTGGAGGGATAGCTGTTGTTGTATGAAAACTTGACCAAAGGTATGTGATCCTGCCAACTGCGACCGAAGTTGATGAAACATGCCTAGAGCATGTCCTCAATAGCCTGAATGGTCCACTCAGTCTGGCCATTAGTCTGAGGATGGAAGGTGGTGCTCAAACGAAGATGCATCCCGAAAGCATTCTACAACCCCTTCCATAGTCGGGACATAAAATGTGTGTCACGATCGGAGACAATCTTCGATGGCACTCCATGTAGCTACACAATCTACTTCACATAGAGGTGTCTCATGCTCTCTACTGAACCCTAATCTCTGATCAGTAGGAAGTGGGCTAACTTGGTGAGTCAATCTACGATCACCCAAATCGAGTGATGTACCCTAGATGTACGTGGATGTCCTATCACAATGTCCACAAATACACCATCCCAGTTCCACTCAGGGACCTCTAAAATCTGAACCAATCCTACTGGTACTTGGTGTTCCGCCATCACTTGCTGACAAGTGAGGCACCGAGAGCCAAACTCTACTACTGCCTTCTTCATTCCCAGCCACTAGTATTGTCATCAGAGGTCTTGATACATTTTTGCCACTACAGGATGCACCTCTAGAGGGGATATGTTAAACACACTCAACAATTTCTCCTGAAGTGACACTGGTACCAAGGTACATCCTCTGAAGAGGATGATGTGCTCCCCACATTCAGAAAATCTTTCAGGAAAATGTCTTATGGATATCTGAGCACGTTGTGTCTCGCAGTCTGCGTCCCCACCCTGCACCTCCATAACTCACTGAAGAAGTGTAGGAGTGACTATAAGTGACTGAACTATGGATTCTCCATCTCTATCCACTAAGGATATCTACAAAGTGGCCAGCTTCTTTGTTGCCTCACCAAGAAGTTTTATACCATATCTCTTATTGTCTTTATCAACAACAATGTTTCCATTCCCAGGAGTATAGACTTTCTCAAAGTCATATTCCGGGAGGAACTCAAGTGAATGTCGTCCTCTCAGGTTTGGGTCTTTATTGGAGAAGATATACCTGAGACTCTTGTGATTAGAGTACACAGTAAAACAATCACCTATTAGATATTTCACAACATATTCAAGGCGAATACCACCACTAATAACTCCAGGTCTTGGGTAGCATAGTGTTTCTCATGCTGTCTTAGCTGTCGAGAGCTGTGAGAAATCACTACTCGCTCCTGAATCAGGACACAATAGAGTCTGGTCCTTGATCCTTCGTAGTAGACTATGTACCCTACGCCTTCCACTAGAAGCCTCCAGATGGAGGCACTGGTCAGCCTCTGCCTCAGCTCTTTAAATCTATGATGGAATCTCTCCGACCACAAAAAGGGTTTCCCCTTCTTTGTCAAAGCTGATAGTGGTGCTGAAACTCTGGAGGAATCTGGCACAAATCTCACGTAGTAACCATCCAAACCTAAGAAACTTTGTACCTCCATCACACTCCTCGGTGGCTGCCAAGCAAGTACCACCTCAATCTTTGCTGGATCAACTGCAAATCCATCCTCAGAGATAACATGTCCTAGAATGTGAATCTCTCAGATCCAAAACTAGCACTTCAAGAGCTTACCATAAAGCTGGTGCTCTTAGAGTGTGTCCAGTATTACCCTCAAATTGTAAGCATGCTCCTCCTCAGTATCCGAGATGATCATAAAGTCATCGATGACAACCACTACAAAGCAATCAAGGTACGACTGAAAACTGATGTTTATGAGTCCCATGAAAACTGTTGGATCATTGGTTACACTAAAATCCATAACCATGAAATCATAGTTTTCGTACTGACATGTGAAATTCGTCTTCTACACATCCTTATCCCAAAATCTGATATGGTCATAGCTTGACCTGAGGTCTATCTTTGAGAACCACCGTGCTCCCTTCAATTAATCAAAGAGGTCATCATTTTTTGGGAGTGTGTACTTGTTCTTCATGGTCACCTGGTTCAGGTGCCGATAGTAAACACAAAACCTCAAGCTCCCATCCTCTTTCTTGGCGAATATAATTGGGGTTCCCCAAGGGGAAACACTGAACCAGATGAATACCTTCCCCGGGATGTCCTCGAACTACACCCACAGTTCACGAAGCTCCGCAGGAGCCATCCCATATGCTAGTGTAGATATTGGGGTTGTCCAGGGGTACAAGTCAATGTAAATGTCCAAATATCTGTGAGGAGGTAGACCTAGGACATCATTAGGGTGAACATACTCGTACTATTCCACCACTATAGGATAAGTCAGACTCTCCACATTAAACACTCTGAGGGTAAGGCTAGCCAACTGAGGAGTAATTGGCTGTAATCTCCTCCGAGCATGTCCATCATGTGCTCCAAAGGCTCCATTCTTGTCGGTGAAGGTAAACCTAGTCCCATCCAAGCAGACACACCACACTTTGTGCCTAATACAGTCAATCTGAGCATGGAATGTGGATAACCAGTCCATAAACAAGGTGACGTCGTAAGGCTTTGATTCCACTACTAAGGGATCTCAGCCGAAGCTCCCACCTATTAGAGTAAGCTCGCACTATCGTCACCAGTTCGTAATCATCGAATTCGATCTCCTAGGAGTATTCATCCATAAATATTGAGCCAACAACTCTTTCGTAATCAACGAGCTATAAATTAGGGTAGTTGTAATGAAAGAATAACTGGAACCTATGTCAATATGTAATGTAGCTATGGTGGAGTAGACATAGATCATACCTCGAATCATATTTGGACCACAAAGATCATTTTCCTTTGTTTCCTGAGGTTGAGCTCTCCCTTGTCCACCTACTCCATGTGTTCGTGGTGGACCTCCAAGAGGTGGTGGCGGTAACACCTTGAAATGTCTACCACCACCAGTTGAATGACCAGCTACTCTTCCGCGTCCGTCTGCACCCTATAGACCGCCTCGATCGAATCCTTATCTTTTCCTGGGCGGTCCTTCGACCATCTACATATCATCCGATCGGCGGGTTGGGAAGTCATGGGCCATGTGACCCTACCACCCACATGCATAACACTTCCCAATCCTGGCATGTCTGGCTCTGTCTCCGGTGCCCCACACAACTGAACCTAAGTAATGAGTTTGTCCACCCATGGGTCTGGTCCACTTGGACCTCTGTGTCTACTATATGCTGCCATCTGCAAGAGACTCTTCTATGTGATGACTTCTAGTGGATCTCGCTGCTGGTGACTGCTCATCAATGAATCTCTCCAACAAGATGGATCTCTTTAACAAACCTGTCTGCATTGGGATGCTGAGTGAGACCACCAAAGACTTGATCTTTCACCCGAGTCCCTGCTCAATGGTTCGGGCCCTGAAGGATGGGTCTTTCACCATATCGATGGAGTAACGTCAGAAGTCTGGGAACTACGCTGAGTATTGAGCTATAGTCATTCTTCCTTAGTACATATTATGTATCTCTTGAATGTGCATAGTACGAAGAGTCGCTGGAACAAACTCTGCCCAAAACAGGCTCTCGAAGTATCCCCAGAGATGCATCATCTCATCAGGAACCAGGAGCCTTGAGCTCCACCATCTACCCACTGCTACATGTAGAAGTCTGGCAGTAGGTATTACTATGAGGTCTACTGGTGTCTATACTACTCAAAAGACTCTCACCACAGCCTCTCAAAAATCCTCATCCCCCTATGGGTTCATCTCTCCCTTGAACCTGGGTGGCCTCTGTCACTAGAACCCATGAAATTCGCTCATGTGGCGTGCATTGACTGCTGTAGGGGCTGGTGGAATCGGTGGCCCAATGGGAAAAGGTACTTCTAGTGCCTCCACTGAAAAATGGCCCTGCACCGAGACCTCGTGTCTCGGTGGGCTATCTGTACCTAAAACACTTGGGACTCTCACTACTAGAAAGACTACCTATACCTGCGGTTCAAACCCATGGGTATAGCCCCCAAAACTGTAGGTATAGGCTATACCCATGGTTTTGGGAACAGTGGGCTGGAATGGCGTCGTTATAGGGGTCTTAGCCTATACCCACAGTTTTGGAGAACCATGGGCATAAGGGAGTCAAAGTGTGCCACATCGTTGTTCCAGCGTGGCACAAAATAGACCCCATGGTTTTCAAACCGTGGGGTATATAATTTCCAAAATAAAGCGCGCATGGGGGGATTCGAACCCACACCTCGCGCTGAGCCTCAATGCCATGCAACACCAATGGACCAACCGAGAAATATTTTTTTATTTTTATATAAACATATATCTATATATATATTAATAATAACAATGTGGAGTATTTAAATTCCAAAAATGCACAGGTAGGGTGATTCGAATCCACGTCTCACAAGGGCCTCACGGCCTCACCTACCCAAGGTACCAACCAAGTTATCGATTTCATTTGATATATATACATATATTTAAAAATATATATTAATATGATCCATGTTTCTAAAAATACGAATGGCTGAAATCGAACCCGCGACCTACAGAACTCACGCAGAAGGGATTTCCAATAGAGTTAAAGAAATTTTGAATGTAAATATTAATATTAAAGAAAATATATTAATCTAAACCATGAATAAATGTCTACCCGTAATTTTTTTTTCATGTCCCGCATTTTTTTCATTCCCCTCAAAAACATGGGAAATCTATACCCACGGTTCTGGAGAACCGTGGGTATAGGTCTTCGGAAAATACCCTATACTTAAGGTTTTCTTGAAAACCATGGGTATAGGTCTTAAAGAAAGCCATACCTATGGTTTTTGACACAACCATGGGTATAAGTTCACATACAATCCCTTTACCCACGATTTTGGAAAACCGTGGATATAGGGGCACCCTATACCCACAGTTTTTTTGCAAAACTGTGGTTATAGACCTATTTTCCAGTAGTTTCTAGTTAGTCATCAGCCTGGAGGCATCCTGAGTGAAACAGATGTGACATGGTTTGAAGTTATTCCAGATGAGCTGACTTAGTTGTTCTAACTAAATTAAAACATTTGAAAACACAGACACAATCAGTGTTTTCATACACTGAGCCAGAAATCAGAAGTTAGGGTCCTGGTTTATGGATACGTCGGCCTCTGCACCAACATTGGACTACATGATCTAAAAAACACACTCACTACACTTAACACTATTTCTTCAATGAATAGAAAGATCATAGTCCTATGTTCTGTAGTAAAATCGTCTCCTTTGAGACCAAATTGTCACGACCCATCATCTAGGGCCTGTGCGTGACTACCCCAGGCCCCCTATTTATATAGGCCATGGGCTGGAAACATTCACCAAAGACGTAATTCCCTAAAACGGGGAAGGAATTTCCTTTATAACCGATAAATGAAAAAAAAAGAGAACATAGTTGGATAAAAAACAATAGGTAAATTGTATAACAATAGAGTGATGAAACGTAAAAGGGGTTAGAAATACATGTCGAACTGTAAAGTACAAGGAACTGGATGTACAAGTACAACTGATGACATGAAAAAAAGCAACTAGGTCATCCACTGGGATTCATACTAGAAGGTTAGGTACAAATAGCCTCCTCAACACTCCACAACCATTAGTCTCATCTGTGTACCGACTCGTCATAAGGTCCACCTCGGGGTACCATCCAGTCCTGGTACTCTTAGCCTCAGTCAGCATTGTCCTTCGTCTGCATCCAACACAACAAGGTGTAGACATATCCCATGCTGAGGTGAGTATAAAGATACTCAATATGGACCCTAAGACCCTCCATGTCTCACAAAATCCATCAATGATAAACGATAATGAAATCAACAGATAACCTTACTTTGGTATGTGCCCATACATATACCTAAGTTATCGAGTGGTCCATTTCAATCCTGAGGAAAACTAAGAAAAACTAACTCAACTCAAACCATGATTTATTTTAGGGGTAAAAATGTTTCGAACCTTCATCTGTTGAGAACTCCTCCTCTATTGAGTACAGTTAGCCTGCCATCACAACCAGGCACTTTCCACTAACCATGGACTGCTGAGGTACTCCTCCTGTCGAGTATTGTGGGTCTACTACGTCACACAGAGGTGCTCCCCACCATGGTCCTGCCCCTACAACATGGTGCTCTCGCTCATAGCCAGCAGAGGTACTCCTCATGTCGAGTACCGCAGGTCTGCCACCACTACCAGGCGCTTCTCCTCCATGGATCTTCCATAACAACCAGATGCTCCCCATTGGGCTAGTTGAGTCACTCTGATTCTATATGTTCGTTGTCATCATGTCTCATCCAGCTACTAGGTACCCGCAAAAATTATCACTTATCTCTGGAAGATTTTCTCTACAAGATATAGTTCAATGCTCGAACTGCCACGAAGTCCCCAGAAGAAGTATCCCAATGGTCCTACTTATCATAGGGGTCTCAACGCAACTAATGGCCCGTCAATCAAACATCTGATCTGTGTGTTATTAGACTTCTAGTCCTGGGGGCCAGGTTGGATTTGTGCACAATCCTACCTGACTGTATCTCAACTATACCTCAACCTCCAGTGAGGTATTCTCAAAGGGACCGTCACGCTCCAATAATCCCAGCGCCACTGACAATTCTTCATACATACATCCAATTCCAAAGATATGGCCAAAAAAAGTGCAAATGGGTCATAGTGGGCCCAGGTACGGTCCAACCCAGTCGACTGACCCGGTTCGGGTCGACCCAACCTAACCCGTTGGGTCTGGCATGGCCCGTCAGGCGGGATATCCCATTGTGTTCGGTCCAGCCTCCAGGACTTGCCCAGTAGGCCGTGAGGGAAGTTCGGACAAGAGGGCGCTGCGTAGGCGGCTCGCCGCGGTGGCACAGAGCCGGTTTGGCCTGGAGCGCCGTGAGGGCATAACCGGTTCTGCTGGGGGTAGCGAGGTAGGTGGGGCATCATGGAAGGGGTGCATGGTGACAAGGTGTGGGGTGCGGTTCAACCGGCATTTAAAATGCCATGGGGGAGGCATGGGGCGTGTAGGCCATAGGGGGCGCATCCATTTCCTTCGTCGCCTTCGTCATCGTTTCGAAGAACACCACAAAGTAGATTAGCGGTGGGTCTGGCCATGTTAGTTTGGCCCATAACCTTCGCTTTTAGAGTGGAAGAACATGGTTCACAAGAATGAAGAATATAACATCATGGAATATATCTAAAAACCATAAATTACCATAATCCATCGTTTAACAAAATATTCAGAACCCACAAGGAAAAACATCAGCAGATGAACTTTATAATAAGGTGTACTTTGTTCGTTGTTATAGAAGGAAATAATAAAGTAAATGATATCATAAAAAAAATAAAATCTCTAAATTGTTCGTTGTTCATCGATGGGGTCTCGGGGAAGAAGACGAACCATTGGGAAAAGAAGGATGTCGATTTTCTGTGGATGAGGATGTCTCACATCAGAAGGAGTTCCGAGGAAGATGATCTAAGTTGAGGTCGACATTCTTCATTGGTGGATCGTTCTTTTCTAGTTGAAGCATTCTTCATTGGAGAGTATTCTCCCAGGAGCTATAATCCTTCTTTTCCAACCTTTTTCTATCAAATTAATAGGTAGCCCCTCCAAATAATAGATTATATATTATTTAGTTTTTTGGGTTTAAAATTAAAATGTTAGATTTTAATTAAAAGATTTGTCACACAAAATTAAGGGGGGATGGTTGAAACCATTAATTATGGGGGGGGGGTGGCACCATTAATGGTAGAGGAGGTCTAGAAGCTCTCCCTCATTTATGAGGTAGTTGAAAGGTTTTCCTAAATTAAATGGGGGGTGTTATCCTAGGTGGTCCCCACATCATAACCTCTCATGGGAGGTTAGGTTTGAGTGGTCCCCAACACCATAACCTTTAATGGGAGGTTAAGGTGTGGTGGTCCATACCTCCAAATTCCAGATGGGTGGTTATAATGGATAAAATAAAATAAAACATGTGCTTATATTATTTTATTATTTCAATGAAAAACCCAAAAAATAACTTTTATCCTCAACCAACTGCCATTGAGGTGAAAGTCTTCTTAAGGGAATACCAACGCTATGAGTTCAATGGTACCCTCATATTTCAATTACGATCACCAATTCAAAATTCAAAAAAAACCCACTCATACGTTTAATGAACGTACCCGAAAAAACATCAGAAATTGATTTCGGGCATACCAGGCCTCAGAATCACGCGCTATCAATTTTAACGGACTCATAAAATTCACATTTAATTAAAAAATTACATGGAAACTCCAGGTCTTTAAAGGATCATTCTTGGATTATGTCTTGGGAACATTTTATTTTTTATTCATTATAAATCCCCAACTCCATTCCTAATAATGCCATAGATACAATCCCCTTCGATATGGGAGAATTTTTTAGTCAATTCAACTCTATTTGGATATCCTAATTCCCCCATATGTCAGCATTCTTGGACATTCATGTAATATTTATTCTCATTTTCTCTCTTGAATACATAGATCTCATATTTCTCAGATAGATCCTTTTTTGGATTCATGAGGTTATTTTATTTAATCCTTAATAAATATAGAAATTAATAGGTGTTTGAAGATTATATATTGAAATTTATTATTCCATTCTTTATTTTTTCCAACAATTGTTCATTAGGGGGCTTCTATCTCATCTCAACTTTTTTTGAAACCAAATTCATAGCATGAAATATATTTTATCATTAAATTCTTGTGAAATTATTGTGTGATTCTTATATGAAACCTCCTTTGTTATTTTTTTAGTAAATATATAAATTGGATGGTTTTTGGAAAAATATTATATGATGATAATTTTAAAATGGTGATTTTAAAATTATGGGTTTGATTTGATACATGGAAAATGACTGTTGAAATACTTTAAGTAATGAACCGTTTTATATAATATGTATTAGTATGGATTTTTTAATACATGGTTAGATGGGATTCATTACCATTAAATGTGCCCTAGGGGAAGGGGTGTGTTCCATTGTGGCACCTAGCTGTGGTTAATTATTGACAACATGGATGATCCATGAGAGATCATTCATGAGTTTTGAATAATCACCTCGGAGTTCATCTATGGATTTGAGGATGTCTAGAATCATGGAATGCGTTTCCCAAATGTAATTGAGAAATGTTATAATACCTTTTTTATTACATTTCATTGAACACTATTTTGGATTTGATATAAATTGTTTTAAATAATTTTACATTATTTTGATATCATGTTTTGTCCACGTAGTATATGTTTGACAGTCATTGGGAAATTCCTCTTTAGTTCAGACACACCACATTCTTAAGAACTCTTTTTCACATGAATATTAAATATTTTGAGACACATGTAATGTTATGTTATCTCAGTTATTTTGTTACACTTCTTGATACTATGGGCATGTCCTATTGAGTTGGACCATTGAGTTGTTTGGGAGTTCCTATGTTGATTTCACATTAGTTTCATTTCTAGATATTGGATGATATAGATTCCTCATGAACTCTAATATGGTTTCTATTCAAGTTAATCATTAAGTTATATTTTAATATTAATTCTCCATAAAAATGGTTTTTTTGTTATTGACATATGGTTTGAATGTTTACCTTTTAGAGGGAATAAAAACCCCCAAACGTTCATGAGGCTATTGGAATTTATTTCGTTCCATTCTGGTCTTGAGGATGCTACCAAAGACTAGTATCACCCCAAACCTATTCCCAATCGAATTGTGAATTGGAAGGATCATAAAATAAATGGTATTAGACTTGGTTGGTTGAGATATATTCTTTAGCGAAGAAAGGTATTGGTCTGATCAATCCTTGGGCATTAGTTGTGCGACATCCTAGAGTTTAAAATTTTATTAGTATTGATATGTTGTTAAATTTCATTTTATGGTATCAAAAAAATTATATTCTGAACTAGAAATGTAGATCACAAAAAGGGGTCATTAAACTCTTTATGATGAACATCATGTTATAAGGTTTCTCGTGTATTTGGCAGTTTTACCCACATGTATGTGTTTTTTCACCTCATCATATTGGGTTTTGATGATGAGTGTTTCAAGAAATTAATTGATATTATAACGTCTAATTAGGACATAATTATTCATTATTTAGTTTATGATTTATTAATATTTTATAAATTAGTAAATTTTTAATATTATTGAAAATGTTTTCAGATGGTGATATTTTGAAAAGGGTTGATAGTTGTATTATTAAAATGGTTTAAATTTTTTAGTTTGTTTATAATTTATTGTTGAACATGTTGAAATGGTAATTTCAAATAGCTAAACCCTCTATTAATATATAGTGGGAATAAATGGAGTTCATTTTAGTTAGAGTGAATGGAACCTGGTTGGTGCTATAATAACCAACCAGAAGAAGCTGTTGAAAATATATTTATAGCTGATCCACCTGTGAACTATTAGTGTTTAAAAATCTTTTTCCTTGATTTCCAGGCTATTCATTAAGGGAATATAAATTATGAACCAATAAAAGGTTATTATTTGATCATGTTCTAAAAGAAAAATCCACCCATATTTTTGGGTGATTCAGCGTCATAAAAATCATAATTTTTGCTGAATAAGATGAATAAAATTTTCAATTTACTCGGTATAGTAGCTAAATTTAATGTGAATTTGGTAATGAGTATGTTTTATGATCTAGAATTCTATTTATGGGAATCATGAGTTCAGGATAAATTGCATCAAGGCATTAAATGATAGAATTTTAAAGGATTGTTCTGCAAACTATTCTACGCTGACATGTTAAAATTTTCTCAAGCAGTAGATTTCATTAGTTTAGAGAAGGGAAATACCATGGTAATAGAGTATGAATATTATTTAATGAATTTATTATACATTATAAAGGATTATTTTTTGTGTTTATCATTGAATGAAAAATTTTATTTGTCTAGGATAAGACCTTAAATGAAATGATAGACTTTTGTTCACAATAATAATGATTATAAAAAATTGTTCAATGTATAACCATTTATATAAATGGATTCATCAGGAAACATGGATGGAATAAGAATGTTTACTATTGGGACATTTGGGAATATAATTTTTGGTTGAAAGTAGATGAGGGACACTTTTTCCCATGGGGGTGGGGTATATTAGAATCAGACAATGGGATCATTCAACAATCTTACTCAACTAAAATGTTAGATGAGATGTTTTCAGTGTTGTTCACTATATCACATCAAGAGACATTTTATGGCTCCACCTAGATAATTTTCCAATTATAACCATATGGAACATCTTTAGAAAGATTTTTTAAGTACTCATAGGGTGAGTGATATAGAAATATATCAAGATTCTATAGCATTGTATGCTTCACTGGAATATTTTTAGTAGAATAGATCTCACTATTAGAACCATGAAATCAATGGTGATTCTAAGAACACCATGAGACTTCAAACTATGAAATATCAACAAGGAATGAAGGAAAATTGAACCGAGTAAAAAAATGTATGGAGATTAGCAAATTTTCATTGTTGACCAATCGGGGACTTTAATGACGAGAGGTACGATTATTTTATATTCTACCTTTATACAATCTTTGTTTGATATGGTCATGTACAGCTAATGTTTTGATTTTAATTTGATTGATATTTTGGGTTAACATGTTGATATTATGCCTTCTATTTTGAAACTCCAAAATCATTATAAATACAACAGTATCATGTCTTGAAACGTGCACTGTGTTTGATAGAAATCGGTGAGACTTAGTTTATATGGGATTTATATTTGATATATACGGATGTATAAGACATGATTCTAGGAATAGATAGATTGATGAACATAAAGGCCCATCATGATTGTTATTCATGATAGGAGAGTTTCAAATATTATGATATTGTTATGAATCTCTTTAATGAAGATTTGGTAGTGGATGCAGGAAGAATAAAACTCATGTTAACACTGGTTAAAACTATCTCCATCCAGTTACTGTAGATATTTTAGAATCAGTAGTTAACATCATGAAAAAAGTTATTCCACCGATAGTTTACTAATTCCTTAATATTTTTCCTAAATAATTCGTAGGGTTTCCACCCAACATAATGGTACAGATTGCAATTTTTCTCATACCATGGACCATTCCAATTTCCCATCTATATTATCGGATGGATCCAATTGATTTATGGGGATTGTAGTTTTATGTGGAAGAGTAAGAAAGTAAAGGGTTCATCAAATTGAGTACAGATCCATGGGCATTACCTGTTCACTTTTCCAATAAAAAATATTGAACCATAACTCTTTATTTAGATTATCTTAATCTTAACCAAGTTATGATATAGATTTTTTATCATGTTCCATGCATTGATATCATGTTGGATCACTTGAGTAGATCCTAATGGTATATAAAATAGATATTAATTCATGATATCAACAACTATGAGTTTTTAACATGTTCCTTAGCCCTATTAGTGAGGACTCCTTAAGTAAAACCAAGAGACTTGGGATCAAATCCAGGTGGAGGACAATGACAGGCACTGTAGTAGGCACTGTAGCAGGTGGTGTAGCAGGTAATGTAACAGGAACTATGCAGAACTGTAGCAGGTGTTGTATCAGGCACTGCAGTAGGAACTAGTTGGCACTATAGTAGTTTGGAATATTCTACCGTTTGGGCCATCGGGCCACCGATTTGTTCCTTGAGTCCTTCAAGTATTTCGGCCCACCCAGGCCTTTGGGTCGGTAAGGCTTTTAGGCCCCCACAAGGTCTTCGGGATAGATTAAGTGTAGATGAAAAAATGGCAACCTATAAGGAACATGATTCAGAAGGAGGAATAACAAGTAGATTTATCTATAGTTGAAGCTAAACAGATTGAAATAATGAGAGGGTATGACACCTGCCATCGGGACTTACCTGTGCATGCACGATAATGCCTAGCTGAACAGCATTGGGTAGGTGAAGAGTTGATTTCTTGATTAAGATGTTGCAGAGGAGTAGTTCAAAGTAGTTATTCTAGGTTGTATATAACGCTTGTAGCCTATGGGAAATGAATTCCTCTATGGCCTACAGACCATGTAATACATTCGCCTACGGTCCTTGTAAGGGTTTCACCTCACCCCTTGAAAAGTGGATTATAAAAGTCAATAAAAAAGAACAGCCTTCATGCCATTTGAGGATGAACAACTATGAGTTTAGAAACAGGATATTCAAATGAAATATCTAATAAGTATATATTAACCTTATGAGTTTTTAGTTTTGCATTGTGTTCATAAGAATTAACCATCCATATATATTGAATAGAGGAATTTCTTGTTTAAACGTTAATAGATTCTTTTATGGTGGAGTTTTTTGATGATATACTAGTTTATTCTATGAAAATGTGGGATCATGGGAATCACATTCCTTCATTGTTTGATATCTTTAGGGGCGTCATATGTATGCCAAGTTATCAAATTTTGATTTAAGGATATAAGAGGTTCATTTCATCATCTATGACATTTCTAAAAGGTTAGTTTTTATTGATCATAAATATATTTTGGTGTTTATATGATCAAATACACCATGTAATTTGTTTGAGATGAATATGTTTTTTGGTTTAATGGGATACTATAGAGGTTTAGTAATTGAATTTTCATATTTAGAATCACTGATGAAATCTTTGATGATTAAAGGTGTTACATTCTAATGGATTAATGAAAGACATAAATCAATATATGAATTTAATATTAGACTTACATATGTACCTATCATCACATTTACATATTTATTATAGGGTTATCGAGATTGTTTTGATGCATCAGGATCGTGGTTGGGATTTGTTCCCATGCAAAGAGATAATGGTGTTGCTAATAGTTACTAAAAGTTATGGTTACATAAGAATAATTAACTAGCATAAAATTTAAAATTTTATTTGGTCCATCATTCTTAGACATTGTATATTTATATTTTTTGTAAGAAATTAATCGTGTTAATAAATTATTAGAGTTTAAAACACATTTTCAAACAATGATATTTTAATTTAATATTATAAAAATAGATGGAGTATTTTCTGATGTTTAACATTTACATAATGTATACAATGGATAAAATAAACTTAGTGGTGGATCCATTATGAGGGATTTCATATAAAAAGTTGGTAAACGAATATTTGAATCAGTGGTAGATGATATCAGTTATCGCAATCATGGAAATGGATTGCACTAAATCATGGGATTATGAAATAAAAATGATTGATAAATGATCAATAAAATTCCAGGAAAACACTTATTTTCTACATTCTAATGATGGAAGGAATAATGGTGAGGAGAATATGTCACCCACAATTTATGGAACTTGATCCTTTATTTAGGTATTGTATGTACATATTTATTGATTAACATGTTTTTTTGTTGGATTGGATTAATTTTTTGAGTCTCTTGAGGCTTTTTTGTATGTACATGGATTGAGAACTATTAGTACAAAACGCGCACCACATCCAGCAAACTGTGACACATATGGCTGGTGGGATAATTTCCCATCATGATTTGCATATTATTTGAACAAAATTTACAAAATTTCTTGTGGAAACTATGCATGTTTATATATTGTGGGGAATAATAGATGGTGCATGGTTTTTCTAACATCACCAGATAACCATGTGAGGTGTTTTCTTCAAAAAAATAGTACCGAATGATTGATACAGAATCACCCACACCATATAGCCTAGCCATATAGCATACAATTTTAGATTTACATTTTTTGGATATAAATCATATTATTTATCAAGTTCCATATTTTTATGTTAATCAATCATAATCTCAACTTTATTATTCTCCAAAATCCTTAGATACATTTACCTTTTTTGCAAAACATGGTTTTAGGTGATGCAAAGCCTATTGGAGATCATATTAACTAGAGACTACTTATCCATAGTTCTTCATTAAAGAATTAATATCCTCTACTATCTCAAAACCTTATATCAAATGATTTAGGGATTAATCATTAATATTAGATTGATTATTAATAACGTCATAAGTAGTCATTAATCGGTCCACGGAAAGAAATGTGGTTCATGATCAAATCTATATAATTTCAATGTCCCCCTTCATTATTCCCCAACTATTGTGTGGTAGGATTATTCTCTATCAAGTCCACTAGATTAGAACATAGAGTATTAGCTTAGAAAAGAAAATTCTTGAATTTATTTTAAAATAATTTCATAATTTTTTGGAAACCTCTTTATTAATAGTTGTTATAAATTATTAATATATGATGGTTTGTGGAAAATCCTCATTGATTATAATTTTAAAAAGGAAATTTTAAAATTTTGATATTGATTGACATGGAATATTCTTGTTCAAATGTATTAAAAGATTAATGATTTTATGTGTAATGGATTTTTATGGATTCTGGAATACATGGTTAGTGTCTGTTCATTTTCATAAGACGTGAACCTCTAGAAGGTATGTGTGACATTGGGGAACCTAGAATTGGTAACATTGTGACAAAATGGTACATCAAAGATAGACTTATCATTAGTATGGGACTACCACCTAGGAATGGATGTGTGGATATGTGGATTTGTGGATGTCTAGAATCTTGTAATGTGTAATCCAAATGTAATTTCAAATGATTTTCAAATATTTTTCTATTACATTCAATGGAATATGATTTTATTTTTCGATATAATATATTTTAAACAACATTATATAAATTTGATAACATTTTTTGTCATATTGGAAAGAGATAGGAAGTCATTGGAAAATTCATACTGAGTTTAGACTCACCCTTTTCTTGGATGTATTCTGTGTTGGTAGATGTCATCAATCAAGACACATGTAATGTAAAGGTATCTAAGTTAATTATTGATAATTATTTATACCATGGTAATATATTATCAAGTTGGATATTTTAGTACTTTGGGTGTTATTTTATATGTATATTTGGGGTATTTTAGTTTTATTGGTTTCATTTTCTTCCTCTATTAATCTTATATAGTTGTTGTTCTGGTAGTGTTTTGGCATCTATTTTGGTTCCCATAGATGATATGGTGGTTTTTCTATTTTCATTTTCATCAGAAGATTATATTTAAATGGGAAAATGACACCAATGTTTATTTTGGTCTTCAGCAATTATTTCCATCCTTTGGTGTCTGGGGGATGTCCCTTAAGAATAGTAACACTCACTACCTCTTCCCGAGCCAATGAGAGAGGGGTGGGATGTTACTATATATATGATATTATAAATATTATTTTCATTCTATTATAAATTAATATTATTCTAAAAACCATTATATAAGAGTATAGAAAACACACAAATAAAAGGAAGTATATGGTTGGGGTCTTCATCTCAATTTCCCTTCATTGACGCATATTGTAATGGAATTCACCTAATGTCATTGATATGGTGTATATACTAATTATTTTATATATAATATCATGATTTATTAATAATTCATGTTATTTTATGGGACATTTTTATTTTTTTCATCCAAGAGTATTGGAAATAAAATTTACCATATGGATAGGAATCTCATTACTCAATTTTATTTTGTTGGGTTATATTACATATTTACTGTATATGATATTCCATGATTATGTGTGTAATAACCTATAATTACTATATTTTTTTATTTTCAATTGGTTTTTTAATTAAATTTGGTTCACATAATTATTTTATTGATTAATTATTACTTTATTTTTAGGATATTTCTTAGGGTTATTTAACAATCTAAATTTAATCAAAATTGTTTATTCCTGAATTTCCAATGTAGGGAATTTTTTTTCATTAGATAATAAAACTCTTCAAATTTACTCTACACAAATTATTCCAGAATATTTCACGGAATATGAAAATTATTTGAACTCAATTGTACATCATTTTTATTAGAAAATGTTTTTAAGAAAATATTACTTCATGTCTCACTTAATTTGAAATTTATTTTCTTCCAAAACCATGTTGAATTAAAATGTTTAATTTTTTTTAACATTCTAAAAATAATTTTTTATAAAATATTTACTTATGTATGACTTTGTAAAAAAATATTTATAATGATTTATTCATGTATTTTTAAAAACAATACCCATTTGTCATTTACATAAAACATGAATGGAATATTTGATTTACTATGTAGGAAATGTAATAAATTTTCTATCATTATAAGAAATTAAGGTTTTAATGATTTATTTATAATTTTAAAATTTCATATTCAATAAAAATAATTTTAATGTAATTTTTTACCATTTTGTTTTATTTTTTTTTCAAATTGAGACAAATATTTTTCTGAAAAATGTTTTTAAGGATATTTTAATGGGTAGACTATTAATAAAAAATAGCATCCCTTTATTGTATGTATACTCTACCAAGAATATATTCTATTTTAACCATCCTTATTCCTTATATGGTTGTTTTATTTTTATTCTGAATCAGAAATGTATTGTTATTCATCTTATTCATTTTTTAGTGATTAAAATACCCTTGAAGTATTCATTTTCCTATGATCACTTAACATTAAATTTACCGTAAAAATATATATTATTTATCAAGGATATATTAATTGATTAATCTATATGTCATTTTTAGATATGTGGTTATATATTCAATGACAATTTTTCATCTATAAAAATATTGATAAATCTATATTCTATAGTCACTACATATATTTGATGATGAGGGACATTGTTCATGAATTAAAAATATTATTTGATATATGATGAATTATTTGTACATGAATTGATGGTTGGATCATTTTATTATTTATCCACGTAATGCATTGAGAGTATCCTGATTTTAATTATAAAGGTAGAATTAAATGGGTTATTGCAAGTAGATTTAACCATATTATGAAAATTCATGACGATAGAGGTATCATCATGCATGATATCGTGACATCTAATAATTAATAATTTCCTTCATTTTGAATTAATTCATTGTTACCCATGATAATTTTCAATGTTAAGATCTATAGATTCATTTCATTCTCATTTTATTGAATAAAAAGATTGTTTGATCCTACATTTGCCATCTAATATAGATTATTTGTTTTCTTATTATCCATGATATTTGTACAATTATATTATCTCTTGATGCATTTCATTCTTAAAATATTGAGAAAATTGATTATTTGTTGATATATTTATTTTCTCATCTTGATTATTCAATATCTTATCATCAATGAAATTTTAATAATGATATTATCTAAAGATGTAATTCACTCTCATCCTTTATTTAAATGGAAAGTGTTTTCAGATATTTTCATTTCCATATTGATTATTCCTCAACAAATATTGACAGTAAATCTGTTGATTATATTTCACATGTGTCACTTATTTATCATTCCATATTGATTATTTTCAATGATATTTCCTCATTGATATTTTCCTTGGTTGAATTTTCTTCTCATTTTATTATTTACATGACATGTATGTTTAATAATTAACCATTTTATGTTGATTATGTTTCTTGATTCCTGATAGATTTTCTATATCCAACCCTTACGGACCATTTAATCAGTCCATAATTTTTTTCATTTCCTATGAATCCAAAAAGTGTGTTATTAATGATTTCCATTGATATTATATATGGAATAATTATATTCCCGAAAAACATGATTTTAATTTTTTTTAGAAAATGTATTTAATGTCTCAATTATGTATTTAGTTTATAAATACTACTAACTATTGGTCCATTAGAGGTGTGTATCCTTGTATGTTATGATAATTTAATAAATTAGACACCATACCTAGGTTAGTGGAGTCGGAGTCGTTATAAGAGATATGATAATATAGTGGTTTATGTCTTGTTTAGCAGAGATTAATTCTTCTATATACTGTTCTTTTAATTGAGAAATAAGTAAATATATATGTTCTCATGTGAGTTAACTTATGTTTTATGGATATCATCTTGGGATTATATGTTAAAGAGAATTAAAATTGTTATTATGGTTTTATATTAGAGGATTTTGAGGTGAATTGAAACTTTTATAGAGCTTTATGAAGAATTCTCCGTTGTGGTTTAAATAACCCTTTAAGTTAGTATATTAATGGAAACTATACCGTCTAATATAAAAATAATTCAATTTTTTTGAATGAAATTATTTTTTAATTTGAATAATTATTATTTTATTCAAAAAAAATCTACTGTTAATATTTATAATTTTGTTTTTAATATTCATACCTTTAAATTTAATGCCTAGGTTTAAACGTTGTAAAATATTACAGATCATTTAGGTTCAGGGATATATATTTCTTAAGCTATATAAGAGACTATATTGAATGAAATATATTTCATGGGATATTTAATATTAGTGTGGTGTGTCACATATGATTCCAAATTCAATATTATTATTTTAAAATTTTACGGTGTCACATTCTTCCCAGCTTCAATAAATTTTATCCCCGAAATTTAATCTTCATCTCCCTTATTAATGGTTTTAAATTTAGAAATATCACTATTGAATACCCCATATAGTAAAAGGGATAATAAATAATAATCTATAGAATAGATAAAGTTAAATAAGAAATTCATCCATAAGAACACATAAATAGGTTTCCATGTAGAAAAAAATTTCTGAAATCTGAGGATATAAACATGGATGAAATGTTTTAATAATTAGAGTTATAGCGGTCATTGATCCTGGGAAAATGAGTGATCAATGTAATGTTATGGACCCCAAATCCATAAATTCGCGATGATTTAAAAAACCATTTTATTCATTTAATATGGACATAATAGGATAAAATTTATGTTTCTAGACAATCTTTCTAAAGATAATGAATTATTTTACAGTATAAGAATATAAAGAAATATAATTACTTAATATATTTATATTTAATAAGAATAATTTCATTCTTTGGTTGTTTTTAAATAAATTTCAACATCATGTATTTCTATAATAATTGAATATCCAAAAATGAATTTTTTATTCTTAATGTAGTAAAATAAAAATTTAATGAATTATAATATCCCTAAAAGAATGAAAAGTCATTCCATATGTCTCTAAATATTATCCAAAAACAATATGGTTAGAAAATGTTTTCCAATATAATGCATTAATCTCTAAACCACAATAGTAACACCCCTAGTTCATCATTGATATTATATTCATCAAATCGTTTAAGTAAAAACAATGAAAAATATACTATAAAATAATGTAGGATAGTGGTTGCTGTTAAACCATTATTAGGCATTGGTTATGGGTTCAAGCCCTATATTCCTTCAAGATGTGGTGGGTTATCACCAAACATGGATGTTTTCCTTTTTCTAAAAACATATTAATATAATTTATGAAATATTTGTAAATTGTAATACCGTCTAATTAAATCAACATAAAAAAATAATGTAAACCCTATGGGATATCAATACCAATAATATTATGCCCAAAAAATGTAATGTAATTATTCCTTAATTAAATTTTTTTAAAAAAAGTGATTCTCAACAGATGGGATGAATTTCAATAAACACATTCCAAAATACCATTAATCATTGTATACTCCCATAACATAATTATTAAAATGTGTATTTATGTCTTCAAAGATATTATCTATCTTAAAATCCTAATCTAGTGATGGTATCCATAACTCTTAAGTTAATAGAGACATATATTCTTCAAAAATTTACACAATCATTATTTGATTAATAATTCTAATAACAAAAATAACGTTGGTAAAAATAATTTTACAATATAGTTTTTGAATCTCAATAAAAACCTACACCATTTCATTTCATCGTAGGTCATACCATGGACTAGTATTTAACCACTAAAATATTTAATTGTGTTGGATAACACCCATATTACCCATATTTCATGCAAAGAACAAAAAATAGAACCATAGGATGGAATTTTGTTTCCTTTCATTTTGCGCTTCAGTTTTACCTGGAAATTAATATCTTTATGAACAAATTGTACACACATAAAAAGAATTTCATTCTATTTAGAAACTTTTAGAGGTGTTTCATTCTTCATTACTAACATGAAAGAAATCAAGAATTCATTTTTCCATTGTTTCAACACTTGATATCATATAAAAAGTATCATTATATTCTTTTTTGAGTACACCAGTTGTTCAAGGTAATCGGTTTAAATCATATTATAGGATAATTTATTTTAAATAATAAAAATTTATTTTTCTTTTATCATTATTCCACCGGATTCTTCATATTTACTATATTTTACCTTATATTAATTGTCAATAAGATTATTTTAGGTTATATCCATTAATATATCCTAAAAATCATAACAGGAGACGTAATTATCATATTGACAAAAAGAAAATAACCATTTTTAGGATGATTGAATCATGACACGTTATTTTCAATCATTGACACATTAGGATTAATCAACGTCCTTATTTTCCATCATTAGTTCAAATCCTTCATAATGGGTTGTAATAAAAATGTGAATTATCATCGAATATCCAATTGGAGTGTGAAACTAGGTGTGATGTAAAGGAAATTTGTGTGTACATAGTAATGCTCTCGTCACACTAAAGACAGCTTTTTCTAAGGAATTACTCATAGGTACATTTGTTCCTAAACCACATCCACTTGTAGTATCTAGATATGGATGTAATTTTTGAATGAAAATTATAATATCTACATAAATAAAACATTACGATATTTTTCTATACTTATACTCATTTTCAATCAACATTTTAAGTTCCCTAATTTGTGTTGTCTTCAATATAGTTCCCACCGTTTTAACTAAGCTTCTCTAATACAAAGTGTAATGACCCTGACACCAATAACCTACAGGTGGTTTCTATACTATAACATTGGAATAAGATATATGGAATCAAATCATGAAGGACTAAATAGATTGGTAGTCTTGGTAAATTATATACATACATGTGTTGTGAATTTAAGGTAATTATTCATATTATAACATATAATTTTCGATGAAATCATCATTAATTTTAGTATTTCCTCTCATATCATTCATAGTACACTTCTACGATTCCTAGGAACAGAATAACAGTAAGGATGTGATTAAATTCTTGGTGATTCCTATGTAAACATGAATATATCATTAATCAATAATTACAATTAACATGGGAAGGTAAATAATTAATCTCACAATCTATGTAATCAATAAAATGATATGGAAATTCCTATAGATATAACATAAATGAAAAATTATCATGGATAATAATCAATATGGAAAGGAAAATAATTTAAATAAATGTAATTTAATAAATAACTTGACTACCATGATTATATCTGGAATAACCAATAGAGAAAGGTAAATATAAGAACCCAAATTCAATTTAATCAATAATACGAGAATGAAATAAATCTAGAGATAATATCACTAAGGGAATATCAAACATAATAACACAAGTAATGATCACTATGTCAATGTAAATATCTAAATTCGGATTGAATTTTATCAATAAAATGAAAATAAAATACATATAAAAATAATATCATTTTGAATATATCATGTTTAAAAAGATAATTCATAACCAATATATCATGGTAAATATCGAGGCACACATTCTACTTATTCAGAAAAATAATAATGATCTGAATCTACATAAAAATTCTTTATGAAAATCTACTGGAAAATAATAACATCATTCTTCTTTAAAGAAAGTATTAATTACGGGATCCCCTGATCTCAAGAATCATGCTACCACTACTAAAAATTATGATCTCAAGATAGTTTAAATATTTAGATACAAACCCATTTAATACTATAATACTTATTCGCCTCACAAGAATACTAATTCATTGATGAGATATATAATTATAGGACCCTTCTAACACAAAATTTACACAATAGTCATCATATATTTAATAATCTATGTAATACGAGAAGACTTTTTCTTATCATCAAATATCCTTATTAATTAATGTATATGGATTTATCAATATTTCCCTAGATAAAAACATAATATTTAAGGATGAATACATTATATTAAAAATATATATTCTTTATGTAATAAAAATATACTTGAAAAATATTATCAATATTTAGGGTATAGTCAATTTCAAATGATTATATGAATATAAAACATTCAAGGGAAATTTAATGAAAAAAAAATGAATCAAGAAAGTTAATTATAATTAATTCCTTATACAAAATGATCTCAAAAAATCAATAAAATAATTAAGGATGGTATCAATGAAACATATCCCAAGTAGATAATACGTAAAATAGAGGGTTAATTTCTTTTATGTATTGAAATACGAATAAAAACATTAAAAATAGAAATGTGAAAAATATTTTTAATAATTTGAAAATATATTTCTTAAAAATTATGCACAAAAAATATTTATAAAATAAATTTATTTTAAAATATAATATGAAAATTATTAATGAATATTTAAAACACTATGTGGCCAAGATTGTACGAAATTCACTATATGTCTTACATTTAAAAAAAATACTCCATTCATATTTTAGATAAAATCCAAAATAGACTTTTTTTTGAAAATGAGATTAATATGGAATTCTATTTTTCTTATAAAAAGTTAAAATTGGATTAAAAAATCATTAAAAAATCACTCGGATAATGTTAAAAAATTTATTTTGTTGAAATACATGGTTTTAGAAGAGAAATTATTTTCAAACTAATAGTTAATTAATGTGTGATTATATTAAATTTGATTTAAAAAAAATTAAGTACTAATTAATATTAAATTTTTTTCTATTACTTAAAAAAAATTAAATAGTAAAGATGTTATAAAATAATAAAAGGGTTTTAGGATCCAATTTTAAAATAATTACCTTCAAAATAAATTCATGCATAATTAGTCCCAATTAAAAATATATTATGAAATAATCCATCACAATGATAATAAATTTCAAGTGATAATTAATTAAAAAATAAATTATGTTTATCGAATGTAAATTTAAATGATAAATTTCAAATTACAAAAAATGATAACCAAAAGTAATTACACTTTAGATATTATAATATAAACACAATTATAAAGTAATATAAACCAATGAAAGGAAATTGAGTAATAAATTATCCTACAATATAAAAAAATTTAAGTCAAATTCATTTGGATTATATAAATAAATTAGGAACATAAAATACCATGAATTATTAATTAATTTTTAAATTAGTTTTCAAATGGAATTATATACCGCAGATAAAATAATTTAGTTATATAATATTACCATATTACTTAATAAAGGGAAACTAAGGAAAAGTCCCTTACTATACACTTTCATTCTGTTGAACATAATTTATCCCCCCATATAATTTTTTTAATAATTTTATTAATTTATAAAATAATAATAATAATAATTACAATATAATATCAAATCATCCTATGCCATTTTATCATCAGTTTGTTCATTATCGATTAATTGTTTAATTAGGTATGAATTACCTTGTTTTCTCATGTGTCTTTTTTCATGAATATTCCAGTTCATGTGTTTTTGATATGGATCCATTATCACTAGAATGAAATAAATTTAAAAAATTAAATTTTAGATATATATATATATAGATTCATTATTTAAATTTTATCATTGATATTAGTTAACATCACTTTTTTGGAGATAATTGGTTATATGTACGCATGTGAGAGGTTACCATTTTATTAATGGGTGAAATGTTAAAGAAGTGGGTGATATATTAAATTTAAATAATAAATATAATTTCATATATATCAAATATATTCAATAAAGTTTTACTTATTACATTCCATGCATATTTTAAGTCCAAAATTTATCACATCGCGTCATGAGGCCATGGTCCATCACAAAAATAAGTGACACCATCATAAATTAAAAGGAATTGAAATTAATAATATATATGTCACATTATAATCCATTAAGTGTAATAATATAATAAATATAAGGTCAATGTGTTATAAATATCATTATATGTGTATTTTAATGGTGGCCTTAGAAGAAAAATCACTTGGTTCATGAGCTGGTCGTTCACCATACACGCTATCAAAGGTTTCGTTTCCCATTTGATATAAGATGAGATAGATATAGGTCATTACCTTAAGATAATTAAATATCAGATTATGGAAGAAACCACAGTTTTAATATTATCACAATTTAAAAATTTTTGATTTTGTTGTAAGAAGAAAAAAAAATAAAAACACTCCTTTAAGAATGTAATATGTTTGTTAGATAACTTCTTTTGGATTACAACAGAATCCTTCTTAGGACCTATTTATGATAAAAAAGGATATATGAGGCTTATAGGGGATTATGAATGTGGTTATTTGGATATATTTTAAAAAAAATCATTTGGGAGAGTTAATAGTGGGATACGGGGTGGATTTTATAAGTGGGGGAGAGGATAATCATGGAATTTTTAAAAAGATTATTTTAAACCTATGTATTTATGTTGAAAAAACCCTCACAAATTGATACTTATCAATCGTTATAGGTTTTTATGTAGAAATATATCTAGAAAATTTATGGTGTAATAGTTTTTAGGTCATTTTATCCATTATCATTTGAGTTTATGGCTCTAGTAAATCCATTTTTACCTTAACTAAAGAAATAAATTATTGATTATTTTAATATTCATAATGGTAAAAAATTACTCAGAAATTATTTTTAATATAAATTTTTACAATTTATAATATTTAAATAATTTTTCCTAATTATATTCCTATAAGTGGATGAATCTTATTGAAAATGGTCCCTATATACATGATGAAAAGGTAAGTTTTCAAAGAACAAGATTATTATAATTGTAGAATGTTTTAATTTAAAAATTCATTATGAAAATGATTCCCATGAATTAAATGAGGTGAAATGTAATATTAATAAACTAATTTTACATTATAAAATATGTACAAAATAAATTATACCTGAAAATTTCATTATTAAAAGTGGGGTTTCCATAAAAATCATTATATATTACAAATAATTGAAAATGAAATTATATTGAAAAATAAAAAACATTCCCCTAAATGAAATTTTTATATGGTGATTTTTGAAACTATGAATATTTTTAAAAAAAAATTACTAATATTGGAAATAATTTATTTTAAATGATGTGAAAAAAGCAAGTCTAAATATTCTTATTGAGAAAATACCATTTTTAGGAAACAATTATTTTCCTTTAAAATGAAATTTATTTTATTTCTAATAAATATATACCCATAATTTTTATAATTTAGTATTTTCTATTAATACACATAAATTTAAATAATATTTATAATATTTTACTATATTATGGTTCCTTTAGGTTTAGGTTTTCTGGTTAAACAAACTATCATAGAAATTAAATTTAATGAAATATATTTTTTTGTTTTTATAGCCTCAGTGTTTAATTTTTTCATACTCTATAAAATTTAATATTATTATTTTCAAATCATAGGGTGTTACGTACCTAACCAATATCAAGGCTACTAATACAATAAAATCTACTTCATCAATGTTAATAATTTTTCTATACCCACTAAAAATTGTCAACATACCACTAAATCACTTCTCACAGTTATTGACACAATTCAACATATGATATAATATCCATAAAATAAAAACTACTATGACACAATCATATAATGATTCATGATTCATAAATCTGGAAAATAATTAATAAAAAATTATAAAACATAATTATCTAATCCCATTAACCATTTTAGTCATTCCTATCTAATGATTTGAATATCATAGGTATTTCATTATTTTAAGAGTTAATACTTTTATTTGGTCATTGACTCAGATAATTACATATTCCATAAGAATAACACATTAATTCATAAACGGTGCCTTTGGAAAATCATTATTTCCTTCAATTGTAAAATTAATTTTTCATCCGAAATTTATATCTTAGTGCCATTTTCTTCAACATAAAAAGCTTGTTCTTATTCCTCAAAGACATTCACATGAGTGACTATTCCCAAATTCTCGACATATTAGAAGATAAAAATCCATTCATACATAGTGTCTAGCACCACATATCTCAGTGAACCATAACATTCTCCTTTATTGTTTGTCCAAGAGCTGGACAAGGTAAATTTTATCAATCATTTATCATGATATATAATTTGTAATAATCGTATTACCCTTCAATCAATTTATAATTAGATTCAGTGTCTCATTATCAAATTCTCCATAAAATTCAATTTTATCAATGATTTTTCTCATTCTAAAAATTTAATGAAAATCATCATAATATGAGAAAAAATAAACAGAGATAAATTATAAAATATTATTCATAGCATTTTTAAATCACAATACTTTATTTTCATTCTATATAATCATAAAATTAATATTTTTTATCCATGATAACTATCTATTCAAATCCATTATGATTTTTTATAAAAAAAATTGATTTATCCCTTGAATTCCTTCTGAGAGTGTTCAACATGGTGCATAGTAAGGGTACGATAACTATGATGTGGAATGATGGATGTCATAAAATCAACCAAATATTTTTGCATTATTACCGTTATATGAATCTGTTCTAAATACACATCAAATTCTAGTATCTAGATTTTTATTTTCATATAAAATACCCAAATCCATTATTTACGATATCATTAGATGTTATCTTATACATAGGATTATCCAAAGGGTTATCACTACAGTTTTATAATACTATATTCTAAATGGTAACTAAGCCCTATATTGATACCAAGTATAGTGACACTAACTATTTTTTTAAAATATTTCGTCTTTTGAGTTGAATATTAATTAAATAATATAATGATTGATTCTTGAATTATACATGTCTAGTGAATTTGGAAACATGGATATATAATCATCTAGTGTATAATGAACTACATAATCTCCAATTATGTTCATCAAATGTAGAACCCTTCTTCCACATATCACACATGATATATTTCTTAATAACATAGTGAAAATTAAATATAAAAAGGGTGAAGTTAGATACATATTATGGGAAAAAAATAAATATATCAATTCCATATTTGAAAAAATATTGGCATAATGTTATGAGAAAATGAACATAACATTTGAAAACCATATCCTATATAATAATGATCATAAAATTTATTCATGGAATAAATCATGGATGTTTATAAGACATTGATCATAACAAAATCAACTATTATAATCCACGAGAGCATAAAATTGGAATAAGAAATTAGTTTTTAGAATAAATAGACATATAAATTTTACAACTATTATAAATAGATATAAGTTCACTTATTATTTAATAAAATGAAATAAAAACCTCAAATAAACATTTATTCATGAATCCATGTCCAGGGTAAGTATTGTGGATATGAAATCACGTCCACTTATAAACTTATGGACAAGGAAAAAAGGATTATCAATAATAATAGACAGTTGAATGTCAGGTCAATGAATAATATTGGGAACATGAAATCATGATAATATATAACACACAAAGATAAATAATAAGTATGGGATCATTGGATCATATCCCTGGAAAATCATATGTAATATCATAAGATGTTATCATAGAGGAAAAATTCTGTTAAATAATCATTGGAATTTTATGTGAAGAATATAAAAGTTTCAATTTGAAATAACCTTCTTTAACAATAAAAATATTACAATATTTAGGAAATTTATAATTGAAAATATCCTTCCAAACATATATTGGATGATCCAAATCATTGATCAATCATGACAATGATAAAATTCATTTAATTCGTTTACATAAAAATAGAACATTACATCCTAATTGTTGTAGAAAATGTCAAAACGTTACTCAATGATAAAATAAAAAAATATATTTATATTAATTGTTTTAAGAATTAATACATTTTTAACAATGAATATAAAATAATTTGATAACAGTAAAAAATATTTAAATGATTTAATAAATTATTTATTTTGGATGAAAAAGTGATTTTTATCAAAGACAATAATAATGTTAATTTTTATAAAAATTTATTTTCATTATCTATAAAAATTAATTATGAAGAATATGAAAGGAAAACATATATTTTCAATGAATTTATTGTTTTTATTAAATGAAATGATTTTATTTTGTAGTATATTTTAAGATTTTATCCTTGGACACTTCATCATAAACATGATTAACACACTATTACATTATGACATAAAACTCATACAATATTTGTGACATTTGAATTAAAAGTCCCGTTAAAATAATGAAAAATAGATGTATATGAAAACAATAATAAAATTAAAAAAAATAATCATAACAATATTCATGGAGATTATATACAAAAATTAAAATAAATAAGTGGTGATCATGGAATGTGTATCTCAGAGATAAAATTGAGATTAAAATTCCTTATTTCAAGCCTTGAATTTCATTATACATGGTCGAATAAACTGTATAATAAATACAGATTTATTATATGTTTATTACTTAACCATTATAACATTAATCCTAAAATTTATGATTTACTTTTGAAATACTGTTATCTATTAATAATCAATTTTATTTATTAAAATCACTATTCTAGATGATAACTACATTTTTCAAGCATGTTTCTCTTCGGCAATCCTGATCATTATAAATAGATCATGAATAATTAATATATATAATACTAATTTTTATAATAAAATTATAAATATTTATTATATACATATTTTAAGGCATTCATAAAATCTAGAGATGGAAAAATGAATTGCACTATCCATTTAGAAGGTAGGTTGTACGTACACATGACCACATCATTCAATTATTGACGAGTGGAAGGAAATATAGGTAAATATAAATCCAAATTTCAAAATAATAATTATATAATAAATATAATATATATGCATTAAATACATTCTTATTACAATTTGATTTAAAAGAAAATGGAAAATGAATCACATCTCTTCTTAGAGGTGGTAGTCCACACTTTCTGATGAGTGTTGTTATCAATTTCCAACAATTTGGAAAGCAAGAATGTATATATTATATTATCATTATAGTAAAATAATTATGTCATAAATATCATATATAAACATTAAACTCATTATAATAAATATACTTTAAATATGGTGATTGAAAAATAAATGTGTCTCTATGTGAAGATGATAATTCATACATATGCATGAGCAAACAAGTTTCCATAATATTATTTAAATCCATCGAATGAATGTGTTTTAAAATTAATAAATATATTTCATAATATTTTTTATATATTTTTTATTATTTTATGATGAATATCATATATTTATAGTATATATAATATAGGTAAAAAATATCGTTGGGTTAAGGTGATTTCTTCTTCACTGAAATATCTATATTGGACAAACTCATAGGGATCATAGGGATGGCCATTAGGGATGACTAAATACTATATAATTTTGATAAATATGTGATTTTGGGATTTTTTTAGGATATGGTTGAGATATAAAGATCAATATGATGTGGAGAGGTGAGAGGAGGGGTTCCCTTTTTTTAATTGATGGGAGATAAATCTAGGGATTTAATAAAATATTAAATTATAATAAAGTCATTATCTAAAAAAATTATTATAAAAGGGAATTTATTTTAATATATTTTAGAGTAGGGTTTAAATACCATCAAAAAGTAAAAAAATTGGATTTACATTTATTTTTATCTTTATTATTTTGATTGACCTCTATGTTAACCAATTTTACCTCTAATCGTAGTAACAACATTTTTATTCATAATGGGTTATGAACTTTCAAATGAGGGAAAAATTGTCTCCTTAATAAAATTTCGGAGAAATTTGGGATAAAATATTATCCCCCCTTAATGCCTTAATTTTTTTAATGATTTTTAAATTAGTTAATAATTTATTATTTAGATAAATTAACATTAATGGCAAATTTGACATTAATAATTTTATTTCACTTAAGAGACCATGATAAAAAATTAATTAGAATTATATAATTTAAAAAATCACTAATATGTAATATTTAAAAAAAATCATTTAACATAATAAAATAGACAAATCATTTTACTTTTATAATTTCTAAAATAAATTTATTTTTCTTTTAATCGTATAAATATTGTATTTGAATAACATAATTATTCAAATAAAATTTTAAATGAGTTAAAATATTGGAGGTAATTTAATTTTTTAAAAATTTACATTTATATTCATATATAATTTTTTCCCTTATGTTCCCAAATAAAAAATTATTTAAACTCATAGAGTAACATTTTATAAATATAATTACTTTAAAAATTATTTAGGTCATTTTGTTGGGAAATATTTCAATTAAAATGAATATTTCAAGAATAAAGAGATACTTTTAGAATTTAAATCTTCAATTAAGAATGAATATGAAAAATTATTGACTTATCACATAGTAGTTAGCCACATTTACTCAATTTACCCTTTACCGATGTGAGAGATTATACCATTAATAATATTCATATTGAAAAAAATAAAAGTGATATATTTAATAAAATTGGGCCTCTTAATTAGAAATAATTATTATATTTAATCAAATTAAATACCATAAATTCTAATAAATCTTTAATCAAATAATTGTGTAAAATGTTATGAAAATAGCTTTTTAGAAACATGCCTTCTTATGTATTAAAATATTTTTACTAATTTCAAATAAAATATTCCTCAAAAAAATATAATTGATTTATATTTAATACTAATAGATTAAAGAAATATTAATAGTAATCCAAAAATATTATTTTATGTTATGAGTAAATTAATATAAAATATTTTTCTCAATTCAAATCATTATTTTTAACTATTCAATTAAAAATCTATCATTTCAGAAAAATATCATAATTTCAGCCTTTTTTAAATGTGAAATAATATTTTTTAAAATGATCTCCTTATTATAAATAAATTTATAAACGATTCAAAAAATAATAGTCATATTTTCTTATGAATTTAAAATAAATACCAATTTTTGGGAATAATACGTCTTTTCTAAAATTTGATCACATAATGTTTACAGATTCATCCAGACATGTTTTTTATAATGAAATATATAAATATATTTTTAATAATGTTATTAGTCATATTCATACATTAAAATACAATGAATAGGTGATAAAAATTATGTTTTTGTAACAATATTTCACTCTTATTGTAAGCTTGATGTTTTGTGACGTTTACACTATCAAACATGATGCCTTCCATAAAAAATCCTTTGGTGTTACAAGTGATTAGAAAATAACATTAAATATACCTAAACAACAATATATAGTATAAACATCTTCACTATTCAAGACATGTAAAATAGTATACAAAAATATCATGGGGATTTGAAACACTTATTAAATCTTTACTAGTTATCAATAGGAACAGACATGATTTGTGTATACAATATCAAAAACATTAAATGAATCTAAAAATATATCCATTAATGTCTAAAATTCCCCTTATAGTTTACTGACAATTTCCTATTCAACTACTAAATTTTATTGAGCTTTTAGATCTAATTTAACCATACCACCATATTTTACTACATTTTAGTGCATTAAGGCACATCCCCCTCGAGTGATCCCACATTAGAACACCATATACAACATCATCTCATTTAGACCAATAATAAATAATCTAATAAAATTTTGAAATATAAATTACCATCAATCCACAAATTTTTATAGAGTATCAAAGTCCATAGAGCATAGAAATATTGTTACCTAAAATAATTCCAATGGATCATCACAAAAAAATAAATAAATAAAATATTTACCAGCTTGGATGTCTACTAACAAACACATAATGGGTTTAAATAATAATTTATGAATTATTCTATGGAATAATACCATTTTGGTATTTATTTTTTAAAACTATTCAATTCACCAAGTAGTGACATCAATTCCAAAAATCCACAAAACTCCAAATTCATGATTGAAAACCATCAGTTCTCATAGTGAAATCTACCACTTCATAATGGAAACATCATCCCAATTTTTTCCAAGAAAGAACTCATGGACCCATATATCATATTTTTTCACATGAAACACTCATATAAAAACATAGCATATTGTTAAATATCAAAGATTCATCATAAATTTAGATTATACGAGTCATATAATATAGAATTGATTCCTGATCTGGTCTCATTAACCAATAGGATATAAATTAGAAAACATTTACCTAAAATAGATTTATTCTTGAACGAAGGCCATATAAAAACATATAATAAATATCCATGTTCTTTCCATATCTAGGCTGATAAACTATATGACCTTAGAACACATTAAAATTGGAAGGGTGAATATAGGTGTAAAAATATTCTTTAGAAGAGGTTTATAGTGTTCCCACAATGTTATGAATATGTAAAATTTTTCTAACGGAATTGTGAAGTTATTAATCACCCATATAGAGAGACACAACATAATAAATAATCCTTATTCACCAGTAAAGGATATTCCAAGGAGGATACACCAACAATGTGTTGGTCATACCTAAATCCACAATGTGACACTAGTTATTGTGTAGTACAAAATATGATACACAACCCCCATATTCAAGGAACACCGTCTTTACAAAAATTTTAGTGTTTTCATAGTAGCTTCATAAAAACAGTTCGATCTACTACCTTATCTCACTTACATTGGTGATGTCTTACTCATTTTATGGACTCAATGATCATCAAAGTAGATTTGTAATTTAATTTTTTCCTCTTTTTATTAGAGAACTCTTCTTGAACTATAGTCCTTAGTTAATTCACATGAAATTAATTCTCAAATAATCCAAATGTTCAACACTGCTATTCCAAAATATCAAGGCCTTCAATAAACAACATTTTTGTTGCAAATATATGTCAATGTTCATGATCTCAAATACTTCAATAATGATTCCAACATTAATGTGGCTTCTAGAGTTCACAGAACTCTATGTATTCGTGGAACACCTACACTTCACCAAACTCACATTCATAGAATTATTTCAAATCATTTAGTTATTCACTAACCATTTCAATATGATTATTCTCATTAAGAGTTCCTATATAATGGTGTTCATAGACTTCATTAATTAGGGGATATTCACCCCATTCCACAAATTATTCTCATTTTTACAAATGAGGGGTGGCTATCAATTTACAGGATTAGAAAATCATGAAGATCACATGATCTTGATAGCCAATTCATGAAGCTCTTTAGTCTTTCTCATGAGTAAACTTTAGTCATGATTATCCAATGAAATATTCCAATGCAAAAATATTCCAATAGTTGTGAACAACACCATATTTACATTGAAAATTCATAAACCCATACATTTTCAGAAATATCCAAACTCTATTAAACTAATCCTTTAAAAAACTAATTCCATTACACTATATTGTATATTATAATATTTATCGTCATCTTCATGAAGCTCTAAATCTTCACAAAACTCTATCCTTTACAAAATAAATTACTTCTCCGTGTATTTAATGAAATAATATGAAAAACCATATTTCATTATGATTGTACATTCTTATATATTATTAGCTAAAAAATTTGGAAATAGTATAAAATGATTCCATCTTCAACATTAAATACATATAAAACATAATATAACTTCTCTTGCAAAATCCCTAATCAATCGACTATTGATTGACAACAAACAAAAATGAAAACAAATTTTCATCAGTGCTAGACCTATGTTCCAAGAAAAAAAATTCTATATCAAAATTTATGTTTTTCATGATACATATTGATACATTGAAGGCTATATAATGGATTGTGAAAAAGAGTGATTAATGAAGCATGTGTTCTAGATTGTTTGTATGAGAAGGAGAGTATGCTTAAAAAGAATTTAGAAAAATTTATTTTACTTCTATTTATAAAAAACCTATCCATGTAATTATAAGGTATCCTATGGTAGAGGACAATCTTCACTAGACGATACATCTATTACCTAGTATAGATATTCCAAGTACATATTTAAATCTATTTTATATATACAATAGATTAAACTTCCCCATCAACCTTCTCATGAAGCTCTTTGATTCTATTGAACCTTCCAAACATATGTAAACACAAACCCTATATATAAACCAAATTTTGGGGAAAAAATATGAATATCAATTTTCAAAAAAATCCTTTCAATAAATTTACCTTTTTTGAAATTCCCAAACCTCCATCAACTCATAAAAGTGAAAGTCATTAAAAATATCCCATTATAAGAATTATTATCCCAAAATAGAGTTTATAAATATATTTTATTTCATAAATAATATATAAAAAAATAATTACATTTCCCATTTACAATTACGAAAATGATATAATACTACATCACACACACCTAATGTAGTCAACAATGTTTTTCCAAGATACTCACATTGATCGGAAAATTGGTTTTAAAATTTTATTAAAATGATATACATTGTAAATATCAACTCTTATATTATATAATTAAAATTTTAAACATTTTATAAATTTTTTAATATGTATTTATCCTATATTGGCTATGGGATACTCACCAAAAAATTATATTTCTTACATACACTATAATACCTCAACCACACATCATCTCAAAAACACTTGAGTTCTTCCCAAACATCCTAATCCAACCCATTAGATTGGGTTGGATCAGAGGTGATGATAACCTTAGGTGACATCCCCAAGACAGTAAAGGCTGGACATAAATTTCAAGGGCATAATAATATTTTCGGGGATGATTTACCCATAAGAATAAAAAATTCTATAAGTTAAAATAAAATCATTTAATTATTAATATATGATACCTAAAAAATAATAACTATAAAAAAATAAAAAAATAGAGACAAAAATTTATACGTGATAATGTTATAAATATGTAGACACAATTAAACCAATGGACATTTTAAGGAAATATAACCAATTTAGAATAACTCCAAATACATAGAGAGATAACAGAAAGCTCTAAAAATACATTTGTAGATGTTTCAATATGATTATCCAATAGTGAAGTATGATATATTTTTCTTTATATTGAACTTATATAAAAATCTATAAATGCACCAATATGACCAAGTAGGGGGTGGGTATAGAAATTTTTATTTAATCCCTAAATATTTTCCAACACATGATGGTTGGATGATATTATGTTAGAAAATTTTATAAAACAAAAGATATATGTAGAAAAAATATAATATAGATCCAGAACTATGTTCTATGAAAATATTCATTTTAAAAATTATCACTATTTTAATCCAAATATAATAACCATGCCATTTCCAATTACACACACACATTCATGATACCATGAATCTCCCAGTACTCGTGATTGGTGAGTTATCATGTCACCATGTTGTCAATTAGTAAATTCCATTGATAGCTGAACTTTTGAATATAAGATATACAATCATTTATTTATTTGTTATTGAAATTATAGCTATGATTCTTCCCCATGAATGTGAAAATATGATAACAAAAGATTATAGGTTTTCAACAACAAGTCATTTATTTTAAAATTAAATTTCTAAAAAACTATTAATAAAAAAATCTAATGTGCATCGTTCCCAAATCTAGGATTGAAGAACTAAAAAATAGGTTTTTAAAAACAATTAGTAGATATAAGTTCAAACATAAATCCTTCCTTCTTTAGAACATCTAGAATAGTAGAGAAGCTACATAACCTAAAATGGTTGAATAAAAAACCACTCATGGAAACCTCTAGATCTGGTCTTGAATCATCCGTCCATTAATTGATCCAATAATATCTCATCATGATTCTTATCATATGATATAGATCTATCCATGAATGATTATATATATGAATCTGTGATAGAGTATTTTTTTATATCTATGGAGAACAAGAAAAAAAATGACACATCCAAGATATCAAATATCTTACCACCACTAATTCTACATAAAATTATTTTAGATCATAGGTAACCACTAAGAGTCCATTTTGAAGGATAATAGTTTGATATAATAGATGAAAAATAGAAGAAACTGAGTTTTTGTTTCTTAATCAATGTTGAAAACATCATTTTTTATAATTTAATTTCCATCACAAAATTATCCATTATGTTTTTTAAAAATCATTTACACGCAAGTTTCTCTAAATGGGAGAGACACTTGGTTGCATCACAAAGTTTGGAAATCACTGCCCTATCAATGCACTGATGATTTAAATAAATATATTATTGTATGGTTGTTTCTAAGGGATTTTAAAACCATGAACATGATTTTCTACAAAGGTTTTCAAACAACATGGTTTATCATGTGAATCTATATAGGTTAACTAACCCATATTTATAATTGTGTTCCTACCCAATAAATCTCAAACAGTTAGTCACAAATTCCTAGAGATATTGGTTGGTTTCCTCAGACACAATCTATAAAATCTCATTACTAAACAATGAATTATTTAACATCAAAATTCATAATAAATTGTTAATGTAACTAAAATTTTGGGCATTTTATTCTCCCCACCATTAGAATATTCGTCCATATAATGTGGTGGAGTGGAATTTATTTTTAATAGATAGAGTTAATTTTCTAAAAATTCAATCTCAGAATCCTATGTATCATTCTAAATATGATCATTCTTTCAAATGACACTTTCTGAATAGATACCTTTTTGATAGAATATTTTATTATTTAATTCCATGAACTTTATTAACAAATTAATTATTGTATCATCATTTTCAAGATCATTATTTTCCTACGAAATTACATGATTAACATCATGTTGGTAATTCTTCAATTTAGATATCTAAATAAATAATTGGGAAAGTAAACATTAGTGGTAAATAAATTCAATAATCCTAATCAATGATAAATTATAATATTGTAGAAGGTGAAATGTTGGGAGGATATATTTTCCCTTTAATACCAAAACTATTATTCCATAGACATAGATAGATTCTCAAGAAGAAATGATTAACCATATAAAATGAAAATTGTCAGTTACAATGATACACATATGATTTTTGATCACTTTAATACAACACAATCCCATTTCTCTTTATCTAAATATTTTCCATCATCTCATTTATATGGCTATATCTGAAAAGTTATGTCTCACTATTTTCTAAAAAACATATTGGGAACAATAAGAATATCCACTAATATATCTTAAGGGATCCACATTTGTATAATTTTGAATACTATTTTTGTATGATACTCCAATAATTGTATATGGTCATATCATGAGCCTATAGAGTCCATAAAAGAAGAACTAATCATGTATTCAGACATTTTGATCTTCCATTTTGATTTTCTATCCATCTAAGGATGATAAGTTGTTCTAATTTTTATTCAGGAGGCATGTTCCTACTACAAGTATTTTCAAAATTGATAAATAATCCTAGTGTCTTGGTCAGAAACAATTGACACGTATATTTCATTAAACCTTATAACATCCTGAATGTAGTTTTTTACTATTTACTCTACCATATTGAATTTAAGAATTAGTATGAAGTGATTTGGATTTTATATTATCCATAATCAATTTAATGGTATCCTATTTCCATAATAATATTGGTAGACATGTCACAATATCCATATCTAGATACACTCATTTTTATAAGGTAATAGGTATAGAATTAAACATACCTAATAACCATTGTTTCTCAACCTGGACATATTAAAATTTAAGGCATATCAAGAAACTAGAACACATTCGTACTCCTTCAAACCCAAAAAATTATGCTCTCGTAATATTATACATATTCAGAATATGAGGATGAAAATCCCATCTTCATAGGTTGTTTATTGAAATAAGTTATTCTTAATATTTCAGAGGAAATAAAATTTCAAACTGAAAATAATAAGAAAAATTAATCTAGAATTTGTCCCTCAATAGTGTCCCCACCATTGAGTTTTGAACTCACAGTAATACATTTTGGATCATATGTCTGAGAATCTTTAATTATCTCAATCATATAAGTAATAATATATATTTTAAATAAAACCACAATAATATCTTGTTCATGAAAAATGAAATAAATATTGACTATATCTGAAATCAATTTTCACTAATCTAAATCCTCCTTAAAAAAATGAGTAATTGATCTTCTACAAAATGAATATACCATGGAATTTCATTTACCTAAGGTATAATTCAAGATAATATCAGTCATCTAATGATATTAAATCCATTTTTAATGCCTTGAATTAAAATATCGAAACGAGATGATGTGATTAAAGGTCATATAATTAAAGAAACCCATGGACATATCACTAAATAGATAATGACAAAGAGTTAACAAGGAATTGACTATAAATACATAAACCAATTCATGTGTTTCTTAATTATTCTCATGAACTCTAAAATTTAATTATAAAAAAGATACGACATAAAATTCATACATGAGAAGACATCACAAAAAATATTTGGATGCATCAAAATTTAACACATTTCCTCATTATGACTTTGGATATATTATGATATTTACTTACGTAAACTATGCCATATGCTATTCTAAATATTTCATTCGCTCATCACACCACGTGAAATATTAGTATTTCATCATTAAATTAAAAATCATATAGGAATGTAATTAAAATATATAAATTATATGTTGTTGTTATCTTACTAATCTAGGGTAACTGTATTTACTAGAGTCATTTTTTAAGGGTGTACAAGAGAAATTATCTTATACCAATTCAATAAGTTTCGTGAATATTGATTTTGAAATGATGTGTCCATGGAAATGTGCTTCTTGTTACAAAATAACACACTCTAAAAGCTTAGAATAATAGAAATTTGGTCACAAGATACCCAAAAATATGACCATGTATTATTCTTGATCATTATTTTTCATGAAATACAATAAAAAATAATTAAATAATATGACAAGAAATTAGTAATTATACCATAAAAAAGACATCATTCATCAACTCCATATTCATGTATTGTTCCTTCATAAGACCAAAGAGAATAACCACATATATTCATCATGAAAATAAAGAATCCTAAAATCATTCATCTGAATATCCTCTTATAGAAATGGATGTTATTAATACTTTTTGTATTAAATAAATCATAATGAACCACAATGATCCACTAAATTAATCAATAATATCTTCAAATCATGGAAGAGGATATTGATTAGTTATTGTATCCTGGTTGAGATTATTATAATCTTAAAAAAATATGAATAATTCTTTATGAATTCTTCAAAATAAGAATAATTGATACATATAGAGACATACTAGGCCAAATAAAACATTTAATTTCTAAAATTTTCTAGCTCAAAATATAATTCAATAAATTAAATTGGTACTACTCTATATGATAGAATAAAAATTGTATTGTTCCTTGGTTGGTGATCCATTAGTAATCCAATTACTCATTCTGGAGGAAACCCAAATATATATTTGTGGAAGAAGCTAGTAAACAAATCCATAATGGTTGGAAAATATATATATTTGGTTACCTTAGTAGTTCCCAAATTAAAAATTATTAAATAGAAAGACATTGCCTTATCAATAAGTACCATAGGAAGCATTCTTATTGAAATCAAATCCCAATCACCTATAAAGAGGAATTTAACACAATATAAATATTTGAAACTAATGATCCATGAACTGTATTTGATGTTATCCTTAAAGGATGCTTACCAATCCATTCCGATATTTTTTAAATATTTCTATCTGAAGAATAAATATATCCCAAACAAATTGACACCCATCAGTAGTTATAGAACATGTTATAGACTAATAGTATTAATGATCTCATTAGTTTAGTGGGTTTTGATGTTTGTAGGAATGTAGGGCCATATTAATACATAATCTCACATAAAAAATCCCACGAGCTGTAATAAAATATTATGATGTTCATGTACCAAAAAACTATTTATTAATAGTATAATTCAACAAAATATTACATCACATCACTCAATGAATATATTGAACCTTCTCAATCATATTCTCATCACCATACCATTTTATAACCACTACTGACTTCTCCTCGTTTCTATGGACTGATTATATTTCATGAGGAGTAATGTTGTTTCAAGAATAAATTTTTGTTTCTAGGTTCTGAGGATGAGAGATGTTCTAGAGAGATCCTCTAGTTGATTTATAATGTGTCTATGATACATGATATGTATCACTAGTAACTATGTTTTACGATAAATGAAAAAAATGTTGAAGATGTTACATCTGTTACATTTTTTACAGGCCGAAGAAAGAAAAATACAATATACATTTACATAAGAAAAATGTATACATAGGAAACAATTTATCAAAATTTAAGGGCATGAAGGATATTAACCCGATTTAGTGTTAGAAGTCTAAGGTGTAAAATTCCTTGAGAATTTGTTTCCCTATTCCTATTGTTCAAAATATTAGAGGTCTCATATGTTCCTATGGAGAAAAACATACAACCATAAATAGTATTCCAAGAAAGATACATTTTCACCACTATCACCATTTAAACCATATTTGTATAATATCTAATATATTGGGTACGTATATTAGAATTAATTTTTGTCCAAAATATGAATTCAACGATGCATTCCTTGAAAAATTAAAAACTAATTCAAGAGAAAAATGGAGTATGGTCATAAAAACAACAATATATTTCTTCACTGATATATTATCTTAATCCAGGATAAATAAAACCATTATTTTATATATATTGAATTTTTAGATAAAAAATATCTTTTTGAACAATTCGTTAATTTCCTATCATGTATGACAATTGTTAAATTTTTCATGGAAATTTAAATCTCTTCATTATCAAGTAATATCTTTAATCATATACACCTTTAACATTATCATTTTCCCAACTGGTGTACCATGGAAATAAAAAATATGATTCATTAAATTGAACCGAACATATAAATGTTGATCTTCGAAAACCCTATGAAATATTGGTGGATTATATTTTTCAAATTACAATGAAATATCCACTTTACATGGTTCATGATTTCGATTTCCCATAACAATTTCTTTAAAATATTGACCAATTTTTTACAATATTTATCAATTCAGTCATGGATTAGGTGAATCGATATTTTAATTGCCTTTTCTTACTAGATTCAATAACATTGACCTTGTTCCATTTATCTATAGCCAAAAAAACACCACATATTCATCATATTCTAAAAACTAAAGGATGAGAATATTACAAATCACCTTAAACTAAATTCTTTACAACCAATATTTATGTTTTTTAATACTTTATCCTTTTCATAGAAATAATCAAATATCTTATATAAAATTTATTCCTAGAGGGATGTTTCAAAATTAATGTATGATATGATACTATCATTGACTAATACTGTGAGGTTGAGAATAAAACACACTTATAATTATTTAGGACACCTTTATAGACAAACCACACAAGTTGAATTATGATTAACAAACAGAGATACATAATGTATTTTATTTTCAGAATTACAGGTTTTCACATTATTATTTACATACTATCATCCAAAAATACAGATGGACTAAACATGATTGGTGTAATTTATGACATCCCACCCTACCCATTGGCATGGGCTGGGTGAGAGGAACAAATACCATTTAGTGATATCCCTAAGACACCCAATTCTATTAATAAATTAAACTAGATAAATAAACCAATAGAATATAATTTTCCATAATGAATTATCATAACATGGAAAAATAAAATTAATATAATGAAAAGCAATTATATGATGCATGAATAAAAATGATACAACTCAAAATAAATCCAAATAGACAAAAACGTAAGTGCAAAAGAAACAATGTAAAAATGGATTATACAATGAAACCAAAGGATATTAAAATATAGGAATATAGATGGTGAAACTGTCCAAATACATTAAGGGAGAACTCTTAGATCAAAGAATCAATGTGTGAAAGTACATTCATTATACACCACTAAAGATCTATTATTCCTATTACATTTATAAATCCTAGAAAAAAACATATAAAAACACACAAATTTTCCGATGTAGGGGTGAGTATAGAACTCTATATATTAGTCCTGGAAACTTTTGAAATACGTTCCACTTGGAAGAGATAATGTTATTATATATTATAAAATAGAAGAGAGGAATACAAATAGTTTGGTTCAATGAAATAGAAAAGTTTCATTAATAGATATCATTAAACAAAGTTTATCACTCTTTATTACCCCTTGTAATAACCTTACGATGTTATCACACAGACAATCACTCACACTCACACACTCCGACCAACATTTTTGTGAACCAAAAATATTCCTATACTTGTGAGTGGTGAGTCATTCTATCTCCATGTCATCACTTGGGGATAGAAATTCATAGTGGAACTTCTAACCACAAGTAATTAACAATTTTACATATTTATAGTGAAACAAGAAACCCTAATTCATACCAATTCATATGAAAAGATATTGACCACATATTCCATGTTTTTTTCAGATAATTCATTTGAAAACAAATTTATTTAAATAATTTAATCGTACACATTGTATGTATCATTATAAATACAATTATTTATGAACTAAAACTCATATTGACTAAAATAAAATGAAGGATAGGTATTTAATGATCATTATTTAATTTTCTAGAATGAGTAGAATGAGAGAGAAGCCACATAAATCAATAAATTTGATGAAAATAGAAAGTAGAACAAGATAGACAATAGATATAAACATGAATATTATTTCCTTCAATAAATTCAGAAATATCTCACAATGATACACCTAAGGGAATATCGATCTTTCAATAAATAATTTCATATATTAATCATTAATCGAGAAAATGAGTAGATATAGAGAGATCTTGGAAAAAATAATGAATTACCATCTCTTCTATAGATCTAACCCACATTGTTTCATCAAAACATTCATTTAGATCCATGATATGAACTAAGACTCTTTAAGTAATTAGAATACTTCGTGATCCTATATGAATTATAAGAAAATGTGTTTTTTTTGGGGATTAAATTTTTGTTAAACACTAATTTTTTGAGCATTTATATAACCTCATATGATTACGCTGCACATGTTTTCAAATTTTGTACCAACTATAAACAAACTACTACATCCAAAATTATGATATGTGTCATTGTGGGACATAATTTTGAAAAATATATTCCAACCATGTGACACTACTATCAATCAACTAGTCCATCGAATTTTTATGAAACATGTTTTTTCAAAACATTCTCTATATGTGAACATGCCACTATCCAGAGGATCCCAACCCACATGGTTTTCCAAAAGAACCTGTAGTGTTTTGGAAAAGAAAACACCAACCACGCCCCCAATTATAGACTCCCAAACCATTTAGCATGATTTTAATGATGATAGTACATGGTTTCCCCTAACCATACTACAATTACGAACCACTCCAAACACATTCAAAACACTAAAAATTAATATAGAGACTCAAAAAACTCATCCAATGTGTTATATAAGATTAAAATACATAATAAATGGGTAATGCACTCAAAATTTGAAATGTTATAGGACACCTTACTCAAATCCAATTATATTTTAGCTACCAAAAATATTGACTGCACGAAACACTACAGATGAAATATCTATAATAGAATTTACTCATACTCATATACTAATTATATAAGTTCCTACCCTGAAGGAGTATCTTCACCAACATAATAATAAGCTAAGAACAATATTCACATTAAAACAGATGTAAAACACCATCCTCCAATAATTATGGTTTACCATTTAATGATAAATATAATTATCATCATAATAGGGATAACCATTAAATCCGATGATCAAACCAAATTCACTCGATCCCCACTATAATTTGAATATCACTATTTATAATCCAGGATAATATCATCTCAAAAAATTTATCTTCTCACATAACCAGAAGTATCCATAAAAATATATAATAATTATAAATCCAAAGGACTATGCAACATCATATAAAAAATACATATGCAAAATTGAGAAAGGTCGATGTTCAATAGAAGAAATTCCAAAATATAATTTTATAAAACCAAAGACTACAACAAAAATATAAATTATATGTAGGTTAGAATCTCATCATGTCACCACCACAACATGAATATTTATAGCTCAAAACCCCTCGATTAACATGTGTTTTATTTCCCTTTCATTCATCGAACATGTAATTGATTACACACCCGTGGGGTGTATGCATGGTGTAACCTCAAGAACCTAATAGATCGACTACCAGTTTCCTACAGACATAATTTATAAAATAAATAAATTATTATCAATTTATAGGTTTATAGTAGTCATGGATAAGATTTTCATACTAATAAATAAGGTATGGAAAATAAAAACATGTTAATATTTTTAAAATAAAGGAATTAAGTACTATGTTTTACAATTTAATGGAAAAAATAGAAATAATACAATATATAATAGGTTCTAATGAATATATTTATAAATAATTTCACAAACATAAAAAAATAAAATAATTATAAAACGAAAAACTTTTCATTAAACAATTTTTCACTATGTTAATGATTTATTTTATAAATTGGTCCAGAGCTCTCTTAGATTCACACACCCCAAGTGACCATGGTAAATAAATAAAATGGGATTACACTCAAGGGAAATATTTATCTGGAGCATCCATTATTTACCGATGTTTATGTAGAGTTTTAGTTTAATACTAATTCTAAGTAGAGAAAATATTTCCTAACCATTTATATCCAGGACTATCCACCTAATAACATGAATCCAATAGGTTGTCACTATTATATATGTTAACAATATTTTAATGGGTTTTTTTATCAATAATTGTCCAAATTTATCAAAGGACCATAGAAAACATAAAAAAACCAATATATAAGCGTCCAAAATAATTTTCATAATTAATTTATTTCATTCATTCAAAATATTTTGTAAAAAAATCCATTCCTTGAGAAATTAAAAACACTTTTAGAAATATGAAGTAATGTTAGAATGATTCTAAAAAAATTGCTTTCTAATGAAACAAACTACCTCAGACAATTATCATATCAATAAATATGAAGGATCATAGGATCCAAATGAATTTATTTCTCCAAGAAGATGAAACTAACTAAAAAACTAAAAACCCAAAATCAGTAATTTCAAATCCAATAAACCCATAACATACATATCCTTATATTGTATGGAAAATAAAATAGTTGGGGAAAATTATAAATCAAATATTAGAGAAAATAATTACAAAAAAGGATCATGAATATCCATGTAAACTCCACATTAAAATTATTCCATGAGATTAGTGTGGGATGATTTTGAAGACAGATATTCTTAAAATATTGAATTTGGAAAAAAACAATAAAAATGGTTTTATAAAACCAAGGAAAAAATAATGATACCACAATATAGACATCTGTTCCAATAGGTTCATAGCTATAATAATTGATTCATGTTGTCAATCATTCCATCTTGATTTGGTTAATGTCCTTAAAATTTGTTCCTGCGGGAAAACCCATTATTCACTCAGGGTTCTTGGCCATAAGAATTCACATTCATTAGAATCATTAAAAACATATTCACATTGATAACTACTACATCAACACTAATAAAAATATTTTATCGTGCCTAAATTTCCAAAATATGGAATTGAACATCTAGTTGATGGAAATCCTAATCAAATTTTTTCCCTACATGAATGAAATACTAATACTTAATAGATTGGGAATTCACTAAAATTACACTACATACTAAAATTCACCTGAGTGTAAAATTGTATTAGTAATAAACAAGACAGTCGAATTTTAAATGTTCACTATATTTTTATTGATCCCATACTCATGTGAATCCAAAAACATATAATGGTAATATTTTTGGTAGTAACAGAAATATCCTTCACTAATATAGTCCTTAAAATTAATTTTTGTGAACCAACTTCTTTTGCCTTCTTACTCAAACATTAAATTAATTATAACTAAACTCCTTACTCTTTTTCTTTATACACAGTAGAAAACTCAACTCTCTCATATTCTTTTCAAGATGGAATATGAAATATTTATTCTTCACCTCCCTTTCATTGATTCCATATTACTTACTCTATTTTTGAAACTCTAGAATGCACGTATTATCTTTCTTTATCACTTTATTTCTCATCCTTCTAACTTTTATTGGACAACAAGACTATGTTGGATCACCTTATCCCTTCTTATTAAACACACAAATATTTAATTGGTTGGATAGTACGTAATGAATTCTATATTCAATACTCAAATATATAATTCATGAAAATGAATTATCAGATCTCTCATACAATGACCCATGTGTGTGTGTGTAAATTTAATATATGCTCGATATTGTTTTTTTATATCTATGGATCCATGTAAAAACAATTTTTTTAATTTTTATGTAATTAAAGATTTCAAAAAAACCAATGATAAATCATCCATTATTATTTATAAACTATTGAAATATTATATATTGGTTTTCTAATAGACCCACTTCATAACTATCTATAATTTCATGAAATTGAATAAAGATGTTGTGAATATAAACTTGAAGAATCACAAAATCTTCCATCATCAAAAACCATGGATTTATTTTAATTCCCTACACTTGTATTCCTTAATTAATAAAAAACCATAATTTTTTGTTCTAAATTGTTCACGAACATGAGACCAGCATATTTGATTGCATAAATATTCCAATTGTTTTATACTTACTACATTATAAATCATATTTTAATCAATATTTACATATCTGAAATTTTTTCATTAATAATAAATTAGCCAACATTTACAAAGTTTATTTATCATATTTATATTATATTTTTCCTCATGGAAAATCTTAAAAACGACATTTAATACTTTTCAAAATGCCTAACAGTGATGCTCCATAAAAAGTTAAAGCTTATTGTTTCCCATATGTAGATATTCATTCCAAAATTCATCTACAAAAGGTATCATAGTTTATATTAGCTTAATGTTTCCCACAAGTCAATCCTTGAAAACCAAACACCTTTTAAAAACCCCATACTCTGAACATAATTTCATTGTTTTCTTTTGATTAAATGACATAAATATACCTATAGATTCCTTTTCTTCTATTATTTATCCTCATAATTCAACTTGAACCTTTTTGAAGTCATATTTACAATTTTAGTGTGATATAAAATATAATTGATGTCATATTAAACATTAAATTTCCAAACTCTAAGACACAATAATTCATATGAAAACTGATATTAATTCATCTAAAACAGTCACATTTCCAAATTCTTTAACATTGATATATTATATGAAATATTCAAATTAATTTCATACCTGGTGTTATTCCTTCTTCAAAATCACTATAATTTGTTTATAGATTATTCATTGTTGTTTTCAAGAATCCTAATAACTATATCATTATATATAAATTATTTATGACGAGATCACTTTTAACAACTCATTCTTCATTAAATTCTTAATCCCTTGTTCTTCAGCATTCATTTCAGATAAACCACTACATTCTTGATTTCATATGACCCTTGAAATCTCCCACATTAATCATTTAATTTTTCTTTAAAATCCATTAATGTAACAGTAATTAATAATCATATGCTTGCAATGTATGTAGAATCTTAGAGAACATTTTGATCCATATAGCTTTACTTTTTCCCACATATTGGATGTATTTTATGTGCTGAAAATTTTTATAAAAACCACATCCTACATTGACATGAACCATATAATTACACTTCTTTATGTACAAATGTTTCTCATATGTACCTTGATAAAATCACATAGGACCTAGTTCTCTACAGAGGTGTAATATATTGTCCCTCATGGTGAAAACTAAGAATCAAGGATCCTTTGAGATCATGCTTATACACAAACTATATGTGATGTATTTTTCTACAATTGAACATGTACATAATATCCAAGATTACATTATTATATATCCCACCCTTAAGACCCACCATATTTTCATCTCATTTTATTGGGTTCTTGTGTGGATATGAAAGCCTCAATTGGTTTATTTTTTTTCAAACAACCATAGTTAAGTTAATTTTAAAAATAAAATACATACACATTCACAAAAAACAAGTCTAAGACATTTAATCCCATATAAACATATCCAAGATGGTACTTCTATATCTAGTATAAACTATCTAATTTCTGTAATAGTTTATAAATAACATAATTTGTGGGATCCAATTTCAATAAAACAATATTGGGTTAATCTATAAAACATTTAATAACATATTACTCATAGAATCTTAAGTATATTGATTGAAATTTTACATGATAATCTATACCAATTGAAAAATATAAAACAAAAAATTAATCAACACCAAGTGAGATAAATAATAAAACAACCATAATAATGTTTTATTACATTAATGAATCATGAAAAATAAAAAAAAATATTAAATTTATATGATAAAATCCATTCATTATTCGGTTATGCCGAAATACATTCTTTCCACACATCATATTAATAATCATTTTAGTTTATTTTTCCAAGACCCAAAATCATATCTCTAATATAGATTATGTTATTTATTGTATTCAATAGGGAATCTTTATATAATCATAAATATGAATAGAGGACTAATAACATAAATCCTGGTTATGAATAAAATGAAGACAATATGTTCATTAATATTGGATATATTGATACAATTATTGAAGAATAAATATATAAATAATCATAAATAACCATATATATTGAAATGGAATCAATATAATAATGATGATAAATATTGGAACATAATATTCAAATTCTCACATTTTCAACCATGATTTGTTAATATATGGGAAAACCAATCTAAATATTTACAACATAATGTATCCCATGAATATCTTATATACACATTTCATTAGAGTAATACTTAACTCTGTCGTATCCATCAAAAAAAAAAGAATTTAAGAACTGTAAAATAAATATTGCATACAATATTTTATATCAATCTACAAATAAATTAATAAATCAGTAAATGTTAAACATATGAACCTCAATTGTATCAAATGGGGTGGAATAATTAATTAAATATTATAAAAAAATATTGAAACAATAGAGTATTGGTTATTAAACAACATAGATAAATAAAAATATGATGATTATTACTCTATGATATTATTATTTATGGAGTGTAAATAAAACAAAAAAGGAAGTATTTGAGATCAATAGATAAAATGATTTGGAAAAACATTAGAAGGATATATTAGAAAAAACATTTATTCATTCATGTATTTTTGAGATAGTTTGTGAAAAAAACATATTTTGTTATGTTATTCTTTATAAAAATTTAATAATAATCATAATAAGAATTACTTTAATATCCTGTATAATTATTTTTATTTTTCTAATATTGATGTTTTTTAACAACCCAAATATTTAATACACTTAATTTCATGATATATTAAGTATGAATTAACATAATAAAAATTAATTGATATAAAATTCTAATTCGTGAGGTAATTAGGTACATTACATAACAACATAAAATAAGAAAGATTGCTTTTATTGAAATCATCCGTAATATTATCTCACATAAGACTACATGGGATATCCTATAGAAATATATAATAAACTATTGAGATATAAAGCCCAAAAAGGGAATAAAAATGGAATAACAAGAATACATAATACATGTTAAATATTTGGAATATAAATGGGGCGTAAAACATATGAGAATTATAAATATGAATAAAGAAACATGATATACCATTATAATATAAAGGTCACATGGAAAATATTGAAACAACACAAAACACTACATCATAATAATAAGTCAAGGATAAATTTTAGTACATAATGATTTGTAAAATAAAAATAATGAATCCGGTTTACTCCCTATCCCAATAGGACATCTCATTAGACAAAACATTAACCAATTCTTTAGAGCACTATATAACTTTAGTGCATCCATCACTTCCATTTAATTATCATGTTTATGTGTGCCACAAAACTCATAGAACATGGATTCATTAATCATAATATTTTATTCCATGATCAAGGAGTGTGGAATAAATACATGTAATCCCATAATCAATGAATTATATGTGTATAAACATGAATACCCTTAATTTAAAATGGGAACGATATTCACTACACAATTAATTTTTCATGGAAAATTGCGTTGAAATTTCAGTAGTATAATGGTGTCACTTAATGATTACTAATATTGTTTTATGAGAGGGAAATAAGTCTCTCTTAATTGGTAAATAAAATATTCATTAATTATGAAATGTAAAAACATATCAAAATATTAGTAATTATAAATAGAAGGAACAAGTAAATGGAGAAACTATAATAAAGTGGAGAAAGTAAAGAACCCTTACCTTGAAAGAGTGACACCAAATGCTTCAGAGTTTCTTTTCAAGAGCATTGGGGAACCATGGAAGGACTCTAGAAAGAGGAGGTAAGACAATGAACGTGATATAATGATTTTTAGGGAAGCGATATGGTATGTTTTGAAGGATTAAGTATTAATGGATTGGGGAATTATTTATTATTTATTAAACACATGTTTTTGACTCTATATAATAACATAACCAAAATCATAGACCTTCCTGTTGTTATTTCCCATGTTTTCTAAAAAATAGGTGTGGTTTTATTTATTTATTATCTCAATGAGAATAAATTATTAGAATAAGACACATTCTAATGTACATGTGAGCTATACTCTTAATTAAATGATTTGAAAACATTAAAATATATTAATTGTCAAAGAGGATTCATAATGGATTCATAAAAAAATTATAAATAATTAAAATCACATTATATTATGTCTAAAAAATATTTTTTGTATTTTATTTATTTTATTGTATTTATTACATCATTTTTTTCATTATGATGTCATATCTTACACAGTATATCTAGACAAATATTTAATTTTTACCCAAAAAATGATATGTCTCTAAAAAGTATAAAAAATTAACTTGACTAGTTTTACCTTTTTAGTCCAAATATAATATTAATTTTATCAAAATATTATTATTTTTATTTTTAAAATAATTATTGAAATTTATTATGAAATACCAGGTTTTTTTACTATAACAATTTTCAAACAATTATTCAAATTTAATTTAAATCCTACAAAATTTATGATATTATTAATTTATTAAAAATTAATTAATAAAAAAATTCAATAATATATTATTTATTTAAATAATATATTAATTCATCGAAATAAATTTCTCAATTTATCTTTAATATTACCCAAGAATACAATTATTGTTTTAATGTGTCAAAATCAAAATAATTTATAATGTAAAAATAATAAAATAAAAATATTGTCATTATTATATATAATATTAATATTCATATTATTAGGATCTTGAAAAATATCATTTTAATACACAAAAAAATTCAATAATGGTAACTTGTGCGATGGTGATTCTTTCTTTTGGTTGTTCAATAAAAATTTGTTGGACCATGATCTTGATAAGCTAGACCATCTCCCATAAGTGGTTTTTCTCATTCTAAAATTGTTAGATACTAACATTGTCCTGGTCAAGGTAAAATCCCAGTGTTGCTATCTCCCTTGGAAGGTTCGATAAATGTGTCCCATAAGGTACAATTCTTCTTGTAGAGGCCATAACATACATTTTATATGTTATTTTTAATTATTAAAACCCAATATGAATACTAATAATGTGGTCATTATTCAACAGAAATATTTTCTATGGTAAAGAATAAAATTTTCGATTTAAATAATATATTATAAAATCAAATAAGTGAATTAGAATTGTATAACTATATTACATAATAATACATTTAATTAAATAATTAAGTAAATTATATTTATAACAGTTTGATTCAATATAATCTTCCCCACATTATAAATTTATCCCTCCATGTTTTCATTTCCCACTTTAAAATAGATTATGGTATCTTATCATAATCACCTCTACTGTTTCCCACATAACTTATTTAATCATGTTATTTTTTCACTGATATTTAACAACGTGCATTATCCTATTTCATAGATCATTGTGTGTAAGGAATAATATATTCACCAAATTATCTTTATTAGAATGGTCAATCTACAATGGTAGCACATATAGACAATGTAAATGTGATGTTTCAGGTATGTACATCCCCAATAAGGATAGATGGAATATATCTTTTCTTTATAAAAGTTTCGATGGTCATTTCTGTTGATAGACCACCTCTCTGATGCGATCATGGATCCTAAAGTGAGTGATCAATCTTGTAATAGTCTCTCCAATTTCCCCAAATTTTATTCCATTATTGACTAGATATATTATGATTAATATGTGGTTTCCAACATCAAACTCTAGGTCTCATCAACTATTATCGCTCTAGATCTTCTGTTGAATCTAACCAGCCATAAAGAACATGGAAATGGTCTTAACCTTTTTCACCATTTCATACACCATATTAGGACCTATTAGATTATGTTCCCTGAATTCATCCACTCATATAGGTTTTATGCACCTCTACCCATAAGGGTTTTCATAGAGATTCAATTGGATGCCTACATATAAACTATTACAGTATGTGAACTCAACTAGAGGAAGATGTTGACCACATTCTCCTATGAAGGCAATTGAACATGCTCTAAACATGTCCTCAAGTGTTTGGATAGTCCTCCTAAAATGGGAATCAATTTGAGGGTGATAATCCATTCTTATGTTCAACATACTATTTATAAAATGATGAAGACACTTTAAGAACCTAGATATAAATCTAGGACCTCTACAAGATACAACCGATAATGGTGTTCAATGCACCCACAATACTTTTATAATGTATATAATTTCATTTTGATAATGTGATATGTCATATAAAATCATTATTATTTTTCAAGTATTCAAAATATGGTCCCCCACAATACATATATAATTATTCCTCTTGATTCTGTCAAAGGACCACTAAAAGTTACATGGTTTTTTCCTATTTCCATGATGGTATGGTTAATTGTAACATCATCCCCTTAGATTTTTTGCATTCCTATAACAATTGTTGTAATACAGGAGATCTCAATGTATATTCTACAATCTCCATCATCACAATATCCTACTAATTGTTCTCTCAGAGACCTCGATACATCTATATACTTCCTCGATGGATGGACAAATTTCATCTATTTGCATCATCCAATAAATTATTATTTAATTTAGGACATTATGGAACACTTGGTTTTGACCCAAATATCCAATTTCCATTTTTTTAAATTGAACCCTAAATATTTCAATTTTCTTATAGAAACCACTTTCATTTGAATTATGACATCATTTTTTGAGTATCCTGTTTCCTATCCAAATGGGATATTAGATAAATATTTTTTGAAAGGATTGATGATTAATCCTCCTTTATGATTCCCAGGATCATCATTTTCAAATTTGTAACGATTAAATACATATAAATTCACATCAATGATATAATTACTAGATCCTTTAAACATATATTGTTATCCACTTTATTCTCTTTCCCAGGATGGTAGTGAATTGAGTAGTCATATTCTATGATCATCTCAATCTATCTTTTTTGGAATGTATTCAACTCTTTCTATGTAAATATATAATTGAGGATTTTTTGAAACATATATATTTCACACTTCTCACCAAAGATATAATTATATAACATTTTCAAATAAAATATCACTATAGGCAATACTCAATCATGTTTTCCGTAGTTATGATAATGAAATTTCAGTTTCTATGTAGTATAGGCTATGAATTTTTCATTATATATTATGAAGAAACTAAATATCTTCTTAAAATGTTCACAGAATAAGTTGAATATATATCCACTTTTGGTCTAACTGAGTATAGAAGATATGATAAGCCTATATTCTAATCTTTGAATCTGTATTCACCTTCATCATTCTAGGAAAATTTGACAAGCTTATGTGTAAGATTAGTTAGAGGGTTTGATAATCACGATAAATTTCATACAAATCAATGACACTGAACAGAAAATCCAAGTATACTTTGGATATCTATCACATGATTTGGCCTAGTCCATCCATTAATTGATTCTATTTTTATGTCCCCAATGAGATAAAGATTTGTATGAGAATATTTTGCAATAATGATACAATCCTCAGACATAACTAAATGATTCTATACATTTCATAAATATTCTTAATTCATAAGATCATTAGAAAAATGATCATATTCTCATCATGATCCTCATTGGTTTTTGATAATATTAGAATATAATTTGAACTACCAAGAATTTTTTGAGGTAATATTTAAATAATACGTTAATAAAATACGTGAATATTTTTAGGCGAAATTGTTAGTCCAAATGGAATAAATATGAACTAATAGTGATTGTACCTTATAAAATAAACATTATCGGTGATAACCCCCTTCTTCACCCTAACCTAGTAACATCCGTAACGTAGATCCAATATGGATAATTATTTTTCTCTATGTTACTTATCAGAAAATTGATCAATCCATTGAATATGAAACTTTTTCTATATCATGATCTTCATGATCTCACATTAACAATGTAAAGGTGTATTCACCAATCATTGTTCCTAATGAAGAGGACTAATTCCCACATGGTGAATCACTTATCTATATAAACCCTTTATATAGATTCCTTTTTAGTTGTTTCATCAACACCTCATGTTACATTTCATCCATTATATAGGGAGTCATTGATAATGGTAGTTCCCTCAGTAAAAATCGAGTGAACATTCATCCTCATAGCTTAGAGGAAGACTAGAAAATTATTGGGAAGCACATCAACATATTTCCTCACTATTGGAATGTCTTCATGGATGATTATTTCCTTAGGAACATTCATTGGAGATATATAATCATATATGTAGGGAAATAATATTCATTTTCAAATGATGGTGATAAATAACATTATTCATCCTCCTTTCACATGTAATTAATCAAGAGTCAATTTTCGATATGGATATTGATTTACTTCTATAGAAAGTTTAATTTGGCTCTATATGGGTAAACCCAATCCACAACATAATTGAATCAAATTACACTAATTGTATTATTACACGGTTCAATGGATAGTTTATAAAAAATGATTGGGGTGGAGTTTTTCAATTGGGATGTAAAAATTTACAAATTTATAATTATCATTGTCAATACTACTTCTTTGACTTGTGGTGTTAGAATATATTTACTATATTTTAGTGATATTAAGTAATTTTTTAAACAAGAATACAAACTAATGTTTAGTATTATTGAGTAAATAACTACGGTACCTATCGCAAAATAATTTTTGGGATCAACCTCAATGGTTATGATTGAAAAAGGTCTCCATTGAATCATTGGAAATTGATTGTTGTCACTAAAAACTCTTTTTTAGTGAATTGGTTTGTAATGTTCCCTACTTCTATATTAATAAATAAATGAATAATTCACTAATGGTTGATAAGAAGATTCATTTCCACTAACACATAAGTGTGTTTCTCATATCTACAATTAATAGCTAGGTTTCATTATTTAATGTATTTAATTAATTTCCTCTTCCTAATAGGAAATTTTGGGAGCTTCTTTATGAACTTTTGATAAGTGGTATGATGATGTTTCTTAGAACTATTAGATTATACATTATACCACAAAAATTTAACACAACTTTTTCTATTGTTATCCCCAAAATAAAATTGAGATTAGATGATATCAATTTTATCTTTAAGGGAACATCATTCAATTTCTTCATATCTATAAAATTATTAGCTCACAATGGATTTTAATAGAGTAGGTTCCAGCCCCCCCCCCCAATGATGTGGTAAACCACGAATTTGGGGATAATGATAATTCCATATGTATATCATGAAAGTGTTTCGAAATTTTCCTTATCCTCCCCAATATATTTTTCATCTCTCTATTAAGGTACTAGAATTTCCATTAAATGTTTAGGTGGACCGTGTGAGGAAAATATTTAACGATTTTTTTGGAATTTCATCCACCACATTGCTTTGATATTTTCATTAGTCTTCATATACTTGATTAATGTCCACACCTACTCAAATTCTCCCACTATATGATAAACTGCCAGAAAACCCATCTCTTACTCAAAAAAATTGAATAATGGAGAATATAGCCCCAATATATTAGATCAACTGTTCTATTATTAAAGAATTATATGATCTGTTGAATGTCAGATACATTTATTGTATAATGTACTCAAATATAGATTGTTCTATCATAGAGGAATGTGGGAACTCCTCATTATCCATGTTATTAGTCTTAAACTGAGTCATCTGAGAGAGTATGATAAAAAAAATTATGATTCCCCTCCCACAGGGTTGGGAATCTCATTAGGGGAAGTCATCTGATTTCCCGTTTCATGGATTGTTTAACCAATTATTCAAATTTCAGGCCATTGTCTAGAATTTGGGGATAATCAATGGTGATTATTTTTAAACTATTAAACATATAAACATGATTCCATTGAAATTATAGTGATAAATTATAGATTAGATGAATTTCTTTTACTTATGGTTTTTTGGCATTAATATATATTATCAATGATCTGTTTCGAAACAAACATTTTAATAGTGAAGTTATTTTCCCTTAATAAAGGGTTATTAATGATATTATTAATATAAAAAGGCATATCTTGTAGGAGAGTCAACCCTAGTGTGTATTAAGGCTTGTTGTTGTTCCCCAGGTCCCTATCAAGTTTAGCTTAACATAGTGTTTTTGGGTTTTACCCCTATGTACATCTATCCCAGAGCCACATACACCTATAACATAAAGACATGGATGCATTTTGATGATGAACCAATTATTATATACATACCTAAATATATGGATTTATTCTTATGCTTAGTTTTATTACTATATCTTTTTATAGAGTTTTATAATTTAAATCCCAAAAAAACCTATACATTTTCATTGAAACCAACTATAACAATATTTATCTTTATTACACCTTTTCATCATTTATTACATAATATTATTCATAATACAACTCAGAAGATAGAAAAGTCTAGTGTCTTTCAAAATTATGTATATTACCATAAAACATAAAATATGAAAAATTTATCTTTCTTGAAAAAACATTATTTACATGTTCTCACTTAAAGCCTCACAGGATAACCCATGGAAATAATGAGAATGATGATGGCGATAAATCTGAGTAGGGGAATAATAATGGACTAAAATAAATAAGTAATACATGTTAGCCATAAAACATATAAATGAGGAATAAAATTGGTGTGAATCATAAATATAAACAATGAGGAATGATTTAACATTATAACATAAAGGCAACATGGGAAATGTGAAAACTAATGACAACATTACTTCATAAAAATTTGTCAGGGGAAACATCCATGAAATCAAAATTCAAAAAGTTATAAAAATAATTAGTATTACTCCCTATCCGAACATGTTGTCTCGTGATACTATGTATTACCCGGTGCATTAGAGAACTATATAATTCGGTGTGTACCCATCACTTTTTTTCCATTCTCATGGTCAATTATGCAGCATAAATAATAAAACATAGATTATTTAATCATCATATATTATTCCATGATTAGAGAGTTTATAATAAATACATGCAATTCCCTCAAACACGATTTAAATGGTGTTAAATGTAAATACACTTTATTAGAAATTAGTATGGTATTCACTATACACATATTTTTTCATGAAAAAACATAGTGAAATTTCGACAATATAATAAGGTCACAAAAATATTCATAAAATTGTATAATGACAATGAAAGGGGTCTATCATCATTTTAAAATAAAATGTAATGTAATATGGATATGGAAAACATATCCAAACAATATGAATTGGAAATAAATGGCATAATTTATTTTAGAAACATGGAAAAAGAAGAGAAATACATGAAACCTTATGTTGAGAGTGTGAATCCAAATCATAAGGAAGATATTATTGAGATCATTAAAAAACCATTTGGATTACCCTAGAATGGTTTGTGAAAATTAAGGGCATGTTAAAATTATTTTTTGAAATGATAAATTGGATGTTGGGAAGGATTATATGGTAAATGAGTGGGGAATTCATTATCATTTCCAAACATAGGTTTTAGACTCTATATAATAAAATAATAAAAACCAAAAAACATCTTATGGTTATTTAAAATTATTTCTATCAAATATTGTTGGTCATAATTATTTAATATTTAAAATGTCCTAAAATATTAAAATTATAACATTTTTTATGTGGTTGTGACTAATACTCTTAAAGAACTGATTTAAAACAATAAATCATATTAATGGTTTTGGAGGATTCATAAAGGCTTTATAAAATTCATTAAATAAACATAAAATAAAATAAGTTTAATGTGAAAACTCATTTAAGGTTTTGGATTCATTTTATACTGTTTATTAAATCCTTGGGTCATTATGATATCACAATAAAAATCGTATATTTACATGATATTAAATTTTATGTAAAAAAATCTTGCCTCTCAATAACAAGAAAAATTTACCATTTTATAATGTTGATGTTATTATTATAATAATAATATTAATTTTATAAAAAAATTCTAAATATGGCTATTTTCAATTATAAAATGTGAATCATTATTTATTGAGAAATGGTGGGTTTTTTTTACAATAACTTATTTTGAATCCATAAAAATATATATTTGAGAAAAAAATTAATGATTAATTATTTTCTAGAATAATTATATAATAATAATATTAAATTCAAATATTTTTTGTTTCTTAAATATATTAATTCATAAAAAAGTTCCTAAATTGAATTTGAATATTACCCAAAAATAGGATTTGTGTTTTAATGTATCAAAATAAAAATAATTTATAATTTAATAATAATAAAATGATAATATATTCATTATTATATATAATATGAATATTTATATTATTAATGTCATGATTAATAACACATTAATTACCAAGAAAATTCTTTAAGGGTATGGTTCACAATGGTTATACTTTCATGGGGTGGTTCGACATACATGATTAGGGTAATGATCACAATGAGTTTGAATTTCTATAGGAAATGGTTTTTCTGAAAATAAATTTATTGGATCTCTACTTGAAAGTTGGTAAGTGAAAGCTCAGCGATTCTATATCCATCAGAATCCAAAAATAAATGATCTTAATGGGGTATGATCCTTCTAGATGATTTCATCATGTCCTTTTTATGTGTCAATTGAATTTGTTACATCTATTGATTTACACTAATATTATTAGCACATTTAAATGACTATATTATCTGCATTAAATACACTTATTGGTGTTATAAATATGATATAAATAATCTAAATAAGTTCATATGTTTTCTATAACATATTTCTAATTACAAAAATTTATGAAAACACATGGAAAATTTTATTTTTAATAATTTAGTTCATTACATGTTTAGTGTTCATTTGATGATACATGTCCACATTATTAAATTTATATAATGATCTATTGTAATTTTAGTGTACAATAAAAACGTTTTGGAATTTTATTTCATAATGGTTAAATATTTTATTAATTTTTAAATTTTTAATGTTATATTATCTTGAACTTCAATGTTTCCAAATAGTACTAAAATTTTAATGATAATGATTTAGTTAATCTTGAAAAAACTATATAAGAAATATAATATTTAAATATCTTAATATATATTGTTATTTATATGTATCTGTATTGTGATGATATAATATTTTATGGACATAAATTTTAATAAATATGATATTTATTCATGGGGAGATTTATTTTCACCCCTTGAAAGGTTAATAAATGTTTATAAAAAATAAAAAAATTATGAAATGTTAAAATTCTTTTATGACAATTTCGTCAACCCATAATTATTTATAATTACAATTACTTATTTATACCGTGAAGATTAATATTGATACAATTCTAACATAATAAAACGTAAATCAAAACAATCACTAGATATATATGTGGTATAGAATTGTGAAAATGTAAGAATTTGTGGTAATATATAACCATTTTAGTTTATTAATATTTATGATTGGAAGTTTTTATATATTATTTAACATATATAGGTATATATTTAATGTCACAAAATAAGTAATATAATCAATTATATATGAATTATAAAATTAAAATTATTAGATATAATCTTTTTATAGAAAATTTGTTTTATTTTAATGTATAACATAATTTGTATAAATGATTAATTATTATTCATATATTTGTTCAATTATTTTATTATTTTATATACTATACAAATATATTTATGATAATTCTATAATACAATTTTTCTATTTATCTGAGAATTAATTCTTCAATACACGTGTTGAGAATATGAATTTTAATTTGATAAAGAAATAGTTTTTATTTGAAATAATGTATTTATTATTGAATTATATAATACAATTTAAATGTAAAAAAAATTACATTTTTTAATTTGAATATGATAAATTGGATATAGTTTGATTATCAGTATGTCTCAATTAGTTTGTGAGAATTATATTTATATTTTTCTAAAAATATTGATTTATGCGTGAATAGTAAAAAATATACCCTTTACAAATAATATAAATATCCTTACAACATCCTGATACAACAATGAATTAGAAAATTAGGAAACAATTTTATCAACCACATAGTAATTTATTGAGAAATATATTATATTTAAGAATAATATTTTTGAATTCAATGTATTTTTATGATATTTTAGAACAAATGTTATATTTTATTATAAAAAATATACTTTTTAGTCCCTTTCCATTAACTAAGTATTCATAAGATTCAATTTATTTTTCTAATACAGTTAGTTTACTAAAAAAATTCATATCATGGACATGAAAATATCATTAGAATCCTAAATAATTAGAATCATTTTCAATGATTAATATAAAAAACATTAATTTTTATGCATAAAAATTTTTTTCTCAAATTTTTTTTTATTGAATTGTTTTTCATTTATAATAACATTATGTTTTATGACTATAATATATATATTTTTAATTGTTTTAGTTATTTTGAATAATTATTTCCAAACAATATAATAAGTTATAGTTAACTTTTAGGGAATAATATATATTATCATAGTGAATCATAAAATAAGATAAAAGCATTAAATCATGAAAAATATATAAAAAACATAGTAATTTTCCTCTAAAATAGTGAATGAGGGATTTATTGAAAACCTCAAATCATAAAATAATTTTAAATTTTGTATATTAATTCCTTTAATAAGACATTTGTTTTATAATAATAAATACTTATTTACAAAATTTCAATGTATTTATTTATTAAAAGGTCCCCTCCACACCCCCTTATAAAAAACACATAAAATTAATATTTCCCTGCCAAATATACCTTATTTACATACTTAATTATCAAATCAAACATCATTGAGCCACTACTCAGAAGATAATTATCTTATACCCGCAATTCTATAAAGGATTCCATGTGGAGGCAATATTTATTCTCTGTATTTAATATCATATTATAATTCTTATTCATTTGAATTATTAATCCAATCCATCTTAATGTTATTAAATATATTTAAATACATATAAATAATATAATTGTAACTCATTAATTGTGAAATTAAAATAAAATCACTTTTTAATCATACTCATCCTTTTATTATACCACGTTCATGTCTAGGTTGGATTAACAACCTACAGGAATGATTTTTTAAATTATAATCTACGATTGTTCTGATGAAAATATTAATGGTAATATTTGATTATAAAATGTAACTAAATATTTTATCTATTTATTAATTTTTATATTACTATTTTATTCATTTTCAATATACAACAATTTATTATTTAAGAAATATTGAAATTGTAATGTTATAGATTTCATATTGAAAAATAATACTCGAAACTTCTATAGAATGAACATAAAACATAATAAGTAATTATATATTTTTTATTCATGTACATTGACTATTATTAATATGATAACCCCATGAAAGTTGATGGGTGACAAAAACCGTTATACAAAAATAGAAAATGAACAACTGAAACTACTAAAAGATAATGATAAATATTAACAAATAAATAATTAATAAATATATAATTTTAGGAAACAATAAATAATTAAATTGATAATTACTTTATATTTTATTAATAATCATGATTATGAATTTATAAAACTTTTAAAGAAATATAAATTTTAGTATAATTTATAAAATTTTATTAAATTTTAAATTAAATACTCATTACACATTTAAAAATTATTATGTTCAAATTATGATAGAATATTTGGTTCTTTAAAAGGATAAATATATTTTGATAAATTGATTTCTTGTAAAATATTTTTCGAATTTATATTTTTGTAATTATAAAAATAAAATTATTTATTTATTATTATTATTATTATGATAATCATTCTAAAAAGGTTTTTGAAAAGAATATCGTTTTTTTCTTTTGATAATTAAATAGTTATTTTTTGAAATAAAATTGTTTTCATGGATAATATTACATCATATAAAGTCTTTATTTATAAATTTATAATTTCAAATTTTAAAAATAATTTTTATTTTTGAATTCTAAATATTAAAATTATCGTAGAATTAATTTTTTGAATATCACTCAAATGAGTATTTTTGGGTGAATAGTGAAAAATAACATATTTACACATGCCATCAAGTTTATGACAACACCATGACATAAGAATGATTAAGAAATTAAAAACATATATATATTTATATAAAATATTTTTAATACTTAATATAAATCATTTGTGAATATTATTTTAAATTTTTTATCCAATCCATGTCTTTTCTAAACATAAGTTATATTTTAGTCAAACTAAAATATTTATTATCACTTTTCATTTAATCACATCATTTTAACATTCCTTCCATGACCCCCTTTGTTACACCTAATTTCATTTAAATGTTTAATTGAATATATTTTACATGTAATTCCCTCTCCAATAGACCTTGGTTAAGTGACTAACACAAAGAGTATGAAGATACACACAATAGAAGGCATTTACTTCAAGATAAACTTATCCGAAAAATATAAGATGAATAACCACCAATAAAATCCTTATAATGAAAATATCAAGTAGTATACAAGATAATCATAATAAATTAATTTAACGTAATTAAACATTGATAAATACACAATATAATTCTCTATAGAAACCAAAAATCTCTTACAAGTCCTAAACAAATCCTTCATATATAAATGTGTAGCTTAATCAGCAATAGCACCTAAAAACCAAAATAATAGTTTAATATCCTTTTGTTGATCATAAAATGTTTATAAACTATTACACCACATCAATCCTATCATTCATATTTTTAATAGGTCATGTTAAATACTAGAAAATAAAAATAATTAAAACTTGTGATGAAAAGACACAGATATCCAAAAGAAATTGTACAGGGCCCAACATGCCACATACCCGGAGGTTCATCCGGATCGACATGGACTGAAATATAGCACATGGGAATTATAAAAAACAATAAATACTATTTTCAAACAACTTGAGGTATACAAAATGTCATATATATATAAATAGATGATTGAAATAATGTAGGGTAAATCAAGAATAAATTTATTTTCCATACCAACAAGAATAAAAAAGAAAATGATACAACTCCAATGTATCCAAACAAATTATAATTTATGTTCCAAAAAAAGTGGTAAAAATAAGAAATAATAAATCCATGTGATAGCATGGGAGGAATCCCAACATATCACAACTAGATACCCAGACATAACTAAGAAAAACATCACTACCTCACTATAATGCCTTTCCTTTCAATGTAGAATGAGAGAAAATTGCGTTTATACACCCCCAAAGGGGTGAACATAATTTGATCTGTATATTATTAGAAGGATCCCATAGAGGAGTTCAATAATAAATCATTATAGAACTATCATAACATTTTCCTCACTAAAGGGAAAATGTCATGATAATCCTTAAATGGTATTTATATCAAAATCATGGTTAAACATTCCATTTTTATATAGTTCTAAATAATATATGTAAAATAGTTTCAATTAATCCCATATATATCAAATTATTTAATATCATGTAGAAAATATCATATATAATCCAAAGTATTACACACTAAAATCCCATGTAAAATCACGCCAAGGATCACTACAGGTCAGGATAGCTAGATCACTTGTACCTAGATGTAGAGAATTGTACACATAACATATAAACATATATTCATCTAATCTATATATAAGAAGATCACTCAATCAATTTAAATTCCCAACTAGTATAACATGTTAGTATAATAATCTACATAGGGAGAAAATAAACACCCTAAGATTGAATTGTAGGATAATATCAATAGGTGAGTCATGTTACCACGCATTTAACCTAAGTACCCAAGGATTCCCATGCGATATATTTTACAAATCATAGCATTAAAATAATGTATTTAATTTTATTTTCATAAATCCATTTTATAATTCATCAACAATAATCTTTTCTTTTATCAATACAGGTGGAAAACCATTTTTATTTATAAAAATATATGCACAAACACACAAAAATCAATCACTCAATAAGGAAATTTTATTTCTAATATAAATTTACAATAATAGATAAATCATGGTACATATAACATATAAAATATATTGAACCACATACCTCAACCATGGTCACGCACACACGAACTATAATCCACTAACGAGGAAGGAACACAATGGAAAAACCAGAGGCCCTAGAACCAAATCCCATACCATATAATAAATTTAACAATAAAAGGGTTTGGTGGAGAAGATAAAAAACACATTCTTGATAAAATCATAATATGTTACAAAAAAAACTATGTTCAATCTTTGGGGTTATTATAAAACAATATATCTATAAAGAATCTAAAAAAATCACCAACAGATCAATGGATCTAAAATTTTAGTTCACCAGTGCGGCAAAGATCAATAGGAATGATGAAGAATAAAGTTACAATAACAAAAGAGATATAGTGAAACAAAAAAATATCAATTGGTACATTTTTTGTTCCAATATGAGAGAATAACCAAAATTTACTTGGGATTTGTCATATGTTTTGAGAGAAAATCCTATATGTCAAATGAAAGCAATCAAAAAAATGTGGAAAACACCACATGTTTAGAACCATTCATGATTTGAATCAATTTCAATACATGACTTTAATAATTTACATGATACTCTAAAGAATATTCTCCTCAATTTAAAAATAATAATCCCATTATATCGCAAGATGAACCAGTTTCAAAGCATGTACAATTTTCAAAATCTAAACCACATCATAACATCTTCCCATGAAACAAATTCACATAGTGTAACTATTTCATGACGTAAATGTGTCAAGTAGGTATATTATTCCACAAAACATAGACAATACTTTTACATTAACCCAAACCCCAAAGGATATAATCTTAAAAATTTAACACACTTATACCAAGAATCTATTAATTCTAAAATCATACATCCCCAATAATTAGTTATTTTCTACAAAAACTAGCCATCCTCAAAATGCATGAAACACTTCAAAAAAATTTGGTCTCAAAAAAGAGACAATATTTACTTGAAAAAAATGTAATGTGATGATATAAACACCTCATAATAAGACATTCCATCCATAAAAAAATATGGAAGAATATTTCATTGGAAAAATGCATGGTCACTAATTCTTCATTGATGTTTCATGCTCCCATGTTTCATGGTAATATGATATGTGTCTCCATGACACTCTAAATTGCAGGATTGACTTCCCAAGGAATACTTTAACATATTATACCATTACATAAATCGATCAATCACCACATAGATAACATTATGTCCACATGTAGTACATGTTAATAGAATAAAATATTACACGTATCAGTTTCCACATTTCTAAAACAATAGTAAAATATATTTTAAATAACTATAATCTTTTAGATTGTATTATTTAATATATGGACATGTGTAATAGTGGAACACATAACATGTAATGTCATTATTTGTTTTTAGACAATGTAATATCTGTCTAATGTCATCATACACCTGTATTGTTAAATGGTATATGGACTATTATTATCTATGAAATTAAAAAACTGATATCTTCACAGTTTCAGGGATGAAAAACTAATACCTTAATTGAAGACCCCCATCTAATTAGAGAGACTAAAAAGAAACTGTCTCCCCATCAGAATGGATTTCTATAATTCATATGAACTCATCAACAAGATATTGAACCAAAATAATAGATTCAATAAGAGAAAATGATACTAAAAACTATTCAAAACTATACCTAAACATTCTATTGAGGATCCATATGATGTTTTGAAAAGTGTCCCATAATTCTTCACTCACCCTTCAATTCCAAAACATATTGAAATAACTCTTTCATGTTAAGAGCATCGAAAATGACAATCCTGTTCAGAATGGTATAGAACATGTTTATATCAAACATTTGGATGTATATTTTAGACCTCTTTAATATGATATTCAAGTATTTCAATGGGAATATAAATATCATACTCTTATTATCTAGAAAAACATTGATCATCTCCCCAAACTTGAAGTTCAACCATCATTTAAGTGTATGAAATACTATAGTATGTTCCAAATCATGAGTGGTTAATTATAAACATGTGAATGAATATTCGTATAGAAACATTCTAAAAATGATTACCCTATATATGAAACCATCCGAAAACAACACTAGAAGCATCACCATACAATATACACCCCTTTCTATGATTGAGTTTTGTTAGAATAGAAGGTTATGTTAATGATATTTCAGTTCACGAAATGATGACTAACATTTTACATTACATGTGAATTTTACCCATTTAATTGTATGATCAATTATTAGTGATTCCAACTATAACATCATGGTTTTAGGTGCGGCCCAAAGGTGCCCCATACCTTGTTGGTCACATGGCCTCAAGCACATTTCCCCAGATGCCAGAGGATGTATACTAGTATCTAGGTCCTTGGGTGTGATAGTGGGGAAACAATGACCTATTAGGTAGATTAATACATTAGAAAAATATTAAACAATAGTTGAAGCACTAATACCATAAAACAATTTAAACAATAGAAGTCTGAGTGTAAACCATTGGAGCATATACATAAATAACAATTCATTTCACTAGTATCTACGACAACATCTAAATAAGTCACAATGTTGTAAATAATATACTGAATCCAAATTACTAAAATGTAAGTATAATCTGACAACATCATAAGGCCCAGCCTTTTCCCATTCTCTCCAACTGCAATAACAATCATGTACGTGATGATGAAGGGAGACTGTCCCAATCTACCCCTACAAACATATAATCAGTTTAGGTCCAAAACCATGACCAAAACAGAGTGTGAGACGTATCCCAGTTAGAAACCACCAAAAGATATTTTCCTAAAATTTAGGTATTATATATAGTAGGTAATATGTAAAATAAGCAATAACAATGAAGTATTGAAAAGTAAAAAATCCTACAATTTCCAATTACATCCATTTACATTTATTAATTATTCAAACTATGTGTAAAGACCCATAAATTTCAAGGAAATTTTTTTTTCTTAATTTTCTTTGGAATTTTACAAGAACGCAGTTTCTGACGGCGCCTGATTCCGAGGCCCGGTGTGCCCGGAATCATTTTCTGAAGTTTGGCTCGGGTACGTTCAGTGAACGGACGAGCGGGTTTTTCTAACTTTTGAACCGGTGCCCGGAATCGAATTCTGAGGGCGCCGATGAAATCACAGCGCCGATATTCGCTTAGAAACGCCTCTTCCGGAGTTGCGTTTGCTCGGGTGTGGTTTTTAATTTTCGGGCTTAAAGTTAAGAAATAAAATAATTTTGCGACAGCTTTATTTTATTTCACTTAAGCCACTTGGAAGCCACTTGAAGCCACTTAAAGGAGGCTTGAACTGAGTTGAACTGGATATGATGTATCCAGAAATATCCTACCCCCTTGGTAGGATATTTGTGAGGTGGGGCCCGCACGAGCCCCGCCGTTTCTTTCCGCTAAGAAACGCACCCATGAAAACCCGTCTTAATGAAAGTCAACCGACGCGTTTTCTAAAATCTTAACAGACCATTTAATTGGGCGGTTTATTTCGTGAATTAAATGGGATGTTTCATTCGTGAATTAAATGGGTCGTTTCTTTCGTTGATTTAATTCAACGAATTGATGGATCGTTTCTTAACCAGTTTTTCAAATTCGTTGGCGTAATAATAAAATAAGACCAACGCTTAACCTCTGGTTATTTGCGCTTGAGAAGATTTGGGAGAACCCTCACAACTTTTTCTCCCTCGCGAAGAACGCGAAGAACGCGAAGAACGCGAAGAACGCGAAGAACGCCGAACCCGGAAATCGACGACGCCTTCGCCCGAGACGCTCTTCCAATCTCCGATCTCCGATCTCCGATCACCGACCATTCGAGGTGAGTGCTTTCGGATTTCCTCTCAAGTTCTTTTCTTTGGTTTTAAACGAAACACAGATTTAAATATTAATAATTTAAATCTGTTGTTCTTGATTTGATGAGCTCGCCGACTCAATGCCGGAATCCGCGACGACGCGACGCCTCCCCGCGACGACGTGACGATCGATCTCTTCCGCGATGGTCTCTTCCGCGAAGAACGCCCACGCACGACGATCATCAAGGTAGGGATTCATTTTGGAAAATTACCCCTTTTTAATATTCTCATGAACGTTCTTGAAAATTAAAAAGCCGGTTTTCAATGAACAATTTTATTTTAATTAAAATTGTTGGATAATGTGTTGATCGTTTTTCTCGCGGTTGTTTATCTCTAACGCGGAGGGTGTGGGCCGAACGAACACGGCCCGACGACCCTCCGCCGTTTTTCGTTTTGTGCGGATTTGACGGTCGACGACGGAACGTGCCGCAGCGGACGGTTGACAATCCCGCAGTAAAGAACGGATCCCGGGAGGAGCAACAGCGCAGACGGGAAGGAAAACGGGCCACCGGAGCGACGTCGGCGGCCCGTGGAAGTGGCCGGCGGCGCGGGTCACCGGCGCGGCGGCGCCGGTGGCCGAAGGCGGCGGCGCCCCGGCGCGCCGCCGGACAAAATCCGCCGCGGCTGAAGCCGCGGCGGCGGCGGCCAAATGGAACCGCGGCGCGCGGGTCCGGTTCATCCGGGCGGACGCGGCTCAGCGCGTCTGCGGCTCGCCAGCGCGGCCCGCACGCGGGCCGCGGTCCCTCCTCAAGCCGCGGGTCAGCGCCCGCGGCTTCCACCCGCGCGGCTCAGCCAAGCCGAGGTGGCCGAGCCGGCCGAGCCGGCCGAGCCGGACCAGCCCTGGTCGGGCCGGGCCGGGCCAGCCGGGTCGGACCCGGGTCGGGTCGACTTGGTTCGGGCCGACCCAGGGGGGTCGGGCCGGGTCGGCCCGGGCCCATACCCCCATCTTCGGACGTTTTCGTTCAAACGCCCGTATCATGTGCTTCGTGCCTCCAGAAGACTCGCCGTCAGCGGCAACGCGATCCTAGGATCGAGACGGTCGTTTCGGTATATCGCACTCAAGGTTTCGGAATACTTTGAGTTCGGCCGGGTTGGTTCGTACACGAGACCAACCGGGCCCTCGGAGCGGAAACGCTCATATCTTGAGCTACGGACGTCCGATTGACGTGCCGTCAGCTTTGATGAATTCCTCTAAGTGAGACGGATCTTTTGGCATACTCCGCCCAAGGTTTGGACGCAGGTGGAGTGCGGTCGGGTTGGTTTTGCCTTAAAAACCAACCGGGCCCCTGGGACGAAAATGCCAATATCTCTCAGACCGGGCGTCCGATTGACGCGCCGTCTGCGACGTTGAGTTCCTATTGATGATACGGAACTTTTGGATACATCAACTTCGGACATCGTGTCAGTTGATGTATCAGCCTCTCGGCTCGTGGAGCGGACCTTCCCGAACGAGCTTGATGTGTGCGGGAACCCTAGTGCTGGCTGCGACTACTACTTCGACAGCGACGACCGTGCAGAGATCCTCAGTGGACTACGGCGACGACTGTGCAGAGATCCTCCGTGGACTCCGACGACGACCGTGCAGAGATCCTCAGTGGACTGTGGCGACGACTGTGCAGAGATCCTCAGCGGACTGCGACGACTACTACACTCAGCGATCCTATGTGGATCAGTGCTATCGGTCCTGTGTGGGCCCGATCCTGTGTGGGTCCGATCCTGCGTGGGTCAGCGCTCAGCGGTTCTGTGTGAGCCAGCGCCTACAGGTCCTGCGTGGGCCCGGTCCTGTGTGGGCCCGATCCTGTGTGGGTCATCTCTCAGCGGTTCTGTGTGAGCCAACTTCTACACGTCCTGCGTGGGCCCGATCCTGTGTGGGTCACTGCAAGGTTAGTACCTATCGATCCTTCGTGGGTCCGACGACTTAGATGGTTCAATGATCATCTTTATCTTCATCCGAAGAAGTATACCTGTGTGAGCTGAATCTTGTGTTACTCTCCTTTGTGGATTGTGTTGCTCTATCCTGCGTGGGTATACGTTTTGCTTTCCTGTGTGGACTGGGTTGTGCTTGGGCTCGGACGTTGGAGCCGAACTGGAATTGAAGACTTAGGTATATGTATGGGCATATACCTAAGCCGTGTCAGATGTTACTTCGTGATTGTATCTTTCCTTTGTGGATTATCCTTTTTGGATTTCGGGAGACCTTCGGGGGTCTCGGGGTCCCTACTGAGTAGCTTATACTCACCCCTGCACGGGCTATGCCCGCACTTCGTGGTGTTGGTTGCAGACGACGGACAACGCTGATCGTGGAGGAGGCGTGCGGAGCAGGACAGTACCTGGAGGTGGACCACTGGGCGGGACGTACTCGGAGCGGTTAGGTGGACCCGAGGAGCAGTGGAGGCTATCTGTACCCACCCTTCAGGTGGGACTTCCGGAGGACGGCTCGACGCTGCAGTTTTCCCTTTTTAGTTGCTGTTTTTCCTTTCAGTTGTACTTTACAGTTGGGCTTGTATTTCCGGCCCCTTTTTACTTTCAGCACAGCTTGTACAGTTTTACTTAGTGTTTACTTTTCTGCTTGCTTGCTCTGTGGTGCTTGTTTACTTTTCAAAGGCAATGCCTTCCCTTTTTGTTGGTATTTACGCCTTGGTGCTAGTCGCCAGCCCCTGGCCTATGGAAGGCGGGCTTGGGGTAGTCACGACACGGGCCCGAGGACGGGTCGTGACAAATTGGTATCAGAGGTGGTCGGTTCTACCGCAGACTCTGATCTTTCTTATATGTGAAGAAAAAGTGTTTAGTGTATTGAGTGTGGTTATCAGTCCAGGGAGTCCAGTGTTGGTGCGGCGGCCAACGTATCCATACACCAGGACCCTGACTTCTGATTCCTTACTTAATGTACGAAAACATTGTTTGCATGTGTGTTTCAAGTTTTCTTTGTGATTACTTGTGTCAGATCACCAGGTATACTGTTCTGACCGTGGCATACTTGTTTCCTTTTCAGGATGGCACGACGACAGCAGCCAGCTAGGGTTCCCAGAGTAGGGCGCGACGACAGCCCGCCGAGCGACGAGGCCTCGGTACAGGGCCCGTTGACAGTAGAGGCATCGGCGGTACCTTTACCCGCCGAGCCCCCGATGCTTCCAGCACTGGCAGCTGACGACGCACGACGCCTCGGAGCTCTGCACGAGTTCCAGCGCCAGCGACCACCCAGGTTCCGTGGGGAGTAGGACCCCCAGGAAGCCGAGGACTGGCTGGAGGCGGTCGTCCGAGTTTTCAGGCTAGTGAGGACGCCAGCAGACCTCATGGTGATCCTCGCGGCGAGCTTACTACACGCAGCAGCCGGACACTGGTGGAGCCTGATGCTCCAGGTACGCGATGAGGCCTCCCTCATCTGGACGGACTTCGAGAGCCTCTTTCGCTCAGAGTTCATCCCGGCCACCCTCCGAGCAGTGCGCATCCAGGAGCTTCTTCAGCTGCGGCAGGGCAGCTTGACGGTCGCTCAATACGCGGCGAGGTTCACCGACCTTTCTCGGTACTCGACAGACATGGTACGGGACCCCTTCTTCCGGGCCCGGACCTTCGAGCAGGGTTTGAGACACGAGATCGGGGCATCTCTGATCTCCCTCAGCATCCCGACTCAGGCAGGGGTACTGGAGTGAGCCCTCCTGATCGAGTGCTTCCTGGCTGAGTCCACAGCGAGACCCACCGCAGGGCGGCAGATAGCGGAGTCTTCGGCAGCTGGTAGCCGGCGGATGACTCAGGGTTCCAGGCGGACCAGACCATCCGGCAGGCGACCTCGGGACGCTGGCTCAGCAGTGCAGGGCACCCGGCCCGGAGCCAGCCTTCCGAGAGGCAGACAGTTCTACGAGTGCGGCGGGCAGGGCCACATGGCTCGTGACTTCCCTACCCGTCGTACCGAGGGGCAGCAGACGGTGGAGGGGCCACCCAGGCAGAGGCAGAGGGTCGACCGTGGCGGTCCGCAGGGAGGAGGCGGACGAGGCAGAGGAGCTGGCCGAGCAGCATGTGGTGGGCGACGCTTTGAGGCTCTGCCACCACCACCACCAGGAGGCCCGCCCCGACCACAGGGAGCTGGCGGGCAGAGACAGGCTCAGCTCCAGGCAGCGGAGGCCTACGACCACGGCGCGCCAGAGATGATTCGAGGTACGATCTGTGTCTATTCCACCCCTGCTGCAGTTCTGATAGACACAGGAGTGATTCACTCTTTCATAGCCACTGCCCTTGTTCGGAGCTCGGAGATTCCGACAGAGCTGTTGGCTCGATCCTTGCGGCTAGAGACTCCTACGGGAGCAGACTCGACGATTACGGACTGGTGCCGGCAGTGTGAGCTTACTCTAGGAGGTGAGAGCTTCGGCTGGGATCTTCTTGTAGCAGCGTCGAGGCCTTACGACGTCATTTTGGGCATGGATTGGTTATCTACGGTCCATGCTCAGATTGACTGCTTTAGGTGCAAGGTGCGATGTGTGCGCACCGACGGGAGCAGGTTCACCTTCACCGGCGAGAAGGGAGCCTTAGCAGCACAGGATGGACTCACGCAGAGGAGAGGTCAGCCCATCACTCATCAGTTGGCTAGCCTCATCCTGGGAGCAGTTGACGTGCGGAGTCCCAGTTTCCCTGCAGTGGTGGATCAGTACGCAGACGTCTTTCCCGACGACGTTCCAGGACTACCTCCTCGCAGAGAGGTAGACTTTTATATTGACCTGTACCCCGGGACAGCCCCGATATCCACTCCAGCATATCGGATGGCCCCCGCTGAGCTTCGAGAGCTGCGAGTACAGTTGGAGGACTTGCAGGGCAAGGGGTTCATCCGACCCAGTGTTTCGCCCTGGGCTTCCCCGATTTTGTTCGCCAAGAAGGCGTACGGGAGCTTGCGACTGTGTGTCGATTATCGTCGCCTGAATCAGGTGACAGTGAGGAACAAGTATCCGCTACCCAGGATTGATGATCTCTTCGACCAGCTCAAGGGAGCACGGTGGTTCTCGAAGATAGACCTCAGGTCAGGCTATCATCAGCTTAGAGTTCGAGATGAGGATGTGCAGAAGACGAACTTCAGGTGTCGGTATGGCCACTTCGAGTTCTTGGTTATGCCTTTCGGTGTGACCAACGCTCCAGTAGTGTTCATGAGCCTCATGAACAGGATCTTCCAGCCATACCTCGATCGATTTGTCGTGCTCTTCATCGACGAAATTTTGGTGTACTCGACGACGGAGGTGGAGCACGCCTACCACCTGCGTGTTGTACTAGACACACTCCGAGAGCACCAGCTTTATGGAAAGCTCTCGAAGTGTCAGCTCTGGTTACGTGAGGTCCACTTCTTGGGGCACGTCATTTCTGAGGCGGGAGTTGCAGTGGATCCCGCGAAGATCGAGGCAGTGCTAGCTTGGGAGCCACCGAAGAGCGTGACAGAGGTGCGGAGTTTCTTGGGCCTAGCCGGATACTAACGGAGATTTGTGCCGGACTTCTCCAGAGTTGAGGCCCCACTCTCAGCGTTGATGAAGAAGGGAAAACCCTTCGTGTGGTCAGGCAGATGTCAGCAGAGCTTCCAGGAGCTGAGGCAGAGGTTGACCAGCGCACCTATCTTGAGGTTGCCTGAGGAGGGAGTTGGTTACGTAGTATACTGCGATGCATCAGGGACCGGACTCGGGTGTGTCCTGATGCAGGAGCAGGCCGTGATTGCCTACGGATCACGCCAGTTGAGGCCCCATGAGCAGAACTACGCTACCCATGACTTGGAGTTGGCAGCAGTAGTCTTTGCCCTGAAGACATGGAGACACTATCTGATGGGCGAGCGCTTCACAGTCTTTTCTAACCAACAGAGTCTCAGGTACATCTTCTCTCAGAAGGACCTGAACCTGAGACAGCGGTGATGGCTCGAGTTCCTCCAGGACTATGACTTTGAAATAGTCTATACTCCTGGGAAGGGGAACGTGGTGGCTGATGCCCTCAGCAGGAGGACGGGAATCCAGCTACTTGAGGAGGCGACAGAGCAGCTAGCCGCTTTGCAGATATCCTTCGTGGATAGAGACGGAGCAGCCTTCCTTCAGTCTCTCACAGTCTCTCCTCCACTTCTTCAGTGGGTCAGAGAGGCACAGCATGGGGATGTTGACTGTGAGACGCGGCGTGCACAGATATCCTCGGGACAGGCACCTGATGGTTTCTCCCTTGGAGCAGAGCACGATGTCCTTTTCAGAGGACGTACCTTGGTACCAGTCGCCTTACGAGAGGAGGTGCTGAGAGAGTTTCACACTTCTCCGTTGGCGGTACATCCTGGAGTGGCGAAGATGTACCAGGATCTCGGGCGACAGCACTGGTGGCCGGGCATGAAGAAGGCTGTGGCAGAGTTCATTTCACGGTGCCTCACCTGCCAGCAGGTGAAGGCAGAGCATCAGGTACCAGCAGGCTTGGAACAGCCCTTGGAGGTCCTGGAGTGGAAGTGGGACAGGATATCTATGGACTTTGTGACTGGACTTCCACGCACTTCCAGAGGTCGCGATTCCATATGGGTGATTGTTGACCGACTCACCAAGTCGGCACACTTCTTACCCATCCGAGAGCAGGGCACAGTGGAGAGCTAGGGGCGTCTCTACGTTCAGGAGATTGTACGACTTCACGGTGTGCCATCGACCATCGTCTCCGATCGGGACGCTCGTTTTACTTCCCGGCTTTGGAAGGGGTTGCAGGAGGCATTCGGGACGCGACTACGTCTGAGCACCGCCTTTCACCCTCAGACGGATGGTCATATGGAGAGGACCATTCAGACTCTCGAGGACATGCTCCGTGCATGTGTCCTCGACTTTGGTCGCAGCTGGGAGGACCACCTACCCTTGGTGGAGTTCGCGTACAACAACAGCTACCACTCCACCATCAGGATGGCACCCTACGAGGAGTTGTACGGCAGGCCTTGCAGATCTCCTTTGTGCTGGACAGACCTTGGAGAGTCAGCACTTGTGGGACCAGAGATGGTCCGGGCCACGACAGAGAAGGTCCAGCTCATCCAGGAGCGGATGAGGAAAGCACAGAGCCGGCAGAAGTCATATGCTGACAGGATGCGGAGGCCACTAGTGTTCGAGGATGGTGACCACGTCTTCTTGCGGGTCTCACCTCGACGTGGTTTGAGGAGATTTGGCTGAGGCGGCAAGTTGTCTCCATGCTTCATCGGGCCTTTCCAGGTCCTCAGCAGGATTGGCGAGGTGGCTTATCGTCTGGCTCTGCCACCTCAGTTGCACCGGGTGCACGATGTCTTCCACGTATCCCAGCTGAGGAGATACGTGCACGACCCGACGCACATCATTGACTATGGGGAGCTAGACGTGGATGATGGAGCGACTTTTACGGAGGTCCCAGTGGAGATAGAGGATCGACAGGAGCGGTTCCTACGTGGGCGATCGATTCCTCTTGTGCGCATCAGATGGCAGCACGAGAACCTCCAGGAGAGCACTTGGGAGCGGGAGGCTCAGATGCGTTCTCAGTACCCACATTTGCTTCCCTAATTTTTGATTTATCTTTACGGGGACGTAAAGTCCTGAGGTGGGAGTAATGTAAAGACCCGTAAATTTCAAGGAAATTTTTTTTCTTAATTTTCTTTGGAATTTTACAAGAACGTAGTTTCTGACGGCGCCTGATTCCGAGGCCCGGTGTGCCCGGAATCATTTTCTGAAGTTTGGCTCGGGTACGTTCAGTGAACGGACGAGCGGGTTTTTCTAACTTTTGAACCGGTGCCCGGAATCGAATTCTGAGGGCACCGATGAAATCGCAGCGCCGGTATTCGCTTAGAAACGCATCTTCCGGAGTTGCGTTTGCTCGGGTGTGGTATTCAATTTTCGGGCTTAAAGTTAAGAAATAAAATAATTTTGCGACAGCTTTATTTTATTTCACTTAAGCCACTTGGAAGCCACTTGAAGCCACTTAAAGGAGGCTTGAACTGAGTTGAACTGGATAGGATGCTATCCAGAAATATCCTACCCCCTTGGTAGGATATTTGTGAGGTGGGGCCCGCACGAGCCCCGCCGTTTCTTTCCGCTAAGAAACGCACCCGTGAAAACCCGTCTTAATGAAAGTCAACCGACGCGATTTCTAAATTCTTAACAGACCATTTAATTGGGCGGTTTATTTCGTGAATTAAATGGGCTGTTTCTTTCGTGAATTAAATGGGTCGTTTCTTTCGTTGAATTAATTCAACGAATTGATGGATCGTTTCTTAACCAGTTTTTCAAATTCGTTGGCGTAATAATAAAATAAGACCAACGCTTAACCTCTGGTTATTTGCGCTTGAGAAGATTTGGGAGAACCCTCGCAAATTCTTCTCCCTCGCGAAGAACGTGAAGAACGCGAAGAACGCGATGAACGCCGATCCCGGAAATCGACGACGCCTTCGCCCGAGACGCTCTTCCGATCTCCGATCTCCGATCTCCGATCACCGACCATTCGAGGTGAGTGCTTTCGAATTTCCTCTCAAGTTCTTTTCTTTGGTTTTAAACGAAACACAGATTTAAATATTAATAATTTAAATCTGTTGTTCTTGATTCGTTGAGCTCACCGACTCAACGCCGGAATCCGTGACGACGCGACGCCTCCCTGCGACGACGCGACGATCGATCTCTTCCGCGACGGTCTCTTCCGCGAAGAACGCCCGCGCACGACGATCATCAAGGTAGGGATTCATTTTGGAAAATTACCCCTTTTTAATTTTCTCATGAACGTTCTTGAGAATTAAAAAGCCGGTTTTCAATGAACAATTTTATTTTAATTAAAATTGTTGGATCATGTGTTGATCGTTTTTCTCCCGGTTGTTTATCTCTAACGCGGAGGGTGCGGGCCGAACGAACACGGCCCGACGACCCTCCGCCGTTCGTCGTTTTGTGCGGATTTGACGGTCGACGATGGAACGTGCCGCAGCGGACGGTTGACGATCCCGTAGTAATGAACGGATCCCGGGAGGAGCAACGGCGCAGACGGGAAAGAAAACGGGCCACCGGAGCGACGCCGGCGGCCGGAGGCGGCGGCGCCCCGGCGCACCGCCGGACAAAATCCGCCACGGCTGAAGCCGCGGCGGCGGCGGCCAAACGGACCCGCGGCGCGCGGGTCCGGTTCATCCGGGCGGACGCGGCTCAGCGCGTCCGCGGCTCGCCAGCGCGGCCCGCACGCGGGCTGCGGTCCCTCCTCAAGCCGCGGGTCAGCGCCCCCAGCTTCCACTCGCGCGGCCCGGCCAAGCCGAGCCGGCCGAGCCGGACCGGCCCTGGCCGGGCCGGGCCAGGCCGGCCGGGTCGGACCCGGGTCGGGTCTACCCGGTTTGGTCCGACCCATGGGGGTCGGGTCGGGTCGGCCCGGGCCCGTACCCCCATCTTCGGACGTTTTCGTTCAAACGCCCGTATCTTGATCTTCGTGCCTCCAAACGACTCGCCGTCAGCAGCAACGCGATCCTTGGATCGAGATGGTCGTTTCGGTATATCGCACTCAAGGTTTTGGAATACTTTGAGTTCGGCCGGGTTGGTTCGTACACGAGACCAACCGGGCCCTCGGAGCGGAAACACTCATATCTTGAGCTACGGACGTCCGATTGACGTGCCGTCAGCTTTGTTGAATTCCTCTAAGTGAGACGGATATTTTGGCATACTCCGCCCGAGGTTTGGACGCAGGTGGAGTGCGGTCGGGTTGGTTTTGCCTTAAAAACCAACCGGGCCCCTGGGACGAAAATGCCAATATCTCTCAGACCGGGCGTCCGATTGACGCGCCGTCTGCGACGTTGAGTTCCTGTTGACGATACGGAACTTTTGGATACATCAACTTCGGACTTCATGTCAGTTGATGTATCAGCCTCTCGGCTCGTGGAGCGGACCTTCCCGAACGAGCTTGCTGTGTGCGGGAACCCTAGTGCTGGCTGCGACTGCTACTTCGACAGCGACGACCGTGCAGAGATCCTCAGTGGACTGCGGCGACGACTGTGCAGAGATCCTCCATGGACTCCGACGACGACCGTGCAGAGATCCTCAGTGGACTGCGGCGACGACTGTGCAGAGATCCTCAGCGGACTGCGACGACTACTGCACTCAGCGATCCTACGTGGATCAGTGCTACCGGTCCTGTGTGGGCCCGATCCTGTGTGGGTCCGATCCTGCGTGGGTCAGCGCTCAGTGGTTCTGTGTGAGCCAGCGCCTACAGGTCCTTCGTGGGCCCGGTCCTGTGTGGGCCCGATCCTGTGTGGGTCATCTCTCAGCGGTTCTGTGTGAGCCAACTTCTACAGGTCCTGCGTGGGCCCGATCCTGTGTGGGTCACTGCAAGGTTAGTACCTATCGATCCTTCGTGGGTCCGACGACTTAGATGGTTCAATGATCATGTTTACCGTCATCCGAAGAAGTATACCTGTGTGAGCTGAATCTTGTGTTACTCTCCTTTGTGGATTGTGTTTCTCTATCCTGCGTGGGTATACGTTTTGCTTTCTTGTGTGGACTGGGTTGTGCTTGGGCTCGGACGTTGGAGCCGAACGGGAATTGAAGACTTAGGTATATGTATGGGCATATACCGAAGCCGTGCCATATGTTACTTCGTGATTGTATCTTTCGTTTGTGGATTATCCTTTGTGGATTTCGGGAGACCATCGGGGGTCTCGGGGTCCCAACTGAGTAGCTTATACTCACCCCTGCACGGGCTATGCCCGCACTTCGTGGTGTTAGTTGCAGACGACGGACAGCGCTGATCGTGGAGGAGGCGTGCGGAGCAGGACAGTACCTGGAGGTGGACCACTGGGCGGGACGTACTCGGAGCGGTTAGGTGGACCCGAGGAGCAGTGGAGGCTATCTGTACCCACCCTTCAGGTGGGACTTCCGGAGGACGGTTCGACGCTGCAGTTTTCCCTTTTTAGTTGCTGTTTTTCCTTTCAGTTGTACTTTACAGTTGGGCTTGTATTTCCGGCCCCTTTTTACTTTCCGCACAGCTTGTACAGTTTTACTTAGTGTTTACTTTTCCACTTTCTTGCTCTGTGGTGCTTGTTTACTTTTCAAAGGCAATGCCTTCCCTTTTTGTTGGGATTTACGCCTTGGTGCTAGTCGCCAGCCCCTGGCCTATGGAAGGCGGGCTTGGGGTAGTCACGACACGGGCCCGAGGACGGGTCGTGACACTATGTATTAATGAAATCTTTGGATCTAGCCTATTCTCTATATCCCCTACATAATAGAAAAATAGTTTTCTTATAATACCATCGAAAAATAATGTAAAACCGAATCCAAACTTGTTCTATGGATTGGAATAATCGTCCAAATCAACATTAAAAATATCACATTGAACCTCGGGGTGGCTCACATAGTATAACCCTATGATCATGTGTTCCAACACAAAAATAGAAACTATATGAGGAAGAAATCACCATCAATCACCCTAGTGTTCTTTTAACGAATAACAATAGACTCTCTGAGGAAGCACCCAACTTCTATTCCCCCTTTGGTCTCGTAACCATATTCTATAGAGACTCTGGGGAAGAACTCACTGTCAATCCCTGCTATGGTCTCATAAAGTATATATAAAAAACACTCTAAGGAATCCCCCAACGTCAAATCCCCCTATGGTCTAACATCATCAGGTTCTCATATCCCTGTGGAATACAATCATACACAAACAATTTTCTACAACCCATGTAATCTCCACTACTACAAGGGTATGCAGCTACAATACATGACTTAGGAATTAAACAAGTATCCAATAGGAACTGATTCAAACCTAAAAAGAGTGGCAAAAAACAAGGTTTGACTCATAAGAAAAGTAGACTGAATAGTCATACTAATTCAACCAACGAAACACACCCACATGGTGTCCCCTAAACAGACAATTTATCACAACATATCAATGAAAACCCTTAATTTATCAATCAATATAATGAAGATGATAATATGGTAAAATTTCAATACATGAAATACCTGACTCATTGGTAATAGAAACATAGGAATATATAACTAAAAGAAACCCTTTGAATGGAAACCAACCACATACATCAATGTCTTACAAGGAGAAATCTTGAACTTTGACCCTCGAATTAGCCTAGAACATTGTACATCTAAAAAAGGTCAAAACCTTCAACCATGGAAAACATGAGAGAGAGGAGCAATCAAGAAGATAGGTTCAAGATTAAAAAATAACTCACTGAGGTGATTCCAATGCAACTGATAGAGTTTCATTCTGAGAAATGATGATGGATAATTGGCATGGATAAGATTCAGTGAATCCATATGTTCCCTTGCAAGAAACAGCTAGAAGAAGATGAAAAAGAGGGTTAGACACCACCCTAGTCAGATTAAGAAAATAAAAAAAAATACATGGCATTTTAATTTAATGTAAAAACTATGAACATGACTCAACCAGCCCCCACTTTTGGTGGTACACACATCCATGTAATCAGTTATTACACGACTAGTAAAAAACTACCTACGATAACCGGGTACACTTCCTGTACTCAAGAGTACACGACATGTACCCAAATGTTTTTCCAAACACATCATTTTTCATCAAAAACACTCGAAATCAAGATCCATACAAAAATGAAGACCCATGTACATAAAAAATCGACCCTTAAAACAATTCATCAATGAATTTCCCTTCTTAGGGTGGTAAAGAATAAATGTCAAACAACTCTAGCAACATGGATCGAATGTCAGACTCCCTCTCACATGTCTCGTATTTTACTCGCTCACGCTGCAATAGAACCCATACTAAAAGAACAAACTTTCCACAAAGAACATTGGTGATATGATCCAAAATTGTAATGGGGTGCTCCTCTAATAATGAAACCACCACCAACTCAACCTCTTCGGGTTGGAAAACATGAGATAGGACTAAAAAGTATCTCCATAGCTGAGAAACATGAAATAAATCATACATAGATCGGTATCTCTAAGTTAACAGCAATAGATAAGATACTGGCCCGACACATTGCAAAACCTCAAAAGATCCAACATATCACAATAAAATAATTACATGTCTCTTTATCTTCATGTGTCCCATATTGGGTGAGACACGTAAGAAAACCAGATCCTCGACCTTGAAATTTATGGTCTTCTCCATCTATCTACATAGGATTTCTTGAGATACTGTTTAGTATCCATCCTCATCTAAATCAACTCTGCTTGCTCAGTGGTCTCAGGGACAAGGCATGGTCCCAACATTGCTGCAACAGCTACCTCCATCCAACATAGGGGTGATCAGCATGACCTACCATACAAAGCCTAATAAGGTTCCATTTGAATCATCACCTGAAAAAAAATTTAGGGAAACTCCACTAGTGGGATATGTCTCTACCAAGAACCCCATAAATCATGGATGCATGCTTGAATCAAGTACCTGTGTACCCAAAGCCCTCTATAGTCCCTGCCAGGCATGAGAAGTAAAACTGAAATCCTAGTCTTAAATGATATAGTGTGGAACCACATGAAAATGTACAATATCTTGGATATACATCTATCCGAGATCATAAACACTGATGGATTCATTGATCAGAAATAAATGTGCACCCTTTGTGAGTCTGTCAACAATAACCTAAACTGCATCACTCCCTTGAGGATACCTCGATAATCCCATCACAAAATCCATTGCGACATCATTACACACCCACTTGGGAATGAAAAACTGATGTAACAAACCATCTGGTCACTGATGTAATGCCTTCACCTGTAGACAGGTTGGTCACCTCATTACAAAACTGAAAATAATCTATCATCAAACCTAGCCAAAAATAACGAGGGTGTACATCACGGTATATATTGATTAAACAAGGATGGACTTCCCAAATTGAGGAATGAAAATCCTCTATCAGCTCCTCACACATGTCTTCTGAAACCCATACAAGTCCATGAAAACAAAAGATCTCATCCTCACCTATGGTCTACCAAGGAGTAGGGTCCTCTCTTGACACACTATCCCATTGGATAGGGCCTTTTTAATTTTATAGCTTCATTTTTTTCACTCAATCTAGAAGAGTATAAGTAATGGCTATAGAATAATGAAACGTTGGCCCCTATCTATTTTCACCTCCAATTGCATCTCAAATAATATATCCATAAGATGCCAATCAATAGAGGCCTCCAAAACTATATGTATCTTTTTCCTCCTTCTCAATGTATCAACCACAACATTTCTTTTCCCAGAAGTGTATGCATGATCAATGTCAAAATACTAATGGTTCTCAACCCACCTTCATAATCACAAATTCAGATCACAATGAGTAAATATGTAATTGAGACTTTTGTGGTCGGTGAAAACCACAAATTTTTTTCCCAAAATATAATGTCTCTAACAGTGTAAATCATGTACAACTGGAGCTTAGTCGAGATCATTTTTTGGGTAATTCCTCTCATGTGGACTCAACTATTGAGACCCGAATGCAACTACTCCTTCCCACTACATAAGCCCTACTCCAATACCGATACCTGATGCATCACGATAAATGGTGTAACTCTTGACCAGTTTTTGAAAAATCAGTATCAGTGATGATGTGGACCTCCCCTTCATCACCTAAATGGCTAAATCAATGGATTCTGTCAACAAGTACTTTCCAACCATTTAGTCAGGCCCTTCAGTTTCACTTCTAGGAAAAGTCATATATAAATCATATGTAGTAACCAACCAACACTATAAAAAATATTAACTCAAAGATGTTATTTGGATGATCTCAGGAAACTACCGATCTCACATTCACCGGGTTTACTAAAAAACATCTATCTGAGATAACATGATACAAATTGTGAATCAATCCCATCCAAAAGCGGAATTTTGGGGACATATAATAAATATTATTCACTCTTAATGTACTCAAAATGATCTCAAGATGTGTGGAATATCCATGTTTAGTTTGATAGAACACTATGATAACATCCATGGAGACTGCCTCAAAATAATCCAAGTGAGGATGGAACACATGGTTCCTCAGTGTCACAAAAATTGTCGGTGCATTCTCCAGACAGAACAACATAACCACTTAATCATATAGAACATACATGCTCTGAAATCATGTAAGAGTTATATCTAATGGTCTAAGGAGAAACTAATGAAAACTTGATCTCATGTAAATATTCTAGTACACTATGGAACCTCGAATATGATAAACAAGATCATAAATCCTCATCATGGAGAATCGGTCCTTAACTGTCAACTTGATTAGCATCTTATAATCCACGAAATGTCCTAGGATAATATTAGGACCCAAACTTATTACATTACATAATCTGGATTTTAGACAAGTAATCACATACTTTTACACTGAGGATCTTTTCAAGTTTTGATCATTAGATAATTGGGACATAATACATTCATAACCGTAAACATTTTTACATAGTGGATACAATAAAAATAGTTTCTATTTTTTTCAAAATATAAGCCATTAAAGTTTAAAAAATTATTTCTTGAAAAATTCTTCAAACAATTAACTTGGATTACATTATTATCTTACACATCCTTATAACCTAAAAAATCATGTAAAACAACATGTGATGAGTAGAAAAAAGCTCAGTAAGGTATGTAAAATATGAAAAGATCACAATAGTCCATGAATTATTGTGACGTATGAAAATATTTTCAAAAAGATATGATTGCCACCCATATATAATTTCATTGGGAAACATGACATTTTAAAAATATCCAAACCAACATTAGAAAATAGATATAAGCATAAATGTATCTTGGGTAATTACATACCTAATATTGAAACCCTCTCGGTTACCTTATCATTTGGAACCCTCGCAGTTAACTTACAATTTGTGTAACCATCGTAGTTATACATGGAGTAACCATACGGCCGACCTCAAACATACACATACACAATGAATTTGTGGGACATACTGGTGCCACCCTTCATCATAAACAATTCTTAAGAACTATAACATAATAATACTACATGAATAATTTCACAAAAACATTTCTTTAGATTTTTGTAAAAAAGATTTGTAAAAGATTGTTTTAAAAGGAAAGCCCCATATAAAAATCATACAACTGAAGACAAACATAATAGAGTAGATGGAATAAGTTTATAGACTATAAATAGATATAATTAGACAAAATATAAGAAAAACATATCTTATAATCTATTTTAATACAAACAAATAATTAATTAGAAGGCCAACACAATGAATGGAAATCGGGTTAAGATTTCCCTTAACTCGGATTTTCCTTAGTTCCAACTCATTTAATCCTCATATATAATATTTAAAAAAGATTTATTATCATATTAAAGAATCATATTAATCTTTATAATACCTTATATGATCATTTTATTACATCAGTTCAACCACTAATTTGTGGTATTTTGTTCCTTGTAGAGTTTTGGGTGTGTTATTTACATGATTTTCATGATCAGTTAATGATGGTTTGTTCATGTTGATTGGAAGTGAAACACTAGAATTGGAATGGAAAATTATTTACATACATATAGTACCATAATTTATACCATTTACCATTTTTATGTTTGATATGAGGATGATTCATATGTTAAAAAATTAGTGATGTTCATTTAGACCATTTTAGTGGTACTTTGATAATTACAACCTCATTTTGTCATATAAATTAAAACCATGAGTACAAAAGAATTACGAAACCACTGATGATACATAACACATATATAATAACCTATTTCAACCATACAAATTGTTTAATGACCACACTATAAATAATTAATGAAAATTGAAATCACATCATCCTTTATATCATTAATTCGAAACATCAAAGACTATGTTTTTATTCCTTAAATAAGTGGGAGAGAAGAAGAAGAATGATGGTGAATATTCCATGAACATGAGAACATCTATAATATACATGATTTTTGGAGATTTCATTCCTCTATGATAAGATGATACGAGTAAAGTATAAGAAAATAAAGGAACTCAAAATAAAAGATTTATTCAGAAATCCATTACAAAAATTCGAGAGCCTAACAGCTACGCAACATGGTTTTATATAATATTAAAAAGATAAGGGACAATGGTCACCCATATAGAAATAAATCATAATACAGAGTAGATCAATAATTAGAATTAAATAAGAACATGGTATGGAAACTTGAATTTTATACCACATAAAAGAGAACTTTAATGGAAAAAAGAATGATATTATGAATTTTCATTCATTGTAGAGTAACTCCTTGGACATGAAGGTCGGGACCAAGGGGGATTGTGCGAACCCTGGGAGGACTACTAGGGAGGTAAAAAGGAAAGAGCATCATTTAAGAAGAATTGTGAATAAATTTAATAAAGGAATGTGATGGTATTTATAACAAAAAATGAGTGATTATTTTAATAATTTCCATCAGACACCTCATTTGTGGTATTTGAAGAATTCATGGGATCTCCCGTGTTATTTGACCATGTTATTAGCCACTTGGGACACCAAAAATATTATTTACCTTTACACAAGTCTATCATATTTATTAAATTATTATTACATCATTAATTATGTCATTAACACACCAAAACTCAAAACTGTATTTTTTACTGTTCACCAAAAAAATCAACTGTTTCATAAAAATCCCCAAAATGTACCCTAACCATTTATCGACGTGTATAATTCAAAAATAAAGTCCATTTATTTAAATTATTATTTTTTAATATATTATTATATTACTTTTTAAATAATATCATTCTTAATTCAAAAATTTAAATTTTAAATTCTATAACTGCTTTTAAATCATAATGAAAAATTACCGAAAAAATATTTATCTTAAAGACTTAAAAAATAACTCAAATTACTATTTATTAGGGTTATATTTCTATTCATATTAATATTCATAAGGGTATGTTATTATTCACCAAAAAACATGTTGGTTCCATTAGACTCCAAATAACTTACTAGACATAATTGTAGATGACCATTTATAAATATTTAAAACATAGATACAATAAATTTATATTTAAAGTCCAGTTATAAATATCTACTTTAAATAAAATTTCATGCATTTAAATTTATTTTTATAAAACCTTGCGGTGTTAAAATATCCCCGCCTTTTGGAAATTGCATCCTCACAATTTTATTTACATATTAAACAAGTGGGGGTACCATTCCCTCATTGTATTTTCAGACTCCCGTGTTTCTTATTCTACGATGAAGTTTCACTACCAAACCATTGCCCGGTGGATTACCTTATTACGCAATACATGTTCCCTTTGATCACGAATCTAAACTGGTTTCTCTTTCTAGGAAAGGTTCTCTTCCAGTTGAACTACTTTTGGGCTCAAGACATGTGATGAATCTGGCACATACTTTCACAACATCAAAACGTGAAAAACATTGTGTACCTAAGACAAACTCTATGGCAATGATACTTTGTATGAAACGGTTCCATCATTATCTTGAATATAATAAAGATAGATGAACCATATACTGAGCTTCCCATTCTAAGGGAAACACATCATTTTTTTCAAAGGATAAATTTTTAGAAAAACATAGTCACCTACCTTGAAATAAAAGTCCTTCCTTATTTTATCTACATAACATTTTTGCATGATCTGAGTTGTCATCATGTGCTACTAGATCATTTTCACTTTCTCAGCCACTTCTTCTACAAATTCTGTCCCAATAAACTATCTTTCATTAACATCATCCTAAAACGCTGGATTCCAACATTGCTACACATACTATGTCTCAAATAGTGCCATCTATATACTAGAATGAAAACTATTATTACAATAAAACTCATCTAAAGAAATATGTTGTTCCCAACTTCCATAGTAGTCCATTAAACATGATCCTCCAAATTCTGAATCATTTGTTCTGACTTCCCATCTTATTGAGGTTGAAAAGTTATACTGAAATTTAATTTTGTAACCAAAGTCTTCTGATGTCCCTTCCAAAAGATAGAAGTGAACCTGTGATCCTGATCAGATATAATGGAATGAAGAACACCATGTAACATGAGAATTAACTTTAAGTACAGTCGAGATAGCTGATCATAAGACATTATATCTCAAATAGAAGGAAAATGGGAAAATTTTGTTAGCTGGTCAACAATAACCCAATCACATTCTTACATCAAGAAGTATTTGGTAGTCCCACCAAAATTTCCATGGATACATTCTCTCATTTCAACTTCGACACTGGAAAAGGTTGAATAATCCCCTTAGGTAACTACCACTCTTCTTTAACCTATTTACATGTCAAACCTTTCATGGTAAAATCAGAAATATCTCTTTTCATTACATCCCACCAATAATACTCTCAATGGTCTCTGTACATCTTAGTACTACCAGGATGAACTGAAAATGGAGAACTATGAGCTTCACACAACAAGTCTTTCTTCAACTGGGAATCACAGGGCACACACAACCATTTTCCAAATCCTAAAACTCAATGTTTATCATGATTTAATTATATAAACATACACATTATATCCGATTCTACCTTTTTATGTAGCTCACAGTCTTCCTTCAGTGAATTCTTAATTCTATCATATAATGATGATTGCACTAAAACCTGAGACAAAACAGATATATTCTCTGCACCAACAACATCTATTCCAAAATTCATCAAATCATTAATCAAGGAATAATGTTCCAAACCTAACATGGTTAATGATGCATGGTGTTTTAGACTCGGGACATCTGACACATTGCCTACTTTTACAGGATAGAAATTGATCATGAAATCATAATCATTTAACAGTTCTAGCCATCTTCTCTGCCTCAATATTAATTCATTCTGAGTGAATATATATTTCAGACTTTAGTGGTCAGTATATATTTGAAATTTGGCTCCGTATAAATGATGCCTCAAAATTTTTAGAGAAAATACCATAGGTGCCAATTGCAAATCATGTATGGGATAATTTAAATTGTGAGGTTTAAGTTGTCTTGAATATTAATCAATTACCTAATCAATCTTCATCAAAACACAACCATGTACCTTCAAATAAGCATAAATATAGATGAAAAATAACCACTTCGGGAAGGCATGGCCAAAACTAGAGCATTCATTAATATCTTCATCAGTTCCTGAAAAAAAAACATCGCATTCTTCAGTCCAAAAAAATTTAACCCTTTTTCATGTTAACATAGTTATCAGGCTACATAACCATGAAAATTTCATAACAATCCTTTAGTAATTACCCACCAATCCATGAAAACTATGAAACTCTATATCATTTTTTTATCTTGGACATTAATCAACTACTTCTTTTGGAAGGACTGTTATTCTGTCCTTATTTACAATGTTCCCAAGAAAAGAAATCTGTTGCGACCAAAAATCACACTTTCTGAATTTTCCATTCAGTTTATTTTCATTGATGGTTTGTAAAATATCCCTTATAATTTTTTCATGATGCTCTTTAATTTTGTAAAATACCAGAATGTCATCAATAAAAACAACCACATACTTATCCAACAACTCATTAAATATTCTATTCATAAGGTTCATGAATACAACCGGTGAACTAGTTAACCCAAACAGCTTAATGACTAATTCATAATGCCCATATATAGTAATAAAGGCTATTTTCAAAATGTCAACTTCCTTCACCTTCACCTGATGCTATCCAAATCTCAATTCAATATTTTAAATGTTCTGAGCTCCCTGGTGCTGATCAAACAAGTCATCGATCTTAGGAAATGGATACTTGTCTTTAACAGTGATGTTATTCAAAGCTCTATAATCAATGGAATGTCTCAAGGAACCATCTTTGTTTTAATCAAACCAAACAAGAGCTCCTCATGGTGAAGTTCTAGGAGGAATAATTCCGTTAACAAGGAAATCCTACAAATGACTTTTCAACTCAAGAAGATCTATTTGATCCATATGATATGGGGGATTTGAAATTGTCTTATCATCAGGAACTAAGTAAATTGTGAATTAAACTTTCCGATTATGTATTACACCAAGTAACTCATTAGAAAAAACATCAAGTTATTCATTTACCACTGGCACATCATTAATCTAAACAGTTCCGTTGATTTCAACAATATGATCCAGATGACGTTAATTTCCATCTTTCAATGGTTTATCAGCTTACTGAAATGTTATCAATTGTATGGGTTATTTATTTCATACTAACTGAAACTCTTTCTGAAAAAAACTTCTTTATCTCTACTGTAAATATTAGCATGATAAACCGAAATCCAATCCATTCCTAGAATACCATCAAACTCGACTATGGTAAAAAACAAGGTTCGCAAGTAATGTCTTTCCATGGAACACAATATAAAGATTATTATAGTTCCTATTTGTTATAATATTTCCCCTTGTTGTATTAAAAATATGTTTCGACCTCATTTTTTAGTTGATAGTTCAAATTTACTAGAAAATTTCTCTTAATGAATGAATGTGTATAACCCGTATCAAAAAAACTTCTGCAAAATATGATTGAACAAATAAAGTACATTGTAAAACTTTTTTGGATGGACCAAAATCTACTGCCATAGTGACAGAGGATCTCACTACACATTTCTACATTTAGTCTAGCTTATTTTCATCATTTGGATCTCTCTTTGGGCCTGCATTTGTATAATAACCCATCTAACCACATTTAAAACACATTATAGTTTTCTTATTAGGATTGACCTTAGGATCATTTTCATATCAAAATTGGTCCATATGTACAAACATACAACATTTAATACACCTCACAGTTTTTCTAAGACATTCCCCTGGGTGTTTCTTGATACAGTTTTCAAAAACTAGAAATTGTAATTTCTTACCATAGGATTTCTTTGGTTGATTCTTACCCATTTGATTCCATCTAGACCCCTTCTTATCCTTTTTTCCAAAATTCAAATTATTATCATCAAACTCCATATCTAACTTCCCAACACATAAGAAAATTTTCTCATTGCATTAGAATTCATGGTAGGCCAAAACCCTTTGAGACATTTTCTTCAAACCTGAGTAAAAGCGGTTGATTTTGCAATCAACATTTGGAATAAGATTTGGAGCATACCTCGCCAGTCGGGTGAAGTTTTTATAATGACCCAAACATTCATTAATGGAAATTCTTCTTGGTCTTATTAAATGTCTTATTATGGTTATATAATATGTGGACTTCCTTTGTTTTATGTTTTTGGATTTTAAAATACTGTTATTAATTGTGACCATTGCTAATATAGTCATTGAACAATGATCACATTATTTGTATAAATATAGGGTTTTAACAAATCCAATTTACTCAAACAAAGGAAAAGATTGAATCATCCAGTAGACTTCCCCAATTCAAAGACAATTTGTTAGAGCTCATAATGGAGGTGGAGTCATTGGGATTCACTCTTGACCAATCCCAAGCTGAGCATGAACACGTTAAACTTGAGCGGAACTGACTATTGGAGAAGTGAAAGATAATAGAGATTACTACCCGAGTGATGTTATCATAGACAACCGATGAGTCTGTCACCATCATGCACCTTACCCTTCAGTATTATGCATGTGATATAAGGGGTTATGTGACAAGAACCTAGCACTATGACTATGTAGATTATTTTTTTATAATGAATGTGAATTGAGTTTATTATTGTTACTTTTAAATAGTTTTTGAAGTACAAATAGTATTTTTAATTAATATTCAACTATGAAATATATTTTTAGGAATTAATGGATTTTTAAATTAGATAATATTTTAATAATATATTATTATTATTATTAAATTAATTTTTATTACATATAAATTATCATATAATTTTATGAATGAAAATGTAATTTTTATTATGGTTTGAAAGCAGTTTTTTTCAAAACCCATGAATTTTCGATAAATGTCAGTTTTGTTAAAGTAAAAATTAAAAAATTTAGAAAATTATTTATATAAAACAAATATTATTTTTGGAATCAGGACATCCAAACTATCCAATGGTAAATTTGGCATCATTTTCTGATATAGTCGAATTTTTGGGTAAAAATTAAATACCATTTAAATATATAGTGTGTTTTATGACATCTTAAACTCCCAATAGTGATGTAATAAAATACCATAAAAATTATTTTCGTCCAATATATGTTTTATTATTAAAAAATGGGATTTTAGATTTTTTTTATTTATTTTACAATGCTTTAGTGGACCCTCTAAGACTTATAAAACATTTTGTCTTTTTAAATTATTTTCCTTGAGAGTGTGACTCACCTGCACATACGCAACCCTATTATTTTAAGAATTTTTTCCATTTTCCTTATAAAAAATTGTTTTCCACTTGCCTTAGGAAAAAGACATGGAAAAAAACATGGGATGGTTTGTGTTTTTGATTATTTTAATTTGTGGTCTCCCAAACCTAACTAATAAATAATTCCTTCTCATTTCCTATATAAACCCACAGAAGCACCCAATTCCACATCACTGAAAACCTTTGGAGTTCAACAAAAACCTTCCTTCCTCTCTCTAGAATCATCCCATGGTGCCCAAAGATCCCATGAAACATCTCTAAAGCCTCTCCCAAGCCTTTGGGATCACACGTCTAAGTAAGGGATTTCATCCTTTCTCATTTTTTTCTAATTTTCTTTTAGTTGTTATGCGCTTTTTTTCGAATAAAAATGTTGGGGTATTATTTTTCACCTCCCCCTTACTTAACTATTTATGTTTTGATGATGGGAGACCCCTTTCTCTCTCATAAATTCTTCCCATGTACACCTGTTACCATGATGATATTTCGTGAGGTATTTCTCTCTCCTCTTTAACATCCACATAATTCATTTGAATTGTGAATCTAAATTTGATTATGTTTGTTGGGACATGTATCTATATGACCCCCTTACAGTCCACTTCATGTAAATATGATGACACACTCCTTTATCTCTCATCATCCATTTTTTATGAGTTCTTATTTCACGTCGTTATGCTGCCGAAATTGCAAACTTTGTCACGCTTCTCTCTCAGATAACTCAAGATTTGAATAGAAAAAGGTTCAATATAAACATTCAATCCCCCCTAAGAAAGAACAAGTATCTATTGAAGTATTCATGAGAAAAATTACTCATACTTTTAATGGTTCATTTGATCCCTCAATCGCTGAAAAATGTATCAACTCCATTGAAAAGATCATTTCCATCATTCAATGTTCGGAACATGAGAAGGTTATCATGGATTCTTATCATATGGAGGATGAAGCTTATCAATGGAGGGAGTTGATAAATAATATGAATTCCGAGGAGGAGATCGAGGTGTTGGAATGAAAGGATTTCTGGAAGATGTTTTTCAATAAATATTATCCGCACAACCTCCGACTTAAGATGGAAAGGGACTTCCTTTACCTCAAGAAAACGATGACGAATCTGTTGGAACGTACAAGGAAAAAATCAGAAGGCTTGAATGATATGCTTTGGAATTTTTTTTTACCCATGAATTCCTGGCCAACTGCTTCTTTAGTGGGAATTAACCTAGCCTGCAGAAATCACTGGTGATCCATGACTTCGACAGCTATGAGGAAATTGTATGATGTTCTGTCAAGGATGAAATGAAGATCATCGAACCTCAAGGATATCATGGGAATAAGAAGTGTAAGGTGGACTTAAATTCTAGCATTCCAGTGGATAAATTGAACGGTTCTATGGAAATACAGTTTCCCACTTTCCAAAGGTGTGAAAAAGAAGCACCCCAGAAATTTCTGGAAAGGGAAAAGAAAATGATTTATATGTGGAAGAGAAAGGAACCTAGTTATAAACTGCCAAAAAGAAAGACCCAAGGCTGCAATAGAAGAGAGTAAAACTCCATGTGACCCTCAATGTTTTTTTCGTTGCTACAACTACAAATAACCAGTGCATATGGAAAATCAAGGCCCTATGCCAAGAGTTTTCAGAGTCAACCAACAAACTCCAAGGTAGAAAGGGTGAGAATTTTCCATCCCTAATGCTGAAGTGAACCCCGAAAAAGAAGTAGTGATAGGTATTCTAGTTATTCATTCAATAATTTTGAATGAACATTTTGATTTAGGTTCTATGCATTCTTTAATATCACAAAATTTTAATAGAAGAATCCACCACACCACAAATCATGGAAGTAATGATGTCAATGAGTACGGAAAATGGGGCAATCATTTTATCCCATGAATATAACTCCTCCCCTGTCATAATATGTGGATTGAATTTCCTGGAGAACCTCGTCATAATTCCTCTAGTGTAATTTGATGGAATTCTTGGAATGTATTGGCTTCCCTTATATAGATCCGACATAAATTACCGTGAGAGGGAAATCACTCTCTAGGTAGAGAATCAACACCTGATTCTATACACGTGAAGGGGGGAATATGAATCATCTTTAGTTCCATCATCTCAATCATGGATATTGTTGCCCTATGAGCATGCACATCTGGCTTAGATGATTGAGTCTATGGAGGAATACATCCTTAAAAAGATGCATATTGTGAGGTAATTCACTGAATTGTTTCATGAGAAATGTTTGGTCTTCCTCCTAAAAGAGTTGATGAACTCTCAGTTGATCTTATACCTAAGTAGTTTCTAATATACAAGACTCCATATAGAATGGATGTTGTGGAGCATGAGGAGATAAAGAAATAATAACAAGAGAATCTAGATAAAGGGTTGATACACCCAAGTGCTTCACCATGGGGTACACTAGCCCTCTTTTTGAAGAATAAGTATGGGTCAATGCACCTTTTCATTGATTATTGTGAGCTTAAAAAATCACAATAATGTAAAAGAATCCTCTCGCACAAATATATGACTTGTTCGATCAATTGTGTGGAGCACGATACTTTTAAATGGTTCATTTTCCGTTGGTATATTATCATGTGTGGGTGAATAAAGATGATATCCCTATGACTTATTTTCGTACAAGATACGGGTACTATGAATTCTTAGTAATGCATTTCTGACTCACTAATGCTCCAGAAATCTTCATGGACATGATGAATAGAGTATTTAGGGATTACCTAGATAAATATTAGGTAGTCTTTATGGATGATATACTGATATACTCTAAAACCGAGGGGGATCATGAGGAGCATCTAAGAACTGTACTAGAGACCTCATAGAAGGATAATTTCTATGCAAAGTATAGCATGTGTGAGTTCGGGTTGAAATAGGTCTCATTCTTGGGCCATATCATCACAATCAATGGGATATCTATGGATCCATCCAAAACAGATCTAATTTAACTATGGATGAGGCCAACATCGATAACCGATATCCATATCTTCTTGGGGTTAGATTGATATTATCAACGATTTGTGAGAAATTTCACACGATTGTCCAACCCACTTATCAAGCTAGCTCGAAAGGGAGTAAAGTTTTCTTGGATTGATGAATGCAAAGAATGCTTCAAGAATTTATAACAGTATGATTATCACTCTGCTCGACCTCACTTTACCCACAAGTGGAGAAATTTTTGTGGTATTAAGTGATGCTTCAAAGAAACGCTTGGGTACTGTGTTGATGCAAAATGAAAATTTCATTTCCTATGCATCAACGCAATTGAATGTTCATGAGAATAATTATCCAAACCAATATATGGAGGTGGCTATGGTGATATTAGTTTTAAAAATTTGGTTGTATTATCTCGTTGGGGAGAAGTGTGAAATATATACGGACCACAAAATCCTCAAGTATATATTCGCTCAGAAAGAGTTGATCAGGCGCCAATTAATATGGTTAGAGATGATCAAAGACTATGATTTCACAATCCATTACCACCCTAGGAAATTGAACATTCTAGAAGATGCTATAAGTAGAAAGGACCCAGTGGTTATATCATTGATGGGAATTTAAAAGGATCCAATATTCTTATATTTGATGTATATGAACATGAGAATCATAAAGATGTGAAAATCAGAAATCCTTTCACAAATTATTGCTCAACCGTCTCTTTTGGAAAAGGTAAAGGATGATCAAAAGGATGATGTGGGAATTCCGAAGAACGTGGAAGCTATCAGAAGAGGGGAATCATCAGAGATTAATGTTAATGAAGAAGGAATTGTTAGATTTGGGAAAAGACTTTGTGTTTCATCAAGTTCAGAGCTGATAAATGATCTTTTGGATGATTCACATAGTTAAAATTTCTCTATTCAACTAGGAAACAACAAGATTTTTCTAGATCCCCAAGAGAATTATTGTTCGGATAATATGAAGAATGAGATCACTAAATTTACATAAAAGGGATAGGTGTGTCAGCAAGTGAAGGTTGAGAGACAGAAGTCTAAGGGGATGATGCAACCATTGCCCATACCAGAATGGAAGTGGGAGAAACTCACTATGGACATTGTCACTAGACTTCTGAAGACATCCAAAGGAAACAATGTAATCTGGGATGTTGTGGATCATCTTACAAAGTCTACACACTTCATTTCAATTTAGGAGGATTTTTTATTGGATCAAATGGAAATGATATACATCAGTGAAGTGGAAAGGATACATAGATTACCACTTTCTATTGTATCCGATAGAGATATAAGATTCACCATTATGTTTTGGAATATTAATCAACATGCTATGGATACTGAAGTGATCATCAGTACGACCATTCATCCTCAAACTGATGGGAAATTAGAGCGATCTTTTCAGACACTGGAGGATATGTTAAGATCATGTTCTATTGATTTCAATGGAGTTTGGGACCAACATATTCCACTGGTTGAATTCTCATACAATAACAAATTCCACTTGAGCATCTGAATGGAACCTTATGAAGCCCTATATGGGATGTGGTGAAAATGCTAGATTTTTGGGATGATGTCGGTGAAGTTAAGCAGCTAGGACCAAAAATGGTCGATGAAATGTTGGAGAAGGTGAAAACCATTTAACATCATATCTAGGTAGCCGAGAGATGACATAAGAGTTATGTAGATAACTATCTACGATACCATTAGTTTAAATTTTGATACATAATATTTCTACACATATCTACATGGAAGAAGGTCATGATATTTAGAATGAAAGGGATGTTAATTCCTAGGTACATCAGCCCATTCGAGATTCTTGATCGTGTTGCGGCAGTGGCCAATCGACTAACACTTCCACGTACCATGGAAAAATTATATGATGTATTTCATGTATCCCTCTTAAGGATGTATATACCATACCCTTAACATGTAATCTCTTCAGAGGTAGCACACATAGAGGGTGATCTTTATTATGAGGATCAACAAGTGAAGATCATAGATCTCAGAGATAATGTTCTACGAAATAAGAAAATTCCCCTCGACAAGGTGTTGTGGAGAAAACAAATGTTTGATGAAGTGATGTGGGAATCAGAAGAAGTGATGAAGTAGAGTTACCCGCATCTGTTTTAGTGTGGGAAAATAAAATTTATAGGGTGAAATTTCATAAGGGGGGAAGATTGTAAAGACCCAAACATTCAATAATGGAAATTCCTCTTGATCTAATTAAATTTCTTATTATGGTTATATCAAATGTGAAAATCCTTGGTATTATGTTTCTGGATTTTAAAATACCATTATAAATTGTGTCTGTTGCTAATATAGATGTTGAACAGTGATCAAATGATTAGTATAAACATAGGGCTTTAACAAATCCAATTTACTTAGAAAAAGGAAGCGATGAACACATCTAGTAGACATTCCTCATACGAAGCCCATTTGTTGGTTCTCTGAAAGGAGGTGGTGTCATTATGCTTTGCTCTAGACCAATCCCAAGTAGATCTTGAACATGTTATTCTTAAGAATAATCGACTATGGGAGATGTGAAAGTTAATAGAGATTACCACCCGAGCAATGTTATCCGAGCCACCCCAAGAGTCTGTCACCATAGCACACCTTACCCTTTATCCATATGTGGGTGTTATAATGGGTTATGTAACATGACCCTAGCTCTATAAATATGTACATTTTTTTTGTATAGACAATGTGAATTCATTTTGTTATTGTTACTTTTTAAATAAGCACAATTAGTATTTTTAGTTTATATTCAACTAAGAAATCTATATTAATGAATTAGAGTATTTCTGAAATAAATAGAATTTTATTAAAATTTTATTATTATTATTAAATTAATTTTTATTAAATATAAATTATCATAAAATTTTATGAATGAAAATGTAATTTTTATTATGGTTTGAAAGCAGTTTTTGTCAAAACCCATGAATTTTGGATAAATGTCAATTTTTATTTTAAAAGTAAAAACTCTCATATTTAAAAAATTATTTAGGTAATAGGAATATTAATTTAGGAATAAATATGTCGAAATTATCCAATCGTTAATTTTTCATTAATTTCTGAGAATCATATTTTGGGGTAAAAATTAAATACCGTTTAAATATATAATCTGTTTTATGACATCATAATGGCCCAATAGTGTTGTAATAAAATACAATAAAGATTATGTTCGATCAATATAAGTTTTAGCATTACAATAATGTGATTTTAGACTAGTTTGAATTATATTACAATTATTTTGTGGACCTTCAAAGACTTATAAAAAAATTTTTCTTTTTAAATTATTTCATTGAGAGTGTGACTCAACTCTATATAAGCTACCGTATTATTTTAAGATGTTTGGAAATTGGACTTATAAAATATTGTTTTCCACTCTGCTTTGGAAAAAACCATTGGCAAAAACGAATAGATTGTTTATGGTTTGTATTAGATTAATGTGAGGTGTCCCAAACCTAAATAATATAGAATTTCCTCTTATTTACTATATAAAACCTCCCAAGATCCCACTTCCTCTTCACTAAAATAATTTGGAATCCAACTAACCCCTGACCTCATCTCTCTATAATCCTCTCAATTTTCCCCATGCTCTCAAAAAACCTCTCTCAAGCCTCTCCCAAGCCTTTGGTATCCCACTTCCAAGTAAGGGATATCTTCCTTTCTCATTTTTTTCCAATTTTATAAAAGTTTTTCCCCCTTTTATTCAATTAAAAATGTTGGGGTATGATTTATCATGTCCCCCATACTTACCTATTTATGTGTTGATGATGGGAGACCCCTTTAATTCTCATTAATTCCTCCCATGTACACCCTTTACGATGCTGAAATTCCGTGAGGGATTTCTCTCTCATCTTTTACATCAAAGTAATTATTTTTATTTATGAATCTAAATTAAATTAAATTTGTTGGGAAATGTATCTATATGGCCCCATTAATGTTCATTTCATTTAAATATCATGAGACAACCATTTATCTCTAATTAAAAAAAATTATGGGTTCTTATTTCAAGCCGTTATTCTGCCGAAATTGCACTACAATTTTCCGACATGATGTCATTGTGTAGTAAATATCATGCCCATTTCTCTATAATGGGTATTCAAAATTATGAAAATTTACATATTTACTATAAATAATCATGTATTTATTACACATTCATTTATCATTGAATAAATGATGATGATTGATTCCATATTGTATGATCAATGAGGCACACTTAGGCATGAAATTATTTGTTTAAGAAGGGTGCACCCTGATAGCACTCCAATGCATTGGGTAATGTATCGTATCATGATACATCATGTGAAATGGGTGTTGGAGCATTCTAATTCACGTGCAATGAGTTTTTACTCGTGCTTCATGTTCAATGAGGGTTTACTCATTCTCCATGTGCAATGATCCTTGGCTCATGCCAATTCCATGTAAACTATTGTTGCCACATTTCCATGTTATGATTATCATTCTTTATCGTGCCTTTATGTTCATGATTCTCTTATTATCCATTAATATGCCTATTGTATAACATGTATTTTCTTACTCATGTTATTCCATGTTTATTCCCTTACTAGACTTTATAGCTCACCCTTTTTTTATGCATGTCTTCTAATTATCCCATGGAATGAAAAGTACGAGGGAATGTAGTGGTCATGTAAAGGAATTGTTTAACAAAGATGTTGTATATAATGTATTAAGTTGTTATGTAATGATATGAATCTCTGAAGACACTATATCTCCCCATCATCCATGTTGTATCAAGTGAAAAGATTATGTAATAAATCTTTATTATTTTTGTAATAAAGAACAATGTTGTTATAGTTCGCTTCATACACAACTACAAAATCAACATCCTTTTTCTTAAATTAAATTAATAGATTCTCCATCCTATGTTACATCTACTTAGGTGATTATTTTTCCAGGACAAGTCTTTTAAATCCATCCCACTCTAAAGCATCAACATCCTCAATATCCCAGATATTATTTACCATTGACCATGACTAATCAGCTTATCTATCAAAATGATAAATGGAAAGACTTAACTTTTGATTATTTGAACATCCCAAAACATAGAATATCTTTTCAAGGGATTTGATCCATCCTTCAACCGCTACTGGGTCATAATATCAATTAAAAGTAGGAGGGTGTTGTCTCATAAAATGTTACACTAATGTCATGTTTTTGTGGTACCACTAGTTGTTGTCTTTCATGGAATCCACCTCCATTTCATGTTTGCGTTAGCTAATCCATTACCATAAAAAACATCTTGGTTCCATTTCCTACCATTCTGGGATGTAGATTCAGAAGGATGTCATTCTGTTGGTGCCTCACTTCTTCAGCTTCCCTGTTTCTTCTGTGGACAACCATTATGAATAATCATATCTTATATGAAGAAACATGGTTTCTTTAAAATCTTAACATTTCAAATTAATCATTGGGTAAAAATCATATATGGTATTCTTTTAACATCATCTGAACCCCTAAAGTTACCTAAACTGTCCTCTGATACCAACTATAAGGACCCGACCATATTACATTACATAAACTTAATTTTATACAAGAAATCACATACTTTTACATTGAGGATAATTTCATGGTTAGATATTTAGATAATTGGCACAAAATACATTCATAACCTTACACATTGTTACATTGTGGATTCTAGAAAACAGTTACCATTTTTTCAAAATATTAAACATTAAAGCATAAAACATGATTTCTTAGAAAACTATACGATAATTTATCTTGGAATCCTTATTTGAATTAAACATCCTTATTACCTGTGAAATTCATTTAAAAATCTTGGGATGATCACAGAAAAGCTCAGTAAGAGATGTAAAAGAAAAAAAGAGCACATCAGTCAATGAATACTTGTAATGCATGAAAACATTTTCCCAATGATATGATTGTCACCCATATATACATACTTTGTAAAACATGAGATTTATATAAGATCCAAACAAACATGAGAACATAAATATAATCATAAAGTTATCTTGGGTAATACTTACATAATCTGGTAACCCTCTCGACTACCCTATAATTTGCAACTTTCACGACTACTAAACAATTTGTGTAACCATCACAGTTACACTTGGAGTCACTATACGAACGACCTCCAAATTACACGTAACAAATGCATTGGTAGGATATATAGGTCACAAACTTCATCAAAATAAATTCCCAATAACCAAAACATAATCATACAACATGACTACTTTCATAAAAACATTTTTTTGAATTTTGTAAAATATATTTGTAAAAGAGGATTTTAAACGGAAAGCCCCTTATAAATATCATAAAACAGAAGATAGAAATAATAGATTAAATTAAATATGAATATAAACTATAAATATATTTAAATAAACATAATATAACAAAACACCATAGACAATAGATTTTAATACTGCAAAAATAATGAATTAGTAGGTTAACTGAAAGAATGGAAATCGTGTTAAGAATTCCTTTACCTTAGGTATGTCTTAGTTTCATCTCATTTAAACCTCCTGTATAATAGTTAAAAAAATATTAATATATTAATTAATCATATACATCTTTATAATACCTTATATGATTATTTCATTACATCATTTAACCCTCTAATTGTTAGTATTTTGTTCCATTCATTGTTTTCGGTGTGTTCTCTACACGATTTTCATGATCTGTTTTTGATGGTTTGTTCTTATAGATTGGAAGTGAAACACCCGAATTGGAATGGAAAAGTATTTACCTATTTTCAGTACCCTAATTTATACCATTTATCATATTGATGTTTTATATGAGTATGATTAAGAAGTTAAAACATTAGTGGTGTTTGTTGAGATCATTTTAGTGGTTCTTTGATAATAATGACCTCATTTTGTCTTTTAAATTATAACCATGAGTACAAAAGAATTAAAGAACCATGGATGAGACATAAAAAATATTTATGACATGGTTATTCCATTAAAATGGTTTCAAGACCAGACTATTAATAATTAATGCAAATTGAAATCACATCATGTATGATGTCGGTAATTTGACACATCACAGACAATGTTTATATTCCATGAATAAGTTGGAGAGGAGAAGAAGAATTATGATTAATTTTCCATGAACATGAGATAATACAGAATATAAATTATTTCTGGAGATTTCATTCCTCATGGGTAAGAGGATATAGGCAAATAATTAGAAAATAAAGGAACTCAAAGTAAAACAATAATTGAGAAATCTCTTATAAAAATTCGGCAGCTTAACCACTATGCGACATTGTTTTAGAAATTATTAAAAAGAAAGGGTAAAAAAGTCAAATATATAGAAATTAATCATAATATATAATATATAAATAATAATAATAATAATAGGGAAATAAGAACATGTTATGGAAAAATGAATGTTATACCACATAAAATGGATCTAGAAAGAAAAAAGAATAAAATTATGAATTTTCTTACCTTGTATAGTGACTCATAGAACATGATGGTTGGGACCATGGGGGCATGAAAAAACACTAGGAGGACTAAATTGGAGTTAAATAGGCCAAAGAGTAGTTTAAGAAGAATTGGGAATGAATTTAATGAAGGAATGTGTTGGTATTTATAGAAAAAGTGAGGGATTATTTTAATAATCTCCAAAGGACACCTCATTAGTGGCATTTGCAAAACCATGGGATTTCCAATGGTACATTCTCATGGTATTAGCCCCATGGGACACCACACAACGTATTTAACTATAAAAAAGTCGACCTATTTTATTACATAATTATTATATCATTAATGATGTCAATAACACACCGAAACTCAAAACTATAATTTTTTCTATTCACTGGAAAATCAATTATTTCAGAAAAATCACAAAGATTCACCCTAACCTTTTATGAACATATAGAATTCTAAAATAGATTACGTTTTTAAAAAATAATTTTCTATATATTATTATTTTAATTTTTATTTAAAATCATACTTAATTCAAAAAATATCAATTTAAATTCAATAACTGCTTTTAAATAACATTAATAAATTAACCAAAAAGTAATTATCTTAATGACTTAATAAAATAAAATAATGACATAATTTATTATTTATTAGGGTCATATTACTATTCATGTTACTATTTATATGGGTATGTTACTATTCACAAAAAAAACATGTTGGTTCCATTATACACCACAAAAATTACTGGACACAATTGGAGATGAATGTTTTTCAAAATTCAAAAAATAGAAGCAGTAAAATTATGTTTAATATATAGTTATAAATTTCTACATTAAACCAAATTTCATGCATTTCGATTCATTTTTATAAAACCTTGGGGTGTTAAAGTTACCATCGCCCATATTCTCAAACAGAACAATCTAACCACAATGAGAAGTATGGGGCCAGATGAAAGTCATTGCTTTCAATCCTACAAATTCTTCTTGAGTTCTTGTAATTGTGGTTCAGTAATCCTATAAAGAGTAATGGATACCAGCATATCCCCAAGCACAAGATCAATAGAAATATCTATATCTCGCTCTAGAGGTAAACCTGAAAATTTTTCTGGAAAGTCATCTCTAAAACGGTCCAACACTGGAGTAAAGTTCATCTAAGAAGTCCCCTGGGCATCTAGATATAAACTCTAAATATGGAATGTAATTCCCCCCAACCCAAGATTCTCTAGTCCATCTATTCTCTCATGCACATTCAATTCTCCCTTGTGTAGAAAATTCATTCCATTTGGTGATCTGAAACTCACAATATGATGATAATAGTCAACAATGGTCTGTAAAGAGACCAACAGGTCCATTCCGATAATGAAATTTAATCATGTCATCACTGAGATGTAGATGTCTTATAACAAGTGACACCCACCAACATCAATAGGGAACTCCTTGCACTAACGTACACTAGCCCTCCTAAGACGTAACAATGTGTCTAGCATCATAACATCCTCATAAGTAAAGATTCAGAGCCCAAGGATCGCAAAAAAAGTCAACAAATATAAAACTATGGGAAGCCCCTATATCGAAATGTGAAAAAGATGAAGCTACGACATCTAGAACCATATCTCCAACTTTATAGGGTATGGGATCCTACTCTTACAGGGTCTGCTCCACTACAAATGTTTGACCAGTATGACGACCCTATGACCCTACCAAAATAACTTGAGCTGATCCACTAAACTGACACTGAAAGCCTATTGACTGGTTACAATGGCCACGATCTCCTCCTTGGCCTAAATGGCCACCAATCTCCAGTTCCTAGACTGATTAGAAACTGGTGGTCCTGTTTTTGAATGTGGATTCATAGAAGAACCACTATCACTATCTACTGGAGAGAAAAAACCCAAACACTATGAAGATGGCCCATCCTACTGCAAGATCATAACTCAAATGGGTCTCTCAAGCAGTGAGGTATCGTATTCCCACTCTTCTCACAATTATATCATACAACCTGGATACTTGATGAATTAACTCAACTACTCAGATCTCCTTGCATAAACTCACTATGGATCTTCCTACTAGTAGTCAGAGGAGTACTACCTTGGGATGCTGAACTGAACTGGCTCACAACTCCATATTCACTTAGATTATGATCATTTATCATCACCTAGTTGTCTATTAATGTTATGTATGTCAACATGAATATGTTCACCTAGGATCATATTTCATGTATGAGTCCATCTTTAATATTCCTTACCATAAATAACTAATCACCAATGGAAAATTTATGAAGCACTGTAGTTCTGTGAAGCTTTAAGAATAATCCATAACTGAAAGAGTACCATGTTCCACACCCATGAAATCTCGGGCTTGGTCATCCCTTATGTTATCTGAGTAGAAATAGTCATAGAAGTTCCACCGGAACAAATCCCAACCTATAACTCGTTGGTGTCCCGCATGAGATATCACATCCCACCATATCTTGGGAGAATCTTGAAGCATATATTTAGTGAGATTTACCTTCCTCTATAGAGGTGTCTCAAGATGCACAAAGATAGACAACATGGATTCTTACCATGACTCTATATCCTGAGGTCCATTATCCCCTAAAAATGTGGGAGGATGCTGCTACTGAAAAACCCATGTCAACTCTTCCATAGACGTTGCAGGATGCAGTGCTCCCGGGTTGGTTTTCATAAACCACATGAAGCCTTATCAAAATTGTTCATCAGCACCCGTTTCTGGTATAACAGTTGGTGCCATGATAGGAGTGATAGGAGGATGTACTGGTAGTCCAGGATCGATCATTTATGGTGTCTGGTCATCACCCAACACATGGAGTATAACCAGTGGACATCTCAGTGGCATGACTCTGTGAGGTCAGGCACACACGTTAGTTTCAGATTATCAAGGACTAAAACATAGTGGTGCAAGAAAGGAAAAGGAGAAAAAAAATCATGTTTTTCAAAAAAGGGTTACATGTCATGTGCACCCTCCACAAGACGTGTTACCTTAGATATCAACAAGGGTGTGTACCTCTGCCCAACCTGGTCGTGGAACACCCCAAACACACAACATATTCCTCTAATGACATTTCATTTACTTGATTTTTTCCTCATGTACGAGTTATTCTGTATGGATAAAACACACATTTAATCCATAGGAATCACTACATGTCATCCTCACCCTATACATGGTTTTTATCACCTGAGTTTCATCTATCCATGTGGTTAGTCACACAACCGGATACATAGCCTCTTCAGCATGACATGTAATCCCCTTATATTGCGTGTTCAACCCATGATTTCCTTAACCTATGTTTCTACACACACATTTAGTCACACTTTTAAATTCTACACAAAATGTATATATAGTACATAGTGGGTACTTATGAGAAGTTATTTCTTCCAGAACATAAGAACACATGGCTTTTGTTCATAACACCACATGCCGTGTTTTTTGCGTTTCCAGATAGTATCCCTATGAAAATCCTCTGAAACCCTTGAAATTTTTTTTCCAAGGAATAAAAAAATCCAACCTGTTAAATCCCATATTCCCCTGAATCATCATTTTTCATCCTTATTCACATCATAATTAAAAACATTCAAATAATGATCAAACAAGATCCACCAAATTTCGATCCAAGGGGGCCTATAACACCTCAGGGAAATTTTTTTGCGGTCCATCTAAATGAAGCGTTACATATTATGATACCCTCTGAAAATATAATGTATTTTATCATGAAATCTATCACAATAACATTCATATATAGCGCAACATCTATCACTATAACATGCAATCAATAATTCACCCTAAATAGAATGACAAGAATGCATGACTTGTGATCTCTATTAAGTTCATATATGATGCATGAGATGGAATAACCTCATCTAATCGGCTTTAAATATAAATAAAACCTTAATAATATCAATTATAATTGTTAAATAAAATTGAGGTCCCCAACAGTGAAATCAAATCAACTCAAACAATTGAAAAACTAAAAAATTGCAATATACGAGGTAAATTGGTTTTCCTGATACACGGGTTAGCTACTATCGGGAAAAGATTATTACCAACTACTAATTCCTACATATAAATGTCTATATATTCCAAACATTACGACAAAAAAGAAAATAACCACCTCTAATACCACTTTGTATGGTCCTAAATTTAGGTGACGACCAAAGGTTCCCCATACCCTGTTGGTCACATCGCCTCAAGCACATTCCCCGAAATGCCAGAGGCTACTGACTAGTAGCGAGGTCCTTGGGTGTGATAGTGGGGATACAATTCCGTTATAGGAAAATTAATACAGCATAAGAAGTAGTAAACAATAAGAGAAGCAGTAATACCAAATAAAAAAGATAATAGGATAAGATAGAGTGTAAACAACTGCAACATATATATAAATAAAAATCTATGTCACAGGGTTCTAGGAAAGAATCCAAAAAACTCACAACGTTGTAAATACAAATCTAAAACCAAATTACAAAAATTTATGTCAACTTCAGTAGCATCGTAAGACTCATCTTTTTCCCATGCTATCAAGCTCCTAGAACAATCAATTACCTGATGGAGATGGGAGACTGACCCTATATACACCAGCAACTTCATAACATTTTTGTGTCCAAAGGCATGATCATAACATACTGTGAGATGAATCCCAATTGGAAACCACCAAATGATCTATGCCTAGCTGTTAGTGAAAATATATTACAAGAAATATGATTACGATGCAATGGAATATAATTCCTCAAAAGAAAAAAATCATACAGTTCCCAATTATGTTCATTTAAATTTATTAATTATTCCAACCGATGAATAATGAAATCTTGAGATCTGTCCTATGTTTTGTATCCCATATATAATATAAAAAAATATGTCTGAGAAGACCATTTAACAATCATGTAAGACCGAGTCCAAGCATGTGCTTCGGGTTGTCATACTCATCAGAATCAACATTCAAAATATCCCATTGACCCTATGGGTGGATCACACAGTTTAATCCCTATGATAAAGTGTTTCCACACAAAAATAAAGACTCTATAAATAATCACTCACCTTCGATTACCACTATGGTATTTGAGATAATAACTAAAGACTCCCTGAGGAAGCACTCGATGCCCATTCCCCTAGTGGTCTCCTAATAGTATAATATAGGAACTTTGGGGAAGAACTAACCATAAATCCCTCATGTGGTGTCGTAACGTAAATATAACAGACACTCTGGGGAAGCCCTCGAATTCAATTACTTTAATGGTCTAACTACACCATTTTTTTCCAGACCTGTGTAATACAATCGAACACAAATGATATCTATCATCACATATAATATTAAATACTATAATTCTATGTAGATACAATGCATAACACATACATTTAACAAGCATCTAATAAGTAATAATTCCAACCTATCATTCATGGTAAGGAAACAAGGTCTACCTCATAGAAAACCTAGAAAAAATGCTCACAAACATTCAAACAAGGAAAAACACCCATGTGGTGTCCCCTAATAATGATTTTTAGCATAATATGTCATCCAAAATTCTTAATATATCAATTCTCCTAAAGAAGATGATAACATGGTTAAATTCTATAACACGAAATACTTGAATCATGGTTAATCATCACTTATGCCTATATAACTCAATGAAAAAATCTTAAAGGGATCAAACCACCTACCTTGTTATCGTACGTGGAACTCTTCTGATCATCAGCCCTTGAATAACCATAGAACATCGTAGATCAACAAAATGTAAAAAATGATCAACCTTGGATTACATGAGAGAGTGGAGAAATCAAGAATAGAAGAAAAAAATAATAAAGAACTCACCGTGGTAATTCTAATGTAACTGACAGTGTTTGATTCAGAGAACTAATAAAGTATTAGTGACTCGGATATGATTTGGATACTCTGTATGCACCCTCGCAAGACATAGATACAAGAACATGAAAATGGGGGTTAGACGTGACCCCGACCTGATTAAAAAAATACAATGAAAATTACATGTCATTTTCATTTAATGTACATGACCTATACATGAATCAACCAACCCCCTATTTTTGAGGTCCACATATCCATGTACTTGGCTGTTACACGACTAGTACATAGATACCCACTGAAACCAGGTACACAATGTGTGCATATCAGTACACAGGGTTCAATATAAAAATTTCCAAAATTATCTTTCTCCTCCAAAACACATGAAATCAAGTTCCATATTTGAAATGTAGATATAGGTTCTTACACCAACAATGATAAAGCCTTTACAAACCAATGATAATATCAATTAAAATTAAGGAATCAATGACTCTCAAATCCATTCTATGATTCCTCCCATGATTAAGAAACCACCACCTTCTTTTTATCAATTGATAAGTCCTGCTGATAAATCTCATATTATACGAACATTAGATCTAGGATCCACGAGACACATTTCAAAAATTCCAGGCAAACAGTGACTCCTTATGATATAAAAATCCAAAATCCTGTGATTCTCATTATTTTTCTCAGATCCAGAATAAAACAATACATTATCCATGAATACTAAAAAAAATTTGCTAATATATTTATGGAATATATTTTTCATAGAACATATAATATATGTTGGAGTGTTTATAAGATCAAAAGTAATCACAACATATTATTAATGGCCCTACGTTATCCCAAACATCTTATTTGGCATATCAGACCCCCAAACCCAAAACTAATGTTCACCTGACTGAAGATCGGTATCTGAAAACCACTTTAACCAATTTTACTATATAATCAAATCATCCATATTGGGTTAAGAATACTAATTCTTACCATTAACTTGGTTCATCATCAAATAGTATACTCACAATTTAAGTGAACCATTAGCCTTCATGGAAATGGGTACATGGGTTGCCCAATGAGAAATAAAGAGGTGAATGGAACCTTTCATAATCAAATTATATTCATAAATCAGATTCTCTTTTAGCTTCTCAAGTGCCATATTATATGATAGTATTGATATCAACTTCATAATCATCACCAGATATATAGTGAAATCAATGTACATCTCCAAACGAAGGCCAAATATATTATTAAGGAAAATATAATGAATTTTTTGAATAATCATGGGAAGATAAAAAAGGTTTTGAAATGTCATTAGATTTAAATATAATAATATATACTAAACACCTAACCCCTGGGTAAAACATTTATTCACAACTTTTCCTTAAATCCCAGTCTCAATGAAAGGCCCATGATCCCTTATAGGTATTAAGGAATGAGACACAATGATAAAAAAATAAATTTCAAGCTAATGAGATTAAATAAAATCCATCCTATTGATGGAATCAACTAGATCCCAATATAAAATTGGTAAATTCGAGAATAACTCTTTCATAGAAATTGATTAGGAATAAGGACACGAAAACCCATACTCTTTCCACTTCCCTAGTGGTGTCTCTAACTACATAAAAATGTACATGTGTTCTATTGGATGTTTAAAAACACTAAAAAATAGTAAAAAGAGTAGTGGGATGAAACATTATAAAATAAAGGAATCACTCCACACGATTCAATAAGGATTGTACCTTTCACGATTGAAAGGCCCATGATAACATCTATTGATAACTCATCCACTATAAAATGGTGATTCACACATGAGGCATATAGCTGTAGAACTATTGTATTTGAAGAATATGACTAAGATACAGTGACCACTAGAGTTGATGATCCCAAACCATAACGAGGAGTATAAATTACCTTAATGAACCTATTTAAATTGACATAAAATCCAAAAATATTTCATATATTTGAAGTAATATAACAAGAAATATAGGCCCACCTAACCATTCCTCATTAATAAATAAGAATCTACACAATATTGGTTATAATTTATAGTAAAGATGAAGCCCATTGAGAACCACATCAACCACCCTATGATGATCAAGGCACTTCCTCTTCTTCTTACGTCTTCCACTTATTCTTATACAAGGTGTAATATAACTTCAATAAGATATATACCTAAATTTGACATCCATATCCTCCATAATTTCCCTATATATTGCCTCCTCATAGGCAGATACATTGAGAATGAATACCAGTGATCTATTATCCAATTGAAAATCATCCATGTACATTTGATCATTTAACTTGATTTTATTCAATACCATTAGATAAAAAATAACCTCCTACAACAAGTTTTGTCTTAAACCCAAAATCAATCACTCTCCTAAAAATAGTGATAAAGACTATAGATAAATTTCCATCATCAAGGAAAATAGATAGTACTTCAACAAGAATAGGGTCTTGAAACTCTTCCATTCCAAGCCCATCTTATTATATTCCAATAGAATAGAATACCACCGTCTCTTACTAGGATCATCATGTTTCAACACTGTGAAAATCACCTTTATATTCTCAGGTGTATCCAATATGTTGAAAATATTATCAGCTTTTTTCGACCAGTCCCCCATCTTCTCGGGTGAAATACTACAATTAAAATAGTGGTTTATCTTATAAAAATACAATGATCATTTACTTTATCGTTATATCATTCTTTTACATCAAAATATTTTTATTGGACATGTGGATCATTTTGGGCCAAGAGTAAAACTACTATCATGTTTTATCTATATGATTTGGATAAAAAAGAAGACATCCTTGAGAGAATCAACTACACCCACCTGTGGAACCCATTAAAGATGTCTCCAAAGAAAATTAATGCACACAAAAAATAAAATAAATTATCAAATGACTTATAATTATCATCTCAAACAAGTAAAATGATACAAAAAATAAGGATTATGATTAACATGTCAAAACAGGAAACATATATCCCAATATACCATGGTAAATTAGATGTTTCATGGAACGATATGGCCGAACAATCACCATAATTGACCTATATGTCCAAAAAATCCTATACGAAAATTGATTGATGTCCTAAAATTGGGCCTCTATATGAAAGCTGACAACTAATACCAACTATGACGAACTGAAATTGATCCCTCAAAAACATGTCCATAAACTGACCTAACGCATACAATAAGGGAAATATCGATCCGAACAGGCTGGCGAATATCACATGGGAATCATAAAAAAACATACTAAGATTTCTCCGAACCTAATGCAGAGAACATGGAATATTTACATATGTATGTATATATATATCAACTAGATATATTGTAAGAGAAAACATGATTAAATATATAAGACTCAACTGAAACAGGAAAACATAACGGATAGAACTCAAAAATTGGATAACTCCCACTATCTCACCAATATCTACATAGAAAAAGGGGAAATATACATTGCCACCTCACTACCAATAATTTTCTTTCCCTACTTCAATTTGGATAATTTGGTCTGTACACCACTAAATTTATTTTTATGGTGTGATCTAAACAATATCAATAGGATCCCATTCAGTTTATCCATAAACATGTTCTGTAAAAAATCCAACAATGGTTGACATTATAGAAAATAATCCTTGATAATCATCTAAAAAGAATTATTATCGCAACCATGTTAAATAATCTGGGTTTTTCCATATTTAAAAATAATATTGGTAAAATATTTTTAAATCTAAAATAGTAAAAAAAAATGCATAAGTAACATCACAATAAATATCACAACAGCTCTGGCCATCCAGAACATGTTTACATAGAAATAGACAGTTTCACATGTTATGTATCTAGACATATGAATCACGTATAGGGAGATAAGTAACACCCCCTCAACAGAGACACCTAATCGTTCTATCAAGTCCCCATAACGACATTCCTAGGACGAAAACCACACCATTACTGAATCCCCATAAGGAATTAACTAATGATACCAATTTCTACAACTTCCCCCAAATCAACCAAGGATTTTCATGGTATAAATACTAAAAATTATTTCAATAAAAGATTTATTTTAAAAATAATCCATATTTCCATTTCACAATTCATGTAATATACTACTTTATTTTACAAAAAAATTTGAAAACAATTTTTTCTAAAAAAATCAATTCTTGTCACACAAAAATCAATAAATTAATAATGAAATTTTAAATCAATAAAAATGTAACAAAACCATAACAATAAAGGTTCATCCAACACAGACTAGATATATAACCACATATAATAATTCAAGTAACATATTCTTTTAAGAAAATACACCAACAAGGAATAAAATAAAATAGAACCCTGGAGTCCTTACAAAAAATTACCATATTTTCGAATTAATTTATCAAAAGAAGTTGATCGAAGAAAAGATAAATGAAACATGAATCATGGAACTTGAAGGCTGCACTAAAACCAACATAACTGTAATCTCATGGGAGAGTATTTTTTAACGGAATTGGAATGTATCAAGAATAACAAAACATAAGATCAAAAACTCCACAAAATATTCACAATAATGCTTCCACGATTAGACTAAATTAAGAAGGGGAAGGATAAAATACCCGGAAAGACATAAATCAACCACAACCATGACTAAGAGCTAAATGATCTAACCTATAAGTAGAGGTGAAACAAAATATTTCCTGGGATAGATGTTATATTTTAGGGAGAATATTTACATAAAATGAAAAGAATCATTTTTATAAAATGAAAAAATACTCTGTTCCAAAACCATTCAATATGTGAAACTCATTAATGGTGTGATTTTTATTCATTAAAGTACATGATTAAAAAAATGGTCACCCCAGATAAAAAATCATAATATGACAATATCATGACATGAAATAGTTTCATGGATTATATAATTTTCACACTCTATAAATGTTCATGATATATTCCCTATAATAAATTCATGTCATGTACCCAGTTCACAATATGAATGTGTCCAGTTAGAAGATTTTATAAGAAAACATAGAACCCCTCTAGTCAACTCAAACCCCAAATTGAATCCTATAAATCCATTGACATATTTAGACACAAAGTCTTTTAATGAATCAATCATACATCCATTGAAATTAGACCATTTTTTTACAAATGAATCACATTATGAAAAGGACATGAAACAAACACAAACTATGGGGGAAAAAAGAGAAAGAAGACAAATTTTAAACAAGGTATCAGTATGATACATACCAAATCAGCTCCGAAACATGTAAAATTATACATCACGTTCATTAAATATTTAATACCAAGTACATCATAGAAGTTTCAATATTAATAAAAAGTCATTTATTTAAAAACAACGACACCCGTCTATCACATTCACTCTAATCTATTTTCCCTCAATACCAAAATATAAAATCATGATGGTCATATCTACTTATAAATCATCCTTCTAATATGAGAAATCACATATTTAGATACAAACCTTACAACACTTGAATTTTATCAAATCCATACAATAACCTTCATCCTATGCACACATCACAAATATATCAGAATCAATTCCTCATGATCAAGAAAGCTCATACCAATGTAGTAAATTTGGATACCACCATGTGCTGTCTGCCTTGCACTACTCATAAATCCATTCATACCAGTTCACGAGAAATATTGTAATAAATATAACCATTACAATTTATATTCAAATATATTACATAACCTCAACCAACAAAATCCAAAATATAGAAGTATAGATAACTAAGATCCACCGAAGCCTATGTGGTAAAACACCCAATAATAATAAAACCACAAAAACTATATATATATATATGAATAGTCAACCCAAAAAGAACATTTGTTATAGGGAGTAGTCAACAATATATTCCCTCACCAATATGGATATTAGAGAGCACATTGAATCCATGTTCAATAATGGCATCATCAACCTCGATCACTTATGGTAGTGGATCATAATATATTAAATAATAAAATTTTATAGTAATCAAAAAACCACATAAGGGGAAAACACTTACCATAAATAAAATTTAATGATGTCATCCTATATGAAATCCCAAAAACCATCTCTAGAAATACACAGCTTCATCTATAGCAAATAAGAATCAATGTTCATTATCAACTAATTCATTTATTGATCTTGAAACTACATCCCATTCAATTTTAAACTGATTTTGGACAATATGCTACAATTTTTTACTATTCAAGTATGTCATAATCAGTTATATTAATCTGCATTAATCCATTCTATTTTATTAGTAATTTTATCATTTCATACTGACCAGGTACTCTAGAACATATTATTAGAAACCACCAACATAGATGAAATTTCAGTGAATATATCAAAACTATAGTATGCAATTGTGGACAATAAAAATAAACAATACATATATCAGTCCATGAAAAAAACCACAAGTATATATTTAATGGGTAATCCCATATCTCCACTCACACATACATCCTGAGTATTACACCCAAGGTCATTATACATAATACATTCTGTCCTACGATCACCGATATAAATAATTACTATAGACCTAGGAAATACATCCTATTTATCATTGGTAATTACATGGGAAACATTTAAAATACCATGGCATTAATAGTTTGATATTTTTCTTAAGAATTGGTTTTATCATATTATTATGATCTAATCCATTTACATAAAAATTTTATGTTTTAAGATTAGTTGGAATTTTAGGTCACTCCTTTCGTATATATTCTATTCTATATGTTATGATGGTGAGTGAAATTTTGGATATGTGAGGAAGGGGATCTAGTATTGTTCTATTATGGATATGTATTCAAAATATGATTTCTATGTAGATAATCTCCAAATATACTAAAACTTATGAATCCTATGTATTAAAAATGTTGATATGAAATGAATCACCATGAAAAATATTGTAATATGAATGTATCAACTTCATTGGTAACCTTAGTTTATATTAATAATTATACGTACAAAGGGTTTTTTCATCATAACCATGAGTTCAGTTCTATGGTGTTAAAAAATATAGACAATAATCATATACAATAATTATTAAACCTTTATGTTGATTTTATGAAAAATAATTTAGACTTACCTACTGATAATGTAAATTTCTTAATCATTTAACGTAGATGAGTTATACATTTATTTGATGTTAGAGAACAATAATAATTATTCTTCTCTGAGATATGATTTCTCATCCACAATATTATTTCATTTGCCACTAATCTTACTTTTTCTTTTTTTAAGAGATCAATATTCTTTAATATTTTATTATATTTATTTTAATTGTATGGAATAGTCTTTATTGAAACATAAGTTTGATAGAAATAGAAATACCTTCACAAATGTTTCACTTCATTATAAATCATTTACGAATATTAAATATTGATAATAGAAAAAATATATAATATAATATGTGTTGAACCATGATTTTATAAAAAATTAAGGGGCTACTTATGGAAGAAATCTCTAGTAAGAGTAGGGTGAGTCAGCATTAGTGGCATCAATCCTATTTAAATTGTTAATCCCATTCGGTTTTATTCTTTTTCACTTGTTAAGGTGTATTATTCAATTGTTATATCATTTAAAATTTGTTCATCTGTAAAAAAAATCCCAAACACTCACACACAAAGGGAACACATAATTGAAATGACTACGTCTCAAAGAGATATTTCTATTACTTAGGTGACTTTTTGATGAAAATTACTAGATATTCCTCGAATATGTCATAAGAATAGACCTATGGTAAGGCTTAAAAGGCATTCCCAATCTCCAAGGGAATGCGGCATGTGCCTTGGAATTGAAAGAACTGTAGTAGGAATAATTTCATGTGTTTTAATAATGTTGACTGTAATCTGTCAGAGAGGATGTAAAATAAAATTAATAAAATATAATAAAAATAAATTTTACTTCGAACGAGTGTGATGTATTTAATGAAAAATCTAGACACAAAAATATGAATCAAATAAGTTTCATAGATGCTATGAAAAAATTGTGAAGGAAAAACAAGAATACTAAAAAACTTTTCCATGTGACATTTTGATTGACACCACATCATTTAACCACTATTACATGAACATGAATATCTTGAAAACCCAGCTTCACTGGGTAATTCATCTCCCCTTTATATAGGTGACATGATAGAGTATAAAAACACCGATTATGTTTATTCAAGGTGTGAGATAAATAACATCAAAGTATATCACCATGATTTCCAAAAGAATGAATTGATAAATTAATCAATTATAGTCAATTTATTATAATAAATAATTAGGACAACAAATTTTAAAAATATTATATAAGGCATGTGAAATAACTACTATGATTTAGATTTAAAATGAAGGAATTAAAACAATATTTTCATAGTTGAATGAAAAAAATGAATGAAACTATTCAATAATAGTTTTTAAAGAACATATTTATAAATAATTTTTTAAAAACGATTCAATTCCTATTACTAATGAAAAAATAGTAATAAAATTTCTATAATAAGTTTTTATAAGATAAATATGGCAAGAGCATGATAGTAACACCAAACATCATGTGACAATTGAAAATAAATCAATTGTGGTTTCCATCACTCAAGATCCCCATCATGTTTTTTACTTCCTAGGTGCTATTTAATTAAAATTGTACCATCAGATTAATTCTAGGTAGAGCTAATACTTTATAGTTGGGCACATGTAAGATAACAACATAATACACATTCTCCAATGGGTTTTAACTATTTTTGACATTAAATTCATTTCAAAGGATGTGATTTATCATTCAAAGTTCATATTTACCAAATCAACATAACATACCAAAAAACAAGGAATATACTTGTCAGCAAAATCAATTTTGGCATAAGTCAATTTTATAATCTTAAAATAGTTTTCAAGAAATCAAAAACACTCTCCTAGAAAATTTAAATCCAATTTTATATGTAATCATTAATGTAATATAGAATCAAATAATAATTTTTTTTGAAACAACCTACCAAAAACAACGGATAACCAAAAAAATGATAGAACTAATAAACCAAAAGAAGACAAAAATCTAGATTTCAAAAGGTACCCTTAAATCAGAAATGGATATCAACCTATTTTGGAAACAAAAAATCCCTAGATTTCATATCTATATTATTTAAAGAAAAGTGATGATATAAAAGATCAATAGAATATGATAGAAACAATTTATCACAATGACACTTGAATAACTATAGAAAATCCGTATAAAAACTACACCATCAGTGAAGCGAGTAAATAGTATTTATGAGGGAGATTGTACCTGGTATGAATATGGTGAAATTAGGTTTCAAAACAGTTTATATTAATCCATAAGAAAAATCAAGAAACCAATATATAATCATATATACTTATAGGTTCATGATATGAGTCATAGAATCACTATGTGAATTAGTGGAACTCATTTTTTTCGTAGCCTAAAAATATGTTCCTGATGTGAAGATAATCTATGTAACTTGGAGATCGTCAACTTTATAATTCATGTCCAATCATTTTTTTATTCAATTATTAATACCATAAACATCATTAGTAGAATTATTATATAAATTTTAATGAGTCAAAACACTTCAATGTGAAAAAAGATTAGAAAATGATAAAAATATAAATGGACTTTTAATACATGAAAGAAATACAAAGATGTAAAAATATAACGACGATATGTTTTATGTTCCCTATAAAACTCTGCTGAATAATTTTTTTCAAAAAATAGCTGAGTTAACTACGTCATCATGACTGATTGCCACTCTAATATTTCATGAGAATCATTTCCATGATACTATAGCTCACAATCCAATTAAATTGATCTTCCATATAGGTTCATGTCCTTATAATATACTATTTGAACATGTTAAAGCTCATTTTTTCTACAAGGTAGACAATTAGGCCAAAATTCCAACCAAAAATAAACAATGACGTATTTTGTCACGATTTTTTCCATAAGATAATCCCATATATAATTAATCCTAGGAATATTCTTAGAATCTTGACATTGTGGGATAGTTCACTTCATATATTATAGTGTAAATCTCTCCAAAACAGCATTATTATATTATTTTTCCTCAATATTATTTTAATTTTTCATTTATATTAATTTTTAGAAATAAATGAATATTTATTAATATCATATAAATACTCTTTTGAATTCATATGTGCCTTAAAATTTCCAAATTCAGCAAAGGTAAATATTCATAGGAAAATAATTACAAATTCTAAATAAATTTCACTTTTATGAATTATAAAATCACAATAACTAAAAAAATATTTCCTAATACATTCACACCTATTATTCTTCCTTATTACATATTATTATTAAATGAAATTGACCAATTATCCTTCATTTTATGTATGAATCTTGTTGAAAATATCATCACATATAATACATATATGTCTATTTCAAATAATAAATAAATTTTTCCCATAAATTCCCTAGCCTATATTATTCATTATTATTTTCAAATGAAACATAACAAGCATGAGTTTCGATGAAATTTTTACTTTCCCTGATATGTCATCTCTCGTTTCATCATAAGATAATGGAGGAACATTACTTATGAATCAATTTCATGGAATGTTTCAGATCTAACTAAAAAGGATGAATCACATAGATTGACTTCTTTTATAATATTGTGAGTATTTGGAGTGAAAAGTTTTTTCACATAAAACCACCTCCCACAATGAAGTGTGAATCGACATGTAATTATATTATATACATCAGTGCCTCATTACAATATCAGAAAATTCCATTCGATCTAGTAACCTATATGTGTGTAGAATGTTGACCCACATGGCACAAACTAAGAACCAATATTCTTCAATACCCATACTCAAGTACTTATATATTTAGGTCCTCTATATATGTGTAGAATGTATACCCACATGGCACAAACTATGAACCAATATTTCTTCACTGATATATTATCTTAATCCAAGATAAAAAAAATATTATTTTATATATGTTGAATTTTTGGAAAAAAAATTACTTTTTGGACAATTTAATAATTTCCACTCATGTATGAGAATTGATAAATTTTTCATGTACATTTAAATCCCCCCATTATCGTGTAATATCATCAAACATATACACCTTTAACATTCCCATTTTCCCAACTGGGGTACCAAGGAAATAAAAAATATGGTTCATTTAGTTGAACCGAACATATAATCTTTGACCTTATAAAACCCAATGAAATATTGGTGGATTATATTTTTCAAATTACAATGAATGATCGACTTTTCATGGTTCATTATTTCGAGTTCCCATAACAATTTTTTATAAATATTGACAATGTCTCTAAAAAATGTATCAATTCAGTCATGGATCGGGTGAATCGAAATTTTAATGGCATATTCATCATGGATTCTATAACATTGACCTTGTTCCAATTATCTATAGCCAGAAAAAAACACCACATATTTATCACATTATAAAAACTAATGGATGAGAATATTCCAAATCACCATAAACTACATTCTTTACAAACAATATTTAAGTTTTTTAATAGTTTATCCACTTTGTAGAATTAATCAAATATCGTATAAAAAATTTAATCCTAGAGGGAAGTCTCAAAATTAATGTATGATATGATACTATCATCAACTAATATTATGTGGTTGAGAAGAAAACACACCTAGATGTTTTTAATACACTTTTATAGAAAAACCACACAAGTAGAATTATGTTCAACATAAAGAGATATGTTATGTATTTTTATTTTCTGAATATCATATTTTCACATTCTTATTTACATACTATCATCCATAAAAGATAGATGGGATAAACAAGATTGGTGTAATTTATTACATCCCACCCAACTCATTGTCATGGGATGGGTCAGATGCACAACTACCATTTACTGATATCTCTAAGACACCAAATACTAGTAATAAATTAAACTGGATAAATACACCAATATAATATAATTTTACCTAATGAATATTCATAATAAGGAATGATAAAATAAATACAATGAAAACCAAATATTCAATGCATGATTAAAAATGATACAACTCAAAATAAATTCAAATTGAAAAAAAATAAAAGTGCATAAGAAAAAATGTAAAAATGGATTATATAATGAAACCAAAGGACATCAAAATATAGCAACATATATATAGAAACTGCCAAAATAAACTAATAGAGAACTCCAATATCAAAGCATCAATGTGTGAAAGTACCATCATTAAACACCACAAGAGATGTATGATTCCTATTACATTTATAATTTCTACAATACAACATATAGAAACACACAAATTTTCCCATTTAGGGGAGAGTAAAAAACTCAATATATATGTCTTAATAAATTTCCAAATACATTCCATTTGGAAGAGAGAAAGTTAGTATATTTTATAAAATAGAATAGAGGAATATAAATAGTTTGGTTCAATGAAATAGAAAAGTATCATGAATGGAGATCATTACAAATGTTTATCACTATTTATTACCCCTTGGAATAACCATACAATGTTATCACACACACAATCACTCACAATCACTCACTCCAACATACATTCATGTGAACCACAAATCTTCCTATACTCGTGAGTGGTGAGTCATTCTATCTCCATGTCATCACTTGGGGATACCAATGCACGGTGGAATTAACAACCACAACTCATTAAATATTTTACATATTTATAGTGGAAAAATAAACCTTGATAAATCCCAATGAATATGAAAATATTTTAACCACATATTCCATATTTTAATCCAGCAAATTCATTTGAAAACAAATTTATTTCAATAATTTAATCTTACACTGTGTATGTATCATTCTAAATCCAAGTATTTGTGAACTAAAACTGATATTGTTTTTAATAAATCGAAGGATAGGAATTTAAAGATCATTATTTAATTTTCTATAATGATTAGAATGAGATAGACGCCACTTAAATCAGTAATGTTTATGAAAATAGAATATAGAACAAGATAACCAATAGATCTAACCGTGAAGATTATTTCATTCAATAGATTCAGAAATATATCACCATGATACACCAATGGGAAAATATATCCTTCTATAAGTAATTTAATCTTTTAATAATTAAATGAGAAAATGAGTAGATATAGAGAGAACATGGAAAAAATAAAGAATTACCATCTCTTATATATATATAACCCACATTGATTCATCTAAATATTCATTTAGATCCAGGAGAAGAACTAAGACTCTTTAGGTAATTAGAATATTTCAAGATCCTATAAGAATAGTAAAAAAATGAGTTTTTTTGGGGAATAAATTTATGTTAAACACTAATTTTGTGTGTATTTATATAACTTGACATGATTACACTGCACAGGTTTTTAGATTGTGTGCCAAATATGAACTTACTACTGCCACCAAAATTATAATTTCTGTGGTTGTGTCTCATAATTTGTAAATCTATATTCCAACTATGTGAGAATACTATCAATCAACTAGTTCACCGAATAGTGGTGACACATTGTTTTTCAAAACATTCTCTATCTTTGACCATGCCACTATCTAAAGGCTCCCAACCCACATGGTTTTCCAAAAGTACATGTAGTGTTTTGGAAAAGAAAACACAAACCATGCACCCAATTAGAGACTCCCAAACGATTTAGAATGATTTTAGTTAAGATAGTACATGGTTTCCCCTAACCATACTACAACTACGAACCACTAGAAACACATTTAAAACACTATGAATTACAAGAGAATATCGAAAACACATCCAATGTGTTATATAACATAAAAACACATAATAAATTGGGTAATACAATGAAAACTGGAAATGCTATATATAAGGACCCAACCTTGTAACATTACATAATATTGAATTAAATGAATCATTTACATTTAGGATCTTATCATAATTATAGTTTTAGAGAAATAGGCCATAACTATTTCATAAAAACTTAAATATTACATGTGGACACTACTACTCAGTATCCATATTTTTCAAAAAAAAAACTCCTAAAAATAAACATGTCTAGTTCCATATTTTAGACAGCATGAATTTTCCATGATCCCATCCATTACCCAATTAATCTTTAAGTCATTTGGAAAACATTTTAAAAACTTTTGATGGGCGTAATAAGCTTAGTAAGGGTTATAAAATATGGAATAAAAAAATTATCCCATCAATAAATTCAAATCAATGAAACCATATTTTTCAATCATAACATACCATACAAAATCATAAGATTTATGAATAAGACACACAAATCATAAATCATAATGGTTACTTATGGATCCCATATATAACTTAAATTGTAGATATCATAGCTATGTAGGTATTTACACTTGGAATACCCATCACAGTATATTCCCTAAATCTTTTAGGAGAAACACCCCTTTTACCTCTGTCACGTTACCCAATGCATTAGAGAGCTATCTTGGGATCACCCGCCCTAGGTTTATCAAGGAACCACCCATACACGTAAACTATTCCCAATAACCAGAACATAATCATACCATATGACACATGTATAATGGAAAGATAACATTTCCACATTCCAATATATCATATCAAGATATTGAAAAAATATTATCAAATCATTTTCAAACCATTTAAAAAGAGATGTTTGAATGAAAGTGTCCCATACCACATTGAATATTTTAAATGAATTATAATTTGAAAACATTAATATCCATATAAAAAAATCCTAAAAACCATTTTGAAAAAAAATACATTAATGAGAAATATTTAGAAGAATAAATCTTTAAAACATTAAAAATGATATTTTAGTTAAAGAGTTTTTAACAAAAACAGAGACACTTTAATACAAATAATTGAAGAATAAATTTTAATCACAAACATATAATATCATTTGAATAATAGGATTCATGATATAATATTTCAAAGGACAGTATATAAACCATATAAGAGTGAATTGGTGCATGACAACAATGATGTTTCAATGGAAATGTCAATTGAGATAAAATCCCTTATAAAGATGGTTTCCATAAATTAATGATTAATAAATCACATAATTATTTGTTAAAAATATAAATACACCCAATATAAGTGGATATTAAGTGTGAAAAAATCAAATTTCATTCACACATATTCATAGGATGACATATTGAAGAAGTACATGTTGAACCTGATGAATTGAAATTTAGTTATGAGGTTCCCTTGTAAAAATTGGAAAGCCCAACAACAACACATTAAAATTAAGAAAATGATTTGATGAGATAAAAAAGGGAATCTCATCACTTGGATATAAATTTTACATCAATAAGGATATAGAAGAACGTATCCCAATATAATAAGATGTAAATTAAAGGACATAACAAAAAAAGTCTTTTATGAAGATGGTGAATGGTTCCCTTATAGATTTGGTAATTTAGAAAACATACGCCACATGAAAGAAGGATCGTACAATGAACATGTAAATACTCATCAATGAAATTATATTACATAAAGAGTACAATCAGGAGCAGTACATACACTACAAAAAAGTAAAATGTGGCAAATATAACATGAATCTTACGGGAATAAAAATTGAGGCGAAACCCTTTACAACGTTGTAATCAAATGAGTTGTATAAACAAAAGTTAATAACCACAAAATGAATCAAAGAATACCAGGAATATAATTAGAATCATGGTAATATATATCTAATGTCAGTACACAATACACCACATGCAATGACTATGTGGCGAACAATGGAAATCTCACGGAATTAAAAGTGAGATAAGAAAATCATATACCATGTTGTAATCAATGGAGTCGTATGACCAAAAGTTAATAACAACCAAATGAATCATATAATACCATGAATATAATGAGAATAATGAGAATATATATCAAATGGAATTAAAAAATACACCACATGCAAATGAATAAGTGGTAAACAATGGAAATATCACAGAATTAAATGTGAGATAAGATAATCTATTACTATGTTGTAATCAACCGAGTCATATGACCAAAAGTTAATAACCACCAAATTATTCACAGAATAACATGAATATAAAGATAATAATGAAAATATATATCAATTGGAGGTACGCAATTCACCACATGTAATAAATAAGTGGTGAACAATGGAAATCTCACATAATTAAAAGTGAGATAAGAAAATACCTTACCTCATGTCCGACATGACACGATCGTTCTTTAATATCATGAATAATAACATAAAGTTCATTTCTACTTTCTTAAGAACCTTTTTCAAGTTTATTATTCGTTTTATATCACTTATTACCATGTTATTAACATTATGTTATTATTTAAGTTAATAACGTACATTTTGTTGACATTTGGTACTTGAGTATAAAATGAACAACTTATATTTACAAGTTGTCCATGTGGTCAATAGTTCATTATATCCAGAATAAAATTCATGATTTAGATATCATATATATCATATATATCTAGTTTATACATGTATTTATAATATAACATAACATTTAGATGTATGAAATGAAATGCACCGTTAATGGAGACAGTAAGTCGTACGTACGCATGAACACTACTTTAATTTCTATTTCTTATTTTAATGGAATTAAATCATAATAATACATAGTTCTATTATAATTCCAGTATAATTTCATATATAATATTACTAACGTGATCATTTATATGTCCCACATATAGAATTAATGAGTCATATCACTTTGAGGAGGCGGTAGTCCGCACATCCTCTAATGAGATTATCGCGTTTACCCATAATGTAAACCACAAAGGCATCATATATATAGAAATTAAAGAAGAATAAAGAAAAAATCAACATAATATATATCATATATAAATACATTTCCATCATAATGGCCACCATGAGAGGCGGTAAGAGGTAATTGAACAATCATCATTTTGTGAGGTGTTAGATTGCCATCCACAAAAACATTATGTTCTTCACCCATTGGATGGAGGTGTGTGTAATTTTAGTTATAAAACTTCTCATAAATAAAAACCAAGTATATTGAGGAAACTGGTTTTGTTCGAAAATAAATGAATAAAAGTATTTTAGGGTTTGGAGAAGTAAAATAATAGAAAAAAAATTAAGAGAAACTGTTAACTTTAATTTGGGTAACTCCCTTCGGATTGAACCAATGGACTTCATGAAGTGCCATATGCCTACCGTAATGATTCTAGGTGTTGTATAGGGATGACAGTAGATTAATTGGGAAGATTATTGACGATCCAAATGGCTTAAGAGGTGTGAGGAATTGGTTATAAGTGGTCTCATTTTACAAGGGAGAGGAGGGGCTCTTAAGGAAAGTGTGAAAATAGTATTTTATTATAAACTTATATTCGGTTTCAAAAGTTAAGAAAATCATTAGATTCCAAGATAAGATGACTAATGGTTGAAATAAAATAATCCAATAAGAATTAGACAAGTTATAGATGCTATTTTATTATTTATAATCTTATTTATTAAAATGATTTATTAATGAGGTAAACACTACATCGTTATTGTGTCATAAATAATTTAAAATATTTGATATCTAAAAATTATAAAACAAATACCATGATATAAGAAATGTTTCTCTGATTCAAATGAATATTTATAGTCTAAAATATAATGTATATAACCCCTTTTAAAAATTAATTTACTAAATGATATTTGCTTTTGTCATTTTTGCCTTTACTTTAAGTTAATTTATCTAAATTGTCATTATCACTCCCATGCGGCTCAATGGGGTCCCAAAATCAACCCAGTTATATCCAGGGTCGTTTATGACTCAACCAATAAGTTATGGACAAGTGATAAGTTAATTTTAAATTATTATAATATTTTTTTACATTGAATTTCCTTATTTACCTTTAACTGCGGTAAAAAATAGTCAAAAGTTACTATTCACCAAAAATTATTTTCATTTTATTGAACCACATTTTACCAAATTATAACAACCATGTATGCCATATTTTTGAAATTCAATTCATAGATGTGGTAAAATTTCATTTAAATGAAAAAAAACTGTTTTTTTAACTACAACTAAGTGGTTTCACTATTCATAAAAATTTGATGTTTTTCATAAAATTTTAAAAAATTCAGGATAAATTATATTTGATATTCCAAATTAAAAAATGATGTATATTTTACCAAATTAGAAACATAAAAGTGTCATTAATTAATTTTAAAATTAATTCCCGTTGTTAAAACAAATAGTGTGTTTTTAAGAAACAATAACTATCAAAAGATTGACGCTTTTTTATGTCCAATTTCAATGTAAATTAATTCTAATGACCAAAAATGGATTCAAAGGTAAAAATATATTCAAATTACACTTTAAAACCAATCCATATAAATAAATAATATTAAAACATAGTTTTGAATTAAAATACATTATTTACACTATTCATTAAAAAATGAACTTTATCGTAAAAATTAAAAAAATTACACAAAGTAAATTTTGATGTCCCCATTATAAATAAGAATTATATATGTTCATATAGAATCTATTAAAGTTACGAAAACTATATTTAATGAGGGTTCACCATTAAAAGGTGGTAAATTGACCATTTAATGTAAATTATACTTAAAAATAGATTCATTCACATTTTAAGCCTCTATCATTTTTGGATAAATGTAATTACATTTAACAAACATGTATACTCATATTTTAGTTATTTTTGTTCATTCTCTCCAATAAAACGGCTAGGAGTTAACTTCCATTTAAAATACTAATATTATATTATTATTGTGCAACAAAAAAATTCAAAGAAACCCATTGTTGTGTATCGGGTATGCTATCGAACATAGAAACCCTTTTAAAGTAAAATTATTATTTCATTAAAAAATTAATAAATAAGAAAAATTCATATTCTTTATTTATCAGGGATGTTACATCCTTCCCCACTTTTGGGAATTGTGTCCTCGCAATTTAAATATCTGGGCTCGGAAACATTATTGAACATCCCATATTGGAAAAAAAATCAGTAAAACTATCACATAAAAAGAAAGAAAGAGAAGTATAAAGGTTACCCGAGACAATAGATACTATGATTACATGAAATCATTGATATGGAGGAGAAAAAAACCATCATGTTCTGATAGAAATTGATAAATAACATTTTTAGGAGAAAGTTAACCACCAAAAAATCGCAAACATGTGATGCGTTAAACACTCTTTGAATCCCTAGTAGGAAAATTTAACAGACAATGTTTTTGTTTAAAGTATCAATTTTTTGAGGGATTTATTTATTATATTAACCAAAAACATACGGAAATAAACTTACTTATCATTTAGACATTGATCTTTTACGAGATTTCTTAACACAAACTCACATTTTCTCCAAACGGTGAATATTCAGGATGGATTTTTTTCAAATTAAGATCGATATATATTTTTGATAGAATCACATAATCCAAAAAATATTAACTATATATTTCCCATGTCTTTATATATTAACTAAAACCAAATTGTTTAGTACAAGATCAGATGATCCCCAAATGGATAATCTATTACATAAAAAACTACTCTTAATCTCAAAAAATTGTCTAATAAATCCCAAAGTTCAACAATGACCATTCAATAAACAATTTTTTCTAAAATTATTCAAAAGCAATCCAATCTATGATTGTAACCCAAATCTCATAATGATTTAATTACATAGACATCCCATATACATCTTAACATTTATCTCCAAGTAACACCATTTACTCAAAAAGTCTCATTTTGAAAATTAATTAACCTAATCACATATTCTCCAAGATAGGTTAATCATTTTCATAAATAAATCAAATCATTATGTGTCCATAATAAAAAAATAAATTCTTCCAAACTAAAATTTCAACCATTATTCCACAATTGAAATCTGATAGTATTCTATCTTCCTTAGGCATATAATGTTTCCTCAAAAGAGGGAACGTCTTCAACAACAACCTTTTATCACTTAATCACTAAATAATTTTTCAATACATAGTATATCTATTTGATAAAACATAAGATCAAAAAAAAAACTTATTCTTGTTCCATAAAATCATTTCACTAAAATAATAAGTCATACTAACCATGGTCTTCAAAAAGGCTAGTGGTAGGTTATGCGCCCGTGTCACCCTTCGGTTGTGGGTTTGATTCCTACAGCCATGCCGGATGCGACGGGTTGTCTCCCATCCTATGGGTTGTCCTTTTTATAAAACTCCAAAATAATCCTAACATGTTTTAACCTCAAAGGATTCCTTATACCTCTCATTTTCATCCAAACTCATTATGATCTCAACATCTTAATTCATGAAGTCTTATTTCCCCACCATATAATAAAATAAAACAATCCCATAAATGAAGAACACCACATATTGATAATGGTGTCCATTTGGTTTCATCGTCATATTGTTCACGTAGGTATAAGGTCCATGCATTGCAACAATGATTTAGAGATCCTTCAAAATCATTTTCTTCCTCCATCCAAATACACGTTGTACAACATGGGTCATATGGGAGTACTCAAAAAAATAGTTTTGGGAAATAATCATGTATGAAATATAATTTCATAACATATGATAAAACATGATTTCAATAAAACAGTCGAACCGAATTTGAGTTGAAACTTTCAATTGATGGTCCTTTTAAAATACCATAAGTATGTTCTAACAGACTATATTTTAAAATCAAATATAAATAGGTTACACAAGGGTCTCCTTATTCATCACCTTTTTTAAAATCATAATATGATTTAAAATCTTGTGATAAGGTAAAATATTTGAAAATTCGTTGATAATATTTACCTTTCTTGAAAATATGAGAATGTTGTGAAAATATTATTTTAATAAATACAACCCATGATCCATGGTGATAACAAGGTATAGTGGAGGTGTTTGATATCTCAAACAGCTGCTTAAAAGTGAGTTGTATACTAGAAAACATTTCACAATCATCTGAACATGACTTTGCAATAATTATTGAAAGCATGTCATCCGGAATAGATAGGAATGTTGTTTGAGATCCTCCTCCTTCAATTTTTTACTGAAATTCCTTGATATAAAAAAGTTATAAAACAATGATTTATCTGAAATAATAAATAGGGACTAACCATATTTCTAACGAAAATCCTAAACCCTAAAGTTGCCTAAACTGACCTCTCATACCAACTATAATGACCTGACCTTATAACATTACATAATATTGAATTAAATGAATAATTCACATTGAGGACATTTTCATGTTTAGAGTTTTAAGGAATTAGTCAATAACTATTACAAAACAACTTTAATATAACAATTAGACACTAAAACTTAGTATCCATTTTTTTCATAAAATAAAAACTCATAAAAAAGAAACATGTCTAGTTCCATATTTTAGATAGCATGACTTTTCCATGATCCCATCGTTGACCCTATTCATCTTTATTTCGTGTGGAACATTTCAGAAACTTTGGATAAGAATAAAAAGCTCAGTAAGGGTTATAAAATCAGGAAGGAAAACATTATCCTATAAAAAAATACAAATAAATGAAGCCATACTTTTCAATCATAACATACCATATGAAATCATAATATTTATGAATAACACACAAAAATCATAAATCATAACGGATACTTATGGAACCCATATAAAACTTACATTGTAGCTATCATATCTACATATGGAGTTACACTTGAAATATCCATCACAATATATTCCCTAAATCTCATAGGAGAAACATCACGTTTACCTCTGTCACGTTACCGAATGCATTGGAGAGCAATCTCGGGCTCACCCGCCCTAGGTTTATCACGGAACCACCCGTACATGTAATCAATTCCCAATAACCATAACATAATCATAACATATGACACATGTATAAAGGAAAGATAACCTTCCCACATTCTAATATATGAAATCAATATATTGAAATAAACAATGTTTTAGCAAATCATTTTCAAAACCTTTTAAAAATAGATTTTTGAATCAAAGTGTCCCATACCACATTAAATTTTTTAAGTGAAGTATCATTTTAAAACATTAATATCCATATAAATAATTCCTAAAAACCATTTTTGAAAACATGGACATTAATGAGAAAAACTTAGAAGAATAAATCTTTAAAACATTTAAAACCATATTTTAGTTAAAGGGTTTTTAACAAAAAGAGAGACACTTGAATACAAATAATTGAAGAATAAATTATGATCAGAACATTATAATATCATGTGAATAAATGGATTCATGATATAATATTTCAATGGATAGTATGTACACCATATAAGAGTGAATTGGTTCATAACAACAATGAAGTCTCAATGAAAATGTAAATTTAGATAAAATCCCTTATAAATATGGTATCCTTAAATTAAGGATAAATCAATCACATAGTTATGTTTGAAAAATATAAATACACCCAATATAATTGGATATTAATTTTAAAAAAATCAGAGGTCATTAACACATATTCATAGGATGACATATTCCAGAAGTTCACGTTGAACCCGAAGAATTGAAATTGGGTTAAGAGGTTCCCTTGTAAATATTCGACAGCCTAACGACATCACTTTAAAATTCAGAAAATGAGTTTATGTGATAAAAAAAGTAATCTCATCACTTGGATATATTTTTTACATAAATAAGTATATAGAAGAACATATCCCAATATAATAAGATGTAAATTAAAAGACATAACAAAAAGAAGTCTTTTATGAAGAGGAGGGTGAATGGTTCCCTTGATGATTAGGTAATTTACAAAACATACTCCATAATAATGAAGGATCGTACAATGAACATGTATATACTCATAAATGAAATTATATTACAAAAATAGTACAATCATGGGAAGTAAAGACACCACACAAAAGGAAAAAGTGGCAAATATTTCATGAATCTTACGGGAATAAAAGTGAGGCGAAACCCTTTACCACATTGTAATCAGCAGAGTCATATGACAAAAATTTAATAACCACAAAATTAATCACATAATACCATTAATTTAATGAGAATTATGACAATATATATCAAATGTCAGTACACAATATAGTACATGCAATGAATAATTGGCGAACAATGGATATCTCATGGAATTAAAAGTGAGATAAGAAAATACCTTACAACTTTGTAATCCAGGGAGCTGTATGAAAAAAAGTTAATAACCACAAAATGAATCATATAATACCATTAATATAATGAGAATAGTGATATTATTATCAACTGGCAGTACACAATACTTTACATGGAATGAATAAGTGGCGAACAATGGAAATCTCACGGAATTAAAAGTCAGATAAGAAAATCCCTTACCACATTGTAATCAATCGAGTCGTATGACCAAGAGTTTATAACCAAAAAATTATTCACATAATAACTTGAATATAAATACAATCCTGATATTATATATCAATTTGTGGAACACAATACACCACATGTAATAAATAAGTGGTGAATAATGGAAATCTCATAGAACGAAATGTGAGATAAGAAAATCCCTTACCTCGTGTCTGACATGACTCGATCTTTCTTTAATATCATATATAATAAACTAAAGTTAATTTCTACTTGATTAATAACATTTTTAATGTATATTATTACTTTTATTTCACTTATTACCATGTTATAAACATTATGTTATCATTTAACTTAATAACGTCCATTTTGTTGATATTTGGTACTAGAGTAAAAAATGAACACCTTATATTTATAAGTTTCCCATGTGGTAAATAGTTCATTATATCCTGAATTAAATTCATGATTTAGATATCATATATTTCATATATATCTAGTATAAATATGTATTTATAATAGTACATAACATTTTGAGGTAAGAAATGAAATGCACCGTTCGTGGAGACGGTAAGCCGTACGTACACATGAACACTACTTTAATTTATATATCATATTTTAATGGAATTAAAACATAATTATACATAGTTATATTATATTACATGTATAATTTCATATATAAAATCATTAACTCTATCCCTTATACGTCCCACATATGGAATTAGTGAGTCATATCACTTTGAGGGGGCGGTAGTCCGCACTTTCTCTAATGAGATTATCGCATTTGCCTATAATGAAAATCATAAAGGAAAGATATAAATAAAAATTACATAAGATTAAAGAAAATATAAAAATAATATATATCATATATAAATACAGTTCCATAAAAATGGCCACCATGAGAGGCGGTAAGAGGTAATTCAATAATCATCATTTCGTGAGGCGTTAGTTTTCCATCCACAGAAACATTATGTTCTTCACCCCTTAGATGGATGTGTGTGTATGTGTAGTTATAATACATCAAATAAAAACATCCTAGTATATTGAGGATGCTGTTTTTTGTTAAAAAAGAAATTAATAAAAGGAGTTTAGGGGTTGGAGAAATAAAATAAAAGAAAACAAACTAAGAGAAACAGTTACCTTTTATTTGGGTAACTCCCTTTGGTTTGAACCAAAGGACTTTTTTATGTGCCTTATGCCTAAGGTAAGGCTTCTAGGTATAGGAGAGGGATGTAGGGAGATTAATTGGGAAGATTTTGGACAAGCCAAATGGCTTGAGAGTGTAAGGAATTGGTTAGAAATGGTCTCATTTTATAAGGGAGAGAAGGGGATCTTTAGGAATGTGTGTAAATAGTATTTTATTATAAACTTATTTTCAGTTTCAAAAGGTCCAAAAATCATTATAGACGAAGATAATATGACTAATGGTCTAAATAAAATCATCCAATAAGAATTGGACAAGTTTTGAATTCTATTTTAATATTTATAATCTTATTTATTTAAATGATTTATTAATAAGGTAAACACTGCATCTTTATTGTGTCACAAATAATTTAAATTATTTGTTGTCTAAAAATTAAAAAAAAATACTATGATATATTAAATATTTTTATCTTTCCTATGAATATTTACATTTTAAATGATAATTTATATAACCAATTCTAAAAATTAATTTACTAAATGATATTTCCTTTTGTCATTTTTGCCTTTACTTTAAGTTAATTAATCTAAATTGACATTATCCCTCTCAAGTAGCTCAATGGGTCCAAAAATCGACCCAATATGTCTATGGTCGTTTATTATTCAACCAATAAGGGGAGGAAAAGTGTTAAGGTAATTTTGAATTATTATAATATTCCTTTTAATTTGAATTACCTTATTTACCTTTAACCGCGGTAAAAAAAGTCAAAAGATACTATTCATCAAAAATTATTTTCATCTTATTGAACCATATTTTACTACATAATAACAAACATGTATGTAGGATCTTTGAAATTCGATTCACATAAGTGGTAAAATTTCATTTAAATGAAAAAATTTAGTTTTTTTACTACTACTAAGTGGTTTCACAATTCATCAAAAATTGATGCTTTTCATAAAAATACCAAACATTCAGCATAAACTATACTTGATATTCCAAATTAAAAAATTATCTCTATTTTACCAAATTCAAAACATAAAATTTTCATTAATTAATTTTAAAATTAATTCTGTTGTTAAACCAAATAGCATCTTTTTATGAAACAATAACTATCAAAATATTGACACTTGTTTATATCCAATATGAAAGTGAAATTAATTACAATGACCAAAAATTGATTAAATGGACAAATATATTCTAATTACACTTTAAAACCAGTTATAATGATAATCTATCCATATAAATAAATTAGATTAAAACATAGTTTTGTATTAAAATACAATATTTAAACTATTCATTAAAACAATGAACTTTATCGGAAAAATTCAAAAAAAATACACAAAGTAAATTACGATGTCTCTATTCTAAAGAGGGATTATATTTTGTCAAATAGAATGTATTAATGTGACCAAACTATATTTATATAGGGTTCCGCATTAAAAGGTGGTAAATTGACCTTTTAATTAAAATTATGCTTAAAATTAGATTCATTAACATTTTAAGCCTATAACATTTATTGGATAATTGTAATTACATTTAACAAACATGTATAATCATATTGTAGATAGTTTTGTTCATTCCCGCAAAAACAATGGCTAGGATTTAACTGCAATTTAAAATAATAATATTATATTATTAGTGTGCAGCGTAAGCATTCAAAGAAACTCGTTGTTGCGTATCCGGTACGCTACTGAACATAGAAACCCTTTTAAAGTAAAATTAATATTTAATTCAAAAATTAATAAATATGAAAAAGTCATATAAATTATTTACCTAGGATGTTACACTATAGGACACATTACTCAAATACTATTATATGATATCTACCAAAAACATTTACTGGTCTAAATACTACAAATAAAATATCCATAATAGAATTTACTCATGCCCATATATGAATTATCTGATTTCCTACCTCGAAAGAGTATCTTCACCAACATACTAATAGGCTAAGAACAATATTCACAGTAACACAGATGTAAAACCACATCCCCGAATAATTAGGTTTAACCATTGAACGATCAAATCTAATTATCCTCATAATAGGGTTAACCATTAAATCTGAAGATAAAACCAAATTCACTCGATCCCCAATATAATTTGAATATCAATATTTATAAACCAAGGTAATGTCCTCTCAAAAAATATATTTTCTCACATAACCAAAAGTATCCATAAAAATGTATAATAATTATAAATCCAAAGGATTAAGCAACATCATATGAAAAATACATATGTAAAATTAAGAATGGCTGAAGTTCAATAGTGGAAATTCCAAAATAGAATTTTATCAAAACAAAGACTACAAAAAATAATTAAATTATATGTGGGTATAAATCTAATCCTTTCACCACCACACCATGAATATGTCTAGCTCAAAAAACCTCTGTCACCATGTGTTTTATTTCCCTTTCATTCATCGAACATGAAAATGATTACATTTACTGATGGGGTGTATGCCTGGTGTGACCTCAAGAACCCAGTAGACTGACTACCAGTTTCATACAGACATAATATATGAAATAAATAAATTATTATCAATTTATAGTTGTATAGATGTCAGGGATAAGCTTTTCATACTAATGAATAAGGCATGTAAAACAAATACATGTTAATATTTTATAAATAAAGGAATGATGTACTATGTTTCAAAATTTAATGGTGAAAATATTAATGAACCAATCTATAATAGGTTCTAATGAATATATGTATAAATATTTTTACAAACATAAACCAATAAATAAAATTAAAAAATGAAATCCTTTTCTTTAAACAAATTTTCACTATGTTAATGATTTATTTTGTTAATATGGCAAGAGAATTCTTAGATTTACACACCGCAAGATACCATGGTAAATAAATAGAATGGGATTACACTCAAGGGATATAATCAACTTGTGTATCCATGCTTTACCGATGTTTATTAATAGTTTTAGTTTAATACTACTTATAAGTTGAGAAAATACTTCATTACCATTTTTATCCAAGACAATCCACCTAATAACATGAATCAAATAGGTTGTCACCATTTTTAATAATAAAAATATTTTAAATGGGTTGTTTTATCAATAATTTTCCATATATATCAAAGGACCAAAAAAACCAATACATAAGCTTCCAAAATAATTTTCAATATTAATTTATTTCATTCATTCAAAATATATTATAAAAAATAAAATCCATTTCTTGAGAAATTAAAAAAACATTTGGAAATAAGAATTAATGTAAGAATGATTCTAGGGAAATCACTTTCTAATGAAACAACCTACCTCTAACAATTATCATATCCAAAAACATGAAGGATCATAGGATCCAGATGAATATATTTCTCCAAAAATATGAAACTGACTGAGAAACTGAAAACCCAAATCACTAAATTCTAATAAAATAAACCCATTAGATCCATATTCTAATATTGTATGGAAAATACCATAATCGGGGGAAATTATCAATAAAATATTAGGGAAAATAATTACCAAAAAGGCTCATGAATATCCAGGTAAAGTCCCCACTAAATTTATTCCACAATATATGTGAGGGATGATATTTTATGAGAGATATTATTACAAGATTGAATTTGGAAAAAACAATAAAAAAATGGTTTTATAAAATTATTGAAAAAATAAAGATACCATAATATAGACATTTCTTCTGATAGGTTCATAGCTATAATGATTGATTCATGTTGTCAATCATTCCATCTTGATTTGGTTAATGTCCTTAAATTAGGTTCTTGAGGGAAAAAAAATTATTCAACTCTGGGTTCTTGGCCATGAGAATTGACATCCATTAGAATCCTTAAACACATATTCACATTGATAACTACAACAACAACACTACTAAAAATATTTGATTGAGCCTAAATTTATAAAATATAGAATTTATAATCTAGTTGACAGAAATCCTAAACAAATTTTCTTCCCTGTATGAATGAAATACTAATACATAATAGATTGCGAACTCACTAAAACAACACTGTATACTATAATTCACCCGAGTGTAAAATTGTATTAGGAATAAAAAAGAAACTCGAATTTTAAACGGTCAATATTTTTTTTTTGATCCAATACTCATGTGAATCCCACAATTTATAATTGTAATATTTTGGGAAGTAACTGATATATCCTTCACTAATTTAGTCCCTCAAATAAATTTTTGTGAACCAACTTCCTTAGTCTTTTTACTCAAACATTAAATTAATTATAAGTAAACTCCTAAATATTTTACTTTATATACAACAGAAAACACAACTCTCTCTTATTCTTTATAGGATAGAATATGAAATATTTCTTCTTTACCTCTCTTTCATTGATTCTATATTACTTACTCTATTTTTGAAACTCTCAAATGCACATATTTTCTTTCTTTATCACTATATTTATCATTCTTTTAACTTATATTGGGCAACAAGAATATGTTGGATCTCCTTCTCCCTACTTATTAAACAAACTAATATTTATGCCGTTGGATAATGTATTATGAATTCTATTTTCAATACTCAAATATGTAATTCAAGAAAATATAGTATCACGTCTCTCATACAAAGACCCGTGTGTCTGTGTGTGTAAATTTAATATATGCTCAATCTTCATTTTCTATATCTATGGATCCATGTAAAAACATTTATTTGAATTTATATGTAATTAGTGATTTCAAAAAACCAATGATATATCATCCTTTAATATTTAAAAACAAATAGAGTCTTAGATATCGGATGGCTACTACACCGCCTTCATAACTATCATTAATTTCATGCAATTCAATAGAAACTTCATGAATATAAACGTGAACAATAATCATAAATTCCTTCATTAAAAATCAGGGATTTATTTTCATTCCCTACACATTGTATTCCTTAATTAATAAAAAACTATAATTTTTCATTTTATATTGTTCACGAAGTTGAGACCCACATATTTTATTGCATAAATGTCTCAATAGTTTTATACTTATTATCTTATAAATCATCTTTAAATCAATATTTAGATATCTGAATTTTTTTTCATTATTAATAAATCACCCAAAATTGACACAATTTATTAAACATATCTATATTATATTTTTCCTCAATGAAAGTCTTAAAAACTACCATTATGACTTTTCAAAATGTCTAACATTGATGAACCATAACGTATTGAAGCTTATTGTTTCCCATAGGTTGATATTCATTCCAAAATTCATCTAAAAAGTTATCATAGTGTATTTTAGCTTAATCTTCCCCATAAGTGAATCCCTCAAAACCAAAAACCTTAAAAAACCCATACCCTGGACATAATTTCATTGTTTTCCTTTATCTAAATGACATAATTATCCTTATATATTCCATGTCTTCTATAGATTTCATATGTACTATTTTAGTGTGATATACAATATAATTCATGTTATATTAAACATTATGTTTCCAAAATATATGAGAGAATAATATATATGACAATTGATATTAATTCATCTAAAACATTCACATTTCTGAATTCATTAATGTTGAAAAATTATATGAAATATTCAAAGTAATTTCAGGCATGATGTTATTCCTTCTTCAAAATCACTATAATTTTTATAGATTATTCATAGTTTTATTCAAGAATCCTATTAATTATATCATTATATATAAATTTTTTTAGACCATATCACTTTTAAGGACTCATTCTTCATTTTATTCTAAATCCCGTGTTTTTCATTATTATTTTCAGATAAACCACTACATTCATGATTTTATATGACCCTTGAAATCTACCACTTTAATCATTTAATTTTACTTTAAAATCTATTTAGGTAACAATAATTATGAATCATATGCTTAGAATGTTTGTAGAAGTTTGGTGAAAAATTTGAACCATAGAGCTTTACATTTTCCACATATTGGGAGTATTTTATGTGATGAAAAAATTCATATAAACCACATCCTACTTTGAAATGAACCCTATAATTACACTTCTTTATATACAAAATTTTCTCATAGGTACATTGATAAAATCACATAGGATCGAGTTCTCTCTCGAGGATTAAAACATTGTCCCTCATGTTGCAAACTTGAACTAATGATCCTTTGAGCCCATGCTCATACACAGACCCTGCATGGGGTATTATTCTATTATTCATCATGTATATAATATCCATTCTTACATAGTTATATATGCCACCCATAAGACCCACCACATTTTCTTATCATTCTCTTTGGTTATTGTGTGGATATAAAACCCTCAATTCAGTTTTTTCATAAATCCATAGTTAAGTTCATTTTAAAAATAAAATACATACACATTCACAAAAACCAAGTATGACAAATTTAATGACTTATAAACATATCCAACATGGTACTTCTACATCTAGTATGAACTATATAATTTCAATAATAGTTTATAAATAATATATTTTGTGGGATTAAATTTCTATAAAAAAATATTGGGTAAATCTACAAAACATTTAGTAACATATTATTCATAGATTTTTAAGAATATTGATGGAAATGTTTCATGATACTCTATACGCATTAAAAAATATAAAACAAAGAATTAACGAACACCAAGTGAGATAAATAATAAGACAACCATAATATTGTTTTATTACATTAATGAATTAAGAAAATTAAAAATAATCATAAATTTATATAATAAAATCCATTCATTATTCCATTATGCCGAAATAAATTCCTTCCACACATCATATTAGTAATCATTTCAGCTTATTTATTCATGACCATAAATCCAATCTATAATATGGATTTTTTTATTTATTGTATTGAATAGAGAATATTTATATCATCATAAATATAAAAAAGGACTAGTAACATAAATTCTGGTTATGAATAAAATAAATATAATACTTTCATTAATATTGGGTATATTTCTACAATTAATGAAGAATAATTAAATAAAGAATCATAAATAACCATATATATTGAAATGGAATCAATATAATGATGACGATAAATTTAGGTACATAATATTCATATACTCACATTTTCGACCCTGATTTATTAATATATGGGAAAACCTATCGAAATATTCCCAACATAATGTATCCCATGAAGAACTTATATAACCATTTCATTGGAGAAATATTTAATTTTCTCGTATCAATCAAAATAAAAAAGAATTTAAAAACTGTAAAATAAATAATTCATATAATATTTTATATCAATCTATAATTAAATGAATAAATGAATAAATGTTAAAATTATGGACCGAAATTGAATCAAATGTGGTGGAATAATTAATTACCTATTACAAAAAAATATTGAAACAATATAGTATTGGTTATAAAACATCATAAATAAATTATAATATGATGAATATTATTTTATGATATTATTATTTATGGAGTGTAAATAAAACCAAAAAGGAAATATTCGAGAACAATAGATAAAATGATAAGGATAAAACATTAGAAGGATATATTAGAAAAAAAATTACTTTACACAAGACTTTTTTGAGATGGCTTGTGAAAAAAACATATTTTGGTATGTTTTTTATTGTAATAAATTAAAAACAATACTAATAAAAACTACTATAATACCATATATAATTATTTTTATTTACCAAATATTGATGTTATTTATCAACCCAAATCATTATTAAACATCATTAATTGATATATTAAGTAATCATTCACATAATAGAAATTAAATGATATAAAATTCTAGTTCCGTTGGGAATTAGGTACATTACATAACAACATAATATAGGGAAAAATTTATTTTATTGAAATCAACCTTAATTTTCTCTCACTTAAATATACATGGGATATCCTATGGACATATATAATAATATAGTGAGATATAAATCCATTAAAGGGAATAAAAATGGAATAGGAAGAATATATAATACATGTTATAAATTTGGAATATAAATGGGGCATAAAACAGATGATAATTATAAATATGAACAAAAAAGCATGATATAGCATGATAATATAATGGTCGCATGGAAAATATTAAAACAACATAAAACACTACATCATAAAAAATTATTCAATGATAAATTTTAGTACATCCCGAGTGTTAAAATACAAATAATGAATCTGGTTTACTCCATATCCCCACATGACATCTCATTAGACTAAACATTACCCAATTCCATAGAGCACTATATAACTTTTGTACACCCATCGCATCAATTTAATCCCCATGATTATGTGTGACACATAACTCATAGAACATGGATTCATTAATCATCATATTTTATTATATGATCAAGAAGTGTGGAATAAATACACGTAATCCCATTATCAATGAATTATATGTGTATACACATGAATACCCGTAATTTGAAATGGGAAGGATATTCACGACACAATTATTTTTTCATGGAAAACCATGGTGAAATTTCAGCAGTATAGTGGTGTCACATAAAGATTCCTTATATTGGTTGGTGAGAGAGAAATAGGTCTCTCGTCATTTGGAAATAAAATATTGATTATTGAGGAAGTGTAAAAACATATCCAAATATTTGTAATTAGAAATAGAAGGCATAAGTAAATGGATATACTTGAATAAATATGAGAAAGTAAAGAACCCTTACCTTGAAAGAGTGACTCCAAATGCTTGGGATATGCTTTTCAAGAGCATAGGGGATCCATAGAAGGACTCCAGAAAGAGGAGGGAAGACAATGAACGTGATATAATGATTTTTAGGGAAGCGGTATGGTAGGTTTTGAAGGATTAAGTATTAATAGATTGGGGAATTATTTGTTATTTATCAAACAAAGGTTTATGACTCTATATAATAAAATAACCAAAACCATATACCTTCATGTGGTTATTTCCCATGTTTTCTAAAAAATTGGTGTCGTTTTATTTATTTATTACGTCAATGGGAATAAATTTTTAGAATTAGACACTTGTTGATTTGTATGTGAGCTACACTCTTAATGAAATTATTTTAAAACATTAAAATATATTAATTATCAAAGAGGATTTATAATAGACTCATAGAATTAATTAAAAATAATTAAAATCAAATTATATTAGGTCTAAAAAATATTTGTTATTTTATTAATTTTATTGTATTTATTACATAAATTTTTTATCATTAAGATGTCATATTAAACACTGTATATCTAGATAATATTTAATTTTTACCCCAAAATTGAACGCTCTATTAAAATTATAAATAAATTCCATTGGATAATTTTACCCTTATGAAAACAAATATAATATTAATTTTTTTAAAATATTTTTATTTTTATATTTAAAATAATTATTGGAATTTATAATGAAATACATGTTTTTTTACTATAACAATTTTCAAACCCACATTCAAATTTTATTTAATTCAATAACCATTTATGACATTTTTAATTTATTAAAAATTATTTTATAATAATATTTCAATAAAATATTATTCATATAAAGAATATATTTATTCATCGAAATAAATTTTTGAATGTAATTTCAATATTACCTAAGAGTAGAATTATTTTTTTAATGTATCAAAATGAAAATAATTTATAATGTAAAAATAATAAGATCAAAATATTTTCATTATTCTATATAATATTGATATTCATATTTTTAGGATCTTGATAAATATCATTTTAATGCACAAACAAATTCTATAATTGTAACTTGTTTGATAGTGATACTTTCTTTTGGTGGTTCAATGATAATTGTCTGGACCATGATCATGATGAGCTAGACCATATCCCAAAAATGGTTTTCGTCATACTAAATTTGTTATATAATAACTTTGGCTTGGTCAAGGTAAATTCCAAGGGATGTAATCTCCCTTGGAAGCATCGATAAATTGGATCCATAAGGTACAATTCTTCTGGTAGAGGCTATAACATACATTGTATTTGTTACTTTTATTTGTTAAAACCCAAAATGTATACTAATCATGTCATCATTATTCAACAGAAATATTTTTTGTGGTAAAGAACCATAGTGTTTTATTAAATAATATATTATAAAATCAAATATGTGAATGAAAATTTTATAGCTATATTACAAAATAATACATTTAATTCAATCATTAGCTAAATTTTATGTATAACAGTTTGGTTAATTATAATCTTCCCCCAATTATAAATTTATCCCTCAATGGTTTCATTTCCAACATTAAAATAGATTATGGTATCTTCTCATAATCACCTATATTGTTTCCCACATAACTTCTCCAAACATGTGGGTTTTCCACTGATCTTTGACAAGGTGCATTATCCTATTTCATTGATCATTGTGTGTAAAGTATAATATATTCACTAAATTCTCTTCATTCGAATGGTCAATATACTATGGTATCACCTATAGACAAAGTAAATGTGATGGTTCGGGTATGTACATCCTCAATAGGGATAAATGGAATAATTATTTTCCTTGTAATAGTTTCGATGGACATTTTAGTTGATAGTCCACCTATATAAAGCAATCATTGATCCTAAAGGGAGTGATTTATATTGGACTAGTCTCTCCATTTACCCCAAATTTCATTCCATTATTCCATATATATATGTGGATTAATATCATGTTTCCAACATCAAACTCTAGGTCTCATAAAAAATTATCATCATAGCTCTTCTGTTGAATCTAACTAGCCATAAAGAGCATAAAAATGGTCTTAACCTTTTTCACCATTTCTTACACCATATTAGGACCTATTAGTTTGTGTTTCATGAATTCATTCACACACATAGGTTTTACGCACCTCTACCCATAAAGGTTGTCATAGGGAGACAATTGGATGCATACATGTAAACTATTATAGTATGTGAACTCAACTAGAGGAAGATGTTGACCCCATTCTCCTATGAAGGAAATTTAACATTCTCTAAACATGTCCTCGTGTGTTCTGATAGTCCTCTTAGACTAGGAATTTTTTTGAGGGTGATAATGCATTCATAAGGTCAACATACTATTTATAAAATGTTGATGACTCTATCAGAATGTAGATATAAATGTAGGAACTCTACCAGATACAACTGATAATTGTGTTCAATGCAGCCACGCTACTTATCAAATGTATATACATTCATGTTTATTAAGTGAAAAGTCCTAAAAAATCATTATTATTTGAAAAATATTCAAAATTTGGTCCACCACAACACATATATAATTATTCCTCTTGATTACTTCAAAGGACCAGTGAAAATCCCATGGTTTCTTCCTATTTCAATAATGGTATGGTTAATGGTTACATCATCCCCTTAGATTTATTTTATTCCTATTTCAATTTCTGTAATGCATGATATCTCAATGTATATTATACAAACTTCATCATCACAATATCCCAATAATTGTGCTCTCAATGATCTTGATAAATCTATGTACTTCCTTGATAGATTGATAAATTTAATCTATTTGCATCATCCAACAACTCCTTCTTTAATTCAGGACATTATGGAACACATAATTAAGACCCAAATATCCAGTTTCTTATATATTAAAAATTTAACTCCAAGGATTTCATTTTTCTTAAATATTCCACTATATTTTGAATTCCGACATCAAATTTTTGAGCAGCCCTTATCCTATCCAAATGGGATAGTTGATAAATATTTTTTGAAAGGATTGAGGAGTATTCTTACTTTATGATTCCCATGATCAACTTTTTCAAATTTATAAAGATTTAATACCTATCAATTCACTGCAATGATATAATTACTAGATCCTTTAAACATATATTGACATCCACTTTAGTCACTTTCTGAGGATGGTAGTGAATTGAGTAGTCATATTCCTTGATCATCTCAAACTATATTTTTTGGAATGTATTCAACTCTTTCTATGTGAATATATAATTGAATATTTTTTGACACATATATATTTCAAACATCTCACCAAAGAGATAATTATATAATATATTCAAATCAAATACCACTATCTCCAATACTCGATCATTTTTTCAGTAGTTATGATAATGAAATTTAAATTTCCATGTAGTATAGGCTATGAATTTTTCATTAAATATTATCAAAAAACTAAATACCTTCTTCAAATTTTCACATAATACATTGAAAATATATCCACTTGTGGTCTATGTGAGAATAGAAGTCGGGATAAGCCTCTATTCTAATTTTTTCATCTCTATTCCCCTTCATCATTCCAGGAAAACATTACATGCTTATGTGTATGATTAGTTCAAGGGTTTGATAATCATGATAAATTTCAAAAAAATCAATGATAGTGAATAGAAAATCCAAGTGTACTATGGATATCTATCACATATTTTGGCCTAGTCCATCCATTAATTTATTCTATATTTAAGGTCCCACAAGGATCACATTTTTTATGATAATATTCCGCAATTATGATAAATTCCTCAAACATTACTCAATGTTTCTATAATTTTCATCAATATTTTCAACTCATAAGATCATTATCACAATGATCAGATTTTCCTTATGATTCTCATTAGTTATGGGTAATATTATAATATAATCTCTACTACCACAAATTTCTTGAGGTAATATCTAATTTATATGTTAATAAACTACATGAATATTTTAGGAGCATTAGTAAGTTCAAATGGAATTAATATGAACTAATTGTGACTGCACCTTATAAAAAACATTATTGGTGATATCCCCCTTCTTCAACCTAACCTGGTAATATCTTAAACGTAGATCCACCAGGGATAATTATTTTTGTAGGATAAAAATAATGATGTAGATGCTCAATTTACAAGAGGGGGGTGAATTGTACATTTAAAAAATAAATTTAAACAAGGAATGATGTAAGTTTAACAAAGCTAAACTAATCAAATTCACAACACCTCTAACACCAATTGAAAGATTGGGACAAATTATGAAGTTCCAAACATCATGTTTTATACACTTGCTTAAATCTAGAAAGTGATTCCGAAAAACCGATTCCAGAAATATAGATCTGGAAAATAAAACATAACCAAAGTATAAAATATGAGATTCTACCTTAAAGCATATAGAATCAAACTGAATCAGAGTACAAGTGTAAGGAAACACAAGAAGAGTATACTTTCCTTACAATACAAAATGCAGTGGAAAAACTTGTAACAGAAACAAGTAACAAGATATAAATATTTTATCCCAAAGAGAAGGGTATCCAACATCCTTGAATAAAGGTCCGTTGATTTACAATTTCACGAAAGTCTGTCTTACCCACACCCCGGTAAGCCCTCGATACGAAGATCAGAGTCTCTGTTTTGCTATCCCCGCAATCCCTCAACATTAAGGTAGTTGGAACCTCTGTCTTCCTTAGCAAGGAATCCCAGAACTTCAAGGTAGTCGACACTTTTGTATTCCTATCCGGAGAAGCCCTCAAATGTAATCACCAAAATTCAGAGTCGCACGAATAAATCTGAATGAGCAGTTCAGTATGAATAAGGCATGAAAAGATTCTCTCTCTTGAAATCACCTTAACAACATCTGGCCTCTAGAGTGATCAACTTGTTATTGAGGTCTTTCAAATTAGATCCTATTTATAAGCTCGGTAGCAACTGTTGGCTCCCTCCTCCAACGGTCATATTTCTCCTTTAATTTCGGAGGGACCTGTACACGTGTCACTCAACCAACGATTATTCAATAACTGAAAGCATTATATCGTTTTTTAATGAAACAAGTGTAAGAATAATCAAAACTATAGTTTTTAAAGTAAGAAAAATAAATGTTCATAGTCTATCCAAAATAGAATTCTGAGCCCATAATAAAGAGATGTTTGGATTCTGTTTTTTTATGGAAGTCACAATGAGAATTCGTAATCAGAATTCGTAATGAGAATTAATCAACAGAATTCATAATGTGAATTTATCATCAGAATTTGTAATGAGAATTCATCATCAGAATTCGTAATGAGAATTCATCAATGAAATTCGTAATGAGAATTCGTAATCAGAATTCGTAATGCGAATTCATCATCAGAATTTGTAATGAGAATTCACCACTTGGAATTCGTAATGAGAATTCGTAATAAGAATTCGTAATGAGAATTTTTCATTAGATTTCGTAATGAGAATTCATCATTGGAATTCGTAATGAGTATTCGTCATCAGAATTCATAATTAGAATTCTTCACTGCAATTCGTAATGAGAATTCGTAATCAGAATTCATAATGAGAATTCGTCGTCAGAATTCGTAATGAGAATTCATCACTAAAATTCGTAATGAGAATTCGTAATCAGAATTTGTAATGAGAATTCATCATCAGAATTCGAAATGAGAATTCATCACTTGGAATTATTAATGAGAATTCGTCATCAGAATTCGTAATGAGAATTCATCATTGAAATTTTTAATGAGAATTCGTAATCAGAAACCGTAATAAGAATTCATAGCGAGAAACAAAATACCTTATATCTAAATATTATATGATTCCGAGGTTTTGGACATCAATCCAAATTTTATACTTAGATAAATTTATGATATGGATACGGAAATCTTGTTAAGGGTAAATTTCCTTAAGAAAGGAAATTTTCCTTATAAAAGTAAAATATAGATTCCCTTAAGTATAAGGTGTCTGTAATTTTCAAAACAAGAATGAATGGAAAAGTCATAAGAAAAACAATATTGACTCAATATTTTTGTACATGTTACTTATCAAAAAATTGATCAATCAATGGAATATGATACTTGTTCTTTATCTTGATCTTTATGATCTCGCATTAATAATGTAAAGGTTTATTCACCAATCACTATTCCTAATTAAGAGGAATGATGCCCCCAATGGTGAATCACTTTTCCATATAAACTCTTTATATTGATTCTATTTTAGTTGTTTTATCAGCTCCTCATTTTCTATTACATCCATTATATAGGTATTCTTTTATAATGGTAGTGCCCTTGGTAAAAATCGATTGAAAATTCATCCTCATAGCTTAGAGGAAGACTATAAAATTCTTGGGAAACACTTCAAAATATTTCCTCACTATGGGAATGTCTTCAAGGATTACTATTTCCTTAGACACATTCATTGGAGATATATAATCTTACATGTAGGGAAATAATATCTATGTTCAAATTTTGGTGATAAATAACATTAATCATCCTCGTTTCACATGTAATGAATCAAGAGTCAATTATCGATGTGGATAGTGATTTTCTTATTTTGAATGTTTAATTTGGCTCTATATGGGTAAACCCAATCCACACCATAATTGAATCAAATTAAACTAATCGGATTATTACAAAGATCATTGTATAGTTTAGAAAAAAATGATAGGGGTGGAGTTTTTCAGATGGGATATAAAAATTTCCAAATTTCCCATTATCATTGTCAATATTACTTCCTTGATTTGTGGTGTTGTTAGAATATTTTTACCATATAGTTGTGATATTAAGTAATTTGATAAACTATAATACAAAATCATATTCACTATTATTGTATGAATAACTATGGTACCTATCACCGAATAATTTTTAGGATCAACCTCAGTGGTTGTGATTGAAAAAGATCTCCATTGAATACTTCGACGTTGTTTGTTTTCTCTAAAAACCCTTTTTTAGTGAATTGGTTTGTAATGTTCCCAGGTTTCATATTAATAAATAAATGAACAATGCACTAATGGTTGATACGAGAATTATCTTCCACTAACACATAAGTGGGTTTCTCATATCTACAATTACAAGGTCGGTTTCATTCTCTAATGTACTTAAATAATTTCCTCATCTCAATAGGAAATTTTAGGAGCTTATTTATGCACTTGTGATAATTGTGATGTTGATGTTTCTTAGAACTATTAGATTATCCATTATACCACAAGAATTAAACACAACTTTTTCTATTTTTATCCTAAAGAAAATCAAGATTTGATGATCTATATTTTATCTTTTTGGGAACACCATCCAATTTCTTCATAGCTATCAAAGTATTAGCTCACTGTGGATTTTCATAGAGTAGGTTTTATCCCCCCAGAGAAGTGGTAAACATAGAATTTGGGGATAATGATAATTCCATATGTGTATCATTAATCTATTTTGAATTTTCCCTCATTCTCCCAAATATATTTTCATCTCTCTATTAAGATACTGTAATTTGCATTAATTTTTTAGATAGACCGTGTGAAGAAAATATTTATCGATTTTTTTTGGAATTTCTTCCACCCCATTTATTTGATATTTTTATTAGTCTTCATATACATGATTAATGTCCACCACTGCTCAAATTCTCCCACTATACAAAAAACTGCCAGAAACCCCATCTGTTACACAAAAAATTGAATGGTGGAGAAGATCATCCCGATAGATTCTATCAACATTTCTATAATTAAATCATTATATGATCCATTGAATGTCAGAAACCTTTATTGAATAATGTACTAAATTATAGCTAGTTCTATCATAGAGGAAAGTGGGAACTCCTCATTATCCATGTTATCTGTCTTAAACTGAGTCATTTGAGAGAGTATGATAAAAAAAATTTGATTCCCCTCCCATAGGGTTGGGAATCTCATCCAGGGCAGTCATTAGATTTCCCATTTCTTGGTTTGTTTACCCAATTATTCAAATTTAAGGCAATTTTCTATAATAAAGGGAAATTAATGGTGATTATTTTTAAACTATTAAATACATTCAAATTATTCCATTGAAATTATATGGACAAATTATAGATTAGATGTATTTCTCTTTTTTATGGTTTTTAGGAAATAAACTATATTATCAATGATTTGTTTCAAAACATACATTTTAATAATGAAGATATGTTTCCTTAATAATGGGTTATTAATGATATTATTAATTTTAGAAGTCATATCTTGTAGGAGAGTCAACACTAGTGTGCAGTAAGGGTTTTTGTTCTTCGCCAGGTCCCTATCGAGTTTATCTTAACATAGTTTTCTTGGGTTTTACCCCTATGAACATCTATCCCAGAGCCACATACATGTATAACATAAATAAATGGATGTATTTTGTTGATGACCCAATTAATCTATACATACCTAAATTTATGGATTCATTCTTATCCTTAGTTTTATTACTATGTCTTTTATAAGAGTTTTCTAATTTAAATCCCAAAAAACCTAATCATTTTTATTGAAACCATCAATAACAAGCCTTATCTTTATTACAGTTTTTCATAATTTATTAAATGATATTTTCCATAATACAACTCAGATGATAGAAAAGTCCAGTTTCTTTAAAAACTATGTACATTACCCGAAAAATTAAAATAGGAAAAACTTATCTTTATAGAAAAAACTTTATTAACATTTTCACACTTAAAGCCACATGGGATAACATAGGGAAATACTTTAGAAAGATGATGGATATAAATATATGTAAGGGAATAATATTGGATTAAAATGAACAACTAATACATGTTATACATAAAACATATAAATGGGGAATAAAATTGGTGTGAATTATAAATGTGAACAGTGATCAATGATATAACATTATAACATAAAGGCAACATAAAAAATTTGGAAACTTCTAAAAACACTACTTCATAAACATATATCAGGGAAAACATCTAAGAAATAAAAATGGAAAAAGTTATATAAAATTATTAGGATTACTCCATATCCCAACGTGCTGAATCAGGATACTATATATTAACCAGTGCATTATAGAACTATATAATTCGTTCTGTACCCATCACTTTTATTTCATTCTCATGGTTAATTATAAAACATAAATCATAAAACATAGATTCATTAAATATAATAATTTATTCCATGATTAGGGATTTTGTAATAAATACATGTAATTCCCACAAAAATGATTTATATGGGGATAAAGGATAATACACTTTATTGTAAATTGGTATGGTATTCACTATACACTTGTTTTGGCATGAAAAAACATAGTGAAATTTCGGTAATATAATGACGTCACATAAATATTCATAAAATTCTATAATGAGAATCAAAGGGGTATCTTATCATTTTAAAATCAAATTTAATGTAAAAGGAAGATGGAAAACATATCCCAACATTATGAATTGGAAATAAATAGCATAATTTATTGTATAAACTTGAACAAAGAGGGGAAATACAAGAGACCTTATATTTAGAGTGTGAATCCAAATGATAGGTAAGATATTTGTGAGATCATTTGGAAACCATTATTATTTCCCTAGAAATGTTTGGGATAATTAAGGGATAGTTAAAAGTATTTTTTGAAATGATAAATTGGATGTTGGGTAGGTTTTTATGGTTAATGAGTGGGGATTTATATATCATTTCCAAAAAAGGGTTTTAGAATATATATAAAATAACAATAAAAACCAGAAAACATTCCATGGTTATTTAATATTATTTTTTTCAAATAGGAGTGGACATAATTGTTTAATATGGAAAAGGTCTGAAAATATTAAAATTATACCATTTTGGATGTTGCTCTGAGTCATACTCTTAAAGTACATATTTAAAACAAAAAATAATATTAATGTTTTTGGAGGATTCATAAAGGCTTTATAAAATTCATCAAATAAACATAAAATAAAATAATATTAATTTTGAAAACTCATTTTAGGCCATGGATTCATTTTATAGTGTTTATTAAATCCTAGGGTCATTATAATGTCTTAATAAACATCGTATATTTATATGATGTTATATTTTATAAAAATAAATATTGTCTCTCAATAACATGATCAATTAACCATTAGATAATGTTGATTTTATGATTGTAATAAAAATATTAATTTTATAAAAAAAATTATAAATATATATATTTTAACTATTAAAATAGGAATTTCAACTTATTGAGAAATGGTATGGTATTTTATAATAACTCGTTTTGAATCAATCAAAATATAAATTTGATATCGTAAAAATTTAATGATTAATTATTTTTAGAAAAATTATATAAATATAATATTAAAGGCCAATATTTTTTATTTATGATATATATTAATTCATAAAAAATTTCTTAAATTGAATTTGAATATTACCCAAAACAGGATTTGTGTTTTAATGTATCAAAATGAAAATAATTTATAATGTAATAATAATAAGATGAAAATATAATCATTATACTATATAATATGAATATTTATATTATTATGGTCATGATAAATAACACATTAATTCTCCAAAAAAAACCTTAATGGTAAGGTGCACAATGGTTAGACATTCATGGGGTGGTTCACCATATATGGTTAGGGTCACAATCACAATGAGTTTTAATTTCTAAAGTAAATGGTTTTTTTGAAAATTAATTTATTGGATCTCAGCTTGAATGTGTGGAAGTGAAAACCTTAGCGATTTTATATCCCTCAGAATCCCCTAATAAATGATCTTAAAGGGGTATGATCCTTATAGATGATTCCATCACGTCCTTTTTATGTGTCAAATTATTTTGTTAAATCCATGTATCTATACTAATAATATTAGCACATTTCAAGGACTATATTATCTGTGTTAAAGACACTTAATTGTGTTTTAAATATGATATGATAAATCTAAATATGTTCATGTGTTTTCTTTAACCATATTACTAATTAACAAATTAATGTAAACACAAGGAAAGTTTTATTTTTAAAAATTCATGTCATTACATGATTAGTGTTCATTTGATGATACATGTCCACATTATTAGATGTATATAATGATCTATTGTAATTGTAGTGTAAAATAATAATGTTTTTGAATTTTCTTTAATAATAGTTAAAGATTTTATTGATTTTTAAATTTTGAATGTTATATTATCAGGAATTTTAACGTTTCCAAATAGTACTATATTTTAAATGATAATGAATTAGTCAATCTTGAAAAAACCATATAAGAAATATTTTATTTAAATATTACAATATATATATATAGGTTTTTATATGTATATTTATAGTGATGATATAATTTTTTATGGACATAAATTTGTATCAATTTGATACTTCTTCATGGGGAGATTTTTTTCGCTCCTTGAGGGGTTAATTAATGTTTTTAAAATATAAAAAATTTAAAATTATTTTATGGAGATTTAGTCAACCCATAATCATTTATAATTACAATAACTTATTTATAACATGACGATTAATATTGATACAATTATAACATAATAAAATTTAAATCAAAATAATAACTAGATATATATGTCGTATAGAATTGTTACAACGTAAGAATTTTTGGTATCACATAACCATTATAGTTTATTAATATTTATGATTTTTAGTTTTTATATATTATTTAACATATATAGTTATATATATATAATGTCACAACGTAAGTAATAAAATCAATTATATATGAATTATACATTTAAATTTATTAGAAATAATCTTTTTATAGAAATTTTTTTAATGTAAAATATACTTTGTATAAATGATTAATTATTATTTATATATTTATTGAATTATTTTAGTATGTTATATACTATACCAATATATTTATGAAAATTCTATAATAATATTTTTATATTTATTGGAGAAATAATTCTACAATACATGTGTTGAGAATAAGAATTTTCATTCAAGAAAGAAATGGTTTCTCTCATAAATAATTTATTTTTCATTGAATTATATAAATATTTTTAAATGTAAAAAAAATACATTTTTTAATTTTAATTTGATAAATTGGAATGTAGTATTATTATAAATATGTCTAAATTAGTTTCTAGGACTTTTTTTATATTTTTCTAAAACTATTAATTTATGTGTGAATAGTGAAATATATAGTTTTTACAAATAATATAAATATCCTTACAACATCATGATACATGAATGAAATATAAAAATATGAAACAATTTTATCAACCATATATTAATTTGTTGAGAAATATATTAAATTTTAGAATAATATTTTTTAATTCAATGTATTTTTATGATATTTTAGAACCAATGATATATTTTATTATAAAAAATGTACTTTTTATTCCTTTTCCATTAACTACGTATTCATAAGATTCAATTTATTTTTGTGATTTTTTTATAGTCTAATAAAAACATTCTTATCATGAACATGAAAATATCATTATAATAAATAATAATAATCATCATTTTCAATTATTAATAGAAAAAACTCATTTTTATGTATAAATATATATTTTTTCAAAAAAATTAATTTATTGAATTGTTTTCATTTATAATAATATTAACTTTTATGACCATAATATATTTATTTTAATATTTTTTAATTATTTTTAATAATCATTTGAAAACAATATAATAAGTTATAATTAACTTTTAGGAAATAATATATGATACCATAGTGAATCATAATGTGAGATAAAAACACTAAATCCTGAAAAAGTTACAAAAAAACATAGTAATTTATATCTAAAATAGTGAATGGGGGATTTGTTGAAAAACAAAAATCATAAAACAATTTTTAATTTTTATATGAATTACTTGAATAGGACATTTGTTTTATAATAATAAATAATTATTTACAAAATTTCAATGTATTTATTTTATACAAGAACCCCTCTTCACCCCCTTATAAAAAACACTAAAAATTAAAATTTCACTCTCAAATATACTTTATTTACATTATAAATTATCTTATCTATTATCATTGAACCACTTATCAGAAGATAATTATCTTATTACCCCAATTCCATAAATGATTCCATGTGGAGACATGATTTATTCTTTGTATTTAATAACTTATTATAATTGTCATTCATATTAATTATTATTCCAAATCATCTTAATGTTATTAAATATATTTAAATGCATATAAAGAATATAATTTTAAATCATTAATGCTGAAATTAAAATCAAATTGCTTTATAATCATACTCATCCTTTTATTATACCATGTTCATGTCTTGGTTGTTTTAACAACCTACATGAATGATTTTATAAATTATAATCCATGATAGGTATTATGAAAATATTAATGGGAATATATGATATTAAAATGTAACTAAATATTCTATCTCTTTTCTAATTTTAATATTACCATTTTATTCATTTTCAATATACAACCATTTATTATTTAAGAAATATTTAAATAGTAACGTTATGGATTTGATCTTGACGAATAATACTCGAAACTTATATAGAATGAACCTAAAACGTAATAACTAATTATATATATTTTATTCATGTACCTTGACTATTATTAAGGTCATAGACCCATGAAAATTGAGGGGTGACCAAAACCATTATACAGAAATAGAAAAGGAACAACTGAAACTACTAAAAGACAATTATCAATATTAGCAAATAATTAATTGGTAAATATGTAATTGTAACAAATAATAAATAATAAAATAGATATTTCCTTTATATTTTATTAATAATCATGATTATAAATTTATATAACTCTTAATTACATATATATTTTAGTATAATTTATAAAAATTTATTAAATTTTCAATTAAATACTCATTACACATTAAAAATTACTATGTTCACATTATGATATAATATTTTGTTCTTTAAAAGGAAAAATATATTTTCATAAAATGATTTCTTATCAAATATTTTACGAATGTATATATTTGCAATTATAAAAATAAAATTACTTATTTATTTATTATTATTGTGACGATAAACATTCTAAAACAGTTTGTAAAAAGAATATAGTTTTTTCCCTTTGATAATAAAATAGTTATTATTTGAAATAAAATTGTTTTCATGAATAATATTTCTTCATATAAAATCTTAATTTAAACATTTATAATTTTAAATTTTTCAAATAATAATTATTTTCTAATTCTATATATTTAAATTATCATAGAGTTGATTTTTTGAATATCTATAAAATGAGTCGTTTTGGGTGAATAGTTAAAAATAACATTTTTATATGTTCCATAAAGTTTATGACAACACCATGACATAATAATGATGAAAAAATTAAAAAAATATTTATATTTATAGAAAATATTTTTAATACTTAATATAAATCATTTATGAATATTATTTTAAATTTTTAATCCAATTCATGTATTTTTTATACAAAAGTTACATTTTAGTCGAATTAAAATATTTTTTATCACTTATGATTTAATTGCATCATTTTATGGTTACTCCTATGAACCCCTTCCTTTGTTACACCTAATTTTATTTAAATTTTTAATTAATTATATTGTATGTAAGAACCCAGATCTTTTTTCAATTATCTGACCCCTGGATGATGTTTTTCTTGGTGTTAAGGTTAAGGGTGATGAACGAGAGAGTCAGGAGAAATTTGAGTGATGTTTTGAGGAAAAAATTAGAATTCACACAGGCGGCACACAGATTGTATAACGGTGTGGCCAAACCATGTGTAGTAGATGTTTAAGGCAATATCTTCTTCATGGTTGGCGCACGATTAGGAGAGACTGTGCGATGAGGTCGTGCGAGAGGGGTGGCTGAGATAGTGGCTACCGCACGGTTAGCGCACAGTTTCTCGAACTGTGTGAGAAAACTGTGCGGGCACTTATGTGAGATCCTAAAAAAGAGGGCCTCACCCGTTTGAGCCTCTAAGTGGCTCGTTTTTCCTCCTATGCGGCCATAACATGAGATTTTTCTCCTCCTAAATTCACAGACGACTCTCCCATCATTCTGGAGGCAATCTAAAGGACTCATTTGGTGAATCGAAGCCAGATTCTTGTGGTATATAGATGTTTTTCTTCTTTCTAGTTTGGTTTCATAGATCTACTTAGATCTAATTCTTCTCTTCTCTCGGTTTTTAGATCTACGCCTATTATGGGTATATCTAAGTGTGTGTATGACATGTTTTATAAGTTATTGTCTAGTTCTTGTTTGGAGAAGAAATCTAAGGCGGGTTCTTGGAAAATCAACCCGGGTTTCTTGTGCATTCGTCATTTGTTGGGGTATTCATCAAACCCTTTGAGGTAGGTGGTTTATGCCTTTCGGTTTAAGGTCTTTGAATTGTTGTGAAAAATATCCAATACTGATGAACGGGGTATTCCGAGTTACTATTTTATCCCTATTGATTGCCAGCTTGCTTGTATGATAGAGTAGAGGAATTTGAATGTGTTTTGGGATAATTTATTTGCTTTGGATATTTTTCCCATGCATGTCTAATATAACCATTTGGTCTAGTTTCTCATGTTAGGCTATGACCAGTTTCCCGTTCCTAGTGTTATAGGATGGTGTGTTGTGATCTTCTGATATGCTGAGATGTTATATACTGTTATCCATGTAGTTCATGAGGTTTACTTTGGAAGATACGCGCACTATACTCTTGATGCCATACACAGGGACGTGAGAACCTATTGTAGTAGACCATATGGAGAATAGACGTAAGAGCTTCTCTAGAGTGTCTTTATAATATGATGTGGGACCACATGGGGAATAGAAATTGAGTGCTTCCTTAGAGTTTCTGTAGTTCTCGACATGGGCCATAGGGGGAGTAGACGTTGAGTGCTTCCCCAGAGCTCTTTTAGTAAGATATGAGACTACATGGGGAATTGATGGTGTGTGCTTCCCCAGAGAGTCTATACATTATCTGAACTAGAGGGGTGAGACTGTGTGTGCCTCCCACAGGGTTTCTAATACTTCATGGTTAAACCAGAGGGGTTAGGATGTGAGAACTACCTAGAGGGATACCTATCTGTTCTAACTACTTGAGTGGTTGCTTACTTTTTTGTATATTAAAGGCTAGAAACTATGGATTTGGTTACTGTAGATTACTCTCATGTTTACTGATTTCTATACTTTTACCTTCAATTTATTTAATGACTGTAAGGCACAGATCTCGTGGTGGTTGGCTACTAGGATTTAGTCCCACACCTTGTTTTGGGCCATGCTTTTGGGCCCTAAACATATTATATTGCTGCATGTATAGACAAGGGAAAGCACCCTTCGACTTTAGGTACTTGAATTGCTGTAGAGCTTGAGAGCATGGGACCAAGCTTAGGATTGCGATGCTGAGGATACTTTATTATTTTTTTTCTGTAATTCTTTTATTACTGTTGGTATTTTCCAGCATAGTGACTATTTGGATGCTTTCCAAGACATAAGTTGCATGCATCATATATATATGTTCTCCTAATTTTTCTCATATTTGGTCTTCCGCTGTTCACTTTGGCGTGGATTGTATACTACTTCCACTATTGTATATTTGTTTATCTCCCATTGTGTTACTCTGCCAATGAGGGCATAGTTTCCCCACTATCACACCCAAGGCCCTCACTTCTAGTCAGCAGCCTCTGAAGTTCGAGGAAATGCACTTGAGGCCATGTGACCAACTGGGTACGGGGCGCCTCTGGGTGGATTCCGAAACTGGGACATTACAAATTTGTATTATAGGGAATTTATTTTCTCTTGATTTACAGTTTTGAGCCTTTATCCATGGATAGGAAGGGATAAGTACTTGGTATTATGATGTGCCCAAGAGTAGCTGACCCGTGTACAGGGAAAAGCCAATCTACCTCGTTGATGAAATTTTTTGGTTTTACAAGTTTATGGTTGCCTTGATTTTCACAATTGGTGACTCACATGTTTTGTGCTTGTTATTATTTAAGTTGTTGAGGTTCTATTTCTATCGCAACCCGATGGGATGAGGGTATTCTATCTCATGCATCATATAGGCACTTTCTAGAAATCACATGTCATGCCTTATTTCCATGTCATCTAGGATGAATTAGCAATTGCATGTTCTTGTGATAGAAGTTGTCTAGAATATACATGATGTTGTGATAGATGCCTTGATAAAATATCTGGTTCTTATTAGAGCATTGACTGTGTATGGTTTTGTTTAAACGAGCGCCAAATTTTGGTTCTTGAGGTTTTATGGGCCCCCATGGGCCGGGACATGTTGGATCATTAACTTGTTTACCATGTTTATAAAATGTGTAAGATGACAATATTTAATTCATGGGGGAGTATGGGGCCCCATGGATCAGAATTTGGCACTTTATTTTTTCGTTGTAGTGTTTCTATGGGTTCCAGAGTAGTTTCTGGGGCTTATAGTCTGAAAAAACCCAGAATGCATGTCGAGTAGTTTTGACTACATGCCATGTGTTCTTCTATTCGGGAACAAACAGTCTTCTATAAGTACACGCCATGTACTCTCTATACACGCCATGTACTACTATGTTTCAGTCCCTGTTAATATTGATCTAAGTTGTGCGTCGACCTTACATAGTCATTCCACCAAGATGTCCTCTGGTTGTCTACCAGCTACAGGGCGACAATGAGACACCAGACATTGCTGATCAGGAACTTCTGGTAGTTACTCCTGTTGTGATAGTCTTGTCAGAAGTAGTTATACTAGATGTTGGTGATGATGCATAGTTCAGGGAAGGTTTTAGAGGATGATGCAGACCTTACTGGTACCTTTTCCTCTTGCTATATCTATGGAAGACTTGACACGGGTTTTCCAGCAGCCGCATTTTTCCACCTTCTTAGGGGAATGAGGACCACAATATGCAATGTCATGGATAGAAGCCATGATGATGATATTTGAGTATCTTGAGATGCCTCTAGAAAGGGGGGGTCAAGATCACTACCTACATGCTACGAGACTCTTCTAGGTGGTGGTAGGACATGATCTCAGAGGTGGGTCACCAGCAGGTTATGGCGTGGTAGGATTTTCAGCGCATCTTTTATGACTACTTTTATCTAGAGACATCGAGGACCGACTGAGCCCAGAAGTTCATGAGTCTAGAACAGGGTACTCTTTATGTCATGGAGTATTCCTCTCTTTAGACTGAGATTCAATGTTTCACACCCCTCCAGGGTGGAGATGGGTTGTTCATGGCAAGGAAGTTTGAGGAAGGTCTTAGACGAGAGATCCTCTCATAGGTGAATATCTTTAGGTTGACCTCTATCACTTCCATCATCAACTAGGAACTGATTGCGGAGTGAAATCTGAGAGATTCTGGAGCTGAGATCCAGGTTGGTTCTACTTCCAGAGTTAGTTCTTCACCAGCTTATAGCAGGAAGCATCGTAACGAGTCTACGCCTGGTGATCCGAGGAAACAAGACACATCTTCAGGTATCCAGGTGGTATGAAACCAGTATGGAAGGGTTGGGCATAAAAGGCCGCAGTGCCAGAGGGACCCAGTGGAGTGCCGATCTTGCAGCAAGATGGGTCACCTTTAGTGATTCTGTCAGGTTTTCTCACTAGTAAAATGTGACAGGGGTTCATCCATGACTCCTCATTCAGGATTAGCACCACCAGTTTCTCCCCAGTCTGTGAACTGGAGCTCTTCCGGCCATTCAGTCTGAGGTGGAGGTCGTGGCCACGATGGTCAGTCACTAGGCTACGAGCGACATCAGGGTGGCTCTACTCAGAGTAGTCAGCCAGGGTCACAGGGCTGCGGATCTAGCGAGACATTTACAGTATAGAAGACACATCAGGAGAAATATCCTGACCCCTCTACGGTTTGAGGTATGATCCTAGTAGCCTTGGTTTTATCTTCATCTTTTTTCGATACTGGTTCTACACATAGCATTATATATATTTCCATCCTGGAGAGTATTGTGCTCTGTATCTTTTCTTCTGCTGATATATTTATGCTAGAAACTCTATTGGTGAATAGAATAGCTATTTTATGTCAGTGTAAGGAGTTCCCTCTTGGGGTTGGTTGGTGTCACTTCCTTTGGGATCTTTATGTTCTGTACATGACTGGATATGATTTCATTCTCGAAATGGACTGTCTAGTTACTTTCTATGTATTCATTGACTTCTACCGTCAAAGGGTGAGTTTTATATCACTAGAGGGTGGATCTTTTCTTCATAAGGGTGAGTGGGATGTCCAAGAAAGTAGTGCGGGACCATAGCATAATGGGTTAGGAGCAGCTAAAAACCAGATTGCTAGTCTTTATCAGGATGACTAGGGGACTTCCCATGTAGACTTTCCTCCAGTGGTGGATGGTTTCAGAGATGTATATCCAAATTATTTTTCTGATTATCCTCTGGAGTGTGAGGTAGAATTTTCTATTGATCTTGTGCTAGGGGTAGCACCAGTGTCGATTCCTATTTATAGGATGGCCACACCTAAGTTGCACGAGCTCAAGATGCATATGGAGGAGTTGTAGGAAAAGGGTTTCATCCGACCTAGTACATCTCACTGAGCATCTCCTATCCTTTTTGCGAAGAAGGCATATAGTACCCTTAGGCTATACGTGGATAATCGAAGGCTGAACCAGTTGATGGTAAAGATACGATATCCCTTGTCGATGATTTATGACCTTTTTGATCAGCTTCATGGAGCCCGAGTGTTCTTGAATATCGACATGAGGTCCTGTTATCATCAGTTGCGCGTTAGAGTAGCATGTATACAATTTATAGCCTTCAGGATCAGGTATGGTCTATACGAGTATATAGTTATGTCGTTCGTTCTCACGAACGCACCAGCAGTTTTCATGGAACTGATGAACTGAGTGTTCTATCCTTATTTGGATTCTTTCATGGTGGTCTTCATGGTTGATATATTCATGTACTATCACACTCGACACGAAAATGCTAACCATCTCAAGATTGTTTTGAGAGCACTGAGAGAGCATCAGTTATATGCTACGCTCTCAATGTGACAATTTTAGATGGACCAAATTCACGTTTTGGGTCACGTTATCTCAGAGATAGGAGTATCAGCAGTCCTAGAGAAAGTGAGAGCTATAATTTCCTAGGAGAAGACGAAGAACATCATTGAGGTTAAGAGTTTTCTAGGGCTGGTTGGATACTACAGAGGATTCATACAAAACATTTCAAGATTTGTAGCACCACTGATGGTTATGACTAAGCAGGGTGTGATGTTATTATGGTCAAAATTTTGTGATTCAGCCTTTCAGGAGCCGAAAGGGAGGTTGACTTCAGCTCTGATACCAGTCTTTCCAGAGCCAAGAAAGAGCTACACTGTTCACTATGATGCTTCAGGTATCGGGATGTGATTTGTCTTTATGCAGGTAAATGGAGTCGTTACGTACGAGTCTCGGCAGTGGAGGCCACATGAGAGGAACTACTCGACACACAATATTTAGTTTGCAGTTGTCGTTCATGCACTATGCTGTTGGAGACATTATCTCCGGGGAGAGCACTTTCGGTTTTTCACCGACCAAAAATTTCTCAATTACATTTTTACTCGTGGGGATTTGAATCTGAGACAATAAAGGTGGGTTGAGTACCTTCAGTTCTTTGACTTTGTGCTTGCATGTTCACCTAGAAAGGCAACGCAGTGGCTAGCGCATTGAGAAAGATGACTCATATACATGCAGTTCAGGAGGATAGTAGTGAGTGGAATATTAGGTCTATGTTCTCCGAGATGCATTTGTATGTTCACGACATGCATGGGTAGACGTTTCTATCGTCGATATCTGTTACCTCTACTCTTCTCGATCGAGTACAGATGAAGCAGCTATCAGACTCAGAAGGCCTAGTCCTGTGGGAGTGTGTGTCAGGAGAGGACCCTCTTTCTAGATGGACAGTAGGCGAGTATGAGATGTTGTGTTTCCAAGGAAGCGTGTGGGTGGCAGCAGACATATGCGAGGAGATGATGGGGGATTTCTATCCCTCAGTTTGGGCAGTTCATCCTGGCGTTACCCAGATGTATGGGGATCTACACCACCAATTTTGGTGGCCAGGTATGAAGAGGGATGCAGCTAGTTTTGTCATGAGATTTTCACTTGTTAGCAGGTGAAGGCGGGGCATCAGAGACCACCATGGATTTTGCAATAGTTACCCATTCCCGAGTGGATGTGGAACGACGTCACGGTATATTTTGTGTCTGATTTGCTGAGGTCACCCCGAGGGAATGACACAGTTTGGGTTGTGATTGACAGGCTCACGAAGGTCGCTCACTTCTTTCCGATCAAGGACACCTTCAATGTTGACGAGATGGTATGGTTGTGCATCCGATAGATTGTACGTCTACATGGAGTTACGCACTCCATTGTGTCAGATAGAGATGCACACTTTACTTCTTGGGTCCAGAAGGGGATTCCGAAGGCTTTGGGTACACAGGTACTTTTGAGTATAGAATAGAATCCCAAGATAGATGGCCTGTACAAGCGTATGATTCACGTGCTTCAGGACATGCTTCGAGCATGCATCCTTGATTTTGGAGGTTCTTGGTAGAAACATATATATCTTGTGAAGTTTTCCTACAACAATAGTTTTCATGAAACTATTCAGATGGAACCTTATGAGGAATTGTACGGTAGTCCATGAAAATAACCCTTATGTTGGATGGAGGCAGGATAGGCGGCCTTGTGGGGACCTCGTCTTGTTCATGAGACCACACAGCAGATAGAGTTGATTCAGAAGAGGATGTATACTACACTGTCTCTTCATAAGACATATTCAGATTAGTGGAGACGACCTCTGGAGTTCGAGGTCAGGGATCATGTTTTTCAACATGTCACATCGAGGTTGGGATGCAAGAGGATTAGGAGTCATGTTAATCTTTCACCGAGGTACGTCGGGCCTTTTGCGGTTTTAGAGAGGGTTGGGACGATTGCCTATCAGTTTCAGTTACCTCAGAAGTACTGGGTAATGCAAGACGTTTTCCACATTTCTCAACTCTGATGTTACTTTTCAGACCCTCCTCATGCTTTCCAACCTGACGAAGTCGCATTGGAGGTGGATGCTTCTTTCGAGGAGCATCCTATCCAGATTTTCAATCACAGTACAAAGGTTCTCTGTGGACAGTCTATTCCTCTGGTACGGGTGTTATGTCAGCATGGGCGAGTGCATGATGAGACTTGGGAGAGGGTGGCTGATGTACGATCACAGTGGCCAGAGTTGTTCTAGGTTTCTTCTTCTGTGCCTTGTTCGGGAAATCCACGGACAAATTTCCTTAACGGGGGAAGTTTTTAAGATCCCAGATCAGTTTTTTCCGGTATGTGACCATTTTATGATGTTTTTCATGGTATTAATACTATGGGTGATGAATGGGATAGTTGGGAGAACATTGAGTGATGTTTTGAGGAAAAAGGAGAAGTCGCACGGGAAGTGCACGATTTTAATAACCGTGCGGCTAAACCATGCATAGTAGATGTTTAAGGATGTATCGCCCAAACGATTTTTATAACCGGGTGGCTAAACGACGAATAGAAGTTGAGTGCTTCCCCAGAGCACCTTTAGTAAGATACGAGACTATAGTTGGAATCAACAGTGAGTGATTCCCCAGAGAGTCTATACATTAGCAAAACCAGAGGGGTGAGACTGTGTGTGCCTCCCATAGGGTTTCCAGTTCTTGATGGTTGAACTAGAGTGGTTATGATGTGGGAACTACCGAGAGGGTTACCTATTTGTTCTATATGAATGAGTGGGTGCTTACTTGTTTGTAAATTAAATGATTGAAATTTTTGATTAGGTTGTTGTGGAGTACTCTCTGGTTTACTTCTTTCTGTACTTTTAACTACCATTTATTTTCTGACTGTTATGGAAAATTCGTGTGGTGGTTGCCTACTGGGATTTAGTCTCACACCCTGTTTGGTCCATGATTTTGGGCCGAAATAGATTTTATTGCTGCAGGTATAGACAAGAGCAAGAGCCCTTCAACTACCAGTACTTGAATTGATGTGGAGTTGGAGAGCATGGGACCACGCTTAGGTTTGCGATGCTGAGGAGCTTTTATTATTTCCTTTTGTAATTGTTTTAGTACTTTTTGTATTTTCTAGCATGGTGACTTGTTTGGATGCTTTCCTAGACATATGTATCATGCATCATATATATATGTGCTGCTACTGTTCCTCATATTTGGTATTCCACTATTCACTTGTGCATGGATTGTTTACTACTTCCTCTATTGTATATTTGTTTATCTTCTGCTATGTTACTCTGCCAATGAGAGCATGGTTTCCCCATTATCACACCCAAGGCCCTCACTACTAGTCAACAGCCTTTGGCGTTCGGTGAAAATCACTTGAGGCCATGTGACCAACCGGGTACAAGGAGCCTATGGGAGGCTTCCAAAACCGGGATGTTACATTGTACATTTAATTCCCCCTCCAATAGAAACAGGTTTGGTGACTAACACAAAGGGTATGAAGATACACCCAATATGAGACATTTACCTCAAGAAAAACATATCGACAAAATATTAGATGAATAAACACCATGAAAATCCTTATATAAAAAAATCAACTAGTATGCAAGAAAATCCTAATAAATTAATTTAATATAATTAAACATTGATAAATACACAATATAATTATCTATAGAAACGAAAAATCTCTTACAGGTCCTGAACAAATCCTTGAGATATAAATGTGAAGCTTAATCACCGATAGCACCCACAAACCTAAATAAAAGTTTAATATTATTATGTTGATCATAAAATGTTTATATAGTAGGATATCCCATCAATCCTATCATTCATATCATTCATATTTTTAATGGGTCATGTTAAATTCTAGAAAATAAAAATAATTAAAACTTGTGATGAAAAGACACAGATATCCTAATGAAATTGTATAGGGACCAACACGCCACATACCCAAAGGATCTTCCAAATCCACATGGACTGAAATATAGCACATGGGAATTATGAAAAACAATAATAAATTTTTTCAAAAAACATGAGGCATAAAACAATTCATATATATATATATAAATAGAAGATTGAAACAATGTATGCTAAATTAGGAATAAATATAGTTTCCATAACAACAAGAATAGGAATGAAAATGATACAACTCTAATCTATCCAAAAAAATTATAATTTATGTTCCCCAAAAAAGTAGACAGACATAAAAATAAAAAACATAAAAACAATGTGATAGCCTGGGAGGAATCCCACCATATCACCGCTAGAAACCTAGACATTACTAACAAAAACCTCACTACATCAGTATAATGCCTTGCCTTATCATTTTTAATGTGAAAAAAGTAGGTCTATAAACCACCAAAGTGCTCAATGTAGATTAATCTGAATTGGATTAGAAGGATCCCATAGAGTTGTTCCTTAATAAAGCATTATAGAACAATCATAACATTATCATCTTTAAAGGGAAAATGTCATGATAATCATTAAATGGTATTTATAACAAAATCGATGATAAACATTATATTTTTTGATAGAGTTATAAATAATATAGGTAAAATAGTTTTAATTAATCTCATATATATAAAATTATTTCAAATCATGTTCCATATTTCATATACAATCCAAACTAGTACACACTAAAATCACATGTAAATTCACAGAGAGGATCACTATAGGTCAGGATTAATAGAACACTTGTACCTAGATGTAGAAAATTGTACACATAACATATAAACATATATTCATCGAGTATAGACATAAAAAGATCACTCCATAAATATAAATTATCAACTGGTATAACATGTTATTATAATAATCAACAAAGGGTGAAAATTAATACCCTAAGAGTAAATCCCATTATAATATCAATAGGTGAGTCATGTTACCACACCTTTTACCTAAGTACCCAAGGATTACCATGTGAAATATTTTAAAAATAATTTCATTAAAATATTGTATTTAATTATATTTTCATAACTCCATTTTATAATCGATTGAAAATACCCTTTTATTTTACCACAATAGGTGGAAAACCATTTTTATTTAAAAAAATATAGGCACAGACACACAATAATCAATCAATCAATAAGGTAATTTTATTTCTAATATAATTTTCAAAACTAGAAAAATCATGGTACATATAACATATAATATATATTGAACAACTTACCTCAACCATATTCACACACACCGGAACTATAATCCACTAATAAGGAAGGAACACAAAGGATAAACCAGAGGCTTGAGAACCAAATCCCATACCATAGAATAAATTTAACAAGAAAAGGGTTTGTTAGAGAATAAGAATACACATTCCTGAATTAAATCATAATATGTTCCAAAAAAACATAAGGTCAACCCTTAGGGTTATTATCACACAATATATATATAATGGATCCAGAAAAACATCACCAAAAGATCAATAGATCTAAAAATTTAGTTCAACAATGTGGCCAAGATCAATGGAAGTGATGAAGAAGAATGTTCTATTTCCGAAAGAGATATAGTGAAAAGAATATCAATTGGTACATTATTTGTTCCAATAGGATAGGATAATCAAAAATTACATGGGATTTGTCATATGTTTTGAGAGAAAATCCAACATGTCAAATGAAAATAATCTTAAAAATGTGGAAAACACCACTTGTATATAACCATTCACGATTTGAAACAATTTCAATACATGAATTTCATAATTAAATGATACACTGAAATATGATTCTCCTCAATTTAAAAATTATCATCCCTTTATATCACAAGATAAACTAGTTTTATATGAAAAAAATGTAATGTGATGTTATAAACATCGCATAATAAGACTTTCCAACTATAAAAAATCATATGGAATAATATTTATTTGGAAAAAGATGAGGTCACTACTTCTTCACTAATGTTTCATGTTCCCGTGTTTCTTTGTAATATGATATGTGTCTCTGTGACACTCTAAATTGCGGGATAGACTTCCTAGTAAATAATTTTACTTATTAGACCATTACTTATATCTATCAATCACCACATAGATAACATTATGTCCACTTGTAGTAAATGTTAATAGAATAAAATATTTCACGGATAAGTTTCCCCATTTCTAAACAAACACTAAAAAATAATGTATATAACTATAATGTTTTAGATTATCTTCCTTAATCTATGGACATGTGTAATAGTGGAACACATAACGTGTAATTTCATGAATTATTTCTATAAAATATAATACCTTTCTCATGATATCATACACCTTCATAGATAAATGATATATGTACTATGATTATCTAGGAAATTTAAAAACTGATATCTGCACTGTTTCATGGATGAAAAACTAATCCCTTAATTAATGACCACCATCTAAAGAGGGAGACTAAAAAGAAACAGTCTCCCCACCATAATGGTTTTCTCTAATTCATATGAAGTTACCCTACATAATAGACTCAATAAGAGAAAATGATACTAAAAACTATTCAAAACTGCACCTAAAACATTATATTGAGGATCCATATGATGTTTCGAAAAGTGTCCAATAATTCATCACTCGCCCTTCAATTCCAAAACATATTGAAATAATAGTTTCATGTTAAGAGCTTCAAAAATGACATTCCTATTCACCATGGTATGTGACATGTTTATATAAAACATTAAATTGTATTATTTACACCTATTTTATATGAGATTCATTTATTTCTATGAGACGATAAAGATCATGCTATTATTATATGGAAAAATATTGAACATCTCCCCAAACGGGTAGTTCTGCCAACATTAAAGTGCATGAATTACTATAGTATGTTCCAAATCAAGAGAGGTTAATTATACTCATGTGAATAAAAATTCATAGAGAAATATTAAAAAAATTATCACCCTATATGTGGACTCATCCCGAAACAACACTAGAAGAATCACAATACATCATACACCTATTTCTAATATTGAGTTATGTAAAAGATATTTCAATTCACAAAATGATGAATTACATTTTCCATCGCATACTAATTTTTCTCATTTCATATTATGATCAATTAATAGTGATTCCAACTGTAAAATCATGGTTTTAGGTGATTCCCAAAGGTGCCTCGTACATAGTTGGTCACATGGCCTCTCGCACATTTCCCCAAATGCTAAAGGCTGTCTACACGTAGCTAGGGCCTTTGGTGTGATACTGGGGAAACAATTCCTTCTAATTAAGATTTATACATTAGAAAAATAGAAAACAATAATAGATGCGCTAATACCATACAACAATGTAAACAATAGAAGACTGAGTGTAAAAAATTGCAGTATATACATAAATAAAAATTCTTGTCACAAGTATCTATGAAAGCACCTAAACAAGTCATAATTATGGAAATACAATACTAAAACAAAATTACTGAAATGTATGTAAAATCCAACAACATCGTAAGGCTCATCTTTTTACCATTCTCTCAAACTCAAAAAACAATCAAGTACATGATGAAGAAGGGAGACTTTTCCTATCTAAACCTGCAAAAATATAATCTATTTAGGTCCAAAAGCATGAACTAAACATATTGTGAGACGTTTCCTAGTCAGAAACCACCAAAATATATGTGCCTATATTTTAGTGAATATATATAGCAAGAAATATGTAAAATATTAAATAACAAAGATGTACGAAAAAGCAAATAATCCTAAAATTTCCAATTACATTCATTTACATTTATTAATTATTCAAACTATGGAATAATAAAATCTTCATATTAATCCTATTATCTGTATCCCCTATATAATAGAAAAATAGATGTCTTATAAGACCATCTAACAATCAAGTAAAACAGAGTCCATGATTGTTCATTATATTGGAATACTTGTCCCAATCAACATTACAAATATCACATTGACCCTCTAGGTGGATCACATAGTATAACCCTATGATCATGTGTTCTAACACAAAAACAACATACTCTCTAAGGAATAACACACCATCAATTCCCCTAGTGGTCTTTTAATGAATAACAACAGACTCTCTAAGGAAGAACCCAACATCCATTCCCCCTTTGGTCTCATAACGATATATCATAGAGACTCTGAGGGATAACTCACTGTCAACCCCCCCCCCCCCCTCTGGTATCATAAAGTAAATATAACAAACACTCTAAGGAATCCCCCAATGTCAAATCCCCATATGGCCTAACAGCACGAGGTTCTCACATCCCTATGGAATAAAATCATACACAAAAGATTTTTTGATGCCCATGTAATCTCAACAACTACAAGGCTAAGCAGCTACAATACACAACTTAGGCATTAAACAAGTAGCCAATAGGCACTAATTACAACATAAAAACAAAGGCAAAAAACAAGGTTTGACCCATAAGAAAATCTGGACCGAATAGTCATACTAATTAAAACAATGAAATAAACCAAAAAGGTGCCTATAAAAATAAAATTTACCATAACATATCAACGAAAACCCCGAATTTTAAATAAATCTAAGGAAGGTGATAATAGGTTAAAATTTCATTACAAAAAATACCTAAATCATGGTTAATCTGAGAATAGGCATATATAACTCAAAGACACACTATGAAAGGAAACAAACCACCTAACTCAATGACATAAAAGTAAAAATCTTGAATATTGGCCCTCGAATTAGCCTAGAACGTTCTAGATATACAAAAAGGTCAAAAATATTCATCCATGGAAAAAAAGAGAGAGAGGAGAAATCAGGAAGATAGGTTCAAGAATAACAAATAACTCACTTAGTGATTCCAATGCAACAGATGGTGTTTGATTCAGATAAATGATGATGAATAATTGACTCAGAGAAGATTCAGTGAATCCATATGTTCCCTTGCAAGACATAGCTAAAAGAAGAGGAAAATGAGGGTTAGACGTGACCCTTGTTTGATTAAGCAAATAAAATAAATTACACGGAATTTTAATTAAATGTACACACTATGTACATGACTCAACCAGCCCCCACTTATGGCAGTCCACACATCCATGTAATCCGTTATTACACGACTAGTACACAACTACCTGTGATAACTGGGTACACTGCATGTACTCTGGAGTACATAACATGTACCCACAAAAATTTCCAAACACATCCCTTTTCACGAGATACACTCTTTATCAAGATCCATACCTAAAATTGAGATCCATGATCTTAAAAACATCAACCCTTAAAACAATTCATCACTAAATTTCCCTTCTTAGGGTGGTGAAGAATACACTTCAAACAACTCTGGCCATAGGGATCGAATGTCGTCCTCCCTCTCCAAGGTCTCATCCAGTACTCGCTCGTGATGTGATAGAACCCATACTAGAAGAACAAAATGTCCACTAAGAACCTTGGTGATACAATCCAAAATTCATATAGGGTTCTCCTCTAAGAATGATTCCACCACCCACTCAATCACATCAGGTTGGAAAACATGATATAGGTATGAAAATTATCTCCATTGTTGAGAAACATGAAATACATCTTACATAGCTTGTTACCTCTAAGGTAACTACAATAGATAGGAAACTCACCCAAAATTTTCAAAAACCTCCATTGACTCGATGTATATCGATTAAATATTTCCTTGATTATTTATCCTCATGTGTCCCAACCTCAGTGTGACACGTAAGAAAACATGATCCTCGACCTCAAACTCTAAGGTCTTCTCCATCGATTTGCATAATATTTCATGAGAGACTGTGTAGTATCCATCCTCATCTGAATCAATTACACTTGCTCAATGTCCCCATGGACAAGGAATGGTCCCAGAATTTCTAGCACTCCTACCTCCAGCCAACATAGGGGTGATTGGCATCACCAACCATAAAAATCCAAATAAGGTTCCATTTGAATCGTTACCTAAAAAAGATTATTTTATGAAAACTCCACTAGTGGTATATTTATCTAACAAGAACCCTATAAATCTTGGATGCATGCTTGATGAATGTCATCCAACACCTGAATAATAGGCTCAGACTGGCCGTATATCTGGGGATGGAATGTTGTACAGAGAAGTACCAATCTACCCAAATCCCTCTATAGACCCTTCCAAATAGGAGATGTAAAACTGTCATCCCAGCCTGAAATGATATAGTGTGGAACCCCATAAAAATGTACAATCTCTTTGATGTACATCTATCCAAGATTATAAACACTGATGGCATCCTTGATCAGAAAGAAATGTGAAACTTTCATGAGTCGGTCAATAATAACCTATACTTCATCACTCCCTTGAGGAGACCTCGATAAACCCATCAAAAAATCCATCATGACATCATTCCACACCCACTTGGTAATGGGAAATTGATGTAACACCCCTTCCAGTCACTGATGTTATGCCTTCACCTACGGAGAGGTTGGGAACCTCATTACAAAACCATAAATAATATATCATCAAACCTACCTACCAATTCTGAGGGTGTAGATCAAGGTACAACTTGGTGACACAATGATGGACTTCCCAAATTGAATAATTGAAAATCCTCTATCATCTCCCCATATATGTCTACTGAAACCCATACACGTCCATGAAAACAAAATATCTCTTCCTCACATATGGTCCACCATAGAGTAGGATCCTCTCTTGACACACTATCTTATAGGACTGGGCCTTTGGAAATTTATAGCATCATTTTTCGGACTCGCTCTAGAAGATTAGAGGTAAGGGATACAGAAGAATGAAATGTTGGCCCCAATCTATTTTCACCTCCAAATGAATCTTTGAGAACATAGTCATAAGAATCCCCTCAATATAGGCCTCTTGAACTACATGTTCTTATGTCATCTTGCCCAATGTATCAACTACAACATTTCCTTTCCCAAAAGTGTAGGCATGATCAATGTCAAAATACTAAAGGTTCTCAACCCACCTTCTCTATGAAAAATTCATATCACGCTGAGTAAAGACATTCTTGGGACTTTTGTGGTCGGTGAAAACCTCAAAATTTTTTCCCAAAAGATAAAGTCTCTAACAGTCTAAATCATGTACAAATGGAACATACTCGACATCATGTGTCAGGTAATTCCTCTCATGTGGACAGAACTACTGAGACCTGTATGCAACTACTCCTACCCACTAAAAACCCTGCTCCCATTCCGATACCCGATGCATCACAATAAACAGTGTAATTCTTGATCGTTTTCAGAAAAAATAGTATCAGTGATGATTTGAACCTTCCATTCATCACTTGGAAGGATAAATCACGAGATTCTATCAAAAAGTACATTTCAACCTTTTAGTCAGGCCCTTCAGTGGCACTTCTAGGCATGAAAAGTCATATATAAATCATATGTAGTAACCAACCAGCCGTAGAAAACATCGTACCTCAAAGATGTTCTTTGTATGATCCCGGTAAACTACTGATCTCACTTTCACCAGGTCTACTAAAAAACATGTCTCTGAGATAACATGATACAAACAGTGAATCTAGTCCATCAAAAAGTGGCATTTTGGGAGCTTATCATATATTTTATTCTCTCTTAATGTACTCAAAATGATCTCAGGATGTGTAGAATGGTCATGTAGAGTGTGAGAGTACACTAAGATATCATCAATGGAGACAACCTCAAAATAATTCAAGTAAGAATGGAACACATGGTTCCTCAGTTCCACAAAACCTGCCAGTGAATTCTCTATACTGAACGACATAACCACATAACCGTATATACCATACATGCTCTGAAATAATGTAAGAGGTATATCTAATGGTCTAAGGTGAAACTGATAAAAACATGATATCAAGTAAATATTCTAGAACAATATGGATCTTCGAATATGATCAACGAGATCATAAATCCTCAGCTTCGAATATGGGTTATTAAATGTCAACTACTTTAGCTTCTAATAATCCATGCAAATTCTTATGATACTATTAGGACCCGAACTTATTGCATTACATAATCTTGATTTTAGAAAAGAAATCACTTTCTTTTACACTAAGGAACATTTCATGTTCATATCATTAGATAATTGGGACACAATACATTCATAACCTTAAACATTTTTACAGAGTAAATATCATAAAAATAGTTTCTATTTTTTCAAAATATAAAACATTAAAGATTAACAAATGATTTTGTGGGAATTTTTTCAATCATTTAACTTGGATTCCTTTTATGTCTTAAAAATCATCATAACATGTGAATATCATTTAAAAAACATGGCATGAGCAGAAAAAAATCTCAGTAAAGTATGTAAAAGAAGAAAATAGCACATTAGTACATGAATTCTTGTAATGTATGAAAACATTTACAAAAAGACATGATTTTCACCCATATAGACATTCATTGGAAAACAAGACATTTAAAAAATATCAAAAAAAAACAATAGAACATTAATATAATCATAAAGGTATCTTGGGGAATTACTTACATAATCTTGTAACCCCCTTGTCTACCTTTTCATTTTTAACCCTCATGGTTAACTTATAATTTGTTTAACTATCACAGTTACTCATGGAGTAACCGTACGACCGACCTCCAACATACACATACACAACAAATTTGTGGGAGATAAATTTCCCACCATTCATCATAATCAATTACCAAGAACCATAACATAATCATACTACATGAATAATTTCATAAAAACATTTCTTTAGAGGTTTGTAAAAAAGATTTGTTAAAGGTGATTTTAAAAGGAAATCCCCATATAAAAATCATACAACTAAAGAATGAATTTATAGAGTGGATGGAATAAGTTTAACCACTGAAAATAGACATAATTAAACACAATATAAGAAAAAAATGTCACATAATAAATTTTAATACCACACAAATAATGAATTAGATGATTTACACAATGAATGGAAATCAGGTTAAGAATTCCCTTACCTCGGATTTGTCTTAGTTACAACTCATTTAAACCTCCTATTTAATGGTTAAAATAGTGTTAATAATATATTAAAGAATCATATTAATCCTTATAATATCGTATATGTTCATTTTATTACATCATTTCACCCTTTAATTGTTAGAACTTTGTTCCATTCACTATTTTGGGTGTGTTCTTTAAATGATTTTCTGGATCAGTTCATTATGGTTTGTTCTAGTTGATTGGAAGTGAATCTCCAGATTTGAAATGGAAAGGTATTTACATATATATAGTAACATTATTTATACCATTTATCATTTTGATGTTTGATATGAGGATGATTCATATGTTAAAACATTAGTGATGTTCATTTAGATCATTTTAGTGGTTCTTTGATAATAAAGACCTCATTTAGTCATTTAAATTAAATCCATGATTAAAAAGGAATTATAGAACCACTGATGAGACATAAAACATATATAATAACCTATTTCAACCATAATAATGGTTTAATTATTAGACTATACATAATTAATGATAATTGGAATCACATCGTCGATGATATCAGTAATTCGACACATCACAGACTATGTTTTTTTTCTTGAATGAGGGGGAGAGACGAAGAAGAATGATAATGAATATTACATGAACATGAGAACATCGAGAATATACATGATCTATTGATATTTCATGCCTATTGGGTAAGAGGATATGCGGAAATTATAATAAAATAAATGAAATTTTAATAAATTAATAATTGAGAAATCCCTTACAAAAATTCGAGAGCCTAACGGCTATGGAACATGGTTTTAGAAAATATTAAAAAGAGAAGGGACAAGGGTCACCCATCCATAAAAGAATAATAATACAGAATAGATAAAGAATAAGAATAAAATAAGAACATGGTGTGGAAAATTGAATGTTATACCATATAAAAAATGTGAATGGAAAAAAGAATGTTATTATGAATTTTCTTACGTTGTAGAGTAACTCCTAGGTCATGAAGGTCGAAACCATGGGGGATTGAATAATCCTTGGGATGACTACTAGGGAGGTAAAGAGGCCAAAGCATCATTGAGGAAGAATCAGGATTGAATTTAATGAAGGAATGTGTTGGTATTTATAGAAAAAATGAGTGATTATTTTAATAATTTCCAAGGGACACCTCATTTGTGGTATTTGCACAACCATGGGATAGCCCATGGTATTTGACAATGGTATTATCCCATAGGGACACCTCAAATCTTATTTAACTTTACACAATCCGATCAGATTTATTACATCATTATTACGACATTGATTATGTCATTAATACACCGAAACTAAAAACGGTATTTTTTACTATTCACAAAAAATCAATTGTTTCAGAAAAATCCCCAAAATGTATGGTAACCATTTATCGATGTTTTGAATTCCAAAATAATGTACATTTTTTTAAAATTATTTTTTAATATATTATTATTTTAGTTTTCAAATAATATCATTCTTAATTCAAACATTAACAATATAAATTCTAAAACTGATTTACAATCACAATGATAAATTAACCAAAAAATATTTATCTTAAATCCTTAAGAAAATAAAATAATAAAAAAATTACTATTTCGTAGGGTCATATTACTATTCTTATTTCAATTAATAAGGGTATGTTATTATTCACCAAAAACAAGTTGGTTTCATTCGACTCCAAATAACTTACTACACACAATTGTAGATGACCATTTTTCAAAATTAAAAACAAAGATACAAAGAAAATTTCATTCATTTAAATATATTTTTAGAAAACCATGGGATTTTAAAATATCCCCACCTTCTGGAAATTTCATCCTCGCAATTTTATTAACATATTAAGCAAGTGAGAGTACCATTACCTCATAGCATTTTTAGACTCCCATGTTGCTTCTTCTATCATGAGGTTTCTGCACAAAACCATTTCCAGATGAATTACCTTATTATGCTATAGAAGTTCCCTTCGATCAAGAATCTAAACTGGTTTATCTTTATAAGAAATTTTCTTTTCCAGTTGAACTGCATCTGTGATCAAGACATGTGATGAATCTGGCACATACTTTTTCAACATCGAAACATGAAAAACATTGGGTACCTAATATTACTCTACATCAAAGATACTTGTTATTCAACTATTCCATCATTCTCCAAGATATCAAAAGGAATTATGAACCAATGGCTTAGCTTCCATTTCTTACCTAAATGCATCACGCTTTTCCAAGGATATATTTTTAGGAAAACATGGTCACCTACCTCGAAAGAAATGTCTTTCCTTCTTTTATATGCATAACTTTTCTGCCTGCTCTAAGTTGTCCTCATGTGCTGCTGGATCATCTTCACTTTCTCAGCCACTTCGTCTACAAATTCTATCCCCATAAACATTCTTTCATTGACATCATCCCAAAATGCTGGATTCCGACAGTACTTCCCATACAGTGACTCAAATAGTGACATATTTATACAAGAATGTAAACTGTTATTACAAAAAAACTCAACTATAAAAAGATGTTGTCCCCAACATCCCTAGTAGTTCTATATGGACTCAACCTTATTACATACATAATCTTGAATTTAGTCAAGAAAAACATCCTTTTTTACTGATTATCTTTTCTAGTTTATTTCCTTAAAGAATCAGGACAATACATTCATAAAATTAAATATTATTATAGAGTGGATACCATAAAAACAGTTTCCATTTTTTTAAATATAAAACATTAAAACATAATAGAAGTCTCCTTGAAAATTATTCAACACTTAGCATGGATTCATTCCGTTCATTAAACATCCATTAACCAATGAAAATCATTTAAAAACATGGGATGTGCAAAAAATCTCTTTAAGGGGTGGAAAAGAAGAAAAGATCACATTAGTACATGAATTCTCGTAACGTATGAAAGAATTTTCAAAAGACATTATTGTCACCCATATATAATTACTTTGTAGAACATGAGATTTAAAGAAGATCCAAAAAAACATGACAACAAAAATATAATCATATAGTTATATTGGGGAATTACTACATAATCTTGTAACAATTCTTGGCTACCTTGTAATTTGTAACCCTCACAGCAACCTTACTTTTGGTAACCTTCACAGTTACACTTGGAGTAACCATACGGCCAACCTCAAAATTACTCATACCCAATGAATTTGAGGGAGATATAGGTCCTACATTCATCATAAATAATTCCCATGAACCAAAACATAATCATACAACCTGAATAATTACATAAAAACATTACTTTTGAATTTCGTAAAACCGAATTTAAGAAGATAATTTTTAAAGAAATTCCCCTTATAAATATCATACAAATGAAGAGATACTTAATATAGTGGATTTAGTATGTATATATACTGTAAATAAACATAATAAAACATAATATAAACATAACTCATCAAAGAAACAATTTAAATAGCACATAAATAATGATGTGGAAGGTTAACCCAAAGAATGGAAATCGGGTTAAGAATCCCCTTACAAAAATTCGGCAGCCTAACAGCTACACAACATGGTTTTATAAAATATTAAAAATAGAGTGGAAAAGGGTGACCCATACAGAAATGAATCATAATATAGAGTAGATTAATAATAATAAGTAAATAAGAACATGGTGTGGAAACTTGAAAGTTATACGACATAAAATATAACTTTAATAGGAAAAGAAGGAAATTGAGGATTTTTTTTACCTTGTAGAGTAACTCGTAGAACATGAAGGTTGGGACCATGGGGGCTTGAGGAAACACTGGTAGAACTACTATGAAGGTATGGAGTCCATATCCTCATTTAGGAGGAATCGGGAATATAGTTAATGAAGTAATGGGTTGGTATTTATAGGAAAAGTAAAGAAATATTTTAATAATTTTCAAGATCACCTCATCAGTGGTATTTGAAAAACCATGGTCTTGCCCATGGTATTTTCCCATGGTATAAGCCACATGTGACACCTCAAATTTTATTTAACTATAAACAAGTCTACCAGATTTATGACATCATTATTATATCATTAATGATCTCATTAACACACCGAAACTAAAAACTGAATTTTTTACTATTCACTAAAAAATCAACTGTTTCAGAAAAATACCCAAAATTCACCATAACCATTGATCGATGTGCAGAAATAAAAAATGTAACCAATTTTTTGAAAATAATTTTCTAAATATTATTAATTTAATTTTTAAATAAAAGTATACTTATTTCAAAAATTAACAATTCTAATTCTGTAACTAATTCTATATAACAATGAAAAATTAACCAAGATGATATTATATTAAAGCCTCAATAAAATAAAATTATATTAAAAGTTACAATTCATTACGGTCATTTAACTATTAATATTTGTCTTCATAAGGGTATGTTACTATTCACCAAAAAACAATTTGGTTCCAATAGACTCCAAATAACATACTGAACACAGTTATAGATGATTGTTTCTTGAAATTCATAACATTGAAGTGGAAAATTATATTTAATGGAAAGTTATAAATATCTACATTAAAACGTAGTTCCACACATTTCTATTTAATTTTAGAAAAACATGGGGTGTTACATTATCCCCACCTTTTGGAAATTACGTCCTCAAAATTTTATTTACTTAATAAACAACTGAGGTTATTTTTCCCTCATATCATTATCAGACTCCCATGTTGCTTCTTCATCCCTGTGGTTTCTCCACAAAACCTTTACCTGGTGGGTTACCTTATTATGCAATACATGTTCCCTTCAATCAAGAATTTGAAATGGTTTCTCTTCATAAGAAAGGTTATCTTCCAGCTGAACAGCTTCTAGGCTCAAGAATTGTGACGAATCTGGCACATTTTTTATCAACATCGAAACATGGAAAACCTTCTGTACCTAAAACAAGCTCGGAGGAAAAGTTTCATAGTATGTAACTGTTATAAATTTATCCAATATTTCAAAATGACTGATTAACTCTAGACTTAACATCTCTTTATTACCAAAACACATCACACTTTTCCAAAGAGAGATTTTAAGGAAAACATCGTCACCAACCTCGAAAGAGAAGTATTTTTTTCTATTATCTGGATAACTTTTCTGCCTGCTCTGAGCTTTTATCATGTGATGCTAGATCATCATCACATTCTTGAGCCACTTATTCTACAAATTCTATCCCCATTAACTTTCTCTCACTGACTTCATCCCAAAATACTGAAGTCTGATACCACTTCCCATACAGGGCCTCCATAGGAAACATCTGAATACTGGAATGGAAACAATTATTACAAGAAAAATAAACTAAAGAAAGATGTTGATCCCAAATTCCATGATAGTACATTGAACAAGTTCGAAGCATATCCTCCAAAGATTGAATTGTTCATTCTGACTACCCATCTGATTAAGGATGAAAAGTTGTACTAAAATTTAACTCTGTGCCCAATGACTTCTAAAGTCCCTTCCAAAAGTTAGAAGTGAACCGGTGATCTATGTATAATACAATGGAAAAAATAACTCCATGTATTCTAACAATATCCTGTAGGGATAATTGAGAAATAAAATCCAAAGTCATTGTATCTCGAATTGAATGAAAATGTGAACACTTTTTTTGCCGAACAACAATAACCCAAATCTCATTATTACCTTGAGAAGTCCTCGGTGGTCCCACCAAAAAGTATATGGATATATTCTCCCATTTTCACTTTGGCACTAGTAAAGGCTGATGCATCCTCTTCTGTAACTTATGCTCTGCTTTAACCTGTTGGCATGTCAAACATTTAATGGTAAAATCGTCAATATCTCTTTCCATTCCATCCAACCAATAATAATCCTGAAGGTCTCTGTACTTCTTAGTACTGCCTGGATGAAATGAAAATGGAGAACTCTGAGCTTCACACAACAAATCATTCTTCAACTGAGAATCACTAGGCACACACAACCTTTTTTCAAATCTTAAAACACAATCTTTATCAAGTTGAAATTTTTGAAACTTACCCATTTTAAGAAATTGTACCTTTTTCTTTATCTCATGGTCTTCCTTCTACGCTTGCGTAATTTTGTCTGACAACAAAGAAAGCACTGAAACCTGAATCAAAATAGAGGTATTCCCTACACCAACAACTTCTAAGACAAAATTTATCAAATCATTAATCAAGGGATCATGATATAAACTTTTCATGGTTAATGATGCATGATATTTCCGGCTTAAGGAATCTTCCACTTTGTTTGCTTTCCCAGAATGGTAATTGATCATGCAAACATAATCCATTATTAGTTCTAGGAATCTTCTCAAACTCATCTTTAATTCCTTCTGAGTGAATATATACATTATACTTTTATGGTCAGTATATATTTTGAATTTGGTTTGGTATAGATGATGCCTCCATATTTTCAAAGCCAGAACCACAGCTGCTAATTCCAAATCATGTGTGGGATAATTTAGATCATGAGGTTTATATTGTCTTGAATCATAGGCAATTACCTGATCATTCTGCATCAAAACACAACCAATTACCTTCAAAGAAGCTTCCCTATAGATGACAAACTCACCATTTCGGGAAGGTAAGGCCAAAACTGGAGCATTCACAAATCTCTTATTCAGTTTCTGAAAACAAACATCACATTCCTCTTCCAAAAAAAATTAACCCGTCTCCGTGTGAACTTAGTAATCGAGCTAGATAACCATTCAAAATTCTTAACAAACCGTCTGTAATAACCATCTAACCCATGAAAACTACGAATCTCTATAACATTTTTGCGTCTTGGCCATTTATCAACTATTTTTTTTGGCAGGATAAACTGTTATTCCATCCTTATTTACAATGTGCCTATTAAAATAAATCTATTGCCACAAAAAATCACATTTTCTGAATTTTACATATAGTTTCTTTTCTTTTTTGGTTTTTAAAACAGCACTTATATGTTTTTCATGCTCCTCTTAATTTTTAGAAAATTTTAGAATGTCATCAATAAATAAAACCAAAAAATTATCGATGAACTCATGAAATACTCTATTCATAAGATTCATAAATACAACAGGTGAATTATTTAATACAAATGGAATAACAACAAATTCATAATGCCCATTTCTAGTATAGAAGGCTGTTTTCAGGATGTCATCCTCCTTCACCTTCAACTAATGGTATTCAGTTCTCAAGTCAATCTTGGAAATGTACTGAGGTCCCAGGAGCTGATCAAACAAGTCATCGATATGAGGAAAATGATACTTTTTTTAATAGTGATGTTATTGAAAGATCTATAATCAATGAAAAGTCTCATGGAACCATCATTCTTTTTAACTAACAAAATAGGGGCTCCCATGTTGAAGTGATAGGGCGAATGAAGCCTTTTTCAAGAAAATCCTTCAACTGAATTTTTAATTCAAGAAGAACCATTGGATCCATACGATATGGGGCTTCTGAAATTGGCATAACATCAGGAACTATGACAATTGTGAATTCGAATTCTCTATTAGGTATAACACCGGGTAACTCATCAGAAAAAACATGAAGGTATTAATTTACCACTAGCACATCATTAATTTGAATAGTTCCCTTATTTTCAACAATATGAGAAAGATAACTTTCATTTCCATATTTTAGTAGTATCTTATATTCCCGATATGTTATAAATTTTATGGGATCATTCTTGTATAAAAACTGAAACACTTTCTAAAAAACAAATTCATTATCTCTACAGTCAATTTTAGCATGATAATCAGAAAGCTATTCCATTCCTAGACTAAGATCAAACTCGACTAAGGGTAAAACTACAAGGTTTTAAAGTAAATACATTACACATACCACAATATAAAGATTCATATATTTCATCTTTTCTATAAAATTCCCCCCTGGTGTTTTAAAAACATGTTAGGGTCTCATTTTTTGAGGTGATATTTCCAAATTACCAGAAAATTTCTTAGGGATGAAGAAATGTGTAGACCCCGTGTCAAACAAAACTTTATCAAAATACGAGTGAACAAATAAATTACATGATACAACATAATTGGATGGCCTGACATCTGCTGACGTAGTCGTAAAGGATCTCACTACACTATTCTGCTTGTAGTCTGGCTTTTTTTGCATCATTCGGATCTCTCTTTGGGCAGACATTTCCATAATGACTAATCTCACCACATTTAAAACACTTTATAGTATGATTTTCAGGAATATTCTTTGGATAATTTTCATTGCAATCTCGGGCTATATGTCTAAACATACCACATTTAAAACACTTCCCAGTTTTTCTAAGACATTCCCCAGGGTGTTTCTTGCCACACATTTCACAAACTAGCAAATGGATTTTCTTACCATCAGATTTCTTGGGTTCATTCTTACTCATTTCTTGCCAACTGGAACTCCTCTTCACTTTGTTTTGAAAATGCACATGATCATCTGCAAACTCCATATCTACCCTCTTAGTACATCAGACAATTTTCTCATAACTTTTGAACTCACGGAAGGCCAACTCCCCTTAATATCTTGGCTTCAATCCTAAGTAAAAGTAGTTGATTTTTCTATTATGATTGAGAATAATATTTGGTGCATACCTCACAAGTTGGGTGAAGATTTCTTCATCAACGGCCACTGAATCAACCTCTATTTGTTTCAAATCAAGGAATTTCTTCTCTGTCCTGTGTCAGACCACCTTAGGAAAATATTTTTCACGAAAAGAGTTTTAAACTCATCCCACTCAAAGGAATGAAAATCCTCTCTACCCTTGATATTGCTTACCATTGACCACTACTTATTAGTTTCCCCTTCAAAACGATAAATGGAAATACTTACATTTTGATTGTCTGATCATCCCATAACATCAAATATGTTTTAAAGGTATTTTATCCATCCTTCAGCTGCTACTGGGTCATAAGATATATTAAATGTAGGTGGATTTTGTCTCATAGAATTTTCCACTACTTTCATGTTCTGTTGCGGTACCTCTATTGGTTCTCTTGCATGGATGCCACCACTATTTATTACAGGCGTTAGCTGAACCATTACTCTCACAAACTGCTCGGTTCAAATCCCGAAAATTACTTGATGTAGTTCCGAAAGGATGTCATTCTGTCGGTGCCTCTCCTCTTCCACATCCCTGTTCCTTCTGCAGAAAATGATTCCGAAAGAAATTTCTTAGATGAAGCAACATGGTAATATTTATATGCCAAAACATTTAAAATTTAACATAGTGTGAATATCATTTCTGTTATTACATTACCATCACCCTAACCCCTAACTTTATATAAACCATCCTCTGATACCAACTATATTGACCAGACCTTATTAAATACATAATCGTGAATTTATTCAAGAAAAATCATCCTTTTCCATTGAATATATTTTCATGTTTAGAGGTTTAGAGAAGTAGGACAATACATTCATAACATTACACATTATTATATATTGGATACCATAAAAATAGTTTCAATTTTTTTTAAATATAAAAAATTATAACATAAAACAAGACTCCTTGACAATTCTTCAACACTTAACATTGATTCCTTCCTAGTCTTACACATACATTAACCTATGAAAATCATTTAAAAAATTATGATGAGTACAAAATCTCAGTGAGGGATGGAAAATAAGGAAATATCGCATTAGTCTATGAATGCTTGTGACGTGTGAAAGCATTTTCAAAAGACATTACTGTCACCCATATATACATACTTTGTGTAAAATGATATTTAAAAAATATCCACACAAAACATGATAACATAAATATAATCCTAAAGGTATCATGGGGAATGAAATACATAATCTTGTAACCATTCTTAGCTACCTTATAATTTGTAACCCTCACTGATACCTTACTTTTTGAATCCATCAGAGTTACACATGGAGTAACCATAAGACTGACCTCCAACATACTCATACCGAAGGCATTGGAGGGTGATATAGGTCCCAACCTTCATCATAAATAATTACCCAGAACCAAAAAATAATCATAAAACATGAAAAATTACATAAAAACATTGCATTGGAATTTCGGAAAACCGAATTTAAAAAGTGGATTTTTAAAGAAAATCCCCTTACGAATGTCATATAGTTCAAGAGAGACTTAATAGAGGGGATGGAGTATGTATATATAATGTAAATACACATAATAAAACATAATATAAATAGAACCCATCACATATAAAATTTAAATAGCCCATAAATAATGAAGTAGAATGTTAACCTAAAGAACAGAAATGAGGTCAAGAATTACCTTACAAAAATTCGGCAGCTTAACGACAACACAACATGGTTTTACAAAATATTAAAAATAGAGGGGACAAGGGTAACCCATACATAAATGAATCATAATATATATTAGATCTTTAATAATAAGAAAATAACAACATGGTATGGAATCATGAATGTTATACCACAAAAAAGATAACTTGAATGGGAAAACAAAGAAATTGAGAATTTTATTACTGTGTAGTGTAACTCTTAGAACGTGATGGTTGTGACATTGGGGGCTTGAGGAAACCTCGGGAGGACTACTATAAAGGTAAAGAGCCCAAATCTTCGTTTATGAGGAATTTGGAGTGAAGTTAATGAAGTAATGGGTTGGTATTTATAGGAAAAGTACGAGAATATTTTAATAATTTTCTAGGGACAGTCATGAGTGGTAGTTGCAAAACCATGGGATTTCCCACTGTATTTGACCATGTTATAAGCCACTTGGGACACCTCAAATCTTATATAACTACACAAAAGTATACCAGATTTATGACATCATTACTATATCATTAATGATGACATTAACACACCAAAACTAAAAACTGTATTTTTTACTATTCAGTGAAAAATAAACTATTTCAGAAAATTCCCAAAATTCACCCTAACTAGTTATCGACGTGTCAAATTTAAAAATTAAGTTAATTTTTAGAAAATAATTTTTTAAATATTATTAATTTAATTTTTAAATAAAACATACCTAATTCAAAAATTAACAATTCAAATTCTGTACCAACTTCTATATCACAATGAAAAATTAACCTAGATGATATTATCTTAAAGCCTAAATAAAATAAAATAATAATAAAATTAACTATTCATTAGGATCATATTACAATTCATATTACTATTCATAAGGGTATTTTACTATTCACCAAAAAAAACAAGTTGGTTCCAATAGAGTCTAAATAACATACTGATCACAATTTTAGATGACAATTTCTTGAAATTCAAAACATAGAAGTGGAAAAATTATGTTTAATGGATAACTATAAATATCTAGTTATAAAAAATTCCATGAATTTCTATTTATTTTTAGAAAAACTTGGGGTGTTACAAGTCTAGAGACCCAAAGCCTGGCCTACATGGACATTACATTACTTTTGCAGAATAATTAAAACATAAAAAAACAGACACCAAAGGACCGTAATATTTTAGTGTCTTTGGAAACATGGAACATAATTATCTAATCATGGTGAAAGTTCTTCAACATCTCCCATAAAGATCTCCCCATTTTTGTCTACCTAAAACCTATCATTATATCCTGGGAAAAAGAAAACATATAAAGGGTGGGCTCAAATTATCAGTAAGGGTAAGCCTAGATAAAATAAAGCAAATCATATATATTTGAACTTAAAAACATTAACATAATGTTTAAACTTCAAAATATTGGGCAATGACATAAAACACGGTAGTACATAAGGCATTGATCATAATGAATCATTAATCATGATAACATATCATGGTAATAAAACATGCAATTGTGGAAAACCATTAAGCACATGATATGATTTCCATAGTAGCCAAGGCATTGCTGCCAAGACCATCTTAGTGGAAAAAGTCCCTTACTGAACCAGGTTTACTTGGCGTTCCAGCGCAGTATTACTGAACCAGACATACTTTTCGTTTCATCCATGTCTATCTCATGAGATATAAATCTTTATCCAATGCATTGGAGGGAGATATAGGTCCCACCCATCTCATTTTGAAATCATTCTTACGTGTGCCACAAAATCATAAATCATACATCATAGCATAACCCATGTAATAAAAATGGGATTCTTAAACATCATGCCATCATAACATAATCCAAATAAGATAAAAGGACATCATAAAATTAATTCCATCATAAAACAATCAAATCAATGTAAAAATAGGTATAGAAACAAAACCCTATTTTAGCTTAGATGGAAAATAATTTTGATAAAACACTTGAACTCCATTCTAGTGGAAAATATCATTTCTACTTAAAAAACATTTTTCCTTTCTTAACATGACATAAAATATTAATCTAAATGAAGTTCATTAAAAATAAACATGAAAACTTATAATGGAATCTTCTTGGAAATATTGTTCTAAAAATACATTCATGTCGTATAGGTTAAAAAAACATTCTTCTCGTACTTTGGCCAGAAAGGTCAAAAAGTACCTTGTACAAAAAATGACCAAAGATTCCTTTCAAATATTTTACTAAAAACTCACCGAAGCGTAAAATTGGATTTAAAAAATTTTAATAGGATAGAAATAATATTACATATTGAGGAATCATGGATGTGGATGATAAAATACACCCCAGTAAATACCAAAGTATAAACAATCTCGGATAAAAATGAGATTGTGAGATTTTCCCTTACCTTAGATTTTCCCTTACCTTACGTCCCATGGTTGTCCATTACTCATCCAATATGGTTTGGATAAGTGTAAAGTTAATATTGAATTATTATATTTTTTTTATCCTTGAATGACCCTATTTACTTTTAACCATTGTAAATAAAAGAAAAAAGTTACTATTCACAAAAAAAATTATTTATATCTTACTGAACCACATTATACTCAATGATATTAACTGTGTGTCTCGGATTTTCAAAATTCAACTCACAGAAGTGGTAAAATTATGTTTTATGAACAATTTCAAAAGCTCCTAGGAGGTGGGTAAAAGACGGTGAAAAGTTCAATAAAATTTTTTTATATCTAAAATTATTATAAAATAACTCCAATGAATTTCATTGAAATTATATAAATATTATGTATCTATTTTGACCTAAAATAAATTTAAATCAAATAAATTATTATTTAAATAAAAAGGCGGTTTTAACCAAAAACTCAGTGTTTTCACTATTAATCAAAAATTGATGTTTTTCCGAAAAATACCAGGAATTCTGCCTAAGCTATATTTGATATTCCGAATTCAAAAATGATGTCTATTTTTCCAAATTCAAAAAATTTATGTGGAATTAATTAAATTTAAAATTAATTCTCATTATCAAAACAAATATCCTGTTTTTATGAAACAATAACTATCAAAAGATCATCACTTGTTTTTGTACAATTTCAAAGTGAAATTAATTCCAATGACCAAAATTGGATTAAATGGTAAAAATATATTATAATTACACTTTAAAACCAATTAAAAAGATAATATAACCATATAAATTATTGTGATGAAAAAAGTTGTTTTTAATTAAAATATAGCGTGTTTTTACTATTCATTAAAATATGAAAGTTATTAGAATAATATGAAAAATTTATCGAAATTAAATTTTTATATCCGGATTCCAAGGAAAAATTTTATTTTTTCATGTTGAACTTATAAACTTGTTGAAAAATAGATTTAAAGTGGGTGCGCCATCAAAAGCTGGAAGAACTGTATTTTTTGAAAAATAATTATTTTACCAAAAAAAATTATTTTGTTCTCATAGCATGTTCTGTAGAATGTGAAAGAGGAATTATAATTTCATAAAATTCAATATGTATTTACTAATATTCATAATGTATGGTCCATAATAATATTATAACAATATATCGTTGTTTAGTGAAACCCGGTATTGCGTAAAACACATGCTATCGAGGAAGGTTGTGATTGCGTGTAATGCAAGCCAAGTCAAGGTTGCGTGTAGTACAAGACTCCTTTGTTGTTGCATATATAAAAAATCCAACCAATTTCATTTATACATTGAATATATATATATATACACACTCAATGTTGCATAGAATAACTACTATCAAACAAACTTGAAATTGTGTGTAACACGATCCAAGATTAGTGTTGCGTATACTACAAGCTAATATGGTGTCGCGTATAGCACAAGCTAATATTGGTGTAGCATACAACACAATACATCAATGAAATAAATAGAATATTTTTAATAAAATCTTTTGGTGTTACATTCTACTCCCCTTATAATGAATTTCTCCCTCGAAATTCATCGGGCGTATAAATGGATTACTATTTGAAATATTCTTTTATTGAAACCCACATCGTAAAAGGAATACCAAAACATAACTTTAAAAACTAAATTATGAAATGTAACAGTTACCAAAATTAACAAATAGATGGGTTTCCACATAGGATAACATAGGTGAAAATATGGATATGGAATAGAAATCTAACCTTTATGTTCTGATGGAGAGTGGTAGAGGACAAGGATATGATAAATACAACAGTTACAAAGCCATAAAATTTTGATGATATAAGGTACCATTTGATTCATCAGATATGAGGACACTAGGACAACATTTTTTGTTTTCATGATCATTTACCTAATGTTGAATATTTTTTGATTTAAAAGAAATACTTACTTGATTTTGGTATAATCTCACAGTTGTTTGTGCCTTAAACAATTTCCACTTCATTTTTTAAATAAATGAAGTTGAATTTGTCTTCTGTGAACTGTTAGAAGATCATGCAATAGAATGATTGGTCATTCCATATGTCTCAAACATAAGGTTATCAAAAGTTATCAAATATACATAAGTCCATATATAGTGAGATGAATCGTATATGGTTCCAAAAATGGACTTATACTTCACATATCATACCACATAACATAATAATACTAATTTCTACTAACCAGGGACTTGCTATAGGCCAATAGTAAGCGACAAAGGCTTGTAGCACTTCGGTCGTGGGTTCGATTCCCACAGCCTTGTCCGACGTGACGAGTTGTCTCATGTTCTCTAGGTTGTCTCTTTTCATAAACTACACTATTAAAGCATTCCATCAATAATATCAAATAATGTTCTAGCCTTAAACAATACTTACTTATGTCAAACATAATCCATTTCAAATCATTATGCTAATCCAAAATACATCTTTCCAATCTCATAGTATAAAGAAAATGATTACTGGAAAGGTCACATAACAAGCATGTGAATATAATAATTTATATATCATAAGATATATCTTGTTGATCGCATTCTAAACATGTGAATACCTTAATCATGTATTCTCTTAAAACATAAATTACCATATAACATTAATGAAAACTTTAATGCAATCAAAAGTTAACTCATTCAACATACCATAATCCCAAAATTTCTATATACTCAAACCACGATATCACTTTGTCCTTTTATCAGTCATGAGCTCATGAATACTGTCAAACATTTCATTTTCTCTTTATTATGCATATCGTCTTCTTTCCAAAAATATTTCAATCACTTTTCATGGTGACCAATTCCATATTCTTATGGAAAACCACAATGGAAGAATACATAGATATTCCAATATACCATAAAAGTACCTCAACAACATTATTCTTGAATACCAATACAAAAACACATCAATCCATAATCATTAATGATTTTCATCGAATAATTCCTTCCTTGATTTAGAAGTAAATTCTTAGGTCATGGCATTGAGTTGCGTAATGCCCATGTTGTCCACAGATAAAACATTGGACTCCATAACAGTCACTCACTCTATGACCTATTTCTCCACATAGATAACATCTTCCCATCCATTTGAGTTATTCCTAAAGGTTCTTCTTCCCTTCTTTAGAAGTTTCAATATTCCATTTTCTATGCTCCTCACCATGCGAACATGCATAAAATTCCATCTTCCTCTTATTTTATAACTTAGGAATACAACTAAAGATTACCTTGTTAATAATATATCGTGATGACTGATTCGGAATAATCACGATATCTTTCTCTTGAGTATTTACATAATTTTGTTGATCATAGTCACCAATTTGTCCATTGGAATCAATGTTAATCGAATTATTTCATGTTCCCTCCAATGACTATGACCAGAAACCATAGTGTAAGAAACAGTTAAAATAACGAGGAACCACATAATCATAAAAAGTCACTAATGGGATGTATAACTTATCAAAAATTCTTTAATCCCTGACACCGTAGGTTCACCCTAGGTTATTCATGATTGTCAACATAATTCAAGGACTTTAACCTATATGTATACTTAACCTTAGGGACATCCCTATACATACCTTATAAATATCTCTAGGGATTTCACTAAAGTTTTTTCATCCTCGTTTCCAAAGGTTAACTAACCCTTCCCTCTGATACCAACTGTAGAGACCCAAGGCCTGACGTACATGGAAATTACATTACTTTTGCGGAATAATTAATACATAACAAAAACAGACACCAAAGGACCGTAATTGTTTAGTGTCTTTCGAAACATGGAACATAATCTTCTGATCATGGTGAAAGATCTTCAACATCTCCCATAAAGAGCTTCCCCTTTTGTTTTCTTACCTAAAAGCTTTCTTTATATCATGAGGAAAAGAAAAAAATATAAAGGGTGAGATCAAATGCTCAGTAAGGGTAAGCATGGGTAAAATAATGAAATTCATATACATTTGAACTTAAAAACATTAACATAATGTTTAAACATAAAATTCTTGGGCAATGACATAAAACATGGAAGTACATAAGGCATAGATCATAACGAAACATTAATCCTGATAAAATATCATGGGAATAAAACATGTAATTGTGGAAAATCATTAAGCACATGATATGATTTCTATAGTAGTCAATGCATTGCTGCCAAGACCATCTTAGTGGACAAAGTCCTTTACTGAACCAGGTTTAATTGTCGTTCCAGCCCTGTATTACTGAACCGAATTTACATTCTGTTTCAGCCATGTCTTTATCATGAGATATAAATATTTACCCAATGCATTTGAGGGAGATATAGGTCCCACCAATTTCATTTTGGGATCATTCTTACATGTGCCACAAAATCGTAAATCATACATCATAGCATAACCCATGTAATAAAAATGGGATTCTTAAACATCATGTCATCATAACATAATCTATATAAGATAAAAGGACATCATAAAATTAATTCCATCATAAAACAATCAAATCAATGTAAAAACAAGGATAGAAACAAAACCCTATTTTATCTTAGATGGAAAATAATTTTGATAAAATACTTGAACTCCATTCTTTAGGAAAATATTCTTTCTATTTCAAAAACATTTTTCCTTTCTTAAAATGTCATACAATTTTAAACTAAAAGAATTTGATTAAAAATAAACTTTAAAACTTGTAATGGAAGCTTCTTGGAAACAATGTTCTAAAAATCCATTCATGTCATATAAGTTTAAAAAAAATTCTTCTCGTACTTTGGCCGGAAAAGTAAAAAAGTACCTTGTACGAAAAACAACAAAAGATTCCTTTCATATATTTTACTAAATACTCACCGAAGGGTAAAATTGGATTTAAATAGTTGTAGGAGGATATACATAATATTACATATTGGGGAAACATGGATGTGTATGATAAAATATACCCAGGTAAATACCAAAGTATAAACAATCTCGGATAAAAATGAGATTGTGAGATTTTCCCTTACCTTAGTTCCGATATTCTTCGTACGTATCCAAACCTCCTTTGTAATGATTTAAATAATGTAATTGAATTATTACAGAATAATATTCACTGTTAAAATATAATATATGGGTCAATTATGACTTTATATTACCCGTTCTTTTGTAAATCCCATGTTAAAGCAACGTTTTGGGTATAATTATCTTATTTATCGTATGAGTTTGGACTTGTTGTTCTTGATGTTATTATTACTTATACAATGATTTACTTACTTCTATAATGTAAATAATGATTTATATAAAATATATATTCATTCTATATCCATCATATACATGTATTTATAATAGTACGTAACATATGGAGGTAAGAAATGAAATGCACCGTTCATGGAGACGGTAAGTCATACTTACGAATGAACGCTACATTCATTTCTATTTATTATTTTAATGTAATTAAAACATAATGATACATAGGTATATTATAATTCCGTTATTATATCATATATTATATCATTAACCACATCCTTTATTCATCCCACATAAGGTATTAACGAATCACATCACATTGAGGGGGCGGTAGTCCGTACTTCCTCAAAATAGATTATTTTATTTACCCACTATAGAAACCATAAAGGCTTGAAATAATTGAGACATAAAAAATTATAAGTAAATCATAAACATAATATATATCATATATAAATATAGTTCCATCATAATGGAAACCATGAGAGGCGGTAGGAGAAAATCGGTCAATCATCATTTCGTGAGGCGTTAGCTTTCCATCCACCGAAACATTATGTTCTTCATCCATTAGATGTAGGTATGTGTAAGTGTAGTTCTAATAATTCTCATAAACACATCCTAGTGTTTTTAGGATATAGTTTTTGTTACAAAAGAAAATAGTAAAAGGATTTTCGGGGTTGGAGAAGTAGAATAAAAGAAAACAATTTAAGAGAAATTGTTACCTTTAATTTGGTTAACTTCCTTTGGTTTGAACCAAATGGACATCTTGGAGTGACTTATGCATAATTTAAGGATTCGAGGGGAATATATATACTTAATGATCTTAATTGGGAAGATTGTGGATGAGACAAAAGGCTTGAGAGGTGTGAGGAATTGCATAGAAGTGGTCTCCTTTTATAAGAGAGAGGAGGGGCTCTTTATGAAAGTGTGAAAACATTATTTTATTATAAACTTATCTTCGTTTTCAATAGGTCCAAAACACATTAATGTATAATATAAGATGACTCATATTCAAAATAAAATAATCCATTCAAAATTGGACAAGATTTGGATAATAATTTAATCATTATAATCTAATTTATTTAAATCATTTATTAATGAGGTAAATACTCCATCATTATTGTGACATAGATAATTTAATTTATTTGATGTCTAAAATTTATTAACAAAATACCAAAATGTAGGAAATCTTTTTAGCTTTCCAATTAATATTCATAATCAAAACGATAATTTATATATCCCCTTATAGAAAATAATTACTTAAATATTTTTGTTAATGAAAATTTTGTCTTTACATTAAATTAAATAATATAATGTGTCATTGTCTTTCATAAGTGGCTCCATGGGCTCCCAAAATCGACCCAAGGATGCCCATGGTCGGACCTTACTCATCCAATAAGGTTTGGACACGTTTTAAAGTAATTTTAAATTATTATAATATTCTTTTAACCTTGAATTACAATATTTACTTTTAACCATGGTAAATAAAAGTAAAAAGTTACTATTCACCAAAAAAAAATTTATCTTATTGAACCACATTTTACTCTTTGATATTAATCGTGTATCTCAATTTTTGAAATTAAACTCACATAAGTGGTAAAATTTAGTTTTATGAACAATTGCAAAAGCTCCTAGGAGGTGGGTAAAAGACGGTGAAAAGCTCAATACAATTTTTATTTATCTAAAATTATTATAAAATGACTCCAATGAATTTCATTGAACATATATAAGTATTATGTATCTATTTTTACCTAAAATAAATTTAAATAACATAAATTATTATTTAAATAAAAAGTCGGTTTTAACCAAAAACTTAGTGTTTTCACTGTTAATCAAAAATTGATGTTTTTCATAAAAATACCAAAAATTCAGGCTAAGATATATTTTATATTCCGAATTCGAAAATGATGTCTATTTTTTCAAATTTAAAACCTAGAAGTGGCATTAATTAATTTTAATATTAATTCCCATTATCAAATCAAATATCGCATTTTTAAGAAACAATAACTATCAAAAGATCATCACTTGTTTCTGTCCAAATTGAAAGTGAAATTAATTCCAATGACCAACATTGGATTAAATGGTAAAAAAAAAATTTTACACTTTCAAACCAATTAAAAAGATATTCCGACCACATAAATTATTGCTATGAAAAAAGTTGTTTTTAATTAAAATAGAGCGTGTTTTTACTATTTATTAAAATATGAAAGTTATCATAATAATATGAAAACTTTATCCAAATTAAATTTTTATATCCTGATTCAAATGAAGAATTTTATTTTGTCATATTGAACTTATAAACATGTCAAAAACTAGATTTAAAGTGGGTGCACCATCAAAAGGCGGAAAAACTGTGTTTTTTGAAAAATACTTATTTTACCCAGAAAATTTATTTTGTTCTCATACCATGTTTATAAAATGTGTAAGATGAATTATAATGTCATAAAATTAAAAATGTATTTACTAAAATTCATAATGGCTAGTTTGTAATAATATTATAACAATATATCGTAGTTTAGTGAAACCCGGTATTGCGTACAACACACGCTATCGAGGAAGGTTGCGATTACGTGTAATGCAAGTCAACTCAGGGTTGCGTGTAGTGAAAGAGTCTTTTATTGTTGCGTATAAAAAAAATCCAACCATATTTCATTTATACATTGAATATATTTATATATTTACACTCAATGTTGCGTAGAATAACTACTATCAAACAAACTTGAAATTGTGTGTAACACGTTCCATGATTAGTGTTGCGTATACTGCAAGCTAATAAAGTGTCGCGTATAGAACAAGCTAATTTTGGTGTAGCCTACAACACAAGACATCAATGAAATAAAAATAATATTTGTCATAAAATCTCGGGGTGTTACATCAAGTCCATTGAACTTTCTCCTCTAAATTTTGAGTCATTCATTTAGATTGCCCATGTAATTGAGGCCGAAAAGCTATACTGAAATTTAATTATGTGACCAATGGCTTTTGAAGTCCCTTCCAAAAGTTATAAGTGAACCTGGGATCCCGATCAGATACAATGGACAGAAGAACTACATGTAACTTGACAATCACCTTTATGTACAGTCGAGATAGCTGATCCAAAGACATTGTATCATGAATAGAAGGAAAATATGTAAATTTTCTCAACTGGTCAATAATAACCTAAATTGAATTCTTACAACAAGAAGTCTTCGGTAGTCCAACCACAATATCCACAGATACATTCTCCCACATCCACTTCGGCACTAGAAAAGGTTGAATCATCCCCTTAGGTAACTACCACTCCTCTTTATCCTATTGACATGTCAAACATTCCATGGTAAAATCAGCAATATCTATTTTCATTCCACCCCGCCAATAATACTCTCAATGGTCTCTGTACATCTTAGTAATGCCATGATGAACTGAAAATGGAAAACTCTGAGCTTTACACAAGAAGTCTTTCTTCAACTATGAATCACAAGGCACACACAACCATTTTCCAAATCATAACACACAATCATTATCAAAATTTAATTATAGGAACATACACATTTTATTCAATTATACGTTTTTATGTATCTCACAGTCTTCATTTAAGTCATTATTAACTCTCTCTTATAACAATGAATTCACTAAAACTTGTGAAAAAACAGATGTATTCTCTGCACCAACAACATCTAAGACAAAATTCATCAAATCATTAATCAAGGGAATATGTTCCAAACATAACCTGGTAAATGATGCATGATGTTTTTGACTCAAGGAATATGCCACATTGGTTACTTTTCCTGTATAGAAATTGATCGTTCAAACATAATCCTTTATCAGTTATGGCCATATTTTCTACCTTATGTTTAATTCCTTCTGAGTGAATATATATTTCAGACTTTAATGGTCAGTATATATTTGACATTTGATTCCATATAAATGATGACTCCAAAATTTCAAAACAAAAACCATAGGTTCCAATTCCAAATCATGTGTGTGATAATTTAAATCATGATGTTTAAGCTGTATTCAAGAATAATCCATAACCTAATCATTCTTCATCAAAACACAACCAATTACCTTCAAAGAAGAATCACTATCGATGAAAAATAACCATTTCAGGAATGAAATTCCAAAACTGGAGCATTCACAAATATCTTCTTTAGTTCCTGAAAAAAACATTGCATTCTTCAGTCCAAACAAATTTAACCCCTTTTCAGGTTAATATAGTAATTGAGCTAGATAACCATGAAAGTTTCATAACAATCTGTCAATAATAACCCACCAATCCATGAAAACTACGAAACTCTGTAACATTTGTAGATATTGGCCATTCATCAACTACATTTTTGGAAGGGCTGTTATTCCATACTTATTTAAAATGTTCCTATGAAAAGAAATCTACTACAACCAAAACTTATGCTTTCTGAATTTTTCATATAGATTATGTTCATTGATGTTTTTTAAAACAACCCTTATATGTTTTTCATGCTCCTATTTATTTTTATAAAATACCAGAGTTTCGTCAATAAACACAACCACAGACATATCCAAGAACTCAGTAAATATTCTATTCAAAATATTAATGAATACAACAGGTGCATTAGTTATCCAAAATAGCTTAACGAAAAATTCATAATTCCCATATATAGTACGAAAGGTTGTTTTCAAGATTTCATCCTCCTTCACCTTCAGCCGATGGTATCCAGATCTAAAGTCAATCTTGGAAAAGTACGGAGCTCTCTAGAGCTTATAAAACAAGTCATCGATCTTAAGGAAATGGTACATGTCTTACCAGTGATTTTATTTAATGTTCTATAATCAATGGAATGTCTCAAGTAGCCACCTTTATTTTTAACAACCCAAACAAGATCTCCTCATGGTGATGTGCTGGGATGAATAAAGCCTTTATCAAGAAAATCCTACAATTGATTTTTTCAAATCAAGAAGATCTATTTGATCCATATGATATGGGGGTTTTGAAATTGTCTTAGCATCAGGAACTAATTCAATTGTGAATTTAACTTCTCAATTAGGTATGACACTCAGTAACTCATCATAAAAAACATCAGGTTATTCGTTTACCACTGGCACAAAATTAATCAAAACAGTTCCCTTATTTTCATCAGTATGACCCAGATAAAATTAATTTCCATATTTCAATGGTTTCTTAGCTTCCTGAGATGTTATCAATTGTATGGGTTATTTCGTATATACAAACTGAAACACATTATGAAAAAAAACTTCTTTAGCTCTACCATCAATCTTATCATGATAAATCTAAATCCAATCCATTCCCAGAATAACATCAACCTCAACTAGGTTAAAAACAACAAGGATCGTAGGTAATTTCATTCCAGGGAACACAATAGAAAGAATATTATAGTTCCTCTTTACTATAATAGTTCCCCTTGGTGTTTTAAAAACATGTTCTTGACACATTTGTTGAGGTGATAGTTCCAATTTACCAGAAAATTTCAATGAAATGAAGGAAAGTGTATAACTCGTATCAAACAAAACTTTTGCAAATAATGAGTGAAAAAAGTACCTGATACAAATTCCTTGGATGGGCCAACATATGTTGACGTAGTTGCAAAGTATCTCACTACACATATCTCCATATAGTATAGCTTCTTTTCATCAATTGGATCTATATTTGGGCATGAATTTGCATAGTAACCCATCTCACCACATTTAAAACACATTACAGTTTTCTTATCAAAAATAGTCTTAGGTTGATTTTCATTACAATCTCGGTCCATATATACAAACATACAACATGTAATACACCTCAACATTTTTCTAAGACATTCCCCTGGGTGTTTCTTGAAATACTTTTCAAAAACTAGAAATTGGATTTTCTTACCATCAGATTTATGTAGATGATTCCTACCCATCGCATGCTATCAAGACCTCTTCTTCTCCTTACATCCAAAATTCACATGATTATCAGCAAACACTATCTCTAACTTCCCAACACATTAGACATGTTTCTCGTAACATTTGAATTCACGGTAGGCCAAAATAATTTGATACCTTTGCATTAATCTTGAGTAAAGGTGATTGATTTTGCAATCACGATTCGGAATAAGATTTGGAGCATGCCTTTCCATTCAGGTGATGTTTGGGTAATGACCCAAACATTCATTAATGGAAATTCCTCTTTATCTAATTAATTGTCTTATTATGGTTAAATAAAATTTCAACTTATTGGTTTTATGTTCCTGGATTTTAAAATACCATTATGAATTGTAACCATTGCTAATATAGTCATTGAACAATGATCACATGATTATTATAAATATAGGGTTTTAACAAATCCAATTTACTCAGACAATGGAAGCGATAGACTCATCCATGAGACTTTACCTGTATGAAACCAATTTATCAGAGCTCAGAATGGAGGTGGAGCCAGTTGGATTCAGTCTTGTCCAATCTCAAGCTGAGCATGAACACATTAAGCTTGAGTGGAACTGACTATGGGAGAAGTCGAAGTTAATAGAGATTACTACCCGAGCGATGTTATCTGAGACACCCCAAGAGTCTGTCACCATCACACACCTTACCCGTGGGTCTTATGAATGTGATATGAAGTGTTATGTAACAACACCCTAGAACTATGACTATGTACATTATTTTTTATAAATAATGTGAATTTAGTTTATTATTGTTACTATTAAATAGTTTTTAAAGCACAAATAAGATTTTTAATTAATATTCTACTAAGAAATCTATTTTTATGAATTAATGGATTTTTCAATCAAATAATATTTTAATAAAGTATTATTATTATTAATTTAATTTTTATTACATATAAATCATCATATAATTTTATGATTGCAACTGTATTTTTTATTAAGGTTTGAAAGCAGTTTTTGTCAAAACCCATGATTTTTTGGTAAATGTCATTTTTTATTTTAAAAGTAAAAATTAAAATATATAGAAAATTATTTAGATAATATGAATATTATTTTTGAAATCAAGACTTCAAAATTATCCACTGGTAAATGTTTCATAGTATTTTGATACAGTGGAATTTTGGGGTAAAAATTAAATACTGTTTAAATGTATGATGTGTTTTTTGACATAATAATGTTTCAAAAGTTACGTAATGAAATACTATAAAAAATATTTTCCTCTAATATATGTTTTATCATTAAAATAATTTGATTTTTATTTTTTTGATTAATTTTTCAAAGTATTAGTGGACCCTCCAAGACTTATAAAACATTTAGTATTTTTAAATTATTTTCCTTGAGAGTGTGACTCACCTCCACATAAGAAACCCTATTATTTTAAGAAGTTCAGACATTGGCCTTACAAAATATCTTTTTCCACTCTTCTTCATCAAAAACAATAGGATAAACCATGGGATGGTTTGTGTTTTTGATTATTTTAACGTGAAGTGTCCCAAACCAAAATAATAATGAATTCCTTCTCCTTTCCTATATAAACCCTCACAAGATCACACTTCCACATCACTAAAAGCCTTTGTAGATCGACCAAAACCTTACCTCTTATATCTAGAATCATCCCAAGGTGCCCCAAGATCCCATGAAACATCTCTAAAGCCTCTCCCAAGCTTTTTGGATCACACTTCCATGTAAGGGATTTATTCTTTTCTCATTTTTCCAATTATCTTTAAGTTTTTATGAGATTTTTTATTCAATTAAAAATGTTGGGGTATGATTTCTCACCTACCCCTTACTTTCCTATTTATTTTTTGATGATTTTATACCCCTTTATCTCTCATAAATTCCTCTTATGTACACCTGTTACAATGCTGAAATTCCGTGAGGGATTTCTCTCTCCTGTATTACATCCAAGTAATTATTTTGAATTATGAATCTAAATTCCATTATATATGATGGGACATGTTTCTATATGACCCTATTACTGTCCATTTCATGTAAATATGATGATATAAACTTTTATCTCTCATCAACCATTTTTTATGAGTTCGTATTTCACGTTGTTATGCTGCAGAAATTGCACTATGATTTTCCTAGCCAATGTCGTTGTGTAGTGAATACAAAGACCATTTCTCTATCAAGGGTATTCACCTTTATAAACATTTACATATTGATTATAAAGATTCTTGTATGTATTCCATATCTTTTAATCTTGTAATAAATGATGATGATTAATTCCATGTTTTATGATCCAAGTGGCACACTTATGCATTAAAATGAAATATTTAAGAAGGGTGCGCCCTAGTAGCACTCCAATCCATTTGGTAAAGTTTAGTATCATGATATTTCATGGTAAATTGGTGTTGAATCATGATAATTCATGTGAGATTAGGTATTAATAATGCTTCATGTTCAATGAGGGTTTACTCATGCTCCATGTTCAATGAGCCTTGGTTCATGCTAATTCCATGTTAATTGTTGTTACCACATTTCCCTATTATGATTAACAGGCTCTATCATGCCATTATGTTTATGTTTATTTTTTTCTCCATTTATTTTCCTATTTTCTAACATGTAATGTATTCATCATGTTATTCCTTTTACGTATTCAGGTTATCCCATGCAATGCTTTGTACAAGGGAATGTAGTGGTCATGTAAATGATTTTTTCAATAAAGATGTTGTATTTCATGTTTTAAGTTGTTATGTAATGATCCTATGACCCAAGACACTAGACCTATTTGTCTTACTTCTTTTATAATGTGAAGAGTTTACCTAATAAATTATGTTTAAGTTTGTAATAATGAACAAGGTTGTTATAGTGGGTATCAGAGGATAGATTTAGTTATTTTTGGGATTCGAATTAGAAAACCCTAGTCAAGACTTATAGACATGAATAAGTATAATAAAAACATCCCTATGTATTTTTGAGTATTAATTATGTTCTTTATAAAGAAAATACATCATTTATTTTCATATTTTATTTCTCACTCTTTTCTTATGTACGTATTCAGGTTATCCCATGCAATGCTTTGTACGAGGGAATGTAGTGGTCATGTAATGGATTTTTTCAATAAAGATGTTGTATTTCATGGTTTAAGTTGTTATGTAATGATCCTATGACCGAAGACACTAGACCTATTTGTCTTAATTCTTTTATAATGTGAAGAGTTTACGTAATAAATTATGTTTAAGTTTGTAATAATGAACAAGGTTGTTATAGTGGGTATCAGAGGGTAGATTTAGTTATTTTTGGGATTCGGATTAGGAAACCCTAGTCAAGACTTATAGACATGAATAAGTATAACAAAAACATCCCTATGTATTTTTGAGTATTAATTATGTTGTTTATAAAGAAAATATATCATTTTCTAGATATGATTAGGTAGAGGCGGCACTAACACAGATGTATCTTAGAGGTAAAACCTGAAAACACCACTTTCAGTTATACTCGATCGGGAACTGGTTCACGAAAATGGGCCTTGAGGCACTCTTTGTTATGACACTGCTGGGGGATATGATTTTTTAAATTTACATGTATAGTATAAAACCTTTTTAGGGGAATGAAAAAATTCCCCTAAGAATATATATTAGAAAGTAGATCATGAATAGCAAATATTGATCTTTATGGATTCATAAGATAAATAAATAAAAGTTATTTAAATTTAATTAATTTTTTTTGTTGGATTACCCTTTATTTGTTAACCCTAACTTTCCATTTATTTCATCTAATGTTCAGTAATAAGAGGACTTGGGCTAAAAACTAATTTGAACATCAATATGATGACTGTGCTAATGAGATGCCCAATCTGATGGGAGCGGGAATTGCGAACTTGTTCATGCTTCTCCCTCTGATAACTCAATCATTGAAAAGAAACAAGGTTCAATAGAATCTTTATTTCCCCCTAAGAATGAAAATGTCGCTATCGATAGATTAATGGGAAAAAGGCCTCTTAATTTTATTGGATCATCTAATCCCTCAATCGCTGAGAAATGGATCAACTCCATGGAAATGATCTTTTTCAATCCTTTAATGTTATTAACAAGAGAAGGTTCTCCTGGCTTCTTATCATATAGAGGTTGAAGCTAGTCGTTGGAGGGTATTGATCAATATTATGAATCCATAGGAAGAGATCAAGGTGTTGGAAAGAAAGGATTTCTAGAAGATGTTGTTCGATAAATATCTTGCGTGCACCCTCCGACATAAGATGTAAAGGGACATCCTTTCCCTCAAGCAAAATGAAAAAACATCTATCAGAACGTATGAGGAAAACATCAAAAGGATTGAAATATATGCTTCTGACCTTTTCATTACCCACAATTTCATGGTTGACCGCTTTTTTGGTGGGCTGTAACCAAGCCTGCGGAAAGCCCTAGTTATCCGCAACTTCAATAGCTTTGAGGAAATTTTCTGATGTGCCGTCAAGGTTGAAATGGAGATCATCGAACCTCAGGGGTATCATGAGGATAATATGTGTAAGGTTTAATTCAATTATAGAGGTTCGATGGATAAATCCAACAGTTCTAATAAAACAGAGTTTCTCACATGCGAAAGGTGCAGAAAGAGGCACCCCGAAAATTTCCAGAAGTGGACAAGGAAATGCCTTATGTGTAGAATATAAGGGAACATAGATGTTAACTACTGATAAGAAAAACCTGAGGCTGCAACAATGGAGAGGAACAATCCATTTGAACCTCATTGTGTTGTTCATTTATACAACTACAAATAACCAGTGTAGATTACAAATCAGTTCCCTATGCCAAGGGTTTTCTGAGGCAACCAACAGCCTCCTAGGTAGAAAGGGTGAGAATTTCCCATCACAACTGCCGAAGTGAACCCCGACAACGAAGCGGTGACAGGTACACTTGTTATTCATTCAATAATTTCTAACATACATATTGATTCTGGGATTATGCATTCTTCTATATCCCAAATGTTTATTAGAACAATCCATCAGACCACAAATCAGGGAATTCATGATGTCGGTGAGTACGGAAAAAGGGGAAATCAATGCATACCATGAATATAACTCCTCCACTATTATAATATGTGGATTTAATTTCCTGGCGAACCTCATCATACTTTCTCTGGTGTAATTTGATGCAATTACTGGCATGGATTGGATTTCCTTATAGATCAAACATAAATTACTGTGATAGGGAAATCACTCTCCAGGTGGAGAATCTACCCCTGATTCTATACAAGTGCATGGGGGAAGATGAATCTTCTTTAGCTCCATCATCTCATGAATGGATATTATTTCCCTATGAGCATGCATATCTGGCACAGATGATTGAGTCTAAGTAGGAAACCATCCTTGAAGTCATGCCTATTGTGAGGTACATCACTGAAGTGTTTCTTGAGGAATTGACTGGTCTTCCTCCAAGAAGACTTGATGAGTTCTCAATTGATATTATACCTGGAGAGTTTCTAATATCCAAGACTTCATATAGAATGGATGTTGTGGAGATTGAGGAGATGAAAAAATAACTACAGGAGAATCTAGATAAAGGGTTTATACGCCCAAGTTCATCACCATGGGTTGAATCCATCTTCTTCGTCAAGAATAAGGATGGTTCAATGTGCCATTTCATCGATTATCATGATCTTAACAAAATCACAATAAAGAAAAATTATCCTCCCCCAAAAATTGATGACTTTTTTGATAAATTCCATGGATCACTATACTTTTCAACGGTGGATTTGCGATTGGGATATTATCATTAAGGGTGAATAAAGATGATATCCCCAGGACTGATTTTCGTACAAGATATGAGCTCTATGAATTCTTAGTAATTCCTTTTTGACTCACTAATTCTCCAACAATCTTCATGGACATGATGAATAGAGTCTTTATGGATTAAATAGAAAAATTTTAGGTAGTCTCCATAGATGATATTTTGATATACTGCAAAAGGAAGGAGGATCATGAGTAGCATCTAAGAACTGTACTATAGACCTTGCAGAAGAAGAATCTCTATGAAAAGTATAACATGTGTGAGTTCGGGTTGAAGGTGGTCTCATTCATGGGCCATATAATCATAATAAATGGGATATATATGGATCTCTCAAAAAATGAAATTTAAGGATGGATGAGGCCAACGTCAATAACAGATATCCGCAGCTTCTTAGGGTTAGTTGGATATTATTGACGATTTGTTAGAAATTTATCGCGATTGTCCAACCCACTTACCAGGATAACTCGAAAGGGAGTAATGTTTTCATGGATTCATGAATGATAATAATATTTCAAGGATTTAAAAAGGATGCTTATCATTGCGCTCATCCTCACTTTACCCAGAAGTGGATAATTTTTTGTTGTATTCAATGATGCTTCGAAGAAGGGCTTGGGCTGTGCGTTGATGCAATAAGAAAAAGTCATTACCAATTCATCAAAAAATTGAATGTTCATGAGAAGAATTATCCAACACATGATATGGAGTTGGTTGTGGTAATATTCGCTTTAAAATTTTGGCAGCATAATCTATTTGGGGAGAAGTGTGAAATATATATGGACCACAAAATCCTCAAGTATATATTCGCACAGAAAAAGTTGAAAATGCGCCAAGGAAGATGGTTAGAGCTGATCCAAGACTATGATTCCTCAATCCATTACCACCCTGGGAAAGTGAAAATCGTAGAAGATGCACTATGTAGAAAGGACCCAGTGGTTATATCATTGAAGAGAATTTATAATCATCCAATCTTCTTATATTTGTTGATGATGGACATGAGAATCATAAAGAAGGGAAAACCAGCAATCCTTTCACAAATGGTAGTTATACCGTCTCTTTTAGAAAATGTAAAGAATGCCCAAAAGGATGATGTGGGAATTCAGAATAAAGTGGATGATATTATAAGAGAAAAATCCTTATATTTTAATGTTAATGAAGAAGAAATTGTCAGATTTGGGAAAAGTCTATGTGTTTCATCATGTTCAGACCTGAAGAAGGAACTTTTGGAGGATGCACATAGTTCTAATTTCTCAATTCACCTAGGAAACAGGAAGACATATCGAGATCCCCATGAAAATTATTGGTGGGATAATATTAATAAGGAGATCTCTAAATTTACATAAAAGGGACTGATGTGTCAGCAAGTGAAGTCAGAGAGATAGAAGTCTAATGGGATGATACAACCATTGCCCATAACCGCATGGAAATGGGAGAAAATCACAATAGAATTTGTCACCGGACATCCGAAGACATCCAAAGGTAACAATGCAATCTGGGTTATTTTGGATAGTCTTACAATGTCTAAAAACTTCATTGCAATTTGGGAGAATTTCTTATTGGATCAAATGGAACTGATATACATTAGTGAAGTGGTAAGGCTACATAGAGTACCACTATCTATTGTATCCGATAAAGATCTAAGAATCACATTTATGATTTGGAATAGTCTTCAACATTTTTTGGATACTGAACTGAACTTTAGTAGGAACAGTCATCCTCAAACTGATGGTCAATCAATGCAAACTATTCAGACACTCGAGGATATGTTAAGATCGTGTTATATGGAATTCAAAGATGGTTAGGACCATCATCTTCCACTAGGGGAATTCTCTTACAATAAAAATTTCCACTCATGCATCCAAATGGAACAATATGAAGACCTCTATGGGAATAGGTGCAAAACATAGACATGTTGGGATGAATTCGGTGAATGTAAGCTTTGAGGATCAAAAATGGTCAAAGAAATGGTGGTGAAGGTGAAAACCATTCAACGTAATATCAAGGTAGCCTAGAGACGATAGAAGAGTTATGTAGATAACTGATGAGTATAAATTTAGTTTACGATTGGAGACATGGAGTTTCTACGCATATCTCTATGGAAGAAGGTCATGATGTTTAGAAAGAAAGGGAAGCTAGGTCCTAGGTACATCGTCCCCTTCGAGATTCTCGATCGTGTTGGGGTTGTGACCTATCAACTTGCACTTCATCCTATAATTTCCAAAGTACATGATGTCTATCATGTATCCCTCTTAAGGAATTACATACCAGACCATTAACATGTAATCTCTTCAGAGGTTGTACCACTAGAGGGTGATCTTTCTTATGTGGATCAAATAGTGAAGATCATAGATCATAGAGAAAACGTACTATGAAATAAGATAATTCCCCTCGTCAAGGTGTTGTGGAGAAAACAAAAGTTTGATTAAGTGACGTGGGAATCATAGGAACTGATGAATTAGAGTTACTCGCATCAGTTTTAGTGTGGGAAAAAAATTTAAAGGGTGAAATTTCTTAAGGGGTGAATATTGTAACGACCCAAAAATTCATTAATGGAAATGATCTAAATAATTGTCTTATTATGGTTATATAAAATAGGAACATACTTTGTTTTATGTTTCTGGAGTTTAAAATACCATTATGAATTGTGTCTTTTCTAATATAGCCATTGAACAGTGATCACATTAGTAGTATAAATATAAGGCATTAATAAATCCAATTTACTCATAAAAAGGAAGTGATAAACTCATCTAGTAGTCATTCCCCATAAAAATCCAACTTGTTAGAGCTCAGAAAGGAGTTGGTGTAATTGGACATCACTCTAGACCATGCTCATGCTGAGCTTGAACATTTTATGCTTGAACAGAACAAACTATAGGAGATGTGGAAGTTAATAGAGATTACCACCCGAGAAATGTTATCTGAGCCACCCAAGAGTCTGTCACCATCGCACACCTTACCCTTCCTCCTTATGAGGGTGTTATAATGGGTTATGTAACAATAACCGTGCACTATGACTATGTAGATTATTTTTGTATAATGAACATGTATTCAATTATTATTTTTACCTTGAAAATAGTTTTTAATGCACAAATAGAATTTTAAGTTACTATTCAACTAAAAAATATATTTTTATGAAATATGTATTTATTAAAAAAATAATCTTTTAATAAAATATTATTATTATTATTAATTTAATTTTTATTAAATACACATTATCATATAATTTTATATATACAAATGTAATTTTTATTATGGTTTGAAAGTAGTTTTTATCAAAACCCGTGAATTTTGGATAAATGTCAGTTTTTATTTTAAAAGTAAAAATTCACATATTTAAAAAATTATTTAGGTGAAAGGAATATTATTTTAAGAATCATTATGTTGAAATTATCAAATGGTTAACTTTTTATAAATTTTTGAGAATCAAATTTTTGGGTAAAAATTAAATATTGTTTTAATATATAATGTTTTTTATGACATCATAATGGCCTAATAGTGTTGTACTAAAATACAATAAACATTATTTTCGCCCAATATATTTTTATTCATTAAAATAATGTGATTTACAGTTTGTTTTAATTATTTTACAAATCTTTAGTGGACCCTCCAAGACATATAAAACATTTTGTCTTTCTAAATTATTTTATTTAAGAGTGTGACTCACCTCTAAATAGGCTACCCTATTATATTAAGATGTTATGAAATTGTCCTTATAAAATATTTTTTCCACTCCCCTTTGGAAAAAACCATGGGATGGTTTGTGGTTTCGATAAGATTAATGTGAGGTGTCCCAAACCTAAATAATAAATAATTTCCTCTCCATTCATATATAAACCATCCCATGATCTCAAATCCTCTTCACTAAAAGCTTTTGGAGTCCAACCAACCCCTGATATAATCTATCTAGAATCCTCCCAAGGTTCCCTAAGCTCCAAGAAAACATCTCTCAAGCCTCTCCGAAGCCTTTGGGATCACACTTCCAAGTAAGGGATTACTTCCATTCTCATTTTTTTCAAAAGAAAATTAAGTTATTTTCCCTTTTGTTTTCAATTAACAATGTTGAGGTATGATTTGTCACGTCCCCCATACTTACCTCTTTATGTTTTGATGATGGGAGACCCCTTTACCTCTCATTAATGCCTCCCATGTACACCCAATATGATTCCGAAATTTCATGAGGGATTTCTCTCTACTATTTTACATCAAAGTAACTCTTTTGATTTATGAATCTAAATTCAATTAATTTTTTTGGGAAATATATCTATATGACCCCTTACTTTCCATTTCATTTAAATATGATGAGACACCCCATTATCTGTCATCAACCATTTTTTATGAGTTCTTATTTCACACCGTTATGCTGCCGAAATTGCACTAAAATGTTCCTAGCTGATGTCATTGTATAGTTAATATCATGAAAATTTCTATATAAAGGGTATTCAAATTTATGAAAATTTACATATTGATTATAATGAAACATTTATTTACTCCACATCCCTTTATCAGGGAATAAATAATGATGATTGATTCCATATTGTATGATCTATGTGGCACACTTAGGCGTGGAATGAAATGTTTAATAAGGGTGTGCCCTGATAGCACTTCAATGCATTGAGTAATGTATTGTATCATGATACATAATGTGAAATGGGTGTTGGATCGTTCTAATTCAAGTGAATTGAGGTTTTACTCATAATTCATGTGCAATGAGGGTTTACTCATGCTCCATGTGCAATGAGCTTTGGGTCATGCTAAATCAATGTTAAGTGTTGTTGTCATATTTTCATGTTATGATAATCATAATTTATCATGAATTTATGTTCATGTTTCTATTATGATCCATTGATATGACCCTTTGTATAACATTTATTTTATTCCTCGTGTTATTCCATGTTTATTCCCTTACTGGGATTTATAGCTCACCCTTTTCTTATGTATGTCCTCTTGTTATCCCATGGAATGAAATGTACAAGGTAATATAGTGGTCATGTAAAGAAATTTTCTAATAAAGATGTTGTATTTTATGTTTTAAGTTGTTATTTAATGATCCAAATTTCTAAAGACACTATACCTCTCGATCTTCCATGTTGTATGAAGTGAATAGTTTTTGTAATAAATCATGTATATGTTTGTAAGAAAGAACAATGTTGTTATAGTTCTCTTGATACACAACCACTAAATCTTCCTCCTTTTTATTAAATTCATCAAATATATTATCCATCCTAATTTTCATATCATTAGGTAAATATTTTTCACGGAAAAGACATTTAAATCCATCCTTCTCTAAGGAATCAATATCCTCTATATCCCAGATATTCATTACCATTGACCACCACTGATCATCTTCTCTATCAAAATGATAAATGTAAAGACTTACCTATTGATTATATGAACATCCCATAACATAGAATAACTTTTCAAGGGATTTGATCCATCCATCAGCCGTTACTGGGTCACAATATCAATTAAAAGAAGGTGGATGTTGCCTCGTAAAATGTTCCACTAATGTCATGTTTTGGTGTAGTACCTATGGTTTTTCTCCTGCATGGATGCCACCACCATTTCTTTATTCTGTTAGCTGAGCTATTACTGTCACAAAATTCTTTGTTCCAATTCCTACCATTTCAGGCTGTAGATTCAGAAGGATGTCATTCTGTTGGTGCTTCTCTTCTTTAGCTTCCCTATTTCTTCTACAGACAACCATTCTGAATAAACATATCTTAGATGAAGCAACATGTTTATCGTAAAAATATATAACATTTCAAATTTAAAATAGGGAAAAAATCATTTATGGTATTCTTTTGACATCATCCAAACCCCTAATGTTACTTAAACTATCCTCTAAAACCAACTATAAGGACCTGACCTTATTACATTAAAAAATCTTGATTTTATACAAGAAATCACTTCCTTTTATATTCTGGATCATTTCATGATTAGATATTTAGAGAATTGGGACATAATACATTCATAACCTTACACATTGTCACATAGTAGATACCATAAAATAGTTTCCATTTTTTTCAAAATATAAAACATTAAATCAGAAAACATGGTTTCTTTGAAAATTCATTGAAAATTTATCTTTGATTCCATATTTTTATAAAACATCCTTATTACCTATAAAAATAATTTAAGAAAACATGGTATGATCACAAAAAAGTTCAGAAAGAGATGTAAATGAAGAATAGAGCACACCAGTCCATGAATTCTTGTAATGTTTGAAAACATTTTCCAAAAGATATGATTGTCACCCATATATACTTACTTTTTGAAAAATGAGATTTAAATGAGATAACAAAATTAGAACATTAATATAATCATAAATGTATCTTGAGGAATTACTTACATAATCTTGTAACCCTCTCATCTACCCTATAATTTGCAACCCTCACGACTACCTAACAATTTTTGTACCCATCGCAGTTACAGTTGGAGTCACTATATGACCGACCTCTAAATTACACATACCCATTTCATTAGAGGGAGATATAGGTCAAAAAAATCATCAAAATCAATTCCTAATAACCATAACATAATCATACAACATGAATAATTTCATAAAAACGGTTCTTTTGAATTTTGTAATATATATTTTTAAAAGAGGATTTTAAACTGAAATCCCCTTATAAATATCATAAAATTGAAAATAGAAATAATATAGTGGATGAAATATGAATATACACTCTAAATAGACATAATTCGACAATATATAATCAAAACACATTAGACAATTGATTTTAATACCACACAAATAATGAAGTAGAAGTTAAACCCAAAGAATGGAAATCGTGTTAACAATTCCCTTACCTCAAGTCTGTATTAGTTTCAACTAATTTAAACCTCTTGTATAATTCTCAAAAAGGTGTTATTAATATATTAATGAATCATATCCATCTTTATAATAACTTATATGTTAATTTTATTACATCATTTAATGTTTTGATTGTTAGTATTTTGTTCCTTGCACTGTTTTTGCTGTGTTCTTTATACGATTTTCATGATCAGTTCTTGATGGTTTGTTCTTGTCGATTGGAAGTGAAACTCCCAAATCGGAATGGAAATTTATATAAAAATTTCTAGTACCCTAATTTATACCATTTATCATTTTGATGTTTGATATGAGTATGATTCATAAGTTAAAACATTTGTGATGTTCGTTGATATCATTTTAGTGGTTCTTTGATAACAACGACCTCATTTTGTCTTATAAATTAAATCCATGAGTAAAAAATAAATAAAGAACAATGGATGAGACATAAAAAAAATATTAAACCCTGGATCAGAAATTAAAATGGTTTCATTTCTATACATCAAGTAATAAATGAAAATTAAAATCACACCGTCCATGATGTCGGTAATTCAACACATCACATACAATGTTTCTATTCCTTGAATAAGTGGTAGAGGAGAAGAAGAATGATGATGAATTTTCCATGAACATGAGAACATAAAAAATATAGATTATTTCTGAAGATTTCATGCCTCTAGGTTAAGATGATATGATGAGATAATATGAAAATAAAGTAACTCAAATTAAACGAATAATTGATAATTCCCTTACAAAAATTTCGCAGCCTAACAACTATGCAACAGGATTTTAGAAAATATTTAAAAGAAGGGGTACACGATTAAAATATATATAAATGAATAATAATATATAATAGATCAATAATAATAAGGAAATAAGAACATGGTATGGGAAAATGAATGTTATACCACATAAAAGAGAACATGAATGAAAAAAGAATGAAATTAAGTATTTTCTTACATTGTAGAGTGACTCCTAGAACATGCAGGTTGAGACCATGGGGGTATGAGGAACCCTTGGTAGGAATAAATGGGAGTTAAATATTCTAGAGAATCATTTAGGAATAATTGGGAATTTATTTAATGAAATAATGTGTTTGTATTTATAGCAAAAGTGAGGGATTATTTTAATAATTTCCAAAGGACACCTCATTAGTAGTATTTGCAAAACCACGGGGTTTTCCATTGTATTTTCCCATGGTATTAGCCACATGGTACACCACACAACTTATTTAAATGTATACAAGTAGACTAGATTTATTACATAATTATTACATCATTAATGATGTCAATAACACACTGATACTCAAGACTATATTTTTTTACTATTCACCAAAAAAATCAACTATTTCAGAAAAATCACCAAAATTCACCCAAACCATTTATCTAAATATTGAATTAAAAAATGGAGTCCATTTTTTAAAAATAATTTTATATATACTTTTAATATAATTTTTCATTAAAATCAAACTTAATTCAAAAATTATCAAGTTAAATTCTATAACTGCTTTTAAATCACATTGAAAAATTAACCAAAAAGAAATTATTTAATGCCTTATGAAAATAAAATAATAACAGGATTTACTATTTACTATGGTCATATTACTACTCCTATTAGTATTCATAACAGTATGTTACTATTCACTAAAAAAACATGTTGGTTCCATTATACTAAAAAAATTACTTGACACAATTGTAGATAATCGTTTTTCAAAATTAAAAATTTAGAAGTGGTAAAATTATGTTTAAAGGAAAGTTATAAATTTCTAATTTAAAAAAAATCATGTATTTCAATTCAATTTTATAAAATTTTGGGGTTTTACTGGTACCATCCACCTTCTTCTCAAACAGAACAATCGAACCCCAAGGAGAAGTACGAGGTCGGATGAAACTCATTGCCTTCAACTCCTACAAATTCTTTTTGAGTTCTTGTAAATCTGGTTTAGCCATACTATATGGGGGAATGGATACCAATGTATCCCCAGGAACAAGATCAATAGAAAAATAGACCTCTCCCTCTAACGGTAATCCCGAAAATTTTTCTGCAAAGACATCACTAAAATGATCCAACACTAAAGTAATGTTCATATAAGAAGTCCCATGATCATTTGGATATAAACAATAAATCTCGGTAGTAATTCCCCCCAAACCCAGATTCTCTAGTCCATCTCTCCTCCCATGGACATTCCATTCTCCCTGTTGTATAAAAGTATTTCTCTTTGGTGAATCGAAACTCACCCTACGATTATTATAGTCAACAATGGTATGGAAAGAGTCCATCTGGTCCTCTCCGATAATGAAATTGAATCATGTAATCCATAAGATGTAGAGGTCCAATAAAAAGTGACACCCACCAACCAGAATAGGGAACACCTTTCACTAACATACACTTTCCCTCCTATGACCTAACGATTTTTCTAGCATCATAACATCCACAGAAGTAAAGATTCAGAGCCAAAGGCTCTCAAAAAAGACAATAGATATAAAACTATTGGAATAACCTATATCGAAATGTACCAAATATGAAGCTACGAAATGTAGAATCCTATATCCAACATTATAGGGTATGGGATCCTACTCCTACAGGGTCAGCTCCACTACAAAAGTTTGACTAGTACGGCGGCCCTGTGACCCTGCCTGAATAACCTGAGTCGATTCAATCAACTGACATTGAATTCCTATCGACTGGTTATAATGGCCACGATCTTCTCCTCAGCCTGAACGGCTAGACAATGTCGAGTTCCTAGAATGATGAGAAACTATTGGTCCTACTTCTGAACGTGGAGTCATAGAAGAACTACTATCACTAGCTACTAGGGAGAAAATCCCAAACACTATGTAGAAGGCCCATCTTGCCACAAGATCAGAACTCAAATGTGTCTCTCAAGCATTGAGTCATCATATTTCCACTCTTCTCACACTATTAGCATACCACCTGGATACCTAGAGAAGTATCCTGTTTATTCAGTTCTCTATTCATAGACTCCCTACGACACTTCCAACTATCTGTCAGAGGAGTAACAACTCTGGATGCTGAACTCACCTGGCTCATAGCTCCATATTCAATCAGATTATACCCTATTCTTAGAACCTAGTTGACTATTGATGATATGGATGTCAACATAATGATGTTCACTTGGGATAAGATGTCATGTCTAAGTCCATATTCAATATTCATAGCCAGAAATGACTAATCACCCATGGATAAGGTGTGAATTAATATTGCTCTGCGAAGCGAGAAGAATAATCCATGATCGAAAGTGTACCATGTTCCGCACCCATGAACTCTCGAGCTCGGTCACCCCTTAAGTTCTCTAAGTAGAAATAGTCATAGAAGTTCCACTATAACAAATCCCAACCCATAACTCGTTGGTGTCCCACATGAGATATCACATCCCACTATATCTTGGGGGAGTCTTGAAGAATGTAGGTAGTGAGCTTTACCTTCATTTATATAGGTGTCTCTAGATGCTCGAAGATATACAACATGGATTCTAACCATAACTATATAGCCTGAGGCCCATTATCCCCTAAGAAAGTGGGAGGATGATGCTACTGATAAACCCACATCAACTCGTCGATAAACGCAGCAGGATTCAGTGCTCTCGGGTAGGTCTGCGTAAAATTCCTGAAGCCTTATCAAAATTGTTCATCAGCACCAATTTCCAGTATAGTATGTGGTTCCATGATAGGAATGATATTTGGATCTATTGGTAGTCCATGCTCAATCATTTATGGTGTCTGATCATCACCCAATAGATGGTGTATAACTGGAGGACATCTCAGTGGCATGACTCTTGCGAGGTCAGGCACACACGTCAGTTTCAAATTATGAAGGACAAACACGTAGTGGTAAAAGAAAGGAAAAGGAAAACAAAAAATTGAAGTTTTTTAAAATATGGTTACATGGCTTGTATACCCTCCACATAATGTGTTCCCTTAGATTTCAACAAGGGTGTGTACCTCTGCCAAACCTGGTGGTGTAACACCCTATACATACAATGTGTTCCTCTCATGGAATGTCATGTACTTGAATTTCCCCTCTCGTACGAGTTATTATATATGGCTAAACCACATGTTTATATCCTGGGTAGCACTACATAGAATGCTCACCGAAGACATGGTGTGTATCACCCGAGTTTCATCCAACCATGTTGTTAGTCACATGACTGGATACATAGCCTCTTCGGCACGACTTGTAATCACATTATATTATGTGTTCTACCCATGATTTGTGTACCCTATGTTTCTACGAACACAGTTAGTCACACTGTTAAATACTACACGAAATGTATATATAGTACATAGTGGGTACATAAGAAAAGTTGTTTCTTCCAGAACATAAGGACACATGGCTTGTGTTCGTAACACCACACGCTATGTTGTTTGCATTTCCAGAGAATAGCCCTATGAAAATCCTCTGAAACCCTTGATAAATTTAAATTTTTTCAAGGAATGAAAAAATCAAACATGTTAGATCCCATAATCCCTTAAATGAACGTTTTTCATCTTTATTCACATCCTATTTGGAAAAAATTCAAAGAACTATCAAACATGATCCACATAATTTCGATCTAAGGGGGCCCATAACACCACAGGGAAAATTTTTTGGTGTGTATCTAAATGAAACTTTACATATTCGGAAACCCTATAAAAATACCAAGTATTTTATCATGATATCTATCAAAAAAACATTCATATATACCGCAACTTCTATCACAACAACATCAAATCAGTAATACACCCTAAATGTAATGACAATAATGCATGACTTTTGATCTCTATCAAGTGCCTATATGATGCATGAGATTGAATTCCCTCATATCATTAGGTTTCAATATAAATAAAACCTTAATAATATCAATGATAATAGTAAAATACAATTGAGTTACCCAATGGTGAAATCAAATAAACTAAAACTGTTGAAAAATAAGAAAAATTGCAATATTCGAGGTAAATAGGTCTTTTCCCTATACAAGGGTTAGCTACTCTCGGGAAAAGCATATTACCAACTTCTGATTCCTACCTATCCCTACATATAGACTCCAAACTGTAAGACAAAGAAGAAGAGAACCACCTCTAATACCACTTTCTAAGGTCCTAGATTTAGGTGCCGCCCAAAGGTTCCCCATACCTGGTTGGTCACATGGCCTCAAGTGCATTCCCCAAAACGCCAAAGGATGCAGACTAGTAGCGATGTACTTGGGAGTGATAGTGGGGATACGATGCCATCATAGGCAGAGTAACACAATGTAAAAAAATAGTAAACAATAACAGAAGCATTAATACCATAAAAAAAGTAAATAGCATAAGACTGAGTGTAAAAAACTTCAACATATATATAAATAACGATGCATGTCACATGTTTCTAGGAAAGAATCCAAAAAAGTCATAGTGTTGGAAATAAAATACTAAAAACATATTACTAAAAATTAATTCAACTCCAACAGCATTGTAAGCCTCATCCTTTTCCCATGTTGTCATGCTCCTACAATAGTCATGTATCTGATGAATATGGGCAACTAACCCTATCTACACTTGCAACTTTATAATATTTTTGGGTTCTAAAACCTGACCCAAACACAATGTGAGATTAATCCCAATTGGAAAAAACCAAAAGATCTATTCCTAAATATTAGTGAAAATATATTACCTGAAATATGAAAAATATTCAATAACATGGAAGTACTCAAAAGTAAAAAATCCAATAGTTCCCAATTATATTCATTTAAATTTATTAATTATTCCAATTGATGAATAATGAAATCCTGATATCTATCCTGAGCTCTGTATACCCTACGTAATATAAAAACAGATGTCTAAGAAGACCATCTAACAATCATGTAAGACCGAGTCCAAACTTGTTCTTTGTCTTGTCATACTCATCACAATCAACATTTAAAATATCATATGGTTCTCATTATTTCCCTCATTTCTTGAATAAAACAAAATATCATCTATGATCACTACAACGAATGTGTGGAGATATTTACGGAATATCTTATTCATCAAATATAAAATATATATTTGAGTTTTTATAAGATCAAAAGTAATCACAACATATTATTAATGGCCATACGTTGTCCCAAAATTCTTCTTTGGCATATCAGACCCCCAAACCCTGAACTGATGATCACCTGACCGAAGATCGATATATGAAAACCACATTATCCCACTTTTCTATCTAATCAAATAATTCATATTGGATAATGAATACTAATTCTTACCATTAAATTGGTTCAACATCAGATAGTATACTCTCAATTTAAATGAACCATTAGCCTTCATGGAAAAGAGTACATGGGTTGCCCAATGTGAAATAAAGAGGTGAATGGAACCATTCATAATAAAATTATATTCATAAATCATATTCTATTTTAGCTTCTCTAGTGTCATATAATATTATATTATTGATATCATCTTCATACACATCACCAGATATATTGTGAAATCCATGTACAGCTCTGAAGGAAGACCGAATAATTTATTAAGGAAAATATAATGAATTTCCTGAATAATCATGGGAAGATAAAAAATGGTATGAAATGTCATTATATGTAACTATAATAGTATAAACTAAACACCTAACCCCTGGAAAAAAAATTATTCACATCTTTTCCTTAGATCCCATTATAAATAAAAGGTCCATTATACCTTATAGGTAATAAGGAATGATACACAATGATAATAAAAGTAAATTTAATCCTAATGAGATTTAATAAAATCCATAAAATTGATGGAATCAACTAGATCCCATTATATAATTGGTAAATTCTAGAATAAATCTCTCATTGAAATCGATATAGAATAAGGACACTAAAACCCATACTCTTTCCACTTCCCCAGTGGTGTCTCTAACTCCATAAAAATGTAAATGTGTTCGATTGGATGTTTAAAAACACAAAAAATTAGTGAAAATAGTTGTGGGATAAAACAATATAAAATAAAGGAATCACTACACATGATTCTATAAAGATGGTAACATTCACTATTGAAAGGCCCATGTTAAGATCTATTGAAAACTCATCCACTGTGAATTGGTTATTCACTCATGAGGCGTATGGCTGTAGGACTACTATATTTGAAGAATATGACTATGATATAGTGACCACAAAAGTCAATGATCCCAAACCATAATGAGGATTAAAAATTACATTAATGAACCTATTTAGATGGACATAAAATCCAAAAATATGTCCCATAATTGAAGTAATACAACAAGTATTTTGGGCCCACCTAGCTTTTCCACATTAATAAATAAGTTTCTACACAATATTGGTATTAATTTATAGTGAATATGAATCCCATTGAGAACCACATCTACCACCACTACGATGATAAATTCACTTCCTCTTCTTCTTACTTCTTCCACTGAGTCATATACTAGGTGGAAGTTAACTTCAATAAGATCTATCCCAAAATTTGATATCCATATCCTCCATAATTTCCATATATTTTGTCTCATCATAGGAAGATAAATTTAGAATGAATACTAGTGATCTATTATCCAATTGATAATCATCTATTTATATATGATCATTTACCTCGATATTATTCAATACCATTAGATAAAAAATAATCCCATCCAAATTTTTTTTAATCCTGACACCAATCACTCTCCTAAAAATAACATTAAAAACTATAGATAGATTTCCATCATCAAGGAAAATAGATAGTACTTCAAGAAGAATGGGGTCCTGAAACACTTCCATTCCATGACCATGTGGCTATATTACAATACTATAGAATCCCAAAATCTCATACAAGGATATTCATGTTTCAGCATTGTGCACGTCAGCTTGATATTCTCAAGAGTATCCAGGATGTTGAAAATATGATCAGTTATTTTCAACCAGTCCCCCCATATCCTGGGGTGAATTCTTACCAATAAAATAGTGGATTATCTTATAAAAATACATAGAACATTTCATTTATCTTTATATCCTTGTTTTAATTCAAAACACATGTTTTGGACATGTGGATCATTTTGGTCCAAGAGGAAAACTACTCTCATGTTTGTATCTATAAGATTCATGTCAAAAGAAATACATACTTGAGAGCCTCAACTACACCCACCTGTGGAACCCATTAAATATTTCTCCAAAAAAAATCAACGCACAACAAAACAATAATTGATCATATAACATATAATTACCATCTCAAAAAAGTAAAATGATACATAAAACAAGGATTATGATTAACATGTCAAAATAAGAAACATATATCCCAATATACCATGGTAAATTATATATTTTCATGGAATGATATGGCCGAACAATTACCATAATTGTCCTCACATGTCCCACAAATCCTATATGCAAACTGACTGATGTCCTTAAATAGGTCCTCTGGATGAAAGCAGACCACTATTACCAACTATGACTAACTGACTCTGATACCTCACAAACATGTCCATAAACCGACCTAACACATACAATAAGGGAAATATCGATCTGAACAGGCTAGCGACTAGAACCTGGGAATCATAAAAAAAATATAGAGAAATATTTCTCCTAACATAATGTAGTGAAAATGGAATATATATATATATCAACTACAAATATTGTAAGATAAATCTTGTGTAAATATATAAGAATCAACTGAAATAAGATAGTAGAATTGATAAAATTCAAAAATAGGATAACTCCCACCATCTCACCAATATCTACATAGACAAAGGGGAAATATACATTCTCACCTCACTAAAAAAATTTGGTTCCCTAATTAAGTTTGGATAACTAGGTATGTGCACCAATAAATGGGTTTTCATGGTGTGATCTAAACAATCTCAATAGGATCCCATCTTGTTTTTTCATTAAAATTATCTGTAAAAAATCCAAACATGATCGACATTAATGAAAATAAGCCTCGATAATCATCTAAAGATATTTATTATCAAAACCATGTTAAATAATCTAGGTTTCTCCATATTACAAAATAATACTGGTAAAATATTTTAAAATTGAAAATAGTAAAAACCAAATTCATAAGTATCATCACACAACATATCACAATAGATCAGGCCATCTAGAACATGTTTACATAAACATAGACAATTTGACATGTTATTAATCTAAACATATGAATCATGTATAGGTAGATAAGTAACACCCCCAAAATAGAAAAACCTAATAGGTCTATCAAGTCTCTATAACGACATTCCTAGGATGACGAACACCCCATTACTGAATACCCATAAATAATTAATAGATGATTAAAATTACTACAACTTCCCCCAAATAATCCAAGGACTCCAATGGTATAAATATTACAAATCATTTCAACAAAACATTTAATTTAAAAATAATCTATATATAGATTTCACAATTCATTTAATATACCATTTTATTTTACAAAAAAATGGGAAACCCATCTTATCTAAAAAACCATTTCTTCTCACACAAAAATACAATCAATTAATAATGAAATTTTAAAACAAAATAAATGTAAAAAAACCTTTACAATCCAGGTTTATAAAACATAGACAATATATATAACCACCTAAAATAAGTCAAGTAACATATTCTAGTAATAAAATACAACAACAAGGAATAAAATGAAACAAAACCCTAGAGTCATTAAAAATATTTACCATATATTAGAATTAATTAATCATGATATGTCGATAGAAGAGAAGATAAATGAAACATGAATCATGGAACTTGGAGGATGCACCAAAACCAACAGAAGTGGAATCTCATGGAAGATTATTTCTTAACGGAACTAGTATATATCAAGAATAACATACACATAAGATCACAAAATCCAAAAAAATCACAATAATGATTCCACGATTCGAGTAAATGAAGAAGGGGAAGGATAAAATACTCGGATAAACACAAATCAACAACAATCCGGACTAAGAACTAAGCGATGTGACCTAGAATGAGAGGTGAAACAATATATTTTGTGGGATATATCTTATATTTTAGAGAGAAAAATACATAAAATGAAAAGAATCATATTTACAAAATGGAAAAATCAGCTGGTCCAAATCCATTTAATATGTGAAACTATTTCATGTTTTGATTTTTATTTATTAAAAAACATGGTTAAAAATGGTCACCCTAGATAAAAAATCTTAATCCTGACAATATCATGACATGAAATAGTTTCATGGATTATATAATTTTCACACTCTATAAATTTACATGATATATTCCCTGTAAAGAATTCATGTCATGAAACCAGTTCAAAATATGAATGTGTCCAGCTAGAAGATTTTATAGGAAAACATAGAACCCCTATGGTCAACTAAAACCCCAAATAGAATCCCTTAAATCCATTTACATATTTATACACAAAATAATTTAATTTAAAAATAAAATATCCAATTAAATAAGATTTTTTTCACAAATGCATCACATTATCAAAATACATGAAACAAACACAAACTAAGAGGGAAACAAAATGAGAAAGAGGAAAAATTTTAAACAAGGTAACAGTGTGATACAAACCACCTTAGCTCCTAAATATGTAAAACTATCCCTAATTTTCATTAAATATTTAACACAATGTACCACATAGAAGTATAAATATTAATAAAAAGTCATATATTTAAAAACAACAGTACCTGTTAATCACATTCCCTCTAAACTATTTTCCCTAAAACCCAAAATATAAAATCATGATGGTCATATCTACCTATAAATCATCCATCTAATATGTGAAATCACATATTCAGTTACAAACCTTACAACCCATGCAGTTCATCAAATCACTACAATAACCTTCACCATATGCATGCATCACATATATATCTGTATCAATTCCTCATGATCATGAAAGCTCGTACCAAGGTAGTCAATTAGGATACCACCATGCACTATCTACCTTACACTACTCATAAATCCGTTCATACTAGTTAATGAGCAAGATTGTAATAAATATAACCATATCAATTTATATTTATGTATACTACATAACCTTAGCCAACCAAATCCCAAATATAAAAGTATAGATAACTAAGATCAACTGAAAGCTATATGGTCAAATACCAAATAATAGTAAAACCAAAAAAACTATATATATATATATATATATATATATGAATAGACTTCATAAAAACAACATTAGTATTAGGGAGTAGTCAACAATATATTCCCTCGCCAATATGGATATTGGGAAGCATATGGAATCCATTGTCAATAATGGATTCATCTACCTCAATCACATTTGGAGGTGGATCATAATATATTAAAAAATAAAATGTTATAGTAATCACAAAACCACATAAGGGGAAAACACTTATCATAAACATAATTTGACAATGTCATCCCACATGAAATCCCAAGAACCATCTCTAGAATTACACAGCTACATCTATAACTCATAAGAATCTAATTTCATTATCAACTAATTCATTTATTGAGCTTGAAACTACTACCCTTTCAAATTTAAACTAATTTTGGACAATATGATACAATTATTTACTATTAAAATATGTCATAATCAGTTATATTCATCTGCATTAATCCGTGCTATTTTATTTGTAATTTTATCAATTTATACTAACAAGGTACTCTAGAACATATCATTAGAAACCACGAACCAAGATGAAATTTTAGTGAATATATCAAAACTATAGTATGCAATTGAGGAAAGGAAAATTAAAAATACATAAGTCAATCCATGAGACGAAAACCACAAGAATATATTCAATGTGTAATCCCATATATCCACTCATGCATACCTCTTGAGTATTCCACCCAAGGTCACCATACACAATACTTTCTGTCCTACCATCACTAATATAAATAATTACTATAGACCTAGAAAATCCTTCCTATTGATCATTGGAGATTACATGGAAAACTATTACAATACCATGAAATTTATAGTTATATATTTCACATAATATTTTGTCTTGTCATATTCTAATTATCTAATCCATTAACATAACATTTATATGTTTTAACATTAATGGGAATTTGAGCTCACTCCTTTCGTATATTTTTAATTGCATATGTTATGATGATGAGTGCAATTTTGGATATGTGAGGAAGGGGATCTAGTATTGTTCTATTATGGACAAGTATTCACAATATTATTTGTATGTAGATAATCTCCAAAAATACTAAGAGTTATGAATCCTATGTATTGATAACTGTTATATGAAATGAATCATTGTAACAGCCCAAGATTTTATAAAAAAATATTCTTTTTAATTTTATTAAAGTCTTGTGTTGTACAACACGCATCCTTGACTTGCCTTTCATTACACGCAATCACGACCTTCCTCGATAGCGTGTGTAATACGCAATACCGAGTTTCACTAAACAACGATATGCTATTAAAATATTATTAAAACTAGCCGTTATGAATAGTAATAACCACTTTTTAAAACTCTGTAAATCTTATTTTTCAAAATGAACTTCATTTTTGGATTCGGAGTATCGAATTTAGCCTAAGGTGAAATTTTGGAACTTTTCGGATAACTTTCATATTCTGATGAATAGTGAAAATTACTAAATTATAATTAAAAACAACTTTTTTAATCGAAATAATTAATAGTGATAAATTATTAATTTGAGTGGTTTTAAAGTATATTTATAATATATTTTTACAATTTAATACAATTTTGGTCATTGGATGTAATTTCACATTTAAACCAGACATAATCAAGTGTCAATCTTTTGATAGATATTGTTTCTTAAAAACACGCTATTTGTTTTAACAGCGGGATTTAATTATAAAATTAATTAATGAAAATTCTATGATATGAATTTGGTAAAATAGACTTCATTTTTGAATTCGGAATATGAAATATAGCTTAGGCTGAAATTTTGGCATTGTTCTGAAAAACATCAATTTTTGATGAATAGTGAAACTACTAAGTGGTAGTTAAAAAAATTAATTTCTTCATAAATCTTAATTTTACCGCTTCTGTGAATGGAATTTCAAAAATCCGAGAGACACGGTTGATGTCAGTAAGTAAAATGTGGTTCAATGAGATGAAAATAATTAATGGTGAATAGTAACTTTTTACTTTTTTTTACCACGGTTAATAGTAAATAGGGTAACTAAGGGTAAATATGATATTACTATTACCCTAACACATGTCCTAATTCTATTGGATAAGTGTAATTCGACCAAAAACAACCTTATGAATAAAATATGACCATTTAGGCCAACTTGGGTTAGATTAGGACATTTATTATTAATTTATTTAAAGATGGGTTAAAATAGTTAAAATCAAAGTTTAATAAGTAAACCATTATTAATATGGGGTTATACATAAGATAAATTCGACTATAAATACTCATTAGAAAGCTAAAAAGATTTCCTACATAATGATATTTTATTTATAATTTTTATACTTTAAATAAATTAATTTATTTATGACACAACGATGATGTAGTAATTAACGTTTTAAGGAAATATTAACCTAATTGATGTTATAAATGCTCAAATGAATGTAATTTGAGACTTTTTATGAATTACACTAATTTTCTAGGTTACTATGATATATTAGTGTTGATTTAATCAACTTGGTTCGAACATATAATTCTGTTATGACTTTCACAAAAATCATATATCAAATAGTGTCAAAATTGACACAAAATAGTTTTTAGATCAAATATTGTATTATTAATTGTTATTTTATTCCTAAAAATCTAAGGTTCGGCCAAATGACTTAGATAAGGATATATATATTAATAATAAACAATTTTGGGTTCGTTTGGCATGTTATAGTAAGTGTATTAACCATATAGTGAAAGAAAACAAAAAGACACGGTAAAAGTTAAATTATTTAACTTAGAGTTAAATCTAATTGATAAGGTTAAAATAATACCCTAAACTTGTCTAAATCCTATTGGATGATAGTATTTCGACCCATCCCCACTTTAGCTTCGAAATAATACCCTTTGGAACCATTATAAACCGATTTTGACTTTAATATAAAATAATATTTTGAGTTATTCCTAAGGTGCCCCTCTCCTCCCTTATAAAAGGGTATCTCCTCCCCCTCCTCCTCACACCAATTTGAGCACCCAAGCTCGGCCAACCCCTGCCAAAATATCTTCTACACTTCCCTAGAAACACCCTAGATGTTCTGCTCTTCCTCAAAGACCAATTTTAGTGCCCTAAGAGGAGGTCTCAAAGAGGCGCTTCAAAGAAGTGGTAATTACCGTTACCAATTCTTTCATCTTTATTTCTTCTTCCACTTCTTCTTCTTAGGTTGTTTCATTATGAAGTAATAACATCAGTATCACTCATATACTGATATGTTATTATAAGTATGAAACAACCCTATTTCACCATCTATCCATCCTACGGAAAAAGAAATCACCGCGCGTGCGTACGTACGGAATACCGTCTCCACGCCGTGGTGTAATCTATTTTCCACCACCACCTTACATGGATGGGTATAATGGTGTAAATAATAACTATACATAGTTATTACAACATAATATTGATTCTGATATATTGTATAATCCACTCCAATTCAATTCAATATTTATAGAAATGATATCATCGCTCGTGCGTACGTACGGACTACCGTCTCCACGACGCGATGAGATTCATTCTCCATGTTAACCATTAAAGAATGATTATAAAGTATATATAAGAAATAATAATGAAATATATGACATTATAAAGCTACTGGATTTATGTATATATATACATATGTATGTCATCTACTTACTTCCATTTCAAGATAATAAGGAAAGGAAAACAGCGTTCATGCGTATGTACGGACTACCGTCTCCATGAACGGTGTTTTTAATTTTATTTATCTACCTATTATATATATATATATATACTGAATATATATGATATATAAATCATATTTTATATTCTGGAAGTAAGTAAATCATGATATAAGTAATAATAATTTCAAGACCAACAAGTCAAAACACCTACGATAAATGAAACGATTTTACCCAAAACGCTTCTTTAACATGGAATTTACAAAAGAACGGGTAATATAATGTCATAAGTGAACAATATATGATATAATAACAATGAATATGATTCTGTAATAACTCAATAACATGATTTAAACCATTATACAGGAGCTTTGGACACGTACAAAGCAAATCGGACCTAAGGTAAGGGAAATATCACAATCTCAATTTTATCTGAGATTGTATTTACTTTGGTAATTACTGGGGTGTATTTTATCATCCACATCCATGTTCCCTCAACATGTAATATTATTTACATCCTTCTACAATAGTTTATATCCAATTTTACTCTTCGGTAAGTTTTTTTGTAAAAGATATGAAAGGAATCTTTTGTCGTTTTTCATACGAGGTACTTTTTGACTATTCTGACAAAAGTACGAAGAATGTTTTTTTAACTTATACGGCTTGAATGGATTTTTAAAACATTATTTCCAAGAAGCTTCCTTTACAAGTTTTCAAGTTTATTTTTAATCAACTTCTTTTATTTTAAAGTTGTATGACATGTTATGAAAGGAAAAATGTTTTTGAAGAAGAAAGGATATTTTCCTCAAGAATGGAGTTCAAGTGTTTTATCAAAATTATTTTCCATCTAAGATAATAAAGGGTTCTATTTTTTATCCCTATTATTAAATTTATTTGATCATGTTGTGATGGAATTATTTTTATGAATTCCTTTATCTTATATGAATTGATTTATGATGTCATTATGTTTCAAGAATCCCATTTTTGTTACATGTGTTATGCGATGATGTATGTTTTATGATTATGTGGCACACATAAGAAATGATTCATTATAAGATGGGTGGGACCTATATCTCCCTCCAATGCATTGGGTAAAGATTTTATATCTCATGAGATAGACAGGGCTGGAACGGTAGGTTATACCGGTTCAGTGAAACAGGACTGAAACGAGGGTTACTCGATTCAGAAATGGACTTTGTCCACTAAGATAGTCTTGGCAATTAGTCTTGACTAACAAGAAATGATTCTCTATGATTATGTGTGTATGCCACAAAGTTTCATGTTTTAAGTTATGATTATTGGGATTACTTTTTCACTGCCATGATTTATCCCATGATTATGAAATTATGCTCTCTTTTGCAGGTTATGATTTCCAAAATGTTATGTTCTTATGAATATGATGTGATTGATATTTATTTTGTTTACCCTTACTGAGCATTTGAGCTCACCCTTTTATGTTTTCTTTTCCCCAGGATATAAAGAAAGGTTTTAGGTAAAAAAAAAGGAAGATCTTTATGGGAGATTTTGAAGATCTTTCTCCACGATTAGAAGATTATAGTCCAAGTTTCCAAAGACACTAAACTATTACGGTCCTTGTGTGTGTGTTTTTGTAATGTACTAAGTATTCTTCAAAAGTAATGTAATGTCAATGTACGTCAAGATACGGGTCTCTACAGTTGGTATCAGAGGAAAGGTTTAGTCAACCTTTGGAAACTAGGATGCGAAAACGTTAGTGAGATCCCTAGAGATATTTCTAAGGTATGTCTAGGGATGTCTCTAAGGATAAGTATACGTATAGGTTATAGTCCTAGAATTTCTCTAACGATCTTAGAATTTAAACCTAAGATGTTAGATATTGAAGGTACTCCCCCTTTATTATGTTGTTTTCCCTAGCATGATTTTTGCCTCTCACACTATTCATGTTGGGTTTTAGAAAATGGCTGGAAACAAGATGATTCACGATAATGGAGGATGTGATGGACAATGGAATGATATTCTTCATGAGCAACCAAATGAAATGGGATTTGGAAGTCCAAAGATCATTATTATGCCGAATCAGCAATCTCATAATATGATCAATAAAGTAAAATTTGGTACGTTTCCTGACTCGGCTAATAAGAGAAAGATGGAGTTTCATGATGATCATAGAGGAAAGAAAGTTCAATTTCCCCTATGTAAATCATGTGGGAAGAGGCATCAAGGAGAATGTTTCAAAGGAACTGGAAGATGCTTTGGGTGTGGAAAAGAAGGACACAAAGCAAGTAAATGCAAAGGAAAAGGTTCAGTTAACAACATGGATGAGGATAATGGTATTGCTACGACATCAACAATGGTTAAATGTTTTAAATGTGGAATGTGCGGGCATTATGAAAACCAATTCCCTAAGGGAAAGTCTCATGAAGATAATCAGTATGGTCGTACGGGAAGTATTTATGTGGATGATGATGAAGAGACTACAAATGATATGTGAGATGAAAGAATTGTTGAAGATCGGTCAATGGTTTAAGAATGTAGTGGAATGATTACATGTTTATCATGTGTAATGTTGTATAAGTAATCTCATGGTATTGTAGAACAAAGAGACATGTAAGGATTGTTACACTGTTGTCTGATTAATGTTACCAGTATCCATGAACGGTTATTCAGATATTTTTGGAATATAGATGATATGCGCATAATGAAGGGATAAGGAGAAAATTAAATGTTTGATAGTATTCATGAGCTCATGATTGATATAAGGACTAAGTGATATCATGGTTTGAGTATATAGAATTTTGAGGATTTTGGTATGTGGAAAGTGTTAACTTTAAACTGCATTCATGTTTTCACTAAGGTATTCAAGAGAATACATGATTAAGGCCTTTGAATGTTTGGAATGTGACCAACAAGACATATATATGGGGATTAACGATAGTATTAAATCTCTGGTAATCGTTTTCACTATGTTATGAGAGTGGACTGCAGTGTTATGGATAAGCCTAAAGATTGGAATGGATTATGTTGGAAATAAGTTAGTATTGTTTAAGGATCAAAGTTTTCTCAATATTATTGATGGGATGTTATAGTAATGTAGTTTTAGAAAAAGGACAACCTGCAGGACGGGCGACAGCCCATCGCGTCGGACAAGGCTGTAGGAATCGAACCCACAACCGAAGTGCGACTGGCCTTTATCGCCTACCACTGGCCTACAGGAAGTCCCTATTTAGTAGAAACTAGTTTTATTATATTAAGCAGTATGATATATGAAGTATAAGTCCATTTTAGGAACCATATATGATTAATCTCACTATAGATCGACTTATGAATATAATTTTTGCTAACCTTTTGTTTGAGACAGATGGAATGACCCGTCATTCTATCACATGATCTGCTAACACTTCATGAATAACAAATTCAACTTCATTTATTTAAGAGATGAAGTGGAAATTGTTCAAGGCATGAACAACAGTGAGATTGTACCAAAATAAAGTAAGTATTTATTCTAATTCAAATTTTCAACTTTAGGGAAATGATATTGAAAACCAAAAATGTTGTCCTAGTGATCTTATACCTGATGAATCAGATGGTACCTTATATCATCACAAATCTATGGATTTGTGATTACTAGCTTTTCCATAGCCATGTTCTCTACCACTCTCCATCAGAACATGATGGTTATATTTCTCTTCCATATCCATATTTTCACCTATGTGGAAACCCATTGATTAGTTTATTTGGGTAACCGTTACGTTTCATACTTTTTTTTTTAAAGATTGGTTTTTATATTCCTTTTTACGATGTGGGTTTCTATTAAATAAACTTTCGAATAGTAAACCATTTATAACCCCGACGAATTTCGAGGGCGAAATTCATTTTAAGGGGGGTAGAATGTAACAGCCCAAGATTTTATAAAAAAATATTCTTCTTAATTTTATTAAAGTCTTGTGTTGTACAACACGCATCCTTGACTTGCCTTGCATTACACGCAATCACGACCTTCCTCGATAGCGTGTGTAATACGCAATACCGAGTTTCACTAAACAACGATATGCTATTAAAATATTATTAAAACTAGCCGTTATGAATAGTAATAAACACTTTTTAAAAATCTGTAAATCTTATTTTTCAAAATGAACTTCTTTTTTGGATTCGGAGTATCGAATTTAGCCTAAGGTGAAATTTTGGTACTTTTCGGATAACTTTCATATTCTGATGAATAGTGAAAATTACTAAATTATAATTAAAAACAACTTTTTTAATCGAAATAATTAATAGTGATAAATTATTAATTTGAGTGGTTTTAAAGTATATTTAGAATATATTTTTACAATTTAATACAATGTTGGTCATTGGATGTAATTTCACATTTAAACCAGACATAATCAAGTGTCAATCTTTTGATAGATATTGTTTCTTAAAAACACGCTATTTGTTTTAACAGCGGGATTTAATTATAAAATTAATTAATGAAAATTCTATGATATGAATTTGGTAAAATAGACTTCATTTTTGAATTCGGAATATGAAATATAGCTTAGGATGAAATTTTGGCATTGTTCTGAAAAACAACAATTTTTTATGAATAGTGAAACTACTAAGTGGTAGTTAAAAAAATTAATTTCTTCATAAATCTTAATTTTACTACTTCTGTGAATGGAATTTCAAAAATCCGAGAAACACGGTTGATGTCAGTAAGTAAAATGTGGTTCAATGAGATGAAAATAATTTTTGGTGAATAGTAACTTTTTACTTTTTTTTACCACGGTTAATAGTAAATAGGGTAACTAAGGGTAAATATGATATTACTATTACCCTAACACATGTCCTAATTCTATTGGATAAGTGTAATGCGACCAAAAACAACCTTATGAATAAAATATGACCATTTAGGCCCACTTGGGTTAGATTAGGACATTTATTATTAATTTATTTAAAGAAGGGTTAAAATAGTTAAAATCAAAGTTTAATAAGTAAACCATTTTTAATATGGGGTTATACATAAGATAAATTCGTCTATAAATACTCATTAGAAATATAAAAAGATTTCCTACATAATGATATTTTATTTATAATTTTTAGACTTTAAATAAATTAATTTATTTATGACACAACGATGATGCAGTAATTACCCTTTTAAGGAAATATTAACCTAATTGATGTTATAAATGCTAAAATGAATGTAATTTGAGACTTTTTATGAATTAAAATAATTTTCTAGGTTACTATGATATATTAGTGTTGATTTAATCAACTTGGTTCGAACATATAATTCTGTTATGACTTTCAAAAAAATCATATATCAAATAGTGTCAAAATTGACACAAAATAGTTTTTAAAACAAATATTGTATTATTAATTGTTATTTTATTCCTTAAAAATCTACGGTTCGGCCAAATGACTTAGATAAGGATATATATATTAATAATAAACAATTTGGGGTTCGTTTGGCATGTTATAGTAAGTGTATTAACCATATAGTGAAAGAAAACAAAAAGACACGGTAAAAGTTAAATTATTTAACTTAGAGTTAAATCTAATTGATAAGGTTAAAATAATACCCTAAACTTGTCTAAATCCTATTGGATGATAGGATGTCGACCCATCCCCACTTTTGCTTCTAAATAAGACCCTTTGGAACCATTATAAACCGATTTTGACTTTAATATAAAATAATATTTTGAGTTATTCCTAAGGTGCCCCTCTCGTCCCTTATAAAAGGGTACCTCCTCCCCCTCCTCCTCACACCAATTTGAGCACCCAAGCTCGGCCAACCCCTGCCAAAATATCTTCTCCACTTCCCTAGCAACACCCTAGAGGTTCTGGTCTTCCTCAAAGACCAATTTTAGTGCCCTAAGAGGAGGTCTCAAAGAGGCGCTTCAAAGAAGAGGTAATTACCGTTACCAATTCTTTCATCTTTATTTCTTCTTCCACTTCTTCTTCTTAGGTTGTTTCATTATGAAGTAATAACATAAGTATCACTCATATACTGATATGTTATTATAAGTATGAAACAACCCTATTTCACCATCTATCCATCCTACGGAAAAAGAAATCACCGCGCGTGCGTACGTACGGAATACCGTCTCCACGCCGTGGTGTAATCTATTTTCCACCACCACCTTACATGGATGGGTATAATGGTGTAAAGAATAACTATACATAGTTATTACAACATAATATTGATTCTGATATATTTTATAATCCACTCCAATTCAATTCAATATTTATAGAAATGATATCATCGCTCGTGCGTACGTACGGACTACCGTCTCCACAACGCGATGAGATTCATTCTCCATGTTAACCATTAAAGAATGATTATAAAGTATATATAAGAAATAATAATGAAATATATGACATTATAAAGCTACTGGATTTATGTATATATATACATATGTATGTCATCTACTTACTTCCATTTCAAGACAATAAGGAAAGGAAAACAGCGTTCAGGCGTATGTACGGACTACCGTCTCCATGAACAGTGTTTTTCATTTTATTTATCTACCTATTATATATATATATATATACTGAATATATATGATATATAAATCATATTTTATATTCTGGAAGTAAGTAAATCATGATATAAGTAATAATAATGTCAAGAACAACAAGTCAAAACACCTACGATAAATGAAACGATTTTACCCAAAACGCTTCTTTAACATGGAATTTACAAAAGAACGGGTAATATAATGTCATAAGTGAACAATATATGATATAATAACAATGAATATGATTCTGGAATAAGTCAATAACATGATTTAAACCATTATACACGAGCTTCGGACACGTACAAAGCAAATCGGACCTAAGGTAAGGGAAATATCACAATCTCACTTTTATCTGAGATTGTATTTACTTTGGTAATTACTGGGGTGTATATTATCATCCACATCCATGTTCCCTCAACATGTAATATTATTTACATACTTCTACAATATTTTATATCCAATTTTACCCTTCTGTAAGTTTTTTTGTAAAAGATATGAAAGGAATCTTTTGTCGTTTTTCATACGAGGTACTTTTTGACATTTCCGACAAAAGTACGAAGAATGTTTTTTTTAACTTATACGGCTTGAATGGATTTTTAAAACATTATTTCCAAGAAGCTTCCTTTACAAGTTTTCAAGTTTATTTTTAATCAACATCTTTTATTTTAAAGTTCTATGACATGTTATGAAAGGAAAAATGTTTTTGAAGAAGAAAGGATATTTTCCTCAAGAATGGAGTTCAAGTGTTTTATCAAAATTATTTTCCATCTAAGATAATAAAGGGTTCTATTTTTTATCCCTATTATTAAATTGATTTGATCATGTTGTGATGGAATTATTTTTATGAATTCCTTTATCTTATATGAATTGATTTATGATGTCATGATGTTTCAAGAATCCCATTTTTGTTACATGTGTTATGCGATGATGTATGTTTTATGATTATGTGGCACACATAAGAAAGGATTCATTATAAGATGGGTGGGACCTATATCTCCCTCCAATGAATTGGGTAAAGATTTTATATCTCATGAGATAGACAGGGCTGGAACGGTAGGTTATACCGGTTCAGTGAAACAGGACTGAAACGAGGGTTACTCGATTCGGAAAGGGACTTTGTCCACTAAGATAGTCTTGGCAATTAGTCTTGACTAACAAGAAATGACTCTCTATGATTATGTGTGTATGCCACAAAGCTTCATGTTTTATGTTATGATTATTGGGATTACTTTTTCACTACCATGATTTATCCCATGATTATGAAATTATGCTCTCTTTTGCAGGTTATGATTTCCAAAATGTTATGTTCTTATGAATATGATGTGATTGATATTTATTTTGTTTACCCTTACTGAGCATTTGAGCTCACCCTTTTATGTTTTCTTTTCCCCAGGATATAAAGAAAGGTTTTAGGTAAAAAAAAAGGAAGATCTTTATGGGAGATTTTGAAGATCTTTCGCCACGATTAGAAGATTATAGTCCGAGTTTCCAAAGACACTAAACTATTACGGCCCTTGTGTGTGTGTTTTTGTAATGTACTAAGTATTCCGCAAAAGTAATGTAATGTCAATGTACGTCAAGATACGGGTCTCTACAATCATCATGTACAATAATGTAATATGAATGTACCAACTTCATAGGTAACCATAGTTTATATTAATAATTATACGTAAAATGGGTTTTCATCATCATACCTAAGAGTTTGGGTCTATGGTGTCAAAACATAGGGACAACAGTCATATACAATAATTATTAATCCTTCATGTGGATTGTATGTAAAATAATTTAGACTTACCTACACATAACATAAATTTCATGATCATTTTAAGGTAGTGGAGTTATAAATTTACTTGATGTTAAACTACAATAGTAATTATTCTTCTCTAGGATATGATTTCTCATCCACAATATTATTTCATTATACTGTAATCTTACTTTTTCTTTTTAAAAGAGATAAATATTCATTAATCTTTTCTTATAGTTATTTTAGTTTTTTGGATTAGCCTTTATTGAAACATAATTTCGATAAGAAATAGAAATATCTTCCATAATGTATCACATCAGTATAAATATTTTAAGAAACATAAATCATTATAATTGAAAAAAATAAATAATCTAATCAGTGTTGAACCATGATTTTATAAAAACATTAAGGGGATACATATGGAATAAATCTATACTAAGAGTGGGGTGAGTCATCATTAGTGGCATCAATCGTTTTGAAATTTTTAATCCCATTCAGTTTTATTCTTTTTCACTTGTTAAGGGGTATGGTTAACTTGGTATATCATTTAATATTTGGTCATGTGTGAATCAAATCCCAAAAAAACAAACAAAAATGGAACACATAATTGAAATGAATACCTCTAAAAAGAGATATTTCTATTACTTGTGTGAATGTTTGATGAAAATTACTATATATTCCTCGAATAGGTCATAAGAATCGACATATGGGAAGGCATAAAACACATTCAAAATCCCCAAGGGAAAGAGAAATGTGCCTTGGAATTTAATGTACTACATTAGGAATAATTTCATGAATTTTAATAATGTTGACTGTAATCTATCACAGAGGATATAAAATAAAATTAATAAAAAAATTTAAAATTTAATATTACTTCGAATGAGTGAGAGGTATCAAAAGGAAAATCCATATACAATAATATAAAACAAATAAGTCTCATAGATGCAATAATAAAAATTGTATAGGAAAAAAGAAAACGACTACAAAACTTCTCCATATTACATTTTGATTAATACAACATCATTTAACCACTATTACATGAACATGAATATCTTGAAAACCTACAATCACTAGGTAATTCATCTCCCCTTCCTATAAGTGACATGAAAACGTATAAAAACACCGATTATGTTTTTTAAGGGTGTGAGATTAATAACATCAAGGTATATCACCATGATTTCCTTAAGTATGAATTGATAAATTAATCAATTAAGATAAATTTATTAAAATAAATAAATAGGGAAAAAACTTTTAATAATATTATATAAGGCTTGTGAAATAACTAATATTTTTTTGATTTAAAATGAAGGCATGAAAACAATATTTTCGTACATTAATGAAAAACATGAATTAAACTGTTAAATAATATTTTGTATAGAACATGTTTATAAATAATTTTTTAAAAAGGAATCAAGTTCTTGTGCTAATGATAAAATAGTAAAAAATTACTATAATAAGTCTTCATAAGATAAATATGGCTAGAGCTCGATAGTATCCCAAAACATCATGTGACAATTGAATTTAAATCAATTGTGTTTTCCATCACTCAAGATCCCCATAATGTTTTTTAATGCCTTGGTATAGTTTAATTAGAGGTGTACCATCAGATTAATGCTAGGAAGAGCTAAAACATTATAGTTATGAACATGTAGGATAAAACCCTAATACACATTATCCAATGGGTTTTCACAATTTTAGACATTAAATTTATTTTATAGGATGTGATTTATCATTTAATGTTCAAATTTACCAAATCATCATAACATACCAAAAAACATGGAATATACATGTCTGCAAAATCTTTTTTGGCATAAGTCGATTTTATAATTTCATAATAGTATTCAGGAAATCAATAACACTCTCCTAGAAAATTTAAATTCAATTTTCTATGTAATCAATAATGAAAGAGATACACTTATAATAAATTTTCTTTTATGAAACAACCTACCAAATCAAACAATGGATAGCCAAATACATGATAGAACTAATAATCTCAAAGAATATAAACATCTAGATTTCAAAAGGCACCATTAAAACAAAATGGATATCAAAAACTTTTTTTTAACAAAGAATCCCTATATTCCATATCTATATTATTTTAAAAAAATTGAAGATATATAAGATCAATAGAATATGATAGAATCTATTTATCATAATTAAACATGAATAACTATGGAAAATCCTTATAAAAATTATACCATGAGTGAAGAGAGTAAATAGCTATTATGGGGGAGATTGTACCTAGTTTAAATATGGAGAAAATATGTTACAAAATAGTTTATATTAATCCATAGGAAAAATAGGGAAACCAATATATAAAAATCATTACTTATAGGTTCATGATATGAGTCATAGATTCACTATGTGAATCAATATAACTCATTTTTTTCTTATCCTAAAAGAGGTTCATGATGTAAAGAAATGCCACGCAACATAGAGATCTTAGACTTTATAATTCATGTACCATAATTTTTTGAATCAATTATTAATACCATAAAAAACATTAGTAGAATTATTATATAAATTTTAATGAGTCAATACACCCTGATGTGCAAAAAGATCAAAAAAATGATAAATATATAAATGGACATTTCATACATGAATGAAAAACCTTGATGTAAAAATCTACCCATGATATGTTTTATGTTCTCTATAAAATTATGCATAATAATTTTTTTTTTCAAAAAGGAGGTGAGTTAACAAATACATCATGACTGATTACCACTACAATATTTCATGAGAATAATTTCCATGTTACCATATCTCAAAATCCAATTAAAGAGATCTTCCATGTAGGCTCATGTCCTTATAATATACTATTTGAACAAGCTAAAGATAATATTTTTGTTCAAGGTATATAGTTAGGCCAAAATACCCACCAAAAATTAACAATGACATAGTTTTTCATGCTTTTTTTCATAAGATAATCCCCTAAATAATTAATCCTGGGAATATTCCTAGAATCATGACATAGTGGGATTGTTCACTTCATATTATATAGTTTAAATCCCTCCAAATACCCCTTATTCTATTATTTTTCTTCAATTTTATTTTAATTTGTAATTCATATGAATTTTTGGATTTAAAAAAATATTTATTAGTTCCATATAAGTACTATTTTGAATTCATATGTGCCTTAAATTTCTAAATTCAGCAAGAGAAAATATTTATAGGAAAACAATTACATATTCATAGTAAATTTCACTTTAAGAATTATAAAATAACAATAACAAATAAAAATATTTCCTAATACATTCATACAAAGTGTTATTCCTTATTCCACATTATTATAAAATTAAATTGATGAATTCTCTTTTATTTTATGTATGAATCTTGGTGAAAATATCATCACATATAAAACATATATGTCCATTTTAAATAATAATTACTATTTTTCGCATAAATTTTCTAGCCTATGTTATTCCGTATTATTTTCAAATCGAAAATAACTAGCATGAGTATCTATGAAATTTTTACTTTCCATGATATGTCATCTCTCGTTCCATTATAATATAATAGAAGATTACTAAAGAATCAATTTCAAGGAATGATTCAGATCTCACTAAATATGATTAATCACACAGATTGACTTCTTTCATAATATTGTGAGTATTTTGAGTGAATAAAATTTTCACATAAGACCACCTCCCACACTGTAGTGAGAATCGACATGTAATTATTTTATATACAACAGAGTCTCATCAGATGATTGGAAAATTCCATTGGATTTAGTAATCTATATGTGTGTAGAATGTTGACCCACATGGCACAAACTATGAACCAATGTTCTTCGATACCCATACTCATGAACTTATCTATGTAGGTTCTCTACTATAAAATGAATCTTATATATAACATCCGTGGATATTTGGTTTTTGTAGACACCCATAAGCTCATCTGTGGTGTCTCTTAATTCCCTTGGATACTGATGGGGAAGTTCTACCATATGTTGTATTTTCAGTATATTCTATTAAAAATAAACATTTGTAGAATATCATAAATAATAATGCTCACATAACAGAACGTATAATTTTAATCACTTTTAAAATTATCTCTAAATTAAAATCTACCTTCATAAAATTCCTATCAATTTCATTCGCATAATATAAATAGCCAAATTATATAGTTTTTTTATCTTCATCAACGATCTTGGGTTCATGTACAAAACATTCAATAACATATTCATTATTTACTCATCAATAAAGTAACAACAATCATTAATGATACCCTATATTCATTGATATATATTGGAAAAATACATTATATAGATAGTGGGATCAATAGTGACAGACCTAAAATATTAGTTTAGATTTTATATGATAAAGAAATAAAAAATACTCAAACACTTATATTATCAAAAAGGATTATTAAACAATGCCACAAAAATTTATTCTAAATAACAAACTAATATATATTTTTGTCACATAATCCCTGGAAATCATTTCTATATAGGATTTGGATCTACAGATCAATTTTATTCATAATTAATAACTATATTTCAATAAACATGAAATTTTTAATTATTATATAAGTCTTAGTCAATGGTAAAATAAAAAGAATAATTTTTTTAGTATAAGAAACATTTCAATAATTAATTATGTTCAAATCAATAAAGATTCATTAATAACCATATATAGAAAAATAGAATTCATAAAATGATGATGCTAGAATCATACACAGAATGGTTTTATAGAAGAGGGTTCAATCATGATTTCATAATATTAGGAAAGGATTTATGAATAATATAAAAATATTTTACCCTAAGAATAACTAATCTTCCTAATGCATTAGTGGAATAAATTATTTTTTTGGCTTATTATGAAAATATGAATGTCCAAAAAATAATAATTTAAATAAAGAATAAAATATATTATATTAGTCTATAATCATATTAATAAATAAATAAATATAAACCTCATGAAATTAAAATGAATTAAAGGGAATATATTTACCAATTACCTATTATAATAAAATAATGAAACATTATGATATTTCTAATTATATAAAATAGATCAATTATAAGATGATGAATATTATTTTCTAATATAATTATTGAAATATAATGAAGGAAAACATAGGTATAAATATAAGAGAACACTAGAGAAAAATAATAGAAAAATAGTAAGAAAGAAATATTTGAAAATACATTACATTCTTCTCTCATGATTCTATTAGATTGTTTCTAAACATAAAAATACTTTATTATGTCAATATTTTATATAAATTTATAATAAAAATATTAATAATTAATTTAAAGACCCACATAATTATTTTTAATTTATTATTATTGATGTTAAGTAATAATTTGATGTTCCATGTCTATATTATTCAATGTAGATAATGATATATTGTCACTATATTGTAAAAAAATGTATTTTTGTAATTTTATTTCATCATGGATTGATATATTAAGGTTTATTAAATTATAAAAGTCACACTATAAATAATTTTAATGTTTTTAAATATTATTAAATTGGAATTGATGAAAATTTATTTAAAATTTATTTAATAATTTTGAAATATTATACATATTTGACAAAATATATAAATATACACATCTACATCACTCTGATGATGATATCAAGTTAGGATGGGCATAAAATAATATAATATAGAAATTATTTCATGTGAACTATATAATAACATATGGGAATATTATAAATTTTAATTAAATATATAAATATATATATAATTAATTGTTGAATTTATTATGCATGTATTTATAAAACCCTTAACAATAAATATTTATAATTTAATTTATCTAAAATGGATATTAATTTTAATTCTATATAAATATAATAAAATTTTAAATGAAAATAATGACCTCATACAATAATGGTCTGGAATTATTAAAAACCATGTATTTTTCATAGATGTTAAAAAATCTGTTTTAAATAATACTATGTCCTATAGCTTAATTAACATTCTATATCACACATTAAGAGAATTGAGAGATATTATAAAAATATTATTATAATAATATTACAATTAAAATCATTCCATTGAATTAGAGGTACGAATAATAATAATAATATTTTGAAAAAGTATGTAAACATGTTTTATTAAATGAATTTTTTTACTGTATAATTTATATGAACTCAATTTTGAGTAAAGTATTTTTATACTTCATAAATATGTTTTCAATAAATTATATTCATTTATTTTTTTATAAGGGAGTTATATTTAATTTATAAAATTATTTTATATTTTAATTGATGTAATCAATATAAAATTTGAAATTATGAGGTAATTATTAATTTATGATGAATCTTATTTCCATTCTATTAAAAATAATAATATTTAAGTAAATAATAAAATTCTTATTTTTTTAAAATGTAATTTATCTTATTTAAATAATGAAATTTAAAAGTATCATTCTATTTTTATAGTATTTAAATAGAACATAATATAATTTTATTATACATATTCTAAATAATTGAAAAGTAATCAACATTAAATATAAATTTAGTATTCATTCAATTATATTCTTAAATACATTATTTTAAAACTATTTTTCATTTTTTTATGTATTACTGATAAAATTAATTTTTAAACTGATTAAAAAAATTATATCATGAAAATGTGAAAACATATAATAAATTGGGTTGTTCATGGTTGGTAAATATGTCGTTTTTATTTTTTATGTTTATTAATAGTAACCATGGTTTGTATTGTTCACTATAGTGATGTAAAAATTTTGTAGTCACCGATAAAAATAATTTGATATGGTCAAAAAATCTACCTGACACTTGAATTTACATTAAAAAATGAAATATATTCAACAATACAAATATTGAGATTGAATATATGGCCTCATTTTGGCTATTCAACTTTAATATTGACAATTATATTAAATTATCGTAAGAAAATTAGAAAATGTTTGTTCATTTCTTTTAAAAACACTAATATATTTTAATTTGGGAAAATAGATTTTATAATAATTTATAGAAGGTTATTTTTAACATATATTCGTTTTTTGATATAATTTTTTAAAATTTTTAGTGATGATGTAATTACCATAAACAATGATGTAATGTCGACACTATGTTCTTAATAATAGTAGAAACCTCAATTAAAATAAATTTTAGAATATTAAAATTAATATTTTTGGGCTGATTTTTTGTATCATATGTATTTAATTTTTAATATTAAATTATATAATATTAAATGTGTTTTTAATCAAATTCCAGTTATTTGTTATGGTATTTAAAGTCAAATTATATTTATTGTCCCAAAATTTATATAAATGATATTTTTTGATAATGAAAGTTTTAATAAATTATTAAAATTGGAAAAAAAATATATCGGTACAATGGGATGGTAAATGGTCAAAAATCACATCCATGTACCATTTTCCAATTATTCAAAATAGAAAAACATTTACCTTTACATATTAATTAATATGTTTCCATAACTAAGGACGCAACAGGTTAACGACGGGGCATAATCCTGATGATATGGTTTAAAATTGAAATCATACATTTTTATAATCTGTTGTTTGAAGTATTTTACAAATTATTTTTTACCAACATCATTTTGTTACAATTTTTTGAAACTAGGAATGATTATTGTTTATATTTTTTTATAATAGTTTTTGTAATTCCAAGTGCATCCTTTCCCTCACTTATAAAAGGGAAACTCTTACACTCTTTTATTACCAAATATTGATCACTATATCTTAGAGATTTTCATTTATAATACATTCATATATTTTTTATATAGTTCCTAGTGCTACTGGTATTTTATTAAAACTATATTTTTAAGAATTAGATTCGTTAAAATATGGTATCTCAATGAAGAGGTAACCATATTACCTTGATCTGTTGAACTTTATTTATCATTATACCTCATATAAATGTATTATATCAATCCTGAAATATGTAATTCATTATAAAAAAAATATTATTATTCTTTCATGAATATTGGATAAAAAATACCCCCCCCCTTTCCTTCAAATAGTCAATGATTGTATTAGTCATCGGTACGTGTGGACTAGTGCCACCATATGCCAATATGACATATATTCCATCCCTATCCTTAATGGATGGTTTTTATGTTACATTTAATAAATATATATCAAATTAATAATAAAATATTAACTAAGTAGATATAATATATCACTTACCATCTTTTCCTTTAGCCTATGAAAAAATGACAATAGATCTCATTCGTGCATATTGCCTTCCACCCCCATAAGGTGACGTTATACAATTTCAATGTCCAATATACATGGATGATTATAAATTTTATTCAATGCATAAAAATGGTAATTATTTCATTATTAGTGTTTTGGAGATAATTTAACCATGACCCCTTTCATTAGGGCCATCATTCCAAATTTCTTGTATGGTTATGAATTAAACTACCTCAAAAAATCCAACATGAAATTCACTGATTTAATAAATATATAATATTAGGTAATAAATTAAATATAAAGGATAATAACATGGTAATACACGTAAATTTTCCCAGGAATGTATGAAAATAATATATGTTTATTATATAAGATATATAGAATGTATGTGGTGAGTTGGATATGGATTAAGGTATTTCATATCTCAATTTCAATTCATTTGGTTATATTTTATCCTCAGTTCTTATGTTATGTTACGATTTATTTTATAATGAAATTTTATTTTTTAGGTATTTTCAAATTATTATTATTTATTTAAATTGGTTGCACATATTCACTTCAGTTTTTATATCACACATCAATATTATGATATCTATAAGGATTTTTCATCTCTCGATTCATTATGTGATATATATGGAATATTCAACACTTTTTATATATGATTACTATTTATAATAATTTTTTATAATTTATATTATAATTATATGTATATTAATGGTATTTAATGTTTCTTTTAATAATATTTATTTTAATGTTTTATGATTCAAAATATACCATAGTTGTAAGTTTTTATTAAAAAATATAACCTTCATTCAGTATTGTTTATGTTTACATTTTTATTGATGTAATTATATTTCCATTATATATTAAACCCCATAAATTATAATCTCCTATAGTTATTTCTAGAAATTACTATTTTTATCATTCATTTTACTCACTCATATTACATAATATTCTGAATCAACATTTTTATGTAAAATGGGTTTTTTTAATTTTTTACTAGAATCATATTCCTCCATGTCAATATTTTATTTCAATAATATATCAAATATTATATAATTATTAATTAAATTATTTTTTACCTTGTATTTGGTTTCCAATTTTTTTTTGAAAAAAGTATATTCTCACCGTTTTCGAAAAAAGTAAAATTTAACCAATGGTGTGAAGAAAATATTTTTTAAAGCATACCACACTGACTAGTTCACTAACTATAATGATAATTCTTAGTCTTTAAGATTACTTCATTGTTTTCTATGGTTATTTTCAAATAATTTCTTTTTACAAATCAACATGCCATTTTTAGATTACAAATAAGTGATTTCAAAATGAGTGGGTATTTTAATCATGTAAAGTTATGATAATTTTTTGAAATTACTTTCACATATATTAACACACATTGCAGAGTCTTATAATGTAATGATCAAATAATATAATGGTTTCATCTTATATTTTTATCTATATTCTTATTAATCAGTATCATTTGGATAGGTATTTAAATTTTGTATGTTGGTTCATCCAATATAGATAGTTAATTATTATTACACTGTGGTGTTTATGTTTCATTTATTATTCATTTGGTAAATTAATTATAGTTATTAATTGATTTATTTGGACCAAAAAACACATCCCATTGATATATCGATGGGTTTCATGAGAAAACAACCATGTGTATTGTGTGTATGTCTGCATGATTAATTATGATGCCTTGGCATGATGGATTGATGGTATGTTTAGGACGTATATATAAAATTCCTTGATAATATTATTATGATGTTATATATATTAAATTCTATATTTATTGAATCTATTATTATTACCCATTTTATTATTAATATTATAAATTTTTCCATAGGTTTTTTTACCATTTCCGGTTTGTAGTTACATAGAATAATTGTTTTTTAAAATGAAACACTAATAATCATTTATTTGTTATATTTTATTTTATTTGAATATATAATCTTATAGATAATGGTTTATTTCCCATATTTTGTATAACTATCTATTAACTACCCAGGAAGGTGAGTTCTAATAATTTGAAACTTTCCAATCAGGAAGTCTCTCAATCTCAATGGGAACCTGCTGGTGATTTTGATTGTGGAAATGATATGTCATATTATGAGTTTTAGTCATGTCATCTGATGGATGAGGACATTCCTTTTTGTTTGATCTTTTCCACCTTGTTCTTTTTATTTTATTTTAATAAATGGTCAGAAGCTCTTGCTTCTGACTAGACTTTCTGAGTATCTCTTGGATACTAAAAAGGGATCCGTGAATGATTTCGAGTATATAATTAAATTAATAATAACATTTTATATCAATTTTTAATGATTTATTTCATGATTTAAAATGAAATGTGACATTTAAATATCTTTCCAGTTTCATAATATTACAAAACTACATGATCCTTCATGATTATGTCCCCTATGAACTATTATCGTGTATGAAAAAATCATATGATCTACGATACTGGATTTGGTGGATTACAATTAAAATAAATGTATGTTTAATGGGACCCTTAGGAAATATATTTCAGGAATCATTATTAGAGAGAAAAGGCAAATGATTGATTCAGTGGATAAGTCTAAGTATATTATAATATCATGATGATTTTAAATTCTTAGATTTTGTGGCTTTTATTGTAAAAATATACATTTTTGGACACTTCAATGTGGATGTCATTGAGGATAAGATGTACCTTTGGATAAATACATTGAAATGGTCGTTTAGTTATAGACGTTATCTTCTAATGGAAAACGATGTGTGGAAAAATAACTGGCCATCTAGATATACACTCAATGGGATATTCTTAGTTTAATTTTTTTTTCTTTATGGACCATTATAATGAATGAGTAGAGATAACTTATGGAATATGATAAAATTCTATTGTGATATGTTGTAAAACTAATGTATGATGATTTTATATACCTATGGTTTTTTATATGTTTAAAACATATATACACCTTTGAGGTTTTATTTGATAACGGTATAAAATTATATTATATTTTAATAGATATTTATGGTAATACATAAATTTTTTGTCAGAATATGACCTTTGATGCTGATTTAATAATAGTTAAATATAATAAAAGAGTTATTACATTTTGAGGGGTTATTTTTATCATATATAGAACAATGATATGTAAAAAAAATTTGGTTACTAACTTGTATAAATAATTATTGAGAAAGTTAACTATATTGGGAACATTATAGACTTATGTTAAAAAATTTAATATTTTTTATGAAGAAATTTTATATGAGTAATAAATATTTAATTGATTAATTGATGAATATATCAAATTATTATGGATTTATTTGAAATTTTTTATTTATGTAAATTATTAATATATTATAAATATAGCATGAATAGTGCATATAATTTTTTTGATGTGACTTTATGAGTGATTAATATAGATTGGAGATAAATTTCAAATTAATATCAAAAGAATATGTTGTTAGATATCTCAAATTTTTGGGTTTTCAAAATGTTCAAGAATATTTTAAAGAGTATTATGGTTATAAACATATGGAATTATTAGTGATGAACTATAGGATTTATTGTTGAGTATTTAGAGATTAATGTAATATTTCATTATATGATGGTTTATTCAAATTGGATTTTACATCATGTTATGCAAGGAATTTGTGGTTTTTTCTAGATATATAGGGGATGAATTATTATCCTTACTAGATTTTATAAGTCAATAATATATAATTTTAGTGACTCAAAAATGAAAATTCTACATTAATAATAATTTCATGAAGTAAGAGATGAGATAGAATTGCAAATTTATCGATTCACAAACAATAAATGAAATTGTTATTTTGAATAGAAAAGAAATAAAATATGTATATCTTCACATGTACTCTATATTAATTGAAAAGTAATCCCTTATCTCTAGGAAAAATATCCTGATATAAAACAATTATCTTATTACATTATGTTTTCATAAATTTTTTGTCATCAATAACCCCTTAACAATTTATGGTTTTATTGTTAATGTTATCCTCATGATCATGTTCATTATCCGTCATTAATATTCTTAACATTTTATTTTCACCTCTATGACTATATTTTTACATATGAATACTGTTATCCTTTTAGGGGAACATGATTATATGTTATTTTAGGTGACTATAATATTTCATTATTTTTTATAGGCTTTTTTATTATCATTTTGTAAAATAATGGTTTTACATAATGGTAATTTAAAATATTGTACATTTTATTACTGAAATAATGTTGTCAGTATAAAATTTATTTAAAGGGTTATAATGTTGAAGAACAAAAATTTAGTATTTAAAAATACAATGCGTGATATCATTGTTTACACATAACATTGGACTTTAAACAAATTATGATATACTAAAAAAATTATTTTTCACATTATACAATTACAGCCTAGCTGTTACATTAGCGATATGAATATGAATAAACCAATTATGAAAAATACTTATAAAAGATAAATATAATGATAATTAATATGTTAATTCATAATAATAATATACTCAATTTTCATTACAGTCAATTTATGCTTTAGTAAATTATTTTCATAAAATATTGTTTTTATTACACTTTGGGGTTAATCATTATAATTAATTTCTTCCATCAATAGAAATTTTATTTGAAGGAATTAATTGAATTTTTCATATCATCATTTGAATAATATCCATAGGTGATTGTTTTCTGTTTTTTTTTCAAAAACAATTTACTTTTTCTGAACAGTGAAAAATAAGGATTTTTATAAAACTATAATTTATTTCAATTAAATCAAAAAAATTCAATGTAATATTATATTTAGGATTTCGTTTTAATGTAAAAAAATAATAACTAAGTATAATATAAATAATTTTTTTGAATAAAAATTATATCTAATTTGGGTATAAGTTCATTTTTATCATAAAAACACAATTCTCTAGAAACTATTTTTCAGTGAAATTTTTTTATTCATATTAAAATTTTTATCATATAATTATATAAATTGAATATAGAAAATTGATTCTATATATTTAGTTGTTTGGTTCAAATTATTTCAATATTAATCTTTTTTACATTTTGAATAGGAACCATGGTTATTATATTTTTGCATGATAATGATTAAATTTGGTAAATAGGGTTAAACAAATTTTCAATGGGTTTAAAAAATCCCAAAACATACCCTTATTTTATTGGGAGATATTAATTCAAAAAAATACCCTCTTAATTATAATATTTGTAACATTTATACCATTTTTCATAATAATGAAATTTATATTATTCTAGGTTAGAGAAATTGAAAAATGTGACTCAATTTAATTTTATGTCTATAATATATTTCAATTGATAAAAAAGATTCAATGAATGATAATAAATTGTTAAATATAATAAAATTGATTTTTTATAATGATGTTAATCTATTTTTTACTTTTATTAATGATATAATTACATCAAATTTCGACATATTTATAATACAATTCTTGTTCATGTAGATGAAAATCAAGGTAAAATATTTTAAAAAATAAAATTAATTTGTTGGGAATGAATTATGATATTACATGAATTTCATACATAATTATAAAATTAAAATATTTTTAATTTTTTTTAACATTAATTACATTACATTCAGGATTTCATTGATTTCGAATTAAATGAATACTCTAAAAATGACTTTAATTATATTTTAAGTTAAATTATTTTAATTAAATTATTTAGAAATAGTATAAATAATTAATCTAGAAATGTGGAATGGGAGATGGTTTAAGATTTCTTATGTAGGAAATCTTATAGACTCTTTAAACCTTATAATTAAATTTCTAACTGTTATTGTCTAAAAAAAGTGTTACCTTGGTTAAGGTTAATAAGGGTTATAGAAGGGGTTAAACCAAAAATTATTTGATAAATTGTAATTTATACAGGTCTAAATTTTACTCAGTCTAAGAATTTTGAAATTTTCATTTCTTACCATTTAAATTATATACATTGTTTTTTCAATTTTCATTATCACTATATATATTATATGTAAATCTTCAAAGTATTTTGATGTGTGTACTTTTCCATACTTATAAATGGTCACATCCTCTCCTCCATAATTCAAAATTTTTGTAGCACTATTACATGGCCAAGGCCTATGTAAATGACATCCTAGATAACTTATCAACTTCATTAATATAATGGTATTCTACTAATATATATGAAACTCAATTCTAAAATATGATTTCCATTAAATAAATAAATATGTTTGAGAACATTCTCCACATGGAAGAAATAACATAAATGAAATCATGATATATTTCAATAAAATATTAAAATAAAATTATTACCATTAATAAAGGAATACATTGAATAAGTTAGAATTTATATGAGTAACTATTTTATAAATTTTATTTATATTGAAAATAAATTATTCTTTTAATATGAATGACATTCAATTACTAATATTAAAATTGATAATGTAGTCATTTATTGCTTAGAAATTTATCTTCTAAAGAATTGTCTTTTATTTGATACAAATTTAAATTTCGGGAAAAAAATGAATAATGATAAATTATTTTTTTATTAATAATTGGTGAAGAACAATTTATATGGTAAATGACATAAAAAATTACTAATAATAGTTAATAATAGGAAATGTCATTTTCCAGATATAAACGTTTGTAAATTATATTTAAAGATATCATTAAAAAATATTTAAATTCCTTAAATATTATATAATAATAATGAAGTGTTTTTTAATTCGATGTCTCTAAATTGAAATTGTATTTATTTTAATGTTTTTTCTGCAAAGAAATTTTTTTTGGAATTATTCATGTTTGATGAAACTTGTAATTTCTATCACATTTCTGTCATATAAGAATGCAATATAAATTTATAACTCCTTTTAAATATTAAAATAATTATTTTTGGAAAAATATTATTCATTTATCAATAGTATATGAGACAATAAAATCCATTTCCATCATTTTTAGAGCTATTTTGAATGGAAATTTAATAAAAAAACAAAACTCGGTCCCTTAATTGAACATGCTATTTCCATGGGAGTTTCTGTTTTACATTGCTGCCTCATATCCATAATAGTTTTATATAAAGAAGTTGATTTTATTAAAATTTATATCAAAAATAGTTTTTCATTATATATATATATATTTAATTCTTAAAGTGTTATTTTCTAAAAATATATTTTTATGTGTTTTAGTGTATTTAATTAAAAAATAACTTTTCACATTATTATAAATTATATTTCATCAAATTATATCTAATTTTTATACTAGAAAAGTAATATTATGTTAAATGATCAATCATAATCATTTTCATTAAAATCATTTAATAATGTTTTTAAATTGATTATAATGTTAATGTAACTATGGGTAAAACGATAAAATTAAAAAATAATACCTAAAACACTCATTGTATCCTTAATAAGGAGTGGTTGTATCCTGACCCATCTGGGTGGGGCTAGTGTAGTGACAACCCCAAGCCCGACTCTAATAGGCCAGGGGATTTCGACTAGCACTAAGTTGGCATATCTCTCAAATGGGAGGCCATAATCGAAGTACCTATACACATGCACACTTCTCCATGCACACAAATATAAAATAAAGGAGAAACCCCCATCATCATGCATGCAAGACACTAAATGTAAAAGTAATAAAAACAATGTTAAACCAACATGTAATGTGTAGTACTGCAAACATGGGCCTAAATACAAGCCCAAAAAGAAAGGAAACAACAATGATCGATATGAAAATGATGGTATTGAAGTTGTAGTAAAAATCTATTGGTAACGCCACAACCCATCGGATATCACAAGGAATGTTTTGGTCCAATCTCTAGTCCTTATCCACCTATAACTATATCAAATCATTGATCATATGTACAAGACACAACACATACATGCAATGTATGTGTAATGTTAAGTAAAACAATACTCAAGAGGACTCCCCAAAACCACAAAATAAATACACAAAGAAAATAACGGTCATCTCTACATAGGTTTATGCCCAAACATTTTTCTAAGAAACCCATATATACTCATAAGTAGGCATGAAAAAATCAAGGTTAAGTCAATGCCAATAGTCAATCATAAGACTCCACAATCCTATGGCCCACCCAAAGAGGAAACACTAGTAAATGCTGATGATATACAGATAGGGGATTCTGAATAATACCGTGAACCCAATTTGTGTTACCCTGCACTCTAGGTTATTCTCAAAGAATTCAGCAAACCCTACTGTGTAGCACATAAAGGAGGCGATTCAGAAGAATACCATGAAACCTACGATATGTCCAACTAGATGGAGGATTAACCCCATTCACATGTATGTCACGTCAATACCCAAAAAACTCCATCTTGGGTGATAGTGTATCACACCAATCCCATTGAATATTTACAACTCTATCTAAGACTAATCACTCGAGGGTATTGCCAACAATACCATACCGAACCCTCAAGGGATGAACCAAAGGAGATGTTTTCAAAATTACTAGACTTTTCTAACAACCCAACACACCATCTAAAATGTGATACCTCATAATGAGGTTTCCAATTCCTTAAACATACTTTCAATTAGACACACAATTGGAATGTTATAGCCCTTTTTTAAAAAGGGGACAGTTGGGTATTGGTCTGGTCTGACCCGATTGGACCGACCCAACCAAACCATGTATGGGATCCACCAGACCGACCCTGGTCTATCGAGCCATCCTGGCCCCTATGTCTAACCCCCTAGGTCTAAACGACACACCTCCGGCCCCGCCTGCTGGAGTAGCCCAACCCAAGGCCCTAGGCTAGGCCAGAGGCCAGCCCTACTGGTCAACCGGGACCACTATAGGTGGCTGGTCAGATCCTTCTATGTTGTTGTGGCATCAGCATCCCCCATGTTTTCCCACAGGACATCGGACTCTAGTCGCATGATGTAGCTTGGTGGATGCATTCACCCACACCACCATTGACCATTACCGGCAACCCATGTCTGCCGACCCATAATAGCCACATTTATCTACCTTTGCCATACATCACTGCACACTACCTACCACACTATTGAAGTCGTCCAGCTGCATCCTTCTATATTCCACTTATAGCCTCCTTCCATGGGCCTCCTCTAGGGTCATGGCACGCAACTAGCTTGTGCCGCCTCCCTCATGGTTGCAACCATCCAACATCAGCTCTCTGCCATCACAGCCTCCAGTTGTGGCATATGTCTATTGTCAAAGTGGCCTCCACCTTGACAATGGATCACTTCTTTTGTGATGAAGGTTTCATTCCTAGGATGTTGCAATGATGAATCTAGATAAAATCAGAAGAAAAATGGAGGAAGAATGTCACATGAATACATGAAGTGGATGGATAGAGCCATGTATGTGTTGACCTTGATCTATCCACGTTAGAATTTGGAAATGGGGGAAAGTTGTGAAATTATAATCATGGATCAATTTAAACATGAATCAAGCTAGAAATAAATCTATCTAAACATGAATCAATTTCCAATTAAAAACCAACAACATAAATCCTCAACACAGATATACGTCCGATCCATGAACCAATATGTTGTTTCTGGATTAATTTTCATTATAGAGGATAGAATGAAGAATGAGTATAGAAACAAATAAAATCACACACCCTACGTCTAGGATGGATGAGTTGGTGAAGAACAATCGTGTTCGTCGTTCGTCGATCCAACATAGAGTGATCTCGATTCTCGAATCATTGTTTGTTACATTCCAATAGCTCCTACCATGCTTTCCTCTACCCAGATCTCTCATGATTGATCTAAGGGGTTTGACTTGTAATGTTATACCCCTGAATTTGGGTTTAATAATAAAAAAGAAACTGGAAATTCAATGTTTCGAGAAGAAAAGTATTTTTATTAAAAAAATTAATAGAGATTGTGTCCAAAATCTAAAATTTTATTTTGGCCCATTTTGTATGATTTTAAGCCCCGCCTAAGGTAAAGTACTTATTTTATATGCAACTATGCCATCAGATTTTTTATCTGGGATACTTTTTGGGAGTTATAAAAATTCAATGTTAGTTCCTGAGCATTTCTAAAATTTGAAGAGAGACTTTATTTGGGAAATTTATTCTAGGATCATTGTATCTCAAAATATAAATCACTCTTAGAATGTGGTCCCATTATTTTCCAAATTATATTGTTAAAATAAATTGGAAAAAATTCATGTTGTTACATTATCCCCACATTAGGGATTTACTTCCTTGATATCCAAAACAAGGGTTAATCAAAAAAATGATTAGGTTTTTGAGGACACATTTGTGCCTCCCACTTCTAGGTGCTCTTCTAGAGGTTCATGTGCTACCACCAATTGTGTGGTAGAGGTATTGACTTCCCACGAAGGGTCTGATCCTATCGATCCTAGATCTATACCGGGAACTCCACATACATCTCCTCATATTCAAGGTCCATTACCCCCAGTTGATATATTGTTATGGGTCATGCATGCTCCTCCAAAATTGTGACAGATGAAAGACATCATGTACCTAAAAAATTGTGGGGGAAGGGCTAGGCGGTACACCACCACACCAACTCTACTCAAAATATTAATGGGGCTAATGAACCTCAAGTATAACATTTCCCCCCAAAAAAATCACTACAAACACTATCTAGGTGTGACCCAAAGGAAGATACGACCCCAATCCTCAAACACCAAGGGCCTCCATCTTTTATCCACATAAGACTTCTTCCAACTTTGTGTAGTCCTCACCTGCATCTAAATGATCTGCACCTTCTTGGTGGTAGCCCAAACCAACTCTTGGCCCAGATGTGCTGAATTCCCGAGGTCCATCCAGCAGAATTGTGATCTTTAGGGTCACTCATACAAGGTCTCGAACGGTGAATTGTTAATGGTAGAGTGGTAGATATTGTTTTATGAAGACTCAACAGGAGTGAGGTGGTACTCCCGAATGTAATTGAAGTACAAGATTCATCCACATAGAATTTTCTCTAGCTCTTGGATGATCTTCACCATCTGACCATATGTCTGAGGATGAAAAGTTCTGCTCATCTAGAACAACATCTGAAAAGACTCATGTAAATTGTTCCATGTCTAAGAAGTGAACAGAGCGTCACGGTATGAAACAATCATCAATGGGACCCCGTGAAGTTGATGTATTACATGGATGTAGAGGTATCACATGCTCTCAATAAAACACTACTCCTGGATGGATAAGAGGTGGGATGACTTAGTTAGTTGGTCAATGATCACCTACATGGTATCTTTTCAATTGGATGTGCATGGTTTATCTTTCATGATGTCCATTGACATCCAATACCACATCCCTAAAGCACTACGAGTGGCTGCGTCAAGCCTCCTATAAACTGGTACTCTACTTTAACTTGGTGACAAGTGAGGCACAATGAAACGAATTCTACCACAGCCTTCTCCATCCCTACCCAACAAAAATGGATTTGGATGCCCTGGTAAATCATTTCCACTATAATATATACTGATAGGGGGGATGGGTGCATGTCCCTCATGACCTCCTCCTCCAACACTACTGGTATAACCATGTTCCCTATAAAGATAAAGATGAGCTCCCCACCTATTGAATATTTGTAATGGCCCAGACCTCTCCGGCCAATTCCTTTGTTAAAAAAAGGGGCCACGAAGTGTTCTAGAGGGTAAAATGGACTTTTCCCACACTTTACAGAATTTTGAAACTAGACGCCATGTATTTTGAGTACAGGCCATATACCCCCTTGCCGGGTATACCCCATGTTGATGGTCGTTTCCTTGCCGTGTGAAATAAATGGGTACAAGACATCTGTCCAATACTACAAGCCGTGTAGTCTCTCTCTCTGAGTACGAGTTACTGTGTGATGACCAGTCAACGTCCATGTTCCATGTTGGAGCCATGTGAAATAAATGAGTACACACCGTGAGTCCAAACTACACGCCGTGTAATCCTTCCCTGCGTATGCGTTACCCTCAAACCGTGTGTTGACCAGTCAACGGCCGCGGAGCCGTGTTGGAAGTCGTGTGTTGACTGTGTGAAATAACCGAGTACACGCCGTGTACCATAAAGTACACGCCGTGTACTTTTTCTTTTCCCGCCTATCAAAGGAGGGGTCCCCTCCTCCTTTTCAACTCACCCCTCTCCTCCCCTTTCCTCTAAGCAGAGTTCTCCCAAGAGACACGAAGGCCCTTTCTTCCATAACTTCTTTGTCCGAGCTCCGATTTACGATCCGTCAACGGCCATGGGATCGTAATGATGAGGCAGAAATTCTGATCTTGGATCTGTTGTCTCTCCATTGGCCTTTCCCTTCCAACATCCACCCAGGGAGGTTTCTACGGGACCCGACATAAGTGACGGATGCCGACGGACATCTTCTAAGGTTGATCCAGGGGAGCGTTGCGATCAGAACCTATTGAGGTAGGGATCTTACCTTTGTCTCTCTAATTTATGCATCATGCGGGGTGGGTATCCTCTTGTTTTCATGAGAAACATTTGAAACATTAAATAAAGATAATAACTGGTAAAAAACGGGGATGGGGAAGTAGATATGTTTATCTTTATTTATCCTGTGATATTATGTTGTGAATTGAATAGGCTTATGCCTACTGAAAATCACGGTCATTTGGGGACTTTGCTTGCGCAATTAAATGTTTCCCTATCTTTCTAGACCGTTTTGTGGATGGAAACGTTTTGGAATGTGGAAATTGGTTTATCACGTAAAGTTGGATGTTTAAAATCTGGAACCCTTGTGTGATCACCCCAGTTAAACAAAATGGAATAATGAACATGTGGGTTTTGGCTTCATTACTGGTGTGTGAAAGGGAGGGGTGAATCTTGGGTTGTTATGAATAGAACAGGCAGCAGTACTGTGGTAAATGATGTTAATGGGGAGATGATGTGGCACAAACCTTGTTTTGTGGGTTGTTGTGGATCGGGTGGGCAGCGGGGCTGCGATAAATTATATTAAAGGGATAATGAGGTACGGTGCGGTTGTGGTTATGGTGGTTGGCAGCAGGGCTGCAGGGTTGGGTTTTAATTTGAACAAACTATGGTATGTGAATAATAAATAAAAGTGGAAGAGTTAATGAATGGTGGGTCATGGTAATGGAACAATATTAATAATCAATGGGTTGGTTGGTTGATAAGAAGTACATGGTTGTGTTGCTTGTGTTTTCCTAACTTGTTTTTTGGATGGCAATGATATGTTTTACGAACGATCGATGTGGTTGGTTGTTGATAGTTTCCCAGTATTTATGGAACTAAATAAACTAATTCTGTTGAAACGTGAAAACCTAAATGGGTTTGGGGTTGTTTGGTGTATGCATGCTTCGTAGTAGCGGTGTCGAGGAACATGCTCAGTTTCTCTGTTTAGAAGCCATATGTTGGGCTATGTGTTTGGTATACATATATATATTTGTATCTTTTGTGTTTTATCGCACCCCAGCCTTGTTGATCACTTAGTGTCAAACACTCCCATTTCATGGGAGAGGGTGTTCTTCACTTATTTACTAGCTCCTTCCTACTCCTTCTCCCCTAGGATCTGATGGATTGAGGCGACCTTACACTTAAGAATCTTCAGGTAGGTTTCCATTGGTGTGGTTTTAGACCAAGAATCTTAGGGGAGGTTCTACTGTTTCCAAAGAATCTTCGGGATGAGGCCCATGTGTGTGCGAGCGGGATATGTGGTTGTGGGGCCCAGGTGTGTGCGGGCGGGATATGTGGTTGTGATTCCCATGTGTGTGTGGGCTGGATACATGGTTGTGAGGCCCAGGTGTGTGTGGGCGGGATACGTGGTTGTGAGTCCCAGGTGTGTGTGGGCAGGATATGTGGTTGTGAGGCCCAGGTGTGTGCGGGCGGGGAGTGTAGAGACCCGAAGCTTGACGTACATGGACATTACATTACTTTTGCGGAATACTTGGTACATAACAAAAACACACACACAAGGATCGTAATAGTTTAGTGTCTTTGGAAACTCGGAACGTAATCTTCTAATCGTGGTGAAAGATCTTCAATATCTTCCATAAAGATCTTCCCTTTTTTTTACCTAAAACCATTCTTTATATCCTGGGGAAAAGAAAACAAAAAAGGGTGAGCTCAAATGCTCAGTAAGGGTAAACAAAAGAAATATCAATCACATCGTATACACAAGCACATAACTTTTTGAAATCTTAACCTGCAAAAGAGATCATAATTTCATAACATGGGATAAATCATGGCAGTGAAATGTTATCACAATAATCATAACTTAAAACATGAAACTTTGTGGCAATCACACATAATCATAGAGAATCATTTCTTGTTAGTCAAGACTCATTGCCAAGACTATCTTAGTGGACAAAGTCCCTTTCTGAATCGAGTAACCCTCGTTTCAGTCCTGTTTCACTGAACCGGTATAACCTACCATTCCAGCCATGTCTATCTCATGAGATATAGAATCCTTACCCAATGCATTGGAGGGAGATATAGGTCCCACCCATCTTATAATGAATCCTTTCTTATGTGTGCCACATAATCATAAATCATACATCATCGCATAACACATGTAACAAAAATGGAATTCTTGAAACATCATGACTTCATAAAACAAATCATATAAGGTAAATGACTTCTTAAAAATAATTTCCACAAAACATAATCAAATCAATGTAATAATAGGGATAAAAAAAGAACCCTATATTATCTTCGATGGAAAATAATTTTGATAAAATACTTGAACTCTATTCTTGAGGAAAATATCCTTTCTACTTCAAAAACATTTTTCCTTTCTTAACATGTCATACAACTTTAAACTAAAAGAAGTTGATTAAAAATAAACTTGAAAACTTTTAACGTAAGCTTATTGGAAATAATTTTTTAAAAATCCATTCATGTCGTATAAGTTAAAAAAAACATTCTTCTCGTACTTTTGTCGGAAAAGTCAAAAAGTACCTCGTATGAAAAGCGAAAAAAGATTCCTTTCATACATATTACTAAAAACTCACCGAAGGGTAAAAATGGATTTAAACAATTGTAGGTGGATGGAAATAATATTACATATTGATGAAACATGGATGTGGATGATAAAATACACCCCAGTAAATACTTACGAATAAACAATCTCGGATAAAAATGAGATAGTGATATTTCCCTTACCTTAGGTCCGACTTGCTTTGTAAGTGTCCGAAACTCCTGTATAATGATTTAAATCATGTTATTGACTCATTCCAGAATCATATTAATTGTTATTATATCATATATGGTCCACTTATGACTTTATATTACCCGTTCTTTTGTAAATTCATTTTAAAGTAGCATTTTGGGTAAAATCGTCTCATTTGTCATTCATGTTTTTAACTTGTAATTATTCATATGATTACTTAGATCATGATTACATAATTCCAGAATATAAAACATGATTTATATATATATATTCAGAATATACATATATAATAAATCAGTAAATGGAAAGAAATACACCGTTCATGGAGACGGTAGTCCGTACGTACGCATGAACGCTGTTTTCATTTCCTTATTGAATTGAATGGAATTAAGTAGATGACATACATATAAATAATTCCATTATCATTATTATGTCATATATTTCATTAGTAATTATTATATATACTTTATAATCATTCATGAATGGTTAATCATTGAGAATGAATCTCATCGCGTCGTGGAGACGGTAGTCCGTACGTACGCACGAGCGATGATATCATTCACATGGTCATGGAATTGTGTTGAAGTGTATGTATACTATTTCAGTATCAATATCACTTTATAATAATCATATTTAGTTACTCATTAAACCATTATACCCATCCAATTAAGTTGGTGGCGGAAAATAGATTACACCACGGCGTAGAGACGGTATTCCGTACGTACGCACGCGCGGTGATTTCCTTTTTCCGTAGGATGGATAGAAGGTGAATTAGGGTTGTTTCATATTTATAATAACATCTCAGTATGTAATTAATGCTGATGTTATTACTTTATAATGAAAAAACTAAAGAAGAATAAGTTGAAGAAGAAAGAAATTGAAAAGATCGGTAATGGATATTACCTCTTCTTTGGAACGCCTCTTTGAATCCTCCACTTAGGGAACTATGATTGGTCTTTGAAGAAGACCAGGACCTCTAGGATTATTCTAGGGAAGTGGAGAGGAGAAAATGGCAGGGGTTGTCCGAGCTTTAGTGCTCAAATTGATGTGAGGAGGAGGGGGAGGAGGTGCCCTTTTATAAGGGAGGAGAGGGGAACCTTAGGAATATCTCAAAATATTATTTTATATTAAAGTCAAAATCGGTTTATAATGGTTCCAAAGGGACTTATTTCGAAGATAAAGTGGGGATGGGTCGAAATCCTATCATCCAATAGGATTTAGACATGTTTAGGGTATTATTTTAACCTTATCAATTAGATTTAACTCTAAGTTAAATAATTTAACTTTTACCATGTCTTTTTGTTTTCTTTCACTATATGGTTAATACACTTACTATAACATGCAAAAAAACCCCAAATTGTTTATTATTAATATATATATCCTTATCTAAGTCATTTGGAGGAACCACAGATTTTTAGGAATAAAATAACAATTAATAATATAATATTTGATTTAAAAACTATTTTGTGTCAATTTTGACACTATTTGATATATGATTTTTGTGAAAGTCATAACAGAATTATATGTTAGAATCAAGTTGATTAAATTAACACTAATATATCATAGTAACCTAGAAAATTAGTGTAATGCATAAAAAGTCTCAGATTACATTTATTTTTGTGTTTATAACATCAATTATGTCAATATTTCATAAATAAGATAATTACTGCATCATCTTTGTGTCATAAATAAATTAACATATTTGATGTATAAAAATTACAAATAAAATACCATTCTATAGGAAATCTTTTTAGCTTTCTAATTAATATTTAAATAGAATTAATCTCATGTAAAACCCTATATAAAAAATATTTTACTAAATAAACTTTGATTTTAACTCTTTTTACTCTTCTTTGAATTAAATAATAATAAATGTCCTAATCTAATCCAAGTGGGCCTAAATGATAATAATTTACACTTAAGGTTGTTTTTGGTCGATATACACTTGTCCAATAGAATTAGGACATGTGTTAGGGTAATATTAATATCATTCTTATCCTTAATTACCCTATTTACTTTTAACCGTGGTAAATAAAAGTAAAAAGTTACTATTCACCAAAAATTATTTTCATCTCATTGAACCACATTTTACTTACTGACATCAACCGTGTCTCTCGGATTTTTGAAATTCCATTCACAGATGCGGTAAAATTACGTTTTATGAAAAATTCAGTTTTTTTAACTACCACTTAGTAGTTTCACTATTCATCAAAAATTGATGTTTTTCATAACAATGCCAAAATTTCATCCTAAGCTATATTTCATATTCCGAATTCAAAAATGAAGTCTATTTTACCAAATTTATAACATAGAAGTTGCATTAATTAATTTTATAATTAAATCCCGCTGTTAAAACAAATAGCGTGTTTTTAAGAAACAATATCTATCAAAAGATTGACACTTGATTATGTCTGGTTTAAATGTGAAATTACATTCAATGACCAACATTGTATTAAATTGTAAAAATATATTCTAAATATACTTTAAAACCACTCAAATTAATAATTTATCACTATTAATTATTTCGATTAAAAAGTTGTTTTTAATTATAATTTAGTAATTTTCACTATTCATCAGAATATGAATGTTATCCGAAAAGTACCTAAATTTCACCTTAGGCTAAATTCGATACTCCAAATCCAAAAATGAAGTCCATTTTGAGAGATAAAATTTATAAAATTTAAAAAGTGGTTATTACTATTCATAACGGCTAGTTTTAATAATATTTTAATAGCATATCGTTGTTTCGTGAAACTTAGTATTGCGTACTACACACGCTATCGAGGAAGGTTGTGATTGCGTGTAATGCAAGGCAAGTCAAAGTTGCGTGTTGTGAAAGCTCCTTTTGGTGTAGCGTACAACACAAGACATTAGTGAAATTAAAAAGAATATTTTTCATAAAATCTCGGGGTGTTACATTCTACCCCCCTTGAAATGAATTTCTCCCTCGAAATTCGTCGGGGTTATAAATGGTTTACTATTCGAAAGTTTCTTTAATAGAAACCCACATCATAAAAAAAATACCAAAACCAATCTTTAAAAACGAAAGTATGAAACGTAACGGTTACCCAAATAAACTAATCGCTGGGTTTCCACATAGGTAAAAATATGGATATGGAAGAGAAATATAACCATCATGTTCTGATGGAGAGTGGTAGAGAACATGGCTATGGAAAATCCAGTAATCACAAATCCATAGATTTGTGATGATATAAGGTACCATCTGATTAATCAGGTATAAGATCACCAGGACAACATTTTTGGTTTTCAAGATCATTTCCCTAAAGTTGAAAATTTGAATTAGAATAAATACTTACTTTATTTTGGTACAATCTCACTGTTGTTCGTGCCTTGAACAATTTCCACTTCATATCTTAAATAAATGAAGTTGAATTTGTTATTCGTGATGTGTTAACAGATCATGTAATAGAATGATGGGTCATTCCATCTGTCTCAGACAAAAGGTTTGAAAAGTTATAAGTTCATCTTATGGTTAGATTAATCGTATATGGTTCCAAAAATGAACTTATACTTCATATATCATACCGCTTAATAAAACTAGTTTCTACTAAACAGGGACTTCCTGTAGGCTTGTGGTAGGCGATAAAGGCCAGTCGCATTTCAGTTGTGGGTTCGATTCCCACAGCCTTGTCCGACGCGATGGGCTGTCGCCCGTCTTGCAGGTTGTCCTTTTTCTAAAAAAAACTTCTATCCTTAAACAATACTAACTTATGTCCAACATAATCCATTCCAATCTATAGGCTTACCCATAATACTGCAGTCCACTCTCATAATATAGTGAAAACAATTACTAGAGATTTAATACCATCGTTGATCCCCATATATCATAAGATATGTCTTGTTGGTCACATTCTAAACATTCAATGTCCTTAATCATGTATTCTCTTGAATACCCATTGAACCTTAGTGAAAACATGAATGCAGTTAAACGTTAACACTTTCCACATACCAAAATCCTCAAAATTCCTTATAATCAAACCATGATATCACTTAGTCCTTATATCAATCATGAGCTTATGAATACTGTCAAATATTTAATTTTCTCATTTTCCCTTCATTATGCGCATATCATTCTTTTTCCAAAAATATCTCAATCACTTTCCATGGTTACTGGTACCATAAAATTATTGAAAACCACAATATACCAAAACATAAATATTCCAATATTCCACGATACTATATACAACACTATTTTGGAATCCCATTACATAAACACTTAATCATTCCACCACATCGTTGTCATATTCAACATTGCCAATAGTGATTGCATGTGACTTCGCTTTGTCCTTTGCCTTAAGTGGTTGCTCATGTTGATCATCACTAACCCTTGGATTAGGGAATTTATTTGGCATAATGTCCCATCTCCTTCCACTTGAAACATTGAAGTGTTGGTGGTGCTTTCTCTACAGTGTTTGCTTTGTTCACATCATTAGAAACCCTTTTTCCATTACTTCGACACTCAGCTACTCGATGACCTTCTTTTCCACACATAAAACATTTTCTAGTCCCTTTAAGACAATCTCCACTATCATTCGTTCCACACTTTGAGCATAAGGAAACATTCATCTTCATTTCACCATTATTCTGAGATTTCTCCTTGAACTCCATCTTTCGTTTCTTTTCAAAACCATGAGATGGATATGTAACACCAACTTCCAGTTCTACCTTCATAGCACAACGCACAATTTCTTCATAGCTACTGAAGTCTCGTATAGCTAATGCCCTTCGAAGACTTGGTTTTATGCCACTGAAAAATCGATCAACTTTACTTTCAGGTTGGATGATAATGCCAGATGCATACCTTGCAAGTCTTGTAAAATTTGCTTCGTATATACCAACAGATTCATCATCCTTCTGTTTCAGCTCAAGAAACTCCTTTTCCATCTTCGTTCGAAGAATACGAGGGAAGTAATTATTGAAAAATAAGTTCTTGAACTCGTCCCATTCCTTGGACTCAATTTCATCACTTTGCCTTGTATTCTTGATAAGATTCCACCATTGATCAGCTTCACCTTCCAAACGATATACTGCTAATATGACTTTATCATGTTCAGAACATTGAAGAACTGAAAATATCTTTTCAGTGGTACTGATCCATTGTTCAGCAACAAGTGGATCAGAAGACCCACTGATAGAAGGTGGACGTTGCCTCATGAAGGACACAATAGAATATTGTTCCCTTCTCTGCTCATTTGGAAGTCCAGAATGATTCATAGCTTCTGTAAGTATAGCAATAAGATTTTGCACTCCATCTCCCATAACATTTGTTTTTTCAGGAGGACAATCATTGCATTGTCCATTGCATTGATCAACACGGTTCCTTCGGGTTCCATCCATCGTCTAAAACCCAAAAAGAATAGTGTGAGAGGCAAAAATCATGCTAGGGAAAACAACATAATAAAGGGGGAGTACCTTCAATATCTAACATCTTAGGATTAATTCTATGATCGTTAGCGTAGTTCTAGTACTATAAATTATACGTATACTTAACCTTAGGGACATCGCTAGACATACCGTAGAAATATCTCTAGGGATCTCACTAACGTTTTCGCATCCCAGTTTCCAAAGGTTGACTAAAACTTTCCTCTGATACCAACTGTAGAGACCCGAAGCTTGACGTACATGGACATTACATTACTTTTGTGGAATACTTGGTACATAACAAAAACACACACACAAGGATCGTAATATTTTAGTGTCTTTGGAAACTCGGAACGTAATCTTCTAATCGTGGTGAAAGATCATCAATATCTCCCATAAAGATCTTCCCTTTTTTTTACCTAAAACCATTCTTTATATCTTGGAGAAAAGAAAACATAAAATGGTGAGCTCAAATTCTCAGTAAGGGTAAACAAAAGAAATATCAATCACATCGTATACACAAGCACATAACTTTTGGAAATCTTATCCTGCAAAAGAGATCATAATTTCATAACATGGGATAAATCATGGCAGTGAAATGTAATCACAATAATCATAACTTAAAACATGAAACTTTGTGGCAATCACACATAATCATAGAGAATCATTTCTTGTTAGTCAAGACTCATTTCCAAGACTATCTTAGTGGAGAAAGTCCCTTTCTGAATCGAGTAACCCTCGTTTCAGTCCTGTTTCACTGAACCGATATAACCTACCATTCTAGCCATGTCTATCTCATGAGATATAGAATCTTTACCCAATGCATTGGAGGGAGATATAGGTCCCACCCATCTTATAATGAATCCTTTCCTATGTGTGCCACATAATCATAAATCATACATCATCGCATAACACGTGTAACAAAAATGGAATTCTTGAAACATCATGACTTCGTATATAACGACCCATACTTTACATACATTGTTAATACTTCAAAATTGAAGCACACTTATTACAACATATGACAAAACCACAAAGGACCGTATAGGTATAGTGTCTTTAGAAACTGGGAAACATAAACAACTGGTTCATAAATCTTCTACAGTGTCTCCCATTTATTTCATCATATCTAGGGTCCCTTTTAGCATATTCTACTTAATATCCATCTTCCTGACCTGGGGAAAAGAAAACATAAAAGGGTGAGCTCAAATGCTCAGCAAGGGCAAATAAAGGAAATAAAAATCATATCATCTCTTTATCAAAACCTGCAAAAGAGATCATAATATCTTAACATGGAATAAAACATAGAAGTGAAAATGAGATCCCCATAATCATAACATAAAACTTGAAACTTTGTGTCATGCACACATAATCATGGAAATCATTTCTTGTTAGTCATGACTCATTGCCAAGACTATCTTAGTGGACAAAGTCCCTTTCTGAACCGAGTTCACTCCTCGTTTCAGTCCTGTATCACTGAACCGAAATAACCTTCCGTTCCAGCCATGTCTATCTCATGAGATATAAAATCATTACCCAATGCATTGGAGGGAGATATAGGTCCCACCCATCTTATAATGAATCCTTTCTTATGTGTGCCACATAATCATAAAACATACATCATCGCATAACACATATAACAAAAATGGGATTCTTGAAACATCATGACATCATAAATTCATATATGATAAAGGAATTCATAAACATAATTCCATCACAACATAGTCAAACCAATGTAAAAATATGGATAGAAACAGAACCCTTTATTATCTTAGATGGAAAATAATTTTGATAAAACACTTGAATTGAATTCTTGAGGAAAATATCCTTTCTTCTTCAAAAACATTTTTCCTTTCATAACATGTCATACAACTTTAAAATAAAAGAAGTTGATTAAAAATAAACTTGAAAACTTGTAAAGGAAGCTTATTTGAAGTAATGTTTTAAAAATCCATTCATGCCGTATAAGTTAAAAAAAACATTCTTCGTACTTTTGTCGGAAAAGTCAAAAAGTACCTCGTACGGAAAAACGACAAAAGATTCCTTTCATATTCTTTAATAAAAACTCACCTAAGGGTAAAATTGGATTTAAACTATTTCAAGTGGATGGAAACAATATTACATATTGAGGGAACATGGATGTGGATGATAAAATACACCCCAGTAAATACTTACGAATAAACAATCTCAGATAAAAATGAGATTGTGATATTTCCCTTACCTTAAGTCCGATTTGCTTTGTTCGTGTCCGAAGCTCCTGTATAATGGTTTAAATAATGTTATTGACTTATTCCAGAATCATACATATTGATATGATATCATATATGGTCATATTATTAGCTTCTTGTTAGTAATATTTCATTGTTACTTGTTACTCGGGTCTTTATAACTTTTTGTTCTTATGCGTGTTTTGTTGAATAAATTCTTATTCTTATCTTTAGATTATAGATAATTCATTTCCAGAATGGTATAGTGTATTATATACCATATTCATTCATTCAATTCATTTATATAATCATTATGAAATGAAGATCATGTAGAACGAGTCGCATCACATCGTGGAGACGGTATTCCGTACGTACGCACGAGTGATGATATCGTTCCTATGATCGTGGAATTGTATTGGAGTATATATATATATTATTTCAGTATCAATATTACATAATAATAATCATATATAGTTACTCATTACACCATTATACCCATCCTTGTAAGGTGATGGTGGAAAATAGATTACACCACGGCGTGGAGACGGTATTCCGTACGTACGCACGCGCGGTGATTTCATTTTTCCGTAGGATGGATAGAAGGTGAATTAGGGTTTTTTCATATTTATAATAACATATCAGTATGTAAGTAATACTGATGTTATTACTTTATCATGAAACAACTAAAGAAGAAGAAGTTGAAGAAGAAAGAAATTGAAAAGCTCGGTAATGGATATTACCTCTTCTTTGGAACGCCTCTTTGAATCCTCCACTTAAGGAACTAAGATTGGTCTTTGGAGAAGACCAGGACCTCTAGGATTATTCTAGGGAAGTGGAGAGGAGAAAATGGCAGGGTTTGGCCGAGCTTGAGTGCTCAATTTGGTGTGAGGAGGAGGGGGAGGAGGTGCCCTTTTATAAGGGAGGAGAGGGGCACCTTAGGAATATCTCAAAATATTATTTTATATTAAAGTCAAAATCGGTTTATAATGGTTCCAAAGGGTCTTATTTCGAAGCTAAAGTGGGGATGGGTCGAAATCCTATCAACCAATAGGATTTAGACAAGTTTAGGGTATTATGTTAACCTTATCAATTAGATTTAACTCTAAGTTAATTAATTTAACTTTTACCGTGTCTTTTTGTTTTCTTTCACTATATGGTTAATACACTTACTATAACATGCCAAACGAACCCCAAATTGTTTATTATTAATATATATATCCTTATCTAAGTCATTTGGCCGAACCTTAGATTTTTAGGAATAAAATAACAATTAATAATATAATATTTTATTTAAAAACTATTTTGTGTCAATTTTGACACTATTTGATATATGATTTTTGTGAAAGTCATAACAGAATTATATGTTCGAACCAAGTTGATTAAATCAACAATAATATATCATAGTAACCTAGAAAATTAGTGGAATTCACAAAAAGTCTTAAATTACATTCATTTTGGTATTTATATTATCAATTTTGTCAATATTTCATTAATAAGATAATTACTGCATCATCTTTGTGTCATAAATAAATTAAATTATTTGATGTCTAAAAATTACAAATAAAATACCATCATGTAGGAAATATTTTTATCTTTCTAATGAATATTTACAATCTAATTTATCTTATGTATAACCCCATATTAAAAATTATTTACTTATTAAACTTTGATTTTAACTATTTTAACCCTTTTTTAAATAAATTAATAATAAATGTCCTAATCTAATCCAAGTGGGCCTAAATGGTCATATTTTATTCCTAAGTTTGTTTTTGGTCGAATTACACTTGTCCAATAGAATTAGGACATGTGTTAGGGTAATATTGATATCATATTTACCCTTAGTTACCCTATTTACTATTAACCGCGGTAAAAAGGTAAAAAGTTACTATTCACCAAAAAATTATTTTCATCTCATTGAACCACATTTTAGTCCTTGATATTAACCGTGTCTCTCGGATTTTCGAAATTCCATTCACAGAAGCGGTAAAATTATGTTTTATGCAAAATTCAGTTTTTAACCTACCACTTAGTGGTTTCACTATTCATCAAAAATTGAAAGTTTTCAGAAAAATACCAAAATTTCACCCTAGGCTAATTTCGATATTCTGAGTCCAAAAATGAAGTCCATTTTGAAAAATAAAATTTATAAAATTTCAAAAAGTGGTTATTACTATTCATAACGGCTAGTTTTAATAGCATATTGTTGTTTAGTGAAACTCGGTATTGCGTACGACGCAAGCCATCGAGGAAGGTCGCGATTGCGTGTAAAGCAAGTCAAGCAAGTGTTGCGTAGAAAAAGATTCCTTTGATAATTTATATAACATAAAAGTCTCGGGTGTTACATTCTACCCCCCTTAAAAAGAATTTCGCCCTCGAAATTCGTCACTTTGTAACAAACAGATGAGGATACTTCTCCCTCATCATATCCTCAAGCTCCCATGTAGCTTCTTCAAGTTGGTGGTTCCTCCATAAAACTTTCACCAAGCGAGTGGTCTTGTTTCGTAGGACTTTTTCGCTACGATCCAGTATCTCTATCGGCTGTTCTTCATAAGAAAGATCTTGCTCCAGCGGTACAACTTCTGAGCTGAGTACATGTGAAGGATCTGGTATGTACTTTCTCAGGAGAGATACGTGGAACACATCGTGAACTTGAGAGAGATTCGGTGGAAGCGCCAATCGGTAAGCTACCTTCCCAACACGATCCAGTATTTCAAAAGGACCGATATATCTAGGGCTCAACTTCCCCTTCTTTCCAAATCTCATAACCCTCTTCCAGGGAGATATTCGTAAGAACACTTTATCGCCCACTTCAAACTCTAGGTCTTTTCTTCGGTTGTCGGCATAACTTTTCTGTCGACTCTGAGCTGCTCTTATGTGTTGTTGAATAGATCTAACCTTTTCTGCCATTTCATCAACGAGATCAGGTCCTAATAGCTTTCCTTCCCCAACTTCATCCCAGCAAGTTGGAGTCCTGCATTTCTTTCCATAGAGAGCTTCATAAGGAGCCATCTGAATACTGGAGTGAAAGCTATTATTATAAGAAAATTCTACCAAAGGTAGGTGTTGATCCCAACCTCCTTTGAAATCCATAGAGCAAGCTCTCAACATATCTTCTAGGGTTTGAATTGTTCTCTCAGACTGACCATCTGTCTGGGGATAATAAGCAGTGCTGAAACTCAACTCTGTATCCAGAGTATGCTGAAGACTTCGCCAGAACTTCGAGGTAAATATCGGATCTCGATCAGATATAATAGAAAGTGGTACTCCATGCAATCTTACCACTTCCTTTACATATATCCTGGCAAGCTGATCTAGAGAGAAATCCTCTCTAATAGCAATAAAGTGTGCAGACTTTGTAAGACGATCAACTATGACCCAGATAGCATTATTGCCTTTGGATGTTTTAGGAAGTCCTGTGACAAAGTCCATAGTGATGTTTTCCCATTTCCATTCGGGTATGGGTAATGGTTGTAACATCCCCTTAGACTTCTGTCTCTCAGCTTTAACTTGTTGACAAACCAAGCATCGAGAGACATATTCAGCAACATCTCTTTTCATGCCATCCCACCAGAAGTACTCTTTCAGGTCCCTATACATCTTCGTGCTTCCAGGATGAATAGAAAATGATGAACTATGAGCCTCATCCAGCAGCTCATTCTTTAATTCGGGGATGGGAGGAACGCAAACCCGATTCCTGAACTTTATTATCCCATCACAATCAAGGTTGAATTCAGGAACATTTCTCACCTTCTTTTGTAACTCGACATCTTCTTTCTGTGCTTATTTAATCTTCACATGTATAGATGGTTGAACATTCATTTGAGAAAGATAAGATTTTTCCCCTTCCATTATAATTCCAAGATCCATCCTTTGTAAATCCATAAATATTGGATCTTTTGTGATCCTCATCATGGATAAACTAGCATGGTCTTGTCGACTTAATGCATCTGCCACCTTGTTTGCTTTCCCAGGGTGGTAATGGATTGAGCAGTCATAATCCTTAATCAGCTCCAACCATCTTCTTTGACGCATATTCAACTCCTTTTGTGTGAAAATATAATTTAAACTTTTATGATCAGTATAAATATCACACCTTTCACCATAAAGGTAATGCCTCCAAATCTTTAATGCAAAGATTACCGCAGCCAACTCCAAATCATGTGTTGGGTAATTTTGCTCATGGATTTTCAACTGTCGTGAGGCATAAGCTATCACCATATCATTTTGCATAATAACACACCCCAATCCCTTCTTGGATGCATCACTGTAGATTACAAACCTTTCTCCACTACAAGGCAGTGTGAGCACAGGTGCACTGGATAACCTTCTTTTCAACTCCTTGAAATTCTCTTCACATTCCTCTGTCCAGACAAACTTAACTACTTTCCGAGTCAACTTGGTGAGTGGATTAGATAATCGTGAAAAATCTTTTACAAAACGTCGATAATAACCAGCCAAACCAAGAAAACTTCGGATCTCAGTTACTGTTGTTGGTCTTGACCATCTTTCGATAACCTCTGTTTTTGCTGGATCCACAGATATCCCTTCTTTTGAGATTATATGACCCAAAAATGCAACTTTTTGAAGCCAAAATTCACACTTGGTAAATTTGGCATAAAGCTTCTCCTTTCTCAGGGTCTTCAATATAATTCTCAAGTGATCTTCATGCTCTTCCTTGCTCTTTGAATAGACAAGAATATCATCTATAAAGACTACCACAAATTGATCAAGATAGTCTCTAAAGACTCTATTCATTAGATCCATGAAGATAGCAGGGGCATTAGTAAGACCAAATGGCATCACTATAAATTCATAGTGTCCATACCTTGTACGGAAAGCCGTCTTTGGTATATCCTCCCTTTTGACCCTAAATTGATGATACCCTGAACGAAGATCAATCTTGGAAAAGTATTGAGTCCGCGTAGTTGGTCAAATAAGTCATCAATGCGTGGGAGAGGATATTTGTTCTTGATAGTGATCTTGTTAAGTTCTCGATAATCAATGCAGTGTCTCATTGATCCATCTTTCTTCTTAACAAATAGAACAGGTGCTCCCCAAGGTGACGCACTAGGGCGTATGAATCCCTTATCAAGATTCTCTTGGGGTTGCTTCTTCAATTCCTGCAACTCAATTGGGGCCATTCTATAAGGTGTCTTTGAAATAGGCAAAGCACCCGGTACGAGTTCAATTGAAAACTCAACTTCACGATTTGGTGGAAGACCCGGCAATTCCTCCGAAAAGACATCATCAAACTCCCGTACAATGGGCATATTCTTAATTGTGAGTTTCTCACCAACCATTTGAGATAAATAACCTTCATTTAGTGGAATCAATACCCATAAGATGGAAGAAATTTCCACTGGAAGGTTATGTTCATCCTTGCATTGGTATACAATCGTAGATTGATCTGGAATATGAAATGTGACTTCCCTTCTTTGGCAATTGATATGAGCTCTATGTAGAGAAAGCCAATCCATGCCAAGAATCACATCAAATTCCACTAAAGGAAGGATCACAAGATTTGCAGGAATCACTTTCCCACAAACTTCGATCGGAGAAGAATTATAAACTTCTGATGCGATTGATGTGCCATTAGGTGTTGTCACAGCTAACTCAACATCTAATTGTTGAGGTAATACGGTGATACCCTTAGAAAATTTTTCAGAAATAAAAGAGTGGGTGGATCCAGAATCAAATAAAACATTTGCTACTTTCGAGTGGATGGTAAGTGTACCTTTCACCACATCGTTATCGTACTCCACCTCGCTGATAGAAATTGCATGTGACTTTCCTTTGTCTTTAGCCTTAAGAGTTTGTTGACGTCGACCATCATCATCAACCCTTGGATTTGGGCATTGATTTGCATAATTCCCCATCTCCTTGCACTTGAAACATTGAAGTGTAGCAGGTTCATTCTGTGTATCCCTTCCTTTGTTTGCATCATTAGACATCTTCTTCCCATTATCACGGCATTCAAATGCCCGATGACCTTCCTTTCCACATTTAAAACATTTACTTGTCCCTTTAAGACAACTCCCTCCATGTTTCTTTCCACACTTCGAGCATAAGGGAAAGTTCATCTTCTTTTCCGTGTGCTCTTTAGATTTTTCTTTGAATTCCATCTTCCTCTTCTTATCAAACCCATGTGACTGATGGGTTACTCCAATCTCCATCTCGACTTTGAGAGCACATCGAACGATTTCCTCGTAGCTATTGAAGTCCCTTATGGCTAATGCCCTTCGAAGACTTGGTTTTAAGCCACTAAAGAATCGATCGATCTTACTCTCAGGTTGGATAATAATACCAGAAGCGTACCTTGCAAGTCTTGTAAAATTTGTTTCATAGGTACCAACAGATTCATCATCCCTTTGCTTCAGTTCAAGGAACTCTTTCTCCATCTTTGTTCGGAGAATACGAGGGAAGTACTTATTGAAAAATAAGTTCTTGAACTCGTCCCATTCCATAGACTCAATTTCATCCCTTTGCCTTGTATTCTTAACAAGATTCCACCATTGATCAGCATCTCCTTCCAAACGATACCCTGCTAGGATGACTTTATCATGCTCAGAACATTGAAGAACTGAAACTATCTTTTTAGTAGTACTAATCCATTGTTCAGCAACTAATGGATCAGTAGACCCGCTGAAAGAAGGTGGACGCTGCCTCATGAAGGATTCAACAGAATGTTGCTCCCTCCTTTGTTCGTTTGGAAATCCTGCATGATTCATAGCTTGAGAAAGTTGTGTGAGCATGGCTACAAGATTTTGCATTCCAGCTCCCATATCGTTTGGTTGCTCAGGGGGACAATCATTGCATTGCCCATCGCATTCCGCATTAACACGGTTCCTTCGGGTTCCAGCCATTGACTAAAACCAAGAAGAATAGTGTGAGCAACACTAATTATAATAGGAAACCACATAATTCAAGAATAAAATTTTCATGCTTAAGGTCTTATCCTAGGTTATTCAAGGCCATTTCTAAAACACTAAGATTGTGTTCTATTCTTAGATTTATCCTTAGGGTTCTTACTAAGGGTTTCACATCCTAGTTTCCAAAGGTTGACTATACCTTTCCTCTGATACCAACTATAACGACCCATACTTTACATACATTGTTAATACTTCAAAATTGAAGCACACTTATTACAACATATGACAAAACCACAAAGGACCGTATAGGTATAGTGTCTTTAGAAACTGGGAAACATAAACAACTGGTTCATAAATCTTCTACAGTGTCTCCCATTTATTTCATCATATCTAGGGTCCCTTTTAGCATATTCTACTTAATATCCATCTTCCTGACCTGGGGAAAAGAAAACATAAAAGGGTGAGCTCAAATGCTCAGCAAGGGCAAATAAAGGAAATAAAAATCATATCATATCTTTATCAAAACCTGCAAAAGAGATCATAATATCTTAACATGGAATAAAACATAGAAGTGAAAATGAGATCCCCATAATCATAACATAAAACTTAAAACTTTGTGGCATGCACACATAATCATGGAAATCATTTCTTGTTAGTCATGACTCATTGCCAAGACTATCTTAGTGGACAAAGTCCCTTTCTGAACCGAGTTCACTCCTCGTTTCAGTCCTGTATCACTGAACCGAAATAACCTTCCGTTCCAGCCATGTCTATCTCATGAGATATAAAATCATTACCCAATGCATTGGAGGGAGATATAGGTCCCACCCATCTTATAATGAATCCTTTCTTATGTGTGCCACATAATCATAAAACATACATCATCGCATAACACATATAACAAAAATGGGATTCTTGAAACATCATGACATCATAAATTCATATATGATAAAGGAATTCATAAACATAATTCCATCACAACATAGTCAAACCAATGTAAAAATATGGATAGAAACAGAACCCTTTATTATCTTAGATGGAAAATAATTTTGATAAAACACTTGAATTGAATTCTTGAGGAAAATATCCTTTCTTCTTCAAAAACATTTTTCCTTTCATAACATGTCATACAACTTTAAAATAAAAGAAGTTGATTAAAAATAAACTTGAAAACTTGTAAAGGAAGCTTCTTTGAAGTAATGTTTTAAAAATCCATTCATGCCGTATAAGTTAAAAAAACATTCTTCGTACTTTTGTCGGAAAAGTCAAAAAGTACCTCGTACGGAAAAACGACAAAAGATTCATTTCATATTCTTTACTAAAAACTCACCTAAGGGTAAAATTGGATTTAAACTATTTCAAGTGGATGGAAACAATATTACATATTGAGGGAACATGTATGTGGATGATAAAATACACCCCAGTAAATACTTACGAATAAACAATCTCGGATAAAAATGAGATTGTGATATTTCCCTTACCTTAGGTCCGATTTGCTTTGTTCGTGTCCGAAGCTCCTGTATAATGGTTTAAATAATGTTATTGACTTATTCCAGAATCATACATATTGATATGATATCATATATGGTCATATTATTAGCTTCTTGTTAGTAATATTTCATTGTTACTTGTTACTCGGGTCTTTATAACTTTTTGTTCTTATGCGTGTTTTGTTGAATAAATTCTTATTCTTATCTTTAGATTATAGATAATTCATTTCCAGAATGGTATTAGTGTATTATATACCATATTCATTCATTCAATTCATTTATATAATCATTATGAAATGAAGATCATGTAGAACGAGTCGCATCACATCGTGGAGACGGTATTCCGTACGTACGCACGAGTGATGATATCGTTCCTATGATCGTGGAATTGTATTGGAGTATATATATATATTATTTCAGTATCAATATTACTTAATAATAATCATATATATTTACTCATTACACCATTATACCCATCCTTGTAAGGTGATGGTGGAAAATAGATTACACCACGGCGTGGAGACGGTATTCCGTACGTACGCACGCGCGGTGATTTCATTTTTCCGTAGGATGGATAGAAGGTGAATTAGGGTTGTTTCATATTTATAATAACATATCAGTATGTAAGTAATACTGATGTTATTACTTTATCATGAAACAACTAAAGAAGAAGAAGTTGAAGAAGAAAGAAATTGAAAAGATCGGTAATGGATATTACCTCTTCTTTGGAACGCCTCTTTGAATCCTCCACTTAAGGAACTAAGATTGGTCTTTGGAGAAGACCAGGACCTCTAGGATTATTCTAGGGAAGCGGAGAGGAGAAAATGGCAGGGGTTGGCCGAGCTTGAGTGCTCAATTTGGTGTGAGGAGGAGGGGGAGGAGGTGCCCTTTTATAAGGGAGGAGAGGGGCACCTTAGGAATATCTCAAAATATTATTTTATATTAAAGTCAAAATCGGTTTATAATGGTTCCAAAGGGTCTTATTTCGAAGCTAAAGTGGGGATGGGTCGAAATCCTATCAACCAATAGGATTTAGACAAGTTTAGGGTATTATTTTAACCTTATCAATTTGATTTAACTCTAAGTTAATTAATTTAACTTTTACCGTGTCTTATTGTTTTCTTTCACTATATGGTTAATACACTTACTATAACATGCCAAACGAACCCCAAATTGTTTATTATTAATATATATATCCTTATCTAAGTCATTTGGCCGAACCTTAGATTTTTAGGAATAAAATAACAATTAATAATATAATATTTTATTTAAAAACTATTTTGTGTCAATTTTGACACTATTTGATATATGATTTTTGTGAAAGTCATAACAGAATTATATGTTCGAACCAAGTTGATTAAATCAACAATAATATATCATAGTAACCTAGAAAATTAGTGGAATTCATAAAAAGTCTTAAATTACATTCATTTTGGTATTTATATTATCAATTTTGTCAATATTTCATTAATAAGATAATTACTGCATCATCTTTGTGTCATAAATAAATTAAATTATTTGATGTCTAAAAATTACAAATAAAATACCATCATGTAGGAAATATTTTTAGCTTTCTAATGAATATTTACAATCGAATTTATCTTATTAATAACCCCATATTAAAAATTATTTACTTATTAAACTTTGATTTTAACTATTTTAACCCTTCTTTAAATAAATTAATAATAAATGTCCTAATCTAATCCAAGTGGGCCTAAATGGTCATATTTTATTCCTAAGTTTGTTTTTGGTCGAATTACACTTGTCCAATAGAATTAGGACATGTGTTAGGATAATATTGATATCATATTTACCCTTAGTTACCCTATTTACTATTAACCGCGGTAAAAAGGTAAAAAGTTACTATTCACCAAAAAATTATTTTCATCTCATTGAACCACATTTTAGTCCTTGATATTAACCGTGTCTCTCGGATTTTCGAAATTCCATTCACAGAAGCGGTAAAATTATGTTTTATGCAAAATTCAGTTTTTAACCTACCACTTAGTGGTTTCACTATTCATCAAAAATTGAAAGTTTTCAGAAAAATACCAAAATTTCACCCTAGGCTAATTTCGATATTCTGAGTCCAAAAATGAAGTCCATTTTGAAAAATAAAATTTATAAAATTTCAAAAAGTGGTTATTACTATTCATAACGGCTAGTTTTAATAGCATATTGTTGTTTAGTGAAACTCGGTATTGCGTACGACGCAAGCTATCGAGGAAGGTCGCGATTGCGTGTAAAGCAAGTCAAGCAAGTGTTGCGTAGAAAAAGATTCCTTTGATAATTTATATAACATAAAAGTCTCAGGTGTTACATCGTAAAACAAATAATATAAGGTAAATGACTTCATAAAAATAATTTCCTCAAAACATAATCAAATCAATGTAATAATAGGGATAAAAACAGAACCCTATATTATCTTAGATGGAAAATAATTTTGATAAAATACTTGAACTCTATTCTTGAGGAAAATATCCTTTCTACTTCAAAAACATTTTTTCTTTCTTAACATGTCATTCAACTTTAAAATAAAAGAAGTTGATTAAAAATAAACTTGAAATCTTTTAAAGTAAGCTTCTTGGAAATAATGTTTTAAAAATCCATTCATGTCGTATAAGTTAAAAAAACATTCTTCTCGTACTTTTGTCGGAAAAGTCAAAAAGTACCTCGTACGAAAAGCGACAAAAGATTCCATTTATACATAGTACTAAAAACTCACCGAAGGGTAAAAATGGATTTAAACAATTGTAGGTGGATGGAAATAATATTACATATTGATGAAACATGGATGTGGATGATAAAATACACCCCAGTAAATACTTACGAATAAACAATCTCGGATAAAAATGAGATTGTGATATTTCCCTTACCTTAGGTCCGACTTTCTTTGTAAGTGTCCAAAACTCCTGTATAATGATTTAAATCATGTTATTGACTTATTCCAGAATCATATTCATTGTTATTATATCATATATGTTCCACTTATGACTTTATATTACCCGTTCTTTTGTAAATTCATTTTAAAGTAGCATTTTGGGTAAAATCGTCTCATTTGTTGTTCGTGTTTTTAACTTGTAATTATTCATATGATTACATAGATCATGATTACATAATTCCAGAATATAAAACATGATTTATATATATATATTCATAATATACATATATAATAAATCAGTAAATGGAAAGAAATACACCCTTTCATGAAGACGGTAGTCCGTACGTACGCATGAACGCTGTTTTCGTTTCCTTATTGAATTGAATGGAATTAAGTAGATGAAATACATATAAATAATTCCAGTATCATTATTATGTCATATATTTCATTAGTACTTATTATATATACTTTATAATCATTCATGAATGGTTAATCATTGAGAATGAATCTCATCGCGTCGTGGAGACGGTAGTCTGTACGTACGCACGAGCGGTGATATCATTCTCATGGTCATGGAATTGTGTTGAAGTGTATGTATACTATTTAAGTATCAATATCACTTTATAATAATCATATATAGTTACTCATTAAACCATTATACCCATCCAATTAAGGTTGTGGCGGAAAATAGATTACACCACGGCGTGGAGATGGTATTCCGTACGTACGCACGCGTGGTGATTTCCTTTTTCTGTAGGATAGATATAAGGTTAATTAGGGTTGTTTCATATTTATAATAACATCTCAGTATGTAAGTAATACTGATGTTATTACTTTATAATGAAACAACTAAAGAAGAAGAAGTTGAAGATGAAAGAAATTGAAAAGATCGGTAATGGATATTACCTCTTCTTTGGAACGCCTCTTTGAATCCTCCACTTAGGGAACTATGATTGGTATTTGAAGAAGACCAGGACCTCTAGGGTTATTCTAGGGAAGTGGAGAGGAGAAAATGGCAGGGGTTGGCCGAGCTTGAGTGCTCAAATTGATGTGAGGAGGAGGGGGAGGAGGTGCCCTTTTTTAAGGGAGGAGAGGGACACCTTAGGAATATCTCAAAATATTATTTTATATTAAAGTCAAAATCAGTTTATAATGGTTCCAAAGGGTCTTATTTCGAAGATAAAGTGGGGATGGGTCTAAATCCTATCATCCAATAGGATTTAGACAAGTTTAGGGTATTATTTTAACCTTATCAATTAGATTTAACTCTAAGTTAAATAATTTAACTTTTACCATGTCTTTTTGTTTTCTTTCACTATATGGTGAATACACTTACTATAACATGCCAAAAGAACCCCAAATTGTTTATTATTAATATATATATCCTTATCTAAGTCATTTTGCCGAACCGTAGATTTTTAGGAATAAAATAACAATTAATAATATAATATTTGATTTAAAAACTATTTTGTGTCAATTTTGACACTATTTGATATATGATTTTTGTGAAAGTCATAACAGAATTATATGTTCGAAACAAGTTGATTAAATCAACACTAATATATCATAGTAACCTATAAAATTAGTGGAATTCATAAAAAGTCTCAAATTACATTTATTTTTGTGTTTATAACATCAATTATGTCAATATTTCATAAATAAGATAATTACTGCATCATCTTTGTGTCAAAAATAAATTAACTTATTTGATGTCTAAAAATTACAAATAAAATACCATTCTGTAGGAAATATTTTTAGCTTTCTAATGAATATTTAAAATAGAATTTATCTCATGTACAACCCTATATAAAAAATGTTTTAGTAAATAAACTTTGATTTTAACTCTTTTAACTCTTCTTTGAATTAAATAATAATAAATGTCCTAATCTAATCCAAGTGGGCCTAAATGATAATAATTTACACTTAAGGTTGTTTTTGGTCGAGATACACTTGTCCAATAGAATTAGGACATGTGTTAGGGTAATATTAATATCATTCTTATCCTTAATTACCCTATTTACTTTTAACCGTGGTAAATAAAAGTAAAAAGTTACTATTCACCAAAAATTATTTTCATCTCATTGAACCACATTTTACTTAATGACATCAACCGTGTCTCTCGGATTTTTGAAATTCCATTCACAGAAGCGGTAAAATTAAGTTTTATGAAAAATTCAGTTTTTTTAACTACCACTTAGTAGTTTCACTATTCATCAAAAATTGATGTTTTTCAGAACAATGCCAAAATTTCATCCTAAGCGATATTTCATATTCCGAATTCAAAAATGAAGTCTATTTTAACAAATTCATAACATAGAAGTTGCATTAATTAATTTTATAATTAAATCCCGCTGTTAAAACAAATAGCGTGTTTTTAAGAAACAATATCTATCAAAAGATTGACACTTGATTATGTCTGGATTAAATGTGAAATTACATTCAATGACCAACATTGTATTAAATTGTAAAAATATATTCTAAATATACTTTAAAATCACTCAAATTAATAATTTATCACTATTAATTATTTCGATTAAAAAAGTTGTTTTTAATTAAAATTTAGTAATTTTCACTATTCATCAGAATATGAACGTTATCCGAAAAGTACCAAAATTTCACCTTAGGATAAATTCGATACTCCGAATCCAAAAATGAAGTCCATTTTGAGAGATAAAATTTATAAAATTTAAAAAGTGGTTATTACTATTCATAACGGATAGTTTTAATAATATTTTAATAGCATATCGTTGTTTCGTGAAACTCAGTATTGCGTACTACACACGCTATCGAGGAAGGTTGTGATTGCGTGTAATGCAAGGCAAGTCAAAGATGCGTGTTGTGCAAGCTCCTTTTGGTGTAGCGTACAACACAAGACATTAGTGAAATTAAAAAGAATATTTTTCATAAAATCTCGGGGTGTTACATTCTACCCCCCTTAAAATGAATTTCTCCCTCGAAATTCGTCGGGGTTATAAATGTTTTACTATTAGAAAGTTTCTTTAATAGAAACCCACATCGTAAAAAGGAATACCAAAACCAATATTTAAAAACGAAAGTATGAAACGTAACGGTTACCCAAATAAACTAATCGCTGGGTTTCCACATAGGTAAAAATATGGATATGGAAGAGAAATCTAACCATCATGTTCTTATGGAGAGTGGTAGAGAACATGGATATGGAAAATCCAGTAATCACAAATCCATAGATTTGTGATGATATAAGGTACCATCTGATTAATCAGGTATAAGATCACCAGGACAACATTTTTGGTTTTCAAGATCATTTCCCTAAAGTTGAAAATTTGAATTAGAATAAATACTTACTTTATTTTGGTACAATCTCACTGTTGTTCGTGCCTTGAACAATTTCCACTTCATATCTTAAATAAATGAAGTTGAATTTGTTATTCATGATGTGTTAGCAGATCATGTAATAGAATGATGGGTCATTCCATCTGTCTCAAACAAAAGGTTTGAAAAGTTATAAGTTCATCTTATGGTTAGATTAATCGTATATGGTTCCAAAAATGAACTTATACTTCATATATCATACCGCTTAATAAAACAAGTTTCTACTAAACAGGGACTTCTTGTAGGCCAGTGGTAGGCGATAAAGGCCAGTCGCATTTCGGTTGTGGGTTCGATCCCCACAGCCTTGTCTGACGCGATGGGCTGTCGCCCGTCCTGCAGGTTGTCCTTTTTCTAAAAAAAAACTTCTATCCTTAAACAATACTAACTTATGTCCAACATAATCCATTCCAGTCTTTAGGATTACCCATAATACTGTAGTCCACTCTCATAATATAGTGAAAACAATTACCAGAGATTTAATACAATCGTTGATCCCCACATATCATAAGATATGTCTTGTTGGTCACATTCTAAACATTCAAAGTCCTTAATCATGTATTCTCTTGAATACCCATTGAACCTTAGTGAAAACATGAATGCAGTTAAACGTTAACACTTTCCACATACCAAAATCCTCAAAATACCTTATAATCAAACCATGATATCACTTAGTCCTTATATCAATCATGAGCTCATGAATACTGTCAAATATTTAATTTTCTCATTTTCCCTTCATCATGCGCATATCATTCTTTTTCCAAAAATATCTCAATCACTTTCCATGGTTACTGGTACCATAAAATTATTGAAAACCACAATATACCAATACATAAATATTCCAATATTCCACGATACTATATACAACACTATTTTGGAATCCCATTACATAAACACTTAATCATTCCACCACATCGTTGTCATATTCAACATCGCCAATAGTGATTGCATGTGACTTCGCTTTTTCCTTTTCCTTAAGTGGTTGCTCATGTTGATCATCACTAACCCTTGGATTAGGGCATTTATTGGCATAATGTCCCATCTCCTTGCACTTGAAACATTGAAGTGTTGGTGGTGCGTTCTCTGCAGTGTTTGCTTTGTTCACATCATTAGAAACCCTTTTTCCATTACTTCGACACTCAGCTAGTCGATGACCTTCTTTTCCACACTTAAAACATTTTCTAGTCCCTTTAAGACAATCTCCACCATGCTTCTTTGCACACTTTGAGCATAAGGAAACATTCATCTTCTTTTTACCATTATTCTGAGATTTCTCCTTGAACTCCATCTTTCATTTCTTTTCAAACCCATGAGATGGATATGTAACACCAACTTCCATTTCTACTTTCATAGCACAACGCACAATTTCTTCATAGCTACCGAAGTCTCGTATAGCTAATGCCCTTCGAAGACTTGGTTTTAAGCCACTGAAAAAATCGATCAACTTTACTTTAAGGTTGGATGATAATGCCAGATGCATACCTTGCAAGTCTTGTAAAATTCGCTTCGTGTATACCAACAGATTCATCATCCTTCTGTTTCAGCTCAAGAAACTCCTTTTCCATCTTCGTTCGAAGAATACGAGGGAAGTACTTATTGAAAAATAAGTTCTTGAACTCGTCTCATTCCATGGACTCAATTTCATCTCTTTGCCTTGTATTCTTGATAAGATTCCACCATTGATCAGCTTCACCTTCCAAACGATATACTGCTAAGATGACTTTATCATGTTCATAACATTGAAGAACTGAAAATATCTTTTCAGTGGTACTGATCCATTGTTCAGCAACAAGTGGATCAGAAGACCCACTGAAAGAAGGTGGACATTGCCTCATGAAGGACTCAATAGAATATTGTTCCCCTCTCTACTCATTTCGAAGTCCAGAATGATTAATAGCTTGTGTAAGTATAGAAATAATATTTTTCACTCCATCTCCCATAACATTTGTTTGTTCAGGAGAACAATCATTGCATTGTCCATTGCATTGATCAACACGGTTCCTTCGGGTTCCAGCCATCGTCTAAAACCCAAAAAGAATAGTGTGAGAGGCAAAAATCATGCTAGGGAAAACAACATAATAAAGGGGGAGTACCTTCAATATCTAACATCTTAGGTTTAATTCTATGATCGTTAGCGTTTTTCTAGTACTATAACTTATACGTATACTTAACCTTAGGGACATCCCTAGACATACTGTAGAAATATCTCTAGGGATCTCACTAACGTTTTCGCATCCCAGTTTCCAAAGGTTGACTAAACCTTTCCTCTGATACCAACTATAGAGACCCGAATCTTGACGTACATGGACATTACATTACTTTTGCGGAATACTTGGTACATAACAAAAACACACACACAAGGATCGTAATAGTTTAGTGTCTTTGGAAACTCGGAACGTAATCTTCTAATCGTGGTGAAAGATCTTCAATATCTCCCATAAAGATCTTCCCTTTTTTTACCTAAAACCATTCTTTATATCCTGGGGAAAAGAAAACATAAAAGGGTGAGCTCGAATGCCTAGTAAGGGTAAACAAAAGAAATATCAATCACATCGTATACACAAGCACATAACTTTTGGAAATCTTAACCTGCAAAAGAGATCATAATTTCATAACATGGGATAAATCATGGCAGTGAAATGTAATCACAATAATCATAACTTAAAACATGAAACTTTGTGGCAATCACACATAATCATAGATAATAATTTCTTGTTAGTCAAGACTCATTGAAAAGACTATCTTAGTGGAAAAAGTCCCTTTCTGAATCGAGTAACCCTCGTTTCAGTCCGGTTTCACTGAACCGGTATAACCTACCAATACAGCCATGTCTATCTCATGAGATATAGAATCTTTACCCAATGCATTTGAGGGAGATATAGGTCCCACCCATCTTATAATGAATCATTTCTTATGTGTGCCATATAATCATAAATCATACATCATCTCATAACACATGTAACAAAAATGGAATTCTTGAAACATCATGACTTCATAAAACAAATCATATAAGGTAAATGACTTCATAAAAATAATTTCCTCAAAACATAATCAAATAAATGTAATAATAGGGATAAAAACAGAACCCCATATTATCTTATATGGAAAATAATTTTGATAAAATACTTGAACTCTATTCTTGAGGAAAATATCCTTTCTACTTCAAAAACATTTTTCCTTTCTTAACATGTCATACAACTTTAAACTAAAAGAAGTTGATTAAAAATAAACTTGAAAACTTTTAATGTAAGAGTCTTGGAAATAATGTTTTAAAAATCCATTCATGTCGTATAAGTTAAAAAAACATTCTTCTCGTACTTTTGTCGGAAAAGTCAAAAAGTACCTCGTACGAAAAGCGAAAAATGATTCCTTTCATACATATTACTAAAAACTCACCGAAGGGTAAAAATTGATTTAAAAAATTGTAGGTGGATGGAAATAATATTACATATTGATGAAACATGGATGTGGATGATAAAATACACCCCAGTAAATACTTACGAATAAACAATCTCGGATAAAAATGAGATTGTGATATTTCCCTTACCTTAGGTCCGACTTGCTTTGTAAGTGTCCGAAACTCCTGTATAATGATTTAAATCATGTTATTGACTTATTTCAGAATCATATTCATTGTTATTATATCATATATGGTCCACTTATGACTTTATATTACCCGTTCTTTTGTAAATTCATTTTAAAGTAGCATTTTGGGTAAAATCGTCTCATTTGTCGTTCGTGTTTTTAACTTGTAATTATTCATATGATTACTTAGATCATGATTACATAATTACAGAATATAAAACATGATTTATATATATATATTCAGAATATACATATATAATAAATCAGTAAATGGAAAGAAATACACCGTTCATGGAGACGGTAGTCCGTACGTACGCATGAACGCTGTTTTCGTTTCCTTATTAAATTGAATGGAATTAAGTGGATGACATACATATAAATAATTCCAGTATCATTATTATGTCATATATTTCATTAGTACTTATTATATATACTTTATAATCATTCATGAATGGTTAATCATTGAGAATGAATCTCATCGCGTCGTGGAGACGGTAGTCCGTACGTACGCACGAGCGATGGTATCATTCCCATGGTCATGGAATTGTGTTGAAGTGTATGTATACTATTTCAGTATCAATATCACTTTATAATAATCATATATAGTTACTCATTAAACCATTATACCCATCCAATTAAGGTGGTGGCGAAAAATAGATTACACCACGGCGTGGAGACGGTATTCCGTACGTACGCACGCGCGGTGATTTCCTTTATCCGTAGGATGGATAGAAGGTGAATTAGGGTTGTTTCATATTTATAATAACATCTAAGTATGTATGTAATACTGATGTTATTACTTTATAATGAAACAACTAAATAAGAATAAGTTGAAGAAGAAAGAAATTGAAAAGATCGGTAATGGATATTACCTCTTCTTTGGAACGCCTCTTTGAATCCTCCACTTAGGGAACTAAGATTGGTCTTTGAAGAAGACCAGGACCTATAGGATTATTCTAGGGAAGTGGAGAGGAGAAAATGGCAGGGGTTGGCCGAGCTTGAGTGCTCAAATTGATGTGAGGAGGAGGGGGGGAGGTGCCCTTTTATAAGGGAGGAGAGGGGCACCTTAGTAATATCTCAAAATATTATTTTATATTAAAGTCAAAATCGGTTTATAATGGTTCCAAAGGGTCTTATTTCGAAGATAAAGTGGGGAGGGGTCTAAATCCTATCATCCAATAGGATTTATACAAGTTTAGGGTATTATTTTAACCTTATCAATTAGATTTAACTCTAAGTTAAATAATTTAACTTTTACCATGTCTTTTTGTTTTCTTTCACTATATGGTTAATACACTTATTATAACATGCCAAACGAACCCCAAATTGTTTATTATTAATGTATATATCCTTATATAAGTCATTTGGCCGAATCTTAGATTTTTAGGAATAAAATAACAATTAATAATATAATATTTGATTTAAAAACTATTTTGTGTCAATTTTGACACTATTTGATATATGATTTTTGTGAAAGTCATAACAGAATTATATTTTCGAACCATGTTGATTAAATAAACACTAATATATCATAGTAACCTAGAAAATTACTGTAATTCATAAAAAGTCTCAAATTACATTTATTTTTGTGTTTATAACATCAATTATGTCAATATTTCATAAATAAGATAATTACTGCATCATCTTTGTGTCATAAATAAATTAACTTATTTGATGTCTAAAAATTTCAAATAAAATACCATTCTGTAGGAAATCTTTTTAGATTTCTAATGAATATTTACAATAGAATTTATCGCATGTAAAACCCTATATAAAAAATTATTTAGTAAATAAACTTTGATTTTAACTCTTTTAACTCTTCTTTGAATTAAATAATAATAAATGTCCTAATCTTATCCAAGTGAGTCTAAATGATAATAATTTACACTTAAGGTTGTTTTTGGTCGAGATACACTTGTCCAATAGAATTAGGACATGTGGTAGGGTAATATTAATATCATTCTTATCCTTAATTACCCTATTTACTTTTAACCGTGGTAAATAAAAGTAAAAAGTTACTATTCACCAAAAATTATTTTCATCTCATTGAACCAAATTTTACTTACTGACATCAACCGTGTCTCTCGGATTTTTGAAATTCCATTCACAGAAGTGGTAAAATTAGGTTTTATGAAAAATTCAGTTTTTTTAACTACCACTTAGTAGTTTCACTATTCATCAAAAATTGATGTTTTTCAGAACAATGCCAAAATTTCTTCCTAAGCTATATTTCATATTCCGAATTCAAAAATGAAGTCTATTTTACAAAATTCATAACATAGAAGTTGCATTAATTAATTTTATAATTAAATCCCGATGTTAAAACAAATAGCGTGTTTTTAAGAAACAATATCTATCAAAAGATTGACACTTGATTATGTCTGGTTTAAATGTGAAATTACATTCAATGACCAACATTGTATTAAATTGTAAAAATATATTCTAAATATACTTTAAAACCACTAAAATTAATAATTTATCACTATTAATTATTTCGATTCAAAAATTTGTTTTTAATTATAATTTAGTAATTTTCACTATTCATCAGAATATGAAAGTTATCCGAAAAGTACCAAAATTTCACCTTAGGCTAAATTCGATACTCCGAATCCAAAAATGAAGTCCATTTTGAGAGCTAAAATTTATAAAATTTAAAAAGTGGTTATTACTATTCATAACGGCTAGTTTTAATAATATTTTAATAGCATATCGTTGTTTCGTGAAACTCAGTATTGCGTACTACACACGCTATCGAGGAAGGTTGTGATTGCGTGTAATGCAAGGCAAGTCAACGATGCGTGTTGTGCAAGCTCCTTTTGGTGTAGCGTACAACACAAGACATTAGTGAAATTAAAAAGAATATTTTTCATAAAATCTCGGGGTGTTACAGGGAGAGTGTGGCAGCGTCAGGACGTTCGCCATTAGGAAGAGCAACTAACTAAAGGGAAATGGTGCAGGGTACCCAATACTCTTGTTCATATATACTACTACCAATGGTGATTGTGTTTTTGATTAGTGTGGCTGGTGAGGTTTGGTGGATATAATTCCATGCTAGGTTTCTTCTATTGTTCTCATGGGACATTAGGATGTCTCCCCACTTGTGCACGACAGCTTTAGGTTTCTCTACTGAGTATACTCGTATGCTCACCCTACCTTTACTTTCAGGTTTCCAGGAGGACTACTAGGGCCATGTGGGACCCTACTAGTCGGACAGTTGGAGTTGTTGCCGTTTTTGTACTCTTGTTTTCTTTTGGTATTGTACTTTGATCTTTCTTCTACTTGTACCTTGTTATAAATTTTATTTTAAACATGCATGTGGGATTGGTTTGGGTTTATTTATATACCCTTGTTCGTTTCCTTTTTGGTGGTTGACTTGTCTTATTTCACGATCCTAAATAATAAAAAGGGTAATGCCTCCCATATTTGTGAAAAATCATACCCTTGGTGCTAGTCTCCACCATGGGGCATACTGTAGGCGGGACTCGGGGGGTCATTATCTCCCATTCACCATTTCCAGCTGAGGAGGGGAATCTTTGGTGGGAGGGGGTCATGACAGAATGGTATCAGAGGTGATGGTTGAGAGATAGGATGAAGTCTGGAGTTAGACACAGTGAGGATTGCATGGGATGGTAGGGTGACAATGTTAGTTAATCATGGTGCGTGACATAGGCCAGGGAACACTGGCTAAGACACGGGATTTTAGGGCCCCTGTGATCCGATGCAAGGACTCAAAGCCTACCGAATGACCAATTGAGGCTACATTGATTGCAGGGTAGAGACCCCAGGGAAGTTACATGCATCATCATGATTGTGTTTTACTTGATTTGGGTGTTCTGGGAAAGAAATTGAAAAAAAATGTTAAAATAAAACCTTGAGTTTTTCTTTACTACTTGGGCTTAGGCGATCCTTGTTTACCGTATAGCTATGGCACCTGAACGTCGTCCCCGGGTGGCTCAGACGGCCGAGGCCCAACAGATTCAGGCGGTCGATCAGTTGAGGATTGACCGAGATGAGGAAGATAGCCAGTGGCATAAGACTCTCCATTCTTTCCAACGACAGACCCTCAAGATGTATGAGGGTAGTACTTCGGATACAGGGACGGAGGGATGGCTTGAGAATCTAGGGATCACTTTTACCTTGATCCGTGCTCCGAGGGAGTACTATGTTCCCCTAGCAGTCAGTCAGTTGAAAGGTGTGGCGCGACAATGGTGAACACTCTACCTCAGAGATAGGATAGAGGTAGAGGTTCCATGGGCTGACATTGAGAAGGAATTATGAGAGGAATTATTTCTTCCATGATCAAGGCAGAGAAGCGGTAGGAGTTACACTCCCTTCAGTAGGGGATTATGTCAATACGAGAGTTGGGGATCAAGTTCAAGGACCTTCTACGATTTACTCTGGATCTCTTTCCGGATGAGGAGTCTTGGGCGAGACGTTTGGAGGAGGGGCTTCGTCCTTCGCTCTAGTATGTTGTCACCCCCTTCACCCTTCCGACGTACTTCGCGGTACATAAGAAGGTAGAGGTTGTAGAGAGGATGCACTCTCTGGGAGGTGCACCCCTATATGGGATCCATCCGGGCTCGTCGAAGGTGAAGGCAGTCAGCAGCAGGTCTCCTGCGATGGGACCTTCTAGGTTCAGGCCTGTGGGGAGCAGGCCCCAGCAGTTCTAGTTCAGATCTTCGGGTCCTCGTCCTTTTTTCATGTGCCCAGGAACGAAGTGTTTTTATTGTGGAGGTTTTGGGCACGTTCAGAGTCGGTGCCCGACCCGGCATAGTACTGTGGATGTAGGCAGGTTCAGTGCCCACCTCAGCAGCACCAGTTGTCAGTGAGGCCCTTCCAGCAGCAGCCGGACCATGCTCCTCCAAGGGCAGACTTTGCGGGAGGAGGTCAACCTCTGGGTGCTCCTTAGGGACCTCGACCAAGGCATGGTCGGGCAGGTGGATGACATCATAGAGGCAGAGGAGCTGGGCCTGGATAGTTGGACACAAGAGAGTTGACAGCTTCGGCAGGACCATAGGTTGTTCAAGGTACGCTTTGTTTGTTCAGTACTCTTATTTCTTCTTTTTTCGATTCGGTAGATTCGCACTCCTTTGTTGCACCTGATCTAGCCCATGCTTCGGAACTAGACGTATAGAGACTTTCCATACCACTCGTGATGAGTACATTAGTTGGAGGCCAGACCAGTGTATCTTGTGTTTACCGGAGATGTGGGATGACGTTGGGACCACATAAATCTAGTGGGGAACATCTTCTGTTACATATGCAGCCATATGATGTCATCCTAGGAATTAGCTAGTTTTTTTTGTTAGTGTCATTATCGACTGCTTCTGGAGAAGTGTCTTGTTCTCCGACATGGATGGGAAGGGTGTATCTTCTATTGGAGAGAGGAGCTATCAGGTGGGAAGACGACATGTGAAGCCTCTCCTTTCCTTGTTAGGCGGGTTATCAGTGGTTCCAGCTGATACAAAGATGATGGATGTCCCAGTGGTTTTTGGGGATTTCCTCGATGTTTTTTCAGAGGAGGTTGTAACACAACCCCCACCCTGAAGTGACGTTGAGTTCGGGATAGATTTACAGCCTGGTGCCCGTCCGATTTCGATGGCCCCTTATCAGATGGCACCTTCGGATTTGCGGGAGTTGCGGATTCTGATTGGTGATCTGATGGAGAAGTACTTTGTTCGTCCTAGAGTATCGCCATGGGGTGCTCCAGTTTTGTTCGTGAAGAAGGAAAATTGTGGTCTCAGGCTATGCATAGACTACCGAAGGATGAACCAGGTAACGTTCAATAACCGTTACCCCCTTCCAAGGATATATGATCTCTTCGACCAACTGATGGGAGAAGGTTGGTTTTCTAAGATTGATTTATGATTGGGATATCATCAGCTGAGGTTAAAGGACAGTGACATCTTGAAGACAGATTTCAGGGGCAGGTATGGGCACTTCGAGTTTGTAGTGATGCAGTTCAGAGTTACTAATGCACCGGTTATGTTCATGGGGATTATGAACATTGTCTTCCAAGAGTTTCTGGACCGGTTCTTCATTGTGTTTATCGATGACATCCTGATCTACTCAAAATCAGAGGAGGATCATGTTGAGCATCTCAGGGCAGTCTTCGAAGTCCTTCGAAACCACCAGCATTACGGGAAATTGTCGAAGTGTAATTTCTTGATGCAAGAAGTACACTTCCTTGGGCATGTAGTGTATCAGCATGGAGTGTCAGTGGACCCGTTGAAGGTGGAGGAAGTTGTTTCTTGGGCAACACCCAAGAGCGTGGCAGAAGTTCATAGTTTCCGAGGGTTAGCAGGTTACTATCGGAGGTTCATTTCGGACTTCTCTCGAGTTTCTACTCCATTGATAGCATTGACTAGGAAGAACCAGGTCTTCCTATGGAGCGAGAAATTCCAGAAGGCTTTCGACTACCTGAAGGATAAGTTGGTCAGTGCTCCTGTACTAAGGTTCCTAGAGGAAGTGTTGTAGTATGAGGTGTTTTGTGATGCTTCTGGACTTGGTCTGGGGTGCGTGATGATGCAGAATAAGGGAGTGATCTGTAATGGGTCTAGGAAGTTACGCCCTCATGAGCGTAACTATGACACCCCTGACCTAGAGCTTTTAGCAGTAGTGTTCTCACTGAAGTTGTGGCGAAATTACCTCTTTAGGGAGCATTTTGTAGTCTTCTCAGATCACAATAGCTTGTGTTATATCTTCTCCCAGCATGACCTGAACTTAAGGCAGCGGATATGGGTCGAGTTTCTCTAAGACTGTGACTTTGAGATCTCTTACACTGAAGTTAAGGGAAACGTTGTGGCTGATACCCTGAGCAGGAAGTCACATCAGGAATTGGTTCGGGTGTCCGCTGATGATTGGAAGGATATGGGAGAGTTGGATGCCTTGCACTTGGATTCCAGGGTAGAATGTGTTAGGGGCTATTTGTTTCAGATGATGGTGCAGTCCTCCTTTTTGCAGCAGGTGGAAGAGTCTCAGTGGGGGGACTCCAAGGCGGAAGTGATTCGGGATCGTGTCGATCAGGGGAACGCTCCATAAGGATGGTCAGAGGACAGCTGACATCGGATGCATTTCCATGGAAGTTTGTTTGTCCCGGAGACAATGTGTTAGGGAGTTATCCATGAGTTCCATAGCTCGGCCTTGGCGGTACATCCAGGAGTTTCAAAATTGTACCGAGGCCTGAGGGAATTGTTTTGGTGGCCCGAGGTAAAATGGGCAGCGGCGGAGTTTGTGGATAAATTCCTAGTGTGTCAGCAAGTGAAGGCTAAACACCGTGTTCCCAGTGGTTTGTTGCATCCTTTAGATGTCCCCGAGTGGAAGTGGGATGACAACTCAATGGACTTCGTCATAGGACTACCCAGAGCTCAGGGTGGTTATGATGCTATCTGGGTATTAGTGGATCAACTGAAAAAATCAGCTGACTTCATAGCAATTAAGGAGTCAGGCCGGGTGAGTACCTTAGCACAGAGGTACGTAGACGAGGTTGTGCAGTTTCATGGAGTCTCAAAGACTATCATCTCAGATCGGGATACTCAGTTTACCTCATGAGTCTGGAGGGGATTACAACATGCCTTTGGCACCCAACTACGCCTTAGCACTGCTTTCCACCCCCAGACCATTGGGAAGGCGGAGCGGACTATCCAGATGTTGGAGGACATGCTGTGAGCATGCATTCCGGATTTCGGAGGATCATGGGTACGCCACATTCCTTTAGTATAGTTTGCATAAAACAACAGCTTCCACTCCACTATTGGCATTGAACGGATTGAGGATTTGTATGGAAGACCATGTCGTTCACCCATTTGTTGGGTAGAGGTTAGTGAGACAGGTTCTCTTGGGCCAGAGGTTGTGCTGGGAACCACAGAGAAAGTCCAGCTTGTACGTGAGAGGATGAAAGCTGCTCAGGACCTACAGAAGCCTTATGCTGATCGTCAGAGGAGGCCCTTGGAGTTCGAGGGGGGGGGGGATCATGTGATCTTGAAAGATTCCCCTCGATGGGGGTAGTGGAGGTTTGGAAAAGGGATCATGCTCTCACCTAGGTTCATCGGACCTTTTGAGGTGTTGAGGCGAGTCGGCGAGGTGGTATATCAGCTGGCCCTGCCACCATAGTTGGAGAAGGTTCATGATGTCTTCCACGTCTCCCAGCTTCTCCAGTAATTACACGATGAATCCCAAATTATCGACTGGGGAGAGTTAGATATGGGAGATGACATGACCTTTGAGGAACGACTAGTCATAATCGAGGATCGTAAATATAAGGTGCTTCGTGGACGAACCATTCTGATGGTTCGTGTGTTGTGGAGGCATGGCGGCCTCGAGGAGAGCACTTGGGGGTAGGAGACCCAGATGCATGCTCGGTACCCAAATTTGTTTTGACTTGAGTTTTCCCCTGTTATTCTGAGATTTGTGTTGATGTTGTACTTTGTACCTTTGATATATGGAATGCTTGGCATGTCTATTGTGAGACATTTTGTTTCCTTCTTTGTTGGAAGTGTGTGACATGTCCGGATGTGTGGGGAAAGGGAAAAACCTGACCCTTAATTGAGACGCATTAATGTAGATGTGATTGAACCCGTGCGGGCGAGTCGGTGCTGCCTAAAGCGGATAATATCTCGACATAGAAGAAGGAATTTTACCCAAACCACGTGTTCGGGCAATGTGTGGGTTGTACGGTGTTAGGGGCAGTGTAAGTTGGAAAATACTAATGTATGAAAGTGGGAAGACCCAATCCTTAATCGAGACGCATTAATGAGGATGCGATTAAACCCGTGCAGGAGAGTCAATGCCGCCTAAAGCGGATAAAATCTCGAAAAAGAAGATGGAATTCCTAACACATATTATTAGGGTAGTTGGTTGGGTTCATGTTATAACGAGAACCCAAAGAGTTATCTTTTTGGGTTCCTTTGGGTTTTTTTTGAATTCTCGGGGACGAGAATGTTTGAAGAGGTATCTGATGTAATGGCCCGGACCTCTCCGGACCATTCCATTGTCAAAAAAGGGCCACGAAGTGTTCTGGAGGGTAAAATGTACTTTTTCCACACTTTTCGTAATTTTGAAACTAAACTCCGTGTATTTTGAGTACACGCCGTGTACCCCCTTGTCGGGTATACCCCTTGTTGAAGGTCGTGTCCTTGCAATGTGAAATAAATGGGTACACGCCGTGTGTCCAATATTACATGCTGTGTAGTCTCTCTCTCAGAGTACATGTTAACGTGTGTTGACCAGTCAATGGCTGTGTGCCGTGTTGGAGCTGTATGAAATAAATTATTACACGCCGTCTGTCCAAACTACATGCTCTGTAGTCCTTCCCCGCATTTGCGTTACCCTCAAACCGTTTGTTGACCAGTCAACGGCCGCGGAGCCGTGTTAGAAGCCACGTGGAGACCGTGTGAAATAATCGAGTACACTCCATCTACCATAAATTACACGCTGTGTACTTTTGATTTTCTCACCTATAAAAGGAGGGGTCCCCTCCTCCTTTTCAACTCACCCCTCTCCCCCCCTTTCCTCTAAGCAGAGTTCTCCCAAAAGACTCGAAGGCTCCTTCTTCCATAACTTCTTCATCCGAGCTTCGATTTACGATCCATCAGCGGCCATGAGATTTTAACTAGGAGGTGAAACTTCAGATCTTGTATCCATTGTCTCTCCTTCATCCTTTCCCTTCTGACTTCCACTCGAGGAGGTTTTTCCGGGACCCGACAGAAGTGACGGACGCCGACGGACGCCTTCTAAGGTTGATCTGGGGGAGCGTTGTGATCGTAACCTATTAAGGTAGGGATCTTACCTTCATATCTATAATTTATGAATCATGCAGGGTGGGTATCCTCTTGTTTTTATGAAAAAAAATTTAACCATTGAATAATGATCATAACTGGTAAAAAAATTGGGATGGGGAAGTTGTTATGTTTATCTTTATTTATCCTGTGATTTTAAGTTGTGAATTGAATAGGCTTATGCCTACTGAAAATCACAGTCGTTCGAGGCCTTTGCATGTGCAATTAAATGTTTACCTATCTTTATAGACCATTTGTTGGATGGAAACTTTTTGGAATGTGGAAATTGGTTAATCACATAATGTTGGCTATTTAAAATCTGAAACCCTTGTTTGATCACCCCGGTTAAACAAAATGGAATAATGAACACGTGGGTTTTGGCATGGTTACTGGTGTGTGAAAGGGAGGGGTAAATCCTGGGATGTTACGAATAGAACAGGTAGCAGGACTGCGGTAAATGATGTTAAAGGGGCGATGATGTGGCACGAACCTTATTTTGTGGGTTTTGTGGATCGAGTGGGAAGCGGGGCTGCGATAAATGGTATTAAAGGGATAATGATGTACGGTGTGGTTGTGGTTATGGTGGTTGGCAGCGGGGCTGCAGGGTTGGGTTTTAATGTGAATGAACTATGGGTTGTGAATAATAAATAAAATTGGAAGAGTTAATGAATGGTGGGTCATGGTAATGGAACGAGATTAATAATAAATGGGTTGGTTGGTTGATAAGAAGGACTTGGTTGTGTTTCTTGTGTTTTACTAAATTGTTTTTTCGATGGCAGGGATATTTTTTACAAACGATCGATGTGGTTGGTTGTGGATAGTTTCCCAGTAGTTAAGGAACTAAATAAACTAATTCTGCTGAAATGTGAAAACCTAAATGGGGTTGGGGTTGTTTGTTGTATGCATGCTTCCTAATAGCAGTACTAAGGCACGTGCTTATTCTCTTTGTTTAGAAGCCATAGGTTGGGCTGTGTTTTTGGTATATATATATATCTGTATCTTTTGTGTTTTATCGCACCCCACCCATGTGGAGAACTTAGTGCTGATCACTCCCATTTCATGGGAGAGGGTGTTTTTCCCTATATTACTAGCTCCTTCCTGCTCCTTCTCCCCTAGGTTGTGATGGCTTGAGGTGACCTTACACCTAATACTCTTCGTGTAGGTTTCTATTGGGGTGATTTTAGCCCAAGACTCTTCGGGTAGGTTCTAATGTTTCCCCGGAATATTTAGGATGAAGCCCAGGTGTGTGCGGGCGGGATACGTGGTTGTGAGGCCCAGGTGTGTGTGGGTGGGTTACGTGATTGTGAGGCCGAGGTGTGTGCGGGCGGGATACGTGGTTGTGAGGCCGAGGTGTGTACGGGCTGGATACGTGGTTTTGGAGCCCAGTTGTGTGCGGGCGGGATACGTGGTTGTGCGACCCAGGTGTGTGCGGGTGGGGAGAGTGTTGTAGTGTCAGGACATTCGCCGTTAGGAAGAGTATCTAAGTAAATGGAAACGGTGCGGGGTACCCAATACACTTGTTCTTATATACTACTACCTATGGTGATTGTGTTTTTGGTTATTGTGGCTGGTGAGGTTGGGTGGATAGAATTCTCTGCTAGGTTTCTTCGATTGTTCTCACGGGACATTAGGATGTCACCCCACTTGTGCATGAGAGATTTATGTTTCCCTACTGAGTATACTTGTATGCTCACCCTATGTTTACTTTCAGGTTTCTAGGAGGACTACCAGGGTAATGCGGGACCCTACTAGTCAGACAGTTGGAGTTGCTACAGTTGTTGTACTCTTGTTTTCTTTTGGTATTGTTCTTTGAGCTTTCTTGTACTATTACCTTGTTGTAGAATTGGTTTAAACATGCATGTGGGATTGGTTTGGGATTATTTATATACACTTGTTCTTCTCCTTTTTGGTGGTTGACTTGTCCTATTTCCCAATCCTAAATAATAAAAAGGGTAATGCCACCCATATTTTTGAAAACTCATACCCTTGGTGCTAGTCGCCACCCCGGGGCCTACTGGAGGCTGGACTCGGGGGTCATTATCTCCCGTTCCCCATTCCTAGCTCAGGAGGGGCATCTTTGGTGGGAGGGGGTCGTGACAATATCAATATAGGGCCTGCCCTGTGGACATATGAGAACATTATATCTTTTAGTCGTCATCCCCAAGTTGTGAATCCCTTACACGCCATAGGAGTTGAGGGGTGACAACCATCAACTAGAGATTATTTGTTCCTCCATAATCTATGAAGGATATCTATTGTTTAGCCAACTGCTCTAATGCCTCACCCACCAACTATATGCTAGACCTCCTGCTGAGTTCGTCTGCCACCATTTTACCCTTACTAAGAGTATATACAATCCTTAAGTTGTAATCCTAGAAGAACTCTAGCCACTACCTCTGTCTAAAATTCTAGCCCCATGTGAAAAGATATACTTGAGGATCATATGATCTGATTAGTTGGTAAACTACTCCCCCATTATTTAATTTCACTGCATCTTTATAGAAAATACTACTACTGCCAGTTTGAGATCATGGGTCATGTAGTTATACTCATTCTTCCTTTGATGGTGCGAACAATTGGAAATCAATGATTCCCCACCATCATGAAACACCCTTGTCATATCTCTAATTTTTCATAGAATATAAAATTCCCAATACCCTATTTATGAATCCTCAATATGGGAGCACTCATCAACCTCTTTCTCAGTTACTGGAAACACTGGTACTTCTCTATCCACATGAAGGGATTTCCCTTTCGTGTCATGGATGTCAAGGGCACTACCACCATATAAAATTCATCCAAAAACCTCTGATAATACACATCCAATCCCTGGAAACTCCTTACCTCTATCAATATCTTAGGTGGATCTCAATCAAGAATATCCTCAATCTTCACTAGATCCACTACAACTCTATCCTCTAAAATGACATGTCACCGAAGGTGGACCTACCGAATCCAGAACTGACACTTCAAGATATACTAATAAATAATGTTCTCTCAGACAGTATCCAAGACCATCCTTTGGAGTAACACATTTTCCTCCTCGGTGGCTGACAAAAAAAATGTCATCAATGAATACCACAACGAACCATTCAAGGTTTCGATAGAAGATCATGTTCATGAATCCCATGAACACTGATGGGGCATTGGTTCCACAAAATGGCATAAAAAATTACTCATAGGTTCCATACTAAAAACTAATGGCTGTATTCAGTACAACATTGTCTAGCACACAAAGCTGGTGATACCCTCATATGAAGACTATCTGTGAGAACCACCACAATCCATTCAACTGGCCAAAGAGGTCACAAGTTATAGGAAATTGATACTTGTTCTTCACAGTTACCTAGTTAAGGAGTTCTAAGTCAACACATAGCCTCAAAAATTTTGTATTCCTTCTTGGAGAACAAAACAGGGGTGCCTATGGTGAGACCCTACGCCTCATGAAGGCATTTTTTAAAAAATCCTTCAACTATACCCACAACTCATAAAGATATGTGGGATCCATCTGATATATAGGTGCGGATATCAGTGCAATATGTGAGTAAAGATCAATGCTGAATTCAACCTCTATACTAGGCAGTAATCATGGAATATCCTCAGGGAATACATCCGCATACTCATCCACCACTACAAGAAACTAGGAATTCCCTTCTCTATCGCACCGAGGGTGAGACTAGCCGAGTAGTCCGTGCAATATTTCACCCTCCTCTTAGAAAGGCCCTCTTTTTATAGATGTGTTTCTATTTCACTGGGAAATTAATCCAAGGTCCCATCTATGCATACACACCACACACTGCATCTAAAATAGTCAATCTGAACATGGACTGTGGATAACAATCCATACCCTGAATGATGTCATAAGTCCTCAGCACCGCTACTAGGATATCCCTGATAAATCAATTACCTCCAAGAGTATGTTCACATTTCTGGAAACATTGTGTAATGGTAGTGTCCCCTCCAGTAGGAGGAGAAAAATGTAAGGATTGAGCCAACAAATCCACCAGAATATCAATGCTTCGAATAAGGTCCACAATAATAGAGGAGTGACATGAACTTTTATTTATAAGAACTAAATCTAGGGTGGAGAAGACACAAATCATATTTCTAATCATATATATAATTCTAGAGGTTGTAATTCAATGTCACCTGAAGTTGGTGTCTCCCTTTTCCACCAGCTACTAGAGCCTATGGTGGTCCACCATGGGGTGGTGGTGGTAATACCTTGAACCTCCACCCACTACTCGCTGATGTACCTGAGTCCCTACCAAATCCACTTCAACCATGCGGTCCACTCTATATGAACATCCATATATTCCTCATATGTCCCTCAATAGTCTTCTTATCATTCGTATGGCATGTCAAACAATCCAAATCCAAGTTTCCCCGATCGCTGCATGCGAAATAAATAATGTCCTTCAGTTGAAATGCTATTCCCGGGTGGCCATACACCACAAGGACCTAACCCACCTAATCCCCTTTCTGTTGCCTACTACCCCCTGCTGAATACTCCACCACCGGATGCCTGCTGGTAGCTCCCACAGATTGTACCTACTCTTCCAGGAAACCCTCCATTAGCAGATCTCACTCCAAAATGCCTCCCTGAGTGGAGATACTGAGAAATAGTATTGACTCCCAGATTTCCTAAAGTAGTCCATACTCAAAATCTAGATCCATGAGAATTGGGACTTGTACAGTATAAATGGAGTTGCAGGAATTCTTAGTGAATATCACTAAGTACTCCACCACTATCATGCCACCCTAATGGAGGTACATGCGATACACGATGTGTACTGAACACAAGGTCTCTAGAAAGAAGTCCTCCCTGAAAAAGATCATGTAGTCAGCCCATTATTGGGTCAACTCATCATGAATTTAGATCACTAAGCTCCTCCAATGTCCCGTTGATCCCTAATGAAGGCTTGTATCTAAGACTGCTATATGATCTGGTAGTGTCCCCGCAAGGTGGAAGACGCATGTAACCACCTATATCCCATACTTGGATATCTATGGATCTGACTCACCCATGAAAATATGAGGTTTCCACCTCTAAAACTCATTCAATATAATTATCCTGTAAGAATCCCTTCCCAGTAGCGCTAGTAGAAACTACTGGTCAATGGGTGGTACTGAAATTGGAAGACCACATGCAGGTGGCATGTCTGGAATAGGCCCTTTCACTAATGCCTCATCGATAAGTGGATTATCCTCGTGATCTCACATCAGGATCCTGGTTGGATTTCTGTGTGGTGTCATCCTGAAATATGTCAAGATGAACAATGGTCAAAAGAGTATATCTAGAGAGAAGACTCAAGAAGGACATGGAAAATACATATTATTCTTATAGAATGCATGTTCCATTCATTTACCTACAACCGGTTTTCTTATTCACCAAGTCGAAAAGCAGGTGCCCATAGTCTAGATGTATGGATATGTTAGCTTCCACACCAACACTGGATTACCTAGCCAATAAGTTGATCTCTATGTACTTAACACAATTACCCCAATCCAATATCACTGACTCTCAATCCCCAATTAGAACGAAAACCCCTCTAATACCACTCTATCACCACCCATCTTGCTGGGGCCCATGTTGTGACCACCCCATCCCTGCCTCTGATAGAAAAGCAGATGGAGACTAAGGTTGAGTAGGTACATCTTACGAATGGGTGGCCTTAGCATATGTACCTATATACATGCATGCGTCTCCAAGCCCCCAAATTTAAAGGCTGGTGAAACATCTACCACAAAGAAATTAGATCACTAAATGTAATAGTAATACAACGAGACTGAAACTAAAATGTAAATATCAATACACCAAATTGGGGCCAAAATACAAGGCAAAAAGAAAAATCACTACAAAGACTGACCTTCTAATTAAACTACTGATGTTGTAGTCAACATTTATCGAGAATACCTCAACCAGTCTGATCTCACAAGGCACCATCCAGTCCTGGACCTAGTCCTGCTCCACCAAGGACACCTTAAAATCATCGGTCATCTAAAAAATACATGACATGTTCAGGAAAATCATGTTCCAAGGTGAATGAAACAACAATCTATAACACACCCTAAAAATACAATAGAAATACTCAAAGGATATCACAGTTAGCTGTACATATGTTTACACCCATACATATACGTAGGATGTGAAGATATACTCAAAAGAATACATAATTAAATGGTGTGTATGTCACAACCAAATTTAAGTCATAAGACTTTGCTAACCTGGGCCCCACCCAAAGAGGAAACGCTGGCCAAAGGTTAGGATATACAGATTGGTAATTCCGAAGGATACCGTCAAGCCAATCAGTGTTACCCAACACTGTAGGGCATTATCAGTGAATACCACAAACCATATTATTCAACTCATAATGTATGGGATTATGAAGTGTACCATGAACCCTATAATATAACAAACAATATGTAGGATTTATGACATGCGCTTGGAGGTCATGTCATTACCTAATGTAATCTATCTAGGGTGATAAAGTATCACTCCCATCCAATAGGGGATTTACAACTCTATCTAGGACCCATATCTCAAGGGGATATACCTGGTATGTTTAATGGATACCTCAATAAGATAACCAAGGGGGAACTCTGAACATGTACAAGATTTTAAAAAAACACCAGGAGGTTTTTAGAAAAGGTATTCCTTATCGCGACTGTCCTAATGACGCTAACAATTCAACAATCGGACTTACGAATTGAATGCTATGGACCTTTTAATTAAATGGGGTAGGTTGGGTTATGGTGTGGTCCAATCCTTTTAGACTGACCCAACCTGACTCTGTATGATGTTCGCTGAACTGACTAGACTAGGGGGTCTGACCCGGCCTGACATGGGACCACCAACCCGACCCGATATCTAAGTCCGTCCTGGCCCAACCCGAGTCCACGTACTCAACCTGTAGAGACATGAAGCTTGACGTACATGGAAATTACATTACTTTTTCGGAATACTTAATACATAACAAAAACAGACACACAAGTACTGTAATAGTTTAGTGTCTTTGGAAACTTGGAACATAATATTCTAATCATGGTGAAAGATCTCCAACATCTCCCATAAAGATATTCCACTTTTTGTTTCCTTACCTAAAACCTTTCTTTTGATCCTGGGGGAAAATAAAACATAAAAAGGGTGAGCTCAAATGCTCAGTAAGGGTAAGCATGGATAATATAAAACATACCATATACTTTTGAACTTAAAAACATGAACATAATGTTTAAATATCAAAATCTTGAGCAACGACATAAAACATGGAAGTACATAAGGCATAGATCATAATGGAACATAAACCATGATAAAATAGCATGGGAATAAAACATGTAATTGTGTAATCCATTAAGCACATGTAATGATTTCCATAGTAGCCAAGGAATTGCTGCCAAGACCATCTTAGTGGACAAAGTACCTCTCTGAATCGAGTTCACTCCTCGTTTCAGTCATGTAACACTGAACCAGATTAACATACCGCTTCAGGCATGTCTATCTCATGAGATATAAAATCATTACCCAATGCATTGGAGGGAGATATAGGTCCCACCCATCTCATAATTAAATCATTCTTTCTTGTTCCACAAAATAAACATACATCATTCATAATAACCCCATAAATAAAATGGGTTTCATAAACATCATCCCATCATCACATAATCCATATAAAAGAAATGGATATCATTTCATAATAAGAAAAGTGAAACCATGTAAATCATAAATACATGATACATGAAACATACACATATAAAATAATGTCATCTTAGATGAAAAAGGGTTTTGATAAAACGCTTGAAATGAATTCTTGAGAAAAATATCCTTTCTTCTTCAAAATCAATATCTTTCCACAAAATATCCTGCAATTTTAAAAGAAAAGGATTTTGTTGAAAATAGTCATGAAATCTTTTGTAGGAATCTTCATGAAAATATGGATTTATAAAACCGTAAAAACCCTTTCATTCCGTATTAGTTATAAAACATTATCCTCGTACTGTTGTCGGAAAAGTCAAAAAGTACCTCGTATGATAAACAAAAGAAAGATTCCTTCCGTACGATGTGGTAAAAGTAAGAAAAGGTTAAAAATGTCTTAAAAATACATGGAAGGAAAGTAAACATTTTATGAAAACATTTTGAGAGCATATGGACATGGATAATAAACATAACCCCCAGTAAATACTTACGATTAAACAATCTCAGATAAGAATGAGATTGGAATAATTATCCCTTACCTTAGGTCTGATTTGCTTCATACGTATCCGAACCTCCTGTATAATGATTTAAATAATGTCATTGACTTATTATAGAATCATATTCTTTGTTATGTTATCATATATGTTTCACTTATGACTTTATATTACCCATTCTTTTGTAAATTCCAGTTTAAAGTAGCGTTTTGGGTAAAATCATTTCATTTATCGTATGTGTTTCGACTTGTCGTTCTTGATATTATTACTTATATCCTGATTTAAATAATTCCATAATTTAAAACATGATTTATATATAATATATATTCATCATATACATATATATTATAGATCGATAAAAGGAATGAAATACACTATTCATGGAGACGGTAGGCCGTACGTACGCATGAACGCTGTTTTCGTTTCCCTTTTGAATTGAATGGAATTAAGTAAATGAAATATATATATATATACATAAATACAGTATTATTATTATTTCATATATTTCATTATTATTCATTATATATACTTTATAATCATTCATGAATGGTTAACATGGAGAGTGAATCTTATCGCGTCGTGGAGACGGTAGTCCGTACGTACGCACGAGCGATGATATCATTCCCAAGATCGTGGAATTGTATTAAAGTGTATGTATAATATTAAAGAATAAATATCACTTTAAAATAATCATATATATTCATTACTTTCACCCTTATACCCATCAACGTATGGTGGTGGTGGAAAATAGATTACACCATGGCGTGGAGACAGTATTCTGTACGTACGCACGCGCGGTGATTTCGTTTTTCATTGGATGGATAGATGGTTAAATATGGTTGTTTCATAATTATAATAACATATTATTATATCATTGATATTGATGTTGTTACCTCATAATGAAACAACTAAAAAGGAAGAAGTGGAATAAGAAATAAAGTTGAAAGAATCGGTAATGGACATTACCTCTTCTTTGAAGCACCTCTTTGAGACCTCCTCTTAGGGCAGTAAAATTGGTTTTTTAAGAATACCAGGACCTCTAGGATGTTTCCAGGGAAGTGGAGAAGAGAATTTTGCAGGGGTTGTCCGAGATTTATGGCTCAATGTTGTGTGAGGAAGACAGGGAGGAGGTACACTTTTATAAGGGAGGAGAGGGGCACCTTTGGAATTCTTAAAAATATTAATTTATAATAAATCTAAACCCACATAAAAACCTCCAAAAATAACACATATCCTAATATTACATTATATAGTGTTGTAATATCATCAAAAAATCAAATTTAGATATGTTAGGAATTTATTTTAAACATTATCAACTTGATATATCCTTACTTAATCAATTTAATTTTATTTGTGGTAATAACATTCTAAATTTTAAATTATAACAAATAAGTTCTTATTTGATGTGAATTGACTATAATTGGATACATTATAAAATGTTATACCATATAAATTTAAATTTTTAATTTGTAAATATTTTTGTGATTTTAAACAATTTTATAATATATTATTTTTATAAAATAACAATAGTGTCAATTTTGACACTATTCATTTATTTGAGTTTAAATAAAATATATACAGAAGATATGTTCAAAATAAAAGCTTTAATAGATTCATAAAAGGTCATATGTATCTTTAAAAGTAGAGGAGAACATAAAATAGTTCATATAATATTTATTTTATTATTTTTAAAACCATTTATTTGGTTTATCTCTTAATAAAATAACTACTACATCATTTTTTGTATAATTATTTAATATACATATTTGTTGCATAAAAATTAAAACTAAAATCCTATGATTTGGATAAATATATTAACCTTCACAATAATACTTTTAATCTAATTTATCATCTTAAAATCACAATATTTAAATTTTTATATTTTTTAAATTATGAAGGTGGAAGCTTTGGCATCATTTAAAATAAAATAATATAAGTGTCATAATCATCATAATAAGGATCCAAATGGTCAAACATTCGGCCAATGGATGATTAGGGTTCATATATACACTAATAATATGTTTTGTGCTGATTTTTGGGCCTTTTTATATGTATTAATATTTCAATAAAAACAATATTATTTATTTTTCACTTAATAAATAATATGTGCATCCCTATTTTGTCAAAATTAATGATATTTATTTAATACCTAAAAATTATAAATAAATTTATATGATGTATATAATTTCATTATCTTTCTGGGTACTATTCATGTTCGATGTTTCACGAAGTTTATCACTAAATTAATATTAATATACTTATAAGGTTTAAGAGAGTGACATGTTGTCACTTTCTTTGGTTTTAATAATAATTAAGTTATTTTCATAGAGAAAAGTCCATTAAATGATTCAAATCCGACCCTTAGGTGATATGGGTCGAATTTTAGTCATCCAATAGGATTTTGGTAGGTGTTAGGTTAATTTTATAATCTTATATTTATCCTTAATTACCCGATTTACCTTTAACTAGGGTAAATAAAATTTACCGTAGTTACTATTCATAAATCCCAAAAATAAAAAGTAGCTTATTAACATAATTCAGACCTACTGATTCCAAATATGGAATTCATTTTTCCAAATTCAATACACAAAATTTGCAGAAATTAAATTAAAATTAATCCCATTGACGAAAGAAAACGTGTTTTTGTTTAAAACATTGCAAAAGATTGAATAGATTTAACCTACTAATTCAATGTAAAATCAATGATAATGACATAAATTATATTAAATGATAAAATTATATTATATTTATACATTAAAACCATTCAATATTATAATTTATCCACATAAGTTATTATGATGAAAAAAGTTGTCTTTCATTAAAATATAGCGTGTTTGTACTATTCATTAAAATATGAAAGTTATCAGAATAATATGAATAATTTATCCAAGGTAAAATTATATATCCTGATTCCAGAAAATAATTTTATTTTGTAAAATTGAACTTATAAACAAGTCGAAAACTATATTTAATGTTGGTGCTCCAACCAAAGGCGGCAAAACTACATTTTTTGAAAAATACTTATTTTACCCGAAAAAATTATTTTGTTCTTATACCATGTTCTAGAAAATGTGTAAGAATAATAATAATGTTATAAAATTCAAAATTTAGTTAATACTATTCATAATGTCTATTTCATAATAATATTATAATAATATATTGTTGTTTAGTAAAACCTGGTATTGCGTACAACACACGCTGTCGAAGAAGGTCATGATTGAGTATAATGCAAGCCATGTCAGGGTTGCGTGTACTGCACGACTCCTTTTTTGTTTAATATAACAACATCCAACCATATTTCATTAATACATTGAATATATATATATAATCAAAGTTGCGTAGAATAACTACTATCAAACAAACTTGAAATTGTGTGTAACACGATCCAAGATTAGTGTTGCATATACTGCAAGCTAATACGGTGTTGCGTATAATGAAAGATAATCTGGGGGTATCATACAACACAAGATATCAATGATATTAAAAGAATATTTTTCATAAAATCTCAGGGTGTTAAATTCTACCACCCATAAAATGAATTTCTCCCTCGAAATTCGTCGGGGTTATAAATCATTTACAATTTATAGAAACCCACATCGTAAAAATGAATACTAAAACTTAATTTTAAAAACTAAAGTATGAAATGTAATGATTACCCAAAGCAACTCATCTCTGGGTTTCCATATAGAAGAACATAGGTGAAAATATGGATATGGAAGAAAAATCTAACAATCAATTTATGATGGAGAGTGGTAGAGAACATGGCTATGAAAAAGTCATCAATCACGAAGCCATGGATTTGTGATGATCTAAGGAACCATCTGATTCATCGGATATAGGGGAACTAGGACAACATTTTTAGTTTTCAAGATCATTTCCCTAAAGTTGATGAAATTGGATTTAGAAGAAATACTTTTGTGATTTTGGTAGAGTCTCACTGTTGGTCGTTCTTTCGACAATTCCCACTTCATCTCTTAAAGAAATGAAGTTGAATTTGTCATTCGTGAAGTGTTAGTAGATCATGTGATAGAATGATGGGTCATTCCATCTGTCTCAAACAAAAGGTTAGAAAATTTATCGAAAATACATATGTTCATCTATAGTGAGATTAGTCATACATGGTTCCTAAAATAGACTTATACTTCATATATCACACTGTTTAATATAATAAAACTAGTTTCCACTAAACAGGTACTTCCTATAAGATAGTGATAGGCGATAAATATAAGGCCCCAGCCTTAAACCTTACTTAATATTGAATTAAATGAATAATTCACATTGAGGATCTTTTCAAGGTTTAGAGTTTTAGAGAATTAGATCATAAAACTTGCATTACATTCCACATAAGTGGTTACATAAAAGATCGTATTCATTTTTCCCATCAAAGGAATCATATTTAAAATAAAACATGGGTTTTGTCTTGACACTTACTTGACACTATCATCATATCATGTACCAATCCCTTGACATATGAAAAACATTTCAAAAACATGGGATGAGCATAAAAAAGCTCAGTAAGGGATATAAAAATATATGGAAAGGAAAAATGAGTACATGTACACATAAGAATCAATGAAATCATACTTTACTCATAAAACATTAGAACTTTAACATACCTCATAAAATCATGAATAAATCATAGTAATCATAAGACATAAAGGTATCTTGAGGCATTCATAACATTTTTATGTAGGGAGTAACCCTCTTGATTACGTTTGGAATACCCACCACAGTATATTCCCTAAATCTCTTTGGAGAAACCTTAACGTTTCACTCCTTCGAGTTACCCAATGCATTAGAGAGCTATATCGGGCTCACACGCCCTTAGTTTATCATGGTACCACCCGTCTTCATAATAATTCCCAAGAACCATAACATAATCGTATCACATAAAACATGCATAATGGAAACATAACATTTCCACTTTTCAATCACAAGATATCAATACAAAACATTGATATAAAAACATTATGAAAACTATTTTCAATACCAAAATATATGAAAAGTAAAACATGGAATTTATTTTTCTTTTAAAAAAAGGTATGGCTTGTAGAGGAAGACAAAACTCAAATAATGGTCATGGCGGTAGAGAAGTCATTGTCACCACATACATATGACAAAAACATTCCTTTTTGTCGATTATTAAAACGCTTTGTATAAAAAATATTCCTTTAGGATAAATGTAAAAGTCAAAGGGATTTATACACCGTATAAAAGAAGGTTGTGTATAAAACAAAATATGCCTCGATGAAAGGAGATTGAGACGAAGTCCCATACAAAGACGGTATCCTTGGATTAAGGATAAATCAATTACATAATTATGTGTGACAAACTAATACACCAAATATAAGTGGATATTAAGTGTAAAACAATCAGAGGTTATTCACACATATTCATAGAATGACATATTCAAGGAGTACAATCTTATCCCAAATAATAAAAATTGGGTTCAGAAGTTCCTTTGCAAAAATTTGACAGCCTAACGGCGTCATTACAAAATTCAGAAAATGAGTTGATGAGAGATAAAAAGTGTATCTCATCACTTGGACATAAAATTTAAATCACTAAGGATATAGATGAAAAAATCCCAACATAATTTTATGTGAATTAAAACACATAACAAAAGAAGTCTTTTAAGAAGAGGAGGGTGAATGGTTCCCTTACCGACATGGGTATCTTTCGAAACATACATCCCGTGAAAAAAGGACAATACAACCTTGATGTAAATACTCATAAATGAAATTATATTACACAATGATTAAAATAATGGGAAGTACATATAGAACTCAAATGAAATTGTGGAAAATGTAGCATAAATCTCGCAGGGATAAAAGTGAGATGAAAAATCCCTTACGGAAACTCGGCAGCCTAATGTCGCCACATAAAACATCCAAAAATGGATTGATGAGATCAAATAGATTATCTCATCATATTACAATAAAATTTAAATAAAGAGTAATATAAAAGAACATCCCCCATCATTACAAAGATGATCTTAATATAAGTGACATAAATGAGAGTACTTAAAAAGGAAGATAGAGGTTAGATCTCATACGAAAATTCGGCAGCCTAACGGCGCCACTCAAAACATCCAAAATATATTGATGAGAGAAAATAGGGTCTCTCACCATATAAACATAAAAATTACAGTAGGAGTAATATAAAATAACATCCCAATCATAATAATGATGAGATTAAAAGGAATGACATAAAAGAGTGTACTTAAAAAGAAAGAGAGGAGTAAGATCCCTTACCTCGGGTCCGACTTGACTCGATCGTTCTTTAACGTCCCGAATAATAAACTTGAGTTAATTTACAATTTATTAAAGACCTTTTTTCAAGTTAATTATTCATTTTATATCAATTATTTCCATGTTATAAACATTATGTAATCATTTAAGTTAATAATGATTGTTTTCTCGATATTTGGTTCTTAAGTCGAAAGTGGACTTCTTACAATTACATGTTTTTCGTGTGGTCAAAGATTCATTATATCACGAATGATATTCATGATTTTGATATCATATATATCATATATATCCAGAATATACATGTATTTATAATATTACATAATCATTTATAGGTAAGAAATGAAATTCACTGTTCATGGAGACGGTAAGCCGTACGTATGCATGAATGATACTTTCATTTCTATGTCATATTAATGGAATTAAAACAAAATGAGAGGTATTTATATTTTAATTCTATAATTATAATCATCATATATATTTAACTTACATAATATATAATAACTTTGAATCCATCATTTATACATCCCACATATGGCTTTAACGAATCAAATCACTTTGAGGGGGCGGTAGTCCGCACTTCCTAAAATGAAATTATCTTGTTTACCCACAATGGAAACCATTAAGGTATGCCACAAAATAAAAATACATAATCTTAAGTAAAACATAAACGTATTATATATCAAATATAAATATAGTTACATCTTAATGGCCACCTTTTAAGGTGTTATATGAGTGTTGAACAATCATCGTTTCGTGAGGCAGAAATTCTCCATCCACAGAAACAGTATGTTCTTTAACCATGTGATGTAGGTGTGTGTAATTGTAGCTCTAATTATTCTTATAAAAACATCCTAGTATATTTAATATACTGTAGTTGTTACAAAATAAATGAATAAAAAGAGTTTAGGGGGTTGGAGAAGCAAAATAAAACAAAACAACACAAGTGAAGACATTACCTTAAAATCGGGTAACTCTTTTTGATTTGAGCTCAAAGGATACCTTGGGAAGACTTTTTCCCAATGTGAGGCTTGTTAGAGTTATAGAGGGATGTGTAGAGACAAAATGGGCAGAGTTTGGCCGAGCCAAAGTATTTAGAAGTGTGGGTAAGGAGGTAGAGGTGGGGGCCTTTTATAAGAGGAGAGGAGGGGCATTCTTGGAAAGTAAAGAAATGATACTTTATTTGAAAATGAGTTTCGGATTTAAAAGGTCCCACATTGATATAATTTTGGGATAAGGCGATAAGGTTTCTAAATCCTCTAATACAATAGGTTTTGTACATGTTTAGGTCATATATTTTACATTATCTTTTCATTTTATTCAAATCCTTTATTAATGAGGTAATCGATGCATCATTATGATGTCATAAATAATTTTATTTATTTAATGTCTAAAAATTATAAAAAATCAATCATGATGTTGGAAATATTTTTAGATTTCCAATGACTATTTATAGTAAAAAATATGACTTGTATAACCTCATGTAAAAATTGTTTTAGTAAAACAATGAATGTTTGTGTCATTTTTTCTTTTACATTAAATAAAAAGTTATTTATGTCATTACCCATCCAAAGTGGCTCTATGGGGTCCCCAAGTTGACCCATGTATTGTCTTGGTCTTCCATGACACATCCAATAAGGGTTGGACATGTTTCAAGCTCATCTCATATTATTAAGACATTATTTGTACCTTAAACTACACTAATTACCTCTAATCACGATTAAAAACATAAAAGTTACTATTCACAAAAAAATAATTTTAATCCCATTGAACAACATTTTACTTCTTAATGACAACCAAGTATGTCGGATTTTTGAAATTCAAAACACAAAGGTGGAAAATTTTCATTTAAACGGAAAATCAGTTTTTATAAGTACCACTTAATGGTTTCACTATTAATAAAAAATGTAAGTTTTTCATAAAAATACCAAAACTTCACCCTAAGCTATATTTGATATTCCGAATTCAAAAATTAAGTCTATCTTAATAAATTAAAAAAATATAAGTTTCATTAGTTAATTTAATAATTAATTCCCGCTGGTAGAGAAAATAGCGTGTTTTTATGAAACAATAAGTATCAAAAGATTGACACTAGTTTATGTCCGATTTCAATGTGAAATTAATTCCAATGACCACTATTGGATTAAATGGTAAAAATATATTCTAATTTTACTTTAAAAAAATTAAAAAGATAATCTAATCATACAAATAAATTATATTAAAATGTGGTTTTGAATTAAAATACAACATATTTCACTATTCATTAAAAATGAACTTTATCGGAATGACACCAAAAAATTACACAAAGTAAATTTTGATGTCTCGATTCTAAAGAAGAATTATATTTTGTCAAATATAACACATAAAATTGTCTAAAAGTGGATTTAAAAGTGGTTATCCATCAAAAGGCGGTTAATCGACCTTCTAAAGAATATTAGAATGATTACACTGAAAATTGAATTCATTCACATTTTGAATCCTCTAAAATTTATAGTAAAAAGTAAAAAAATATTTGACAAAAATATATAATAATTTTGTAGTTAGTTATGTTCATTCCATCCATTACGACGGCTATGTGTTAACTACCATTTAAAATAATATTATTATAGTGCAACGTAATATTTTAAAGGAACTCATTGTCACGTATTGGGTACGCCATCGAGCATAGAGTTACCTTTAAAGTAATATTAATATTTTTTTCACAAATAGGGATAAATATAAAAATTTCATATTCTTTATTTACCTGTGGTGTCACATCCTTCCCCCTTTTGGGAATTGCGTCCTCACAATTTCAAAATTGGGCTTGAAAACTCCATTGAAAGTCCCACATCGGAAAGGGAGTAAATTAAACTATCACTTTAAAAGAAAGAAAGGGAAGTACAAAGGTCACCCGAGTTAACCCATAATAGGATTAAATGTATGAAAATATGGACATGGAGGAAAAAAATGGTTCATGTTCTGATGGAGAGTTATAGTAAACATGTCTAGGAGAAAGTTAACCACAAGAAAATCACAAACTTGTGATGGGTCAAATGGTATTCGATTCCCCATCAGGAAAAGTTAACATACACCATTTTTGTTTTAAGTTAATTTTTATTGAGGAATTTATTCATAAGGAAACATAATTACTTATCATGTTGACTTTCATCTTTTATTATATTTCTTACACAAACTCATATTTTCTCCAAAAGACGAGTATTTTGGAAGACTTGTTCATTATAATCAACTTCTAGAGAATCACCTAATCCACAAAAGAAAACTATATACTTCCAATGTCATTAGACGTTAACCAAAACCAAAACCCAAATGGTTAGTACAAGATCAGATAATCTAGAAAAGGATAACCCTTTATAAAATGAAAATCTATTCTTAATCTCCAAAATTTGTCCATCAAAACCCAAAGTTCAACAAGGACCATTCGATAAACAATTTTTCCATAAAATTCTTCAAAGTAAACCAAACTATGATTGAAACCCAAATATTTAAAGGATTTATTCACATAGTCTTCTAATTTAAGTCGTAACATTTATCTCCAAACAACATCAGTTCCTCTCAAAGTCTCGTATTGAAGAGTAATTAACCTAATCACATATCCTCCATGATAGGTTAATAAATTTTCATAGATAACCCAAAATCAAGTTACTCTTAATTCATAAAATCATCTAACTAAAAAGAATCAGTAAAACTAACCAGGGACTTCACGTAGTCTAGTGGTTGGCGATAAATACCAGTCGCACTTTGGTTGTGAGTTCTATTCCCGCAGCTTTGTTCGACGCGACGGGTTGTCACACGGTCTGCGTGTTGTCCTTTTTCCAAAACTACATAATTCATAAAACATTTCCCAAAATGAGATAAAATCTTCAAAAATAATCATAACATATTTTAACCTCTATTTTATCTCATGCCTTTAATTTTCCATCATAACATATAATAACCCATAATTACCTCAAAAGTAAAGATCATATAAACTCTAATGGTTACCTTTATAATTATTACCTGAACTTCCACATCAATTGGTCATCTTGTACATTATGCATTACAGATCATACCAAGGTTCAAGTGGTTGATCATGACTCATTGATTGTTGGTTTATAACAACCACGAGTTTCCTCATTGAATCCCCCATTTTATCTAGTATCTTAATCAGAGAACCATCACAGTTTCCTTCAAACCTATTGTCTCTTTGGTGCCTGCTAGATCCATCCATTCACTAAAAACAGAAATGTCAGTGTGAGTATATCAAGAAAACCATCATGTTCTAATGAGGAAGGTAAACACTAAGATATACTAACTCATTCACTTTATCTAAAACTAGGATTCTTTCTGAAATCCAAACCATTATGGTAATGTCACTTATTCTTAGAGAATACCCTAACCTCTAAAGTTATCTAAACCTACATTTGATACCAACTATAAGGCCCCAACCATAAACCTTACTTAATATTGAATTAAATAAATAATTCACATTGAGGATCTTTTCATGGTTTAGAGTTTTAGATAATTAGATCATAAAACATTAATTACATTCCAAATTTAAACAAAGTGGTTACATAAAAGATAGTATTCATTTTTCCCATCAACGAAAACATATTTAAAATAAAACATGGGTTCTTTCAGGAAACTTCCTTGACACTATCATCATATCATGTACTAATCCCTTGACCTATGAAAAACATTTCAAAAACTTGGGATGAGCATAAAAAGCTCAGTAAGGGATATAAAAATATATTGAAAGGAAACATGAGTACATGTAAACATAAGAATCAATGAATTCATACTTTACTCATAAAACATAAGCACTCTAACATAAATCATCAAATCATGAATAAATCATTGAAATCATAATACATAAAGGTAACTTGAGGCATTCAAAACATTCTTACGTAGGGACTAACCCTATTGGTTATGTTTGGAATACCCACCACAGTATATTCCCTAAATCTCTTCGGAAAAACCTTAACGTTTCACTCCTTCACGTTACCCAATGCATTGGAGAGCTATATCGGGCTCACCTGCCCTTATTTTATCATGGAACCACCTGTCTTCATAATAATGCCCAAGAACCATAACATAATTGTATCACATAAAACATGCATAAAAGAAACATAACATTTCTAATTTTCAATCACAAGATATCAATATAACACATTGATATAAAAACATTATGAAAACCATTTTCAATACCAAAATATATGAAAAGTAAAACATGGCATTTATTTTTCTGTTTAAATTATGGTATGGCTTTTAGAGGAAGCTGAAACTCAAATAATGGTCACGGCAGTAGAGAAGTCATTGTCGCGACATACATACGACAAAAACATTCCCTTTTGTCATTTAGTAAAATGCTTTGTATAAAAAAAATTCCATTCGGATAAATGTAGAAGTCAAAGGGGTTTATACACCGTATAAAAGAAGGTTTTGTATAAAACAAATTATTCCTCAATGAAAGGATATTGAGACGAAGTCCCATACAAAGACGGTATCCTTGGATTAAGGATAAATCAATTACATAATTATGTGTGACAAACTAACACACCAAATATAAGTGGATATTAAGTGTAAAACAATCAGAGGTTATTCACACATATTCATATAACGACATATTCAAGGATTACAAGCTTATCCCAAAGAATCAAAATTGGGTAAAGAAGTTCCCTTGCAAAAAATTGACAGCCTAACGACGTCACTACAAAATTCAGAAAATGAGTTGATGAGAGATAAAAAGTGTATCTCATCACATGGACATAAAATTTAAATCCCTAAGGATATATAAGAACATATCCCAATATAATTTTATGTGAATTAAAATACATATCAAAATATGTCTTCTAAAAATAGGAGGGTGAAAGGTTCCCTTATCGGCATGGGTATCTTTCGTAACATACACCCCGTGAAAGAAGAACAATACAACATTGATGAAAATACTCATAAATGAAATTATATTAAACAATGAGTAAAATAATGGGAAGTACATATATAACTCAAAGGAAATTTTGGAAAATGTATCATAAATCTCACAGGAATAAAAGTGAGATGAAAAATCTCTTTCGAAAACTCGGCAGCCTAACGGCGCCACTTAAAACTTCCAAAAATGGATTTATGAGATCAAATAGAGTATCTCATCATATTAAAATAAAATGTAAAGAAATAGTAATATAAAAGAACATCCCCCATCATAACAAATAGGATATTAAAAGAAGTGACATCAATTAGAGTACTTAAAAAGAAAGAGAGAGGTTAGATCTCTTACAAAAATTCGGCAGCCTAACGGCGCCACTCAAAACAACCAAAATGGATTGATGAGAGAAAATAGGGTCTCTCACCATGTGAAAATAAAATTTAAAGTATGATTAATATAAAAGAACATCCCAATAATAAGAAATATGAGATTAAATGGAATGACATAAAAAGTGTACTTAAAAAGAAATAGAGGAGTAGGATCCCTTACCTCGGGTCCGACATGACTCGATTGTTCTTTAACGTCCTGAATAATAAACTTGAGTTAATTTACACTTTATTATGAACCTTTTTTATGTTCATTATTGCTTTTATAAAACTTATTTCCATGTTATAAACATTATGTAATCATTTTAGTTAACAATGTTTGTTTTGTCGATATTTAGTTCTTAAGTCGAAAGTGGACTTCTTACAATTACATGTTGTTCATGTGGTCAAAGATTCATTATATCCAGAATGATATTCATGATTTGGATATAATATATATCCAGAATATACATGTATTTATAATATTACATAATCATTTATAGGTAAGAAATGAAATGCACCGTTCATGGAGACGGTAAGCCGTACGTACGCATGAACGCTACTTTCATTTCTATGTCATATTAATGGAATTAAAACTAAATGAGAGGTATGTATATTTTAACCCCAGAATTATATTCATCATTTATATGTAACATACATAATATATAATAACTTTAAATCCATACTTTATACATCCCGCATATGGCATTAATGAATCAAATCACTTTGAGGAGGCGGTAGTCCGCACTTCCTAAAATGAAATTATCGAGTTACCCACAATGGAAACCATAAAGGTATGCGACAAAAGAAAAATAAAGACTCTTAAGTAAAACATAAACATATTATATATCATATATAAATATAGTTACATCTTAATGGCCACCTTTTAAGGTGTTATATGAGTGTTGAACAATCATCATTTCGTGAGGCAGAAATTCGCCATCCAAAGAAATAGTATGTTCTTTAACCATTTGTTGTAGGTGTGTGTAAGTGTAGCTCGAATTATTCTTATAAAAACATCCTATTATATTTAATATACTGGATTGGTTACAAAATAAATGAATAAAAAGAGTTTAGGGGGTTAGAGAAGCAAAATAAAACAAAAGAACACAAATGAAGACATTACCTTAAAATCGGGTAACTCTTTTTGATTTGAGATCAAAGGCATTCTTGGGAAGACTTCTGCCCAAATGGATGCTTCTAGGTGTAAGATAGGGATGTGGAGAGACAAAATGGGTAGGGTTTGTCCGAGCAAAAGGCTTTGGAAGTGTGGGTAAGGAGGTAGAGGTGGGGGCTTTTATAAGAGGAGAGGAGGGGCACTCTTGGAATGTAAAGAAATGTTACTTTATTTCAAAATGAGTTTCGGATTTAAAAGGTCCCACATTGATATAATTTGAGGATAAGGTGATAAGGTTTCTAAATCCACAATTCCAATAGGTTTTGGACTTGTGTAGGTTATATATTTTACATTATCTTTTCATTTTATTTAAATCCTTTATTAATGAGGTAATCGCTGCATCATTATGATGTCATAATTAATTTTATTTATCTAATGTGTAAAAATTATAAAACAAATATAATGATGTATGAAATTCGTTTATCTTTCCAATTAATATTTATAGTCAAAAATCTGACTTGTATAACCCCATGTAAAAATTGTTTTAGTAAAACAACTCATGTTTGTGTCATTTTAACTTTTACATTAAATAAAAAGTTATTTATGTCATTTCGCAACCAAAGTGGCTCCACGGGGTCCCCAAGTTTACCCATTAATTTTATTGGTCGGCCATAACACATCCAATAAGGTTAGTACATGTTTCAAACTCATCTCATATTATTAAAACATTATTTTTACCTTAAACTACACTAATTTCCTCTAATCGCGATTAAAATCATAAAAGCTACTATTCACAAAAAAAATTATTTTAATCCCATTGAACCACATTTTACTTCTTAATGACAACCATTTTTGTCGTATTTTTGAAATTCAAAACAAAATGGTAGCAAAATTTCATTTAAATGGAAAATCAGTTTTTATAATTATCACTTAGTGGTTTCACTATTAATCAAAAATTGAAGTTTTTCAAAAAAATACCAAAACATCACCCTAAGCTATATTTGATTTTCCGAATTCAAAAATGAAGTCTATTTTACAAAATTCAAAACATATTTGTTTCATTAATTAATTTAATAATTAATTCCCGCTGACAGAGCACATAGCGTGTTTTTATGAAACAATAAGTATCAAAAGATTGACACTAGTTTAAGTCCGATTTCAAAGTGAAATTAATTCCAATAAACACTATTGTATTAAATGGTAAAAATATATTCTAATTTTACTTTAAAAACAATTCAAAAGATAATATAATCATATAAATAAATTAGATTAAAAATAGGTTTTGAATTAAAATACAACATTTTTCACTATTCATTAAAAAATGACCTTTATCGGAACGATACCAAAAAAATACACAAAGTAAATTTTGATGTCTCAATTATAAAGAAGAATTTTATTTTTTCAAATATAACACATAAAATTGTCAAAAAGTGGATTTAATAGAGGTTCTCCATCGAAAGGCGAATAATCGACCTTCTAAAAAATATTAGAGTGTTTCCGCTTAAAATTGAATTCATTCACATTTTTAATCCTCTAACATTTATTTTAAAAAGTAAAAAATATTTGACAAAAATATATAATCATTTTTTAGTTATTTATGTTCATTCCCTCCATTACAACGACTAGGTGTTAACTACAATTTAAAATAATATTATTCTAGTGCAACGTAAAATTTCAAAGGAACTCGTTGTCACGTACTGGGTATGCCATCGATCATAGAGTTCCCATTAAAGTACTATTAATAATTTTTATCACAAATAGGGATAAATATAAAAATTTCATATTCTTTATTTACCTGGGGTGTTACAATAAAGACCTGTCGCACTTCGGTTGTGGGTTCGATTCCAATAGCCATGTCCGGCGCGATGGGTTGTCGCCCATCCTGCAGGTTGTCCTTTTTCTAAAACTACATTACTATAACATCCCATCAATAATATCGAAAAAAACTTCTATCCTTAAACAGTACTAACTTATGTCCAACATAATCCATTCCAATCTTTAGGCTTATCCATAATACTACAGTCCACTCTCATATTATAGTGAAAAATATTACCAGAGATTTCATATAACAATCATGTTAATTCCATCAGTGATCCACATATATCATAATATATGTCTTGTTGGTCACATTCCAAACATTTGAAGGCCTTAATCATGTATTCTCTTGAAAAATGAATACACGTTGAATCTTAGTGAAAACATGAATGTTGTCGAAAGTTCACTCCTTCCACATACCAAAATCCAATAATTCTATATACTCAAACCAGGATATAACCTTCTCCTTATATCATTCATTAGCTCATGAATACTATCAAACTTTTAATTTTCTCCTTATCCCTTCATTATGTGCATATCATCTACTTTCCAAAAATATCTGAATAACCTTTCACGGTTACTAGTACAATTAATCATACACATTCAAAACATAGGAAAGACAACGGTGTAACAATCCTTAGATGTCTCTTTATTCCATAGTACCATGATATTACTTATACTACATTACACTTGATAAACATTTAATCATTCCACTCCCTTCTTAAACCATTGACTGAGGTTCAACAATTATTTCATCTCTCATATCATTTGTAGTCTCTTCATCATCATCAACATAAATACTACCCATACGACCGTACTGATTCTCTTCATGAGACTTTCCCTTAGAGAATTGGTTTTCATAATGCCCGTACATTCCACATTTAAAACATTTAACCATTTTTGATGTCGTAGAAAGACCATTATACTCATCCATGGTGTTAAATGAACATTTTTTAGCACTTACAGGCTTTGCGTCCTTCGTTTCCACACCCAAAGAATCTTCCATTTCCTTTGATACAATCTCCCTGATACCTCTTCCCACATGAGTTTCATGAGGGAAATTTAACTTTCTTTCATCTATGATCATCATGAAACTCCATCTTTCTCTTATTATCTGAGTCAGGAAACTTACCAATGTTGAGATTATTGATCATATTATGAGATTGCTGATTAAGCATAATAACGATGTTTGTACTTCCAAATCCTGTTTCATTTGTTTTCTCATGAATAATATCATTCCATTGTCCGTCATATCCTCCATTATCATGAATCATCCTGTTTCCAGCCATTTTCTAAAACCCAAAAACAATAGCGTGAGAGTAAAAAATCATGCTAGGGAAAAAACATAGTAAAGGGTGAGTACCCTAAATATCTAACATCTTAGGTTAAATTCTATGATCGTTACCATAGTTCTAGGACTATATCTTATATGTATACTTATCCTTAGGGACATCCAAAGAGATAACTTAGAAATATCTCTAGGGATCTCACTAAAGTTATCGCATCCTAGTTTCCAATGGTTGACTATACCATTCCTCTGATACCAACTGTAGAGACCTGAAGCTTGACATACATGGACATTACATTACTTTTTCAGAATACTTAATACATAACAAAAACAGACACACAAGGACTGTAATATTTTAGTGTCTTTGGAAACTTGGAACGTAATATTCTAATCATGGTGAATGATCTTCAACATCTCCCATAAAGATCTTCCACTTTTTGTTTCCTTACCTAAAACCTTTGTTTTGATCCTAGGGGAAAATAAAACATAAAAAGGGTGATCTCAAATGCTCAGTAATGGTATGCATGGATAAAATAAAACATACCATATACATTTGAGCTTAAAAACACGAACATAATGTTTAAACATCAAAATCTTGAGCAACGACATAAAACATGGATGTACATAAGGCATAGATCATAATGGAACATAAACAATGATAAAATACCATGGGAATAAAACATGTAATTGTGGCATCCATTAAGCACATGTATTGATTTCCATAGTAGCTAAGGCATTGCTTCCAAAACCATCATAGTGGACAAAGTCCCATTCCGAATCGAGTTCACTCCTCGTTTCAGTCCTGTAACACTGAACCGGATTAACATACCATTCTAGCCATGTCTATCTCAGGAGATATAAAATCTTTACCCAAAGAATTGGAGGGAGATAATGGTCCCACCCATATCATAATGAAATCATTCTTACTTGTGCCACAAAATAAACATACATCATTCATAATAACCCAATAAATAAAATGGTTTTCATAAACTTCATCCCATCATCACATAATCCACATAAAAGAAATGGATATCATTTCATAATAAGAAAAGTGAAACCATATAAATCATAGAGACATGATACTTGAAAAATACACATATGAAATAATGTCATCTTATATGAAAAATGGTTTTGATAAAACACTTGAAATTAATTCTTCAAAAAAATATCCTTTCTTCTTCAAAATCAATATCTTTACACAAAATGTCATGCAATTTTAAAAGAAAAGGATTTTGTTGAAAATAGTAATGAAATATTTTGGAGGAAGCTTCATGAAAATAAGGATTTATAAAACTGTAAAAACTCTTTCATTCCGTATAAGTTAAAAAAATTCTCCTCGTACTTTTGTTGGAAAATTCAAAAAGTACCTTGTATGATAAAAAAAGAAAGATTCCTTCCATACGATGTGGTAAAAGTAAGAAAAGGTTAAAAATTTCTTAAAAATACATGGAAGGAAAGTAAAAATTTTATGAAAACATTTTGATAGCATATGGACATAGATAATAAACATAACCCCCAGTAAATACATACGAGTAAACAATCTCAGATAAGAATGAGATTGGAATAATTATCCCTTACCTTAGGTCTGATATGCTTCGTACGTATCCGAACCTCCTATATAATGATTTAAATAATGTCATTGACTTATTACAGAATCATATGCATTGTTATGCTATCATATATGTTTCACTTATGACTATATATTACCCGTTCTTTTGTAAATTCCATGTTAAAGAAGCGTTTTGGGTAAAATCATTTCATTTATCGTTTGTGTTTCAACTTTTGGTTCTTGATATTATTACTTATATCCTGATTCACATAATTCCCGAATGTAAAACATCATTTATATATAATATATATTCAACATATACATATATATTATACATCGATAAATGAAATGAAATACACCGTTCATGGAGACGGTAGGCCGTACGTACGCATGAACGCTGTTTTTGTTTCCCTTTTGAATTGAATGGAATTAAGTAAATGACATACATATACATATATATACATCAATCCATTATCATTATTATGTCATATATTTCATTATTATTCATTATATATACTTTATAATCATTCATTAATGGTTAACATGGAGAGTGAATCTCATCGCGTCGTGGAGATGGTAGTCTGTACATACGCACGAGCGATGATATCATTCCCAAGATCGTGGAATTGTATTAAAGTGTATGTATAATATTAAAGAATCAATATCACTTTACAATAAAAATATATATTCATTACTTTCACCCTTATACCCATCCATGTAAGGTGGTGGTGGAAAATAGATTACACCACGGCGTGGAGACGGTATTTCGTACGTACGCACGCGTGGTGATTTCGTTTTTCGTTGGATAGATAGATCGCGAAATAGGGTTGTTTCATACTTATAATAACATATCAGTATATGATTGATACTGATGTTATTACCTCATAATGAAACTACTAAAAAATAAGAAGTGGAAGAAGAAATAAAGTTGAAAGAATCAGTAATGGACATTACCTCTTCTTTCAAGCGCCTCTTTGATACCTCATCTAGGGCACTAAAATTGGTCTTTTAAGAAGACCAGTACCTCTATGATGTTTCTAGGGAAGTGGAGAAGAGAATTTGGCAGGGGTTGGCCACGCATGAAGGCTCAATGTTGTGTGAGGAAGAGAGGGAGGAGGTTCCCTTTTATAAGGGAGGAGAGGGGAACATTTGGAATTCTTAAAAAGTTTAATTTATAATAAATATAACCCCACATAAAAACCTCCAAAAATGACTCATATCCGAATATTAGATTATATAGGGTTGTAATATCATCAACCAATAAAATTTAGACATGTTGGGAATTTATTTTAAACATTATCAACTTTATTTATCCTTATTTAATCAATTTAATTTGTTTTTGTGGTAATAACATTATAAATTTCAAATTATGAATAATAATTACTTATTTGTTGTGAATTGTCCATAATTGGATACTTTATTACATTTTATATCATATAAATTTAAATTTATAATTTGTATATATTTTTGTGATTTTTAAACAATTTTATAATATATTATTTTTATAAAATAACTATAGTGTCAATTTTGACACTATTCATTTATTTGAATTTGAATAAAATATCTACAGAATATATGTTCAAACTAAAAGATTTAATAGATTAATAAAAGGTCATATGTATCTATAAAATTAGTGGAGGAAATTAAATAGTTCATATAATATATATTTTATTATTTTTTAAACCATTTATTTGGTTTATCTTTTAATAAAATAATTACTACATCATTTTGTGTATATTTATTTAATATTCTTATTTGTTGCATAAAAATTAAAAATAAAACCTTATGATGAAGATAAATCTATTACCTTTCACAATAATACTTTTAATTTAATTTATCAAATTAAAATTTCAATATTTAAATTGTTATATTTATTAAATTATGAAGGTGACAACTTTGGCATCATTTAAAATAAAATAATATAAGTGTCATAATCATCTTAATAAGGATCCAAATGGTCAAAAATTAGGCAAATGGATGATTATGGTTTATATATACACTAATAATAAGTTTTTTGCAGATTTTTGGGCCTTTTGATAAGTATTAATATTTCAATAAAAACTATATTATTGATTTTTCACTAAATAAATAATATCTGCATCCCTATTGTGTCAAAATTAATGATAATTATTTAATACCTAAAAATTATAAATAAATTTATATGTTGTAGATAATTTCATTATAATTCTGGATACTATTCATGTTATATGTTTCATGATGTTTATCACTAAATTTAAATTAATATTCTTATAATATTTAAGAGAGTGACATGTTGTCACTTTCTTGGGTTTTAATAATAATTAAGTTATGTTCATTGAAAAAATTCCCTTAAATGATTCTAATCCGACCCTTAAGTGATATGGTTCGACATTTAGTCATCCAATATGATTTTGGAATGTGTTACGATAATTTTATAATCTTATATTTACCCTTAATTACCTGATTTACCTTTAACTATGGTAAATCAAATTTACCGTAGTTACTATTCATAAAGCCCAAAAATAAAAAGTAGCTTATTAACATAATTTGGACCTAATTATTCCAAATATTGAATTCATTTTTCCAAATTAAATACAAAAAAGTTGATGAAATTAAATTCAAATTAATCCTGTTGTCGAAAGAAAAACAGGTTTTTGTTTAAAACATTGCAAAAGATTGAATTGATTTAACCTAGGAATTCAAGGTAAAATCAACTGCAATGACATTCATTATATTAAATGTTAAAAATATATTCTATTTATAATTTAAAACCATTAAATATTATAATTTAACCACATAAATTATTATGATGAAAAAAGTTGTTTTTAATTAAAATATAGCGTGTTTTTACTATTCATTAAAATATGAAAGTTATCAGAATAATATGAAAATTTTATCCAAGGTAAAATTTTATATCATGATTCCAAATAATAATTTTATTTTTTAAAATTTAACTTATAAACATGTCAAAAATAGATTTAATGTTGGTGCGCCATCAAAAGGCGGCAAAACTGCATTTTTTGAAAAATACTTATTTTACCGGAAAAATTTATTTTGTTCTTATACCATGTTCTAAAAAATGTGTAAGATGAATAATAATGTTATAAAATTCGAATTTTAGTTAATACTATTAATAACAACTAGTTCATAATAATATTATAATAATATATAGTTGTTTAGTAAAACCCAGTATTGCATACAACACACGCTATCAAAGAAGGTCGCAATTGCGTATAATGCAAGCCAAGTCAGGGTTGCGTGTAGTGCACGACTCCTTTGTTGTTTAATATAACAAAATCCAACCATATTTCATTAATTCATTGAATATATATATATATATATATAATCAATGTTGCGTAGAATAACTACTATCAAACAAACTTGAAATTGTGTGTAACACGATCCAAGATTAATGTTGCATATACTGCAAGCTAATACTGTGTTGCGTATAATGCAAGATAATCTTAGGGTATCATACAACACAAGACATCAATGAAATTAAAAGAATATTTTTCATAAAATCTCGGGGTGTTACATTGTACCCCCCTTAAAATGAATTTCGCCCTCGAAATTCGTTGGGGTTATAAATAGTTTACTATTTATAGAAACCAACATCGTAAAAAGGAATACTAAAAATTAATTTTAAAAACTAAAGTATGAAATGTAATGATTACCCAAAGTAACTAATCACTGGGATTCCATATAGAAGAACATAGGTGAAAATATGGATATGGAAGACAAATCTAACCATTAATTTATGATGGAGAGTGGTAGAGAACTTGGATATTAAAAAGTCATCAATCACAAAGCCATAGATTTGTGATGATATAAGGTACCATCTGATTCATCGTATATAGGGCCACTAGGACAACATTTTTGGTATTCAAGATCATTTCCCTAAAGTTGATGAAATTGGAATTAGAAGAAATACCTTCGTGATTTTGGTACAGTCTCACCGTTGGTCATTCTTTGTACAATTCCCACTTCATCTCTTAATGAAATGAAGTTGAATTTTTCATTCGTGAAGTGTTAGTAGATCATGTGATAGAATGATGGGTCATTCCATCTGTCTCAAACAAAAGCTTAGAAATGTTATCAAAAATACATAAGTCCATCTATTGTGAGATTAATCATACATGGTTCCTAAAATGGACTTATACTTAATATATCATACTGTTAATATATTAAAACTAGTTTCTACTAAATAGGGACATCATGTTGGCCAGTGATTGGCGATAAAGGCCAGTCGCACTTCGGTTGTGGGTTTGATTCCCATAGCCTTGTCCGACGCGATGGGCTATCGCCTGTCCTGCAAGTTTTCCTTTCTCTAAAACTACATTTATATAACATCCCATAAATAATATCGAAAAAAAACTTCTATCCTTAAACAATACTGACTTATGTCCAACATAATCCATTCCAATATTTAGGCTTATCCATAATACTGCAGTCTACTCTCATATTATTGTCAAAACGATTACCATAGATTTCATATAACAAGCATGTTAATTCCATCGTTGATCACCATATATCATAAGATATGTCTTGTTGGACACATTCCAAACATTCAAAGGCCTTAATCATGTATTCTCCTGAAAAATGAATACCCATTGAATCTTAGTAAAAACATGAATGTTTTCAAAAGTTAACTCTTTCCACATACCAAAATCCAAAAATTCTATATACACAAACCAGGATATAACCTTCTCCTTATATCAGTCATGAGCTCATGAATACTATCAAACATTTAATTTTCTCTGTATCCCTTCATTATGCGCATATCATATACCTTCCAAAAATATCTGAATAAACTTTCATTGATACTAGTACCATTAATCATACACTTTCAAAACATTGGAAAGGCAACAGTGTAACAATCCATAGATGTCTCTTTATTCCATAGTACCATGAGATTACTTATACAACATTACACTTGATAAACATGTAATCATTCCACTACCTTCTTAGACCATTGAACGAGCTTCAATAATTCTTTCATATCACATATCATTTATAGTCTCATAATCATCATCAACATAAATACTACCCATACGACCGTACTGATTCTCTTCATGAGACTTTACCTTAGGGAATTGGTTTGAATAATGCCCGTACATTCCACATTTAAAACATTTAACCATTGTCGATGTCCTAGAAATACCATTATCCTCATCCATGGTGTTAACTGAACCATTTCTTTTGCACTTACTGGCATTGTGTCCTTCTTTTCCACACCCAAAGAATCTTCTAGTTCCATTGAAACAATCACCCCGATGCCTCTTCCCAGATGATTTACATGAGAGAAATTTAACTTTATTTCCTCTATGATCATCATGAAACTCCATCTTTCTCTTATTATCTGATTCGGGAAACTTACCAATGTTGAGATTATTGATCATATTATGAGATTGCTGATTAGGCATAATAATGATGTTTGGACTTCCAAATCCCATTTCATTTGGTTTCTCATGAAGAATATCATTCCATTGTAAGTCATATCCTCCATTATCATGAATCTTCATGTTTCCAGCCATTTTCGAAAACCCAAAAAGAATAGTGTGAGAGGAAAAAATCATTGTAGGGAAAAAACATAGTAAAGGGGGAGTACCCTCAATATCTAACATCTTAGGTTAAATTCTAATATCGTTGCCAGAGTTCTAGGACTATATCATATACGTATACTTATCGTTAGGGACATCTCTAGACATACCTTAGAAATATCTCTAGGTATCTCACTAATGTTATCGCATCCTAGTTTCCAAAGGTTGACTAATCCATTCCTTTGATACGAACTGTAGAGACCTGAAGCTTGATGTACATGGACATTACATTACTTTTGCGGAATACTTAATACATAACAAAAACAGACACACAAGGACTGTAATAGTTTAGTGTCTTTGGGAACATGGAACGTAATCTTCTAATCATGGTGAAAGATCTTCAACATCTCCCATAAAGATCTTCCACTTTTTGTTTCCTTACCTAAAACCTTTCTTTTGACCCTGGGGGAAAATAAAACATAAAAAGGGTGAGTTCAAATGCTCAGTAAGGGTAAGCATGGATAAAATAAAACATACCATATACATTTGAACATAAAAACATTAACATAATGTTTAAACATCAAAATCATGAGCAATGACATAAAACATGGAAGTACATAAGGAATAGATCATAATGGAACATAAACCATGATAAAATAGCATGGGAATGAAACATGTAATTGTGGAATCCATTAAGCCCATGTAATGATTTCCATAGTAGCCAAGGAATTGCTTCCAAGACCATCTTCATGGACAATGTCCCATTCTAAATCGAGTTCACTCCTCGTTTCAGTCCTGTAACACTGAACCGGATTAACATGCCGTTCTAGCCATGTCTATCTCATGAGATATAAAATCTTTAACCAATGCATTGGAGGGAGATATAGGTCCCACCCATCTCATAATGAAATCATTCTTACTTGTGCCACAAAATAAACATACATCATTCATAATAACCCAATAAATAAAATGGGTTTCATAAACATCATCCCATCATCACACAATCCATATAAAAGAAATGGATATCATTTCATAATAAGAAAAGTGAAACCATGTAAATCATAGATACATGATACTTGAAACATACACATATGAAATAATTTCATCTTAGATGAAAAATGGTTTTGATAAAACACTTGAAATGAATTCTTGAGAAAAATATCCTTTCTTCTTCAAAATCAATATCTTTCTACAAAATGTCTTGAATTTTTAAAAGAAGTGGATTTTGTTTAAAATAGTCATGAAATATTTTGGAGGAAGCTTCATGAAAATATGGTTTTATAAAACCGTAAAAACATTTTCATGCCTTATAAGTTAAAAAAACATTCTCCTCGTACTTTTCTCGGAAAAGTAAAAAAATACCTCGTATGGTAAACAAAATAAAGATTCCTTCCATACGATGTGGTAAAAGTATGAAAATGTTAAAAATATCTTAAAAATAAATGGAAGTAAAGTAAAAATTTTATGAAAACATTTTGAGAGCATATGGACATGGATAATAAACATAGCCCCCAGTAAATACTTACGAGTAAACAATCCCGGATAAGAATGAAATTGGAATAATTATCCCTTACCTTAGGTCTGATATGCTTCGTACGTATCTGAACCTCCTGTATAATGATTTAAATAATGAAATTGACTTATTAAAGAATTATATAAATGGTTATGATATCATATATGTTTCACTAATTACTTTATATTACCCGTTCTTTTTTAAATTCCATGTTAAAGCAGCGTTTGGGGTAAAATCATTTCATTTATCTTATGTGTTTCGACTTGTTGTTCTTGATATTATTACTTATATTCTGATTTAAATAATTCCATAATGTAAAACATGATTTATATATAATATATATTTGTTATATACATATATATTATAGATCGATAAAAGGAATGAAATACACCGTTCATGGAGACGGTAGGCCGTACGTACGCATGAACGCTGTTTTCGTTTCCCTTTTGAATTGAATGGAATTAAGTAAATGACATACATATATATATATTTACATAAATCCAGAATCATTATTATGTCATATATTTAATTATTATTAATTATATATACTTTATAATCATTCATGAATGGTTAACATGGAGAGTGAATCTCATCGCGTCGTGGAGACGGTAGTCCGTACGTAGGCACGAGCGATGATATCATTCCAAAGATCATGGAATTGTATTAAAGTGTATGTATAATATTACATAATCAATATCACTTTACAATAATCATATATATTCATTAATTTCGCCCTTATACCAATCCAAGTAAGGTGGTGGTGGAAAATAGATTATTGCACGACGTAGAGACGGTATTCCATACGTACGCATGCGCGGTGATTTCGTTTTTCGTTGGATGGATAGATGGTGAAATATGGTTGTTTCATACTTATAATAACATATCAGTATATGATTTATATTGATGTTATTACCTCATATTGAAACAACTAAAAAAGATAAAGTGTAAGAAGAAATAAGGTCGAAAGAATCGGTAATGGACATTACCTCTTCTTTGAAGCGCCTCTTTGAGACCTCCTCTTAGGGAAATAAAATTGGTCTTTGAAGAATACCAGTACCTCTAGGATGTTTCAATGGAAGTGGAGAAGAGAATTTGGTAGGGTTTGGCCGAGCTTGAAGGCTCAATGTTGTGTGAGGAAGAGAGGGAGGAGGTGCCCTTTTATAAGGGAGGAGAGGGGCACCGTTGGAATTCTTAAAAATATTAATTTATAATAAACCTAACACCACTTAAAAACCTCCAAAAAGGATTCATATCCGAAGATTAGATTATAGAGGGTTGTAATATCATCAACCAATTAAATTTAGACATGTTAGGAACTTATTTTAAACATTATCAACTTGATTTATACTTATTTAATCAATTTAATTTTATTTGTGGTAATAACATTCTAAACTTTAAATTATAACAAATAATTACATATTTTTTGTTAATTGCCCATAATTGGATACTTTATATCATTTTCTACCATATATATTTAAATTCATAATTTGGAAATATTTTTGTGATTTTTAAACAATTTTATAATATATTATTTTTATAATATAACAATAGTGTCAATTTTGACACTATTCATTTATTTGAATTTAAGTAAAATATATACAGAAGATATGTTCGAAATAAAAGATTTAATAGATTCGTAAAAGTTCATATGTATCTAAAAAATTATTGGAGCACATTAAATAGTTCATATAATATTTATTTTATTATTTTTAAAACCATTTTTTTGGTTTATCTCTTAATAAAATAATTACTAGATCATTTTTTGAATAATTATTTAATATACTTATATGTTGCATAAAAATTAAAAATAAAATCCTATGATGAATAGAAACCTATTAACATTCACAATAATACTTTTAATCGAATTTATCATCTTAAAATCACAATATTTAAACTGTTATATTTATTAAATTATGAAGGTGACAACTTTGACATCATTTAAAATAATATAATATAAGTGTCATAATCATCTTAATAAGGATCCAAATGGTCACCAATTCGGCCAACGGATGATTAGGGATTATATATACACTAATAATAAGTTTTGTGCAGAATTTCACGCCTTTTGATATGTATTAATATTTCAATAAAAACTATATTATTGATTTTTCACTAAATAAATAATATATGCATCTCTATTGTGTCAAAATTAATGATAATTATATAATACCTAAAAATTATAAATAAATTTATATGATTTAGATAATTTCATTATCTTTCTGGATACTATTAATTTTAGATGTTTCATGATGTTTATCACTAAATTAAAATTAATATACTTATAAGATTTAAGAGAGTGACATGTTGTCACTTTCTTTGGTTTTAATAATAATTAAGTTATTTTCATGGAAAAAAGTCCATTAAATAGTTCTAATCCGACCATTAGGTGATATTGGTTGACTTTTATTCATCCAATGGGATTTTGGGAGGTGGTAGGTTAATTTTATAATCTTATATTTACCTTTAATTAACCGATTTACCTTTACCTATGGTAAATAAAAGTTATCATAGTTACTATTCATAAAGCCCAAAAATAAAAAGTAGCTTATTAACATAATTTGGTCCTACTGATTCCAAATATGGAATTAATTTTTCCAAATTCAATACACAAAATTTTAAGAAATAAAATTAAAATTAATCCCGTTGTCGAAAGAAAACGGGTTTTTGTTTAAAACATTGCAAAAGATTGAATTGATTTATCCTACGAATTCAAGGTAAAATCAATGATAATGAAATAAATTATATTAAATGGTAAAAATATATTCTATTTATACTTTAAAATCATTCAATATTATAATTTAACCACATAAGTTATTATTATGAAAAAAGTTGTTTTTAATTAAAATATTGTGTGTTATTACTATTTAATAAAATATGAAAGTTATCAGAATATTATGAAAATTTTATCCAATGTAAAATTTTATATCCTGATTCCAAATAATAATTTTTTTTTGTAAAAATAAACATATAAACATGTCAAAAACTAGATTTAAAGTTGGTGCTCTATCAAAAGGCAGAAAAACTGCATTTTTTTAAAAATACTTATTTTATCCGAAAAAATTATTTTGTTCTTATACCATGTTCTAGAAAATGTGTAAGATAAATAATAATGTTATAAAATTCAAAATTTAGTTAATACTATTCATAATGACTAGTTCATAATAATATTATATAATATATCGTTGTTTAGTAAAAACTGGTATTGCGTACAACACACGCTATCGAAGAAGGTCGTGATTGCATATATTTTAAGCCAAGTTAGGGTTGCGTGTAGTGTACAACTCCTTTGTTGTTTAATATAACAAAATACAACCATATTTTATTAATACATTGAATATATATATATATATAATCAATGTTTCGTAGAATTACTACTATCAAACAAACTTGAAATTGTGTGTAACACGATCCAAGATTAGTGTTGCATATACTGCAAGCTAATACGGTGTTGCGTATAATGCAAGATAATATTGGTGTATCATACAACACAATACATCAATGAAATTAAAAGAATATTTTTCATAAAATCTCGGGGTGTTACACAACCCGGCCTACGGGTCAAACCTGACCCAGTGGGCCAAACTGAACCCCTAGGTTGACCCATCATGAAGTCAGCCCTACTGGTCTACCCAGATCACTAGAGTGGTCTTGTCCAGTCTGATGGATTGGTCTAGTCAGGTCCGATGGAGCGGGCTGGTTTGGTCTGCAATGGATGTGGTCGGTGCGTTTTCCGACCCACGGTAGGCGTCTCACCCTCAGCATCTAGCCACATGATACGACTCAACCATCGAGTCTGCACATAACACCACCTAGGTTACAACCAAAGACTTTACTGCCACTTTTGCACTTCCTCCCGCACTATCGTGGCCCCTCATGCACCACTCGCGACCTCCTGTTGCAGGACTAATCTGTCACTACGACATGTCACCAGTATGTGCCCCTACGGATGTCGAGCCATGACCCTCTATCATTGGGGCCTCCTGCCATGGCGTCCAACTGACGTTGCCATTGTCCTGGCACGGACCGTGGATCACTATAGTTGGTACCTTTATTTCTGTACATTGTTGTTTCGGCAACAAATATCAGGAGAATTAGAAGAACGGGGGAGGAAGAATTTCACATGAACACCAGAGCTAGAAGGATTGAGCCTTGTTCGTGTCGACCTTGATCCTTCTACATTAGAATTTTGAAATTAGGTAATGGTGTCAAATTTTGTCATGGATTAATTTAAACATGAATCAAGAATGGCATAAATAAATCTACAAATGAGTCCTTATCTGACTAAAAACGGACAACATAAATCCCTAACCCACATATATGTACGATATGTGAATCATTCCACTGTCTCTTGATTAACAGTCAGAATAGAAGAATGAATGATGAATGAGGACAAAAAAATAAATTCACACACCCGACCTATGGGTTGTATTAGTCGATAAAGAACACCCGCCATCATCTTCTGTTGATCCGTCATCACGCGATCCCGATCATTGAATCCTCATTCAATGGTTATGAATGGCTCCTCTCAATATTTCTTCTCCCTATAGCTCTCAAGAAAGATCTCAAGGTTATGACATGTAATCCTGGACCCTTGAAAATGGGTTTAATAAAAAATTGAAACATAATCTTCTCTCTGATAACAATTTTTTTTTACTAAAATATTATAAATGACAATTGTGTCCAAAATCTATCTTTTTCGTCTGCCCTACGCTTGAAGATGTTAGGCCCCAACTAAGGTAGAGATGTTGTTATATATGAAACGGTGCCCTACTATTTTTTATTTTGGAATCTTTTTGGGTGTTATAAAAATTCAATGTTATCTATTCAACATTTTTAAATTTTAATGCAAGACTTTATTTCAAAAATTAATTCTAGGCACACCGGGACTTAGAATCCCAGTCCAACTCAGCGTGCAGTCACAATATTTTCCCAAATAATTTATCAAAATAAATTGTAGAAAAATATATGAAATTAAATTTATTGTTTATTTTCAATCATAAATCATTGTAAAATCATCTCTTCCAATTTTTTCCCTTTTACAATTGAATAATATCATTAAATTACTAAAAATATTAGGGTTACTCCAAAAACTATAGTTTTCTTCAAACATGAAATGATTTATTCCTCATAAATAGAAGAAAAACCAATGATTATATTTTTTCACTTTAAAATGTTCTATATTATCCCCTTATAACCCTATCTCGTGCTACAAATCTTCCGATACTGATTATTAATTATATGGTCTTCATTTCTAAAAAGACTACCATGGAAAAATCAAGTACCTTACATGAGTATTATCAACTAAATAGTTCTATTATTAATTATATTATTAAAAAAACTTCTAGATAGACATATATATTGAAATTATTATATTTTTTATACACTTATGTTAAATTATTATGTGACAACATGAACTTTTATAAAAAAAATCACCTATATTTTAATTTAAATTTATTATTATGTAATATACATATAGAAATAAAATATATTATTTTCTTTTGTTATATTCTATAAGATTTAATTGAATGTTACTAATCATTCCCATCAGTAATATAGTTGTTTAATAATGATCAAATGATTTTTATAATTATAGGGTTTTAACAAATCCAATTGACACAAACAAAGGATGTTATAGACTAAACGAATAGGATTGTACCATATGAATCCAATTTATTGTAGCTTCTTAGAGAGATATAATTTCTATGGTTTTCTATTAACCAATACCAATCTACTATGAAATAAATTAAGAATGATAAACACTATTTAGAAGATATCTTCATGATCACCAAGATCACAACCCAAACCATATTCGCTGAACCACCCATGTATGCCCCACCATCGCGCACCATACTATTAGAGAATTTTTGGTGTATTAAAGCGATATGTATAAAAACAACAGAAATATGAATATTCAATTTATTTTTTATATAATAATCAATTTATTTTATTCTTATTATTTTTTACAATGGAAATTATTTTTTTGATAAAATATAGTACCAATTTTATTTCTGGTTAATATAATAATTAAATTAACAAATTAATGAATTATTTTAATTTTTAAACGAATAATATTTTTTAGTATTATTAAATAATTTTCATCAAATATTAAACATAATATAATTTTTATGAATTCAAATTTGATTTTTATAAGGATTCGAATACATTTATTGTAAAAAACCCATCATTTCTTAGTAAATTTTATTTTAATTTAATAGTAAAAATTCAAAAATTCAAATAATTATGTTGTTAAAATGAATATTATTTTTGAGATCAGAATTTTGACATTATCCAATGGTTAATATATAATCATTTTTCTTAGACCATTGAATTTTTGTGTAAAAATTATTTAACGTATTAATATACTATGTGTATTATGAAATCCTAATGATCCAAAATTGATGCAGTATACACTATAAATTGTATCCATAACCCAATATATGTTTCTATTTAAAACATTGTGATTTTATTTTTTATTTTATTTATTTTTAAATTCATTATTAATATCTAAAATATTTAATATATTTTAAGGATTCAGAATCATGTTATTATGATGGTGACTCATCTCTACATAGAAAAGGGAACTATTTCAAAAAAGTAGTGCATTTTTCTTATAAAATAATAATAAAAACTATATTTTTATAGTGACCTTGAGAAATACCAAGGTATGATTTGTGGTTTTGGATATATTATGATGAAGAGTCCAAATCCAAAATAATAACAAAATCCCCCACATTTCATTTATGAACGAACACAAACACTATATTATCTTAAATCAAAATCCTTCGACCATGGAAATACCCTGGGATCATTTCTCTAGATCCCTCTCATTGTTCCACAAAATTCTCAAGAATCATCACCAAATAATTTGGATTCACACACATTATTGAGGGGACTTTTAACCTCCTCTCATTATCAATAACATCATCTTATTATGTCTCAAATGTTAGTTTTTTTTATATTGGTAATAGTTCACAAAAACTCCCCTAAATGTAAATTTTATTTATAAATAAATATAAATCCCTTTAAAGGTCATTAATATAATACATGGTCCTTTTTTACATTGTTTACCATATTGATATTTCATAACGGATCTTCAACTATACACTTTTTTCAAGAATATATTTTTGTTAGCTCCCTAAATATAGTATTTTATATATTGGGATATATAATCAAATATTCCCCTGAATTATATTTTATTTATAAAACATTATATCTCATTTCACTCTAATTAATCCATTTTATGAACCTTTATGTACACTCATTACCCTAATGATATTTAATAATGGATCTTCCACTCTGCTACTTTTATCAAGCACTTTTATTTGTTATGTCACTAAATTCCCATTTTTGTATATTCTGATATGTTATTAAATATTATCCATGATATATATTTTATTTATAAATATTTATATCTCCCTTTAACTATCATTAATCTCTTCCATAAACTTTTATGTACACCCATTACCATGCCAAAATTTCATAAGGGATCTTCCACACTCCATTTAATTGAAGAACATATTTTATGTTTTGATTCTTATTTTCAATTTTTAAATTTTGTTATATGATATTAAAAATACCAAATACCTTAATTTTTTATGTATAAATTATTATAGACACTTTTAAATCTCATTAATCCTCTCATTATCCTTTATGTAAACCCATTACCATGATGAATTTTCTTTAGGGATTCCTCTCTTCCCATTTCCTTTCAAGAACTTCTGTTATGATATTTCAAGTAAATTCAATTTTCATGTGTTGTAATATTTTATTCCATATTCACATTACTATAATATTAATTTATAATTGAAATGATATAATTTACTTATCATTAAGCCACACATTATCCTTTCCGTACACCCATTAACCTACAAAAATATTGGTAGGATTAATTTCTCTATCAAAGATTTTACATTACCTTATTCGTTATATTTCAAAATATTTAATTATGAGATATGTTTTCCTACCCCTATTACTACCACTTTAATTTCAATTTCATCATATACCCCCTTATCTCTCAACAATCAATTTTTACGAATATTTATGTGACAACTTTCAACTATAGAAATTTATACATGATCTTCAATGCCAAAACAATTGTGTAGTCAATACAATTACTAGTTCCTATCATGGGTGTTAAAATTATGGCTTATGTACTTATGATTAGTTAATTAAATATATATATATATAAATATATATATATATTCCACACTTCATAGTCTTGGAATAAATTATAATGATGAATGACAACATGTTTTAAGATCTATATGGAACTCATAAGTGTGAGAATGAAATGAATATGATGGGTGCACCCAGATCGTGTTCCAATTAATTATGTAAGGTTTAGTATAATGATACATTATGTTGCTATAGGGATTGAACCAGATTCTAATATGGAATTTTTCCTCCATGACAACATGGTGGTTTTATGTTTTAACTATGTTTATGAATCAATGGATTGAATTTTCCCACATTCCACATGTTATGATTGTCATTATATATCATGTCTCATCGTTCATGTTTATTATTCCTACACATTTCATGGCCCATTGATATGAATATTGTGTAGCATGTATTATTCTCTTTATTTTCTTATATGTTTATTCCAGTACTATGGTTTATAGCTGTAACATCCCAGGTAAATAAAGAATAAAGAATTTTCATATTTATTAATATTTACGAATTAAATATTAATTTTATTTTAAAGGGGTTGCTATGTTCGATAGCGTACCCGATATGCAACGATGAGTTTCTTTGAAACTTACGTAGCACACTAGTAATAAAATAATATTATTTTCAATGTTAGTTAACATGTAGCCATTTTACTGGCGGGAATGGATATAAATAACTAAAATATGATTAGATATGTTTTTAAATGTTTATACATTTACCCTATAAAAGATAAAGGCTTAAAATATGGAAAGAGTTCAATTTTAGGGCATATATACTCTAATTTTCACTAAAGGTTCACTTATCACCTTTTAATGGTGAACCGTCATTAAATATAGTTTTGATCACTCTTATACTTTATTTTGGACCAAATATAACTCTTCTTTAGAATCAGGACATCAAAATTTACATTGTGTAAATTTTTGGTACCTTTCTGATAAAGTTCATTTTTTTATGAATAGTGTAAAATGTTGTATATTAATTCAAAACCTCTTTTTAATCTAAATTATTTATATGACTAGATTATTATTTTAATTGGTTTTAAAGTGAAATTAGAAAATATTTTTACCATTTAATCCAATGGTGGTCATTGGAATCAATTTCACTTTGAAATTGGACTTAAACTGGTGTCAATCTTTTGATACTTATTGTTTCACAAAAACACGCTATTTGTCATGACAGCGGGAAATAATTATTAAATTAATTAATTTGACTTATATGTTTTTAATTTTATAAAATGGACTTCATTTTTGAATTCGGAATATCAAATATAGCTTAGGGTGAATTTTTGGTAATTTTCTGAAAAACATCAATTTTTGATGAATAGTGAAACCACTAAGTGGTAATCAATCAAACTGATTTTTCAGTTAAATGAAAGTTTACCACTAATGTGTATTGAATTTTGAAAATCTGACATACATGGTTGTCATTATTATGTAAAATGTGGTTCAATGAGATTAAAATAATTTTTTTGGTGAATAGTAACTTTTTTCATTAATCGCGATTAGAGGTAATTAGTGTAGTTTAAGGTAAAAATGGTATTATAAGAATGTGAAAACACCATGAAACTTGTCCTACACCTATTGGGTGAGTCATGGCCGACCAAGACAAGCCATGGGCCAACTTGGCGACCCCATGGAGCCACTTTAGTTGGAAAATGACATTAATATATTTTTATTTAATGTTAAAGTGAAAATGACACTAACATAAATTGTTTTACTAAAATAATTTTTCAGTGGGTTTATACAAGTCCAAATTTTGATTATAAATGGTCATTGTAAATCTAAAAAGATTTCCTACATCATAGTATTTTTTTTATAATTTGTATACATTAAATAAATTAAAGTATATATGACATAATAATGATGCAGCGATGACATCATTATTTGACGATTTAAATAAAATGGAAAGATAATGAAAAATATAAAACCTACACATGGAAAAAACCAATTGGATGAGTGGATTTCGAACCCTTATCACCTTATCCACGAATTATATCAATGTGGGACCATTTAAAACCGAAACACATTTTCAAATAAAGTAATATTTCTTTACTTTCCAAAAGTGCCCCTCCTCTCCTCTTATAAAAGGCCCCCACCTCTACCCCATTTCACACACTTCTCAAGATTTTGGCTCGGCCAACCCCTGCCCAATTACTCTCTCCACATCCCTATCCTCATCCTAGAGGGTTCCCTTTGGGCAGAATCCTTTCAAAGGATGCCTTTAGGCTCAAATCAAAAGGGAGTTACACTTTTAAAGGTAATTCATTCTCTCATGTTCATTTGTTTTATTTTGCTTCTCCAACCCTCTAAAATCTTTTTATTTACTTCTTTTGTAACAACACCAGTATCTTCAATATACTAGGATGTTGTTATAATATTTATTTGAGCTACACTCTCACACAACTATATCAAATGGTTAAAGAACATACGGTTTCCGTGGATGGCGAAATTCTGCCTCCCGAAACGATGATTGTTCAATACTCATTTAACACCTTCAAGGGTGGCCATTATGATGTCACTATTTTTATATATGATATATAATATGTTTATGTTTTCTTTAAGCTTCTGTATTTTTCATTTTTGGCATACCTTTATGGTTTCCATTATGGGTAAACACGATATCTTCATTTAAGGAAGTGCGGACTACCGCCCCCTAAAAGTGATGTGATTCGTTAATGCCATATGTGGGACGTGTAAAGGATGGATTTAAAGTTATTATATATGATGTTATACTGGAATTATAATATAACTCTATATCATTATTATTTATTTCCATTAAAGTATGTGATAGAAATGAAATTAGCGTTCATGCGTACGTACGGCTTACCGTCTCCATGAACGGTGCATTTCATTTCTTATCCGCAAATGTAATGTACTATTAAAATTACATGTATATAATGTATATATATAATTAATGATATATCTAAATGATTAATATAATTATGGAATTAAAATATACATACCTCTCATTTAGTTTTAATTCCACTAATATGACAAAGAAATGAAAGTATCGTTCATGCGTACGTACGGCTTACCGTCTCCATGAACGGTGCATTTCATTTCTTACCTCTAAATGATTATGTAATTTTATAAATACATGTATATTCTGGATATATATGACACATATTATATCCAAATCGGGAATTTCATTCTGGATATAAAGAACCTTTGACCACACGAACAACATGTAACTGTAAGAAGTCCACTTTCGACTTAAGAACCAAATATTGACAAAACAAACATTATTAACTTAAATGGTTACATAATGTTTATAACGTGGATGTAAGTGATATAAAAGGAATAATAAACTTTAAAAATGTTCTTAATAAATTATAAATTAACTCAAGTTTATTATTCAGGACGTTAAAGAATGATCAAGTCAAGTCGGACCCAAGGTAAGGGACTTCGTCTCAATCTCCTTTCATTGAGGCATATTTCGTTTTATACACAACTTTCTTTTATACGGTGTATAAACTCTTTTAACTTTTACTTTTATAAAAAAGGAATCTTTTTCTACGAAGCGTTTTACTAAACGACAAAAAGGAATGTTTTTTTAATGTACGCGGTGACAACGAATTTTTCCGCCGTCGCGAGTATTATTTGATCTTTGGCTTTCTCAACAAGCCGTAATGTTTTTAGAATAAATTAAATACCATATACTCTTTTATGTATTTTGGTATTGAAAATGGTTTTGAAAAAGGATTCTATTATGTCAATATATTTATGATATATTGTGATTGAAATGTGGAAATGTTATCATTCCTTTATATTGGTTTTATGTTTTATGATTTTATACTGGTACTTGGACATTTTAACGGGTGGTTACGTTATAAACCATATGACGGGTGGTGTCGTGAATACCAGGACGGGTGGTTACGTTAAAACCTCCAATGCATTGGGTATGGAAGTTGGCCGTATGGCTATTCCATTAAGTATGTATGGAAATTGGCCGTATGGCTATTCCATTAAGTGATATGTGTGGAAGTCGACCGTATGGTTATTCCACTTAAGTATGTTTATGTCCCAAGTTACCTTTATATATTCTATGTGTTCTTTATATGGGTTTTATGGTAATACTTTGGTTACAAAAAGGTAAGTAATGATACTTTATTCAGTGAAGAGTTTTTACTACTTCATGAAGGTGGAGGTATTACTTTGATATAGTATACATGGTTTACTTGATGTTTGAAAAACTAACAGTTTTCATTCTCTTTGTATCCCTTACAGGGCTTTTTATGCTCACCCCATGTTTTTCGAAATGTTTTTCACAGGACTTAAAGTGGAATAAGGTCAAGGATGGGATCAAGGGAATTTCATGCTATCTAAAACATGGAATCTAGACATCTTTCTTTTTAAGATTTTTTATTTTATGGAGACTTAGTAGAAGTGTCTACTTTGTAATCTTTTAAGATGTAATAGTTATGTTCTAATTCTCTAAAACTCTAAACCTGAAAAGATCCTCAATGTGAATTATTCATTTAATTCAATATTAAGTAAGGTTTAAGGCTGGGGCCTTATAGTTGGTATCAGAGGTCGGTTTAGACAACTTTAGGAGTTAGAAAAGTGTTAAATTATAATATGATTGAAATGATATAGCATTTACGGATTACCATGTTGCTTCGCATAAGATATTTCTATGTTCAGAATGGTATTCCGCAGAGGAAACAAAGCAGCTATGTTGGGACGACATCAGGACGAAGATAACCTTCCAAATCAGCAACCTGAGATGGTCGTAATCGGAACTGAACAGTTTGTTGCAGTGATGACACAATTGAATCAGGCTATAAATGGTGGTGGTATCCATGCATGAGATCAGCCAGATCAACCACAGAGGAACATGTCAGTGGTGGAACATTTCATGAGGCAACATCCCCCATCATTTAGAGGATCATCTGACCCTGTGCAAGCTGAAGGGTGGATTAAAGCACTGGAGAAGATTTTTGATGTCATGGGGTGTTCAGAACAGCAAATGGTTAGTCTTGCTGTTTACCGTTTTGAAGGTGAAGCTGATCAGTGGTGGTCGATGGTGAAAAATATAAGGGATAGTGATGAGATTGAGGATCTTCACTGGGACGAATTCAAAGGTATGTTTCTTGAGAAATATTTTCCTAAGGTGGTGTGTCTTAGGATGGAAAAACAGTTCCTAGAATTGAGGCAGGAGGATGATTCAGTGGCTACTTATGAAGAAAAGTTCACTCGATTGGCAAGGTATGCTCCAAACTTCATACGAGATCTTAATAGTAAAATAAACCATTTTTACTCAGGTTTAAAGCCAAGTATCGAAGGGCTTTAGCTTCTCGTGAGTTCAAAAGTTATGAAAAACTTGTTCGATGTACGGAGAAGGTGGAAATGGAGTTTGCCGATGATCAGGTGTTCTATGACAAACAACAGAATAAGAGATCTAGTTTGTAGGAAAAGTGGAACAATTCATCAAATAAGAAAGGAGGTAAGAAAACAAAATATCCATCCTATGAGAAGTGTGGTAAAATGCATCCTGGAGAATGTTTATCCAAGTCCGGTAAGTGCTTTTGGTGCGGTAAGTCTGGTCATATTTCTCGTAACTGTAAGGAAGATGATCAAGCAGGAAATGAAAAGCCAACGGTAAGATTTTTTAAGTGTAATGAAATGGGTCATATGCAGACGAGTGTCCGACAAGGAGCTTGAGTGATGGGAAGTAGTTAGACTACAAGCAGAAAGGGGTGGTAAAATCCTTTGCAACAACTTCAGCAGATGTTGGGCCATCGAATGAACTGGTATCAGCTCCAGGGAGCTCAGTATTTTTCAAAGATTGACTTGAGGTCGGGGTACCATCAGTTGAAAGTAAATGAAGCAGACGTTCCGAAGACTACGTTCCATACTAGATATGGTCATTATGAATTTGTAGTTATGCCTTTTGGGTTAACCAATGCACCTGCTGTATTCATGGACCTTATGAATAAAATTTTCCATGAGTTCTTGGATAAGTTTGTGTTTGTGTTTTGAGGTTTTTGAAGAGGTTATGTGTGCCTTGTGATTCAAAGTTGAAGAATGAGTTGTTTTTTCATCCTGGCAGTACTAAGATGTACAGAGGTGTGCGGGAGTATTACTGGTGGGATGGAATGAAAAGAGACATTACTGATTTTACTGTGAAGTGTTTGACATGTCAACAGGTTAAGGCAGAGCGGCAGTTACCGAAAGGGATGCTTCAGCCTTTACCAGTGCCAGAGTGGAAATGGGAGAATATATCCATGGACGTTGTTGTTGGATTACTGAAGACATCTCGAGGTAATAATGCAATCTGGGTTATTGTTGATCGCTTGACCAAATCTGCTCATTTCCTTTCTATACGAGATACATTCTCTCTAGATCAACTTTCCCGTTTGTATCTTAAAGAGATAGTCAGGTTACATGGAGTTCCTCTCTCCATTGTATCGGATCGTGATCCCAGGGTTACTTCTAACTTTTGGAAAGGACTTCAGAAGTCGTTGGGTACTGAATTAAATTTTAGTACAGCTTTTCATCCTCAATCAGATGGGCAGTCAGAACGAACAATTCAGACCCTGGAGGATATGCTACGAGCATGTTTGATGGATTATCAGGGATGTTGGGACCAACATCTTTCTTTGGTTGAGTTTTCTTATAATAACAGTTTTCATTCCAGTATACAGATGGCACCATTTGAGGCATTATATGGGAAGCGTTGTTGAACTCCATCTTTTTGGGATGAAGGAAGCTGATGGGACCAGAATTGGTAGAAGAGATGGCAGAAAAAGTTCAGTTGATTCAGAAGCACATGAGAACAGCTCAGAGCAGGCAGAAGAGTTATGTGGATAACCGGAGGAAGGATCTATCTTTCGAGGTAGGTGATCATGTTTTTCTCAAGGTTTCTCCATGGAAAAGTGTGATGAGATTTGGTAAGAAAGGAAAGTTGAGTCCAAGGTTCATGGACCATATGAAATTCTGGAGAGAGTTGGATCAGTTGCATACCGGGTGGCTTTAACTCCAAGTTTATCTCAGGTACACAATGTTTTTCATGTTTCGATGTTGAGGAAGTATATGCCAGATCCATCTCATGTTTTGAGTCCAGAGGTAGTTCAGCTGGAAAAGAACCTATCTTATGAAGAACAACCAGTCCAGATTCTTGACCACAGAGAGAAAGTGTTACGGAATAATGTGATTCATCAGGTAAAGGTTTTGTGGAAAAACCATGTGATTGAAGAGGCAACGTGGGAATCTGAAAATGCTATGAGGGATAAATACCCCCACTTATTTTGATAAGTGAATAAAATTGCGAGGACGCAATTCCCAAAAGGGGGAAGGATGTAACATCCCAGGTAAATAAAGAATAAAGAATTTTCATATTTATTAATATTTATGAAATAAATATTAATTTTATTTTAAATGGGTTGCTATGTTCGATAGCGTACCCGATACGCAACGATGAGTTTCTTTGAAACTTACGTAGCACACTAGTAATAAAATAATATTATTTTAAATGTTAGTTAACAAGTAGCCGTTGTACTGGCGGGAATGGATAGAAATAACTAGAATATGATTAGATATGTTTTTAAATGTTTATATATTTACCCAATAAAAGATAAAGGCTTAAAATACGGAAAGAGTTCAATTTTAGGGCATATATACTCTAATTTTCACTAAAGGTTCACTTATCACCTTTTAATGGTGAACCGTCATTAAATATAGTTTTGATCACTCTTATACTTTATTTTGGACCAAATATAACTCTTCTTTAAAATCGGGACATCAAAATTTACTTTGTGTAAATTTTTTGTACCTTTCTGATAAAGTTCATTTTTTTATGAATAGTGTAAAATGTTGAATATTAATTCGAAACCTCTTTTTAATCTAAATTATTTATATGATTAGATTATTATTTTAATTGGTTTTAAAGTGAAATTAGAAAATATTTTTACCAGTTAATCCAATGGTGGTCATTGGAATCAATTTCACTTTGAAATTGGACTTAAACTGGTGTCAATCTTTTGATACTTATTGTTTCACAAAAACACGCTATTTGTCATGACAGCGGGAAATAATTATTAAATTAATTAATTTGACTTATATGTTTTGAATTTTGTAAAATGGACTTCATTTTTGTATTCGGAATATCAAATATAGCTTAGGGTGAATTTTTGGTAATTTTCTGAAAAACATCAATTTTTGATGAATAGTGAAACCACTAAGTGGTAATCAATCAAACTGATTTTTCAGTTAAATGAAAGTTTACCACTAATGTGTATTGAATTTTGAAAATCTGACATACATGGTTGTCATTATTATGTAAAATTTGGTTCAATGAGATTAAAATAATTTTTTTTGGTGAATAGTAACTTTTTTCATTAATCGCGATTAGAGGTAATTAGTGTAGTTTAAGGTAAAAATGGTATTATAAGAATGTGAAAACCCCATGACACTTGTCCTACACCTATTGGGTGAGTCATGGCCGACCAAGACAAGCCATGGGCCAACTTGGGGACCCCATGGAGCCAATTTAGTTGGAAAATGAAATTAATATATTTTTATTTAATGTTAAAGTGAAAATGACACTAAAATAAATTGTTTTACTAAAATAATTTTTGAGTGGGGTTATACAAGTCCAAATTTTGATTATAAATATTCATTGGAAAGATAAAAATATTTCCTACATCATAGTTTTTCTTTATAATTTTTAGACATTAATTAAATTAAATTATATATGACATAATAATGATGCAGCGATGACATCATTATTTGACGATTTAAATAAAATGGTAAGATAATGAAAAATATAAAACCTACACATGGCCAAAACCAATTGGATGAGTGGATTTCGAACCCTTATCACCTTATCCACGAATTATATCAATGTGGGACCTTTTAAAACCGAAACACGTTTTCAAATAAAGTAATATTTCTTTACTTTCCAAAAGTGCCCCTCCTCTCCACTTATAAAAGGCCCCCACCTCTACCCCATTTCACACACTTCTCAAGCCTTTGTCTCGGCCAACCCCTGCCCAATTACTCTCTCCACATCCCTCTCCTCATCCTAGAGGATTCCATTTGGGAATAATCCTTTCAAAGGAAGCCTTTAGGCTCCAATCAAAAGGGAGTTACACTTTTAAAGGTAATTCATTCTCTCATGTTCATTTTTTTTATTTTGCTTCTCCAACCCTCTAAACTCTTTTTATTTACTTCTTTTGTAACAACAACAGTATCTTCAATATACTAGGATGTTGTTATAATATTTATTTGAGCTACACTCTCACACAACTACATCAAATGGTTAAATAACATACGGTTTCCGTGGATGGCGAAATTCTGCCTCCCGAAACGATGATTGTTCAATACTCATTTAACACCTTCAAGGGTGGCCATTATGATGTCACTATTTTTATATATGATATATAATATGTTTATGTTTTCTTTAAGCTTCTGTATTTTTCATTTTTGGCATACCTTTATGGTTTCCATTATGGGTAAACACGATATCTTTATTTAAGGAAGTGCGGACTACCGCCCCCTAAAAGTGATGTGATTCGTTAATGCCATATGTGGGACTTGTAAAGGATGGATATAAAGTTATTATATATGATGTTATACTGGAATTATAATATACCTCTATATCATTATTATTTCATTCCATTAAAGTATGAGATAGAAATGAAAGTAGCGTTCATGCGTACGTACGGCTTACCGTCTCCATGAATGGTGCATTTCATTTCTTATACCCAAATGTAATGTACTATTAAAATTACATGTATATAATGTATATATATAATTAATGATATATCTAAATGATGAATATAATTCTGGAATTAAAATATACATACCTCTCATTTAGTTTTAATTCCACTAATATGACAAAGAAATGAAAGTAGCGTTCATGCGTACGTACGGCTTACCGTCTCCATGAATGGTGCATTTCATTTCATACCTCTAAATGATTATGTAATATTATAAATACATGTATATTCTGGATATATATGATACATATTATATCCAAATCGGGAATTCCATTCTGGATATAAAGAACCTTTGACCACACGAACAAAATGTAACTGTAAGAAGTTCACTTTCGACTTAAGAACCAAATATTGACAAAACAAACATTATTAACTTAAATGGTTACATAATGTTTATAACGTGGAAGTAAGTGATATAAAAGGAATAATAAACTTTAAAAAGGTTCTTAATCAATTATAAATTAACTCAAGTTTATTATTCAGGACGTTAAAGAACGATCGAGTCAAATCAGACCCAAGGTAAGGGACTTCGTCTCAATCTCCTTTCATTGAGGCATATTTAGTTTTATACACAACTTTCTTTTATACGGTGTATAAACTACTTTGACTTTCACTTTTATAAAAAAGGAATCTTTTTCTACGAAGTGTTTTACTAAACGAAAAAAAGGAATGTTTTTTTAACGTACGCGTTGACAATGACTTTTTCCGCCGCCGCGAGTATTATTTGATCTTTGGCTTTCTCAACAAGTCGTAATGTTTTTAGAATAAAATAAATACACTATACTCTTTTATGTATTTTGGTATTGAAAATGGTTTTGAAAAAGGATTCTATTATATCAATATATTTATTATATATTGTGATTGAAATGTGGAAATGATATCATTCCTTTATATTGGTTTTATGTTTTAGGATTTTATACTGGTACTTGGACATTTTAACGGGTGGTTACGTTATAAACCATATGACGGGTGGTGCCGTGAATACCAGGACGGGTGGTTACGTTAGAACCTCCAATGCATTGGGTATGGAAGTCGACCGTATGGCTATTCCATTATGTATGTATGGAAATTGGCCGTATGGCTATTCCATTAAGTGATGTGTGTGGAAGTCGACCGTATGGTTATTCCACTTAAGTATGTTTATGTCCCAAGTTACCTTTATATATTCTATGTGTTCTTTATATGGGTCTTATGGTAATACTTTGGTTACAAAAAGGTAAGTAATGATACTTTATTCAGTGAAGTGTTTTTACTACTTCATGAAGGTGAAGGTATTACTTTGATATAGTATACATGGTTTACTTGATGTTTGAAAAACTAACTGTTTTCATTCCCTTTGTATCCCTTACTGAGCTTTTTATGATCACCCCATGTTTTTCAAAATGTTTTTCACAGGACTTAAAGTGGAATAAGGTCAAGGATGGGATCAAGGGAATTTCATGCTATCTAAAACATGTAATCTAGACATCTTTCTTTTTAAGAGTTTTTATTTTATGGAGACTTAGTAGAAGTGTCTACTTTGTAATCTTTTAATATGTAATAGTTATGTTCTATTTCTCTAAAACTCTAAACCTGAAAATATCCTCAATGTGAATTATTCATTTAATTCAATATTAAGTAAGGTTTAAGGCTGGGGCCTTATAATAGCTCATTATTTTATTATTTTTCCCCATGTAATCCCATGTATTTTTAAAATCTATGAAATTTTATAAGCATTTTAAGGAGGTTTTCAATAATTTCATTGTATATATTGTTTAACATGTTATTATATTAAACAAATCTATAAAGATAGTATTCTTCTTGTTTATTCAGTTATTATTAAGTGTACATTTATGAAATAAATCATGAATTAGTGATTAATAATGAACACAGTTGTTACAATTGGTACTAGAAGAATGTTTATTTATTTTAGAAATTGGGATTAAGAAAATGTATTTGAAATCCATAAGAATAATATTGCTAATAAAAAATCAGGCCTATATTTTTGAATTTAATGATTAATTATATTATCAAGAAAATACATCCATGTATAGATACTACTAGTGGAAATAATTCTAGAATAATGTACCATGGGGTAACAACTATGACAAGGTGTTTCAGGCTAGACTCATGTAAAATAGGTACATGAAAACAAACCTTAATTCGAATATTGTATAAAATTATCAAGGTATATGATTTGGTAAAATCACTTTCTTATGAATAAATATTATTTATGGAATAAAAAAACCCCATAAGAATATTTCTTAGAAAATTTTCATGGAAAACCTAGATTGATGCCTAGAAAATTATAATTTAGTGAATAAATGTAATTTATATTTTCTAAATTTCACGTCATTAGATTCCTTTCTTTTTTTTAACAGTTTAAAAACACTCATCGATAATTTTACTTGAATTATTTCAAATGGATGGTATTAGAAGCATCCATGTTAACAATCGAGGTAATGGGAAATATCATGATGATCCCATTGAGATGAAAAACCTGACGGGAGAAAGAATAATAAAATTTATGATGATACCATCTCAATTGAATATCATTTTCAATAAAAATCTTGATCAGGAGGAGTTGATAAACTCTCCTAAATTTGAAAAATCTTCAATTGAAAAATTTAAGTGACAAAGGACTTTGGATTTCAATGGATTTTTTGATCCCATCATTTCGGAATAATGGATGAACTCTGTTGAGAATATCTTATAAATACTTCAATTTTTTGAACATGAGAATGTTCTATAAGATATTTTTTATATTTAGGAAATATATGATCAATGTAGAAATTGATCAAAAATATGAATCCTCAAGAAGAGATCGATGTAATGGAGTAAATGAAATTCTAGAAAATGTTTTTTTGATAAATGTCAGATTACCACTATCTATATAAAAATGGATATTTATTTTCATTCTCTCAAGAAAAATTATTGGAATATATTAGGGATTATGAGGAAAACCTCACATGATTTGCACAATATGCCTCTAGATTTTTTATTCTCTAGAATTTAGGATGATCCACTTCTTTGGTGGGATAAATACTAATATATGAAAATACCTAGCAGTCAATGTCATTTATAAATTTGAGGAAATTTTAAGATGTACCCTTACATAGAAAATATATTTTAGAGAATCTCAAGTGTATCATGGGGATACGAGAAAAAATGTGGAGTTTAATTATGGTGTTTTCATAGATCAAAATATTTCTATAATAAAAGTTTAATAGCCCACTTATCAACAGGGAAAAAATAATTACCCAAAAATATATTATGGTTATTGAATAAATGAGTAAGGTGTAAGAAGGAAGGTCACCAAGCTATTGAATACCGAGAGTCGATACCAAAAATGAGATGTTGGATTGTAATGCTCTGGTCAACCTTCAGTGCATTGTTCATTACTTTAACTACAAGGAACTAGAGCAATTTTCGAATCAGTTCACTAAGATATTGATTTTTTATGATGACCCAAAATCATCAAGGCAACAAGGGAGATCTTTTTCAATCCCAACTACTAAGGTGGATCATCAAAATGAATTTTTGATTGGTATTCTAGTTATTCATTCAAGAATAATGTCTATAATTTTTTATTCTGGTTCTATGAATTCCATTATATAAAGAAAATTAAAAGAACTATTCAAACACCATAATAAATCTTAGAAGAATAGTTGCTAGTAAAAATATAATTTTGGAAAATTATTTCATCCCATGTATATAACTCTTCCCCTATCACGATTGATATGTTAAACATCCGAATTAACCTTTTAATAAAAACTATGGTGGAATTTGACATTATTCTATGAATGGATTGGATCTCTTTGAAAAGTGCCATCACAATTGAAGATTGCTCAGGCAAAAAACCTTGACAGATATCCAATGTTTTCTTGTGAATCATGGGTATTTTCTCTGATTTGTGAGAAATTTCTCAATTTTGTTAAACCCTCATACCAAGAAAACATAGAAAGAAGTTGTATTTTATTAGAATGATGAGAGTGAAGAGATCATCATAGAGATGAGATGGAGGTCTATCGCTACCACTATACTCATAAAACAGTCAAGTGGGGAACTATTTGTGGTATATATAGATACATTAAAAATGTATTAGGCGATGTGTTAATGAAAAATTATAATATGACAACCTATGACTTTTGATTATCGAAATTAATGGTAATAACTACCCAACACATGATCTAGAGTTGGTTGTACTTATGTTACCTTTGAAAATATTGCATCATTGTCTATTAGGGAATAATTGTGAAATATATATGGATGAAAATGTGTAAAATATATATTCACATAGAAATATATAAATACATGACAAATAGGATGGTCATAGTTGATCAAGGTCAATAAATTCCCATTTCCCTACCATCCTAGGAAATTGAAAAACATTATATTGATCTACATTTCAATGATCTAGAAATTTAATCATTAATGAGATTTGATAAAGATAATAACGTCATAGATTTGGAAAGGATATATATGGGAATCATAAAGGATGGAACATCCTCCATCATTTAAGAAATGATTTCACAAATATCCTATATGTAAAGGTTATGATATTCACAAACGAATGATTCGAGAATTTAGAAGATAGAAGAGACTATAAGAAATGGGGATTCCCTAGAGTTCAATGATAAGGAAGAAGGATTTGTGATATCTGGGTCAATACTACGTGTACCAACGAATCCTAATCCAAATATGGAGCTATTGGATTATGTAAAGTTCTCAATCTTCTCTATCCACTAAGGAAGCATGAAGATGTATCAAGATCTCAAAAAACACTAATAGTGGGACAATATGACGATGATGGTCAGGGAGTGTAAATCAAAATTCCTTGTGCGTCATAAAGTGAAAGAAGAAATGAAAAACATTAGATAGGAAGATGAAAACATTACTAATAACTTCATGGAAATGGAAAAACATCACCAAAGACTTTGTCACTAGTATTTTAAAGACCTGAAGAGAGAATAAATATATATGGGTTGTGGATGATATTCTTACAAATAAAACTCCCATTATTGTAACATGAGTGTATTTGACACCAGATCGACTTGTACATCTATTCATTAATGATGTGGTAAGGCTACATGAAGTACCACTATCGATTGTATCATATTAAGATCCATGATTAACTTCTATGTTCTAGAGCATTTTTAAACATAATATAAGTACTAATTTGATCTTCATTTTATCTTATAAGACTCAAACATAGGACATTTTGAGCATACTATCTAGCCACATGAGGTTATATTAAGGTCATTCTCAATAGACATCTGTAGTGGATGGAACAAACATCATCCTTCGATCAATTACTCTATCTATAATAGTTTCCTCATGATAATAGAAATGGATTACTTTGAGGATCTATATTGGATGAGGGGAATAACATCTTCATCCTAGGTTGATGTTGGGGAATGAAAACTACTAGGTTCTGAAATGGTCGATTAAATAGTAGAAAATGTTTAGAACATTTAGAATCACATCAAGGCTTATCAGTGTCGAAAAAAGTGTAATGCTAACAGTCATCAACAAGACCTAGAGTTAATTGTGAGATACAATTTTTCCTCTTTATATTTACATGGATGAATGTGGCATGATTTTGGAAGAAGGTAAATCCTAGTCCATAATACATTATCCTTTTTTATAACCATGATCAAATCAATGTGGTGGATTACGGATTAACACTCCCAAAAAATCTATCTAAATTAAATGATATATTTCATTTATCCATCTTGATGAAGTACACAAAAACCCCCTCAAATGTACTCAATCCAGAGGTAGTACCATTGGAGAAGGAGCATTCTTATGATGATTATTTGGTGACGATCTTATATCATAGAGAAATATTTATGTGAAATAAGAAAAATCACCATGTAAAAGTATTTTGTAGGAACCACATTTTTTATGTAGAAACGTGGTAACTCAATGAATATATAAAGTAGAGTCAATGTATATTATTTTAGTGTCTTAAATAAAAAATTTAATTGAGAAATTTCTAAAAGAGGGAATATTTTAATGACCCAAAATTTTTTAAATAGAACTCCCCATGAAATTAATTTAAAATTCATATTATGGAATATGGTTATAAAAAACACATTCACTTATTTGGTTTTATTATATCCTATCAAATTAAATTAACCGTTATGAATAATTACATTTGATAATATAGTTGTTGAAAAGTGATCACATGATTAGTATAAATATAGGGTTTTAACAAATCCTATTGAAATAGGCACATGATGTGATAGCCTCAACTAGTTGGATTGTATCCTATGAAGTACATTTAAAAGAGATTATAAGGTATATTGAATCTCTAGTTTTTTCTATTTACCAATCCGATGCTTATTTCTAACAAAAAAAGCTTGATAAAAAATGTTTATAAAAGAACATAATGCTAATCAAGATCACGACCAAAACCGGGTTCGTTTAACCTTCACATGAAAGTCCCATAATCACACACCTTACTATTAGGCTATTCTCTAGTGTATAAAAGGGATATTTAGAAATACGATAGAAACATGATTATGAGTATTTTTTATAGTATAATTAATATATTTTAATTCAATTGTTGTTAAATTGTAAATGAATTTTATATTGATACAATAATGAAAAGATTTTATTTTATTAATATTCAAATTCAATTACAGAATTTATTATTTTTTTATATATTAAATAAATAGTATTTCAATTTCATTATTAAATAAATTTTATCAATTATAAATTAGAATATAATATTTATGAGGTCAATTGTAATTTTTATAAGAGTTTAAAAATTGTTTGTGAAAAAAACACTACAATTATTAAAAAATATAAAATCTATATTAAAAGAAAAAATTCATATACCTATAAATTGTTAGGAAAAAATGAAATTTTTTTACGAATCATAATTTTGAAATTTCCCAATTGTGAATTTCTCATAATTTTCCAAGATAGTTGAATTTTTAGGTAAAAATTAATATCATATAAATATTCTATATGTATTATGATATCATAATGAAAAAATGTAATAAACAAAATACAAGTTATCCATAAAGAAATCTATTTGTTTTCCTTAAAAAAATTTATTTATTTTGTAAATCCATCATCAATCCTCTAAAACCTATAATGTGTTTTAATGTATTAAAATCATTTATGTAAGTGTGTACTCTCTTCCAAATAATAAAGGTAATTTTTTTAATATGATTGAACCATGATCTTATAAAATAATAATAACTTCATGCATTTGGTAGAAACCATTTAAAAAAGGTGTTGGTATGGTTTGTGGTTTTGGATACTTTATTATGTAGACATCAAAACATAAATAATAAAGAAATTACCCACAATTCTAATATAAACCCACCGTAGCCCCAATTTCTTTTAACTAAAAGTTATTGGAGAACATACATAATTTTTCATACCCTCTATATATTCCTCTAATGGATCCCCAAGATCTCAATAAGCCCCTACCAAGCATTTGGAGTCACACAATCACGTAAGGGATCTTCCACTATCATCTTTTTATCAAACACATCATTTGTTGTATATCTAAATTTTCCTTTTCATATGATGGGTTATGATCTTATATATTACACTTAAATTCCATTTGGTAGTTAAATTATTATATCAACCATTGAACCTAATTAATCCTTCCATGAATCTTTTTGTACACTACCTTCCACTCATAAATTTCACATGGGTTCTTCCACTTTCTTCCTTTTATTATTAACATTGTTTTTTTCATATTTCCAATGCTTGGATATGATCTTACATATTCTCCATACATTCCATTTGATTTATAAATACTTATATCTTGATCTATTAATCATTAATCCCTTTCATGAACCATTATGTACACCTATTACGATGCTGAAATTTCATAATGGGTCTTCCACTGTCTTATTTTTATCAGGAACTTATTTTTTGTTACGTCTATAAATTTTATTTTTCTTTTTTTGGTATATGTTATTACAGATTACCATTACATTCAGTTTTCTAAAAAAAATAATTATACCTCCTTTTCACTATAATTGATTTGATCTATGAACCGTTATATATACCATTCACATTACAATGTTTTGTAAGGTATCTTATAATATCATTTTTATTAAAGCCCTTATTTTATGTTATTCATATTAATATCTAATTTATGAGGTTGTGATATAATCATCGATATCCAAAATGCTATTATTTTTATTTATAAATGATTACAAACCTCTTTAACTATCATAAAAAAACATAATAATTTATGTTCCCACATTATCAAGAAATTTTTTTGTAAGGGGTTTCTCTCATCTCAATTACATTCACGAACATCACTTGTGTTATGTATCATAAATTGAATTTATTATGTTGGAATTTCTTCCAATATATTCTAATTTCATTACATTAAACATATAAATGATTATATCTGCTTTCCACCTCATTAATCTTCCCATGATCCAATATGTACACTTGTTACCATACTGAAGCATAACTATAAATCTTTTTCCTATTCATGTTTCTTTATTACCTTATAAATCCTATTTCTATATGCATTTTGGGATATGAGTTTCCATGACCCTATTACAATCCATTTTATTTATATATGTTGATTGAACACTTTATCTCTCATCAACCCATTTTTTATCTTTAATTAATGTTTTTATGTTGTAGAAATTTCACCTCTTTCACCCATACCAAAAAGACCGTGTAGTGAATACAATATCCATTTGATATCATGATTGTTCATATTTATGACCATATACATATGATTTCGGACACACATAAATATATATATATATATATTATATACTCCTTAATCGTGGAATAAATTATTATGATGAATGAATCTATGTTTTGTGATCTATATAGCACACTTAAGCATGATAATTAAAGGAATACGATGGGTGTTTCGAGATATCACTCAAAAACATAGGGAATTAGTAAGTATCATGACAATTCACATTTGGATATGGAGTGAACCTGATTCCATGGTAGGGATTCTTCCACCATGATGTCTTGGCTGGGTGATCGTTGACCTATATTTTTGTTTTAGTGTTTTATGTTGTTTCTAAATTTACCATGTTATGATTATCATTTTATATCATGTCTTATTGTTCATGTTTATGTTTTATACTATAGTTATTCACATTGATAATTCTATAGGGTAAAATGTATTTTTATCTTCATGTTATGCCATGTATATTCCTATACTGGGCTTTATAGCTCACACTATTCCTACGTTTGTCCCCAGTTTATCCAATATAGTTATAAAATCCATGTAATTTAAGAATCTAGTAAATTATGTTTTTAGAAATGTGGATATATCTCAGGTTTAAGATGTTATTCTATATACCAAATTCCCAAATAAGCACGACTTCTCATTCTTTTTTGTTGTATTAAGAGTAATTTTTTTTATAATTAATCATGAATTAATGGGTAATAACATGTTGGGTTGTTACATATTAAAGGTAATATAACTATTTATTAATATTCCATAGCCATTTATAAAAACAAGACATTTCTTTTTTACATTTTTTAGAGTACCAACTCCACAATTAATTTGTTTATTAATTCTTAATTGGATTATATAAATGGATATATAGATGATATAAATATATAAATATTATTTTTATGATATCATTAAGGATATTTTATAAATAATATATGATCTTTTTAATGATAAAATCAGCAAACCGTCATCATTAATTTAGTTTTTTTAGAATTATAGTACTCAAAGGATAATATTTTATTCAAATTTTGTGATGATTTCATATTAATTATTTTACCACTAATTACAAAAAATAATTTCATACCATATTAATAAAAAATATACTTGATATTATTCTTATGGAAAAATTATAATAAAACTAAACCATCGCATAATCATCCAATAAGGAATGTAGGATCACATTTGCGTCGATATAACAACCTACTTGAAGAATACTATACATTTATTTCATATAAGACTATGAGAACCTATTTACTAGAGTAATATAAAATAAATCGTTAAATAATGATTTTTTTAGTTTTTAAGTTGTCATATCAATATTTAATCTATTACATAATGAAAAAAACTTTGATAATAAAGAATAAGAAAACATGGTTGTTATCGATTTCATCTTAATGGATAAAAAAGAAGAAGCTACTGAATGGAGTTTGAAACATATTAAATAATTATAAATAATATATTAAATTACAAAGAATTATTCATTAAATATGAAAATTAAATTTATAATTAATAGATACACCTCTATTATGAAACTAGTACAGATGATCAAAACTATACAGTCTGGATGTAGAATATTTAAAGAATTCATGTACAGAAATAATATGTGTAGACAATATGAATGGAATTTAAATTATAAATATTTCGATTTATGTGGATAATATATATATATTTTTGTGATATTCATGGTTATATTATTTTCATTGTAGTATGGATAAGTGATTAGGGTTTTTTAACTCATGACCCTACCCTAGAGGGTACGAGCCACCCCATGCTTGCCTCTATATGTTCGGGGTTTCCAAAATTCAATGAACAAAATATTTAATATGGGAGTTCATTTTTCTACTATACCTATACACATAGACTCACATTCTAAAAAAATTAATTGAATAATAATATAATATATAACTTCTAGATAATAATTATTCTTGTAAAACCTATAAGTAGTATAAGTGTAGCACAAAATAACATGGATATAAAACATGGTATAAATACAAGACTAAAAATGATGATGTACCAAACCAAATAAATTATAAAAGTAATGTGTTGTGATATATTGACCATATACATCTGTGAATTGACCAATGTATGTGGTATAATGCACTAGGGTATCCATATGATTCTCTTTAATAACCATCAATTTGTCTGCCATCTGCAAAAGACAAGGAAAATGTGGTAAACTCTCATATAGGGATGAGTATATACATATCTAGTATGATTTCCCAAATGAATATGGGGGAATAGAAATAGTTGCGATAGGGATAACACCAAAAATTATAGAAAGTGGGTAAAAAATACAATAACATGGATATAGATAAATATATTTATCTCAGAAAATGAATCCCATGTTAGTGATAGGGGATCTCAATCTCATATCCCATCCCCGGAAAAGTGTATTCCATTAGTTCCTTAAGACAATCAATGATACCCAATGAATTTTGTGTCTATGCAGAGAAATATCAAAGCCAAGAACAACTAACCACAATAAAATAGAGTTTAGGAGCATAATCTATGTATAGAGTACCCATTCCATGGTATAATACGAGAGTTCCAATTATTTGATTGATATACAACCCATTCCCTATCGATGTAGGAGGGTGACTCTAATTTGGTAGATTATTCAATCCATAACTCCATAGAAGTGTGCCTCTATGATAGATAGAAAAATGACCCATGCCATTCCTCGAAATGACTGTGGGACTCAACTAATTGAGGCCCCATAACCTTACAATATTGGAGGGTTCCCCTATAATGGTCAAGGCCCCAAAACCTAACTTCGCAAGAGGGATCCACCTAGATGGTCGAGGACCCATACTCTGAATGCACATGAGGGTTGTACTATAATGGATAGATGATAAAAGACACATTCCATGTCAGTGTAGGATTGATCCAGTCTACAATAACATAGAAGAATTGTTCCCTTCTAAAGAGGAGGGAGCCTCTCTAATCACTCTAATGATCCTACTCAATCACTACAATCATCGATCATCCCCTAAGAACTAATAAAAATAAAATAATCTCGTATTGTATATCAAAATACACCATGATGGACACAATTATTTTCTACACATAAAAACATCTAGGATAAGATAATCATAGGCTAATATATAAGTCTAGACAAAGGAGAAATAAGGATTATATGTTTTCTAAATATAGATGTAGTTGTACATGGCGTGTATGGGGGACCACATAGCTTGTGGTCACTCTCCATCACATGGACATGTACCTTTCTATAATAATCATAACTTCCCATGTATCCCCACCTGGTAGGAAATGGAGCCACACATCATACATAACTAACCCGAGGTCCTTCCCATGATTCTAGATGTGTCAGTGTACCCTGGTCATGTGTGTTTACATATCCATGTACCCTATCCAAGTCTGATGGTCATGTTTGTGTACACTAGTTGTTTTCCGGGTCATGAATGTTCCAATGTACTGTAGGAGTACACACTGGGTTTCCATCACTAGGTCACACGATGTGTTAGGGCCCCAATCGTTTTGTTATACATAACTCATCAAAAAACCGATCAATCATAGCCAATTCCCTAAATGTATTATGTTCTTCAGACCACACAAAAAGTTTTTTGATTTTTTTAACAAATAAATATATTATTTATAATTTCAAATTTTGTTCATATAACATATATCATTCCACATTATCACATAAAAATAGTGGTAATATCTTATGAATAACATATAAACCATTAGTTCGTTGAAAAATGGAATATGGCATGATTCATAATTCTTTTCCAAACGATAATTGTTTGGATGCTTACGGTTAGAATCCTGAATAATGTGAATAAAAAATATAAATCAATAAACGGGCTTACAAAAATACTCATAATGAAAATGGATCAAATATTTGGAATTGATCATTCTCAATAATATAATCACAATGTTGAAAATACACATTTTACAATTCCGTTATTTATTCATATTGTTCATTGATGAATATCTACTTGAAAACGAATAGGATAAGTCATTGCATTCATTGTGCATCGATTCCCCTTGATCTGAAGGACCATTTTCATATGTTCCTGATTATATATAAAGAGGTGGAATTAATCCCCTCACAATGATCCCAAGGTATTGTGATTAACCTTCCAATCCACTATAATTACGTACTTTTAGTGGTAATATAATTAGGTCATTTTTATTAACTATATTTATTTCATAATTAATTAAATTGAAATGTGTTTTTCAACAGTCGAAATATCCAAATACCCCACAGCAACCAACATTAGGTCAAGTATAAGTTACAAATCATGTTCTGGACACAACAATGGTCTCATGTATTTTACCCAATATCTATTTTAATAGTTACACAATTATTTTTGATAACAATTATATGTGTGATATAACGTATATTTAATATTTTTATAAAATTATTTCTAGGCACACTATACATAAGAATCTTGTGTTTTTTCAACTCCAGGATCTAAATATGTTTATATATATATATTAAAATTATACAAGTAGAAAATGGGGTCTTTTTATTATTCCCCATATCATCATTTTTATCCTTTAAAAAATGAATTTAAATAAAGAGGTCGATATACTAAGCCTGCTTCTGGATCTCTCATTCCAAGTATCTCTCCTCAATGCTCCCATGCTACCACAACACATGAACCAATGGGATGTTCCATCCATTCAAGGTCATCTCCTATTAATCCTTGACCACCAATAGGTGCTTTAAAAATGTTACTCCATCATCGATGTCCATCTCAACACATTCAATAGTTTTCATTGCTTCATCCATATATCTTATTAACTGTAACACATAGGATATGTTTTTCACCTAATCCAATTTTGGATTAGGGAGTGGTAGTATGACACCTTATAAACCCTTTTTAGGATTATGAATATCTTAATGAAGATCAAAGATAGATTTAATCACAAAAAAACCTATATAATCATCTTCATGGGGAGACACTCTGGAAAACATGGAATCTCTATTTGAACTCTGTGGGAGTACGACATCGATCTGCATAATATTCTTACCTGCTTTATGATTTCCTCTTCGAGTACTAGGTGACTTGGACATTCCCCATCGTCAGTTTCATCATCGACGGCCCAAAAAATATTCATCATCGAACTCTATCTTCCACAATCATGACCTGAATGGTCTCCCATGTAGTGCCTAAAAATGTGGATTTCCGATAGTGGAGTGGTAGATATTATTTTAAACAATCTCTTATAATGGAATATGATTCTACCATCTCTGACTAATTTCTAACATGCAATCCCTCAACATACCCTCTATTACCTGGAATGTGTACTCAGTCTTCACATATCTCTAGGGGCGAAGGACTAAACATATCCTCATATGGGTCATGAATTCATATTGGATTCATCTCTAAAACCAAGATGTAAAACATGCATCATGGTTCCATAAAATAGTAAAGGTATCCTCAATAAGGTGAACGATATCCCGTACAAAAAATTTCCTATACCTTCCATGAAACAACGCTTTTACATTTCATGGAAGTGCGATAACATTATTTTTCAATCAAATATCACCTAAAAAATATCAAGAACTCTATCTGTCTATGAGAGACATATAAAAATGTCAATGCAAACACCATCGTATTTCCTATGAGAGTACTGAAGAGACACCAAAAAACCTGATAGAACCTAGTGCTCAGCCTTCACTTATTGATAGGTGAGGCACTGCAAGGGGAACTCAGTCATCGTCCATCTCATGATAGCCCACAAAATATACCATAGAAGGTCTGGTTAAAATTCCCTAAATCAAGATGTTAAAAAATGATAATTTTTTTAACTCCATCAGTACCGCATATCTAATAAGGATTGGGACCACCGTCCATCATAATAATTGGATAATTTTATTCCCTCCTTAGGAAAATAAATCATTTGAATTTTTTGTGGTTATTTTTTCACGTAATTCCTCACAAAAAAAAATCCGAAATGGGAATCTCTGACATTATAGTGGTATAGAAGAGTTAACACCACTAATTGATGAAAATATGTAGCCTACTCATATTTCAGAGTTAGGTTCAAGTTTGCCAACATCTTAGATTCCCCCTACACCATACGATTCAATAACATCTTTCTAAGGTAATCTACCTCCTTATTTCCCTTCCCATGAGTATGTACTATCTCATAGTTATAGTCCAAAATTTATTCCAATTAATGCTAATAATTCATTTTTAGGACTATCTATGTGATGATATAATTTACACTCTAATAGTCTATCTAAAAAATAATGAATACCCCTAGAAAATAGTGCATCCACATCCATTGAGTGTCAAATTCTACTGTATTATTAAATGCTTAGGCCACATTGTTATTCTAATGAATAATTAAATACAAAGACCCATATGTGATAATTTCCTACCTATGTATCAACATGAATATGATCACAACTACTAATGCATAAAAAATATATGTACCTCAAAGACTCCTTTGGTAGTCTCAAAAAATTCTCTCTCATCAGCCTCAACCTCAACACCATGATGACCCTATAACACAACTCAGTGTAGGTAAAAGAAATTACAAATCTTGGTATATGTGATCAATGTGGATGAAATATTATAGCAATCTTCCAAAAACCACATGTTTTACCCTGTCATGAAAAGAAAAGGTCCACCCCTCTCACACTATCTTGGGTAGCTCCCATGAAAGCAATACATTAATCACATTTGGATCAATAGCTAAACCATATTCATGAAAAACATTCCCTTGAAAGGGAACCTCCTAGATCTACAAATGTAATAGTGAGAGAATACCATAGAGTTGGTTATATTGAATAAAATATTTGACCATCCTCACGTTTTTTGCATGTTACACCTATTATTCAATATATATGAGTATTTCATCAATAAAGACAACAAAAAAACCAGTCCATGTAATGATGGATGATCCAGTTCATAAATTCTATAAAAATTGAATGGGAATTATTCACACTGAAAGGAATCACTCTGAAATGACAGTGCTTATAGTATCATCACAATTCCATCTTCAGAATACCAGTGTCACAAACTATCAACTGAGGGTAGCTAGACCTGAGAATTATCTTCTATAACCATATCATTCCTCAAAATAAATCAAAGAGTTAATTAGTCATTGAAATAAAGTATATTTCCTTTATGATATCCTGGATCAAGATAATATAATCCACCCAAATATATAAGCTCACTTCCTCATTTTTTACCAAAACTATTAGAGTGAAAAGGGAAACACAATGGGTCTAATAAAACCTTTCCCTCGAAGGACTTCCAACTACAACAACAGCTCCTAAATCTTGGTGGTTGTAATCGATATACTTATGAAGATATCAGATCAGTACCAGGATGAATATTAAGAAATAACACCAACTTCCGCCTTAATGGTAATCCCATAACTTCCTAGGGGATGTTTTCTATAAAATGATAAATGGATAAAGGATTCATGATTCCTGAAGATCATGTTGCGTCAGTGTTTGTATTCACTAAATGATGGGTAATGGTCTACAACCTCTTTCTCATAAAAACAACTCATCCATATATGAGACCTCTGTCCCCAACAAAATATAATTGCCTCCCATCAATGTGAAGTTATCTCACTCATCTGTGCTGTTTGTAACAAGGGGTTAGAAAATGGAAAGTATGTCCATAACCAAGATGATGTTATATGGTCTCATTGTGATGAATAAAATATACCAGTAGGCATTCTATCAACCAAGAGAGAGATCATACTTCCATTAGATTAATTAAATATAAGAATCATTCCTCATAGGAACCTCCAGACAAAATTAATAGAATAATGCCTCCAATGGGAGCTTCAACTTTAAAACCATTAGTAAAGAGATGATGAAATAAATTTCTACAATGTCTAAGAATAATTATTTATGATTATAATAAATATATATTGTTCCTCGAATCATCTAGTGCACTACATACCCATACAAATCCATACCATGTACCTTCCCATAACCCCAATCACTAGATCCCCAAGATAGAGAATGGTCTCCTAGTGATGGTGGTTGAAGGTTCTCATAATTTCTTCCACCATTTATAGATACACGTCTTGGATCTCCACCTACTTCTACAACATCAATTCCTCCTTGGGGCCCCCTACCCTCACCTGGGAGACCAGCGATCAAAGTATTACATCTTCCTAGAGGTCTATCCCCTATTATCATACCTTCCCTAGCACATTGGGTAAGGTAATAAAATTCCATGTGACCTCTCCTATAAAAAACATAACACTTCCCCTTCCCCAGATTCTGTGGTCCTATTCTCTTTTCATAATCATGTTCTCATGTCTAATCCTTGTAATATCTTCAATGCTGAGATATTTTCGACTAGATATTGCTAGATACTATTAATGACTCCACCCAATAAGGCCCAATGTCAACTCTATCCCCCTATAATCCCTCTAAAAAGAATATATCCATCACCAATTGACACTCTATTAAAAAACATAGGTGGAAATGTATAAAAATACCACAATATCAGGAATGTATCTATAGAGACCCTTCATAATCTTTTATACCCAAAATTCACCATCCTGAATCATATTGGGGGAGTACGATGAAATTTCTGTGAACCATGAATCATACTCATACACTATTGATACTCCATAACATAGTTCTCGAAGATCATAAATCAATATTGAGAGTAATAACAAGGGGTAACACTCCTCCGAAAATATTTTCTAAATTCTAGTCCATTAGAGTGTCAACTCATCATGCATCTATGAAATTAGGCTCCCACTACACCCAAAAACAGCAGAGAAAATGATGGATTCTAGTAAAAACACCAGATAATCTGGGGGTTTTATATGAAAAAACTAGAACAATCAACTCTAGATAATCCTCTGATGCCTGGGGATCTGGATCTCCATGTAACCTCATCATCCTCTAGTGTTGAAAAATACATAGTGTGCTAAGTCTACATGAATAATCAACCTACATTTATATAATGATATGATTTTTGGTAGGCGGGGATAATAATACCTATATTCCTAGGTGTTGGATCTCATGTGTTTACCCCTACAGTTTCAATGTCACTCATTGTATTTTCATCATAATACAAAATTAGTAACCTAGTTGGTTGTTTTCACAGAAGAATAATGAAAATTTAATCATGACATTACACATTTAGATGATCATATATATATATATATATATATATTGTTGGGGATAACTCATAATGGATAGTCAAAATACAAAAACATATATGATTCATATACCAAATTTGCCTGAAAACGATTTAACAGTTTGTCGAGTTGGAAAGAAGCTGGACCGAGATTAGATGTATGTATATATCATTTTCTACACCAACGATGGGTTCTCTAGCTAGTTATCGACAGAAGAGATAGTTTGACACTATTCCCAAGAGTCTTAACCATATAATTCGAAGAATATAACTCCAAACAGGAATTAACAAGAACACATAAAAAATTTTCCTGAACCGAACCAATGGGGATAGAGCCGTAACTACACCAAGACCACCTCTATAGGCCATGGGTTGGAGACAAGTACAAAAAGTTATAACTAATATGGGTGTCCATTTTCTATTTTACCTATATACACAAACCCCACAATCTTTATGCTAAAGTGGTGAGAAATAATAATAGAATATTCCATATCTAGGAAACAACCATGCATGGAGAAGAAGAGTAAAATAACAAAATCTAAAATGTAAAAACGAAAAAAATACTAACCCAATAATGATGATGTCCAAACCTAGTAAAAATGGAAAATTAAAAAACTGAGAGGCCGAATTCTATATCATCATACATCAACCACTCTATTTGGTCTAATACACTAATTTATACATTTGATCCTATGTAATCATCCAAAACCTATTTTTTATCTACACAAGACAATAATGAAGTGTGAAAATCACAAAGGGTGGTGAGGTTATAAATACCCAGTGGGACATGAAGAAATTTGCAGGGGTAGGAGTATGAGACATAATAGGAATAGACAACTAAACCCGTACAAATAGTGTAAAAAAACAAAAAAACCTGGATACAGAAAAATCTATATATGATCATCAAAATAAACTCGAAAATGAAAGGGGGTCTACATATCATTGCCTATTATAGGAAAATATTCTACCATATGTTCTTGAGATCCATTAATGATTCCCATCATCACATGTATTTTTCTATAGAAACATCCAATTATAGAATCATATTTACACTTTTCCGTGCATTCTAGGGGAACAATCCCTATATAGAGGATCCCTTCCCGCACCCAAGAGAGTGTTCCACTCAGTGTATATATAGAAGACACATGCCCAATATTTTTAGGAGGTTTTCACTCAAAGGGTAGTGCAATTATTCCCTATCACCAAAGGAGGGTCACACCATCATAGTTTTCTGGAGGACCCATTCTCTTTCTCAATAGGAGGGTTCCACTCTATTGGTCAGTGACCTATATTATTACTTTTCATGAGTGTGCCACTCTGATTGATGAGAGACCATAAACTGAATTCATAGGAGGGTGCTACTCTGATGGTCCAATACATATACATAGATTCCACGGGGATGGATCCACTCTAATAGATTGTTGATATAGTACTCAGTCCTTGTCCCAGGAGGTGAGGATGATTCTAAATGTTTATCTAGGACCCATGACATTCCAAACAGTTGAATTGAACTCAAATATCTCTGACGATCTAGACTGATCACTACAATCATCAAGAATTACCTATAGAATAGTCACACTTCGGACAACTCACATCACATCTCAAGGCCACCATGAATTATAAAATTTAGTTCTACTCGGAAATACATTAAGGAAATGATACATGTGGGACAAATCCAACTCCTAATGAAGGATGTACAGTAGATATAATTATCCCCCAAAAATATGTAGGCATGCTGAACATGTAAGGGGATGCACACAACATGTTCTCCTACTCTCCCTCTTGGAAATGTCCTTTTCCAGTGCATGTAAGGTTCTAGATCCATTTTGATTAACACTCTACATGTTTTTGGAGATAAAATTTCTCATAGGTGGATCAATTGTATTTTTGAGGAGTTGGATAATTTAAAAGCTCTAAGGTGGGGATTACACATCGTGTAAAAGAATTACATAACAAGAAATCTGGTTTCATAGGTTTCCCAGAAATATTCACAATGTGCAGAATTTTACGTAGTGTGAATGTGGGATTCATGGAATGAAATCACAGGGTTTTGAAAAAAAAATTAAATCATGGGGACATTCATTTTTTAGTGGAACTCGTCCTCAAGGAATTACATTTCGTGAAGGTGGATTACATGTTATGTAATAACCAATGCTATATGTTTTAGGTCTTTTTTAACTGCCTTATTTTGTCAAAACCTGCAGCTATAATGGATCTCGCTCAACCCCAAGGGACCCAGTGACCATATCATCAGTGCTATAGGGATTCCTTCATCAAGGTATGATATCTATAGATCCTTCTTTTATATAATGTATGATCTACCTGACTTTTTTAGATTTCTCCAATCTATTTCTTCCCATTTGACTTTTCTATGTGATAGTGCACTTTCTCAATGGCTCTAATAGAATTTTTTTTCTGGTTGGATTGTGTGGTAGTGCCATGGAGCACATGGGTTGATGCAGTTGCTAACGGAGAGGTGACATGATTAATTTCATTGATCCATTCTTGTGTGAAGAACATCAAATACCTTTTTAGGTATGGGATTTAATGATTCTATATTTACATATGTGAAATAATATGGTTTGAATGATTTATCCATTTATAGTGAAATGAAATTGACCTAATAATTAAATGAATCAGTTTATAGAAATTGGAATCAATCACAGAGTGATGTTATTATTTTATACCATGATAACGGTTTGCCTCTGGATTTTCAAGATAGTGTGATATATATTCCATGTTTGGATAGAATATTATTCTTGATGGATATTATTAAAGAATGTAAAGTTATAATAAATTGATAATTATTTTATAAAACTTAAATAACCATGTTAAATGAATCTGTTTGTTGTTGTTGTAATTTGATGATAATAAAATTGATGTAGATATGCATGAAAAATAGAATTGGTTGATGAAATCGAAGCATTTTAATTCTTAGTGAAAAAATGTTAAAGGCAAGATAAATTAATTTTTTAATTAACATTGAGATATATTATGATAGCTTGTTTCTTATTTTTCCCATAGTTGGATACTATGAACAATGAATCTGTGAATTCCAGAAATATTTTAACTAGTTATTGGATAATGTTAATGCTTTTTAGGTCCTGATTTTCCTGATTACATGTAATGTCATAGTGACTATGCTTTGGGTTTGTGAGAGCTAGTTTTGGGTGAAGGTAGAATTCCTTTCTTCAGGGCCAAGAGAATGTTTATATGTTTTTTCATATTCCTTGTGATGTTCTATGGATATGATACTAGAGGTCATGAGGGAAGGGAGGCTTAGATGTGACGTGAGCATGGGATGGCTGTGCTGGGAGGGCTATTGTGGTATGTGGGTAGGGAGACCTAGTGTTTGGGGTAGTGGATGACGCATATAGTGGTGAGTTGCATCAGTTTATGAATATGGGTGTTGTGGATGACACTGGGGATGATGAAACAAGTTGAAGTTAGGCTTACCCATTTATGTGGATGGTGTTGCTGTTTAATATATTATTTTTATATACATTACTTTCCCCACTACATGTTGAAAATGTTCTCTCTTACCCTCCTTAAAAAATAGGTGAAGACTCTGGAGGTTTTCCATGTGCTTTTTTTGTTTATCGTCGCATGTATAGATGGGTCAATTAACCTACTATAGGTGGAAATGACTTGACAAGAAGCTCATATACTCACTGTGTTGAGCCCGTTGTGTTTGGTTGCTTAGAATGATTTTCTAGAATGTCTGCGAATATGGAAAATGGTTATGTTGTTAAATAAATGAATAAATGATGTCTAACATGTGGGGTTAGAGCTTGCTTGTATGAAATGTAGAGGTAATTGTTTCTGAGGATATTTGAACCCAGTTGGGATATGAATAAAGGGAATGGAATACTATTTTGATTCTAATCTAATGAATTGGGGGAAATTATAATGGTTAATTAATAACTAAATAATTAATTAAAATAAATTGAAATAGATCAAAAGGGAATATGTAATTTAATTTAACTCTTTAAATGGTGGTGCGATTATAGGATATACAGTTTTTGTAGTGGTAGCCTAGAGTCGGAGAGACATTAGTTGTAGTTGAAACGAAGATCAAATTTTTTTATAGTGTGTTTTTGAGCTATATTATATTATATACTTTTAATGTTAATATATACTAATCCACCAAAATGGTTTGGGAATCTTAAACCCCTAGGTATTCTGATCCCTGGGGGGGTTCTTTCCCCAACATCCCTATGGGATAATGGATGGATAACTACCATTTTTGACCCACTCTCTTCTCTTGGATGTTACATGTGCTGGTATGCATGATGGTTCTTATCATCCATATATGTGGGTAGATGGATGTAATGGATTTTAGTTATTTCACAGACATATAATTTAGATATAGTTTCATATATACAACTATAGGTGTAATATATATAGGTTGTGGTGGCTTGAGGATCCTTACTCAGTGTGTGAACTATAATGTCATGAGGTATTATACTTGATGTATGATACATGCTATATGAGATTTGGTGGATCCCATAAACTACATGGTTACTTTTGGTTGTCTGGTTATCGTGGTGAGTTGCATAAGGTGCATGTTGTGGTGCTACTCCCATGTGTCTTCGGGCTTTTCTTTTTTGAAATAGATGGTTAGGATGTGTGATGTTGGGGAAAAGTGGAAAACTAGTGGGGAAGTGGTTGCAAGGTATCCTTGAAAATAATTATTATATTATATAATCTTTTATGTGATACTTTGTGAGATTATATAAAATGTGGCTAGAAAAATAAAAAACTTTTTAAGTGAAAAATTAATTTTACTTGTGGTTGACTATGCATTAGAATTCTATCTTTACTTTTGAAAGATAGGCTCTGAGTGTGATCCTTCATAGTATACTATTACTATCACCCAAAAATCTATATACCATTTTTAAGGTCACTTGGAGATAATTGGAGATCAGGATGGTTATTAGTAGCATGGGGTTTTGTAGGAGCTATTTGGACTTCAATGTCTTTTTTTACATTTTTATGGTAATTAATTTTTTCCCATTCAATTATAGTAGTTCATGGATGAATATACATATGTGTAGTTGGGTATTATTTTATATTTTAATCTGAGCATGAGTTGGTTGGTGTCTATCTTATATCTCTCATTCACTAGTGTGATCATAGAGGGTAATACCTCTGATCATTGTGTATATTATACCCTCAGTTCTAGTCTCCAACTTGCGACATACTAGAGGTGGGACTCGTGGGGTCATTATCTATCTTATAACACTACCATCCAAGGAGGGTAAAATTTTTGGGAGGGGGATGTGACAGAGTGGTATCAGATATCTAGTTGAGGGACATGATGTATATTGGAGTTAGGAATTGGTGAGTTTGCATGGGTTGGTAGGGAAACAGTGTTAGTCGAGTTTAGAAAGTGCTATAAATACTGGAGACTAGATATGACACAGTTATTTAGGGTCCCTTGTGATCTGATGCATAAACCTTTATGTTTACAGTGGCAACTAAATGAGTTGATACTTGATGAAGGTTATATATATAGGAAATGATCATATATCATTCATCTTTTCCCATGTTTTTAATGGATACTCCTTTAATATTTTTCACTTAAAATGGATAAAAGAAAACAATTAATTAATGTCAAATTCATCCATATTCCATGTTAATTGTCCTTATCTACCATTCCTTTTTTAAGAATGGATCTAGGTAAATGTCCTCATCATTCATGTCCAGAATATGTCCATTAGTTTCTTCCAGTAAATCACCATAGAGTAGAGGTTAAAATTGTTGAAACATAGAGGATGGCACTCTGAGAGTTCCAGTGCCAGAGCCTCACAATTTACGATTTCTCTATTTCAGATGTAGTCATAGAATACTAGTTGTTAGAGGTTTAGATATCCTTCAGTTATGTCTATTCTCTTGAGGAGCACAAGGATTCATTGGTTGTGATGATGATGTGGGGGGGGGGAATGATGCAATGGTAGTTCTTATTCCATAGAGATCACGATGATTCGATAGTCTCATGGATGTTTTTCTGAGAGTAGTTCAGAGATTGGTTTCTTTATTCGACCACGAAGGTATCCAGTTTCCTTGAGAATATTACCCTTTAGTTGGAAAACTCCTATGTGAGAGTGTTTTTGGTATATTTTAGAAACATTATGTGATATGCTTCATTCCTATTTCCAGATGAGGAGGCTAGGGAATGAAATTATGGGAGGATTTTCATCCTAATACCCAGTCCCAGGTCCCCGTATTTATGCGTATGAAATATCTCAACGTTCTAGAGAGAGAAGAGGAAATTTATAGGATGTTATCTATAACCAGATAATCGTGATTGGGGATTCGTAATGATTCCTCACAAAAAAGACTTATGGTTTGGGGTTTCCGATTTTCAAGGAACAAGAGTTTCCAATAATATGGGGGTAGATCCCAGACCTTAGTATCCCATTTCTCTAGGGGAAATAGCTCATATGGCTATATATAGTGATTAGGTTGATGTTTTTCTTCTGGAGGCTGAATTCATCAACAGTGAGAGTGACCGAAGATTATTAATAGTTTGCATGCATCAAGTTCTCTTCATGAGGTTCCACCATTGAGGTAGTTAAAGATGAGGCAATCCCATGAAGTTGAAACAATTTTGTATCAGAATATAGTAGATACGGAGGTAGAGGACATCTCCAAATTACTCCCCATCCTTAGAGATTAGAGCGCATCCGTGAATGTGGTCACATCCATCTTTAGAGAGGTCGTGGAGTATGTTATAGTCAGATTCAAATGGTAGTGTTTCTAGTGCTAGGTGGCCCTAAAATTTTTCATGGTAAACTTTTCTTGGTTTGCACTTGGTATCATTCACTTTTTGAACTAGGATTGAATCACTCTATCATTTCATTTTCCTTTTCCATGTTATGATCCTTGAAGAAGAGAGGCTTCATATTCCCTTGGCGTTAACTCTGATTATTTTAGGTTGAGATGACTTGATTGAAGTATGTAGATATTGTGAGATATTATTTGGGGATCACCTATCTTGGGTATATTTCATATGTTTATAGATAAAACAATATGATATCCTCATAGGCATGGATTTGTTGAATTTGGTGTAGCCTATCGTGGTCTTCTTCAGGACCCAGGTGGAGCTATTCGATGTAGATGGAGAACCAACATTTTTTCATGAGGATACCCTCAGAATGGTGAAGGTTGTGTTCCTTCCATGTCATCCATGACAGATTATATGATGTTGAGTTCATCAGAGGATCAGCATTTGGTGTTTCCTAGGGTCGTATAAGTTTACTCTGATATCTTTCTCAAAGAGTGTGTAGTGTAACCCGCTCAATGAGAGAACGATTTTGGGATCAAGCTACATCCAAGAATTTTACCCATCTCAATTTATCTTTATAGAATGAAACTTTATAAATTGTGGGAGCAACTTATACAACATGATGTTATGTTATAGTGTGATTTTGATCAGTCGCGTGCGTAATTGTCGGGATTCACTTTTTCTGTTCATGAAGAATGTTGAAGACTATTTGTGGTCTTTGGTCCATTAGCATCGCTTAGACAAAGTTACAGTTAATAACAACTATACTCTTTCACATGTTGATGATTTATTCGATCAATTGATGTGTGACGGTTGGTTCTCGACGATTGATTTTTTGTTAGGTTATCATCAGATGTGTGTGAAGTATTAGGACATCCCAAAGACAAATTTTCTTCATCATAATGGGAAATATGAGTTTACTGTGATGTCGTTCAGTATGAAAAATTCTCTACCTCTGTCCATGGGGTTTATGAATGTTGTGTTACATGATTTTCTAGATAATTTCATTGTTGTTTTCATTGATTACATCCTTGTGTACAACATGCCTGAGGATGATCTTAGAGAGAATCTACGTTCCATTTTGAGAGTTCATCATCAACATCATTTCATTGGATGTTTTCAAAGTGTGTGTTTAGGTATCAAGAATTCCATTTCATGGGGAATGTTTTGTCCCATAGGTTTATAGTTGTAAACCCATAGAAGGTAGAAGTAGTGGTGCCATGGGAAGCCCCATGACAGTGGATGATGTGAAAATGTTCATTGGCCATACATGCTATAACCAGAGGTTTGTAGCTGTTTTTCCTTGGGTTTCAACTCTACTGGTAACATTGACTAGAATGTGTTAGGATATCATTTTTATGATCAATGTAAGGGATATTTTGAGTATCTACATGGAATGTTTGTTAATGGCGTTGTTTTTTGTATGCCAGAAGAATGAGTTTAGTTTGAGGTTTTTCGTGATGCATTGAAAATGGGGTTAGGCTATGTTTCAATGCATTTGAGATTAGTTGTTTCATATGGGACTCAGCTATTATGTCCCCATGGGTGTAACTATTCCACCCATGATCTCATGTTAGTTTATGTGGGGTTTTCCTTAATGTTTTTGAGACATTACCACATCATAAATAAATTTTTGGTCTTCACCGATCATAAAATCCTAAGATATGATTTCTATTAGTGTGACTTGAACATGCACCGGCATAGGTGGAAGGATTTCATATATGATTATGACATTGAGATTTAGTAATGAATTATGAAAAGAAATTTTATCTATGATTCATTGAGAAGGAAATGATAGAATTATGCAGTGCATGTATTAGGTGATTCCTAGAGAGTGATGGAAGATCATTTACTGTTACATCTACATATTGGAGAATATGGGGTAAGAGGTTGAATTCTTCAGTTGATGCTAAAGTCAACATTTTTGTAGAAGGTTGAAGAGTTATAGTTGGTGGATTTTGAGTTGGAGGTCTAGAGAGATAGAGTTCTTTTTAGAGAGGCCCATGATATTTGGTCTGAGGATGAATGACAACATGTGTTTTTTTAGGGGAGGAATTTCACTCACTTCGAATTTAATGTGGTGGTTCTCTATGAGTACCATACTTCACCCATGGGAATAAATACTATCATGAGAAAGACGTTCCACAATTTTAGAGGTCGGTTTTGGTGTCATGGTGTAATGCATGAAGTTACAGACATTGTGTCTCGATGTTTGGTCTTCCAGAACGTGATGGCCGAGCACCGTGTCCTTTTTGGTATTCTATAATTGTTATTTTTTAATATGTAGAAGTGGGAGTACATCTCCATATAATTTTTTTAGGTTTACATATACCTCATGGGGGTCTATGACACTATATGTGTGGTATTAAAACATTTGATGAAATCATCCCACTTCATAGAAATGAAGAACTCAAGCACATGTGAGGTTTTTAGAGATAATATCTCGTGGAAGTGGTTAGACTAAATGGAGCACTATGGATGATAATTTCCAATAAATATTCCCTAATTTACCTCTAGGATTTGGAGAGATCACCATAATGATTTCAGTTGTCATTTATGCCTTTTCACTTCTTTTCATTCATAGACAGATGGTCAGACAATGCAGACCATCCAGACTCATTAAGAAATGTTTCTCTCCTATGTACATAATTTTAGTTGTTCGTGGATGAAGCACATAACATTGGTAGAGTTCTATTAAAATAATATTTTTCACCCCACCATCATTATTGTGTTGTTTGACTCATTTTACAAATGAATGATCAGTTCTCTATTGTACTAGACTGGGGTTGGAGAGTCAACAAATCTTTGGTTGAAGCTTGTACAGAGTAAGAGGTGTTGGATCTTGTTGGAGTTGTTGAATATTGGGTATAACATCCCCTGTAGATGTGTAGGATACACGATATTACCCACATGTCACATCTCTCTCGTTATCTTCATGAAGAACCTCATTTCATCTATTGGGGAAGGATCGATGTTGATGATGAAGCAACTTTTGAGGAGTGGCATCTACAGATCCAAGACAATAAAGAGAGTACATGTGAACATGTGTCATTAATACATGAGCAGTACCCTGAGCTATCTGATATTTATCTCTTCAATTGAATCATTTTTTGATTAGTGGTTGTAGACACTTTATGTTTTGAGATGAATTTCTATAGTTTCTTGTTTTGGATTTATCTCTTTTGAATTTGTCTTCATAAGAGAGTGTTTGGGAGCTGGTTATGTTTATTGTGTGGTTATGAGATTGTTCCTCCAGTGAGGAGGTGAGCTCTTATTGTGGCGGATGCCTGTAAGGTATCTCACAGGGTGGCTATTCAGAACACCCTTTTCTGTTTCCTCCCTTTGTTGGTTTTGGATTCTCAAGAAGGGGAATATTTTGAGAGGTATTTGATATAAAGGATCAAATATTCATAGATAAACCCTTTTCAGGGTTTTTATGATCAAAGTTCTTAGAGTTATCTCATAATAACATTGGAGGAGCATGGTTAAGTAATCCTACCATGAGGACTACACATCTTGTAACAGCATTACATATTGTAAAATCATCTTTCACAAGTTTCTTCAAAAGCATCACGAGATGCAGAATTTTAACCATCGTTAAAGAAGGATTCATGGTGTGGAATACTGAGGGGGTTGAAGAATAAATTAAAATCCAGAGGCGGCTTGTTTTTTGGTGGAATTCGATCTTGGGGGATTATACGACTTTAACTAGGATTACACATCTTGTAATGCCCTATCATTGTATGTATTATGTTATTTCTGTATACTAGGGTTTTTAAGAACCTATGTTTGTAGTGGATCTCCCTAAACCCCATGAAAAATGACAATCCCCTCTTCCACATTTTGTGGATTCCTTCATCAGGGGACGATCCCTAGCTCCCTTTTTCGATCCGCATCGATCTATATTCTATATAAAGTATCAAAGCCCTCTGTTCATTATGTTTCATGGATAATTATCCTCATACTTCACTTTTCAATGTAATGGAATGTGATTTTCATGTTTCTAATAGAATTTTTATGGTGGTTGGTTTGTGCGGTTGTGCTTCAGAATCCTCAGGTGGATGTAGTTGTTGTAGGGAGGGGATCACAATTTATTGCTTTGATCTGTTATTCTTCAAATAATTTTAATGACATTTTGGGTTAGGGTATTCAATAATTTATTATTTACTTGCATGAAATTTTACAACCATAACTATTTATCTTTTTGGATTGTAATGACATAGACTAAATAATTTTATGAACCAGATTAATAAAATCCATATTGATCAAATATCAAAGTTGTTGTTTTATCTTGTGATAACAGTCTACCTCTTGATTTTCAAGATAGGTTAATATCTATTCCTTTCCAAGATATCATGTTGTTCATTATGGAAATTGGTAAGGAATGTAATGTATGAATTAATCAATTATTAATTTTATAATAGATAAGTAGTCATGTTTTGTGAATATGGTCGTTGTTGTTGTAATTTGATGATAATAAAATTGAAGAAAATTTGTATGTAAAGTTGAATTGGCTGATAAACCTAAAGTATTTTAATTCTTTTTGATAAAAGAGTTAAATAAATGATAAATTTACTGTTTAATTATGTTGGTGATAGATTGTGATAGCTTATTTCTTAGGATTCTCATAGTTGTAACCTATGAATATTGAATTAGTTAATTCATGGTTGAATAAAAACCGGATATGAGATAATGTTAATACCTTGCCGGGCCTGAGTTTTATGCTTTTATATAATGGTTGAGTTCTTCTACTTTGTATCCATGGGATCTCATTGTGTGTAAAGGCTAAATTCAATTCATTTTGGATTAATCATGTTTTTATGTTTGTTAGTACTACTAGTGATGTAATTTAGATGAGAGACATGTTTTTGTGTGGGGAGGGAGGCCCATATGTGAAAAGAGCCTAGGGTATTAGAGCTTAGAGTTTTTTGGTTGTATATGGGGGTTGGGAGGGCTAGTAATTATGGTAGAAGTTAATGCCATGTGTGGTGAAATGAATCGATTATTGCACGTCGGTTTCATGGAGGAAATTGGGTATGATGGAAGGAGTTGAATTTGGGCTTACCTATTGAAGTGAAAGTGGTGTCTATTGAATATGTTGTTTGTTTTCTTATTTTCGTTCCACCCTAATTTAGGTATATGGTATTTTTTCCCTCCTACCAACATTTAAAATGAAAATAAGGGTATTATACATTCTTTCAATGACTAGATTTATGATGATGGATGGGTCAACGCTCTTGTTATAGGTGGAAATGACTCGATGGGTAGGTCATCAAATCACCATGTTGGTCCCTTTGTGTTTGGTATCCTGGAATGATTTTCTAGATTTCCTAGAAATATGTAAAATGGTAATGTTGATAAATAAATGAATAAATTATGTTTAACCCATGGAGTTGGTACTCTCTAGGATGATCTGCTACGGTTTTTATTTCTATGGAGTAGTGGACTCGGTTGGGTTATGGCAGGAGGGCATAGAACCTTGATGTGATGCCAATTAAATGAAATGTGGGAAATCATAACTATTAATTAATGTTTAAGGAATTAATTATATTATAATTATACTTATAAAAAGGTATAAATTAATTTAATATATCTTTTGAAATGCTTGTGTGCTTAAAGGATATCTAGAAATAGCAGTGGCAGCCAATATTCTTTGAGACGTTAGATGCAGATGAATATAAGACTAGATTTATCCTATAGTGTGGTTGTGGGCTATATTATATTCTATATTATTTTGTTTTTCTATAATCTAATGTACCCTATCAGATATAAATATTAACAACCCTGGGATTTTGAGAAATGGGGGTGTTTTCACAACATCTCGGTGGGAGGATAGAATGATGACTACACCCTTTGGCCCCGCTCTCTTCCCTTGGAAGATATTTTTGATGGTATGCATGATTGTCAAATTTCGCCATATATATATATATATATGTATACTGATATAATGTATTTTGGTTATTTAGCATGAATATATTATGGATATTGTTTCTTATGGACTACTATAGGTGTAACATGAATAGCATGTGATGGATTGAGGTTCCTTACTCAGTGTACGGGCTATAATGTCTAGAGGTATAATACAAGATGTATGATAGATTCTATGAGAGCTACGGTGGATCTGGGAAACTTAGTAGTTACGTATGGTTATTTGGTTGTGATGGTGAGTTTAATGGGGTTTATGTGGTGGTGCTTTCTCGAGGTGTGTTCAGGATATCCTTTTGAGACAGAGATGGTCAGGACGTGTGACATTCAGGAAAAGTGAAAAAACAGTGGGGAAGTGGTATAGGGGTACCCTTGAAAATATTTATTATATTATATAATATTTTATGTGATGTTTTTTGAGAATCATCGTGGTGTTTTTGAGAACATATTATAATTAGTTAGGTGATAAGTTAACTTCACATGTTCTTTACCGTGCTTTTACATGCATTATTTACTTTTTCTGAAGAGGATTAAGGGATCATCCTAAAGAGTATACTGTTATAATCTATCTATATTAATAAAAATATTTTTCTAGTCACCTGGAGTAGTTCAGAGATCCGGGTGGTTATTACTAGCTTGGGGTTCTTCATGAGCTGTTTGGGATTCAGGGTCACGACCATTTACTTTGTTATAGTACATGCGTTTTCCCTTACAGTTGTAGTAGTTCTTATATAAGAATACATTTCTGTATATGAGTCTTCATTTCTATTTTAGCCTGAGTATGAGTTTTTTTGTTTCTATCTTATCTATATATTTTTCATGTGTTCTTTTAGTGGGTAATTCTTCCCATCAGTTTGTTTACTATACCCTTAGTGCTAGTCACCAACACGTGGCCTACCAAAGGCGGGACTCATGGGTCATTATCTCTATTCTCACATTTCATACCCTGTAGGCGTACAATTTATAAATTGTGGTCATTAAATTACATGAATAACATCCTCTTGAATCATTACATGTTGTGTTGAGGAACAACATGGAATGCATCAACCGCTTGGGGTCCTGCCCTTGTTACTAGTCATGTATATGTACCATGTCTATGTTTTTGTACATACCTGTGTACTTTTATAGTGTACTCTAGTTGTTTTTGTGTACACCATCTTTATACATATCCAATCCTATGATTTTTACCCCTTGAGTATAGGTCGTGTCACCGGCACCATACAAAAAATGTGTGGTGACCATAAATTGAATTTGAATCATAACTCGTTTTAAAAACCTTTCCTCCACTGTTAGTGCCCTATACACAGAGTGTTCTTTAGACTACATAGTGTGTAGACATGTTACTTTTTAAATCCTAGATCTTTTAAGGTGTTCTAAATATAGATCCCATACCCGAGATATCACTATTTTCACATGAAATCATTTAGAATGTCCTTTGAAAATCATTTCATCCATTCATTCACAACTAAAAATTTATGCTATTGCCATGGACCTATAGCCACAGTTTTATAGGTTCTTGTCTATAGCATGTTTATAGCCACGATTTAATTATTATCTGAGGCTACAAAATTCTGCCCCCTTATTTTTTCGATTCTTGTTGGGGTCTGCCTCCATCCTTGATGTGTGTCCCACAATTTTTTTATTCATGTTGGGCTCCTCCTCCCCAGATACATGACCCTCTCACCACGGTGCCCTTCTCCCTCGATGGCCTCTCCTGCTCCCCCAACGACCTCTCTCACTGTGCCCTCCTCTCTTCCCTCATGGCTTTACTCTCTTGCCCTCACTATTGTAATCTATCATTTGTCCTCACCGTCTTCGGTTCCTCTATCCCTCATCGTGTTTCCTTCATTCGCAGCACATATTCTCCAATCGCACCTTGACTTCTCCATTTGGGGTCACTCCATCCCTCGAGTGGTACTCCCCTCCTGCATATCATTCTTTGGGCATTCCTCCTCAATTCGGCATGTCGGCAGAAGGGTTCTTCTTTCCATACCCCTCTTTAGGCCTTCCTCCTCTATACGGTGTGTTGGCCCAAATAATATAATTAATTCTATAATGTGGTTGATGTTTGCAGCTTTAGTCCAAGTCTGATGACTAAACACAATGTTCCTTATAACTTTGGAACTTTCCCCATGATCCATGAGTCATGGTTGAGATAATTTTAAATATTCATTCCAATACTGGATAATAAAATCCTCGGATGTTTGAATTTTTGTTTTCCAAGGATGTGGTAATTTTTAAAACAATTATTTGTTTAAGAGAATATATAATTTGAAATTTTCAATAACATTTTCAGTTATGTGAATTAAGGCCTGAGGGTGATATAGGCTATTGGGTCTGTGTCTGAGCATAGATGAGTGGACCTGTAACCATTTTAAGATTTAGGTTTCCACCATGGGGCCTCCATGGAGAAGAGCTCTATGATTTAGAGGGAAAATACGTAGGTAGAGTGACCGTTTCCCTATTTTTTTAGAAATCGGGTTTTACTTGTCTCCCTATAGTAAAATATAATTTTAAAGTGTCCATTATGTTGGTTGTTTTGTCTCTTCTTTGGCGAGTTGGTCAATTGTCTTATAGGGACTGTCTCTTGGGATAATCTTTATTGAAAAAAGAAAGAAAAATAACATTTTTTACTGGTTTGGCATGGTGGAAAATTGTGATGGTTTATACATCCTGTTTTGGTGCCCATTTATGCTATGATTGGATAATTATGGTTCCCTATATTCACAACTATGGATAAATCATGTAAAAACGCAGTAGATGAAAAATTTAGGTGATAGTGGTGCTTCTTGGGAATCAAAACCATGATATAGTACCTTATAGTTGGGAATTTTTTAATGTGTTAAAGATGAGGGGCTTCATCATTTCTCATTTGAAAAATTATTAGAAAGGGTTGAGGGATTTGTAATGTCTTTAGTGTGTACATGGCTTGTGGGTTTTGTTGGACAGGTCCATGACATCATAGAGGAATGGACCTGTGTTTTGTTCGTTTGGTAATTATGAGAATTTCCACTAGGAAATGGATACCACCACCAAACTAACTGAATATTATAATAGATATTGAAATTATGAGGATAGAGGCTCACTAAATGAAAGTTAAATAAACATTTATCCACTCTTAGTTTTTAAATAAATCACCCATCTTCTCTTCATCCAACACATGTGACAAATTAGGGGAGGATGACAGATCTTAATCCACTATTCACCAAAATTTCACATTTAAATGTGTTGTTTTTTATGGATCTCCATGTTGATTCAATGCGTGATCTCATCTTCCTTTCATTCTAGTTTTCCATATCTCTTCTAACTAATTTAGTGAAAATGAGAACAGAGTTGGAGGTGATATCCACTATATTATGGTGGAAATCATTCAATATCATGGGGTTTTTTAAAATAAATAGTGAGATTATAAACATGATAAAAGACTGTATTTCCATTTATTTTCATTGAAGATCCTCATTGTATGCTTTTATTTATAGTTGGTTATTAAATTATATTTATAAATTATGTGAATCAATGTTTTTAATATTGGTTTACATTCAGAATTTATTGGAATATGATATAGACCTTCCATGAGTGGTTGGTCACCATAATAGTTTTAATGGGTTATATGATGATATTATGGACAATTCTATCCTTTTTATTAAATTGAAAAAAGTATCTATATATTAGTTAATATTTTGTAATTTTTTATAATTAATTTATTCAATTTTTATGGTGTGAGTTAGGGAACTATGTGGAAAGAAAACAACCAATTGTACTAAGATAATACAGGGTGGGAGTATTCATGTTATGCTTAAATAATCCATCTCTATATTGAATTAGGTTTTCTCCCAAACATTCCCCTTTACTAAAGGTTTTTTTTTATTTTTTATGACGTATCTCCACTAATGATGTTTAATATTTCCTTTTTAATAATTAATCTTATTTAAATTTTATTAATGGATTTCACAATTTTTTAAGTGTCATTATGGACCCTCAGTCAATTGGCATTATTCCATGGCCCTTAATGCCCACGACCATAATATTTAATGTATCCCTTGAGATTTATGGACCATGGGGTGAAATTTAAATGAGTTAATTGAATATAATGACCCATATTATAGGTCCCCTAATGACCTATAAGTATAAGAATGTGATTGTTTGGCGTAATTGGCCCTAGTAGTTCTTTAGGTTCACTTGAGATACCATTAAAACCATCATGGATGTTTGGATGAACATGGGGTAAGTGTTATTCACCCACTAGGATGTGATTTTCATCACACATATTACCTAGGAAGGATGTTTATATGTATATGTTTTCAGCACGTAAGGACAAACCTAGTATTTCATGGGGATTGAGATGAGATTTATTCCACCTCTCTCAAATAATGCAATTTTTTCTTTATTTTTCTATATATGTGAGGTTGTGAGATGATCATAATAATTCTAGGGAATGTTATACTGATTTTTTTATGAGTGAGGACTCTATATGGGAGTTTTGGATTGAACAACCCGTTATGGGGTTCAAAACCTAATGAGATCTATGGACACCTGATGGATATTCTAATTGTTATGTAACCACTAATATGATGTGTGTATTAATGGGTTATGATGATTTTTGGTGTAATCTTAGTACTTGAATCGATGACTTAATCGCAATTTATTACATAGTGAAAACTATAGGTTGTGTACTTGAGTGGATAACCCCGGGGACATGAGACATGTTTGGTGGTTGGTTAACTAATATTTTTTATGTCATGAAATGATGTTCAAGTAGGATGCACTGCACATGTTAAATTATATGGAATTTCATTCTGGTAACCTAATGCTCAACTATTTGATCTAATTGGAATTCCTAGGGCTGGTCTCATTGGATTTGTCCGGTGAACCTGATAATATTTGATTACGTGGTCATGCTCTTAGAATCTTGTTTTTGAGCATAGTACTATATGAATGTTTTGGTTATCCCCTAGTATTATTCATTTATGACTCTATGGAATTCCCAATATGATGGAATTATTCCTTATTGATTCTATGATTTCTCATGTCTTACACTATAGAATTTGTTTAATACCTAAAATAAGATTCTATAGGATTTTCTCCTCAGAATCAGTTGGGGTACTAATGATATTATATTTTATAAGGTCATTCCCCAAGGAAATTTTTCTTTAACATACTAATAAATGTCAATTGGGTTTTTTATTGGTTGGTATGGATATATGATATTCTTTAAGACACAATGACACTAGATGATGTCGGTATAGTCTATCTTGATGGTCACATAAGAACCCAAGGATCGATAATAGTTATTATATATACATCTACATATTATTAATTCATTCATTTGATAATTTCTGTGAATATTAAAATAATTTACTTGTTATATAAAGGATAGAATTTTTGGTTCCCTACTAAGTTTTATACAATTCCCTCTCAACCTTCTTTGGCCCTTAGGTACCCTATAAGGTCATTATTAATCCCAGGATCAGGTTCAATAGAGTCCCAATGTTTAGTGATTGAGTATTATTTATGAAATATAGTAGATTATATGATGAGGTGAAACATAGGGATTTTTAGAGACCGTTGTACATATTTTTTTTAATTTGTTTCTTATATGTGATTAGAGAAGTTGTTGATAGGTTGATGTGATGGCATGACAATGAGTTTCTATAACTATTTTTTCTCAATACATATGTTATGGTATATTTTATTTTACCTTCATTCACACACAATGCCTATTTATTATTGTTTTATTATTTTATGCAGAGTATGTTTATTACTATGATGTAGATCATGTTTAGTGTTAGGATATTGAAACCATATATTTTGTCATAATTGTTGGATATTGATATAAAAACTATGCTCCAAGGTTTACCTCTATAGTATTGGATACATATATCATTATTTTTTCTATATTTTTATTATGTGGTTATACCTTGTATTTTATACTTTAATATATGTTTTCTAGATCTTACACAATATCAAACATCTATATGGTACCTCAAATGGTATCCAGAGGAGTTGGTTAGAGATTCCTCCCTCTAAAATAGAACAGAGCATCTACAAGCATGTAAATTTTCTTGATAATATCTAACTTTAAGATCTCAAGGATATCATAAGATTTATATCTATACATTTGAGAAATTTAGGGGAGACCATTGTTTAGGATTCCATTAAAACATTCAATCAAACTAGAATTGAAAGTTTGAGGAGAACTAAACTAGGGTATATGCTGATTATTACATGAAGTAGCTAGAAGGTCTATATACTACTTCTTTAGAATTTGGTATCTTATCCTTGGATGCTGACCAGTCATTCATTCATTGATTTTACATAAATTTCCATTTTAGTAATCCACTCTACCATCAATTGAGCTACCTCCTGGAGAACATTGGAAGAGGTTTGAGACATTGTAGCACTAACCATGGAAATAACAGACATAGATGTATTTGGAGAAAATATAGTAACTAGTTTCATAGAAGGGAGAATATTGAGAGGCTTATAAACCAAATTATCTTTCTATGTATTAGAAATTGGAACTGATGGAGTTTATTTAGATTCTGAGGAACTATAATACTCTTCATAATACTACCATTCAACATCTTGAAAGACCTTAATCAGTAAGTCTATTATACTCTCATCATTTTTTGTTACAGAATTAATAGAAATAGATATAATTCCTTGAATACTTTGAGATACTTCCAAGATATATTTCATAATATCATTTGGTGAATTCAGCTTACTGAGGTAAAATCCCCAACATCTTATTAAGATATTTTGACTAATAATCATTCAATATATCACTTTTAGACTAACACATTACCTTTTGAGTTTTGTTTAGGTTGATAATGAATTTATTGAATCTATTAAATATTTTTAAGGTGTAATTGATATGATTTACACAGTAAATTTTCATACATGTTTATCTTTAACATTATTTTCTTAATCCATCATGAATACCATGCTACATGATGATTTATTTGTGATGAGATTAAAAACATTAACTGATGAGGACTACTGGAAGAATGTAAACGTGACATCCATATTCCTAATATGAAAAATATATTATGATTTTTTCTTTTCAAATATAAGATTTTATGTCACTTTTATGTTATCTTTGTTATTGGATCGACATTGTGCTATTAATATAAATGTTTTATATTACTATAACAAAATTTGTAATTTATGATATAAAATAATCAATGAATTAATAACTTCTCACAAAAGTTTTTTTAATAAAAATATGTTATTACACTTACATATCAATCATAATATTCTTTTTTCGTTGTTAGTTATGGATTCATGTACAATATATCATATAAAATTGAAACACTGATCACATATATACCTAAGATGTCATTATATCTCACTTTTTTTTCATTATTTACATATAGGTGGTTTTTTATGATGATGTTTGTTCTTTCCACTGCCATTGAATTCCTTGAGTTTGACATCAGATTCAGGTAAGATTTATTCAATTTGTATTCATTGGATCTATTTTAATTAAGGATTTTTTGATTTTTGGGTTCCTTATATTATTGTAGATCATTTTGGATTACGTTGAGGAGAATTCAAATCGTCGTTTACAAATGATTACATGTGTATGCATAGGTAGGCATATGCATATATATGTTCCCCATTTATATATAATCACTCATGGTATTATGAATATATACATTGGGTCTAGGTGCGATTATATATAGATATGAAAAATGCATACAAGTGTAAATGTAAAGGGGTGTATGCAAATATAAACATATATCTAAGGACCCCTTTATGCATATTTGGCCATGAAAAGATGTACGGAAGGGCTAGGTATCCTTATATATATTTCATGGTGAATATGTGTGAAAGCGGAAACAAAGGGATGACTCAAGTTATCGTCAAAAGCAAACAAGCCTGGAGGTTGAGGTAGGTTCCCTCAGCCTAAAGCATTATTTTGAATTCTATAAAAACCTAATTGATTTGAAAAATTGATTCCATAATTTTATTATTGTCATAGAAAATGTTTTTCCAATCACTACTAGATTTTTAAAGGAAGATCAGGAATATATCCCTTGAAAATACTTATAGACCTTGTTTTTTCGATGAAATAATTGTTTACTTCAACTAACAAAAATGATGGTATCATCCACGAACATCAGTTGATATTTTCCCGATACAAGATTATGGAACCAGAATAAAGATACATTTTCTTCATGGATGTTCTTATTAATATTTCTATAATGGTTATCTTAGGATATGATGAATAAGATTAGGGATAGGGTATCTCCTTGCCTAGTCCCCAAACATATTTGAAGAATCTGATGTTCTTCCCTAAGAAATTAATGGACTTCCATGGTAAACTAATGCACATAAAAAGAGTTTCAATAAATACACTAGAAAAACCCATGCACGCTAACACCTTGATGATTAAAGGCCATTATAGAAAATCATAGGATATTTATTTGTCAAAAATAATGGAAATATTGGATCCAGTCTCCCTTGGTTTCAAATCACCAATAATCTCTTGTGGAAACCGATAGCACCATCGATTGTCCTACCATTCCCAAACCCATGTTGTTCATCTAAAATCCATTGAGGTAGAAGCTGGAACAGATGCATGTTAACCACACTAGCCAAAACATTATAGGAAATGATAAAAGGATTATAGTTATTTATTTACTCAATGAATAAGGATCTATATGTTTAGGGATATGGACCAGGGAGGTAGATCTGGCCATGCCCCAAATGCTTCCCCCCTAGAAGATGTCATGCACCACTACCACTATATATTTCTTAACTAGTTCCCATGAGTCAACATATAATAAACCATGATAACTTTTAGGATAGGTTGCACTAGAATTGTAATGATAATTCACTTACTCATGTATCTCGTGATCCTCTAAAACTAAAACCATGATAAAATTATCACTAATAATCACTACTCTAGGTAAGGCTTAAACGATCTTTTCCGGACATCCCAGATAGCCACTAAGCAAAAATAGTCCTTGTAAGAAGATACTAAAATTCTTATTGGCCATAACTATTAATTCTTCATGACCAATAGAGAATGAACCATCATCCCATAGAATATTGGGTGAGTTAATTCTATGCTTCTCTTTGAGGAAATCAGGAAAAAATATAGTGTTTTTGTCTCATTTTTCAAGCTAGGTGCCCCAGGATTTCTTGTGAGTTGATCATTCATGATTCAAGAGCCTTTCCACAAATATATTCTTATTTTCAAATAGGTATTTAAAAATAACATCATTCCAACGTTTCATGGAAGGGGGTTGGCAGGGGGGAGGGAAAACTGGTAAGGGTTGGTCTGCAGGGCAAGGGGAGGGGGGAGGAGGGGAGGGTGGAGGGGGGTAGGGGGATGTCTGCAAGGCAGAGGGGATGGGGGTAGGGGAAGATTCTGGGGGGATTGGGGGGGGGGGGGTTATAGGGGGTGGTCTTCTATGTAGGGGGAGTGGGGGGGGGGTTAGGGAAGTGGGGAGGGTGTAGGTACATTGCAAGGGGGTAGGGTGGGGGTGCAAGGTGGTGGGGTAGGGGTGCATGGGGGTCTACATGGATGTGGGGAGGGTGAATGTGTAGGGAAAGGTGGAGGGGTGCATGGGGGTGGGGGAGGGGGTGCAAGGGGGTGGGGAAAGTGGGTGCAGTTAATCTTTATACAGTTCTGTTATCTTATATAAGGTAGAATAACCATTACAATCCATATCTAGATCCCCCATTTCCAGATGATTATGTTTCTTCAAATATTCCCTCGTATTTAAAATATATTTCTTTCACTAAATCATTTATTGATATAAGATGAAAAAGATTACTTTGTAGGGGGGATCTTTCCATGGGGGTGTCCAGGAGGGATGGGGGGTGTCCCGGTTAATAATCCACTAGATCATTGGTAGAATTTTGTTTTATTTTAAATGGGGATTAAAAGATCATTAGAAAAATAAATGACACGGGGAAAATCAATAAATCCCTACTAGTAGTTAATCATATTGGGGTGAAATGTTAGAACATTTGATAAGGAAAGGGTGAACTGATAGTTTATGGAAACTGACCTATTGAAAAACATGTCTCACAATTACTTGGGGTGAAATAGTAGGACATTTGTTAAGGTAGAGGGTCAGCTAATAGTTTATGGAAACTTCCATATTGAAAAACATGTCTCACAATTACCTAGTATGGGCCACACGATATTGGAAAACCACTCCCAAACCATGTGATTCATCTGGATAACTACCAAGGCAATCCCATAGTATCCTTTGTGAGAAACATGGTTTGAAAATTCATGATAAAACCTTGAACAACAGACTTGGAGCCTCATAGTGAAATAGTAGACAGTTAATACATTGTTATTACAAATCGTCCAAAATTTTTATTTTCCTGAACTAATTCTCCCAAAAATTCAAGATTTCATTCCACATTTTTATAAAACCAATAGAATTATTCTATCAATCTACCATGATCATACTAATTTATAAATTTTTCTTAGAGGGAATCAACATTTTCTCATCCAAGAAGATTAATATCCCTATAAAGTTCTGGGTATTGTAGAGTCATAGTTAGAGAATACCACTACATTCTCATCAATGATTCACACTCCCACATCCCATGGATATCCCATTTTAAATTCGACATTAAAAAAACAATGGTAATTGTTTTACCATGCTGTACGATTTCTTGGATATCCATAATCTAAACTGGTCCAATGATATTGTTGTTGGGGGGGTGTCCCGGGGGGGGTGTCCTGGGGGTGTCCAAAGGGGGGTGTCTGGTGGGGGGGGGGGGGTTCAGGTGGGGAGTACATGGGGGTCCAAGTGGGGTGTCCAGTGGGGGGTGTCCCGGGGAGGTGTCCCGGGGGGTATCTAGGGGGGGAGGGGGTGTCCAAGTGGGGGTCTCTAAGGGGGTTTTCTGGGGGGGTGGGGTGCATGGGGTGTATCAGGTATGGCGTTTTTGTGAAAATCTGAAATCATTATTCTATTCCACTTAAATTAATTCATGATTTATTATTTATTTCCAAAGAAATGTTTCTGGAATCTGTATGCACATATGTGTTTGAAAATTCTATATTCACTTATTCTTTATACTGCTTTGAATTTGTATTGAATGGTGATATTGACTCATGCCATATGAAGATTAAATATTTCATCATCTGTTTTTTATTCAATTTTATCTTGTCAAGTATTATAATGTAGTTAATGGATCTTATCAACGTTGATTGGTCTCTATTCATGAGATCTTTAAAACCCTCAACTAAACACTCATGACATTGACATAAGAAGGAAAATATTCGTATGATGGGGAAATTTTGTTGCATCCTAATTCTATGGAGCAGGCACAAGATGTTGTGTCTTTGAAGAAAGTGACATTCCTTCATTGATGTAACTCCAGTTTCAATTATAAATTTCTTGACATTTTTTCAGAGCTAAACTCTAAATATCCTTTTAAACTGCCTACATAAGTTCATGTTGATGTTATTGGAAGGAAAATGGAATATATATATTTATATATATTTTTATTTTTTGAATGAATAGATAATGGTGGAATATTTATATGATTTCAAATAAAATTTAATAGTCCCATGAATTTCCTTGGAGAGAGTACTAGTTTGATTTATTTTCAAAAAAATTAAGACGATTTGACATCTAGGGTCACCCAATCCCTTAATGATTGTTTTACTAACATTGAATGTTAGGAGACTGTTATCCAACCACATAACTAGAGTTTCATTCTCTCTTGTAGAAAATAGGAATTTATCAATAGCTCGTATTAGCATTTAATTCAATTGATATAGTAGTGTCCATTTATAGAGGGGGTTCCTATCTGGGGGGGGGGGGTGTCCAGGGGGTGCAAGGGGGGAGGGGGGTCCAGTAGGGGGGCTGCTGTCCAGTGGGGGGGGGGTGTTGTTCAGGGGGGTACAACAGGGGGATACTATCTAGGGGGTCCACCTGGGGAGGTTGCTTTCCAGGGGGTCCAGTAGTAGGGGGCAGCTGTACAGTAGGGGGTGTCTAGGGAGGTCCAACAAGGGGGGGGGGGGGCTGCGGTCCATGGGGGTCCAGAAGGGGGGCTGCTGTCTAAGGGATCTAGTAGGTGGGGGGGTGCTATCTAGGCAGTCCAGTAAGGGGGGGTTGTGTCCAGTAGGGGTGGTGCAAGGGGTGTTCCATCAGGGGGCAAGGGGTCTACAAGGGGACCTAGGGGATCAAGGGATGTGTGTTGGGGGGGGGGGGGTGATGTCCAAGGGGTGGACAGGGGGGGTCCAGCAAAGAGCAGGGGTATTGCAAGGGGGTCCAGTAGGGGGGTTGTTGTCCATGTAGGTGTCCTGCAAGGGGTCCTAAAAGGGGGGTCAAGTAGGTGGGGCAGGGGGTGTGCAAGGGATGTGAAAGGGGGGTCTGTCTAGGGGTGAGGGAGGTCTGTCCGTGGGGGGGGGTCTGTCAATGGGTGTAGGGGGGGTGTCCAGCAGGGTGCCTGTTTTCCAGTGGGGGGGTGCTGTCTATGGGGGGTCTAGTAGGGGGTATGGGGGATACTATCCAGAAGGTCCTGCAGGGGGGGCTTTCTAGGGGGTTCAACAGGGGGCTGCTGTCCAGGGGCGTCCAGTAGGGGGGGCTATTCAAGGGGGGTCCCTTAGGGGGTGAGGGCTGTCCAAGGGGTCCAGTAGGGGGGACAACTGTCTAGGGGGGTCAAGAAGGGGGGCTTCTATCTGGGGGGGGCTGTCTAGGGGGTCTAGCATGTGGGGTTCCAGTCTAGGGGTTCCAGAAGTGGGGGGGGGGGGGGGTCCAGTAGGGGTGGTGAAAAGGGGGTCTAGTAGGGGGGATGCTCTCCAGGGGGTACAATGGGGGGGGGGGGTGTTTAGCAGGGGTGTTCAAAGGGTGGTCTTGCAGGGGTCAAGGGGTGTGTAAGGGGACCTGGGGTGCAAGGGATATGTTGGGGGTGGCTATCCAGGGGGTGCAAGGGGGTGTTCATCAGGGATAAGGGGTGTTGGAAGGGGGTCCAACAGGGGGGGTGCTGTCTTAGGGGGGGTGTCCAGCAGCGGTGCTATAAGGGGGTCCAATTGGGGAAAGGGGTGTGGAAGGGATGTGCAAGTGGGGTATGTGAAGGGGTACAGGGGGGTCTGTCCAGTTTTGCAGGGGGTCTGTCTGGGGGGGGTTGTACAAGGGTGAATGGGGGTCTGTCTAGGGGTGCAAGGGAGGATTGTAGGGGTGCAGGTGGGGTCTATCTAGGGGTGCAAGGGGGTTCTGCTAGGGGGCAGGGGGGCTATCCAGGGGTGCACAGAGGTGGGGGGTTATGAAATAGGGAATGATATATCAATGGTTCCATGAATGATGTCTATAACTTATAGCCACAAATTTTTGGGATTATATCCACGGTTCTAAACCGTGGCTATAGCCTAAATTTCTATTACTGATTGGCTAAAAATGGAATCTATCTTATTTATCGGAAATGATGCATAACATAATCAAATTCTGTTCCTTTCATCACATAAAATGATATCACAATATATGTAAGAATCCCATATATCACAAAATCTTCATAAAACCATCCTTTGTTATTCATTCCATTAATTGTACTTGAATTTATCATGAATATTTTTAGTAAATCACTCTCGATCCAACCCATAAATGTTAAACATTGTCCATATAGTTCTAAAATGATGAGCTTAATTAATAATTGGATTAAAATAAAAAATAATATAAAAATAATTTTCCATGAATTAATGGATGAAATAATAAAATTAGGAATATCGGGTTGAGAAACATGAAATTAATAGAATAAAAAAAATTGAAAATAGATACACGGGCTCTACATTAGCATCCAAAAGACCCAGGATTGAATCCAAACACGGGATAATTTCATGGTATTGTAGCAGCACTGTAGGAGGACACTATAGCATTACTATAGTAGTGGATAAACTATTACAGTAGTCACACTGAAGTAGAGGATGCACTATAGGAGGAGCTATAGTGGTGTAGGTACTATAATGTGCTCTGTAGTAGCCCAGGTATTATAGAAGTATGGTTCACTAAGGCACTCTTTATGCCAAAAAATGGGTTTCAAGCCTTGTATTCATGCCACATATACTTGGGACTTTGGGAGTTGTAATGGGTCTCTCTCTATATAGTCAAAATAGGAATTTTCGTTAAATAATAGTGAGGATTCGGCCCCATCCTTTAAAAAAAACTGATCAATGAAAATGAATTTGTAACACCCCAAGATTTCATAGCATGTTATTTCTTCAAAATAATTCAATAACATACACTACATGAAACACCGAGTTCAATCACACCATGACTTACCAAACAAGCCATTCAAAAGAGGTTATGAATAGTATTAACTAAATTTTAAACTAATATATCCTTATAATTTTAGAATCCATATTACGAGTTTCTTAGACATAATGTAAGAACCAATTCATTTTCAGTATTGCACTTTTATCAACTTTTAATAGTGAAACATTTTTAAATACAATATTTTAAACTTTTTGACTAAATGGGGAAATCGAAAATTTAAAATGAAACATCTCAAGCTTCTACGATACACTTCTCTTTGAATAATGTGATAGCGTGTGTTGTACGCAACACCGAGTTCTAACACACCATAACCAATCAAACTAGCCGCTATGAATAGTAATACCTACTTTTTGAAATTATATATATTTTATATTTCAAAATGGACTTCATTTTTGGATTCAGAATATCGAATTTAGCCTAAGGTGAAATTTTGGTACTTTTCGGATAACTTTAATATATTGATGAATAATAAAAATTACTAAATTTTAATTAAAAACAACTTTTTTAATAAAAATAATTAATAGTGGTAAATTATGAATTTAAGTGGTTTTAATGTATATTTAGAATATATTTTTAACATTAAATATAATGTTTGTCATTGGACATAATTTTACAATTAAAACAAACATAAACAAGTGTCAATCTTTTGATAGTTATTATCTCTTAAAAACACGCTTTTTGTTTTGACAGTGGGAATTAATTTGAAATTAATTTCTTCTAATTCTGTGTTTTGAATTTAGAAAAATGGATTCCATATTTGGAATCAGGGTGTTCAAATTGTGTAAATAGTTAACTTTTATTTTTAGACATTTTGAAAAATTATTGCGGTAAATATTTTATTTACCATGGTTAAGGGTAAATCAGGTAAATAAGGGTTAAAAAAATAATATTATAATAATACTAAATTACCCTAAAACGTGTCCTATACTTATTGGTTGATACATGTTCGACCATAGGCATATTTGGGTCGTTTTTTGGACCCCATGGTGCCACTTGTAGGTGATAGGGACACTTTATTTTAATTAAGTTAAAATGAATACAAAAATGACACAAACATATATCTTTTAGGAAAACAATTATTACTTAGTGTTATATATATTGGATTTTAGATTATAAATATTAATTAGAACGCTAAAAAAATTTCCTACATAATTATATTTTATTTATAATTTTTAGATATTAAATAATTTAATTTATTTATGACACAATGATGATGCAGTAATTACTATAATAGTGAAAAATTGAAATAATTGATATTATAAATACCCAAATATATATAATATGAAACTTTTAATTAATTAAACTAATTTTCTAGGATAATATGATATATTAGTATTGATTTAATTAACTTTTTTCTAAGTAATCATTCTGTTATGAATCTTACAAAAATCAATTCATGAATAGTGTCGAAATTGACATAAAAGAGTTTTCAAACAAAATATTATATTATTAATTGATATTAAATTCTTAAAAATCTAAGGTTCGGCCATGAGACTTATATCATGATAGGTTAATCATTAATGGACCACTTGGGGGTCTCTTGGATGTATATAGTATGTTTATTAACCATATAATATAAAAATACAAAGAGACGTTGTAAAAGTGAAACAAATTAACTTAGAGTTAATACTTAAAGATAAGGTTAATATAAGTACCCAAACCTGTCTAAATTCTATTGGTTGAGTGGTTTTAGACCTATCCACACCTTAAAAGTTAAATAATAAACTTTGGAGCCATTATAAACCTAATATTAATTTATTATAAATTAATATTTCTAGCTTTTCCAAAGGTGCCCCTCACCCCTCTTATAAAAGGGCACTCTTCCTTCTCATTTCTTCACACCATAAAAGCCTTCTGGTTCTTCCAAAATCTGCCCAAATACTCTCCCAACTTCCCTCACTACAACCTAGAGGCTTTAGTTTGATCAGAAAGCTAGCCTAAGGAGCACTTTTGATCAAATCAAAAGGAAGAACCCGAAGAAGAGGTAATATTTTCACCACCCCTTTTCAAGTTCCTTTCTTCTTCCACTTATTCTTTCTTTGTTATTACCATTCTAAAATAATAACTCCAGTATCTTATATATACTGTGATGTTATTATAAAGATGGTACAACCATATTCAGTATTCTATACACCCTTTGAATAACATGTCACCATACGTGCGTACGTACGGCTTACCATCTCCACGTCTTGGTGTAATTGTTATTCAATATATTATTATTTGGATGGGTATAATAATGATGTGTAACTCATGTAAATAATAAATATAAAATGTTAATGATTATTTATATATGATATACCATCCATTTATATATTATTTTAATATCAGAAGAAAGATATTGTCGCTCGTGCGTACGTACGGACTACCGTCTCCATGAACGCGATGAGATTCGTTCTCCATCGTATCCATTAAAGTATAATTATCATTTGATGATTTCAAAATGATGATTAAGGACTTGATATCATTCTGGATATGAATAAGATACAACCTATTGATATCAAACATGGCTTATGTAATAAAACATATTAAAGAAAATGAGTAAGTTAACACCCGAAACGACGATAATCAAAAGATATTATTAACAAATCAATGTTAAAAGATCATATATGATATCATATTAATATATATGTTCCTTGAATAATTTAATAACAATTATTTCACCATTATACAGGAGGGTAACCTACCCAAACCAAGGAAAAGTACAAGGTAAGGGTTATTTCACAATCTCTTCATTATCCGAGGTTGTTTATATGTAATAATCTACTAGGATCTCTTTATCATCCACATCCACGTTTCTTAAAAATGTATTTCAAAACATTTTTACTATTTACAATAATATGGGTTAAATTAATTTATACCCTTGTTTGACTTTTTATAAGAGGTTTATAGAGTAATCTTTCCATCGTTTTCCAAACAAGGTGCTTTTTAACCTTTTCGACAAAATTAAGGTAAGAATGTTTTTTTAACTTATACGGTGGGTGCAGCTATATACCGCCGTTATAAAATCGTCAAAGCATCCCTTACAATCTTATAAGAATATTTTCAAATTGAATTTATTATTTTATAATTATGTTACTTTTAAAATTATTTTAAAAAAAAGAGATATTTCTCTAAAATAGTTTTGATTTCATCTATGTCAACATCCTTTGATGGCTTTTAAGCTTATTTGAAGTTGACTTATTATGATACAAAACATCCATATTTTATTGAAGGTTTTGTGATATTTTTGACTGTGGATAAGCTATTCTTATGTCAGTCATGGTTTTTTTTAAAGTATTGACATTTCAAAAGTTATATTCAATCCGAATGTTTATGTTATATTTCAACCTTTCATTCAGATGAATGTGTTAGACAAGTATGTTCTGGGTTGGGGACCGGTAAAAGTAAGCCCTCTGGTATGGTCTCCGGTTATTAGAGGAACTCCGGTTTGGTCTCCGGTTATTAGAGGAACTCCGGGTTGGTGTCCGGCTATTAGAGGCACTCCGGATTGGTGTCCGGTTATTAGAGGCACTCCGGGATGGGTTCCGGTTACAGTTATCCCCTAGGTCTTGGGATGAGGCCTTGACAAAGAAATTAAAGTTTAGCATTATGCACTCCATCATTATGAAAGTGGTTATTGATATTTCATGTGATTATTCGATTAGTAGAATATCCATGTGAATAAGTAAATGGAATTATTTCATTTTTCTTTTGCCATACTATGTTGAAGTTCAAGTTTAAAAGGATTTTGTTTTAGTTATACATTGCCTTAAATGTTTATGCTTATTTTTGAATGTTTTCGCTATATTGTTATCCTTACTGGGCATTTGAGCTCACCCCTCTCAATGTTTTATTTTTCCCAGGATGTGAAGAAGTAAGTTATGAATGACCTGCAGGGATATTATGAGGGGATAATAGTGTGGATTATGGAGACAATATGTTGTTGTAGTAGTTTTTAACTTCATTATGTAATGTAAAACTTTATGAATATATCTAGTGCTTCCAAGGATACTAAACCAATCGGTCTTTCGAGATTTGATCTTTCTTGTGATCATGCCAATGTAATGTAATAATGAACTGACTCTGGGTAACTGGGGTCGAGGCGTTACAGTTGGCATCAGAGGAAGTTTAGTACAAACCATGGAATCTAGATTTAGATAAACTTTGATTAGAGCACATATATTTAAGATGAACATTGAGGATTAGTATAGAATAACTTCCTAAAATTTTGGTATTGTAGAGATTTTGTGCGTTTTCCGAGAAATACAACCCTGTCTGGATACGAGCAGGTAGAGGTGGCTCTGGCACAGATGTAACTAGGGGTAAAAACTGAAAACACCGCTTTGAGCTAGACTCGAACGGGAACTGGTGCATGACAACGGGCCTTGCTGCACTCTTGGTTACGACACTCCCGGGGGATATGCTTAGGATAATTCTTGTTTTTTTTACAAACTATTATGAAGGGTTTATGAGTATATACTTATTCAAAGGAGTAATTTTAATGATTATGGATTATATCCATAAACTATTTAATTTATGTAATGTGTTTTACAAGTTTGGGATTAGGTATTGTTATTCATAAACTAATCTAGTGTATGACATTGTTTAGAAATGGCGCCCAGTAGAAGGAATGAGAACTCTAGCAATGCACATGATACAAAGAGAAATACGGATCATATTTTTCATGGTCTTAAGCCAGAATTTATAAGAGAAATAGTCTCGAATGTATTATCATCATATGAAGAAATAATTTCATGTGTTGATAAGATAAGTAAAGATTTTACGGAGTCCAATGGTTTTTAAGGGTAGCAAGAGAAGAAAAGTATGGAAGAGAGAAAGATGGATAAAGTGAAGAGGGAAAAGAAGAATTTTCCCATATGTGATAACTGTGGAAAGAAACACCATGGAACTTGCCTGAAAGGAATGGAAGTTTGTTATAAGTGTGGAGGAAAAAGGAACAAAGTACGTGGCTGCAAGGGTAAGAAAATAGTTTCAAATGTACAATGCTTCATTTGCAAGGAGTTTGGACACTACACGAACCTATGTCCCAGTCATCAGACTATACCGCAAATGATGCTATTGGATAATAATCAAGTTATGATACTACCACAGATGAAGATGAATGATTAGAGGTCTTATGTTGATTATGTCATTTGAGTGTTGTATCAATAATATATTTGTTATAATAATTTAGGAGTACATAAGGATTGTACTGCAGTACTATTTCATTAAGGACTTGTGATTGTGTGGAACAAAGAAAATTGACTCAATAGCAGGTTAAATTTTTGGAAAATATATGGTTGAGAGAAAGATAAACCATAATATGGTTCTGATACTGAGGTAGTGATTTTAGAGTAATACATGATTGATTTGGATAAATTATATTGGATATTCTTGACTACCTTGAAGCTGATTAATGATTTGTATATTCCATCATTGTTGGGGTTTAAAACATTTTTGGATTGATGAATTATATCCAGCATTCTATATGGAATAAGGGAACATGAATGTAATCAATAAGGATTATGGTAAATCAGGATGTTTCAGCGTTTTAAAAGAATACATGATGAAGGTATTAATATGCTATTATGGGGTAAAAAGGATGTACATTATGTTTACTTTCCTTATAAATGTTGGACTGTGAGTTTGGATAGAAGTATTTTGGATAAATTCTAGTTTGAGATTAATTTTGGATGGCCATAAAAGGACAACCCGGGGGTCGGGCGGCAACTCGTCGAGACCGGCAAGGCTGCGAGACTTGAACCTGCAACCGAAGGGCGACAAGGGTGTATCACCTACCAGTGGCCCATGAGATGTCCTAGATTAAATAATGTAGTTTTTTAGAAGATCTGGTAGATGAATTATAAATTCATTTATTTTGGAACCCTGTACGAATAGTATAAATATAATTTTTTTTTTCGTTCTACTATCTTTTAGAGTGAAAGATGAGTTTGTGGTAGAAATTTTTTAATGGATAAAACTCTAATTATAAAGTAAGTATGTCTCCTTATGATCTTAGCCAATCTCATAAATTATTTCCTCAACATTAGTAAAAGGAACTTTGAACAAAAATGTTGTCCTAGATGGTACCTTAAATCATCACTAATTTATGGCTTTGGGATTGTTGGCCTTTTCATAGCCATGTTCTCTACCACTCTCCATCAGATAATTGATGGTTATATTTCTCTTCCATATCCATATTTTCCTACATGGAACCCTAGTATGTGTTATTTTCGGTAATCATCATACTTTCCACTCTTTATTTTAAATAGAGGACTCATTAATTCATTTTTCGATGTGGGATTTCAACTAAGATATTTTGAAACTTCAAAAATGTGTTATCCTAATACCCTATGTTTTTTTAAACTGATGGTATTTCAAATCATCATAGATTGATGAATTTAAGGACCTCAATTTTACGCTTGTTTTTGATTGACGACCTCAATCACTACCTATAAATATTTACGTTTTTCCTCTAATTATATCTCTCTAATTTCCACCAATGATCTCCTAATAGAGATCATAATTTTGTGGTGACCCTTTCATTTCTCTTTTCCTCATATTAAGACTAAATTTTAGTAACCCAATTTCCAATGTGGGTTTTCCCACAATGATATTTTCTATTTTCAACATTTTATTTTCGAAGAACAATTTCAAATTGCGAGGACACAATTTATTGAAGGAGGGGAGAATGTAACACCCCAAGATTTCATAGTGTGTTATTTCTTCAAAATAATTAAATAACTTACACTACATGCAACACCGAGTTCAATCGCACCATGACTTACCAAACAAGCCATTCAAAAGAGGTCATGAATAGTATTAACTAAATTTTAAACTAATATATCCTTATAATTTTAGAATCCATATTACGAGTTTCTTAGACATAATGTAAGAACCAATTCATTTTCAGAATTGCACTTTTATCAACTTTTAATAGTGAAACCTTTTTAAATACAATATTTTAAACTTTTTTGACTAAATGGGGAAATCGAAAATTTAAAATGAAACATCCCAAGCTTCTACGGTACGCTTCTCTTTGAATAATGTGATAGCGTGTGTTGTACGCAACACCGAGTTCTAACACACCATAACCAATCAAACTAGCCGCTATGAATAGTAATATCTAATTTTTGAAATTATATATATTTTATATTTCAAAATGGACTTCATTTTTTGGATTTGGAATATCGAATTTAGCCTAAGGTGAAATTTTGGTACTTTTCGGATAACTTTAATATTTTGATGAATACTGAAAATTACTAAATATTAATTAAAAAAAACTTTTTTAATAAAAATAATTAATAGTGATAAATTATGAATTTTAGTGGTTTTAAAGTATATTTAGAATATATTTTTACCATTTAATATAATTTTGGTCATTGGACATAATTTTACAATTAAACCAAACATAAACAAGTGTCAATCGTTTGATAGTTATTATCTCTTAAAAACACGCTTTTTGTTTTGACAGCGGGAATTAATTTTAAATTAATTTATGCCACTTCTGTGTTTTGAATTTAGAAAAATGGATTCCATATTTTTAATCAGGATGTTAAAATTTTTAAATAGGTAACTTTTATTTTTATACATTTTTAAATAATTACTGCGGTAAATATTTTATTTACCATGGTTAAGGGTAAATCCGGTAAATAAGGGTTAAAAATAATAATATAATAATACTAAATTACACTAAAACGTGTCCTAACCTTATTTTTTGATACATGTTCGATCATAGTCATCTTTGGGTAGATTTTGGGACCCCATGGTGCCACTTGAAGGTGATAGGGACACTTTATTTTAATTAAGTTAAAATGATTACAAAAATGACACAAACATATATCTTTTAGGAAATTTTTTTTTACATAGGGTTATATATGTTGGATTTTAGATAATAAATATTAATTAGAACGCTAAAATTATTTCATAAATAATTATATTTTATTTATAATTTTTAGACATTATATAATATAATTTATTTATGACACAATGATGATGCAGTAATTACTATAATAGTGAAAAATTGAAATAATTGATATTATAAATACCCAAATAAATATAATATGAAACATTTAATGCATTAAAATAATTTTATAGGATAATATGATATATTAGGATTGATTTAATTAACTTTTTTCGAAATAATCATTCTGTTATGATTTTAAAAAAAATAAATTCTTGAATAGTGTCGAAATTGACAAAAAAGATTTTTTAAACAAAATATTATATTATTAATTGATATTAAATTCCTAAAAATCTAAGGTTCGGCCAAGAGAATTGTATCAGTATAGTTTCATCATTAATGGACCACTTGGGGCTCCCTTGGATGTATAGAGTAAGTTTATTTACCATATAATATAAAAATACAATGAGACATTGTAAAAGTGAAACTAATTAACTTAGAGTTAATACTTAAAGATAAGGTTAATATAAGTACCCAAACCTATATAAATTCAATTGGTCGAGTTTTTTTCAACCTATCCCCACCTTAAAAGTTATATAATCAACTTTGGAGCCATTATAAACCGAATATTAATTTATTATAAATTGATATTTCTAGCTTTTCCAAAGGTGCCCCTCACCCCTCTTATAAAAGGGCACTCCTCCTTCTCATTTCTTCACACCTCAAAGCCTTTTCGTTCGGCCAAACTCTGCCCAAATACTCTACCAACTTCCCTCACTACAACCTATACACCTTAGTTTGATCAGAAAAATAACCTAAGGAGCCCTTTCGATCAAATCAAAAGGAAGAACCCGAAGAAGAGGTAATATTTTCACCACCCATTTTCAAGTTCCTTTCTTCTTCCACTTTTTCTTTCTTTGTTATTACCATTATAAAATAATTACTCCAGTATTTTATATAAACTGTGATGTTATTATAAATATGGTACAACCATATTCAGTATTCTATCCACCCTTTGAATAACATGTCACCATACGTGCGTACGTACGACTTACCGTCTCCACGTCGTGGTGTAGTTGTTATTCAATATATTATTATTTGGATGGGTATAATAATGATGTGTAACTCATGTAAATAATAAATATAACATGTTAATGATTCTTTATATATGATATACCATCCATTTATATATTAATTTAATAACAAAAGAATGATATTGTCGCACGTGCGTACGTACGGACTACCGTCTCCACGAACGCGATGAGATTCATTCTCCATCGTATCCATTAAAGTATAATTATCATTTGATGATTCAAAAATGATGTTTAAGGACTTGATATCATTCAGGGTATGAATAAGATACAACCTATCGATAACAAACACGACTTATGTAACAAAACATATAAAAGAAAATGAGTAAGTTAACACCTGAAATGGCGATAATTAAAAGATATTATTAACAAATCAATGTTAAAAGATCATATATGATATCATATTAATATATATGATTCTTGAATAATTTAATAACAATTATTTCACCGTTATACATGATATTAGCCTACCCCAACCAAGGAAAAGTACAATGTAAGGGTTATTTCACAATCTCTTCATTATCCGAGGTTGTTTATACGCAATAATCTACTAGGATCTCTTTATCATCCACATCCATGTTTCTTAAAAATGTATTTCAAAACATTTTTACTATTTACACGAATATGGGTTAAAGTCATTTATACCCTTGTTTGAATTTTTATAAGAGGTTTATAAAGGAATTTTTCCATCGTTTTCCAAACAAGGTGCTTTTTAACCTTTTCGACAAAATTAAGGTAAGAAAGTTTTTTTTACTTATACGGCTGGTGCGGCTATTTACCGCTGTTATAAAATAATCAAATCTTCCCTTACAAGCTTATAAGAATATTTTCAAACTGAATGTATTATTTTATAATTATGTTAATTTTAAAATGATTTCAAAAAAAGGTATACTTCTCTAAATAGTTTTGATTTCATCTATGTCAACATCCTTTGATGGCTTTTAAGCTTATTTGAAGTTGATTTATTATGATACAAAACATCCATATTTTATTGAAGGTTTTGTGATATTTTTGAATGTGGATAAGCTATTCTTATGTCACTCATGATTTTTTTTTAAAGTATTGACATTTCATAAGTTATTTTTAATCCGAATGTTTATGTTATATTTCAACCTTTCATTCAGATGAATGTGTTAGACAAGTATGTTCCGGATTGGGGACCGGTAAAAGTAAGCCCTCCGGTTTGGTCTCCGGTTTTTAGAGAAACTCCGGTTTGGTATCTGGTTATTATAGGAACTCCGGGTTGGTGTCCGGTTATTAGAGGCACTCTAGGTTGGTGTCCGGTTATTAGAGGCACTCCGGGTTGTGTTCCGGTTACAGTTAGCCCCTAGGTCTTGGGACGAGGCCTTGACAAAGAAATTAAAGTTTAGCATTATGCATTCCATCATTATGAAAGTGGTTATTGATATTGCATGTGATTATTTGATTAGTAGAATATCCATGTGAATAAGTAAATGGAATTATTTCATTTTTCTTTTTCCATACTATGTTGAAGTTCAAGTTTAAAAGGCTTTTGTTTTAGTTATACATTGCCTTAAATGTTTATGATTATTTTTGAAAGTTTCCGCTATATTTTTATCCTTACTGGGCGTTTGAGATCACCCCTTTCAATGTTTTATTTTTCACAGGATGTGAAGAAGTAAGTTATGAATGACCTGCAGGGATATTATGAGGGGATAATAGTGTGGATTATGGAGACAATATGTTGTTGTAGTAGTTTTTCACTTCATTATGTAATGTAAAACTTTATGAATATATCTAGTGCTTCCAAGGCTACTAAACCAACCAGTCTTTACAGATTTGATCTTTCTTGTGATCATGCCAATGTAATGTAATAATGCACTGACTCTGGGTAACTGGGGTCGGGGCGTTACAGAATTGATGATGCTCAATCATTTAATTATAAGGGCGGAATAAAAATATAATAATTCCTTCCCTGAATTAGGTCATTCTCAAAGATAGAACATCCCTTCCAACAAATAAGAGAATTAGCTGCCTTCGTTATGCCTCCTATAACCATGATATGGAGGCTCATTGTAATCTAATCTCAATTATCCAAAGCGAGGTGGTAGAAAATATGAATAATTTATACCAGGCTTATGTGGTTAACCCTAGAGATCCTTCATAATGGGTTTCTTATAAATGAAAATTTATTTTATCATTTAAATTATATAAATAAATTAATTAATTAATTTAATTTAAATGCACCCATCAATGGTCGACTTATCAGAACCCCCATGATGAACAAAATTAGGTTGCGCATAGCGTAAAGATAGAATATTGGAGTCATATGTTTTCGATGGAACACTCCATTTATGATTTATCCCATTATTTATAAAATATTATCCATTGTCAAAAAAACGTATTTAATATTTTTATAAAATTAATTTCATACACAGTGGAAATCAGAATCACACACTGTCTCAACACATGGCTCCCAAAATATTTCTTGATATATTCTAATTTCATACAAAGAAAAAATCAGGGTCTAAACATTTTGACTCAAATTTTTCTATTTGAGACATATTTGGTGGATTGAAAATAATTTCACTTATTGGGTGTATATACTTCAAATATTGTATATTATTCTATGAATTATATATTAATCCAGGGATTTGATGCCCAATTAGATTACCTATATTTGGGGGGGGGTCTGATTTATGTGTTCCTCATTCCACATTGGTTCTTATAGTCCGCATTCTTATTTATTTAAACATTTTATAAGATATATAACATGTTCCTTTTTATGATGTTCTATTGATTTTTTTGTCACATGAATATTATTTTCCATTTGTTTAATGATATTTACAAGAATAATGATGTTTCATTGTTATTGCCTCTATAAATTTAGTTGTTTCCCAATTAGAAATGGTTTTTTATAACTAAAAAATATCTCATGCAGTTATTAATTCTCACTACAACTTTTTTCATATATGTTAGGTAAATTATTTCCTATGATTATATATTGTGTTATAATCTCATTTCATTTTAGTTATAAATATCATTCCATTGAAAAAATTGGAAAAATATTTCTCAATTATCGAGATCTATTATTTTGAATTTTTTTTATCTTTCTATATGAGGATTATGATCATGTTATTCTATTATTCATGTAGTTATATACTCATTGCTCATTATGGTGTAAAAATCACATTTTATATAATTTACATTGGATGATGTTCACATAGAATTCATGATATTATATTTACAAGGGGAATATTATTGGAATACCATATATTTTTATTGCAATAAGGATGACTATTAGCTTGTTAACTATGTATAAATTTATAAGCCACCATATATATCAATTATTTTTATAATCATGTTTTATAATTTATTAATATTGGAAAAAGTTTTGATATTATATATGATTATTTTTTACAAAAAATTGTTTATTGTGTTTTTTTATTCTGTATTCCTCATTATATGGATTTCCCTTTTTTATTGAGTAAGAGGTTCACCATGAAATAATTCTTATGTTATTAAAGACTCTATTGGTTAATGAATCAAACATAATAATGTGTAAGGTTGTTCCTAGAAATATACATTCCATTTACACATTGATAGGTATATTATTTCAAAAATGTTTTGGTTTTTGTGTATTCCACTTCCCATTATAGGTTAGTGTCATGGATCAATACCTTGATAGTTGGATGTGTTGAATGTAGTATCAACAAAAATAAAATATTATGGAAATAAAATTTTTAATATGGTTTTGATGCCAAAACGTATTCATTCCATTTGTAAGATATTAATATTAATGATATCTATGTATTCATATATTACCTTGTGAATATCATATAACCATTTTCATATTGATTATGGAATGAAAATTTAACTTATACATTATGTAATATTTTTACCATGTTTATAAGCTCATTAATTAATTAATTAATTTTCCTTACTATTATTTTGTGATAAACCCTCTCATGTGTTTTTATTCCCTGTCTATGAGGAAATGTGGAACATGTGACATATTTAGAAGGAAAACTCATTTAAAATAATTTCTAGTTGATTTTGATGATTTATTATCGATTAAAGTGGTTTATATATAATTGTAACATTATAAATTAGATAAATTGATCTTGGGATTTGTTAGTTTATGTTTTAATCTCATTTCTGTATATCTATTAATGAGAAATAATACTTCAGATATAAGAGATCAATAATAATTTTTTTATTTTGATACTAATGTTGGTTATATAAAATATTTTAAAGATGATATAAAATTATAAATTTAAAGTAGAATTTTATGGCTCCAAATCTTGGAGTAATGGGTCAGGATTCAAAATTGTAATATGAGGAAATTTTTCGATAAATTTGATGTTTAGGATGTTTGTCAAGATAATTTAGTGTTTTTATAAGTATGTGTTGATAATAAAATCAACAATATAGATAAATACTTAATATAATTATGTGGTTTATTTTAGTGTCATAATTTACATTTTATTTAGGGATTGTGATTAGAGAACACCAATATAAATTCATGGAATATGTCTAAGAGTATTATGATATCTAATGTTTTGAAAATGTATTGAGTTTTTTTTCATGATATCAAATCCCAATCTAGATACTACAAGTTGATCCATGATCTATTAAAAGGATTCCAATGTATAATAATAGTCAATATGGTGGATTTAGTAATAACTCAATCATCATCTACCATATGAAATGTAGACCTAACTACACATATGAATTTACTATATAGGGGGAAATTATTTGAATATATTTAATATATCATGAAACCATTATAAATTATTATTAATGGTGATAACTAATTAGGTTATAGAACATAACATAAAATAACAATGGATACCCATGGAATAAAAAAAACAGTTTGATAGGTTGATCCAAGAGATTGAAATACTAAAAAAATTATTTCATAAGGGAATAAAAATTCATATTTATGTTTTTAAACGGATGATTTGTATATTTTCCAAACCATTTTATTTTTAGAATTTTTCTAAAATAGGATGTTGAAAATGAATGGTGGATAGTTATAAACCTAGAATCCACCATGCCTTATAATCCAATAAGTGAAGATATAAAATTAGTTAAGAAATTTAATATATTTTTATTATGATGGAAAATGAGTGTATACGAGTATTACCTATCATTGTTGGATTGTTATAATAGTAGAAATTAATTTATGATTTTCTTATACATTTTAATCATTAAATTGATATTTATCTATTAAATTTTGGTATATTTTAAATGTTATAGGGGGTTATATTAATATTCTAGGTATTGTTTATCATTAGTTTTTTCTATACATATATGGAACAATATACTAAATTGTATTAATATCATAGAAAAGTTCCTTTTTTGAAGTATCATATTTTGGAATGACTGTTGAAGAACATGAGATTGAGGTATCGATAACACATATGATTAATTTATATACATGATGTTGAGTTAACAAAAGGTTGTTTAATTTTACAATATATAAGTTAGCTAGTAATTGGAACCCTTTTTATTGGTGACGGATTCAAGATTTTTTTTGGAGAAGTTCATCTATATTTTGAGATTATGATATATAGTGATTAGTGTCCCAAATTATGAAATACTATTTAATAAACATTGAGGGTTAACTATGGAGTTAATTTTCTAAGGAATATTTAATTTTGTAAATTGTAAATTTCATTGATATTAAAATGGTTTGGTAAATGTATGTTATTTAGACCATATTATTTTTATATATATATATATATTAACATATGATTGTAATAATAATTAATATTATGTGAGGATGGAATAAGTTTTATTTTGAGAAAATATATTAAAATAATTATTAGTTTCATAATGTTCTTGTTAACTTTGGATATATATATTATGTATTAGGTAAATATGTATGATAGAATCAAAATCAATGTTAACTATTATAAAAAATTACAACCCAAATTTTATTACACATTCTTTCATGAAGTATTATATAAAGATTCAATTAATATAATTGTATAATTTTGTGTGTCCTATTGCCTCTTTGAAATTTTTAACATAGAATAATACCATTAAAAACAAATAAAATGATATGAATAGAAATTCATTAACATGAACTTATATTTTCATGATTCATCTAATATAGAATTAGTTAACATGGGATGGAATATAATAAATGGGTGAGATATAAATACCTATAAGGGATGAATGAAATATTAACACGAATATTGTAACACATGTGAGTAAATATGAATATCATCAAGATATAAAATGGTTGAGAATCATAATCATGAACATCAATTCGTGATATATGATTATTATAAGAAGGAAACATTATAATGTGACAACAACTACAAATTGTCGTCATAAACATAAGTCAATGTTGTCAACCGATACAACATAACATAAGGTGAATAATAAAACCTCCAATTAACTATACATGGAATATCAATAGTTAAAAAAATTATCAATTGTATAGAGGTATTTATAAATTTATTCCTACCTGTCACATTCACCTTAAGTATATTATTAATTGTGTCACATAGATCATACAACAAAAGAAAATTCTTACTCACTTTTAACCCTATTATTAAAGAGTCTGGATTAAATACACGGAACTCCCAATAAATTGTAGAAAGGTACATCAATTTTAATACCATTGACTGTAAATGGGAATGAGTATTAACAAAATCAATGGCTGGCATAGAAGTCGCATGATAATTTTGACATGATAATGTAAGAACATAAATATCAATGAAAGGGGGTGATGGAGAGTGAAATGGTTCACTAATCATATGTACATAATAATATTATTATTTAGGTTTTTATAAAACATATCACAATATGAAAAAGGGTAAATAAAAATGCATAGTACAATGGAATATCTTGAATAAAGGGGATGAGAGGATCCATTTCCTTGTGGGGGGTGAATCTAAAATACTTGGAAGAGCTTAATATGAGATTGATAATCTTTTGGAGGACTCAATAGATCAAAGGTAATTTTATCGTCAATATCGACATGTTTTTAGTCAATGTGAATGGGTGGTTGGGTGGGATTATAGTGAATAGTGAGGAAAATTATTTATTATCTTCAAAACATAGATTTTGGAATCTATTAGATAACAAAATATAAACCCCTAATAATTCAATGGGGGTTTCCCATGGTTTCTACCAAATATAACTATTTTTTGTTTATTGTATAATTCTACGAACTAATTTTATTAAAATAAAACCCACGGTGATGTAAAACTGAGCTGTGTTTATAAAGAATGGTTTTTAAAAATATAAACCATAATATATATTTTTTAGTATATAATAGTGAATTATATCAATAAATAAATAACACAAAAATATATTATTTTAATTTTAAAACTAGATTTGAGTATGGATTCCTTTTATTGAATATATTATGTCACTTTTATGTCATTATGATATAATAATACATGAAATTTATTTATAGTTTATCTCATTTCAACATTTAAATTCTATTATATTAGATAAATATATTTAATTCTTAGTTGGATAATTATAACATGATAATTTCAAAAATATTAGTTATTCTTTTAAAATAATTCTATAAACAAGATAAATTACAATTTTAATCCAAAAAATCATTATTGATTGAGAACTGAATTTTTTATGATTACAGTTGTGCAACCCTAATAACAATTACATTTGACTATGTAAAATTTATTTTCCATTAAATTTAATAAATATAATAATAATAATAATTTATTTAAATATTATTTATTTAATAATTTCTTGAATTCATCCAAATTTGTGTCATGAATGGAATAATATATATTCTAGAAGTAAACAAAAAAGTAAAAATATATATTTTCCAAAAATACCATTATAGTTTCAACATATTAAAATATAATTTTTATTAAATTAATTATTTATTACCTTACTAATTATATGTATAAAATGAATAATTATTTGAAAAAATATAAAACTTTATACCATTAGGTTCTAGTTACAGAACCCATTATTACACCAATATATGCTATATAGTTTTTTGGTGTAATATTGTGATTTTTATAGGGTGGTTTTCATACATAGATTTGGTTTTCCTCTTGATGAACTTGAACATAACCTATAAACATTTTTTTCCATACAATAGTTGTTGAATATTATCTTGGGGTTACAGAACAAGAAAACCATGTGATTCTATCTCATATAGGATTCTCTGATTAATGGGATTCACATGGAACGATCCTACTGGTTGAGGCATCACTCCTTCCGTCTATGTAAATAGGGATTTATGATAACCCTTAATATATAATAATCATAATATCAATATATAATATCTATACTATCATATTATAATATTCTATAGGGGATATTAAATTCATATGATCCACACCATAAAAATTAGTGCATGTGTTTTCTATTACTACATTACATAATAATGAATTTATTCGTAAAAATGGAATTTCATTTATAATTTTCTAGGTCACTACAACCAACCCCCTTTCGATATTTCAGACTAAAAAATTACATTTCATATAATAAAATATATAATTTTACTTTTATTCTGTCGGGTCTTCCATTTCTAATGATTCTTCATAAACATGTGGTTCCATCACAAAACATTGTCCAGGAAAGGTTTCTTGTTTTGTAGAACATTATATTTATGATATATGTACCAAAATGGATTTACCCTATATTAAAAATAATTAAATAATTATACCAAATCTAGATTCATTGCATGTGATGTGTATATTCTGATCTTCCTCAAGAGGGATACATGGAACACATCATTCACATGACATATGTTAGGAGGTAGTTCTGGTTGATAGGGAACAAATCTGATGTGATCAACTATATCAAAAAGGATGACTAAACATGGAATGATATGTCCATTCCTCCCTATACACATGACATTTTTTCATAATCATATATGAAGGAACTCATTTCCCCTGACCTAAATCTGAAGGTAAGGTCCCGTCAATGACTATTTACGTAGATTTTTTATCAACTTTATACTGCTCTCTTATGATGTTGAATGGTTTGAAACATCTCATTAATTTATTGGATATGATTATGTACTATAATTATCCAAGCTCTATCATCATCCTAATATGTTAGATTATGAAACTAGTTCCCATATAGAGCCTCATAAGGTTCCATTTGAATGATAGAATGAAAACCGTTATTATATGGGAACTCCATCGGGGGAAAATATTGATCCCAACATCCTTGGAAATTTATTGAAATTGTTCTCTTCTGATACACTATATAGTTATTTGTTATTTTAGATTAAACATACCTTAGTGAGTTATATTTAAAGCTAAATAACATTTTTATATCCAATGCTTTCTGAATTCATCCATCGAACATTGAGGTAATCCTCAATTTTTGATCAAATACAATAGAGTGTGATAATTCATGAAGTCTTACCACATCCTTTATGTATACCATAGCTAGTTGGTGAAGAGATAAATGTTTATTCCTTGGAATTAAATGAAATTTACTTCTATGGGGATCATCTATCACCCAGTATGATTTATTACTTTTTTGGTTCATGGGGTATCCTATAACAAAATATGTTGTTATGTTTTCCCATTTCTATACTCTAATTTTCTATAGATATATCATATAATTTGAATTATTCCATTTAACCTGGATATTTTAGCATACCAAAAATCATGATACAAACTCCATAATATCCATCTACATGTTATACCATAAAAACATTTTCATTAATTCTATATTCATCTTAGTGCATCCTCGATCATTAGAAAAGGACTGACAATATAAATTATCCAAAATCTCATACGTTAGTAATGGGTTGGACGTGACACATATCTGGGATCTAATCCTTATAACCCATTCATTAAAATTATATCTATTAAATATCTCTTTCCATTTTTATGTAACTTCATCATCATTATTTTTTTCCTTGATCGTATTAAGAATATATGCATGATAAATAATTTGTGGAAGGTAGGAATATGATCCTTTTATTATTACTATGTAAATTATTTGCAGGTCCAATAATATTGGATCCCTTATAATCCACATCATGATTAGTGTTATGGTATCCTTGGTACTCATATGATTTGGCTGACTTTTTTCTTTACTAGGATAGTAATTTATTGATCAATCATAATCATTGATCATCACTAATTGAGCTCCTTTTGTGTTAATATATAATTGAAGATGTTATTGTCTCTATATATGTGAAAAATTTCACTGAAGAGAAAATATAACTAAATCAATAATGTGAAGATCACTATATACATGTATAGACCATATTTTGGATTGTTATAATCATGAATCCTTACTTGTGAGAGGAATATGCTATAACATTTTCATCATTACGGAGTACAAAACCCAATTTATTTCCAACGCATTTCTATAGGTAAAAAATCCAATCCCACTGGTGGGAAGTGAGAGAATAGCTGCAATGATTAACCATTTCTATACAATATTAAATATTGACACATACTATTTAGTCTAGTTATACTTGAATCAATTCTCATTAATCGTGATTATTGGGATTTAAATTCATGAGAAGTTTCTCACATATCAATTATAATACATAGCATATCCATGAAAACTATGGACATTCAAAAAAATGTTGGTCTTTTTCATCATTTAATTTAACTATTTTGGAAGATTTCGTAGGTATCATGTTACTCGTGTTATCATGAAATATTAATTTTGCATTCTCTATCAAAAACATACATTTTTTAAATCATTTTATTCTACATGCTCTATAGTACCACATCAAAGTACTCATTATTCTCCTCTATTATTTTGGTGTAGAAGAGAATATAGTCTACAAGAAATAATTGATTTTTTTGTGTTATTAACTAATGAATATATTAACTAGATCCATGATTATAGATGGAGTACTGGAGAGTCCAAATGGAATCACTATGATCTCATAATTCCCTAACCTTGTATGAAAAATAGTATGGGTCACATCTTCCTCCTTCCTCATTACATGATTACATAACGAACATTGATCCACCATAGAAAAGAATATGGATACACATGCAAAATTTACCAATTCATCAATCCATATAAGAAGATATGTTTTGTTTATTGTCATGTTGTTAATATCATGTTAATCAATGAAGAGGTGAATTGACCCATCATTCTTCTTGATAAAGAGGACTCGCGCCCCCCATGGTAATGCACATCGCCATATAATACATTTATCTATATTGTATTATAATTAATTATTTATATCTCCATGTTCAAATATGTATATTATATATATATATACATTGATGTTGTTGAATATATAAATATAAGATTGACTAAAAACTCAAACACTCTACTAGAAGGAAGACTATAACATTATTTTGGAAACACATAAATCAATTCACTCAAAATGGTCAAATCTTCTATGATCAGTTTTCCATAGTATCAATAATATATGGAAGATAAAATTTCTCATATGTAAATAATATCAATGCATGATATGAATATACCCATGGATATTAATCCACCACCTTGAACGTGTATATAATCAAAGGATAATTCATGATAAAGATGGTTATTTAATTCTATTAGTAATATATATTAAATCTATATAATGAAATCCAATATATGCCTAGAATGAAATCAAATTAATCTAAGTTGAGTATCAAAAGGATTTATGGGAAATGTAGCCCACAAATTTAGATAATATAAGTGTTTTAATATTAAGATACAGGAATTGACCCATTCATCATCTTCACTGGAAAAACAACTTCCATTTTTTATGGTTGTGTTTAAATAGTTATACTAAACATACATGATAGATAAAAATGAATTGAAAAAAATAATAAGGTATGTTATGTTTCCTTGAATCCAAAACTATAATTTCAATCACCAATTCATTATCGGGTTCCACCATAATTATTGTGATAGAATAATCTCTTCCTTTTACTCTACGAATTTGAGGTTGTTGATGTTTGTTATCATAAACATCCCTTGTATTTGTTCATTGATTCACACACATCCCGTGTTCTGTGAAGTTTAAAATTTTTAATATTGGATGAAAATTTACTATATAATTTATTTCATAATAATATTATTAGGTTTTTCCCATCATTATTCTCTTGTTAGGATCCCTTTATTTCCACACATAAATAATTTCTTTTTCCCCCTCATGAATTTCATGAGATGATTCTAACAACACATTGGAATGTTAGGTTATTGGACGTTATTTATAATGATATATTTATCCATCACCTTCCTGAATTAAACCTAAATTTCTACTTTTTATTTCGAATATAACCCTGATATTCGGTAACATCCATTTTGACATTGACAGATCATCAAAAAAACTTCCTAAAATATTTTGATAATGGAAAAGGATTTTATAGAATCTAATTTAGCCCAAAAATAAATTAGTCAAATTTACATGTGTGGATATTGAAAAATATGAATGTGTATCATGCATTTAATGTTATGTTCTATTTGTAAACCCTAATAGATTTTTTTATCATTTTTTATGAGGATAATGAAATTCTTTAACCATTTAAGTAGGAGACGTCCAGGAAATAATTTTTCAAAAAACATTTCCCACAATTCCTTCCACACCATTGCACTATTATACTCATTGGGATTCATATTATTGACCAAAATACACTATTTATTATACCATCCTTTTATATGTTAAACAACCAATAGGCCCTTATCTTACTCATAACATTGAAGGTCGGAGAGGGAATATTCAATGGTGATGAGTCAATATTCTGTGATTAAAGGATCCAAATATATACTGAAATTCTAAGTCCTTATTTCAAATAATGGTCTTAATTGTAATATTATATTTTATTGGGTGATTTAGGTGTTCCTCGGGATTTTATTTTTGACTCATAATTTTTGTTAATTGAGAAATTTTTTTAATAAAATTTTAAACACCGACTATCATGACCCGGCCCTACCCGGGCTCGAGCCGCATCTACCCCGGGCCCGCCTCCATAGGCCAGGGGATGGCGACCAACGCCGAAGGCACCATAACTCGGGGAGGCCTTTGCCTAAGTACCTATACACACACACACACACAACACACTCAATGCAAAAGTGCAGAGTAAAAAAAAAGACAAGAAAAGAAAATGAAAGGGAAACTGCCATATATATTCCACAAAGTGCATCGACCTCTACAAGTACATGCAAAGTGCTGAAAAGGAAAAAGGGGCAAAACACGCGCCCAACCAGAAAAGTGCCACAACTCGGCAACAAGTAAACAAAAAGAAACAGCTGACAGGTCTCCCACCTGAAACCTGGCCACGACCACCGCACGCGGTCCAAGCTCCCAAGCTCTTACGCTTCACTGAAGTCACGCTCCACTTGTCCGTCGTCTGCAAGGGAACACCAAGTGCGGGAAAAGCCCAAGCAGGGGTGAGTATAAAAATATTCAGTAGGATACCCCGAAGGCTTGAGGGAGCAACAAAGGAGGTACCAAAGGGTGAGCAGTAGAGAGAACAGGGAAAGTAAAGGAGTCCAACCGAGGGTGCAGTAAAGAGTAATAGCTCAACCCAACATGAGGAAAAAAAGTAGGCTCGTCCAGACAAAAGGAGCTGGAAACAGTGAGAAGATGAACATCCCTTCGAGTCTTCGCTACCTATAACATGAGAGTAGACTCGTCCAACCATGAGAAGCTAGACACGGAAAGCACGTGGCATACCCCGTGCGTCTTCGCCTCCCCTAGAAGGAGAGTAACCAAACCCCAAGGAGTGGGTACTCGAAACATGGTATATACAAATCCATATGCTCTGTCGAGAAGCCTGAACAACGTCATAAGGGGATCTCCATCCCGTTGCTCAGCCCAAGAAAATGAGTGGCCAACAGTCCCAGAGGTAATACCATCATCGATGCCCAACATCCCGCATGTCTGCCCTGAACCGCAAGCCAAGGGGCTCAATCACTACACCTTGATACTATCCGCTTTGGGCGGCACTGACTCGCCCACATGGTTTTAGGTCACGTCACAAGAACGCGTCTCAGTGGGGAAAGTGTCCCTCGTACTTGAGTGTTATAGGGGAAGTAAAACCACGACTCGTCACTGCCCCGCAGTCGAGAGGTCTCCTCAAAGCCAAAGCCATTCCCTCACTGACTCGTACAACCAAGGGTCCCGCTTCTGTAAACACGGAGGAAAAGCCACAGACTAGCCTGGTAGAAAGGACTGAGTCTGGAATGCCAACAAATGACCCACTGCCCAGCCCCGTTGGAGGGTAATTCATAACCAGATATCGGGTGACCCACTGCCCAGCCCTGCTGGAGGGTAAACCCTAATAAGATACTGGGTGACCCAATGCCCAACCCTGTTGGAGGGTAAACCATAACACATCATCCGGCGACCCACTGACCAGCCCTGCTGGAGGGTAGACCTGGAATAAGTCGATAGGTGACCCACTGCCTAGCCTTGCTGGAGGGTAGACCTGGAGCTAGACGACGGGTGACCCAATGCCCAGCCCTGCTAGAGGGTGGACCCTAAGAGCGTCGGGTGACCCACTGCCCTGTCTCTGCTAGAGGGTAAACCCTAATACATCGTCAGGTGACCCACTTCCCAGTCTCTACTGGAGGGTAAACCCTAATAGCGTCAGGTGACCCACTTCCCAGTCTCTGCTGGAGGGTAAACCGTAGAAGTTAGTGAGCAACCCACTGCCCAGCCCTGTTGGAGGGTAAGCCCGAGGAATTCGATGAGTAACCCACTGCCCAGCCCCACTGGAGGGTAAAACACAGAACCACTCTGGCCATCACTACAAGAGGGTACAACACTGTCTAACCGAACACGGAGTGGGTGTCGCGCAACCACCCAACTCCATAAAACTATCCCAAAAGAGGTGTAGCGTCTGCTCCAGCACTGGGTGTCAATAGCACCGCTACTGGCCAATCCATCGAGAACGAAACCATGGGGAGACCACTCAACCCTACTGGTCAACAAACGAGCACCGAGCCAGGGGAAAAGCTCCACCCTGCGGGTCAAACAAACACACAGTGGGACCCTCCATGCCGCGAGAGGTCCAAGTACATGAAGCAGAACACATCACACACTTGGGGCCCACACGACATGTGGCCCAAAGTCAAACCCCAACCAAGCGCACGAACATCTCAGGTACAAACCACATGTACCTCCATGTGCTCCCGTATACTCCCCGAGTATACCTCGTTCCAACCTATAGGCTATCGTGCACATGGCACCCCACGTCAACGTGAAGGCGTGAAATAACAACTCCAACTTGCCACCTAATCAACTGAGGCACATCCAATCACATCTCAAGAACCATTTATATCACTCCCCCAAGAGTGCGCGATCACACGCCAAGGGTCTGCTACAAACAAGGTAGGGCGAACCAGCACCAGAGCACCTTTAATGCTTCCACATTTAATAAGATCACATATAAGGCTCCACACAACCAAACGGATCGCACCGTGGTAATCCTCACGAAAAAACACACGAGATCGACTACTTACTCGCCTCCAACGGATACCCGACGGAAAAGTCACAAACACAGCCTCACGCCCGAACGGCGTCCCGTGATCCCGAGCCTCGGCCCCACAAACAGTCGGGCGCATCAAACCATTGCGATCCCCTCGGGAAAAAACGTCAAAAAGCACTACTAACTTGATTGCAATGGATATCCGGAGAAAAAGGTGCATCCTGGCACACTGCACACAAGCGGTGCCACGTGGGACCCGCATCCCGGTCCTGAAACACAACGAACAGATCACACCATTGCGATCCTCTCGAAAAAGCACACAAGATGGACTACTCACTTGTCCAAAACAGTCGCCCGATGATAAAGGTGGAAATCACCGTCAACTCCCGAAACGACCCTAGTGGGGCCCGCCCCATCCTGCAGAATTACAACGGGCAGACTGCGCCAACGCGATTCCCTCAGAAAAACACCCAACACCAACTGCTCGCACACCCCGAACGGTCGTCCGAGGAGAACGTCGCTAAAAGCTGCACGCAGCTCAAAGGATGGGCCTTGGGGCCCATTCCTCAACTCCGACTTCAATGCCCGAACCCACCATGGAAACATCCGCTTCAGTGCCAGGGTCGCAACTCCGCTGACGGTGCTCAAAATGGACGTTGGACGCGTCCGCGCCGTCCGAAACAAGAATCTCGGGAACAACGCTTGACCACTTGAAAATGTGTCGCACCTCTGAGGCCCCTCGTTTCAGGAACTAAAAATTCCCGAAACCATCTCAAAAGCTTCACCTTGACGCCAGGCCCGCACCGCCACAGACGGCACGCGAAACGGACGTCCGTAACGAAAGCTACGGACGTCGGAATTTTGAAGGGGGACCCCCCCCCCCACCTTGGGCCGGACCGGCCCGGTCCGGCCTGACCACCCACAGCCGCCCGCGGCCCGGCCGCAGCCCATCCAGCAGCACTAGACCTTCCTTGCTGGGGTCCGGTTTTCTCCAAATAGACTGTCATGTGGCTGGTCTTTGTCGCACCGCGCAGGACCCGCGAACCGCGGGTCCCTGTCTCCTCCGCACCCCCGAGGCGCTGACCTCGGGGGTCTTCTCCGACCATGGTAGGGCGCCGCCGCCCCTCATCAGCAGCGGCCCGTTGCGGCACCGCCGCCTGCACTGCCCGAAGCCAGCTCCTCCGCTCTACTCCTGAATCTCCTGGACGAAGCCCCTGCGCGCTCTTCCGCTCGCCCCCCCTCGGACAGAAGTCGCGCCGCCCCAGAGCTCCCTGGACCACCATGCTGCCGCCGCAAAATCCAAAAACCCGCAAATATCGGCGGGTGTTTGCGACCATGTCTGAACTCAGATTTTCGATCAAAAAGAGGCAATGGGAAGAACATAAAACGCACTATGCATATATGGGCTTTTTTGGAAGATTAAACATAAAATCGATGCTAAAATTGGGGTTCAAAGGGGGGTCCGGGAATTAAAACACAAAAACATAACCCTACCTCTTGGGCTTCGCCCGATGCTTCGCCGCACGATCCGATGCCTTGCCAGAGCTGCCTCGCCAGAGCTACCTTGCCGGATGTGGAGGAGGAGAGGGGGAGGAGGGCTGCTAGGGGGTACAAGGGAGAAGGGGAGGGGGAGGGTTTAAATAAAATTAATTAACAATTTAATTAATTTAAAACCCCCGAAATGACCCGCTTCCAAACCTCCCGATGAGGTCAAGGTTAAGCATCCACTAGGGTAAAAACCACCTCCCGAGAACACCGGTGGTCTTGGAATTTGATTCTGAGCTTCCGTTTTAATGTTATTAAACTTAGAGCCTGAGGCCTCCAAATTACAAAAACGCCCCTGGGGCCATTTTTCACAGACGGTCCACGCCCGAAAAACTTACACCCCTCTTAGGGTAAACAGCATGCTCTGAACACAACGGAGCCCTCGGTTTTTCTATCCGATCCACCATTTAAAAGATACTAGTGTTTCAACATTAAACTAACAAATTAATTAATTAATTAATCCGTTTATCGTTCCAGAAGCGGGTGAGGGGTCCAAATGTCCTGTGCCGACAAGTTTTATGTCGTTCCTAGGGTAAACACCCCATTCCGGGACCATCCGTACACTCTAATCTCTGATCTGGATCACCGTTTATGAGTTATCCCATTTATTTGGCATTTCCAGTGTGATCGCACTGAAAATTTAATTCCGGCCACTCCGGGGTTCGGAATCCCACGCCGTCTGAAGGTGCTGCCCTGTAATATTATCAAGAATATTCCAAAGTCATTCACAACAAAAACTGTGTTCTTACCTCATTCCCTCCTTCAATATTTTCGTTCTCAAAACGCAAAACCAGTGAAGAATAATGGGTACTAAGCCCACATCTGGCTTTCCCATACGCAGAAGAACCCACGCACAACTCTGCGTCACCACACACAGACTAAAGGATGGATATGTTCACGCTAGGTTGGCCCTTGATGACGCCGTGCACCCACTCCAGACGTTGGGGTTACGGAAAGGTGGTAGGGTACCTCGCCATCCCTTTGCATGGTCTCACGCAGCCCGAAGGCCCTCGGGGGTAGCTCACCTCCCCGGTCAAACCTCTACGTCGCCCGCCGCGACTAGAATCACCGCCCGCACCTGAAACAAGGCCCAGTGATTCCCTCCATCAGAATATTCATATGGTGAATCACCCAAGGATATCTGGTCAGGAAATATTCCACAGTCGATGCTCTCTTACATGCTCAACAGGCAACGAAGACAACACCATCGACTAAAGGAAAAGGTCTCACACCTTTTTCCTTACCAACACAGGGTTACACCCGACGCCCTGCGTCACCCTGGTAACACCTCAAAAAAGGAGTAGGGAGAAACGCCTTTCACACGTAGAGCCAAACAATTCTACTGCAAGAAGTAGAAGAGTCGCAAGGGGTACCTCTCACCATCCCGTGCTCTACAGGATCGTAGACATCCAAAGCTCGCGACTACCCGTGGTCCCAACCGTCAGCTCCCGAAGCCTGACGTGGACCGCCTAGTGGTGATGGGGAGATCTCGTAAAGTCATCCCCCAGTACCAGCTCCTCCCGATCCTCTACTAGAACCACCTCCCTTGGCACTACTCCGATCACGGTGCTGCCTCTGCCGTGGTGGTGCTCCTGCGGCCTGCCCGAAGCTCTCAACTACTTGGGTCGGGCAGTCTCGTGCCAAGTGACCTCGCCCGTCACAAGCATACCGCCGAATCTCTCTGGGCTGCACTGGTGCCCTCCGGCGCCACTATGGTGTATGACCATGCCCCTGAGTCTAGTTGTCAGAAATCCACCTGCGTCGAGGTCCTCCTTGCTGACGATCACTAGCTGCGGTAGACGTCTCGGCTCTGACGTGTCTGCTGCCACCACCAACTACGGAACGTGACAGGAAGCTCTCTGTCACCAGCGCCTGCTCTAGAACCCCTACATATGTGAAAATTCCCAAGGGTACTATGACAGCACGAATATCTCGGCCGAGACCCTACCCAAACTTCCGCGCTCGGAGGTTGTCGTCATGAACCATGTCCGAGTAAAAGCGTGCACGGTCTGCAAAACTAGCCGCGTACTCGGAAACTGTCATCCCTCCCTGCTGAAACTGCAGGAGCTCCTAAATCCGAACGAAGCCCAAGCAGGAGGGGAAAAACTACTCATGAAACAACAACTGAATGTTGTCCCACGAAATTGACGACTCGTCAAGAAGCTAAGTCACCACACTCCACCAACGCCAAGCTGCTCCACGAAAAAGGGTGGATGCCAAAGACACTCTCTGATCTGTCGGCGTCTGCACAAGCCTGAAAAGGTGAACCATTGCCTCGAGCCAAACATCTGCTACCTGAGGGTCTGGGTCACCACTGAACCTCAGCGGTCTCTACCGCTGGAACTCACAGAGCATGCCCAAATTGCGCTCAAGCTCTGCCTACTCTGCTAAAACTGCTTGCTGCTCAACAGGTGGGGGTGCTGCTACTGGCCCACCTGGAGAAAGGGGCTCGCATGATGGGTCCTGGACTATGTCCTCGTAGCTCACAGGGTCGTCGTCACGTACCCAAGCTGATATCTTGGCTGGCTGTCTTCGCAGAGACATCCTGAATATTATCAAGGAGTGCTGCGGTCAGATGAGCATATATGTATATACCACAACAACAACGATGGGGAGTTGACTCAAGAAGGACAGTCAAGACTCAGCACTATGTGATGCACAAAAAAATTTCCCTACAACAAGTGTCTCAGCATTCCGAGTCAACAAGCGGGTTATCATGGTCATGGTGAATGGATACGTCGGCCGCCGCACCATCACTGGACTCCCTGGCCTGAGAGCCGCTCTCGTGACACGTTAACACTGTTGCCCTATATCACAACCAATTCATCTTTTAGGGACATCCGCACAACATCCCAAGGAACAAACCACCTTTGATACCACTTTGTCACGACCCGACCCTACCAAGGCTCGAGCCGCAACTACCCCAGGCCCGCCTCCATAGGCCAGGGGCTGGCGACTAGCGCCAAAGGCACCATAACTTGGGGAGGCCTTTTCCTAAGTACCTGTACACACACACGCATCACACTCAATGAAAAAGTACAGAGTAAAAGAAAAGACAAGCAAAGAAAAGGAAAGGGAAACTGCCATATATATACCACAAAGTGCATCGACCTCTACAAGTACATGCAATGTGCTGAAAAGGAAAAAGGGGCAAAACACGTGCCCAACCCAAAAAGTGCCACAACCCGGAAACACGTAAACAAAAAGAAACAGTTGAAGAGTCTCCCACCTGAAACCTGGACATGACCACCGCACGCAGTCCAAGCTCCCAAGCTCCTACGCTCCACTAAAGTCACACTCCACCTGTCTGTTGTCTACAAGGGCACACCCAGTGCGGGCAAAGCCCAAGCAGGGGTGAGTATAAAAATACTTAGTAGGATACCCCGAAGGCTCGAGGGAGAAAAAAAGGAGGTACCAAAAGGTGAGCAGTAGAGAGAAAAGGGAAAGTAAAGGAGTCCAACCGAGGGTGCAGTAAAGAGTAACAGCTCAACCCAATAAGAGGAAAGATGGTAGACTCGTCCAGACACAAGGAGCTGGAAACGGTGAGAAGATGAACTTTCTATCAAGACTTCGCTACCTATAGCAGGAGAGTAGACTCGTCCAACCATGAGAAGATAGACACGGAAAGCACGTGGCATACACCGCGCGTCTTCGCATCCCCTAGAAGAAGAGTAACCAAAACCCAAGGAGTGGGTACTCGAAACATGGTATATACAAATCCAAATGCTCTGTCGAGAAGCCCGAACAACGTCTTAAGGGGATCTCTGTCCCGTAGCTCAGCCCAAGAAAATGAGTCGCCAACAGTCCTAGAGGTAATACCATCATCGATGCCCAGCATCCCACACGTCTGCCCTGAACCGCAAGTCATGGGGATCAATCACTACACCTTGATAATATCCGCTTTGGGCGGCACTGACTCACCCGCACGGTTTTAGGTCGCGTCACAAGAACGCGTCTCGGTAGGGAAAGTGTCCCTCATACTTGAGAGTTCTAGGGGAAGTCAAACCACGCCTCATCACTTCCCCACAGTTGAGAGGTATCCTCAAAGACAAAGTCGTTCCACCACCGACCCGTACAACCAAGGGTCCCGCTCCGGTAATCACGAAGGAAAAGCCACAGACTATCCGGGTAGAAAGGACTGAGTCTAGAATGCCAACAAATGACCCACTGCCCAGCCCTATTGGAGGGTAATTCATAACCAGATATCGGGTGACCCACTGCCCAGCCCTGCTGAAGGGTAAACCCTAATATGATACTAGGTGACCCACTGCCCAGCCCTGTTGGAGGGAAAACCATAACACAACATCCGGCGACCCATTGCCCAGCCCTGCTGAAGGGTAGACCTGGAATAAGTCGACAGACAACCCACTGCCCAACCTTGCTGGAGGGTAGAGCTGGAGCTAGACGACGGGTGACCCACTGCCCAGCCCTACTGGAAGGTAGACCCTAAGAGCGTCGGGTGGCCCACTGTACAGTCTCCGCTGGAGGGTAAACCCTAATACATCGTCAGGTGACCCACTTCCCAGTCTCTGCTGGAGGGTAAACCCTAATAACGTCGGGTGACCCACTCCCAGTCTCTGCAGGAGGGTAAACCCTAATAGCGTCGGGTGACCCACTTCCCAGTCTCTACTGGAGGGTAACCACTAGAAGTCAGTGAGCAACCCACTGCCCATCCTTGCTGGAGGGTAAGCCCGAGGAAGTCTATGAGTAACCCACTGCCCAGCCCCACTGGAGGGTAAAACTCAGAACCGCTCTGGCCATCTCTACAGGAGGGTACAACACTGGCCAACCGAACACAAAGTGGGTGTCGCGCAACCACCCAACTCCAGAACATCTCTCCCAAAAGAGGTGCAGCATCTGCTCCAGCACTGGGTGTCACTAGCACCGCTACCGGCCAATCCGTCGAGAACCAAACTAGGGGGAGACCACTCAACCCTGCTGGTCAACAAACAAGCACCGTGCCAGGGGAAAAGCTCCACCCTGCTGGTCAAAAAACACATATAGGGACCCTCCATGTCGCGAGAAGTCCACGTACGCGAAGCAGAACACAACACGCACTTGGGGCCCAGACGACGTGTGGCCCCAAGTCAAACCCCACCCAAGCGAACGAACATATCAGGTACAAACCACACGTACCTCCAAGCGCTCCCGTATATTCCCAGAGTATACCTCGTTCCAGCCCATAGGCTATCGTGCACACGGCACCCCACGTCAACGCGAAGGCATGACATAACAAATCCAATCTGCCACCTCATCAGCTGAGGCACAACCAACCACATCTCAAGAACCATTTATATCACTCCCCCAAGAGTGCACGATCACACGCCAAGGGTCCGCTACAAACAAGGTAGGGCGAACCACCACCGAAGCACCTTTCATGCTTCCACATTTAATAAGATCACGTATAAGGCTCCACACAACCAAAAAAATCACACCGTGGTAATCCTCGTGAAAAAAAACGCAAGATCGACTACTTACTCGCCTCCAAGGGATACCCGATGGAAAATTCTCCAACACCGCCTCACGCCCGAACGATGACCCTTGATCCCGAGCCTCGGCCGTGCAAACAGTCGGGCGCATCACACCATTGTGATCCCCTCGGGAAAACACGTCAAAAAGCACTACTCACTTGAGTGCAACGGATATCCGGAGAAAAATGTGCTTCCCGGTGCACAGCACATGAGCGGTGCCTTGTGGGACCTGCATCCCGGTCCTGAAACTCAACGAATGGATCACACCGTTGCGATCCTCTCGAAAAAGCACACAAGATGGACTACTCACTTGTCCAAAATGGTCTCCCGGTGATAAAGCCGGAAATCACCGTCAACTCCCGAAACGGCCCTAGCGGGGCCCGCACCATCGTGCAGAATTACAATGGGAAGACTGCGCTAACGCGATTCCCTCGAAGAAACACCCAACACCAACTGCTCGCACACCCCGAATGGTCATCCGAGGAGAATGTCGCTAAAAGCTGCACGCAGCTCAAAGGACTGGTCGTGGGGCCCATGCCTCAACTCCGACTTCAATGCCCAAACCCACCCTGGAAACCTCCGCTTCAGTGCGAGGGTCGCAACGCCATTTTCAGCGCTCAAAACGGACGTTGGACGCGGCTCTGCCGTCCAAAACAAGAATCTCGGGAAAAACGCTCAACCACTTGAAGATGTGTCGCACCTCCGAGGACCCTCGTTTCGGGAACTAAGAATTCCTAAAACCATCTCAAAATCTTCGCCTCGACGCCAGGCCAGCACCGCAGCAGACAGCGCGCGAAACTGACATCCGTAGCGAATGCTACGGACGTCGGAAGATAGAAGGGGGACCCCCCCCCCCCCCGTGGGACGGACCGCCCCGGTCCGGGCGGACCACCCACAGCCGGCCGGCGGCCCGGCCGCGGCCCGTCCAACAACATCGGACCCCCTTGCTGGGGTCCAGTTTTCTCAAAATAGATCGTCCTGTGGCCGGTCTTTGTCACGCCGCTCAGGACCCGCGAACCGCGGGTCCCTGTCTCCTCCGCACCCCCGAGGCGCTGACCTCGGGGGTCTTCTCCGACCGCGGCAGGGCACCGCCGCCCCTCATCCGCAGCGGCCTGTTGCAGCATCGCCGCCTGCACCGCCCCGGAGCCGCTTCCTCCGCTCGCCGCCTGGCTCGCCTGGCCGAATCCCCTGCGACCTCTGCCGCTCGCCGCCCCCTCTGACAGATGTCGCGCCGCCCCGACGCTCCCCGGACCACCGCGCTGCCGCCGCAAAATCCCAAAACCCGCAAACTTCAGCGGGTGTTTGCGACCATGTCCGAACTCGGATTTTCGATCCAAAAGAGGCGATGGGAAGAACATAAAATGAACTACGCATATATAGGCTTTGATAGAAGATTAAACATCAAATCGATGCTAAAATTTGGGTTCAAATGGAGGTCTGGGAATTGAAACGCAAAAACATAACCCTACCTCTTGGGCTTCGCCCGAAGCTTCGCCGCACGATCCGCCGCCTTGCTGGAGCTGCCTCGTCGGAGCTGCCCTGCCGAGCCACCTTTACAGAGGTGGAGGAGGAGAGGGGGAGGAGGGCTTCCAGGGGGTTCAAGGGAGAAGGGGGAGGAGGAGGGTTTAAATAAAATTAATTAACAATTTAATTAATTTAAAACCCCCGAAAAGACCCGCATCCAAAACTCCGGACAGGGTCGAGGTTAAGCCTCCCATAGGGTAAACACCACCTCCCGAGCACAACGGAGGTCTTGGAATTTGATTCTCAGCTTGCATTTTAAAGTTATTATACATAGCGCCCGAGGCAGCCAAATTACGAAAACGCCCTTGGGTCCATTTTTCACAGACGGCCCGCGCCCGCAAAACTTACACCCCTCCTAGGGTAAACAACATGCTCTGAACATAACAGTGACATCGATTTTCCAATCCGAGCCACCGTTTAAAAGATACCTGCATTTCAACATTAAACGAACAAATTAATTAATTAATTAATCCGTTTAACGTTCCAGAAGCGGGCGAGGGGTCCAAACTTCCCGCGCCGACAAGTTTTAATGTCGTTCCTAGGGTAAAAACCCCATTCCGGACTCATCCGTATACTCGGATCTCTGATCCGGATCACCGTTAATGAGTTATCCCATTCATTTTGCGTTTCCAGTGTGAACGCACTGAAAATTTAATTCCGGCCACTCCGGGGCTCGGAATCCCACGCCGTCTGAAGGCGCTGCCCTGGAATATTATCAAGAATATTCCAAAGTCTTTCACAAAAAAAAATGGGTTCTTACAGCTACTACCATCGTTCTAGCCAACTCAATTTGGGAAATAATCATATTGAACATCACATTGGTTGTTTGACTCAATTTCTCCTATTTTGATCCATTTTCTACAAAAAAAAGTGATAAACATGGATGGGTAACTTTAAACAAATAAACACATAAATAAGATACCATGGAAATTAAATGGATAAATCATTAATGAAATATTTTTGTCATCCTTTGAATTTATAGGTTTCAATCTTGGTTATCCATGTTTGATTTCCTAACATAATTTATTATGGGAATTATTTTCCCCTTTGAAATGGATCATAATGAGGTGCAAATTGTACCAAATCATATCCCTAAAGAGTGAAAAATTAGGTGTGTATTAAGGCCTACATCCATTCACTTGGTGATCATCGAGTCTATATAAATGTGCCCTTTTTGGGATTATTACCACTTGAAACATATTTTCTAGAGCCACATCCACAAGTAGTATTTATTAAGGGATTTGTTTCATGGAGAACTCTAACACTATAAATTATCAAAATATTGGGAAATTATCATCTATTTTTTATTATTCATAAGGATTTCACTAGTATTTTTTAATTACAATCTTGAATAATAACTAGACCATTCTCGGATACAATCTATGACAAAAAATATTTTAACACACATTTTTTCAAGAAATGTTACATAAAGATACACATAATTTAACCCTATAAGAAGGTGATGAATATTTTCATCGTCAAATTAGGTTAATATCATATAATCTTTAAATTGATGTACAAATACATAAAGAAAAATTCCATAACATTCCCATATATTTTTTTGAATATTTAAAAATTGCATTGGATTACCAAGGGATGTATATAGGAATGGAGTGAGGTATACATCCAAATCTGGTAATAATAAAATCATAAAATTATTATAGTAACATATATTAGTCAGTAATAATATCTAATAGATAGAAAATAATAGATAATTATAATCATGTACAAAAAATCATGATATAATATGATAACAGGAAGGCAAGACAAAAATGTAGAAATAATATAAACCATGACATCATAGACATAAGTGAAGGATAACCACAATGAAATCATAACCTAGGTTGCATAAGAAAACCTCTATTTCAAATTATGTATAATATCATGAGATAAAAACATTACCCAATGAATTAGAGGACAATATAATTCTCGGATCACCGGTCACATTTATATCATGTACACGCATAGGTGTGCCACATAGATCAAATGACATAAGAGAATCGTTCATCACATTTAATCAAATGGTTGTATTGTGTGAGTCACATTAATAGAATTACACAGTATGTTATGTATAGAGACATCCAACTGAATATCATTTAGCGGAAATGGGGATGTGTATTATCTATAAAAATCATTGGCATAGAATATTACAGGATAATTTTAGAGGCATAATAAGGATAAATAATGGATTATGAGAGGGTTACTACTAATGGGGTGTTTCAAAACATATAAATATGATATATAGTATGTGGGATGTTATAAAATACGTCCCAACATTCAAAATTTGAAATAAAAATGAATAGTACATAGTATTTTCATGAATAAAGTGAATGAGAAGATGATTCGTCGCATATAGAGGGTTCTTCATAAAGCATATAATGAGCTTATTAAGAGCTTGAGATCACCAATAGAGGAATATATATTGGTAATATTATCGTAGAATCATGAACCAAGAGTTTATATTGATAACTAATGTGAATTTTGGTGGGTTTATATAGAAAAATATATGTAAATTATTTATCAATTTTCTCACATATGTTTTGGATTCTATATTATAAAGTAATAAAAACAACAATCATTTCCAGGGTTTTCGCCATGTTTTCTACACATTTTGATTTTGTTAAATTATTTTATATGTATATAAACCATAATCAGTAAATTAATTACTCTAGTGAGGTTTAAATTATGAATTTTTATGAATAATTTCTTTGAAATCCATAAAATATAATATACATTTTGCAGGATTAATTAATTCTTTATAAAATTAATCAAAAAAAAATTATAAAAAATTACTGGTAACATGAAATAGTACATGGGTTGTGGATACCGTTTATAAAATATATTACTCAATTTTGGGTAATTATGATGTCATAATAAATTACGTTTATTTATACTATATTTAATTTTTATCAACAAATTATACCGTTTTAGAAAAATATGAAAAATTCATTATTTGATAATTTTGAAATTTTGATTGAAAAATAATAATAATATTTTAAAAATAAATATCCTGATTGTTTAATTTATAATTTTAAATAACAAATTAGATTTATTTAAAAGAATTTTTTTTCATTGTAACAATTTTAGACATTTGATCCACACCCTATGGCCTACCCCCATGCCTGAATAGGTCATCCGACTAATGCCTATCACTAGAGGCCAACACATGTTTTTTCTAGGTTGTTTTTTCCTCACTAACAGACACCATGGGAAACTTCCCAAGAGGTCACCCATCCTAATCACTACTCCAGGCCAAGAACACTTAAATGTGGAGTTCTAATCATTGGGTCCTGGCTTGCTAGGTAAAACTAATTTTCCCCCACAAACACATGGTCCCCACCCTAGAGAACACCCCAATGCCCGAATAGTTCATCTGACTAATGACTATCCCCACAGGCCAACACATCTATTTTCCAGTGTGTTTTTTTCCTCACTCACAGACACCCTGGGAAACATCCCAGGAGGTCACCCATCCGAATCACTACACTAGGAAAAGCACACAATAACTGTGAAGTTCTAATAAGACAGTCTCCCAAAGAACAAGTTTCACCTAGTTAAATTGAGTCATATAATTTATCCTTTTAACTTTTTATCATTTTAGGGTGTTACAATCACCACCCCCTTAGAGTAAAACGTCCTCATTGTGGGCCCTAAATGTCATCCCAGGATGTGCACTTCACTTAAGGCTGGGTATCACCTCTAATACCAAATGTAACAAATAGGTCCAAGTGACATCATAGACACCCCTCCTAAACATTGTAGTTGGGTCTTGGCCTGCCAATTACCACCAGTTTCCCCCAAAGACACATGGTCTCCACCCTGGTTCAACCCCCAAGCCTGAACAGATCATCTGACTAATGATTATGCCCACATGCCAACACATGCCCTTTCCAGTGTGTTTTGTCCTCCCTCACACACACCATGAGAAACATCCCAGGAGGTCACCAATCCTAATAACTACTCCAGACCAAGCACACCTAACTATAGAGTTCTAATCAAATGGGATCCCGAAAAGGAAGGTGCACCTTGTTGACATTAGTCATATCATTTATCCATTCAACCCTTTATCATTTTGGGGTGTTACAATTTCCCCTTTTCACACGCCGAACATTCAAAAAAAATTTATTTTAATATTTCATAGATTTAGGATCTCTCGTCAAGACCCAAGTGAGCAGGAGTCTAAATATTTTTGTTGATAATATTTTTACTGGGCTTCGGACCCATGCACGGTCACTGCACAGTGGGCGGTAGCCGCGTCATTTCCCCGGGTGCCCATGAAAAATGTATAACGGCTAAAATAAATAAATTTTTTATGTAAAAAAAGAGGGTTAAATGTTTAAATTATATTAATAATAATGTTATTATTTAATTAATAATATTTATTTTAATAAGTTGTTATTATTTATATTATTATTAATTTTTTTAACTATTTTTATTATTTTTAATTATGATAATTTTTTGGTGTTATTATTATTATTATATTCTATTTTATTATTATTATTATTATGGTAATGAAATTTTTATTAAGAAAAAAATGAATTAAAAAAGGGGAATACCTAGCCCATCCCTTCTTCTCCCCTCTCTCGTAGTCGCTACCTCACAACACTGCAGGCGGCCTCCCCCCCCCCCCCACAGCACAACACACCCTCTACTTATCCTTCCAGTGGCATAAATACAACTTCCATTAGTGTGGCGCATCTTCCCCTATCCTTCCAGTGATGTGGCTCGACCATAGTCACCGCTTCGTTATCCCTCGCCCTGCGCACGGCACTCTTCAACATTCAACAAACAACCCTCCATTCAACTTGATCCACACTTCCCCAACTACCCAATACCTCACCACCCTCACACTTCAAGCCCTACCCTCCTCATTTTCGCCCTCCTTCCGTGGCTCTCTTTTCATCTGGACCATATCTGGTGCGACCTCATCTGACTACGCACTTCCCTGCCAACACAAACCTATCCGGCGACACCCCTCTTCGACTCGCAGCTTCGGTCGAACCCCCTTGTCTGATGCCTCCCTCACCAGCAAAAACCTCCCAGACCGAACTCTTATTCGGCACACAACACCTTCATCAACCTCTCCTCCTCGCTGAGGTGCGTTCGGCCTCCCCTCTTTTCCTATAGGTATGTATTAGTAAATTTTTTTATTCTTATTAGGAATTTCGTATTTGAATGAATTTGAAAGGATTGGGTCTTTGTGTGATAAATTTTTACTGGATGCTAGGTGTTGCAAATGGTCGTTTGGGTGTACTCTTCCCCCTCTAAAGGTTTCATCACAATCGTGCACCTTTGAGGTAGATGAATCCGTATTCTTCCACTTCTGGAGCATTCCACTCGTGCTTTTATTACATTAAATTTTATTTTTACATAATTCACTACATAATTATATATCTAATTAGACCATTATGATGATTTTTGGATTATTATAACTTGTTAAAATTAGTTTTTGAGGTGTTTCTTGTTTATGTTTATTCATGCTAATTCCAAATTTTATTTTAATCACATAATGAGTTTATCATGATGTTTTCTTTAGAGTATAATGTGTTAAAACTATGTTTCTACGTGAATATCCAATTATGTCGACATGTTCATATGTCATGTGTTTTTTTATTAATTGTCATTAGAGTTTTAAATGGTGAAATTATATATTTTATGTGGTGAAAAATATGTTTTGAACATGTTTTGACATGAGTAGGTGGTGAAAGAGGATTTTCTAAATGGTATGGTTATATTTTCATGTGTGTTTATTTAATGTACTTTTTGGACGTGTTTTTAGGATTATGAAAAATATGTTAAATGTGTTCTCAAAGGCACTTGAGATGTGAATGAATTGATAGTGGTTTTTTACAAAGGGGTTTCATGAATTGACTAATAAATGGAAAATATATGTGAAAAATGGGTTTTGGGTGTCTCTTGGAATGTTTGTTGTGTCACTAGCTATTGAAACACACATGGTTGTACTAGGTGCACACATGGGGGTGTCATCAAAATATAGTGATGCTTTAAATTGGTGTTTCTTTGAATTTTTTTCATAAATGGGTCATTTTTTAAAAGATCTTGGTTTTTCTTGGTTAATTAATTGGGGATTGGGTGACCTATTGGTGGTGCGCACACACACATACACATGTACGTATGTCAATATGTATATATATATATCTTCCTTGAACATATTCCATGATGTCTTTGTCAATATGTCCAATAGATTAAGGGTATATATGTATATGTATGAGAATTTATGTGTGTGCTAGTGTAGGATTTTTTCGTTGAAAGCATCAAGGATCGAAGCATCTCGGCTTGGTCTGCTTCATTCTCCATGGTATGATATTTTTAGAATAACAATAAAATTTAAGAATCATTTATTTCTAGAATTTCAAACCTAGTTTTAGTATTAATTATTGATATAGAACTGTTATTAATATTTTCTATCTTGAACTGGAGTGGTTTATTTCTTGAAATGTGTTCCTATAAGTTGTTTGATTGTGTTTCCACATCAATTTCTTGATGAAATTATCCTTTGGACCTTGTGAATGTGTTTTAGATTTAAAATGATGGTTTGAGTTTCTTAAATGGGGTTCGAAGTGTATTTCTTGTTTTCAAAGTGGTGTGCGTGCGATTCGTTAAGAAGTGGTTTGGCATGTGAAAATTTTGTGAAGGCCTGATTGGAACTTTTTTAAAAATAGTTGTCTTAAGAAAACTCTCCTCAAATGTGGTTCACTTGTTTTGGTTGAGATATATGTTATGGATGGTCCGTCGGGTAGGACTTTCTTGTGATCAAATGGTTGAAAGGAAAGGGACTTATTCCTTAGTTCTTATGTGTATATGTATATATATATCTTCCTTGAACATATTCCCACATGGTGTGGGGAATATTCCCAATGGATCAAGGGTATATATGTATATTTATGAGAATGTATGTGTGTGATAGTGTGAGAATTTTTCGTCAAAAGCCTTAAGAGCTGAAGCATATCGGCTTGGTCGACTTCCTTCTCTGAGGTAGGTTCTATATGAATTAACCATTAAATTTACGAATCATTTATTTCAGGAATTTCAAATCTAGTTTTGATATTAATTGTTGATATAGAACTGTTAGTAAAATTTTCTATCTTTAACTGGAGTGGTGTATTTCTTGTAATGTGTTCTAATAATTGGTTTGATTGTGTTTCCACATCAATTTCATGATAAAATTCCCATTTGTCCCTGGTGAATGTGTTTTAGATTTAAAGTGATGGTTTTGGTTTCATAAATGGGAATCAATGTGTATTTTTGGTATTCAAAGTGGTTTTCATGTGATTCCTTAAGAAATGGTTTGGCATCCAAACATTTTGGGAGGCCTAGTTTCCACTTTTGTAAAACTAGTTATCTTAAGAAAAATCTCATCAGAGGTTGTTTCTATGATTTGGTTGAGTTATATGTTATGAATGGACCACCAGGTAGGATTGTCATGTGATCAAATGGTTGAAAGGCGATGGACACATTCCTTGGGGTGACTCAGGGGATGACTTTGTTGTGTTTGTTGACTGTGTGTGTGGAATGGAATTGTGTCTGCTTACATGTTTGACTTTGCTGGCTCACCCCCCCCCCCTCTTAGTATGAACATGGAAACCTATCATAGTGAGAAAATTTTCAGTGAACGTTTTCCACAATATATTAGACGATGCATTGGCTAGTGGCCCTCAGTACGGATGATACTCTTCTAGGGGATTGGGCCCCTCGGTTAGGCCAGGTAGGGTGATACCGAGCATTTGGGCATTATGTTATCATCGAGAGAAGGCATGCCTTCAGGATGAAAAACATGTCTAGTATGTTATAGACAATTCACGATCTCTTAGGATTTCCAATGTATATTGGCACATAGTTACTTGCAGCGGATGATTGAGGTGTTTTTCTTGGTTAGTTACTCTTGTTTTTCATTTTCTATTGCCCATGTTTGATTATTGTTCTTTCCTTCACGCACGATGAGTCTCTTTGTTAATGGGGATAAAAATGATCTTCAAAAGATTCTGGGAAAAGGTTTTTAAAATGCTTCACAATTCACTATACCTATTTCTCTAAAAAGGTTAAATATTCATCCTTGGAAAAGAATATAGGTCAAAATGTGTAGGGAAATGGATCATGTTTTTCTTTTAATGAAGACAATGTTTAATAAAAACCTAGTTATATACATTGTCTTTCAAACTAGAAATTGATGGAAATATTATTTAAAGGAAATTCATATGGGAATAGGTTGTTTGGGCATGCCTACTAAGTTTTAACACTCACGCCTATAGTTTTACTTTTGTTTTTATCTTCAGTTGATGCGTCTTTCTTGGATTCAGTCACCATAGTACAATGATGGATTGAGGTTGGGGTTGACCCATAGGTTCACATGGAGGTTTGTACAACTTTTTTTTCTCGTCATTATGTTTTTTTCGTTTTCATTATTAAGTTTTTTTTATTTGTTTGCCTTTCATTTATGGGACAAATCATTCCTTCTTGTTTGGTTTTGATGCCAGGTAGAAGTTTCCAGCCTATGGGGATCAAGAACGCCACTCGGGCCATGTCAGGGGCCGGCTTGGGTGAACTACTTTGGGTCAACCAGGGTCAGTTCGTGACATATAAATTACCTAAACCAAGAATGATATAGGTTTCAATAACATTGATGTAGTCTATAAAAAAAGAATTGTAGTCTAACATTCTGACAAGGGTAAATGGTATTGATGTTATATCCCTTTTATGTTATGAACATTATTTATAATTCCCCTATTTTGGAAATGTTTATCCACTCATGTGAAGACATTGGGTTTTAGTAATGAAGAATTATAGAAGTAACCACTAGTGGGAGGGACATTGTATATATTATTGCAATGAATAACAAAAAAGAAATGGTGATGTATTGAGAAATAATGTGATTATTCCAAACCCTTTTTATAAAATGTCAACAACAATGTGAACTTGTTAGAATAACTAATCACAAAATTAAAAATAAATTTGGATCTACAAGGATAATCAATTACAATGGTCACCAGACACATATGTGTAAGGGAATTTGTGAAGAAATAAAATAATGTTTCTTTAATTGAATTATGGTGGAGGAATTACACAAGTCAATGTCACAACCCGAGGAAAATTTATCAAAATTGTGATCAAAACCCATTAAAAGAATGAAAATAATATGAAAATAAATGTAATTATTCATCTAGAGAGTATTTAATCAATATTTTCTTGCATATAAATTCATGTATACTTACACCAACTGCTGGATATCACGTTTTAAATAAAAACCCAAAGTTTTATGCTTATCATATAATTCATTTTTACAGTTCATTGGATGTTTTTATTTTTGGATATAGATATATACCCCCAATTATAATTATTTTTGAAATTAGGAATTAGTTATTCATATTTATAAAACACATATAAATTTGTTAGATATACAAATATCATTTTATATCCTAAACAATCACATAATCATCTAGTAGGGTATGATTAGATTTGGGTTCCTTATTATAATTACAATGATCATATGATTCAAATTACCAGGAAACAATTTCTTTATGTGGGGATAATGTAACTCCCCAAGATTATAATATTTTAATACCTTTAAATAATTAAATTTTATTGATATCATTATCCACATCAAACACATAACTTAAATAAAACAATGATATATTTAGACAAAATATAAATATCCAAGTATGGATATTAAGAAATGTATTATTGACGTAATATGAATGTATAAGAGTGATACAATTATGATTTATCAATATAAATATAATTAAGGATACTTTTAAAATGAATGGAATTCAATAATCTTTCGTAAAATGGTTAATAAGATCATTTATTGATTAAAGAATATTTCTGGAAAAAGTATCTTTAAATAGATGCACCTTAATATTTCAAGATATTTATGATTAATGAAAAATTATGTTTAATATTAATAATTTTTTAAAACAAATTAGAGGATAAATTATATGAATTAATAAAAATATTACTAAATATTTGAAAATGTCATTTTTTAATTAAAACAGTTCTCAAATATATTTTATCATTATATTTAAAAAATAAATTTATAAAATTTAAAAATCTAAATTGAAAAAAAGTAACATAATTTTTTATTCATCATATCATAGATTACGTAGAATAAATTTTTATTCTGTTCTATAAATTGTTGTGTTTTAGTTAAAAAAATGTTTTCACAAAAAATTGCATTTTTTATGGCATTACAATTATATATTACGGACCTATATGTTTATAAAACATTTTACGTTATAAATTCTGAAATTTAGAATTAATATTATTCTTTTTTAATTAGTCCTAGATCATAAAAATCAAATGTACAAAATTTTTATAACTCATTAAAATGTTACCTGAATAAAAAGGGTACATATGATATTTTCATGAAGTCAATTATTTTAATGGGATAATCAGTTTTGGAATTCCTTCAAAGCCACATATCCATGATTTTTTTATTATAAATTAATATTTTTTAACAAAAAAAGAATCTAACATAATCTTATCTAATATATATATATACATTTAAAAAAACATTATTTCTATAAAAATCGTTTCTATGTGATTCATAATATTTATTTTAGAATTTATATTTATATCTGTTAGAAGGGCTAATAATTTAATAACCCTAGAGTATGTTTGGATAAACGGATGAAAGAAAAATTAAAATACATAAAATAATAAATTTTGATTCAAAAAATATTTCATTGAGTTGTGATTGAAAAAAATATTTTCCTCTCATGTGTTATTAATTTCATGGTCTTTTACACTTTAATACTAATAGTATAATATTGAAAAATTATGGGTTACTCCCAAAACTACCCATTACATCACTTATAATAGTATATAATCCTCAACACCTAAAGAAAAATTATCAGAATAGTTTATCCTTGATACTCATCCATATTACATATCATAAATCCCTCAAACACATTAAAATTATTCTGATCCCAAATAGTTAACATAATACCTTCATTTCCTTGTATACATCCATGGAATATTCCAATTTTTTACATGAGTATTATCATCTAGTTTTCTTCTTAATTATATTCATTCAAATTTATTCTAAATCTGATATTGTAATAAATTTTTATATTTTTTTATATTATAATGGTACTATATTAAAATAATTATAATTTAATAATATACAACATCCATTTTGTAAAAAAATCATTGTTTGTGCATTGTTCGAACTATAGTTTCCATGACGTTAATTTATTCATTCTTTTCACCTCTTTAAATGGTTTCATATTAGGATGGTATTAAAAGATAAATATTATATTTTTGATGTTATAATTTATGTGGTATAATTAATTTTAAAAATATATTAGTTACATGAACAATAAACGACCGTCAATAAGTTAATTGATTAAAAGAAACATACTAAAAGGATAATATTTTATTAAAATTATATAATGTTATAATATTTATTTTTAATCATTACAATTCAATCTAAATAAAATATATTAAACTAATATACACTAAATAATAAAATTATGCTTCTGTTAAAATGGTATAACAACTTAACCAATTCATAATAATACATTAATCATGGTAGGTTAATGTTTTGGTTAGTTTAACCACCTACATAACTAAATATTGAATTTATATCATGAAATATTATGAGAAATTTGTTCATTGTATAATATGGAAAAATAAATAATTTTTTGTTTCTATTTCTATAGATTTTAGATCAATATTTATTTCATTATTTATGAAAACACACTTTGACCATCAAGAATCACTGAAACATTCTTGTTATCGATTTCTTCATCAAGGATAATGAATAATAATGTAGTAAAAATAAGATTAAAAAATGAAATAAAATTATAAATCCACCCTCATAGTGAAATTAATTAATTATTAATGATGACCATTGGGTGATGAACCAACATATAAAATTTTAATATAAAAATATAATAACAGATGAAAACTATTAAAACCAGATATTTAAAATCTGAATAATTCATGTACAGAATGACTATTTATAAAGAGTGTTAAAGAAATAGAAAATATTTAGGTAATTTATTATTTTATTGAGTGATCTATGTTTTCGAAAAATGTGTATAATGTACATTTGTGGAATTCATGACACGAAATTTGGGGTTTTCATATCAAATTCCTCGATTTGAGTCCTAATTGAAATTATGAACAGAATTTCATTTTTTGGGGTGTATATACTACATATATGTGTTATAATATCATTAATTACCTTTTTATAATAGTATTTTAATTTTATGTTCATTTCATCTCCCCTATAGGTTTTAGTTAATTGTACTCATGCATAATGGATTTTCATGGTCAATATTTTTATTCTTTGGACCATGTTACATGAGATGAACTATGTTCCCCTAGTTTGGTATTCTATTAATTAATTTTAAGATAAATGTTGATTTTCTATTGTTTAATCTTATTTATGATCCAAATCTTATTTCTTTGTTGAAGGGTAAATTGATTTTGTTATTTCTCAAGGAGTGATGTTTTTTTGGTAACATGTCATTTATTTGTGATGTTTTGATCATTCTATGGAACTTAATTCATATAAGATTTTTACATTCTACCATTTTTTATTATGTGGTATCTTGTAATGGTTTTATGGGGACATACATTCATACCACATAAAAATGGTAAAAAATATTTCTCACTTCTTAGGTTATGTTCATTTGAAACCATACAAATTATTTTTCTAGGTTATGATCATGGTATTCTGTTATTGACATGTTCATATAATCATTGATATTTTTCATTTAAACATTTTAAAAAATATATATATTGGATTATTTTTACCTAGAATGTTTCATATTCTTCTAAGTAAGAGAAAACAAATTTCAGTTATTTTTTATTCCAATATGGAAACTTTTTAACATGTTTAATATGCATTATTTTACCAACCAACTTCCTCCCTTAGATGGTCTGTGGTTATGCTATCTTTTTCTTTAAAATTTAGATAAGTATTGACATTATTGATGATTACTAACTAATAAATGTGGTTTATTATATATTTGATTCATATGGTCTATATTATATGGATAGAAATGTTTTATTGGGTAATATTTATCTCAAGGAAATTTAATGAAGGCAATGATAAATCGTATGGTGAATTCCTTGATCATGAAATGGTAATTGGATGGTCCATAAATTATATATCCTTTAAATGCATTGATAGTTATCATGAGATAACGAATGATGGTTTTTTGGGTATGCCTCTTCCAATAATAGTATAATGTAGCGGCCCATGGATGTGCAAGTATGATGTACTGACTGTAGTCATGATGATATGTAACGTGTCTTGGAAAAAGGCCATGAAAGAATATTTTTTATCAATAATAAAATATTTAATCCCCATGGGATAATTCTTTTTAATAAACAGGTTTTCAATTTTTATCATGAATATAGAATTGATCTATTATAAGTTTATTGTGGATTAATGTTGTTAAACTATTCATTTCATAATATATATTCTTTATTTGTTATATTATTTCATAAGTTTTAGGTTTCCCATAATGAGTGATTATGATCACACATTTCATACGTTTACAATCCTTATGTTATGAAGATATATGGCATAGGGGACATGTTTATAAGGACATCACATGTGGAAGAATTTTTATGAGACATTGAAGAATAATTCTGGATAAAGTAATTTCATATTTAAGGGGAATGTATCATTTTTGTTTTCAATGAAATAGTAATTATTAGATTATGATTTTTTATATTTCTTCATATTTTTAAACCTAAAAACATCAAATATTGTTAATAGAAAAATTATTTCATTAGACTTTGTAAATAACATGGTAATATCAATGTTTTCACAGTTAGTATGAATGAAATAATGTAATGTATATGTATTTATTAGAAGATAAGGGAGTGTAGATTTAGAGCATCATATAAGACCATCCTATGAAGGATAAGGTTTTTTCACATGGAGGTCTCTCAAAGATTATGTTATAATCTTACCCAAAATGTTCAATATTTATTTTGTTTCATATTTTTCGACTAAGTATATTGTATCCATCATATCATAAAGGCAATATTATAAACAATATAATTATATTATATTACTATAATGGGACGACGATTTTCCACCTCATTTTCATCAAATGTGAAATGGTAGTATCGGTTATGTGTACGTGTGGACTACCACCTCCACATAGAATTATGATTAATTTTCAATAACCATCACTAATTGTTATTTATTATGTTAAATTAAACGAATATATATGATATTGGGGATATAATCATGATTATAGAAATATAATATATTACATATCTTCATTACCATCCAATAATTAAAAAATAGAAATTTCTCGTGTGCATATGTGATGGCTGCCACCTCTTTGAAGTGATGTGTTTAATATTTTATTTAGGCCTTTCTTGGATGATATAGAAAAATGTTTTGAATTTGTAAGTATCATAATTAATTCATGATTACCATTTTATACACTATAGATCCATGACCCATTTTACCATACAAAAACTTCCAATGTTATTTTTTTATTCTTCACCAAATGTCCAAAAAAACATTCGACATAAGAATAATTGATTAAAAAAATATATATGTAATGAAAATACAACAATTAAAAGGTATAATAGTATGGAAATATACATTGAATGGTTTTTATAAAATAATGAAATTAATATTAATTGATTATGCCAGAGATAATGTATGTCAATTGTGAATTAGACTCAAGATAAGTTTAATAATAAATCTATTTCTATTCATTGGGTTATATTACATGTTCATTATATATATTATTTCAAATTAGCCATATAATCAATCCATATATATATTTTTTATATTTTTTAAAACCCACATACATTTTTAACTTGAAACTAGATAGATTGTGGAAATAAAAACACAAGTCCACCCCCAATATATGCCACATGTTCAAATTTCAAAACCCCGCAAAAAAATTATAAAATGAAACCACTACATATCTATAATCATGGGATTTTCACTTGTTCTAAATTTCAATTTATATCACATCACCTGAATAAAATAATTCCATACCATCTATGTCACTCAAGTATTCAAACTATCATAGTTGTTTTCCCTAACCCCACAGGAACCCCCATTTGAAAACTACAATGACCAACACACAAATTCAGTGAAATTTATAAGACATAAAATGGAAAAGTCATATCAATAGAATTACCAAAAGCCCCTCCATTAAAAAAACTAAAATGATGAATTTGAGTATTAAGGAAATAATTAAATCATGGAACACAACTTCATCAAGGAAATAGAATAACCAAAAACCGTAGACCATCAATAACTAAGAAACATCAAAACCATAACAAACATGGAACTAGAATTAAACCTCGAACCAATAAAAATATTTGAATAGAGAAACCATAATAAATCAAAATGTATACACATGTTGTGTTGATAAGTAAAGTATTTAATTCTTGAATAAAACATCCATAAAACATCAGAAAAAAATCTCACTAGCCCGATGTGTTTATGAGAGATGAAGTAGGAAGGTAGAGAAAAGTTTCAAGAAGAATAAGGCATCATTAACGAACTATATTATTTCTTAGGACTAACAACTGTTACCATCACAACCAAACCAAGATAATATTCCATCCTCTAAAATAACACATTCATCTAAGAACAACAAGAATAACTATATCACTAGCTAGACTATAACCACCAATTCCATAAAGTATGCCACTCTTCATAGGGCACTAGCAACAACTTAACTAGTACCTCCCAAAACAAATCGACAAACTAGAACTCCTTAAAAGGAAGGTTATAACATAGAAGGATATGGTAAAATAATAGGATAAAATAATGATAGGTCCTTGAATGAGAAGAAACCACATAGGAAAATTTAATATGTAGCTAAATGATATCAAATACACCTCATTAATAAAAATATTCTTTTGATGAAAGCCAACCAGAAGGTAGAAAAACTAAAATAAAGTTATGAAATACAACTCAAGTGAGATATCCATTATATAAATAGAAGATGATATAAATTCAGAATTTTGGTGTAGGTAAAAGGGGATCTATGATGTGGATAATGGGAGGGGGTGGGGATGCCAAAAAATGCACACATGCCTCCCCCTCAAAATCGCTCCTAGAGAGAAATCCTATCGGAGTGTGGAGAAGATGATCCTGCTCATAAGCTTTTATCCATTTTAATCATCTCACAATAATTTGAATATTGACTTATGATTATTCTATTTTTTCTTTAATTTAGTTTTATGTGGGTTTAATTTTTTTAGAAAAAATCCCTATATTGATTAATTTAAATTCAATGTTATGATCATTATATGGGTTTCTCACCTCAATTTTTCTTTTATGTGATAGATGTCATATTCACCAATTTTTTAGTTTGTTGGATGTTTATACTTATATAATGATACCTATGATCATAAATTTCTTTATATTGATGTAATTTAATTTATAATTTCAGTTTTTCATTGGAGGTTATGATGAGAAATATAGCAAAATAGTAAGGGTTTATTTAAAAATATGATCTTTATTTGAGATTGTTTATATTTAAGATTCAATTTGGGTAATTGTAATCCATTAAATAATAATACAATTTTATTTTCATCTACTATATTTTTTTTCAGGAAACTATTGGTTTTAATTTATTTTTTGGGCACCATATGTTCACAAATGATAGAATTCATATTATTATGGAAAAATGAAATTGTTTTTCTATTCAATATAGTAAGGGAATACATATTTTAATTTATAACAAAAAAATATATTTTTTCAATGATAAGAAATATTTTTTTACATAATGATTTCATTGTAATTTATCATTGTTCATTCAAAATAAATTCCATTAATTATTCTACTTTTTTTCAAATATGTGATTTAATAATGAAAATGGAATTTTAATCAAGTAAAGTTATGACTATATTTTAAAAGAATTATCATATACATTTATGTCCATTGATTAATCATGATAATTCATATGAACTTAATTTATTGATATCATGAAAAATATTTATCATTATTCCTTGTGTTAATTTCCATTGAGAAAAATACTGATATTTTGCGTGCTAGTTCGTCTAAGACGTATATTTATTGATTTTCGAGACATTTTTACTATATTGTATATTATATTTATATAATAAATGTATTGGATTTATAATGAATTATTTGAGCCCATAAACACAAATACCTTTGATGCATTGGTATGTATCATGATACACACTAAAAAGGTATTTAATTGATTCATTCCAACTTATTTATAATGTATTTTCATTTAACATTTAACGTATGTTTACGGTGTATGAGAAAAAGAAATCGATGATATCATTATTATGTACTATAGTATTCATTACATTATTGTGAAATATATTATAATTAATAATATTATTATTATTATTATAACAACCCATTATTTTTAACATTGATATTACATCTTATTGTATGAATTTCCAATTAGTTTCGGGTGTCACAGAAGCATCAGATATATAATTCACAAATGTTTCATTTTTTATGATCAATGATCAATCCAAGATTTATATAATGATAAAAACAATGATAAAGAAAATTTAATTAAATAATATAGTAAATGGATAAACACTAGAACAAATCACAAGATATTTGATAGATTATTTATAATTAATGTATGAAATTGAGAATTTCCGTACAACATAATATTTCCTAGTTGATGGATATAACAACACCTAATCATCTTAGAACTATTGAATTATAAGACTAGATAATAGATCCCCTCTATTGGCTATCAACATGGGTTCCCTGAAACTATGAAGGTCACCATAGGAATTATTGTGTTCTCGCATGACAAATCAAAATTCTGGTATCGTTTTCCTTTGATTACACCAAGAAACACATCAAGGAAGGGTTTTATTTTATCTATCATGACATGAGACTAGTGGTGGTGGGGGTTAGCTCCCAGTTATTGAGAGAAAAAATTGTAGTGGAATCTACCAAGGAATTTAGATGTTTCTCTTTAGAATTTTTTTCACAACACAAAAGTTAATTGGAATTATTTGGAAAATAATGTAATAGGGATTATATAACACTAGGGTTAGAAAATATTAATAGTATATATGGCCTTTATTATTTATATCATCCCTTTGGAAATCCCTTTTATACAATAATAACAATTATTTTATTATTTATTAACATGCACACTTGTGAATGAAATTAAATATTAATTATTCAAATAATATTCAATATATATTATTTTCACCATTCCATAAAACATGGTCGACCATTCAACCAAAATGTTTATCTATTCATAATAATGAATATTTATTTAATAAATATACATCTGTACATAATTTTTTATTAAATAATTAATTATTATATTAAACAAATAAAAATAAACATTTATTAAATATTATGGTCAAATAATATTCTCATAAATAAATAGTGATGGATTATATGTGATGAATAATGAATGAATAATTCTTAAAACATATAGGGTAATAGTATTTATTAAACTTATTTAATGAAAAATAATAATATATTCTTTAACTGAGATTTTGTATTTAGTTTGTTTGACCCTATAGTTCACTTTATCAGCAACCATATGAAAAAAATTCTCATGTCTAGGATTAGCATATTAAGCCATAAAAAGGAATCCATAGAGAAATAAGATAATGCCACACTGAAGTAATATATCATTTGTATTGTTGCCCTCTCATAAAATCCTTTCATTGTGATATCTCTAACCATGAATGTTTCTTGATGGGGCCATCAACCCATGTGGCCGATGTCTCTTCATTTGAATTTCTATAAATAGAAAATTCCAATAGAAAACCATTTCCTTGGATTTTGTTTCTATATCAATTCCATCAAAGGATCCAAGATATCATTTTCTAGTAAGGAACAGAAGGGAAAAATCTTTTCTCGTAATATTCAGTAATGAAATATTACTCGTGATTCATCCAATGTATCCTACTTCACCATGGACACATTTCATCAAAATTTTCATTAATACATAATAGTTCTCAACTTATTATACTCAATAATAATAATAATTTATAATGATCAATGAAAAATTATGATGACAAGAACATTCAAGGAGATGTATAAATATCGATTTCTTATTGGTGGTTCTCATTCTCATAATATCTTAGACAAATACTTACATGAGAATAAACACTTTGAAGGTGACTCAGATTCATATGAATATCCACCCCTGAAATGATATATAATTAGTGTCCCACAAATGATATCATTTGGATATAGAATATATATTTACTAATATTATCGTGGAACTTCTGGAATCCAATCACAACAATGAACTGGTATGACCTTTTACTATGAAAACTACTCTTATGAGAAGATAACATTATATGTTATGTAGAATAACAATCATAATATGATTAAGAGTTTTTTAATATTAATAGAAATAAATATAGGTTATCATAATGTACACAGAAGTTGGTTCTAGGCAACTAACTCCGAAGAAATCCCACTTACACATGAGAAAAATGATAGCAAACATCAGTTTGCTAACTCTCTCATCATTCTCACTTTTCGGAATGGATATCCCATTATTTTAGGGTTCTCCCAAGGATTAATATTTAGTAATGATAAATAAAACAACTTTACCCCTTTGAGAAAATATCTCAATAGGTGACACATTAGATTTCATTTTTTTCAATTCTTGTGTCCCTGGTACTTTTATAAGATCCAACACCCGAATATTAAAAAAATAGTGTGATATGGTCATTACATATAGGTACCACATAAATATCATGGATGAAATTTCATATTCACAAGGATTATAAAGGTATAGAATAAGCTACTGTATTCTTTGAATCCACTATAAAATCAACAAAAATTATTGATATCATTAAGCCCATAGCTCTTCTATTGAGACATAAGACATATCTAGAATGTGACATTAGATTATTATGATATGTTTTAACCCCAACATCTAAATAACCATCCTTGAAAATATTCACATATCCTCTTTGTAATAGTAACATATACTTATATCATATCTAGTACTTAAGGATATCCTTAAAAGTAGACTAAAGTTGTTGTCTCAGATTAGCTTGATATCATCTTACTACAATCAATGAATATGAAACATCATGTCTATTATATAACATGAAATATATAATTGATCATATTTTTGAAGTGTATGTGAGATAACTTATACTCTATTTCACCTATTGTGTAAGAGGACAGATTTTCATAGAATGATGTATATCATGTGAAACTGTAACTAATCCCCTCTTTGATTTTTCATTACTAAGTATAATTAATATCAAGTTAAATTAGGTAATTTTAAATATTATAACAATCCTCTTGGATCTATCATGAATGATATGTATGCCTAAAATATAGTTTTCCTTTACTCATTACATCGTGGAGAAACAATTGTTTAACATGTCTATAAGAGACTGTAATACTAATATGTCATATTCAATAAGTAACATTACATCAATATACAATACTAGGATAACAAATGCATTACAAATAATCCTCTTGTAATAAAATTTACCACAATTGTTTTTAGTGAAACAAATTTTTTTATATATTTATAGAATTGATAGTTCAATGTCCTTTATGATTTCTTCAATCCAGAAATGTATATCTAAAACATTAAATTATTTTGGCATTACCTATAGTAACAAACCATACATGTTGTGTCACATAGAAATATTCCTAATGGTTCTCCTTAAAGAAATATGTTTTGTTATCTATATGGAAAACATTATAGTCATGGAATGTTTCTATGTAATTTAGTATTTTGATAGATTTTAAAAAGTAAACTGGTTAAAAGGTATTATCATATTCAATTCCATGACACTGTTTAAGTCCTTTTATTGAGTAGCCTTACATTATAGGTATTTTCATTACTTTCTATGTCTAGTTTTATCTTGAATACCCATTTTATCCCAATGAGATATACATCAACTCACATTTTGACTAGAAACCAAACCTGGTTCTAATGCATATAAAGCATTTTAAAATTTATTGATTCTTTACATATTGTTGATTATATTATCCCTAAATCCTATTCATAGGGTATAGGTTCATCATTGTCAACTAATAATGATTCACCCTATTTAGATACTAGAATTCCATATATCAATGGTGTATTTTACTTATCTTGGGATCTTACCTCATACATGTGTTTTAGGAACTACTTACTCAATGGGGGATATGTAATCCTATTGTGTACAGACTATTATATATCATAAGAATAAACTTCCTCAATTTCAATACTGATCCTACTATCCTTTATAAGTATGTGGTTCCTGTTAAGAAATATAGATTGTCTAAAGACATTATATATCTCTATTAGGTGGTTGTATTGGTAGTATCCCTATATATTCATAGGATTCCAAACAAAGATGCACATTATTCCCCAAAGTTCTAGTTTTTTTATTGATAAGGCCTTAATAAATGCATCACATCAAAATAATAGGTGTAAAAACATGGGTTCTCTACTCTATAAATCGATGGGAATTCCATTTTTGACTTCATTTGGTACGCAGTTTAGGGGTTATGTCATAGTTTGTAATGCTTATACATAAAATGATAATGAATAGTCTGCATGCCCCATCATCAACCTTACAATGTCTAAAAAGTTATGGATCATCTTTCCCCTAACACCATTTTACTGTTTTCTGTAGTGTGTTGTGTGTTGAGATAGAATCCCAAACACCAAAAGAATATTGATATCTCTTGGTTAGGATATTAACCACATTGATCTGATAAAAAATTATCTAACATCATTCTTAGTTGTTTAACTACTTCATTATTTAACATTATGAATTTCTCTATGGAATATGAATTATTCAACATCAATTAGGTATATACATATCTACTAGAGTACACAATAAAATGTATGATATAAGAATACCATCCTTTAACATTATCTAGAAACGGTCTACACAAATCTATGTATACCAATTAAACAATCTCATGGACCTTTTCACCCTATCCACTTAATGTAGGTTTGGACATTTTTTCTTCTAAAAAAGAATGAAATCATTGATGTGGTTTTATCTCAAAAAAATTTAATATCCACTTTGGAAGATTTTTCTTAAACACTTTTATTTTCCATGACCCAAATTGTGATGAAATGACTGGGTGTTAAATGAGTCACATGAATATGATTTGTTATCTATTACCAGTTCATGGTTTTAATAATTCAATAAACAATTTACATTATTTAAATGATCCATACCATACCATATATTATATTTATAAATTAGTAAAATAATATTTTTAAAGAAAAATATAAAACCATATTCATCATGGAATGACTCAGAAATTATATTTATGTATATTGTTGGTATAAAATAACAATACCATAAAACCAAAATCATTTTTGTTTCCAATGAATAGTGGTAGTCATTAGTTGTTAGAGTATCCAACCTTGATCTATTGTATGCTTGAAAATAAACATATCCTCTAATAATATTTTAGAATCTACATGGATTCTACATTTTGATATTGATACGAGCACCACTATATACATCAAAAACAAAAATGTGGATATTAAAATATTAATCATCACAATGAATAAAAATTTAGATTCCCCTTTTATCTAGTTCTAGTCCCTCTTCTAATGTCCTTTATTTCTAAATTAAAAACACTCATTCTAAGTTTCCTTACGCAATGTCTGGATGTTTATCTTCATGGAAGGATGTTACTAGATAGATCTATAATTATTTGAGTCTTGGACCCACTACATTGTTCTTACTTTTTTTACTAGTGATAAGGATCACTAGTTTTTCAGACATATGTACTTATCCGTGTGGAAAATCAGTGCAAGGCATTTGAAAAATCTCATCACATTGTTTCTCATGTTATAATTAATTATCAAATAGAATGAGGAAATGTGTAATGAAGAAATTGTAATATCTTTATGAGGCTCATAGGGGTATTTAATCTATAAGATATCATGGTTTTAAAGTATACAATATGATTTTATTCTTGTGGATCGTCTTATAATGACTCTTCGTACAGTATTATAAACATATTATTATAGTTATCATATGACTCTTTTCTCACCATATCTTGATAGATATCCCTATGGTGATAAATCCTTCCTTACGCATCCATGTCGACATGTTTATTTAGAAACTTATTATCCCTAGACTATAACACGATACACAAAAGATCTAGAGAATCCAACAAGTTTTTCTCCTAGTGGGATAACTATTTCTCACTAGATTCATTACCAACTATATCATGATTATATTTTTTTAGTACTTATAATTTCATTTCTTAGAATAGGACAATGCATACGCGCCATTTCCATTCTTCGAAATTTATACTGATGATAAGTTTATATCTATAAATAATAGATTGGTGTGATATGTTTGTAGTCATTTTTAATGTTTTATATAAAAACAATACGATTACAGTATTAGTTCATTATATTAGAAAATTTAATCAAATATAAAAATATTACATTCCTCAATATCCTAGTAATATTTTAGAAACTAATATCCCCCACCACTGGCACTAAAATATATTGTTTATTTGACATTCTAGTTGCAAGGATTCATATTCTCCTACTCAGAGCCAAAAATTATGTTGTTCAATAAATTTTAAGGGCTTTATGTAGGAATTAATAATTCCAATTTAATTAACTCATATTTCTTAGATCTATTGATTAGACACACCAATACTAAAATAATTAAATTTTATTTTCCCATCCTTTGGCAGTCAATAGCATAAATTCATATGTTGGAAGACAAAACATAATGTGAATTATGTTAGGCCATCCCAAAATTTCATGATATAATTCCTCAATAATAAAAATTTCCCAAACAATATCTAGTCGTTGAAATTGGAAAATTGTTCGATTTTAAATAATATAGAGGAATTCTATATTGTCTTAATATTTTTTTTTTGATATTTTATCTTTTTATTTTCATAAATTCCCAATTATTAGCTTTATCAAAATCCTGTTAATATTATGTGTATTTAAATATTTGATTAACCATGTTTTAGATAATGTTTTGGAAGTAGTCAATTTCATTTAGTACTATATTTTATGGTTGTTATGTCATGAATTCATCAAATACTGGAAATACATAAAGAATGATATAACAATACAACTTTATTTAAATAATATAATATACTATTATGAAATTGATCTTTTATTAATGGATAGTTTATTTATAGGATGATAAAATAATGATCGACCTGGGGGAAAACAACTTAAACCATTTGTGGTTCATGTTTTAGTTTTTCACCTACCAACCTATGTTTTATTCATTGATTGGTTTCGCCTTAGCTCCAAAATCAAAATGCCTCCACTATCCTAAGATCCATATACATTACATATTATTTTACTGACATTTTTGTGGGAAAAAATTATTAGTTAAGGGGGTAACAAAAAAGAATCCATGGGAACTAAATACATACATAATTGGAGTAGGGATGACACTTATGAAAAAAATTATTTTTATAATAAATTAAAAGAAACTAACCAAATTCAATGGTTTGGTTTAGGTTCATGATCATCCACAATAAGGGAGTGTAATTTCAATTTAATAAAATTAGAATTCAATAAAAATATTTATATTTTATGAACAATAATTAATTTATTAGTTAATTGTATTATTTAATTGATACAATATTTAATCTTAGTTTTCATTCAAACATTCCTTAAAATCCACTTAAATATTTTTTATAAAAATTATCTAAATTTATTTAAAACTGGCTATGTACAAAAATATACCTTATAGGAAACAAGGTGAGTACCCCACTGAACTACCGAACGTTTATTATAATCGCATGATATATATAATTACGGAACATGAAATGCATATGTTATCAAGTAAAATAAGGACATGTAATATTAACTTAATGAACACTTGCACAAAATGATGTTTATTTAGTGTGTTATGATTAAATTCACAAAGAGTAATAATAATAATATTACCCACACACGATATGGTATTTGTTATAATAAAGAACTAATCTGGGCATTATTATAAGTAAGAACTAAACTGTTCACTATTTTCTGTACAGTTTTTAAAATTTTTTACAGTGTTTACAGTACTAATCTGGTCATTTTTATAAGATCTAATATGGTTATTGTGATATGAAATAACTATTCTGGTCATAGTTATAATAAATATCTAATAAAATTATTTCAATGACCAGTATACATTTTCAATGAGCAGTATACATTTTCTAATCTGGTCATTGTTATGAAGTATCTATAGTTTAAAATAAACCTGCCAATGAGAAGTATACATTTTCTAATAAGTTCGGTGTACTCTACAGACTTGATAACACTATTTTATGAACATAAGATTTCATAAAGAAGAAATGGAAAACAATTTTAGAGGCATAATTTATAATTATCATGAAGGTACGGTAGAGTAGTTCAAGTAGAATTGCTAATGTTCTTGTACTAAGTACCCAAAGTTCCGATGCCTTGTTGATTACACTGACTGCTGGTACTGAAATTTTCTCCATATATCAAACGATTATGTTTCAACTCAACCTCAGTATCAAATTAATCTGAATGATTTTTCTAGATAGTGAATAAAGTTACATTAATTGAAAACTACTTGTGGTAGGTGAAAAAAATGAAGCACTTATCAGATAGTTAACATTATACTGTTCTAGATTAAAATAAATCTACGAATAGAGAAAACAAATGAAAATCGATGTAATTCATGCATTTATATGTATAGGAACTAAATGAAGGTAGTAGTTAGTGGATTTAACTACTATATACCCGAGTAGCTAACATGTCTAAGGCAGCACTTCCAAATCTTGTACAAATGTTTAAAGATGATGGTGAAGACGTAACAATTGAATGCTGTAATTATTAAAGGTTGGAAAGAATGATAAATCAATGTGATTTTAATGTCTTAGAAATGCATATTGGAAAAACATAAGAAGACTGGACCTGGATATATTATATGCCACTATAGAATTTTCATGACCCACTACTTTGATGTTCCTGTATAGGTATTTAATAATAATAAAAATGAAGTCTACTTTGATAATCAGATATCTTAATCTGAACCTCATGTTATAGAGAAGTGAATTGATATCACTACTATAGAAGTAAGGAGTTAGATTAATGAACATGTAATTAATTTCAAACCATTCCTTCAAAATTATCGTGGAAGACAAAACCCATTGGAAACTGGAATTCCAATGTCAAGTAGTTAATGGCCTGGAAATTCTCTACAAAAATCATAGAATATTTAATCATTCCCATACCAATCAATTATGACAAAAGAATTTGAAAATTGTTTCAAACAAAAAATGATAGAACTGACACTAAAATTTTAACCAGGTAGTAGATAAGATAAATGATATCACTATTGTAGAAGTAATGAGTCAGGCATATGACACATAATAATTCATATTTGTATAGAAAATATTTGAAACAAAAATGAGAAATACATAATGAAGGAATAAAAGATATAGAAATGGTGGTGGGAGTGAGAAGTCAGTGCATAAAGAAGAATTATTGCATAATGAATGATTTTTAATTCCTTTGAAAAATGAGTAGTGTCAGCTATAATAAAATGTGCCAGAAGAGTTGAATGCGTACATAATGTTCCTTCAACTGTCATCTCGTTACTTCCACCAGGTGGAACATCCCTGTATTCTCTATCCATAAGAGTAGAATCAGTACACAATGTTTAAAAAATAAGTTACCTAACATGAAGAAACATAGTTTAATAACCAATAAAAATGTATTATGTTACTTTATTTGATTTAGAGGCATTGTGAAAAAGAACACTAATCCATACATCTTGATTCAATGAAAACCAATTTATAAGTACTGGGGAAAAATGTACCTGTAGATTTCAAAAACACACCCATTTTTATTTTATATAGATGCACCTCATGTAGAATAATAACCAGTTGACAATGGTGTTTTCTCCATTATAAAAATAGATCAACAAACATCTAAAATTGAATAATCAAAACATATCAAATTCTAGAAGACAGTTTCTTCAATTTTTTAACAAATATAACGACCCTGTTTATTTCTTTTTTAGAATACATTCAGTGATAAAATAGAGAGTTAATTATCAGGAAAATTATATGAAAGAATGAAGAATGAAAAGGACATTGTATCATTATAAATAAATGGAAAATATTAAATAGTTTTCCTTATGAATACCTGAGTCCAGACTTCAGTGCAAACCAAGGAAAATGAATACTGTAAATCCTTCTAATACTGAAATATGAAATCCTAAAGGTAATTGTTGTCATAACTATAAGGAATAGATTAATATTAAAAATTCGTTTTCCTATTTATATTTGTCTAGATAATGAAAACCTAATTCATTTTAATTTTCAATTCATGATAATAAATATAAAATGAAACTGAACTTTCAGCATGCATGAAAACCTGAACTGAGTCTTCAAAGCAGCTGAAGAGGGTTGTGTTGTTGGTTTTATAGCTCACCTGAATAGATACATGTAATGGGGAAGTAGACGGCCTGCCAGATTTTTTATGACTAATTTTAGACATTCCCTCATTCCATGAACCTTCAACATAGAGCTTTCAACCACTTCAGACGTCCCGAGAACCTGAAGTTAAATTAAAAATATATTTCAAGACAAATTGAATATTGTTGTAGCGTGATAATCAACATCACCATTAAATTCTACATTGAAGACAAATATATTTTATGGGTGATCTTCATTATTCTGCCCATGAAATGTAATTAATTGTTCAAACCAAGAGAGTAGATGATAGAATGTATAAAATCCAACATGAAAAATGAATGTGATGGAAAATAAATTCATGCCATTTATGAGAAGAAAATTTAGTGAATAATATACAGTTGAATATCATGCATCAAAGAAGAGAATAAAAGAACCAATAACAGTATCATAAATAGTTGTAGTGTTTGGAATATTTAATATTCTTAGAACTAAAAAAGACATTTGAAGCATAGTTAAATTAAGAGAAACAAAACAACATGATATTAATAGAAAAGTGACCATAGTATTCTCATAACCTGTATAATGAAAGGATGTCTATTTAGTGATGGAAGAACAATATAAAAATATTAATGTTTTTGTATTCGAACACATTAATATATTATATATTCTAAAAACGTTCAAAATTACTGAAAATGCCATTGGGCATGGACAGATGGCCCGATTCTGAGATGAATGTATGGGCCTGGTTGCTTCTCCAACTTAACGAATCTCACCAAATAATATCTCCCTCCTAAATAGTACTGCATATGCAAAGAAAATAGAAACTTGAATCATATATACATATCTAAAACCACATTGAACAATGATTTCCTCGAAGATACAGAATAATGTATCAAACATATATTGATGGAGTCACACACACCTATAGTGGAAAACATTTCCTTAGTAACATAATACATTTTACTAGCCACATAGTGCATCAATAACATGATATTAGGAGTTTAATTAGAATTTAAAATATATAATATATTTTTAAAAACATAATGGGAGTGAAACGTACCATTTCTACTATAGTTTAAAAATTGAAATCGACCTGTGACCTATATAATATTTTGAGCTGGAAACAAATGATTTTTTTTACTTGAAATAGTCATAGAGAATTTAATTTCAAATCACCATAATCACCAGTGATTCCTGTAACACAACATATATTTCATGTTTATAAATTAATAAATGGAATATATGTTTAAATAAAATGGTGGTATAATTCAACATCACTACAAGTAGATATTAGACAGACATACAATCAATATAGCCTTTAGTTTCATAATCATCTTTTGATGATGTCTTTCCTACTTGAAGATAATGAAAGGAAGGCAATAAAAGGATAATGGTCCTGACGATGAATTCAAACTGCTAAGCAGAGATCCATTTCACATTCCCAAACAAGAACGACATTATTAAATAAATCAAATACAGATATGAAAAGGTCAAAAAAATACACTTTTTGTCCATTTGAATAAGCTAACATTGAATGTAGTCCAACTTTACTTGGTACGAAATTTATGTGAAACATTACATTCCCATTCAAAAAATTGTTCTTAGATGAAAACTCATATCCTAAAATCAATAGAATCAATATATTAGAAAACAGAAAAAGGTTAAATTATTTATATATTGACAGATTCGTTTACACTAAAAACCAGGAAAAAAGTAAATAATGGTGGATGTCGCCCATATCATCTAAGAGAAAACTAACAATGGATAAGAGTCAGTATCTGTTGAAAGGGAAATTAATCTACATAATAGTTTAGTATAAAAAATATGAAGGATGAGGATAAAATAACCTGAATTTCTATGTATGATTTGATTTCATACAGAAACAGAGTTTTGAATCACTAATATTACCTTTTCGGAGGACAATTTTTTAACGAATAATCCAAACATGGGTTTTTTTCAGGAGAATGGAGGAGGGAGAAGCAGAAAAAATGGTGGTGCAGGTTTATGGTAGTATTTGAATTCAACCATAGAAGTAGTTATGCAAGATAGAGTAGTATAATGGGGTTGAAGTTTAGTTGTTTTTGTTGTCGATGGAGATAATTTGATAGTTAGCTTCACCAGTAGAACACCAAGAGATATATAGTCTATGAACTTCTGGCAGATTGATATGTGAGGAGAAGTGCTTACCAGCAGTCATAGGGGATGAAGAGTTGGAAATTGTATGCACGTGTCGAAGAATCATTCCATAGTAATGGCGAGGAGGTTGGTCCAATAGGATCAGTGAGATTGAAAAAATGTGGACATTTAGATTCAGAAAAATCGATAGTGGACTCAATGATGCTTACCAATGCTTGGATAAAATAAGACCGACATAAGAATGGAAGTATACTGCGATCTTCAAGAAGATACTTTTGAAGAAATTTTTTGTAAGAGTAGTATATTGTATTACCTACTGAAAGTAAATTTATTCTTGTAAGCTTCGTTGAAAATTTTTGGACACGTGGTGGAAGTACGAAGCTTGTGGACGAACTGCCGACTACGGACAGAGGAGACTGGAGGAAATAAGCACACCCTATCGCGGGACGACCAAAATGTGAAGGAGGTTTCGACATTTGGAGGTGATGTGCTCAATTTTCATGGTGACACATTAGCTTGGAGAAGACATGATTAGTATTGATAATAGATTGTTAGAAAAAAATAAAACTGAATATAGTTGGAAGAAGAGAATAAGGAATAATAAAGAAGGATTATAGGGAGTTGAAAAGAACCTATGGATAAGTAGACCTATTTATAATTAGTGTCCGTTTATTCTCTCTTAATAGAGAATATTGTAAATAAATGTTGCAAGACAAAATGTAGTAGTTACTTGATTGTTGAATCAGGAAAGAATGTTTATTGAGAATGGATTGTAAAAAATTAGGAGAAATTCATATAAATAGAGTCAAATTAAATGATTAATAGTGTAGAAACTTTTAATATAGTACAAAGGCAGATGAAATTACTGTATGTGTGATGTGTTTGGTAATGGGTTGAAGCTGCACAATGGGTATATCCTGACCTGTATTTTTGAGTTTCTAATGAACATAAAGTTATAGTTTCGCATAATATAGGAAGTACCAACTTTCTCACCCCATAATTAATCACTTATTGAATCTACATCAACATTTATCTAATCCTGACTAAAAATAAATTTAAAAACAATACATAATTAACTACATACTCTTGTGGTCTGAAAATAGAATCAATGATCAAAATCTTCCTCATCTCATCCAAAGATATCTGAAACACATCATCCCACTATTATAATACCTCATCAATGTAGTATTAAGCATAAAATATATATGAATAAGAATTAAACATTTTTTTCAACATATTGAAATAGTAAACATGATGTAACCGACATTTAAAATAAGAAAAGGAAATAAAATAAATGAAACACGCAAGTTGAAATAACCATTGTAACATAGTATATTATGTTTTGAAAAAATGGAAACAGAAATGCATGTTTTCACATATGGGTATCAGGTCTACTAAAATAAATAAAAATATAGACAGTGTAATAAAATATGACTATTTAAATAGATATCAAAATTTAACCTACAAGGCATTCGTTATGAGGAAGTATTGATTAAAATATGTATAAGACACATAGCCACCAATAATCTATTCAACTTATTCACGGACCACAATAACCTACAATAAAAATTTGAATCCACTGTAAACAATAGATTCATTCAAATCATTATGATAGTAGAATAAATTCTAAAAAATACATGCCTTTGTGACATTAAAGTAAGATCTCATGAACCATTAATGAAAAATTGAATATTTAAATATTTAAATACTTGAAATTACTATATGCATGATGTTTTTGGTAATGGGTTGAAGATAAATAATGGGGAAATAATGACATGTATTTGTTAGTTTTGGAGGAACATAAATCATTTTATATGACTTAAATCAAAGGGAGGCCTTCCAAGGAGATTTATTGAAGTTCACGTAGTGGAATGGGAGACTGCTTGGACATAAAGGCATGAATAAGAGGTCGCCACCTGAAAGAAACAGAAATCAGAGAATTACAACCATAAAGATGCACATAAAACTAATATCATCATAGAAAATTATAGGTTTCGTGTCTCTTGATAAAAAATATAGAAATAATCATAAATTAGGTTACTCGATGGGTGCTCAATGTCGATACATACATGGTTCAATGTGAAAATCCATAGACGCTCCATGAGTAAGCCAACAGTGATTTCTCTTGACAAAAAATGTCAGCAAGGGATATTAAATCCATGAAATAGGTTACTCGCTACACGCTTTAGGGCACGGGAACTGTATTTTGAGCGAAGGACCTGTACGTGGAAGAGGTGAAGCAAGAGTTTCTGGTTGCGGAGGAGCTGAAGGCGGAGGAGTATGAAGTAGAGCACGCAGAGATGGAGCATGCCATGAAGATAGAGCACATGGAGGTGATGGTGGGACTGGAGTGGAGAGTCGGGAATTGGAGTGGGATAGGGGAGTCAGGGACTATAGGGGAGCGTGAACTGTAGCAGAAATGGGGGGAATATCCCGATTAGGGGAGGAAGCAAACCTTGAGTTTTTTTGGTTTTCAGGTAGAAATCGAGCGTATATGGTGATGTGGAACGATTGGAAGGCGACATGTAAGCAAAAAATAATCCATGTTTAGTATAGATAATATATATATAACTTCTCTAATGACTACTTCTATTAACTTAATGATCATGTAAAATATTTGTTTATATGGTGTGAATAATATAATAAATTATTTTTTAAACTCTATGAAATATGATAAATGTGAATGGAATGTACATTATAGATTATAGAAAATGTATTTTTCTTACCTTTTATCCAAGGGAAATATCTAGGAACTCAACATGAAACCATTTTATGGAAAATCATAGAGTACATGGTGTTCACATGGTCAATACAACTTCTAGTCTTTGAATTACATGGTGACCGGTCATGTATCCCATGTTAGAGGATACATAGCTCTCTTGTGACTAAAGGACTACATGTAGTATTTAGAAGTAACATGATATGTACTCTGGATGACCGTTATATACTCTAGGGTAGTCAACACGTGGTCCATAATTAAATTATATACATATAATAAATGTACATAGATTTAATTATTTTGGATATATGTTAGGGTGCAGATAACACTATTCCCCGATGTGTACATATTGGATACATGATGTGTACTCTTGTGTTATCTGGCTAGACTTCTAAACACCTTTGGATGAGATCAACGAATTTATTCCACTCCCAAAACAAAATAATTTGATTATATTCTCTAGAAACTATAAATAGAAAAGGATATCATGTATTTTTATTTTTGATTTATTAAAATTGACTTGAAAACTAATGAAAAATTTGTAAATACATGAATGATACTTAAATAATTACATATAATTATGATCCCTCTCTGATACCACATGTTGGTTTTAGATACAATGTAAGCGATGGGTGGGGTATGAAATATTTTGATTTCTATCATGATCAATTATGAATATGATATTTTCATGATGATAACCATTATGATCAATCGAATCGAAAAAAATAATTTAGAAAATTCATAAATGTCGAAACCAAACACATGATCATCACGTATTATTCATAATTAATTTAAGATATTAAGCATTATATTGTGATAAATTATTTAATCATTGATGGATATGATGCCACCTCTACATCATACCATCATTGAATTGTAAGATCTATGAATAGAATCAAACTAGAAGTGATTCACTTTTGTTCCATGAACCTTTAAACATCGCCGTTCAAATCTATATGTGCTAGCACAATATATCTTAATGCTTCCATCATTCGTATTTGAAAACCTCAAGAACCACTTGGAGAAATCAATTTGTTTGATCTTTTATTACTTGATATTATTGGTGGATATGGTCACTCTCTGTTTCTGATATAATTCTTGGAGAGGGAGATCTCTAGTATTTTGAGAGTGTTTTTGTTGGACTTTTTATGGTGAAAAATAAAATTAATTTCCTCTATTACTAAATAAATATAATTGGGATACTAAACTAAAATGGTTATAAAATAATAATTTAACATAAACCATTTACTATTTACATAACCCCTACATAACCCCTTATTTATAATAATAATAATAATATTATTATTAGTTCATGACATGTGTTAAACTTAAAAAATATGTTGAACATTAATTGTTACAATGATATTAAATATATATTATTTCTCACCTAACCATAAAACTGACTCCACCATTAATCTGTAAAATTTATTGGGCCTTGAATAATGGGTTTTCCATTAATAAATAAATATCACTACATTATTCAACAATAACTAAATAAATATTATTTTCATAATGTTGAATATAAATAATTATTAAATATTTTACTCACATAATATTCCATATAGTAAATATTGATAGAATATTTGAGATCATGGAAAAATGAATAATTATAAACTACGTGTTGGAGTTATATTTTTTAAAATTGTTAAATAATAAAAAAATAAAAAAATAAAAATTTAATATTATTTAACTAAGAATGTAGATACACATAGGTATTGACCCCCCATAGATCATTTTTAGTGGAATTAGGTGAATATGTCTAATAACTAATGTGTCCATCTATAAAGACATCATGAAACCCATCGAGATTGAAATTAATTTCAAAATGATATAGTACTTCATAAATACTCTTACTATGTAATATAATCCTTTTTTCACAATTTCTCTAATCTTCCATGTTGCATGCTAGTACAATAAATATGTGTGCTTGATATCTCATTTTTTTAATTCTATAAAAAACATTCCTATAAAACATCATGTACACGGATTTATTTAGTATATAACATTTCAATCAAATGGATGAAGATATCATCTTTTGGATAACAATTGAAGGGTAAAATCATTTTCTGCATTATAAATTTGTGAAATATTACTCTGGATGTACCCAATGTATCCTACCATTCTACAGAAATATTTCATTATTGTTTTCCTCAATACATTAAATTATGTGACATATACAAAACATTAATAATAATAATAATGTATAAGGATCGGTACACATGTATGAAAATAGGAACATATAATGACACATATAAATGTGTATTTCCTAATTGTAGGTGTCATTATCATAGTATCGTACATTGGATATTACCAGGGGTGTACAACATTAGATGGTTCCTCAATGTCCTATTAGTCCCCATGCTTAACAATCTATGTCATTTTTTATCCCAAAAGACTTCATTTAGAAATAGATTATATATTTAATAAGAGAGTCATTATACATATAATTTCACATCATAACAATAAATTTCTACAACCTTTCAGTGTGACAAAATCTATAAGGATATTATCACATAAAATATTATATATAAGAACAACCATTTTTTGATAAGATGTTTCTTAATATAAAAAAATGTATACTTTTTATCGTAAATTACAAAGAATTTGGTTAAAGGGATGCAACTCCAAAAAATTCATTGGATAATAAGACAACCCATTCTGGAATCATATGGTTCTAGTATCTCAAGAAATTTTTATACACATACAACTATTTCCTATGTGATCTAAATTCTCTCCCACTAAGATATTTATAATTATCACCCTTCTTATATGAATCATACATAAGATCTTTGTTCATAACCTAGGGAAAGGAAACATATTATAGCAGAAGCATTAATTCATAGTAAGGGTAAAACATAGATATATAAACATAAGGTGATAATAAGGGTTTGAGAATATGATAATATAATTTTAGAAACATAAATTTCATATCATAGATCATAAATTGAATATTGGAATAAATCATGAATGTTCATAAGACCATAAATGTAATGGAATCAGTAAACATCATCCATGAGAGAAAAACATTAGAATTTTAATTTGACTTTGGGAATACACAGAAGAATAAAAAATATTATGTCAAGGCTACCAACCAATACATTCATAAATTGTTTCGTCTGGGATATCCACCAGTGTATATAGTCTGGGCCTGCGATAACATGACATGAATGTTTTTCGTGGGATAACCTATAAAAACCTATATTTTTCATGATTATGATATGGTTAAATTAATTCACTGTTTTGGTCTTGGGATAAAGTCACATATATCATTTGGGATCATATAACATTAATCATTACAAAATTAGTTTGTGGGATATATAATTTCTTTCCACCATTCACAAGTAGCTAATAATTCATCTATGTTCAAGTAAGTCATTCCTCATAAGAAAATACATCAAAATAAAATGTGATTATTATAAATTTCATCATAAAAAATTACATTATAATGAAACCCATTTCATTAGTATTTTTCATCATAATCACAAACCATCTAAAGAAAGGGTAATGATAGACCCATTAGACCATTACCAAAGAAAAATTGGAAAATTTGTGGTTATTATTGTTTATGAATAGAAATTCCATGAAAATATATTTAAATTAATTTTGAGGAACATATACTTTATATTTATAAATCACTTATTTAAAATAATTTTTTTATAAATATTAATGAAAACATATTTTTTTATTATAACCATGAAGACATACATAAGAAACCATACTACATTATGCTCTCACAAAACTATAAATATCAAACATTCTATATATGTTAAAAAACATTCTCTTGATAATTGTGAAAAATTTCAAATATTACATTTTTGTAAAATGAAAAAAAATCCTTCTAAACATTACAAAAATAATTAAACAGGTAAAAATTGTTAAAAAATATCTTTTTGGAATAGTTAAAATATTATTGAAAATATTTTTTGAGAAAATGGACATCGATGAGAATTTATTTTCAATAGAAGAGAAATAGAGTTTTGTAATTTCCCAAAAAACATTATTTTGGTCTACTAAGAACATAATGAGACATCCCCAGACCCACTCTCCAATATACGATGTTGAAAAATTCATGTAATTTTTTTATAAAATGAAATTTAAAAAATATATAATATTTTATACAAAAAATGGTTCATTACCGTATAGGTTTAGGATGATTAGGAATAATGTAACATCATATAAAAGTTTAATACAAATTATCTACAAAAAATTGTTATTCAAAACTATTTATAACTCATTAATGATACCAAACACCATTTTAACTTATAATTATCCCATGATAAACATTTTATATGTTTTGGTGAGCATAAAATTACACAGTAATTGATTTCAATATGTAATTTTAAATCCATTTAAAAATAATTCTGGAAAACTATTTTAATTAAAACGAATTCAATAAAAAATATAAAACCATTGATAGAGGCATTTTGTGAATATAACTATGGTTTTATAAAAATATAACAACAAAAAATATTTTTAAAAACCTCTAAAATTACATATATCTTTTAAATCCCATTTTACATCAAAATATTCCAGCAATAAAATATATACATGGATATATCATGGGAAAAATATAGAAATTTTATTATAATGTATTGACATTTATGGATTGAAATTATACCTGAAAGAATTATAGACATCCATGAGCACACTAGAAGTACCCCCTCTAGGAAAATACCCCCCCTTGAGTTAATCGATTCAGTCCCCATTGCAAATAAATAAATATGATATCGAAGTTCAATTTTTTTGGAAAATCAATATAGGGTTTCCCTTATAATTTTATGTCAACTAAAACAACCTTATGAAAAGTATATAAGATATTTGAAGGAGAAAATAATTTTATATCAAAAAATCTTTAACAAACATTTATTTTATGAAAACACAATAATGTGTATGAGGGATTAATATTTACAATTAATCCATACAATAATAACTATAAATGAGGAAAAAACATAAGACGATAATTTTAATAACAATTATTGAATTTCAATGTTAATAATAGATTATGTAAAAATTTATAAAAAATGATTTACATGGATATGTTTAATATAAAATTTCATCATTAAAATGGTACCAATAAACTCCATGTGGAGCATGTAAATAAAATTGAATAATTACTTTTTTTTGAATAATTTTCTTTGAAAAATAAATTTTATTTATCAATAATAAATATTTTATATTAATTATTAACACATAATTTCCCATACTAGATTAAAATTTCCCTTGAAAAAATTACATTAAAATCATTTTTTGAGAAATGGGGGTTTGAAAATAAAAAATTCCCTTAAAACAAGGTTTATGGAAATGAAAACATAAAATTGATAAAATAATTTCTCCCTATCATAAATTGAAATTTGGATTTCCATAACTCTAGAATAATATAAATAATTAAACAGAATAATTACATATTTTGTAAATTAAAGTGTTTTAATTAAAAGGAGCCCCCTAAATAGAATGTTGAACCATGTAATTACCTTAACAACTTATTTATTTTCATTATTTCACATTATCATATTTTAAAATGATATTCTAAATGGTTTTTACAATGGGTATTAGATAGGGAGTAACCTCCTAATAGAATATCTATACATCAATGTGTATAGGTGAAACAATATCCATGGAAAACCACTATTTATAGAAATCTCATTATAATGAAATTTAGAAAAAATTCTATTGTTGGTGATTCAAGGAATTTGAGTTCCTTCTATTATGAAAAGAAATGTAAGAAAACACTTTAATATTGAAATACAATAAATATATATATATATCATGATTTTTTCTAGTATAGACATAATAAAAATACAATTATGTTGTCCAAATAAGCTTCCACATTCCTATGCAATTCATTGAATAATATAATGACATATATATATATATTATTTTAAATGGTTCATCAATATTCTTTCTGAAGATTACTTAAAAATATTTACAATGCCAGAATTCTAACCTTGTAAACGGTTTTCATGGATTTAATGAAACTGACAGCACATTCCACTATAATTTCATGGGTTAGTAAAAAAATCAAAGATAATTAAGGGATAGATATCTATGGATATCATAGTTTTAGATATCTTCAAAGAATGATAACTCATTGAGTTTAATTTTTTGTCTTATGAGTGTTTGATCATAATAGAATGACAATGAAGGATTAGAGAGAAATATATATAAGTTATAAGTTTATTGAGGTTAGTATAGGCATAATGTGTATATTCAAGTCTCACATGGTCATGCTCGAGGTAGAAGATGAACCATGAGACATCAAATGTATCGTATGTGATTCATTAGATGGCTTCATTTTAAGTATACATTTTTGTGTCGTTGAACATTATCCATGAACCGTTATAAAACAAAGGAAAAAATCACAGTTGATAACTTATACAAATGATAACCTCACCTGATATCTGTTTATCCAATAGTATTGGGGATCAACACCCTGAATAATCATGGTTTGGGAATCACCAATACCTCGTTACCCACAAATCCTTTGTAGTTGGGGTTTGGCTTAGTTGTAAACACCCCGTAATCCTACATGAAAAATGGGGGATTCAAAACCCATGGGGTGCAGGTTACAGTAGCAGTACTGTAGAGGTACTGTATCAGTGGTGGTATTATTGATCGGTGGTTACTATAGCAGTGACATGATACTATAGCGGCGACAGGGCACTGTAGTAGTGGCAGGTACTATAACTGCTAGGTTACTATTCACAGAATGGGCCTTAGGCCAAACATTTGGGCTTACGGGATATGTAGTGGGCTACATGCCCACTGGACCTTCGGGCTATGTAATGGGTCTCCCTCTACCCAGTTTAAAGAGGTATTTTCTTTGATTTAATAATAAAAAATTGAGGCTTCAGCCCCATATTTTAAGTATATTTATATATGTTCATAGTAGATATAATATGTAAATCATCCAAATTTATGAAGAGGAACATAAAATGAACGTTGTCTATTTTCATTTTTACTAGGAAATTAATGACCATTCATCCCATTAGATGTTTATGGTCTTCACATTTTTTTGCATTATTCTGGACATGTTTTCTATCACTGTCTATCAAAACCTGACACTAAGTTTCTCTTCCATATCTATGTTTTCCTAAATGGAATTGTATTATGGGGTACCTCGAGTGACCATTGTACTTCTATTTATTTCTTTAAATGTGATATTTTTATTGACTCTTTTTCTGATGCAGGACGTTCAAATAAGTTTCCTAGCCCAATTTTAAAATTTCTTGCAATCAATTTTCAAAATGTGAAGTATGTAACGACCCAGGTATTTATAGAATAATACCATTTCATATCAATTAATATATATGTATAAGATTTTATTTTTATGTTAAAGTGGACACTTTTTCGACAAAATACTCAACATGCAACAACCGGTTTCTTGGAGATCTTATGTGGCAAACTACATTGTGTTATACCGAAAAATATAATAATAATAATAATATTTTAAATGGTAGTTAACTCATACTCATTTTATTATTGGGATTTTAAATAACTAAGTAAATTATGATTATAAATTTTTTATAAATTTCTTCACATTTATCCAATAAATTTTAGAGGCTTAAAATATGAAAGAATTATATTTTAATCATGAAATACTCTATCATTCTTTAAAAGGCTGGTTTACCGGCTATTGATTGTGAACCGTTTTTAAATATAGTTTTTAACTTTTATATGTTATTTTTGACAAAATAAAATTTTTCATCAGAAGTGGGGCATCAAAATTTACGTTAGATAAATTTTGGTATTATTCTGATAAAGTTAATTCTTTAATGAAAAGTAAAAAGTACTGCATTTAAATTCAAAACATCATTTTCATCTTATATATTTATATAGGTAGATAGTTTTTTTCATCGCTTTTAAAGGGAAATTGGATTAATTTTCTATCATGTAATATATTTTTTTAACATTGGAAGTAATTTTAATTTAAAAATGGGCATAAAAAATTTCAATATTTTGATTGTTATTATCTCTAAAAAACATGTTTTTTGGTTTTTTCAAGTGGAATTAATTTTAAATTAATTTCTACAACCTCAGTATTTTGAATTTGGAAAATTTATTTCTATATTTTGAATCAAGAGGTAAATTTTTTTTAAATAGGTAACATTTAATTTTAGACATTATTAATTGTAACTTCTGTAAATATTTTATTTATCATGGTTAAAGGGTTAACCTGGTTGAAAAGGGAAAAACATTATAATAATATTAAGTTACCCTAACACATATCCTAACCCTATTGGATTATACATGTCTGATCATGGGAATCTCTGGGTCGATCTTGGGACCTCATGGAGAAACTTGTAAATGAAGATGGAATTTTATAAGAATTAATTTAATGTTAAGGAAAATGTAACATAAACATATATCTTTTAGAATAAATTTTTTTATACAGGGTTACTTAAGTTATCATTTAGACTATTAATATTAATTAAAAATATAAAATTATTTCCTATGACATTCGAGTTTATTTATTATTTTTATACATCAAATAAATATAATTATTTATGACACAATGGTGATGTAGTGATTACCTTTTTAATGAATGATTTAAATAAATGGGATTATAAAAATTAAAATATATTTATTTAGAAACATATTATGCTATAAGAGTATTTAATAGATTATTATAACATGTTATATTTTAATTAATGTAGGTTTTCAGAAATAATAACGTTTTTATATATTTTTTAAAAGTCCTGATAAGAATAGTATATAAATTGACATAAATATGATTTTAAATTAAATAAATTTTATTTAATGATAAAATAATCCAAAAAATACTATATTCATCCAACTAACATATATGATGTTAGAATTTTAATTATTGATCAATTTTTTGGTCTCTTTGTTTTTTATAGTAAATATATTAACTATATATTATCAACATACATGAGGACATGGTAAAAAATAAATTAGTAAAGTGAAGGTTGAAACTAAATGTTAAGGTTAATTTTATGCCCCGATCTAATCTAAAACCCATTATATAAGAGTATTTATGTCAATATGCACCTTATAATCAAATAAAATGGGTTTGGGACCATTTTATAAAGAAATGTTTTTATAATAAAATAATAAATACTAACATTCCTAATGTGCCCCTCCTCCCTCTTATAAAAGAAAAAACCCTCTAACCCATTGATCAAACCTCCCAAGCCCCTTAGATATTACATAATCTTCTCTATTATTCTCCCAAAATCAATCTATTCATCATCAATGCATTTTTTCTAGGAAGAGGGAAATTCAAGACAGAATATTGGTTCAAACCAAAGGGAGTTCCCCGATTTAAAGGTAATGTCCTCTCTCAAGATATTTTCTTTTATTTTTTTATCCACTCCCTATGTTCTTCATATTCATTATATAAATAACAAAAACAATATCCTAAATATGATAGGTTTTTTATGAGATGTATTTGAACAACACTTCCACACACCTCCATCTAAGAGATATGAATATACTGTTTCTATGTATAGAGAAGTACAACCTAATGAAACAATGATTTTTTGATTATTCCCTACCGCCTATCATGGTGGAAATTGTAATGTAACTATATTTATATGTGATATATATTATATTTCTTTTATGTTTATTCTTTTTTATTTATCATTTATAGAATACTTTTATTGATTCCTTAATTGGTAAATATGATAATATAATTAGAGGAAGTGAGGACCACCACCCCCTTAAACTGATATAACTCATTCATCAAATATGTAGAATGCATAAAGGATGGAGTTAAAGAATGTAAGAAACATATATAATATTTTTTATTATAATGGAATTGTCATATACATTTGTATCATTACGTTTTCATTCTTTAAATGTGAAAAAGAAATGAACGTAGCGTTCCTGCGTACGTACGACTTACCTTCTCAATGAACGGTGCATTTCATTTCATATTTCTAAATGTTATGTACTATTATAAATACATGTAAATACTGGATATATATGATATATAATCATGAATATAATTATGGAGATAATGAAATATTTACCACATGGAAAATTTGTAATTATTATAAGTTCATTTATGACAAATGTTCGGAACAACGACAAAATGATCAAAATGAAGTCAAATAATTAACTAATAATAATTGAAAGGTAAGAAGTGTTATAAGAGAAATAATAAACAAGAAAAAGGGCCTGAATCAAGTAGAAATTAACTAAGTATTATTATTTTGGAAGATCAAGGAACCTATGAGACAAGTCAAACTCAAGGTAATGGAACTTTTTAACCCAGTTTTCATTCTTTGGGTTGATCTTCTACTTCTTCTCCTACTATGATTTTGTGACAAATAAATTTAGATACCCTATCATGTATTTTTAAATCATTTATGTGTTATTATAGTGAATACATATATTCCATCTATTTTATATTCAAATTGATCATTGTAAGGGAACCTTTCACCCTCCTCTTTTTGTCAAAAACGTATTATTTTATATGAATTTTAATTTCGTTTTATTATTTTCGGATTTGTTCTTCTATATCCATATTGTTCTACATTTTATGTTAAAGTTGTGAGAGACCGTTTTCTCACACATCAACTCATTTTCTAAATTTTAATGTAACGTCGGTAGGCTACCAAATTTTCATAAGGCACATCATCTCAATATCATTTCATTGAGGCATACTTTGATTATTAAATTAAATTACTTTATACAGTGTGTAAAAAACTTTTACAATCAATCTAATTCAATGGTAATATCTTATCTATGAAGCAATTTACCAAATAATAAAAAATGTATCTTTTGACATACATAGCGACAATATACTTTCCGCCGCTACAAGAATTATTTGATATTTGGCTTCTTTAACAACCCGTAATGTTTTTAATTGGGAAATAAATAAAATATAATATTTTTTACATATTTTTTTAATTGAAAATTGTTTTGATAATGTATTTATTATTTAAATATATTGAAATATTATATTGTGATGTTATATTTCTTTGTATCTTGTTCATGTGTTATGATTATCTTATTGTTCTAGGGAATTGTTTTCTTATATAGGTGATTCCATGATAATCCTAGGGATGGTGAGCCTGGTATAATTCCTCGATGAATTGGGTAATGTGACAGAGGTAAACATTAATATTTCTCCTAAGTTATTTAGTGAATATACTATGATTGGTATTCCAAACGCAACTCCCTATGTTGCTGAGAAGGCTGTAATGTAAGTATGTTATGGATGCCACATGTTACCATAATGATTTATGATTTTTCGGTGCTATTCATAAATATTATGATTTAATTAGTTATGCTAATGATCATATGTTTTATGATTGAAAATTATTATTTTACTTATTTCTAGGTATTGATAGACTATTGTTTTATTTCCCTATTTTTATAACCCTTACTGAGCTTTTTATTCTCATCCCATGTTTCAGAATTATTTTGCACAAGGTATAAGGATGGGTATGAGAAAAGAATAATTCAAGAAAATTTATATCCTAAAAATAATTATTTTATTATTAAATGAGTTTTATTGTTGTGAAAAACATTTATAAAATATAAGTGTATACTTTGTATTATTTTAGATATAATGTAATAGTTATGTCCTAATTATCTAAAACTATAAACCTAAAAATATCCCCAATGTTGAATTCTTGAATTAACTCATGATTTAGTAATGTTTTAAGGCTGGTTCATTATAGTTATTTCTAAATCTCATAACCTTACTCCATGGGGAAATTCATATAAATACTTGATCACTAACTTCAAATTCAATATCACACTGACTATTTTCACGGTATCATTTTTGTCGACACTAAGATTATATTATTTGTTTATGAACATCTCTACCAATATATTTAATTTACTCAACTATATCATAACCTAATTGGTTTAATTATCCATCATTATATGACCACTTTGGGGTTCTACACTTCTTTTGATATTTGTATTCATAAGATGTTATCTGAAATCTCAACTAAATGGTATTTTTTTATGGAGAATCAACTAGATGAATGTGATTATCCCAACCAGATTTGAAATATAATAAAAACTATAATATCAAAACCTCATGGGTTTTAATAGATATCTCAGATATACATTCTTCATAAGGATGGATTATGATTATAACACTAAAAAATTTATTGATATCTTACTAAAAATGTCTCCAAAACCTTAGAGATAACCTTGTATCCAAATTAGATACAGATGAATGTGGCACTCTATGAAATATTACAACTTCGTTAATGTTAAAACCGACAAGACAATCTAGAATGAAATATCCCAAAATAGTAATTAAGTATTATAAATTTGTAAGGTTATTGAATAGAACCGAAAAATAATTATATACTTTCGATTTCATGTCATGACTAATGACAAAATTCATAGGGGGTTTTTCATTAGTTTTTTATAAATAGTGGTTTTAACATCCCCTTAAAATATTGTCTCATATACCAAACTTAATAAAATTACCAGAGATGAAATATTAAATTGATTATTTTTTAATATAAAATTTATTCATTTTGGATCCATATATATATCATTATTTCCCTATAATAATCATTCATTCATATCATTAATCAAAATACCAACACCGCCAACACACAAAATTGTGTTTTGTAATTTTTCTTGTTAACCATTAATTTTTGTGAGGCATAACATGCAACCATATCATTTTTCAATGAGAAAAAATCCCATTCTCTTGTTTGATACATCACCATAAATTTACAATCTTTATCCTCTATATTATAAATGTAGCACATGTGTTCTGAGTATCATTCTCATTAGATTGATGAATATTTTTTCAATTATATATGTATAATTGAATTTGGATCCACTATAACTTAACATGATGAGTAGATTATATAGTCATGGTTAAAAGTCCAAAAAATATGGCAAAATATCATCTAAACCATGAGAAAAGAATCATATAAATAATGGTTAATATGGCCTAATGGTCAACAAATTTATTATTTGATTGATCCATAGTTATACCATCCTTTGAGATTATATAACACATAAATGAGACCTTTTTCGAAAGTATTCAAAGTTTATTTTTTTCAAACTTATATTTCCTTATGTTCATTATTATAATTACAAATTTATATTCATGTACTATCATATTATATGAAAATATAAGAGCATCATCTATAAATACTACCATAAACTGATTATGGTAATCATTAATGATGTTATTAATTAAATACATGAATATATCTGGGAAATTAGTAAGAAAAAATGACATCACTATATAATAATAATTTATATACCTTATTTGGATTTAAATCATGTTTATATCCATATTCTATACCTCCAACTGAGGATATCCATAATAATGGGAAATCATGGGAAATTATAGTGCACTCTGTGATTGATCAAACAATTCATCAATTGATGTTAGGTGATATTTTTTTGTGATTGTGATGAGTTTTTTATAATAAATACAAAGTCAGATTGATCTTTTTCATTACTAAAAAATGAAAATGTGAAACCAAAAGTGAAAAACATAGCTAAATAAATTCCTCATCAATATTATATTAGTATTTCTTCATCACATACTATGACTCAATAGGGGAAATTCTACATAGATTATATGAATTAGGAATAGAACCTATTATGAGCTATATTAACATATCTAATTAATTATTTTGTGTGAAACATGAAAATAGGTTAACAAAAGAAAAATTAACTCACTCCCAATATATATATATATATATCATTGATATAGAGTTTTTATCAATACATCTTGGATAATCACACATTTTGAATTGGAATCATGACCCATAAAACAGAGGTTATTTCCATTGATTGATTTTATTTTTTTGTTGCAGTACTGGATGTTCATAGGAGGGTTTAGGAATATCAAATTTGACATCACAATCATGTATATTTATGTTGAATTTTTTTAATGAATTCTAATCAATGTATAAGATGACTCAAAATTCATCCATAAGTAGAATAACGTGTATTATTGGAATTATATTACACTAATGATCAACATGAGAAGACTCATAAACATGAGATGTGATCATCATACAATTAAGGGTTTTAACATATATATCAACATGTAATTGTTGGGTGTAGGAATTAACATGCCTATATTAATTTGATGATATATGGGAATTTATATAAATAGTGTCAATAAAATATACTTCAACACATTATCATATATATCACAACCCCAAATTCATTATTTTATCATCCATCCCTTTATAGAACAAAAACGATTAGAATAACCACCTGGAAACATTAATCATGATGAATAATCATGAAAAATACATCATAACATGCCTAAATAGTTTAACCTTCTTTTCAATATTTAACACTTTAATTCTATCCTAGTTTTTCATGGTCATCACCTATTAAATTTATTCTTCATTTTTTATAGTGTGATTAAATTTCCAAAACACATCCCCGGAGAGTTTCAACCCAATTACAGAATAAGGGTTGTGGTTCTAAAAATTGGAATGACTGAGTAAACCCCCAATTCATTATTTTTTGATTTATTACGCCAAGGTACAAATATTTTAATGAAACATCTTCTTTTTCTATCTAGAAATAGATTTAATTTATTTGATAAAACTCTCTCTATCATTCACCTAAATTATGCAAACGTTTCCTAGACATTAACCCACACAAAGGGTTCTCAGTAATGTGTCTTATCTTAGTTTACAACATTTTATTGTTCCTTGAAATGATAAAAATTATAGAGACCCAAAAATATAATATATTGTTATTGAATATCATTAGATTAATTCTTATTTTATAACAAAATAATCCACATCATAATCATATATATAGTATATTTGGAATCATGGATTTATATATAACATTTATATAAGATAAATACAACATGTCCTACTAAGCTCTTTTTAATTATTACACATCTTACTCTAGTAAAACATAACAACTTTCTTCATAACATTGAGAAGGTTAAAAATGAAAGGGTGGGCTTAGATTTTCATTAATGGTAAAAAGGTAGATATCAACATAAAATGATTAGAAGGGTATAATAAAATAGTAAAAACATTTAAAAACCAAAGAATCCATAAAATAAATAATAAACAACATTCATGGAAGAAATCATGGAAGTTTATAATTAATGAATTTGAATGGAATAAAATATCATACTTCATGGGCACATACCATTTTCATAAGAATTTTTATTTATTAGATATAAGAATATAAACTCTTATGTCATAAATACCCAAAAATAAAATCATTTCATGTTTGGATTGAGATTACCGCCCCGGTAAATACATTGATATTATTAAAATATTTCATATACCCTCTATTGTTATTGATATAAGTTCCTATGTACTCACTTTTTTCATGTTTGGTAAAACCTACAATGCACTCTATTTGGTCCTTGGTTCAACCTTTGGTTTACCCATATTTCTGTTCTTGGGTTAATATAATATATACCTTTTAAATATAGAGAATATTATTGTAAAAAAAATTAATTAAATGGATATATAATTTAAATCACAATTATCAAATAATTTAAATCATATATGTGTTTCCCCCTAGATTATTCAACATATCCCAAAAATTGAAAAGGAATCTTCTTTAATAAATATTTTATCATATCCTAACTCATGGGAAATCAAATACATTAAAAATTAGTTGTTTTAAAAATATTAATAAATATATAAATAGGATATGTATGGGTTCATTAGAACATATACCGTATATATCACAAATAAAATCAATATTTCATTCATTAATAAGTAAAAATATCAAAATAATGACTAAAACATTCTTGAGGAATATATCAATTTCATTTTGAAATCACTTATTTAGAATATAAAAAATTCACCAATATTAATGGACAAATACGATTTGAAAATAAAATTGGAATCTTGTATAGAAATATTTAATTCATTTATCATTCATGATGGTGTAAAATTATGGACATTCCATATAATTTAAACCAAATCATTTCATTCACTCTTCACAAAAAAAGGACAAGAAATACTTCATTTAGAAAAAATTAGTGTAATCCTTTTAAACAATTTTGTAATATTAAAACATCGATGAAAATGAAATTAATCATTATTTTTAGATCATTAAAAAATTAGTGAAATATTTTCAAAAATAATCGTTAGGGGAGTGAATTTATTTTTGACTGAAGTGTGAAATAAAATTCCGTTTTCCTTAAAAAAGTCATTTGTAGAATTTTATAAATAAAGAGTGTAAAATGAATGAAAAGAGAGTAATTTACATAAATAAATAGTGTATAATAAATTTCATGAGTTTCAAAAGATATTGATAATAATATCTCAACATCAGAAGCATAATCAAAGGAAATCCTAATAAATAATGATATTGAATCAAAAGAACCACAAGACATTGGTATCTTTTGAATCGTAATACCCATAATGGAAAGAAATATATATTGAATTCTATATCCAATTATTTTCTGAACATTAATCAAAATATTTATTTTTGTGTAGTATATTCAATACACCAAATAAATAAGTTGTGTATATGGAATTTGTCCCATAGAAAAAGATGTGAGATGAAAATATCATTCTACAGCTTGGACATCCGTCATACATATACTACAAATGTTTTAAATAACTAAATATATATTCTGAATATATTATAAAAACATATATATATATATTATAAAAACACACACATATATATATATACATATATATTGTAAAATACTAATATTTTAAGATAGAATTGCTATGTTTGATTGCATTCGTTATAGTCCACTTCGAGCTTAAAAAAATGTTATCAGTTAAATAATAATAAAACTACAACCTATACATTATAATATAGGACATTATAATTATTAATTAAATTATCAAAATTAGTTTTTAAAATTAGTATAAAATGTTTTTTTTACTAATTAAATATAAATGAAAATATGTGTCTTTTGAAAATAAAATGAAATATTTTTTAGGAAAACTATTTAAATGTGAGAAAATGTGTTCTATACGAAATAAGAAAAATCAAATAACAATTTTTTATAATATTGATATATTCAATATAATTTTTAACATTCACAATTTGTGTCATTAGGAAACTAAATAAAAATAAATCTAAATTTACTCATAGAAAAATTATTTTTAAAGTGTATTTTGACACCTTTTTATGGCACACTTACTTTAAAACTAAAATTTGGAAATTTTTTAAATTTAATTATAAAAATTAAAATTAATTTATGGGATAATAATAATATTAATTTGGTTGATATTTTTTATTTTTCAAATAATTTTCATTTTTTTAATAAATAGTGAAAATACAACATTTTAATTAAAAATAAATTTTTATATAAACAAATCATAATGTTAAAATATATTATAAATTTTTTTGTAGTGACATTATATAAATTATACATATACTAAACATATTTATATAATTATATTCATTTTAATATTTTATTGGGGTATTAAAAAAATTAAATCTTTTAAAAATATTCAAATTAAAAACTCTATTACTTGTCTTTTATACAAGATTATTATTATATTGGTTTTATCCACTTCTGTTTTTTGAATTTGAAAAAATGAATTAAAATTTTAAAATCATAAGATACAGATTTTTAAAATATTTTCATTATATTTTTGGACAATAATAATAGTAAACAACTTATTTTTTATTACCATAATTATGAGTAAATCTGTTTATTAAGGGTAATAATAAATATTATAAGGATTATAAATTTAGAAATCACATGACAAAATTTTTTTAGATGGATGGTTTTAGACCGAAATCATTATTTAGATGAATTTATTTCATATTTTTAGGCACTTGGATGGACATATTCCCTTATAATATTGTGTTTTATGAAAATCCAATGTTGGCACACTAATAAGTATAACATATTTAATATATCTTCTTCTAGAAAATAATATTGAGAAAACATAATATTAATATATCTATAATACATATCATAGTAATTTTTTTGTTGAATAAATAATTAACAGAAAGGCTTTCACAATAATGGTACAATATTTACTACATTATTTTTAAAATCAAATAAATTATATTAAAACTATTAAAATAAATATAATGTTAGATTAAGAATGTCATATATGATTTTTAAAGATTACCTTGAAATTTTTGGTTTTCATTAAAAGAGTTTTTTAATATATATTGTTTAATTGAATTTTGTAAAAGTCAAAATTTTTAATATTTTTAAAAGTATCATTACCAAAGTATTAACATTAATAGTATTTTATTAAATTATCTAAAATTCATAAAAATATAAATTTGAATGATAGAGAGGTATAATGTTGAATATATCACCCATGGTCCATTTTTTTGTAGATTGGGATTTAATGTTACTATATTAACCTTCAATGAATAAAAACACATGATGTGATGGTAGGAGTTAAAGAGGTCAAATAAGGGTAAAAACAAAATAAAAAGATTGAAAATTAGTCATAAAAATATAATTTTTATTCTATGAATTTATATCAACCCTTAATCATTATATATTTTATATGAATAAATTTGAATCCATTTATAATAGAAAAATAATCTATATTAATATGATATTTAGAGTTTTTATAAATATTCATCTCACCAAAGTTATAAATGGTAGCATCTTCCCTCTTTTATGTACACCACATTGAGTATTACATCCCAAAAAACCCATCCCATTTTGGATCTAAATATCCTATACCATGTTCTGGAGGTTCTCCTTTTTAGAAAATACCAACCCTAGATCATTTACAAAGTGATCTAAAGGAATTTTGATGAAAAAAGTGGTATTTGGTTTTTCCAACTCAATCATGTTCATTTATATTATACTTTATTTTCTTGTATTTTTTACATACTAAAATAATAAATCATTTATAATATACATTAAATGACGTTATTATGATTATTGAACAATCATATCCCACCTTTTATCCATCCTAAAATAACGAGACTTCGCACGAGTGTGTGTACGACCTATGGTCACCACGATGTGGGGTAATTTTTTTTCATCGCACATTTAATATGATAGGTATAATGATAGAAATAATAAACATATAATATTATTATGAAATGCTAATGAATCTATAATATTCATTATATCATAAACTTATTTACCCTTTCCCCGTCAAGGGAATGATATCATCGCTCTGGTTTAAGTTCGGCCTATTGTCTCCACGACACGATGAGATTCATTTTCCATGCTCAACATTAAATAATGATTACAATTTTTTATTTAATCAATAAATAATATATATATTAACTTAATATAATTTCTGGGATTATGGAAGTATATATAATTCATAATTACCAATAATTACACAATAAAACATGCATATGAATAAAAGTAGTAGACACTCGAAACATGGGTAATAATGTAATATTATTATCATATATGTGATAAAATGATATATGGGGAAAATTTGATTTCATAAATAATATGGTAAAAATTAATATTAATATGTAGACAATTATACACGATGTTAATGAATACTTAACCAAAAAGAAGGGGGAGGTATGGATTGCTCATCTCACTATTAATTCAGTGAGATATATGCATTACTCACAACTTATTTCTAGTGTGAAGTGTATATATACATCCATTTGATATATAATATCTTGAATATTTTCTTATAAATTTTATTAAATTTTTAAATTTATTGTTCATACCATTCGACTATTTTTAAAGTGGTAATGGATTTCCTAACTCAATACTCATTGATTGTGTTAAAAAAATATACTTTTTTGATTATTTCATGATAATATTATGTGCAAAATGTCATTTTTGTTATATTTTTTTAAACTTTTTTTGTGTATTTATAGTGTATAAACACAATAAATTCATTTGATTAACTCACACTTCAATGATATGATATTTATAAAGAAGTTCATTTCAATTTCCCTTCACATAGGCACATTATTATATTATTCTTCTAATTATTTTATATGGTGCATATAAATAAAATGTATTTATTAATGGTCATAAATACTTTATAATTACATTTATATCAAATATCCATATTTCTTATATCAAGGGAATGATTATTATTTTAGTAATGTAAAATTAATATATACCGTATTTACATTGAATTTTATTTGATTAATTTGAAAAATAAATTTTAATATATAACAATTACCAAATATTATCATTTTGTGATAAATGGAATTTTATATTTATTAAATAAATTATAAAATATTTGAGGAATTATTTGGATTTTAAGTCATTGGTGGAGCCCTATTATAGATATCCCTTTGATTCATCTGTATTCTCATGGGACAAACCAGTTATACTATAATCAAATGGGTTTTTACATGTAGATTAAATCATGTTGTGAAGGGTCTTGATAGTAATCATTCATCATCCAGATACAAGACTCCATTAATTATGCATTTCCTTTATTCATTATCTAGTTATTATTATATATGAAATATTCACTAAATAATATATGGATAAAATTAATTCCATGTTTATTTATTAAATGGAATGTTTTTTTAGTTATATTCTTAATAAAAATCATTATTCTATATGAAGAGTTTTAATTTTTCGTAAAACATTAAATATATTGAGCATTTGTGCTTACACATATTATGGTTTCCTCACCTAGAATAAGAAAATGAATTAATGAAATAAATTTAAATGAAGATGAGTAGTTTATTTTTTTATTTATTAGGTTTAATTTTATATTCCTAATGTAAATTGGGTTTATTTTAGGAATCTAAATTACAAAAACTATTAAAATATTCATTCCATTGTGATGCGATTCCATGTAATATTGTAAATGTAACAAAGAAACACATCCGCTCCTAGATTTTTGGGATATAATTTTTGTTTTTGGTATCAATGGTTAGATTAGATAACATTAGATGTTAGGATATTATTAAATCATAAGCCACAAGTCAAATATAACCACAAATATTAATCTTGGTAGAGAGATTTATAGTTATATTGGATTACTATTTTTAATTTGAGATAACATTAATATGTATATCTTACTTTTTATCCTCTTAATAATATGTTATATGATTATTTTATTGAAATTTTTACAATATCAATTTTTTATTTTAGTTAATGGATTGATCAAAGTGGGAAGAAAGTAATAATGGATCTTAATGAAAAGGAAGTGGTTGTCTGAATGAGAAGCCAAATGAAATTGGAGCTACAATGATAACTCTAATTGTATTGAAAACCAAATATCACGAGTAATGATTTAAAACATGAATGTTGGTGAGTATTATAATTGATGATATATAAGATAATTTAATCACTTTGGAGGTTTAGGGGGAATGATCATATTGTTATATATATTCAAAGACCTATGTGCCAAGATTTGGGAATGAAAAAATTAAGAAAATATCATCAATGTCTGGGAATAGGATTTAAATGTGGAAAAGAGGACATAAATTAATTATCTAAATTGGTAAAGGATGTTTTTAGTTTACCCCATGAATGGGAATGATTTTATCCCATGTAATCAATTGAATGTATTCAATTGGGTATTATGGTCATTATTCAAATCAAATTTTAAGGTAGAATTATCATGATTGGGACAAGAAAGTACAAACATATATATATTTCGAAACACCGAATTCCCTTAAAATCATGGATTATGAAACTATAAATTAAATATGAATGATATGGATTATTTTGTGGACCATGTTTTGAAATTAGTGATTCTTATAACATGAATCATGTTTTTGTTTTTTTGGAAACATGTATTAGGGAATAATATGAAAAATTATGGTTAAGGGTTCTGAATGATTGAGATGTATACATATAAGGGATTAAGGATGATGAAAATTTTAAATTATGGATGATGAAAATTAAGGATGATGGAAATTAAGGATAATGAAAATTAAGGATGTATACATATAAGGGATTGAGATGTATCTTATTATGATGGTATGGTATAATTAAGGATGATGAAAATTTTAAATTTATTTATATTTTTTTTATAATGTTAGTGCATTAGAACACTTTTATTTTGTTTTTGTTATATGATACATTTATATTTGCCATGTGAAAATGTTTTTTTGTGTAATAATTATCATTAATTTTTTAGACATAATTTTAAATTTATGGATAACCATTATGGTTTTCATAACCCTATATTTTGAGGTAATCATGTGTTATTACAATCTTGGATAATATTTTTTATCATATATTTATTTACTATTCTATGTTATTTTTTAAGAGGATCACTATTTTTGGAACCCTACATGATCAAGGTAAATAAAATACTGTGGGATTTTACATAATAATTAATGTTTGAATTAAATTTTTAGTGAAAATATGAATTTATTGACGACATATTATGAATAATATTTTTAATAAAATCTTTATCATATAAAGAAGATTATTTGGGAAATTTATTTTTCTTATAAAATCGAAATAGTAATTGGTGTTATTCTGAGAAAACTATTAAAATTTATTTTTTAAGACAATGTGACCAAATATTTTTTATCTTTGGGTATAAATATTAGTATACAATTTTTTTGATGAAGGAAAGATATTTTTTGACTGATCTAGGTTGAACTTTGGGTGTTACTATTAAATTATGGGGATTAAATATTTATTTATCACATTACGGTTTATTATTTTTAGTGGGTTATCTCATTTTGTAATAATAATTTTATTTTTGGCTAATTTTTAATATATTTTAAACATATATTAAATATGTTGTGGATACTTTTATTGTATTTTAATTGATTATATTTATATTTGAATGAATAATTCATCTTGAGTAGTCATCATTTGACCAAAATGATATGATTTTTTTGGAGATTAATTAATGGATGAAACACTACATTTCATGTAAGTATGTTTCCTTATTTTCATATAATAATGATGAAATAAATTACTCTACTATTTGACAATTATCTATATATTTTAAAATATGTCCATTTAATTTTGTTATTATTTATACAAAATCCTTTTAAAACATCATAAATTTATTGTTTTCTGATGGTTATCATTAATGTGACCGTGTATTGTATCACTCAAAATATGAATTTGACAGTTATCTGTGCCTCCCACGACCATATTTTATTACATGTGAAAAATGTATGTATTATCTATTGTGACCATCATACTTCCCCTTATTTCATTTAGAGTTTAATTTTTATTATTTTTCCAATTTTATATTTTAGTAAAAGATATTTTTAAAATTTAAACACCAGTTATTGTGACAATGTTCAAAACTTCTGGGACTCAATTTTCCAATCTTTGGGTGGGGTGGATGTAATATCAGTGTATTTTATGAAATACACACTATGTTCAATACCATAAATGATATGATACATTTAGCTTAAATGAACAACTAAATATTATCATTTAAATTTTACTATTATTACATATAGTGTCGAATGGTGGGTATGAGAAAGATTAACTGAATTACGAAAATATCATTATGATATTATATATAATGAATTATTTGGTGGTTAATTTTTAAAAATGAAAACACGACACTGTGGAATATAAAATGAAATATTTTTTTGAAGAACTATTTAAATTTGACAAAGTGTGTTTAATACCAATTAAATAAATACATAACTCTTGTTGGATTATATTAAATTATTAAATCTAATAAATTAAATTCATTCTATGTGTTTTAAATACATCATATATAATGAATACATTTTAACGAATGAAAAAAATTAATCGTATTTTTGCATCATTTTGATGGAAACATGTTTTAAAACTAAATTTTGACACTATTATTAATTTTATAGTAGAAAATAAAATTCATATTTTAAATGGTAATATAGATATTTATTTCTTGAATTTTTTTCATTCGTTTGATAAGTTTCAATTTTTTGATGAATATGGAAAACTACATCATTTTAATTGAAAAATGTCATTTGATAAATATTATTTATAGTGCTAAAATATATTTTAAATTTTTTTTCATGTATAATTAGATATATAATACATATATTAATCCAATTTAGGTCATTGTAATGATTTTTAAATTTAATTTTGATACAAAAAAATTTCAAACATTTGACTATTTTTACTTTATGAACCCTCTATCATGCCCCATCTACATGATGAATTTTAAATTAGTTTTATAAATATCTATGTATTTAATTTTTCAAAATTAATTAAAATTTTTTATAATAATTTACAATTTTATAAAAAAGGTACCTTTTATTTTTAGACTATATGAATGGTAAACATACTAATTTTTATGACCTCAGTTATGGGTAAATTAGGTAATTATGGGTATAGATGATTATAAAATGGATTAGAAAATTAGTCTAACTCTTGAACTAATTATTATTTATGGGTTATTTTCATCAAAAAACATACTTAGTCCAGATTTCTGACATCATTATGAAACTTTTATGACATTATGCCCCATATGGTATTTTATTTTAGGAAAATCTAATATTATCAGAACAAAAAATATATCATTTTAATATATGGTCATTTATAAGCAATGTTAAACCATAAGTATTCAATTTAATGATAAAATATAGATATTAAACATGGTAATTTTTTATATTTTAGGAAATTAAATAAATTCCTTGAAGGAATTCCCAATAATGATGTTGTATTTATTAAATTAACAAAAAAATAAAATAATTGATATTAAAACTATTAAAATAAATAATATTTTTTATAATTAAGTAATTACATTTAATATATAGATTCTCAAGACATATTATGTTTGTATTAAATGAGGTGGTTCAATGATACCTTCTTGTTAGAACTGTTTTTAAAAAATCAATATAATGTATAGTTCCAAAATTTATAATAATGGAATTTTGAAATATATGATACATTATTGAATCATATAAAATATCAAAAAAATCTAAAATTAATCAAATATATTAATATAATGAATAAAATTTAATCAATGGTTCATTTATTGATTGTTTCATATTTTATGGTAACTATATTAACCTTAATTAAGTAAAAACACATGTTGTCTTGGTAAGAGTTAAAGAGGTTATGTATGGGTTAGAACCAAAAGTTAATTGTTAAAATTAGTCAAAACATTTCTATTTTTGATTGTATGAGTTTATTTATACCCATATTCATTTTATCTATAAAATAACACTTTTTTTGGAATCCAAATAGAATTGAAAATTGATTTTTATTAATTTGATAATTTGAGAGTTATAAAGGGAACCTCCTTCCTTAGATCATCAGACCACTTTTTCCTTTTAACTAAACCATAACTTATCAATTTAACTTAACCACATCATTACTCATATTTGGGATGTCTTGGTATTCATATAATTCAATCCATGTATCCTATAACATGAGATCTCAAGGATGTCTGATAAATAAGAGGTAATCATTTTGACCTCCTCATTCTTGTTCATTTCTTTTACTAATATGTTTTCAATTGTTGTTTCAATAAAAAATAATAATAACTCAAGTATAATATATATTATAATATATTATTATGATTAGAGGGTAATCATATTCAACCTTTTATCTGTAATTGAAAAAATTAAAGTGCCACACATGCGTACATATTACATACCATCTCTATGTTATGGAACATATTTTTCGTCCTCAAGATACTTCAATGGGTACAATAGAAAATTTAATATACTATCCAATTCTGTATTGTTTCACCATTAATGGAATGGTTCCATCGCTCATGAAAACATATGACTTTCCATCTTCATGATACGATCAGATTAATTTTTCTTGTTCATCATTAAATGATTATTATAAAAATGTATATAATTCATAAATAGGTTATATAACTGTAGTATCGTTATATACATGATTGAATAACATTATATGATTAGGAACTAAGACATTTCCAGAAAACAATGCATTGGAAAATGAAGTCGTTAACACACCAAACAAGGGTAATAATGATATAATATTAACAAAATGGCTGAAAAGATGATATTAGAAGACAATATATAATGCAATAAATATTCTCATATAAATTAAAAACAGTATTTATGAAATTATACCAGAGTTTAAATAATTTTCATCCAAAATGAAGTGAAATTTAATTGTTTCTCTTCTCACTTTAACATCAAAGAGATATATACCTATTCACTAATTATCCAATGTGTGTGATAAATATATAATTCCATTGGTTATATCATATCATCAACCTATATATCTTCATTTTGTTAAATATTTATTATATGATTATTAATTTTTTTTGGGAATATGATTCAACTAATTAAAATGTGTTAAGGGATTTCATAACTCATATTACATTTATTAGTTTAGTAAATATTCTATTTTATTATTTTAGTCTAGGAGTATGTCTGAAATGAATTTTGTTAATATTATGATATATTTACACTTGTTGTATTTTAATTTATAATTAATAAAAATAACTTATTCATTTTATTAATTCCCATATCAATAGCATGATATTTATAACATACTTCTACTCAAATTCACCTCATTGAGGAATATTTTAATATTATGGACCTAATTAATTTTCAGTAGTGTATATACTACCAATTTATTTATTGATGATCATCATTTATTGAAAAATTAATCATTATTAAATATCCATATTTATTTTATCATTTATATGAATATTATATAAACTATATACATTTATTATATTTTTTTTAAATTGAAATATATTTTATTAAATGTGAAAATAAAGTTAAACATGTATAAATTTCACAATGTAGATATTTGATGACAATGAACATTGTTTATAAATTAATTATATTTTACATCATATGAGGAATGATTTGGACTAAAAGGCAGAGGTGGGTCATGTATATAGATAGTCCCTCAAAGCATCAATAGTTTCATATGAAAAATTAGATGATCCAAAATTAAATAGGGGTTGACTAATATATGAAACCATCTTGTGAATGGTTTTGATGACAGTGGTTTATGTGCCCAATACAAGAAGTCAAATAGTTAGGAATTTATATCACTCCAAATTCAGTAATTATCCTTGGTACCTTTGCTGTTAAAAAATTTATTTTTTTACTTAGTTATTAGTTTTTTTATTAATTATCATGTGTGTTTAGTTATCCACCATTCCATTTTGAATATAATCATTAATTATTGATAGTTTCCACTATACATAACCCTAAAATGAAATTTTCATCTCACCCTTATTATGATTCATTTTCATAGGATATAAATATGTATTCTTATAATTAATTTCATTGATGAAAAAATATAATTTTGTTATATGTTATGTTTCATTATATATTCCAAATGTTAAATGGGTTTTATATTTGTATATAGTTTACCAAGACTACTAATCAATATATTACATCTGGTTGAGTTTTACTTATAATCATGTTAATTTAATAAATAAAGGTAATGAATCTTGGATTCATGTGTTAGTTTTGCAAAATATATCATACCATATGTGATTTATTTATACGCTTTTACCACCCATTAATAAAAACTAATTTTTAATAATCATTGTTTCAAGTAATTATTTGTGTTTATGGTGTATATTTTTTTCGGTATTTTTGGACTTTGTACTTTGTTAGTTATTCCATAAATAAAATATTTTTAATCATTATATAAAAATTATATATATTCATTAAATACATATTTCTATTAATTCAAAATATTAAATATGAAAAAATAAATGACAATGTTCAAGGAGATGATCGGTTGTAGGTATGCATGAATGTTGTTTCTATTTTTCAATAGATAGAATGAAATACATTATATAATATATAACCTTTATATAATTTATTTGTATCATAGATAGAATATATATCCTTTAATTATATTTTTACTAACAACCAAGACAACAAATGAAAGAAAATAATATTGAATAATTTTATGGAGGTTGTAGCCCACACATATGTAAGGGAAGATTATCATTTTCCTTAAGGATTGGAAAGTAAGAATTTATAAGTGATATTAAGATTAAATAAGTTTAATTAGAAAATTATATAATATATATAACATAAATATATATTTATATCAATATGTGAGAGGTGGTGACGGAAAAAAATTACTTCTGTTTGTGAGGTGATAATCCAACATACACATGATTAATGATTTCTTATCCCATTTGATGAAAGATGATATCGTAGTAGGATATATAATTAATAATATAACATATAATTATTGTCTAGATACTTATGTTGTTATATTGTGATGGTTGTAGAATATTTTAAAGAGGTTGATGAATATATTAAATGGAAGATCATGGTTAAGAAAAATATATCTTAATCGGAAAACCTCTTTGGGTTACAACAGATATAGTTATTATGAGGGTACCCAAAAATAACCAAGGACGGTATGTTCTTAGAGGTTAATTAAATATTATTTTCTATATAAAATCAATGAAACAAAAATGGTAATTTTGTCTGCACAAGAGAGGAAAGGATATGTCCTTTTATAAGTGGGTGAGGGAACCCCCATAGTAAATTAATAAAAGAATAAAAAATGATAATGTAATTCAGATAAAAATGCATGAAAATGGAAATATATTCAATGTAAGGATACAATAATTTATAAATATTACCATTAAATATGATTTATATAATTTAAATTATTTAACATACCCTTATATCATTAACCCCACCCCTGATAAACCCGTTTTAACCTTAATGAGGGTAGTTAATTTTCATTTTATTTACCCTTCAATGTGGCCTTAAAATAAAGTTCAAATTTTATAAATTGATAATTATTTTAATTTAAATGATGGAATCCATTTTAATAAATTTAATCAAAAAATGTGACATAATTTATTTTAAAATGAATCCCCAAGAGCCAATGGAATACAATTTTACCATAAAAACGTTTTTTATAAATATAAACAGTTTTATTTTAAAAATATATATTAAAATTGATTCGAATGATATAAATTGGATTAAGAATAATATAATTGAACTAATTTTACGTTATAGAACAACAATTAAATCTGTGACAACGTAAATTATTTCTGTGAAATGATACATTTTAATAAATCAATATTTTTTACAATTAATTTAAACATCACTCATTTTAGAAAATATTATGAAATTAACTTTACTGTATATTTATAATATTTATTTCAAAAAATATACTACATTTTTTCAAATAAAATTTCTAATGTTCCTGTTTTATAATATGTGTGAAAAATGTTGTGAAACTAATTTTTAGAAAAATATCATTCATAATTATAATACTATATTAATTAATATCCCCCTATTGAAAAAATATTAGATTAATTAGAAACAATTTTATTGATGATATAACATATAAATTCAATTTTAATCATTCACCAATGTGGAGGAACGTAATACTTCGGAAAAAAACTCATTATCTGTGTAAACATTTTTTTTTACAAAATATATCTTTTACTCATAAATGATATTTGTTTTATTTCGTAATCAATTGATAAAAAATTAAATAATTTATAAAATGAGTAAAAAATAAAATTTTCTTAATTTCTTTTTTCTCATTCATAAAATATGATTAATAGATATGTTATAATGATATGTAATTTTATGAGTCATTAAAACTAGGTGTCACGTGTAATGCATGTAAATAATGAAATTTAATTTACATGAAAGAAAACATCAATTGTCAGGGTGTTATAGTTGTCAAATGGATTAAATGTTTTTATGTTATTCTAGGAAATATTACCCTTTTATGATATTATTTATTAAACATATATAAATATATATTTTTTAACTTTTCATATGATTCAGGTTTTTTGTTATAGCCTCTATCATCCACTTTCACTTATAGATATTTTTAGATCACTCTTTATTATGTTTTCATTTTTGTAGGATACCATAAAGGTATCAATGAATGATTTCAGGGATATACTAGAAAAAATAATATAAATTCCACCATAAATGTAATGTTTTTTTTAAAAATTTTCTAAAGTAACATGAGAATCATATATTAATGTAACTAGTCATGAATAGTAAACTATTTGATCCTTTAATATGTGATCTATTTAATCTAGTTACAATTTAGTAAAATAATCATTGACTCCATGTTACAGGATTCGTGGAGTTATTTTTGTTATAATATATCACAATTATTGTTTATCATTATTGATAATTAGGATTTTTTTATTTTAAACTTTTATATTTTTCAATATGATATCTCAAATAATCTAATATAATCATTTAGACACCAATTACCCTTTAAAAACGATTTTTACAGTTTTTGATATGATATACTTTTAGTTAAAATAATAAATATATTTTACTAAAATAAATTTATAATATTGATTTCATTTTATTGATAAAATTCTAAAAAATTAATTATTAGGTATAAAAAATTAGAATATTCAAGTTAATTGTATGATATAATATTTATATTTATCACTAACATAATTCAATCAAGATATGATGGAATAATAAAATTTTTCATTTTAAAAAACAATATTTATTATTCTAACATAGGGTTTTTAAATAAATTATGTTATTTTGTTTAAAACTGGAATTTTAAAATTTTAAAATTTGAAATTGAATAAATGTAATTTATTTTTGTGTCAAAATTTCAAAATTATATTTTTTTATTTCTTTATATTTCCATACAAAAGATGATTCATAGGTGAAAAGTAAAAAAATTATATAAATATTTTAAATTTAATGAATACAATCTCATGCATGTGTGAATAAAAAATATATGTAAATTTACTAAAAAACATATAATTATTTAGTAATAGAATCCATTTAAAAAATATTATCAATATATATATATATATATATTTATTTTAGAACATAAGTTATATTTCATTCTAATAAAAAATTATTTTTATTCTGTTATGATAATTATGTATTTACAGGAATCAATTTAGTTTTTTCATAGATTTAATATAAAAAAAAAATTATTATAATCTAATAAATATAAGTTTAATCAAAAGTATTTATAATTATTTTCACAAATAAATTGAAAATTTAATTATTAGGCTTCAAACTAACTTTTTCCAAAAACATTGATTTATTATCTTCTGCTAAATTATATTAACAATAATTTTTATTATAATTATAAGTTGGTTTTTATAAAATGTTTTAAAAAATATTATTAATCGTATCAATAATTGGGAATATGTTATATTTCATTTTTAGTGACATATATTAGTTACCGAGATATAGTCTAAAATGAGGTAATGTTATTATATTAAGGGAAAATGACATTTAAAAACACAAACACATATATCTAAATTAGAATATGAGATTTATATTTACCTTCCATCATCTTTTCCCTATTAATTTTCAATTTCGTACTCACTTTCCATGAATATGATATTCCATTTACATTAATTAATACGTATTTACAAAAAAACCAACAATGTAAAATATAAAATGAAAAATCAAATAGCATTATGTACTATTCCATATTTCATTCTATAATTTTATAATCCATCATTATTAAACAACTAGACTCATGATAATTCTCTTATTCTTTTAAAACCATGAAGGCTTCCAAAAGGATATGTAATTTCTTATTTTTATATAATTACATCATGTCTTTAATTTTCATTTATATTATTCATCAATCCCTTATCAATTCATATTTAAACATTTAATAACATATAAATAAAATAGTTTTACACATATAGTGATTAAATTAAAAGATAACTTCAAAATGATACTCATTTGTTTATTATAACATGTTCTGGTTTGGGTCAGTTTAACCACCTATAAAAATGATATTATTAAATATTATCTTGAATTGTTATATAAGTCTAGTTAATGGTAATATATCTTATTAAAATGTAAATAATTTTTCCTTTGGTTAAATAAATTTAATAATAATATTTTTATCATTATTAATTTTTATCCTTTTATACAATAAAAAAATATGGAAACATGCTCATTATAATTTTCATCTTGAATAATCCCACCCAAAAATCCCAGGGAATGAAATTATAACATCATAACTCATTAAGGATATTCTATTATTGTACATTTACGATTTTGAAGATGATAAACACAAGAACATGGAGGGTTGAATGAAATTGTTATACCAAAATATACAACAAACAAATGAAATGAAAAACAACCTATGATCGATACTAACATAACAATTAAGTGATAACTGGATAATTGTATCATCCCTAGAATTATTAATAATATATATTTTATTAATAATCATGGTTATGAATTGAAATAAATATTAAACAATTATAAATATCTATACCAAATATGAAAATTTATTATATAATTAATTATAAATTTATTATACATTTCATAAAAATTTATATCACATTGCGATAAAATAATTATTTAATTAAAGGTTTAAATATGTTTTTTAAAAAATATTTTTATAGGAAATTTTATAAAATTATATTAATGTTAATTCTAAAAATACATATAAATATTAAATATTATGATCATCATAGAAATAAATTTAACAACTTATTGGAGAAGAATATTACATTTCATTTGAGGAACAAATAGATTTTAATAATAAAAAATTATTTTTTAATGAATTATATGATATTATTCAAATTGTAAACATTTATATTTTATAATTTCATAATCGAAAAATGAATGGGATTTTTGAATTCCAAATATAAAAATTATCATATGTGTATTTTTTCATATTTTTCTCAAATGGATTTTTGCAATGTTAGTATTAAAAATACTATTTTTAAAAATATTGTATCATATTTTAAATTATCAGGATATATGAATAATTTAAGAATCTATAAAACACTTGGATGCAAATAAATTAATAATGCAACAACATATATCAATTTAAAACATTATTTTTAAATTTTAAATGAAAATATTGATTTCATGAAACCTATGTATATATATTTTTGAAATAAAAAACCATTTTATTAAATTTCATATAATTGAGTCATTAGTTTGTGACATTCATGACCCTATCACTCCTTAGTGGACCATAAATGGCTAAAAGTGAATATAAGAATATAATAATGTTTTAATCCATCCTCCAATAGTATAAGGGTTGAGGACTAACACTTAGGGTCTAAAAAAATTAGTGGCAATCACTTTAATATTTATATATATGTATGAGATATAAGATGAAATGATATTGAAAAATATATAACAAATAATAGAATCCATTACTATCCATTATAATCCTAATATATTAATTTAATTTCAAATAATGTTAATAAAACAATATATATTTATATAATAATCTGTAGTAATGATGAATCCCACACAACTTATTAATATCTCATTGAGATAGAAATTTCTGGTTTAATCACCAACAATCCCTTGAAGACTATTATAAAATTTATATATATGTATGTAGAACAAAATATGAATACCCAGTAGGATCTTCCCCAAAACCTATCATTCAGAGTATGATTTAAGCCTACTAAATTCATGTAAATTATATAATTAAACCAACATATAAGCGAAATGTATAGACATATTTCTCATTCTCATCATGGATCAATCACAAATAAAAACAATAAAAGTATCCATATACTAACAAAAAAAATATTTATATATAATGTTACCCTACTACCACATTACCACTAAACTAACCCACTATCCCAAATGAATCACTTCTTGATTCTAACATTTTCTCATAATTCCTATTCTCGTATGATTAATAACATCATTAAAATCACAATATATAACCCATTAATATCAATGTATTGATATTAAAACCTAAATTCCATAAATCCAACAAATCTATATCATTCTAACATCTCTTAATTACTATGTCTCATATATGAATATAGACTATGGAATATTCTATATCCCATGTACCTCACACTACAATTCAATCCAATTACATGATGTTGATGAGTACATCTATAATATGTATAACAATTATAGTTGATATAAAAGTATATAATGTAACCTTGAGGTATAAAAAACCACACATACAATCACATCATACCCAAGATCCATCAAATCATTTATGAAAGCATATCATACGTTAGTACGTGACCACATCATCTATATGTATATATTAAAAATCTCCATAAATGAGAGATTGGGGTAGGGGGAGAAGTCACTGATATGTTCCCTTAACAATAATAAATTTTAGAGGAACCTATAAACCACTGTCAAAATAAGAATAATATGTCTCACTCATCTCAAGTGGTGGACTATTATAAACCAAAAAACATAATAATAAAGTAATCAAGAAACCAATCTATGGGAATATAACTACCATAGACTCAATCTAATTATATCATCCCACATGAGATCCCAACCACCATATATAGGACTATACTACTAAATATCAATAACATGAGAATCAATGTTCATTATTAACCTATTCATTTGATAATGTGTTAACTACTAAACATTCCACATTACTTCACGTCAAGCCAATAGACATATATATATTAGTTATCATGAATTTCATTATAATTACTATTCCAAATGAATCCTTATATTTATTTTATTAGTCTATATATCATTTAATTATAACAAATTCTCTAGGAATCATGCTAAGATTCTACCACCGTTTATGAACTTACTGGGCATATAGACAAACTACACTATATAGTTGAGAACAATGATAAATAATCATTTAGAAATTTGAAAGACAATAATATACCTCAATCCTATAAATAATGTGTAATACTAGCTCACAGTTCATACTGACCACCCCAGTATAATCCCGAACAACATATCATATAAAACATTCTATGCATCCACCACCATTATCATCCAAATCGATATTCCCAATAAATCATACATCTTTCTCACAAAATATTTATGCCAAAAATGGATGTCAATATATAATGTTCATTCAATAATTCATATATCATTTATTTAGGTTAGTAAATTACAATTATTATGACAAATGTTTCCTTATGGATTTTTCCATTCCTTTATGATTTGAAAATCACAATCACATTTAATTAATAATCCTTTTTTATCTACAAGAATATTTATATGAAACTGATTTTTATATGAAACTTTATATGAAAGTTATTCTTATATCTAAGCCTAATAGTTTATTTTGTAATTCATAATTGTTACGAAAATAAATTGGATCCATAATAAAACGTGAATTATTTATAACATTCCAATTAATCCATTTTTTCTATTTTGAATCAATGTATTTCTTAGATTTGGAACCACTCAAAAAAACCGATTCCAAAACCACACATTTCATAGAATCTCAATAAATCATAAAATCAGATTTTGAATTAGTGCATTTTTTATATTATAAATCACTCAGAAAAAATAATTCTAAATAAACAAATTTTATAGATTCTGAATCACTCAGAAAAACCTTTTCTGAATAACTGAATTTCTTAGATATTGTATCACTCAAAAAAAATTCCATTTTCCATGTATCTTAGATTACGATTCCAAATTTTTCCACAATTAAATTTTAACATTCTTCTTATATAATTTCAAAAATTTCATAACGTTTTCATATCATTCTTAATGTTTTTATAATTCCATAATGTTATTATTTTATATCTTTCTTGAATATTGTATAAGGTTACATTTTCATTACATTCTTAAAGATTCTACATTTCCTTGGTGTTATGTTTCCATAACATTCTCAAAGATAATATATTAACATGATGATTATTACATTCAATTTCATACATAAAATTTCAATGCCAATGTTATTATGATAGTTAATTTTCTATACTAAACAAAGCCATTTTTTCAATTACAATATAACGATTGTGTATTCCACCTATCTATGTTCCTCTATGATTTTTGGAAAATATTACCATTGGATGAAAATATGACCATTGGAGTTCTCGTATATAAATACCCAATGATCTGAACGTTTTAAATGTTAAGAACATTTCTAAGAACTGAATCTCTACAAGAGCTATGCCATATTTTCTTCATGAAAAATTCTTGAAGAGTTTTGTGGTGAACCTCTTGTTCCAATTTCTTAAATCATCAACAATAATTGATTGATTTTTGAGATTCCTATAGTTTTTATATTCATTCAAAGGCATCCAGGTTGAAAGAAGATATAGGTGTCGATTATTAGATTAATATAGGGCTTAAAAAGTTTCAGAAAACATAGGTGTCGATCACCTTACAGATTGAGGGCTAGATGGGATAACACAACATATTCTGATAAACATATCGAGGGCTTAACCTGGTGTGATTAAGACCGAAATTCATGAATTAATAAATCAAGGGTCCTTTATACAAGGTTTTCAGATACCATTATCTATTTGATAAAACAATTCATTGCACTTGTACTACATGATTAATTACATGTTCATTAAATTCCGCTGCATTTTTTTAATAATAGAATGTGTAACTTTCTTACACATTATCTACAGCATTAACTCGGATTAAATATTCTGTATATGTTAATATTGAATCTTATTTTAAGTATACATGTGTTCTTATATCAATATAATATTTTTGTAATCGGACCATAGGCCCTTCTGACCCCTTGGTCAAATATTGTATAGGATTTGTGATTATATTTGTTTATCTTTTTTAAATAATGCTTACATATTTTTAAAAATAAATTTTCTTAAACATACAATTCACCCCCTCTTGGTATTGAGTATCTACATATTATATTTTGTGGCTACAATAGGTATCCAAGGTTCAGTGAAAAATTATTTAGAAACTAATGTTGGACATGATGACGGTCCAATATTTATATAGGAATCAAGGAAATGGTTCATCTCCCAAGATTTATCCAATTGTTGAAAAAACATTGATAAGATCTAATGGTTGTGATTAGTCCCAAAAACGTTTATAGGTTCTAATCATTTGTGGTTTTAGTGAAATAAAATGGATTGAAGGAAAGTTGAATTGAATGATATTTCATAAAACAATATTGAAATACCAATATAATAAAAAAAATATTAGAATTAATATATTAGAAGATTTCAAATTCATTGTTCTATGAAGATTTGTTAGTTTTGGATAGTTTTTTATTAAAAAGTATAGGTTTTTAAAAGTTTTATTATAATTTTAAATCATTATTATGTTCAAATGTAAAGTCTCAGAAATTTCATGTAATATTTTATAATTATATGGGAATTTTACGAGTACCTGAAAATTGATAGTTCATGATTTCGAGGCCTAGTATGCATGGAATGAATTTCTAAATTTTTTTTGGTATATTCAGTAAACAAGTAATAAGGTTTTTGTAACTATTAAACTGGTGTTCAGAATTGAAATCTGAGGGGGCCGTTGAACTCGCAACATTGATTTTCTCTTAAGGAGACTATCACATCGACAATAGTTGGTCGAGGGTATAAGATAGTTTTTTAGTTTTTCATGGAAGAATAAAAATAAAATATTTAACATTTTATTTTTCTTTTGAAACCCCTCCTTTGGATTTATGTGGGTGGGGACCCCCCGAACTAGAATACCCCCATTTTGAAATCAATTGGCGGGGACCACCCAATACCCTCTTTAATGTGGGGAATTCCCTTGGAATCCTCCTATTTAATTGGGTCAACAGAATATGATTAATTTTTCCTTTAATTTGTTACAACATAATAAAATTAATTGTGCCATTTAATTATGCCAATGAAATACAATTAATTGGGCCATTGAATTGTGCCAATGATAATTGTGCCAATGTAAATTAAATTGATAAACCTATTTTAATTTGATGTTTCTTGATTTCCTTGTGGAGATCATTGGTGAAAGGGAGGATTGTGGAGAACTTGGGGGAAACTCATTCTCCAATGATGAACACCCTATCCAATGATGAACACACTTCAGAATCCAGAACGAGGACAACACATGAGCCTGACTTCAGAAGAGTGTTGCAAAAGCGATTATCGTTGTCACCCTCATCACCTTCATCACCTTCTTCTCATGACACCTCCATCGATAAATCAAGGTAGGGTTAGTTATTTTGAATATAAATTAACCGTTCTTGACGTTATTCATGATTCAAGAACAAATAATCCTCTTTTTATCATTCTAATGCAGAGTGTTCAGGCCAAATGAACATAGCCCAACCAATCTGTAAACTTTGTGGATTGTGGTGGTTTTAAATCAAGGGTGATGTCTTGTGAAGAGTACAGAAGTCGACTGAATGAAGAACGGCCCACTGGGGCGCGTTTGGGGACCCGAGGAACGTCGTCGGCTACCCGTACCGATGAGCAGCACTGGTTCAGCTCAGAAGTGGATGTCGTCCATCAGTCATACCGCAAAGACGGTGGTGGCGCAACCGTGCTGCCGGAGACATGTTGCGGACCGTCGGCTACTGCGGGGTGAGGGTGGCTGCCGACTGCGTGACGGAGGGGGTGGTTCATGTCTGCACTGCCTAGTGTGTAGGGGTCGTGGCACAAGGCCGCGGCTGAGAGGGAGGGGCGGATGGCTCGTTCCTTGCCACTGGTGGTGGCATAGTGCGTGATCGCACCGCACAATTGGGTTGGCTATCCGGCCAGCCAGGGAGCTGAGAGGGACCTCAGGTTCCGTGTTCTAGTAGTCAGTGCCACGTGGTGTCGGCCGGTCAGCTACCCAACACAAATGGCCCAGCTGTTCGGCGTACCCAAGAACGCTTCCCTCATGGGTGGCGGCTAGGGTGGACCCCACCACAAGGCCACCTAGCCACGGGCCAGCACAGGCCAGCGTGCTGCCCAGAGGGCCGCCTATCACGGCCACCCATCATAGGCCGCACCACGGGCCAAACCAGACACAGCGGGCCAAGTCAGACCCCGGTCCGGACCCGGGTCGGCCTAGGCGGGTCTGGTCGGGTCGGTCTGATCGGGTCAAACCGGACCTAGACCAGTTTCGACCCTTTTCGCACTTTCAGCTGTATCCTATGATATATGGATCTGTTTGATGAACCGTCGGGGGTGCCGGAATACTTGGATCGTGATGGTCCTTTTGGGATACCCCACTCTAGTTTTGGATAATGTTGAAGTATACTCAGGTTGGAACGAACACGAATACAATTGGGCCCTCAAGACTAAAAGGTCAACAATTTACAGACCGGATGACCGATTGACACACCAACTATTGCGTTGAGACTCCATTTACGTGGAGGTCCATTGGGATACTTCTTAGTGGGACTTCATGGTAGTTGGAGTGTAGAAAAATGGTTTGAGGATCAGATTCTCCTGGAGTTAAGTGAGATTTTTGAGGGAACCATGTAGTTGGTTGTAACATGTGAAAGGGATCATATGTGGTTCTGTGATTTGGGATCCTATGTGGGTCTATTCTTTGGGATCCTATGTGGGTTTGTAATTTGGGATTCTATGTGGGTCTATGATCGAGAGTCCCACTTGGAACGCTCTAGGAAATCTACGTGGGACTACTCTACGATCCTACGTGGGTCGACTGTATTAGGATCCTACATGGGTCTGATGATTTGGGATCTTACAAGGATCTACCTCCTAATATAGTATGATAATTTTTTTGTTACATATAATCATATTTAATACCATACCTTTGTTATACTTGGTGTGAGATGAGTCTTTTCCATTCTGGTAATCATCTGTGTGGCGTACCTTTGTGGTACTTACCTTCGTAGTGATACCGTTATGGCATTATTTAGTGTGGAATTACCTATGTGATACATACCTTTGTGGTGATACCTTCATGGTACTTACCCTCGTGGTGATACCGTTTTGGTAATTTTCTATTGGCATTATCTTTGAGGTACTTACCGTAGTGGTGATACATTTGTGGTATTCCTTCTTTTGTGGAACAATTGAGCTTTGGGATTTTGAGTTTGACCTTATGTTTCCCCATGAAAGAGATGTGTATACTTGATAACTTAGGTATATATAAGGGCATATACCTAAGTAGGGCTATCACTTGTTTCCATGCTTTGTGGTTTATCCTTTATGGGTTTTGTGAGACCATTGAGGGTCTTGGGTTCCCTACTGAGTATCATTATACTCACCCCTGCATGGGCTATGTCTCAGCCTTGTTGTGTTTGGTGCTAATGACGGACATAGCTGACTGAGGATGAGGTTACCATTATTGGAGGTAGCTCGAATGGTGGACCGTAGAAGATGTGTACTTTAGAGAATACCATTCGAGAGATGTACCTAACCTTCAGATAGGATCCTTGGAGGGTGTTCACAAGATCTGTTTTATGACAACCCTGCTTTTTATTAAAACTTAAACATGCTTTATTACATAAAACATAACTTGATATAACAAAGAATATCGAGAGGTTTAGTGTCTTTGATGCTTAGGATCATTACCTAAAAACATGAAACATTAAATACAACATCTCTATTGAAAACTTTATCTACATGAACACTACATTCCCTATTACTTAGCATTGTATGGGATAACCTGAGGACATTCATAAGAAAAGGGTGAGCTATAAAGCCCAGTAAGGGAGTACACATGGAATAACATGAGGAGTACAATACATGTTAGGAAATAGGAATGTCAATAGGGAATAAGATAAACATGAACATAAAGTCATGATAATGCATGATAATTATAACATGGAATTGTGGCAACAACACTTAACATTGAATTAGCATGAGCCAAGGCTCATTGCACATGGAGAATGAGAAAACCCTCATTGCACATGAATCACAAGTAAACCCTCGTTGCACTTGAATTAGCATGATTCAACACTCATTGCACATGACTTATCATGATACAATAATTTACCCAATTCATTGGAGTGCTATAAGGGCGCACCCTTCTTAAACATTTCATTTCATGCACAAGTGTGCCACATGGATCATAAAACATGGATTCATAATACTTAATCATTTATTCCATGATAAAGGAATGTGTAATTCTTACATGAAACATTATAATCAATAAGTAAATGTGAATAATGTTGAATACCCTTTATGGAGAAATGGGCATGGTATCCACTACAAAATGACATTGGCATAGAAAATCGGTGCGATTTCGGCAGCATAACGGCGTGACATAAGAATTCATAAAAAATGGTTGATGAGAGAGAATGTGGGTTCTCATCATATTTACATGTAATGTAAATTAAGGAGGTCATATAGATACATGTCCCAACAATTGAAATGGAATTTAGATTCATGATACAAAAGTATTGCTTGAGTGTAAAAGAAGAGAGAGAAGTTCCTTTCAGAATTTCGGCATAGTAACGGGTGTACATGGGAGGCATTTAATGAGATAGAAAGGGGTCTCCCATCATTCAAACAATAATAGGGAAGTATTTTGGAGGTGTGAAACCATACCCCAACATTCATAATTTAAATTAAAATGGCAATACAACTTAATGAAAATTGACAAAATTGAGGAAGGAAGAAAAAACCCTTACTTGGATGTGTGCTTCCAAAGGCTAGAAAGAGGCTTGTGAGAGGATTCTTGGGAGCTTGGGGTACCTTGGAAGGATTCTAGAGAGAGTAGGTCAGAGTTTGGATGAACTCCAAATGATTTTAGTGAAGAGGAAGTGGGAGTTTTGGTGGGTTTATTTAGAAAAGGTGATAGAATTATTTATTATTTAGGATTGGGACCCCTTATATTAAACTAATCCAAACCCCAAACAATCCCATGTTTTTTGCCCATGATTTCAGGAAAATTAAAGAGGAAAACAATATTTTACAAGTCCATGTTCCGTAATTATTAAAATATTAGGGTTGCTTATGTGGAGGTGAGTCACAATCCCATGGAAAGTAATTTAAAAAGGAAAAGTGTTGAATATGTCTTGAGGGGTTCATTAATGCCTTAAAAAGTAAGTCAAACAAACCCAAAATCACATTATTTTAATTATAAAACATATGTTGGACGAACATAAGGATTATGGTATTTTATTACATCACCATTGGGTCATTATGATGTCATAAAACACATTATATATTTAAAAGGTATTTAATTTTTACCCAAAAATTTGACTGTCTCAAAAAATTATAAAAAATTCACCATTGGATAATTTCGACGTCCTGATTCCAGAAATGACATTTATTTTATCTAAAAAAATTTCTAAATATGTTAATTGTCAATTTTAAAATAAAAACCGACATTTAGCGAAAATTCGCGGGTTTTGACAAAAATGGATTTCAAACCTTAATAAAAATATTTAATTGCATTCATAAAATTATAAGATCATTTATATTTAATAAAATATTAATTTAATAATAATATTATTATTTTACTAAAATATTATTTAATTCAAAAATCTCTTTATTTAATAAAATTGATATCTTAATTAAATAATAACTAAAAAACACTATTTGTACTTTTAAAAACTATTTACAATGTATCAAAAATGACTAAAAATTATATTCATTATTATATAAAAAAATAATGTACATAAAAATAGTACTACTTATATAAGGACACGACCTTAAACATTACATAATATTGAATTAAATGAATAATTTACATTGAGGATCTTTTCAGGTTTAGTGTTTTAGAGAATTAGGACATAACTATCACATCTCAAAATATTACAAAGTAGGCACTTCTACCCAGAATCCACATTTTTTTTTAAAATAAAAACTCTTGAAAAAAAATTCATGTCTAATTCTAGGTTAAAGAGAGCAAGGATTTTCCTTGATCCCATCCTTAACCCTATTCATCTTTATGTCTTGTGAAAAACATTTCAAAACTTGGGATGAGCATAAAAGGCTCAGTAAGGGTTATAAAACAGTGAATGAAAACATTTTTTCATAAATACATACAAAACATGGACTCTTTCACTTACCTCATGAAATCATAAGATTTATGAATGACACATAGAAATCATAAATCATAAAGGTAACTTGCGGTATCCATACCATACTTACATTGTAGCTTATCACAGCTATATAAGGAGTTACTTTGGAATACCAATCACAGTATATTCTTTAAATCTCTTAGGAGAAACATTCACTTTTACCTCCGTCACGTTACCCAATGCATTGGAGAGCTATCTCGGGCTCACCCTCCCTAGGTTTATCACGGAACAACCCATATACGTAAATAATGCCCAAGAACCATAACATAATCATAACAGATAAAAAAAGCATAAAGGAAAGATAACATTCCACATAAAATATCATTTCAAGATAATGAAATAATAAATCTATTCTCAAAATCATTTTCAATTCCAAAATACGTAAAAAAAAGTGTATTGGGAATTTATTGTTCCTTTTATAAACATTACGGCTTGTTTAGGAAGTCAAAGATCAAATAATACTCGTGGTGGCAGAAAGGTCGTTGTCACCTCTTACGTTAAAGAAACATTACATTTTGTCATTTAGTAATATGATTTGTATAAAAAGATTCCCTTTGAATAAAATGATAAGTCAAAGGGGTTTATACACCATAAAAAATAACGTCGTGTATAAGAAATGGCTCAATGAAAGGAGATTGAGACGAAGTCCCTTACCCCGTGTCTGGCTTGACCCGTTCGTTCTTTAATCTCATGAATAATATACTAAAGTTAATTTAAACTTGCTTAGGAACATTTTTCAAGTTTATTATTCCTTTTATATCACTTATTACCATGTTATAATCATTATAAAATCATTTAAGTTAATAATGTTTATTTTGTCGATATTTGGTACTTGAGTCAAAAATGGACTTCTTATAATTAGATGTTGTTCACGTGGTAAAAGGTTCATTATATCCATAATGATATTCATTATTTGTGTATCATATATATCATATATATCAAGCATGAACATGTATTTATAATAGTACATAACAAATTGAGGTACGAAATGAGAGGCACCGTTCATGGAGACGGTAAGCCGTACGTACGCATGAACGCTACTTTCATTTCTATTTATTATTTTAATGGAATTAAAAAATAATGATAAATAGGTATATTATAATTCCATTATAATATCATATAAAATATCATTAACTCTATCCTTTATACATTCCACATAGGGCATTAACGAGTCACATCACTTTGAGGGGGCGGTAGTCTGCACTTCCTCAAATAAGATTATCGTATTTACCCACCATGGAAACCATAAAGGATTGATATAATTGGGAATTATATAATCATAATGAAATAATAAAATTAATATATATCATATATAAATAAATTTCCATCATAATGGGCACCATGAGAGGCGGTAATATGTAATTGAACAATCATCATTTCATGAGGTGTTAGTTTGCCATCCACAGAAACATTATGTTCTTCATCCATTAGATGGAGGTGTTTGTAAGTGTAGTTTGAATCATTATAATAACAACATCCTAGTATATCGAGGATACTGGTGTTGTTACAAAATAAAAGATATAAAAAGAGTTTAGGGGTTGGAGAAGCAAAATAAACGAAAACAATTTATGAGAAATTGTTACCATTAATTTAGGCAACTTCCTTTGGTTTAAACCAAAAGGATTTATTATGTGCCTTATGACTAAGGTAAGGCTTCTAGGAGGAGGATAGGGATCTAGGGAGATTAATTGGGTAGAGTTTGGATGAGCCAAATGGCTTGAGAGGTGTGAATAATTTCATAGAAGTGGTCTCTTTTTATAAGGGAGAGGAGGGACACTTTAGGAAAGAGTGAAAATATTATTTTATAATATAATGATATTCGGTTTCTAATGGTCCAAAAATAATTATGGTCGAAGATAAGATGACTCATAACCGAAATAAAATAATCCAATCATAATTGGACTTGTTTTGGATAATATTTTAATCATTATAATCTTATTTATTTTAATCATTTATTAATGAGGTAAATACTGCATCATTATTGTGTCGTAAATAATTTAATTTATGTGATATCTAAAAATTATAAAAAAATACCATGATGTAGGAAATCTTTTTATCTTTCCAGTGAATATTTATAGTCTAACATATAGTTTATATAACCCCTCCTAAAAATTAATTTATAAAAAGATATTTGCTTTTGTCATTTTTGCCTTTTCTTTAAGTTAATTTTTCTAAATTGTCATTATCACACCCAAGTGGCTTAAAGGGGTCCCAAAATCGACCCAAAGATGCTAATAGTCGTAAATGACTCAACCAATAATATTTGGACAATTGTTAAGAAAATTTTGAATGATTATAATATTATTTTGACATTGAATTACCCTATTTACCTTTAATCGCAGTAAATAAAAGTCAAAAGTTACTATTCACCAAAAATTATTTTCATCTTATTGAACCACATTTTAATTCATGATAATAAACATGTATGTTGGATTTTTGAAGTTCAATTCATAGAAGTGGAAAAATTCCATTTAAATGAAAAAGTCAGTTTTTTAACTACCACTAAGTGGTGTCATTATTCATCAAAAATTGATGTTTCTCAGAAAAGTACCAAAAATTCAGCCTATGCTATATTTGATATTCTGAATTCAGAAATGATGCCTATTTTTCCATATTAAAAACATAGAAGTGGCATTATTTAATTTAAAAAATAATTTCCACTGTTAAAACGAATAGCGTGTATTTAAGAAACAATAACTATCAAAAGATTGATACTTGTTTATGTCTAATTTCAAAGTGACATTAAATCCAATGACCAAAATTGGATTAAATAGTAAAAATATATTGTAATTCAACTTTAAAACCAATTAAAAAGATAATCTAACCAAATAAATAAATTATATTAAAAAGCACTTTTGAATTAAAATACAATATTTTTCACTATTCATTAAAAAATGAACTTTATCAGAAAAATACCAAATATTTACCGAAAGTAAAATTTTATGTCCCCATTCTAAAGAAGGATTTTATTTGTTCAATTATAATGTATTAAAGTAACCAAAAATATATTTAAAGAGGGTTTTCCATTAAAAGGCGATAAATCAGCCTTTCATTGTAAATTACGCTTACAATTAGATTCATTCACTTTTTATGCCTCTAACTTTTATTGGATAAATATAAATACATGTATAATCATACTGTAGTTAGTTTTTTTCATTCCCACCAATACAATGGCTAAGAGTTAACTATCATTTAAAATAATAATATTATATTATTAGTGTGTAACGTAAGATTCCAAAGAAACCCGTTGTTGGGTAATGGGTACGCTATCGAACATAACAACCCCTTTAAGCTAAAATTAATATTTAATTAAAAAATATTAATAAATATGAAAATACCTTATTCTTCATTTATCTGGGATGTTACATCCTTCCACCATTTTGGAAATTGTGTCCTCACAATTTTTATCCACTTATCAAAATAAGTGGGGGTATTTTTCCCTCATAGCATTTTCAGATTCCCATGTTGCCTCTTCAACCATACGGTTTTTCCACAAACCTTTACCTGATGAATTACCTTATTCCGCAACACCTTCTCTCTATGTTCTAGAATCTGGACTGGTAGTTCTTCATAAGAGAGATTCTCTTCCAACTGAACTACATCTGGGCTCAAAACATGAGATGGATCTGGCATATACTTTCTCAACATCGAAACAAGAAAAACATTGTGTACCTGGGATAAACATGGAGGTAAAGCTACTCTGTACACTACTGATCCATCTTTCTCCAGAATTTCATAAGGTCCAATGAACCTCAGACTCAACTTTCCCTTCCCACCAAAACACATCGCACTTTTCCAAGGAGAAACATTTAGAAAGACATGGTCACCTACCTCAAAATAAAGATCATTCCTCTGGTTATCCGCATAACTTTTCTTTCTGCTCTGAGATGTTGTCATGTGCTTCTGAATCAACTGAACTTTCTCTGCCATCTCTTCTACCAATTCTGGTCCCATCATCTTTCTTTCACCTACTTCATCCCAAAAAGATGGAGTTCGACAACGCTTTCCATACAATGCCTCAAATGGAGCCATCTGTATACTGGAATGAAAACTGTTATTATAAGAAAATTCAACAAATGAAAGATGTTGGTTCCAACTACCCTAGTAGTCCATCGAGCAAGCACGTAACATATCCTCTAAGGTCGGAATTGTTCATTCTGACTGCCCATCTGATTGAGGATGAAAAGATGTTCTAAAGATTAATTCATTACCCAATGACTTCTGAAGGCCTTTCCAAAAGATAGAAGAGAACCTGGGATCACGATCAGATATAATGGAGAGGGGAACTCCATGCAAACTGACTATCTCTTTAACATACAACCGAGCAAGTTGATCTAGAGGCAAAGTATCTCTAATAGGAAGGAAATGAGAAGATTTAGTCAATCGGTCAACTATAACACAAATTGCATTATTTGCTCGAGATGTCTTTGGTAATCCCACAACAAAGTCCATGGATATATTTTCCCATTTTTATTCTGGCACCGATAAAGGCTGAAGCATTCCTTTTGGTAACTGTCACTCTGCTTTAACCTGCTGACAAGTCAAACACTTCATAGATAAATCTGCAATATCTCTTTTTATTCCATCCCACCAGTAATATTCCCAAAGATCTCTATACATCTTAGTACTCCCAGGATGAACGGAAATCTGAAAACTATGAGCTTCACATAACAACTCATTCTTCAAATTTGAATCACAAGGAACACATAATCTCTTTCCAAAACTCAAAACACAATTATTATCAATGTTAGATTCAGGAAACTTACCCTTCTGATCCAACTCTACCTTTTTCTTCAACTCACTGTCTTCCTTCTGTGCTTTCTTTATTCTGACTGATAGAGATGATCTCACTGACACCTAAAACAAAACAGAAGAATTTCCTCCACCAACAACTTCTATGCCAAATTTCATCAAATCAAAAACCAAAGGATCTTGTTCCAAACGTAGCATGGCTAATGAGACATTACTTTTCCGACTCAAAGCATCAGCCACTTTATTTGCTTTTCCCGGATGGTAATGGATCGTACAATCATAATCCTTGATTAAATCCAACCATCTCCACTTTATCATGTTCAATTCTTTCTATGTGAATATATACTTCAAACATTTGTGATCTGTATATATTTCACATTTCACTCTATACAAATAATTTCACTAAATTTTTAAAGCAAAAACAACAGCAGCTAATTCTAAATCATGTGTAGGGTAATTTAACTCATGTGGTTTCAACTGACGTGAAGCATAGGAAATTACCTGATCATTTTGCATTAGGACTCACCCCAATCCTTTCAACGAAGCATCACTATAGATAAAATACTCACCATTTCTTGAAGGCAGTGCCAAAACTAGAGCATTCACCAATGTCCTTTTCAATTCCTGAAAACAATCACCACATTCATTTGTCCAGATGAACTTAACACCTTTTCGAGTTAACTAAGTCATTGGACTAGATAACCGTGAAAAGTTTTCAGCAAACCATCGGTAATAACCTTCCAAACCAAGAAAACTACGAATCTCGGTTATATTTGTGGGTCTTGGCCATTCTTCAACAACTTTTGTTTTTGCAGGATCAACAATTATTCCATTTTTTGAAACAATGTGACCAAGGAAAGAAATTTTTTGTAACCAAAACTCACACTTGCTGAATTTTCAATAAATTTTCTTGTCTTTCAAGGTTTTTAAGACAACCCATAAAAGACTTTCATGTTCCTATTTACTTTTTTAATAATCCAAAATATCATCAATGATCACAACCACAAACTTATCCAAGAACTCACGGAAAATTCTATTAATAAGATCCATGAATACAGCAGGTGCATTGGTTAAACCAAAAGGCATAACTACAAATTCATAATGGCTATATCTCGTACGAAAAGCGGTCATCAGAACATCGGCTTGTTTTACTTTCAACTGATGGTACCCCGACCTCAAGTCAATCATCGAAAAATAATGAGCTCCCTGGAGCTGATCAAACAAATCATCGATATGAGGCAAAGGATACTTATTCTTAACAGTGATGTTATTCAATTCTCTATAATCAATGCAAAGTCTCATTGAACCATCTTTCTTTTTAACAAACAAGACAGGATCACCCCAGGGTGATGTGCTAGGTCGAGTGAAACCTTTATCTAATAACTTATGCAATTGCTTCTTTAACTCTAAAAGTTCAATTTGAGCCATTCGATAAGGGGGTTTTGAAATTGGATTAGCATCAAGAACTAAGTAAACAGTAAATTTAACTTCCCAATCAGGTATATTTCTAGGGAACTCATTAGGAAAAACATCAGGATACTCATTTACCACTGGCACATCATTAATTTGAACAGTTCCCTTGTTTTCAACAATATGTGCAAGGTAACATTCATTTCCATCTTTTACCAGTTTTTTGACTTCCTGATATGTTATCAAAAGCAAGGGTTCATTCTTGTACACAAACTGAAGATCATTCTAAAAAAACCTCTTTATCTCTGTAGTCAATCTTAGCATGATAAACAGAAAGCTAATCCATGCCCAATATAACATCAAACTCTACTAGAGGCAAAACAATAGGGTTTGCAGGTAGATTCTTTCCACACACAAGGACATGAATGTTCCTATGTTTTCTATTTGTCTCAACATTTCCTTTGGGTGTTTTTTTCCAAAAGTTCAGTATTCATATCATGAGATGGAATTCCCAATTTACTAGAAAACTTTTCAGAAATGAAAGAGTGTGTAGACCCTGAGTCAAACAACACATTGGCATAATCTGAAAAATAAACAATGTACCTGATACAACTTCATCTGATGGCCCAATATCTGCTGAAGTAGTTGCAAAGGATTTTTCCGCCACTTTCTGCTTGTAGTCTTGCTACTTTCCTTCGGTAGAGTACCTTGTTGGACACCCATTTGCATAATGACCCATTTCATTGCACTTAAAACATTTTACTAACGGCAAATCAGATTATGTCTAACCATTACCCTAATCTTTTTCAGTGCAATTACAAGCCTTATGTCCCATTTTACCACATCGGTAGCACTTACCAGAATTCAAAAGACCTTCCCCAGCATGCTTTTTACAACAATTTTCATAAACTGTAAACTTAATCTTCTTAACATCAGTCTTTTTTGAAGGGTTATTTCCTTTCGCCTGCCACCTCAACCTCTTATTTTGTTGTTTGTCAAAGAATACTTGATCATCGGAAAACTCCATTTCCACCTTCTCCGCACAACAAAAAAGTATTTCATAACTTTTGAAATCACGAGAAGCTAAAGACCTTTGATACATTGGATTTAATCCTGAGAAAAACGGTTGATTTTACTATCAAGATCTCGTATGAAGTTTGGAGCATACCTTGCCAGTCGAGTGAATTTTTCTTCATAAGCTGCCACTGAGTCATCCTCCTTCCTCAATTCGAGGAATTTTTTTCCATCCTAAGATGAAACACCTTAGGAAAATATTTCTCTAGAAACATACCTTTGAATTCATTCCAATTAAGAGCATCAATCTCCACACTATCCGTGATATTTTTCACCATCGACCACCACTGATCAGCTTCACCTTCAAAACGGTAAACAGCGAGACTAGCCTTTTGATGTTCTAAACAACCCATGACATCAAAAATATTTTCTAGTGCTTTAATACACCCTTCAGCTAGCACCGGATCAGATGATCCTCTGAATGATGGGGGATGTTGCCTCATGAAATGCTCCACTACTGAAGTATTCCCCTGTGGTTGATTTGGAGGATCTCGTACATGGATACCACCACCATTTATAGCCTGAGTCAACTGTGCCATCACTGCAACAAACTGTTCAGTTCCGATTCCGACCATCTCAGGTTGTTGATTTGGAAGGTTGTCTTCCTCCTGATGTTGTCCCAACATACCATCCCAGTTTCCTCTGCAGAAAACCATTCTAAACAAAGAAATATCTTAGGTGAAGCAACATGGTAATCTGGGAATTCTATATGATGTCAATATTAACATAAATTACTTTATGGATATTAATTTAACAATATCCTAACTCCTAAAGTAATCTAAACCAACCTCTGATACCAACTATAAGGACCTGACCTTAAACATTACATAATATTGAATTAAAAAAATAATTCACATTGAGGATCTTTTCAGGTTTAGAGTTTTAGGGAATTAGGACATAACTATCACATCTCAAAATATTACAAAGTAGGAACTTCTGCCCAGAATCCACTTTTTTTATAAAATAAAAACACATGAAAAAAAATTCATGTCTAATTCCATGTTAAAGAGAGCATGGCTTTTCCTTGATCCCATCCTTGACCCTATTCATCTTTATGTCCTGTGAAAAACATTTCAAAACTTGGGATGAGCATAAAAGGCTCAGTAAGGGTTATAAAATAGTGAAAGAAAACATTTGTTCATAAATACATACAAAACATGGACACTTTTACTTACCTCATGAAATCATAAGATTTATGAAAGACACATTGAAATCATAAATCATAAAGGTAACATGCGGCATCCATATCATACTTACATTGTAGATTATCACAGCTACAAAGGGAGTTACTATGGAATACCCGTCACAGTATATTAACTAAATCTCTTAGGAGAAACATTCTCGTTTACCTCCATCACGTTACCCAAGGCATTGGAGAGCTATCTCGGGCTCACCCGCCCTAGGTTTATCACGGAACCACCCGTATACGTAAATAATGACCAAGAACCATAACATAATCATAACAGATAACAAATGCATAATGGAAAGATAACAGTCCACATAAAATATCATTTCAAGATATTGAAATAATAAATCCATTCTCAAAATCATTTTCAATACAAAAATATGTAAAAACTGTATTGGGTATTTATTTTTCCTTTTATAAACATTCCGTCTTGTTTAGGAAGCCAAAGATCAAATAATACTCGCGGGGGGCGGAAAGGTCGTTGTCACCGCTTACGTTAAAGAAAAATTCCTTTTTGTCGTTCAGTAAAAGTAATCGTATAAAAATATTCCCTTTGAATAAAATGAAAATTCAAAGGGGTTTATACACTGTAAAAAAAATGAAGTCGTGTATAAGAAATGCCTCAATAAAAGGAGATTGAGAAGAAGTCTCTTACCTCGTGTCCAACTTGACCCGTTCGTTCTTTAATCTCCTGAATAATAAACTAAAGTTAATTTCTACTTGCTTATGAACCTTTTTCAAGTTTACTATTCCTTTTATATCACTTATTACAATTTTATAATGATTATGTAATCATTTATGTTAATAACAGTCATTTTGTCGATATTTGGTACTTGAGTTAAAATTAGACTTCTTATAATTACATTTTGTTGAAGTGGTAAAAGGTTCATTATATCCAGAATGATATTCATGATTTGGGTATCATATATATCATATATATCCAGCATGTACATGTATTTATAATAGTACATAACATTTGGAGGTACAAAATGAAATGCACCGTTCATGGAGACGGTAAGCCGTACGTACGCATGAATGCTACTTTAATTTCTATTTCTTGTTTTAATGGAATTAAAACATAATGATAAATAGGTATATTGTAATTTCAGTATAATATCATATACATTATCATTAACTCTATCCTTTATACATACCACATAGGGCATTAACGAGTCACATCACTTTGAAGTGGCGGTAGTCCGCATTTCCTCAAATGAGATTATCGTATTTACCCACCATGGAAACCATAAAGGGTTGAGATAATTGGGAAGTACAGAAGCATAAAGAAATCATAAACATAATATATATCATTTATAAATACAGTTCCATCATAATGGCCACCATGAGAGGTGGTAAGATGTAATTGAACAATCATTGTTTCGTGAGGCGTTAGTTTGCCATCCACAGAAACATTATGTTCTTCATCCATTAGATTGAGGTGTGTGTAAGTGTAGTTCAAATCCTTATAATAACAACATCCTAGTATATCTAGGATATTGGTGTTGTTACAAAATAAAAGAAATAAAAAGTGTTTAGGGGTTTGAGAAGCAAAATAAATGAAAACAATTTAAGAGATATTGTTACCTTTAATTTTGGAAACTTCCTTTGGTTTAAACCAAAAGGACTTCTTAAGTTCCTTCTGCCTAAGTTAAGGCCTCTAGGAGGAGGATAGGGATGTAGGGAGCTTAATTGGGAAGAGTTTGGACGATCCAAATGGCTTGACATGTGTGAAGAATTGCATAGAAATGGTCTTTTTTTATAAGGGAGAGGAGGGACTCTTTAGGAAAAAGTGAAAATATTATTTAATAATATAATGATATTCGGTTTGTAATGGCCCAAAAATCATTATGGTCGAAGATAAGATGACTTATAACCGAAATAAAATCATCCAATCATAATTTTACTTGTTTTGGATAATATTTAAATCCTTATAATCTTATTTATTTTAATCATTTATTAATGAGGTAAATACTGCATCATTATTGTGTCATAAATAATTTAATTTATTTGATGTCTAAAAATTATAAACAAAATACCATAATGTAGGAAATGTATTTATCTTTCCAATTAATATTTATAGTTGAACAGATAATTTATATAACCCCTTCTAAAAATTAATTTAGTAAAAAATATTTTCTTTTGTTATTTTTTGTCTTTTCTTTAAGTTAATTATTCTAAATTGTCATTACCACATCCAAGCGGCTTAAAGGGGTCCCCAAATCGACCCAAAGATGCTAATGGTCGTAAATGACTCAACCAATAATATTTGGACAAGTGTTAAAGTAATTTTGAATTATTATAATATTCTTTTAACATTGAATTACCCAATTTACCTTTAATCGCGGTAAATAAAAGTCAAAAGTTACTATTCACCAAAAATTATTTTCATCTTATTGAACCACATTTTACTTCTTGATAACAACCATGTATGTCGGATTTTTGAAATTCAATTCACAGAAGTGGTAAAATTCCATTTAAATGAAAAATTTAGTTTTTTAACTACCACTAAGTGGTGTCACTATTCATCAAATATTTAAGTTTTTCAGAAAAATACCAAAAATTCAGCCTAAACTATATTTGATATTCCGAATTCAGAAATGATGTCTATTTTTTCATATTCAAAACATAGAAGTGGCATTAATTAATTTAAAAACTAATTCCGGCTGTTAAAACGAATACCGTGTTTTTAAGAAACAATAACTATCAAAAGATTGATACTTGTTTATGTCTAATTTCAAAGTGAAATTAAATCCAATGACCAACATCAGATGAAATAGTAAAAATATACTTTAATTCCACTTTAAATCCAATTGAAAAGATAATCTAACCATATAAATAAATTATATTAAAAAGCACTTTTGAATTAAACTACAATATTTTTCCCTATTCATTAAAAAATGAACTTTATCAGAAAAATACCAAATATTTACCCAAAGTAAAATTTGATGTCCCCATTCTAAAGAAGGATTTTATTTGGGTAATTATAATGTATTAAAGTAACCAAAACAATATTTAAAGAGGGTTCGCCAATAAAAGGCGATAAATCGGCCTTTTAATGTAAATTACGCTTAAAATTTGATTCATTCACTTGTTATGCCTCTAACTTTTATTGGATAAATATAAATACATGTATAATGATATTATAGTTAGTTTTGTTCATTCCCACCAATACAACGTCTAGGAGTTAACTACCATTTAAAATATTAATATTATATTATCAGTGTGTAACGTAAGATTCCAAAGAAACCCTTTGTTGCGTATTGGGTACGCTATCGAACATACAAACCCATTTAAGCTAAAATTAATATTTAATTAAAAAATATTAAAAAATATGAAAATATCCTATTATTCATTTACCTGGGATGTTACATCTTATTTGTCACATAACCCCCTAAAATATCCGCATAAGACCTAAGGGTAAGGTGTGCGATGGTGACAGACTCTTGGGGTGGCTCGAATAACATCGCTCGAGTGGTAATTTCAATCAACTTCCACTTTTCCCGTAGACGGTCACGTTGGTTCTTGACATAATGAAGCTTAGCTAGGGCTTGGTCAAGTGCGAAGCCCAAGGATGCCACCTCTTTTCCGAGCTTCGACAAATGGGCCTCGTATGGGGAATTCTAATAGATGAGGCAATCACTTCCTCTGTCTGAGTAAAATTGTGTTCGTTAAAGACTTATATTTATACTAATCATGTGATCACTGTTCAACGACTATAAAAGTAATGGTCACAACTCTTATCATAAAACCAAAGAATTTAACATCTTATAAAAACATTATTCAAAAAGAGACATTTAACTGGATCAAGAGGGATTTTCCATTAATGAATCTTTGGTTCGTTACAATATTCCCCCCTTAAGAAATTTTGCCCTCAAAATTTTCCTTTTCCCACACTAAAACAAATGCGGGTAACTCAGCTTCCTTATATCCTCTGATTCCCATGTTGCTTCTTCAAACGTGTGGTTTCTCCACAACACCTTGACGTGGGGAATTATCTTATTTCGTAGAACGTTTTCTCTACGATCTAAGATCTTCACTGGTTGCTCCTCATAAGAAATATCATCTTCCAATTGTACCACCTCAGAAGAGAGTACACGTGAAGGGTCTGGTATGTACTTCATTAAGAGGGATACATGAAAGACATCATGCACCTTGGCCATAATAGGTGGAAGTGCTAGTCGATAGGCCACAGCCCCAACATGATGAAGAATCTCGAAAGGGCCGATGTACCTTGGACATATCTTCCCTTTCTTTCCAAACCTCCTGACCTTCTTCCACGAAGATATGTGCAAAACCACCATGTCTCCATCTTTAAACTCAAGGTATCGTCGACAATTATCTGCATAACTCTTCTGTCGACTCTGGGATGCCTTGATATGCTGCTGAATGGTTTTCACCATCTCCACCATTTCTTCGTCAATTTCTGGTCCAAGCAACTTACGTTCACCGACCTCATCCCAACATGCAGGTGTTCTGAACCTTTTCCGATAAAGGGATTCATATGGTGCCATTTTGATGCTCGAGTGGAAACTGTTATTATAAGAGAACTCAACCAGAGGAAGATGCTGATCCCATCCTCCTTTAAAGTCCAATGAGCATGCTCTCAACATATCCTCAAGTATTTGGATAGTCCTCTATGATTTGCCATCATTTTGAGGATGATAGGCCGTACTAAAGTTCAGTTCAGTATTTAGAGTTTGTTGAAGACTCTTCCAAAACATAGAGGTGAATCTTGGATCTCGGTCGGACACAATAGATAGTGGTACTCCATGCAACCTTACCACTTCCATGACATATATCTGTGCCAGTTCATCCAAAGTGAAATCCTCCCGAATAGCAATGAAGTGTGCAGTCTTTGTAAGACGATCTAGAACAACCCAGATTGCATTACTGCCTTTGGATTTCCTTGGATGTCCGGTGACAAAGTCCATGGTGATGTTCTCCCATTTCCATTCTGGTATGGGCAATGGTTGCATCATCCCCTTAGACTTTTGCCTCTATTCCTTCACTTGCTGACACACCAGGCACTTTGATGTATATTCGGAGACCTCCTTCATCCTATTATCCCACGAAATGTTTTCTCGGAGATCTCGATACATCTTTGTGCTCCCTGGGTGAATAGAGAAATTTGAACTATGTGCGTCATCCAAATGTTCCTTCTTCATCTCTGGACTTGATGGAAGACATAGTCTTTTCCCAAACCGCACAATTCCTTCCTCATTAACATTAAACTCCGAGGAATTTCTTTTTTTGATAGCTTCCACTTATCCTTGAATTCCCACATCATTCTTTTGAGAATCCTTTAACCTTTCCAAAAGAGATGGTTGAGCAATAATTTGTGAAAGGATTGATGATGCTCCCTTCTTTATGATTCCCACATCCATCATCATCAAGTCTAAGATGATTGGATCCTTCTCAATTCTCATCATTGATAGAATCGCTGGATCCTTTCTACTTAGGGCATCCGCCACCTTGTTCACTTTTCCAGGGTGGTAATGTATTGAACAGTTATAATCCTTGATAAGCTCAATCCATCTTCTCTGGCGCATATTATGCTCTTTCTGTGTGAATATATATTTAAGACTCTTGTGGTCAGTATATATCTCACATTTCTCCCCATAGAGATAATGCCGCCAGATTTTCCTGGCCAAGATTACTACCGCTAACTCCAGATCATGCGTTGGATAGTTTTGCTCATGGATTTTCAACTGCCTTGAAGCATAGGATTTCACTTTATCATCCTGCATCAGCACACATCCCAAGCCCTTCATTGAGGCATCACTGAATACCACAAAAAGCTCCCCACTTGTGGGTAAAGTGATCACATGTGTAGTGATAAGCCTGCTTTTCAACTCCTTGAAGCTTTCTTCGTATTCATCACTCCATGAAAACTTTACTCCCTTTAGATTTAGCTTGGTAATAGGGTTGTAAAATCGTGATAACTTCCTCACAAATCGTCGATAATATCCAGTTAACCCCAAGAATATACAGATATTGGTTACTGATGTTGGCCTCAGACATCCCTCAATTGCATCTGTTTTAGATGGATCCAAATATATCACATTTCTTGTAATGATATGACCCAAGAATGAGACCTCCTTCAACCAGATCTCACACTTTCTGTACTTTGCATAGAGAATCTCCTTGCGCAAAGTCTCTAGTACAGTTCTTAAATGCTCCTCATGATCCTCCTTGGTTTGGAGTATATTAGAATATCATCTATAAAGACTACCACAAATTTTTCAAGGTAATATCTAAAGACACTATTCATCAAGTCCATGAATATTACTGGAGAATTGGTGAGTCCTAAAGGCATTACATTGAATTCATAGTGCCCGTACCTTGTACGAAAAGCAGTCTTGGGTATATCTTCCTTCTTCACCCTTACTTGATAATATCCCAACCGCAAGTCCACCTTAGAGAAGTATTGTGCTCCACACAACTGATCAAACAAGTCAACAATTTGTGGGAGAGGATACTTTTTCTTTATCGTGATTTTGTTAAGTTCACGATAATCGATGCAAAGCCGCATTGACCCATCCTTCTTCTTGACGAAGAGGACTGGTGCACCTCATGGTGAAGCACTTGGACATATAAACCCTTTATCCTGATTCTCCTGTAGTTATTTCTTTAGCACTTCAAACTCAACAAAAACCATTCTATATTGAGTCTTGGATATTGGTAGAGCCCCTAGTATAAGTTCAATTGAGAACTCAATATCTCTTCTTGGAGGAAGACCAGTCAGTTCCTTGGGAAACACTTCAGCGAATTCCCTTATAATAGGAATTTCTTCAAGGATGGTTTCTCCCTTGGACTCAATCATCAAAACTAGATGCGTGTGCTCATAAGGCAGTAATATCCATGCTTGAGATGATAGAGCTAAAGGAGATTCATCTTCCTCTGGACACTTGTAATGAATCGGGGGTTGATTCTCTATATGGAGTGTGATTTCCCTATCCTGACAATTTATGTTGGCTCTATATAAGGAAAGAAAATCCATGCCAAGAATTGCATCAAATTCCACTAGAGGAAGTATGAAGAGGTTCGTCGGGATATTCAATCAAAATATTATAACAGGGGAGGACATATATTCATGGGATGTAATGATTACCCCATTTTCCGTACTCACTGACATATTTACATTCATGATTTGTGGTGGTGCTAGGATTGTTGTACTAAACCTTCGAGATATAAAAGAATGCATAGAACCTGAATCAAAAACTACGTTCACTATTCTTGAATGAATAATTAGAGTACCTATCACCACTTCGTTTTCAGGGTTCAATTCGGCATAAGTTATGGGAAAAGCTCCTCCTTTCTATCTTGGAGGTTGTTGGTTGCCTCCGATAACCCTTGGATTAGGGCACTGATTTTCAAAATGACCTAGTTCTTTGCATTTATAGCATTGAACAACGCATTGAGGTTCGAACGGAGCGTTCCTCTCCTCTGTCGCAGCAGCAGGTCCTTCTTACCGACAGTTAACAGGTAGGTGCCCTGCTCTTCCACACCTGAAGCATTTTCTCGTCCCCTTAAGGCAATTTCCAGTGTGCTTCTTTCCGCACTTTTGGCATGTGGGGTGCTGGAACTTCTTAGCGTCGTTGGATTTATCCATCGGACCACCAGCATTGAATTCTACCTTACGCTTCTTAACCCCATGATACCCATGTGATTCTCTAATCTCCATTTCGACCTTGAGGGCACTTCAGACAATTTCCTCATAGCTGTCAAAGTCACGGATCGCTAATTCTTTCCGCAAGCTAGGGTTCAGCCCACCAAAGAAGCGGTCAACCATGCATTCGGGGGTAATGAAAAAGCCGGAAGCGTATCGTGCAAGTCTTGTGATGTTTGCCTCATACGCTCCAACATTTTCTTCATCTTTTTTCTTGAGGTAAAGGAAGTCCCTTTCCATCTTAAGCCGGAGGGTGCGCGGAAAATATTTATCGAAAAACATCTTCCGGAATTCCTTCCATTCCAAAGCCTCAATCTCATCCTCAGGCTTCGCATTTTTTATCAACTTCCACCATTGATCAGCTTCACCCTCCATATGATATGCAGCCAGGAGAACCTTCTCTTGTTCAGAACATTGGAGGATGGAGAAGATCTTTTCAGTGGATTTGATCCATTGTTCAGTGATCGTGGGATCATATGATCCACTAAAAGTAGGAGGCCTTTGTCTCATTAAGCTCTCGATAGAGACTTGTTCTTTCTTAGGGCGGGTTGAACGTTCCTCTTGACCCGTGTTTCTATTCAAAAAATGAGTTATCTGAGAGAGAAGCATGACAAATTTCGCGATTCCCGCTCCCATTGGATTTGGCATCTCACTAGTAGAGTCATCACACTGATCTTCACAACGGTTGTTAGCCCGAGTCCTCCTATTACCGGCCATTCGCTGGAAGAAAAGGAATGTTATGGGTAACACATAAAGGGTAATCCAAAGACAAAAGTTGATGACTTATAAATAAAATTCATTTCCTTAACTCATGAGTCTATATGCTTCAATCTAGGATTTTCATGATCTACTTTCGAACATATATTCTTAGGGGAATTTTTTTTAATTCCATTAATAAGGGTTCATACAAAGCTTTTGAATTTAACAAATCATATCCCCCAGGAGTTTCATAACCAAGAGTGTAGCAATGCCCGTTGTCGTGCACCAGTTCCCATTCGAGTCTAGCTCAAAGCGGTGTTTTCAAGTTTTACCCCTAGGACTCATATGTGCCAGAGCCGCCTCTACCTGCTCAAATCCTGACAGGGATGTATTTGCTTTATAAACCAATTATTCAATACTTACCAAAACATAGGAATGTTTTTGTTATACATAGTCTTATCTCTAAGGCTTTACTAGGGTTTTTCTAATCCTAATCCCAAAAATAACCAAACCTATCCTCTGATACCAACTATGACAACCCTACTTTTTATTACAACTTAAACATGCTTTATTACATAAAACTTCATTTGATACAACAATGAATATTGAGAGGTTTAGTGTCTTTGGGGATTAGGATAATTTCATAAAAAAAATGAAACATGAAATAAAAAATCTTTATTGAAAACATCCTTTACATGACCACTACATTCCCTCATACTTAGCATTGCATGGGATAACCTGAGGACATGCATAAGAAAAGGGTGAGCTATAAAGCCTAGTAATGGAGTACACAAGGAATAACATGAGGATTACAATACATGATCGTCAATAGGCATGTCAATAGAGCATAATATAAACATGAACATAATGTCTTGATAAAGCATGATAATCATAACATGGAAATGTGGAAACAACACTTAACATTGAATTAGCATGAGCCAAGGCTCATTGCACAAGGAGCATGAGTAAACCCTCATTGCACATGAAGAATGAGTAAAACATAATTACAATTGAATTATCATGAGGCAACACTCATTGCACATGACGTATCAGGATACTATACTTTACCCAATGCATTGGAGCGCTATAAGGGAACACCCTTCTTAAACATTTCATTTCATGCATAAGTGTGCCTCATGGATCATAAAACATGGATTCAAAAAACATAATCATTTATTACATGATAAAGTAATGTGGAATTCATATATGAAACTTTACAATAAATAAGTAAATGTTCATAAATGTGGATACCCTTGATGGAGAAATGGGCATGGTATCCACTACACAATGGCATTGGCTTAGAAAATCGGTGCGATTTCGGCAGTGTAACGACGTGACATAAGAATTAATAAAAAATTGGTTGATGATAGAGAAAGGGGTTCCACATAATATTTACATGTAATGGATAGTAAGTATGTCATATATATACATTTCCAAACAATTGAAATGGAATTTAGATTCATGATACAAAAGTATTGCTTGAATGGAAAAAAAGAGAGAGAAGTTTCATTTGGAATTTTGGCATAGTAATAGGTATACATGGGAGGCATTTAATGATAGAGAAAGGGGTCTCCCATAATTAAAACAATAAGAGGGATGTATGTGGGAGGTGAAAACCCATACCCCAACATTCATAATTGAAATTAATATGGCAATACAACTTAAAGAAAATTGACAAAAATGAGGAAGGAAGAAAAAACCCTTACTTGGATGTGTGCTTCCAAAGGCTAGAGAGAGGCTTGTGAGAGGCTTCTTGGGAGGTTTGGGTACCTTGTGAGGATTATAGAGAGAGTAGAGTAGAGGTTGGATGAACTCCAAAGGATTTTAGTGAGCAGGAAGTTGGAGTTTGGGTGGGTTTATATAGGAAAGGTGAGAGAATTCATTATTATTTAGGTTTGTGACCTCTTATAATAATCTAATCCAAAACAAAAACCATCGCATTGTTTTTTACCATGGTTTCTGGAAAAGGAAAGTGGAAAACAATATTTTACAAGGACAAAGTCCGAACTTATTAAAATATTATGGTTGCTTATGTGGAGGTGAGTCACACTCTCATGGAAATTAATTTAAAAAGGCAAAGTGTTGAATATGTATTAAGGGTTCATTAATGCTTTGAAAATAAAGTCAAACAAACCCAAAATAACCTTATTTTAATTATAAAACATATATTGGGCGAACATAAGGATTATTGTATTTTATTACATCACCATTGGGTCATTATGATGTCATAAAACACATTATATATTTAAACGGTATTTAATTTTTACCCAAAAATTTGACTATCTCAAAAAATTATGAAAAATTCACTGTTGGATAATTTTGACATCCTGATTCCAGAAATGACATTTATTTTATCTAAAAAAATTTCTAAATATGTTAATTTTCACTTTTAAAATAAAAACTGACATTTATCGAAAATTTGCGGGTTTTGACAAAAATGGCTTTCAAACCGTAATAAAAAAATTTAATTGCATTCATAAAATAATAAGATCATTTATATTTAATAAAAAATTAATTTAATAATGATATTATTATTTTATTATAATATTATTTAATTCAAAAAACCCTTAATTTAATAAAATAGATTTCTTAATTAAATAATAACTAAAAACACCATTTGTACTTTTAAAAACTATTTACAATGTATCAAAAATGACTAGAAATTATATTCCTTATTATATAAAAAAATAATTTACATGAACATAGTACTACTTATTTGTTACATAACCCCTTAAAATACCCGCATAAGATCTAAGGGTAAGGTTTGCGATTGTGAAAGACTCTTGGGGTGGCTCAGATAACATCGCTCGAGTGGAAATTTCAATCAACATACACTTTTCCTATAGATGGTCACGTCCGAGCTTGACATAATGAAGCTCAGCTTGGGCTTGGTCAAGGGAAAAGACCAAGGATGCCACCTCTTTTCTGAGCTCCGACAAATGGGCCTCGTATTGGGCAATTCTACTGGATGAGGCCATTGCTTCCTTTTTCTGAGTAAAATTGGGTTCGTTAAATCCTTATATTTATACTAATCATGTGATAAATGTTCAATGGTTATAAAAGTAACAGTCCCAACTCTTATCATAAAACCAAAGAAGTTGACATCTTATAAAAACAATTTTTATAAAGATACATTTAACTGGATCATGAGGGATTTTCCATTAATGAATCTTTGTGTCGTTACATGTTTCATTTTCTTGTACAATTCAATTTTCTTGTACATTCCAGTTGGGCTTGTATTTTATACCATTCTTCCTTACTGTACACAAAATGTTTACAATATATTTTTATTATGTTCGTATCTTCATGTATGCTTGGTTGTGTGTGTATATAGGTTATAAAAGAAAATGCCTTCCCAGTTTCAGGGAAAATGCCTTTTGGTGTTAGTTGTCAGCCCCTGGCCTATAAATGGGGGGATTGGGGTAGTCACGGTACGAGCCCTGGGGGACGGGTCATGAAAAATTGGTATCAGAGGAGTCGGGTCTATCGTAGAACAATAGACTCTGATCTTTTAACAACAATACTATTAAGAGTTATGAGTGTGGTTATTAGTATAGGGAATCCAATATTGGTGCATCATCCACCCTATCTATACACCAGGACCTTGACTTCTGATTTATGACTTAGTGGATGAAAACACTGATTGCGTGTTTGTTTTGAAAAAAAATTCTTTTTGATATCTTTGAGTCAACTCACCAGGTATAACATATTGACCATGGAACACCTGTTTCTTTTAAATATGCCTCTACGTAGATAGCCAACTAGGGTTTCAGGTATATTATGTGATGATAACCCACCGAGTGATGATGCCTCAGTGTACGACCCTTTATCCGTAGGGGCACCATTTGTACCAATACCTGTGGGGACACCGATTCCACCAGCCCCAGCAGTAGAGGGTGCACTCCTCATGAGCACATTGCAAGAGTTCTAGCGCCAAATACCACCTAGGTTCAGGGGTGATACGGACGCACAAGAAGATGAGGATTGGATGGTGGCTGCGGTGAGAGTCATCTGAATGGTAGGAACACCAGTTGATCTCATGGTGATCTTAGCCACCAGTTTTCTACAAGTAGTTATATGAATATGGTGGAGCATGATGCTCAAGGTTTACGATGAGGTGACACAAAACTGGGTAGATGTTGAGAGCCTGTTTCGGGCAAAGAATGTCCCTGCGACCCTTCACACAGTGAAAATTGTAGAGCTTCTTCATCTGAAGTAGGGAAAAATGACTGTGGCTAAGTACTCAGCGAGGTTCACCGACCTCTCTTGCTACTCAGCTGATAGGGTACATGACCCATTCTTCAGGTTTTGGACCTTAGATCAGGGAATCAGATGGGAGATTAGGTCTTCAATGATTTCTCTCAGTATCCCGACGTAGGTAGGGGTGTTAGAGAGAGCCCTATTAGTGGAGAGTTTTTTAATGAGAAATCACCAGCAGCGAGACCGACCGTCGGGCATCACGTAGCGGAGTCTTCTGTAGTTGGAAGTAGTCGGATGTGACAGAGGACCAAGAGGACTAGAACTACATGTGTATGACCACAGGATTAATAGTCGGTTTTGTGGGGCCCTGGAGATAGAGCCTATCATGAAAGGAGCATACCGTGTTACGAAAGAGGCGTGAAGAGTCACATTGCTCGTTTCTACCCGAAAAGTCATACGTATGATCAGTAGATGGTCGAAGGACCGCCCAGGAAGAGACATATGTTTGATTGAAGAGGTCTTCCGGGAGTAGGAAGACGTGGTAGAGGAGCTGACCGTGCATCTTCTAGTGGGTGATGATTCGAGATATTACCACCACCAGTACCAGGTTGTCCACCCCTGGCCATAGGGTGCATGTGGATGTGGGAAAGATCATATCCAGGTAGCTGAGCCCTATGACCACGACACTCCAGAGATGATACTATGTAAAATATGTGACTACTCCACTTTACCTTCAATACTTATAGACACAGGTTCCAGTCATTCATTTATTTCCACTGCCTTCGTTCGGAGATTGGGGATTCTGAAAAGTCCATCGGCTCAATCCTTATGGCCAGTGACTTCTATAGAATCACATTCGATGATTACACACTGGTTCCAGAAGGCTGAGCTTACTCTAGGAGGTGAGGGATTTGGATGAGATCTCCTAGTAGCAGCGTCGAGGCCTTACGACGCTATCTTGGGTACAGATTTGTTATCTACAGTTCATACTCATATCCTATGTATTAGGAATAAAGTGTGTTGTGTCCTCACTAATGGGACTTGGTTTACCTTCATGGGTGAGAAGGGATACCTTGAGTCACAATATGGAATTACCTAGAAGAGAGTGTAGTCGATCACTCATTAGTTAGCTAGCTTTACCCTCAGAGAGGTAGATGTGAAGATTCTGCACTATCATATAGTGGTGGAACAGTATGAAAATGTCTTCCCTGATGATGTTCTGGGTCTACCTCATCATAGAGAGGTGTACTTTTTCATTGAATTGTACCCAAGGACGACACTGATATATACACCAGCATATCATATGGCTTCCGTGGTGCTTCGTGAGCTTTGTGTATAGCTAGAGGACTTGTAGAGGAAGGGATTAATTCATCCAAATATTTCTCCTTTGGTATCCCCAATTCTATTCACCAAGAAGGTGGATTGGATCTTGAGACTTTGTGTTGACTCTTGGTACCTAATCCAGGTGATCGTGAAGAACATGTCCCCACTCACAAGGATTGACAACCTCTTTGTTCAACTGAAAAGAGGACGATGGTTCTCGAAGATAGACATCAGATCGGGCTATCACCAGCTCAGAGTATGAGATGGGGATGTTAAAAAGATATAATTTATATGTCGGTACAGCCATTATTAGTTTTTTTTCATGTCGTTCAGTGTGATGAATGCTCCAGCTGCGTTCATGGGACTAATGAATAGGATCATCCATCCATACCTTGATCACTTTGTATTAGTCTTCATCAACGACATTCTAACATACCCGTCTACTGAGTAGGAGCATGCTAACAATTTGCAGATAGTTATTGACATACTTTGAGAGGACCATCTCTATGGTATTCTTTTGAAGTTCTAGTTCTATATCCTAGTGGTTCAGTTTCTGGGACATGTCATCTCGGAGGCTGGATTTGTAGTGGATCCCAAAAATATTAGGATGATACATGCTGGGGAGCCACCCTAGAGTGTGACAGACGTACATAATTTATTTGGATTTACCGGATACTACCGTTAATTTTTACCATATTTCTCCGGAGTTACATCACTTTTATCAGCGCTGACAAAGAAGGTGAAACCCTTCGAGTGGTCGGAGTGATGTCAGCAGAGTTTTCAGGAGCTGAGGTAGAGACTGAAATGTTCCCCCATATTTAGGATTTCATTAGAGGGCATTGTGTACGTAGTCAACTGCGACTCATCAGGGACCATACTTGGATGTGTCCTAATGCATGATAAAGTAGTTATCACATATGGTTATTGGCATCTGAAACAAGATGACCAAAAATACGCTACCCATGACTTGGAGTTAGCAGCAGTGGTCATCACCATGAATATGTGGGAACATTACTGGATGGGTGAAAGTTTAAATTTCTAATATTATCAGAAGACTATTAGGTATATATCCTCTCATAAGGACATGATCCTGAGTCAGTGACATTGGATCGAGTTTCTCAAAGACTTTGAATTTGAGATAGTCTATACTCCTCTGAAGGGGAACATGGTAGCAGATGGACTCAGCCGGAGATCCGGTATACAACTCCTAGATGAGGCGAAGGAGAAACTATCCAATTTACAGATATCCTTTGGGGAATGAGGTGGAGAAGCTTTCCTTCAATATATTACAGTCACTCCCTGACTTCTTCAACATGTCAAGGAGGCATAGCGTGGGGACACTTTCTGTGAGGCTCGACGTGTTCAAATATCCACGGGCCAGGTAGTTGATGGATTTTTGAAGGAGGGGACCACATTATATTATTCAGAGGATGTTCCATGGTACCAGTCTAACTTTGGGAGGATGTGTTGGGAGAGTTCCACATATCCACTCTAGAGGAACATCCAAGAGTTGCGAAGATGTACAAGGACCTCCGACGATAGCACTGGTGGTCGGGAATGAGGAAAGAAGTAATAGAGTTTATCTGTTATTTCCCCACTTTTCAGCAAGTGAAGGCGGGGGTTCATGTACCTGCAGGCTTAGTTAATCCTTTCGAGGTCCTAGAGTGGAATTGAAATAATATATCCATGGACTTCCTGAGAAGACATCCATGTACATCCATGGTTCATGATTCTATTTGGGTGATCATCGACCGACTCACGAAGTCGTCCATGTTCCTACCAATCAGAGAGCTGAGTTCAGTAGAGATAATGGTACACCTCTATGTACATGAGATTGTACGGATACATAGAGTACCCTCGACAATTGTCACCAATCATTATGCATGTTTTACTTCCCGAATATGGAAGGGGTTGCTGGAGGATTTCAGGATGCAGCTTCATTTGAGCACTGCCTTCCATCCCCAGACGGATGGCCAGATTGAGTGGAAAATTTAAGCCCTTCAGGACATGTTGTGTTCTTATGTCCTCAAATTCAGTCACAGTTGGGAGGATCACGTGCCATTGCTGGATTTTTCATACAATAATAGCTATCACTCCACTATTGGTGTGGAACCTTTCTAGGCTTTGTACGAACGACATTGCAAATCGCCTATGTACTGGACTGGCCTAAGGGAGTCAGCACTAATGGGACCAGAGATGGTATAGGATATCACAAAGAAGGTGAAGATCATCCTTGAGCATATGCAGACTTCCCAGAGAAGGAAGAAGACTTATGATGACAGGAGATAACGACCTCTGGAGTTTGAGGATGGTGACCATGTATTTCTACAGGTCTCGCCTTGAAGAGATTTGTGGAGATTTGGTCGGGGTTGGAAGTTATCTCAGATGTTCATTGGACCTTTTCAAGTCTTCAGCAGAGTTGGTGAAGTGGCTTACCACTTATCTCTTCCACTTCATATGCAACAGGTGCAAGATGTCTTCCACGTATCCCAGCTGAGGAGATACGTGCATGACCCTTCACACATCATTGACTGGGGTGAGTTGGAAATTTAGGATGGGGTAATGTTTACGGAGGTTCCAGTGCAGATTGAGGATCGACAGGATTGGGTCCTTCATGGGTGGCCGATACTTTTGGTGCGCATAGATTGGAAGCATGGAAACCATCATGAGGGAACCTGGGAGCGGGAGGATCAGATTCGTGCTTATTACCCCCACTTGTTTTCCTTATTTTATCCATGATGATTTTGGGGATACAACGCCATGTGGTGGGGATAATGTAGATACCTATAAATTCCATTTAGTTTTTTTAATTATATATAAAATTTATAAGTCTTTGAAAATTGACGGTGCATGATTCTGAGGACCGGTGTGCCTACAATGAATTTCTAAACGTTTTTAGGTACATTCAGTAAACGTGTGAGTGGGATTTTGTAACTTTTCAATTGGTGATTTGAATTGAAATATGAGGGAACCATTGAACTCACAGCTCCACTTTTATCTTAAAGAGTCATTCACCTTGACTTCAGTTAGTCGAGGGTAGAAAATAGTTTTTAATTCTTTCATGGAAGAAGAAAAATAAAATATTTATCATTTTATTTTTCTTTTGAAACCCCTACTTTTCAGTTATGGTGGGGTGGACCACCCGAACTAGAAAACCCCCATTTTTAATTCTAGTAGTGGGGGCCACCCAAACCCCTCTTTAATGTAGGGAAGTCCCTTGTAATCCTCTAATTTAATTGTGTCAACACAATACAATTAATTTTGATATTTAATTATGCCAACACAATACAATTAATTGTTCCATTTAATTGTGCCAATGTAATATAATTAATTATGCCATTTAGTTGTGCCAACGTTGATTGTACCAGTGTAAATTAAATTCATAAACCTATTTTAATTTTTGTCTCTTCATTTCCATTGGGAAATCATTGGAGAAACGGAGGCATGGGGAGAACATTGGAGAAAATCTATCTACAATGAAGAACACCCTTTCCAACGAAGAATATTATTCAGAATTAAGAACTAGGATGACAAACGATCCCAACTTCAAAAGAGTGTTGCGGAAGTAATGATAGATGGCACTATCTTTGCCTTCACTGACTTCTTATCGTGACACCTCTAATGAGAAATATAGTTACAATTTGTTTTCTTGAATACCCCTTACCCGTTCATTATGTTCCTCATGATTCAAGAACAAAATAGCCTCTTGTTACTGTTCTAACATGAAGGGTTTGGGCCAAATGACCATGAACCGACCGTTCCGCAACCTTTGTGTATTTTGGTGGTTTCATATCAATGGAGATGTCTCAAGACAAGTGAAGAAGTCTATGGAATGTAGAACGGGCCAAGAGGGCGTTCCTAGTGACCCGAGGAATGTCGCTGACAACCTATACCGGCGACCGGCACCAGTGGGGATCAAGAGCTAGGACCGACACTCCAGCCAGCTGGAAAGATGGCAGTGGTGCAACCACACAGCTGGATAAGGGCCGCAGCGGGGCGAGGTGGCGACTGTTGCACAGTGGGCCGTGTGACGATTGTGGAGGTGCGCGTCTGCGCTACCCGCCGTGTAGGGGCCGCGACGTAAGGTCGTTGTGGCGATGGAGGGATACCAGACTAGTGGCCGGTAACAAGGTGTGGCATGGTGTGTGACCGCGCCGCAAAGGTGGGCTCATCATCTGACTAGCCAGAAAGCAGAGCGGGACACTGAGTCCTGCGTGCCAACTATCGGCGCCAGGTGGTGCCGACCGGTCAGCTACCCAACCTAAATGGCCTATCCATTCGGGGTACCCAAGGGGTAGATCACCCTTTGGTGGTAGCTAGGGTGGACCCACTATGGGGCCACCTAGCCATGGGCCAGCGCAGGCCAGCGGGATGCCCAGTGCAGGATAACCAGCATGGGCCGCCTAGCGTGCCTCCCATTGAGGGCCTCCCAGTGGGCTGGGCCGCACATGCAGGCCGACTCAGACCCATCGGGTCGGGTCGGACCATACCCAGATCAGTTTCGAATCTTTTCACTATTTTGGACATATCCTAAGCTGCATACATCCTTTTAATAAATCTTCAGTGGCTCCATAATACTTGGATTAGGAAGGTCCTTTATGCATACCCCACATTAGTTTTGGATAACGTTGGTGTATGGTCGAGTTGGATCGAACACGAATCCAACAAGGCCCTCAGGACTAAAAGACAATTATATGCAAACTGAGAATCCAATTGGCGCACCGTCTATTGCTTTGAGACCCCTATTAAGTGGTGGTTCTTTTGGATAATTCTTCATGAGACTTTGTGGCAGTTGGAGTATCAACCTTTGGCTCCAGGAGTATATTCTCTTGGAATCAAGTGAGCTTAGTGTGGGAACCATGTATCTGGTTGTAACATGAAAAAGGGATCCAATGTGGGTCTTTTCTTTGAGATCCTAAGTGGGTATGTGCATTGGGATCCTATTTAGGTATGTTCTTTGGGATCCTACCTGGGTCTATGATCGATATTCCTACTTAGATCTCTCTAGGAAATCCATGTGGGACTAATCTAGGATCCTTCTTGGGTCTTCTGTATTAGGAACATACATGGGTCTAATGATTTAGAATCCTATGTGGGTCTTCCTCTGAACAGAGTATGATGATTCATTAGTAACATCTAATCATCTTTACTACCATACCTATGTTATACATAATGTGAGAAAAGTCTTTACCTTTTTGGTAATCTTTTTTATGGGGCACCTTTGTTGTACTTACCTTCGTAGTGATACCTTTATGGTATTTTTTATCTGGTGTTACCTATGTGGTAATTACCATTGTGGTGTTACCTTATTGGTACTTACCTACTTGGTGATACCTTTGTGGTATTCTTCTGTGTGGAGTTACCTTTGTGGTACTTACCTTTGTAGTGTTACCATCATGGTATTCCTCCCTTTGTCGAACAATTGGGATTTGGGATTTTGAGATAGACCTTGTGTTTCCTCAGGAATGATATGGGAATACTTGATAACATGGGTATACGTATGGGCATATACATAATTAGGTTTTTCAGTTGTTTCCATTCTTTTTGGTTTATCCTTTTTTTATTTTGTGACACCTTTGAGGGTCTTGGGGTCCCTAAGGAGTATCATTATACTCAACGCTACACGAGCTATGCTAGCATCATGTTGTGTTTGTTGTAGACGAAGGATAACACTGACTGAGGACGAGGGTACCGGTACTGGAGGTAGCTTAAAAGTGGACCTTTGACGAGACATACCCCAGAGACGACCGTTTGAGAGCTATACCTACCCTTCAGGTTGGATCATTGGTAGGTGTTCATATGATCTGTTTTTGTTTACATGTATTTTCATTTTTCTTGTACATTCTAGTTGGGCTTCTATTCTGGCCCCTTTTTTCATACTATACACAACATGTTTACTATAGAGTTTACTTGTATTCAAATATTTTTGTGTGCTTGGTTGTGTGTGTTTATAGGTTATAAAGGCAATGCCTTCCTAGTTTTACGGAATAATCCTTTTGATGCTAGTCGCCAGCCCCTTGCCTATGGAAGGAAGGCTTGGGGTATTCACAGCACGGGCCCGAGGGGACGGGTCGTGACATAAAAAATCATTTCTTAAGGTTACAATATTTTTTTAATTAAGGATACAAAATACCTTTATTAAGGATACAAGAATCATTTATTAAGGTTAAAATTTATTTATTATAGTTATGAAATTTTTTTAGGCTTCAAAAACTTTTATTATGAAGAAAAAAATAATGAAAACAAATGTACTTCCCCAATGAAAAGGAATATCTTGATGATAGGATATGGTTAAAACAAAAAGTGTATATGATTGATTACCTTATAGTTATTATTCCTAAATATTCATTAATATACTTAAATCAATCATATGATAATAATTTAGTATTAATATTATCATGTTGTTCTTTCATTCCAATAAATTGTAATATAATATCATTTTTATGTGTGTGACCCCTATGAAAGAGATTTCATATATATATATATATGAGATTTTCATGTGAGTGATGTGAGTGATTTTTACTCAATGATGTGAACCAAGTGTTATCCAGTATTGTCTGAGTTTTAGTAAAGCTTATCCCATAATATGTGAATGTGTGTTGCAACAAAACACTTGAGAAAACAAACTTCCAACTGCCACATATTCGGCTTCAACAAAGGAAAGTGCTACAAAGTGTTACTTCATACATGTCCAAGAACAAAATGTATCTCCTAAAAAATGAAATATTCTTGATGTAGTTTTCTTATCCCTTATATAACCACCATTAATTGCTTCAGAAAAACAATTAATAAAATTTCATTTCCAAATGAATAAAAATGTCTTGGGTCAATGGTTGCCTTTACATTCTGAAAAATTATTTTCCTAGATTTTAATGGGATTATTTTGGATTAGACTGATATATCTAACATTATACTATTGAAAAGTCTATATATAGATGACTATCTATTAATTATAGTAAACATCCTATTATAACTCAAAAAGATGATTTATATACTGGTTTCCCTACATCATCAAGATCATGAATACTTGAGGAACCTATTAGAGTAATTATTCTTTTATTGTTATTATATACATACTTTTCGAAAAGATATTTAATATACATGGCTGGAGATATATATGTTCCTTTTGGTATTTGAGTAACTTAAAAACCTCGGAAAAATGTTAACTCGCCCATCTCTTCCCATGGAGAAACTAGTAATGCATGAATTTGATTTTAAAATCATTGTTCGTAACTATGATTCTAATTGGAATTCTTGTTAATAAATCAAAAAGTGTTCGAATAAAGTCCACCATGATCATAAGGTTTGTTATGATTGGTTTGTGATAATCAAGGTAGTTTTCATAGAATCCTAGGACAACATTATTGTTCTTTCTAATAGACTCTCTGGGAAGTTGAAGAAATATCAACATATCCCTTTTTAAGAAATTATAGATCTTATTTGGAAAATTAACTTTGTTGTTCTTGAATTTAATAGAATAAATCCTTACAGAGATGATGTGGATGAAAATATTAAGTCATAGAATGAGAAAATTCATATTTATCAAGAAATGATCGAGTTTATTGATAAGTTGAGTAAGGATCAAGAAGAGATTATCTAAATTTTCTATGATGATCATTAGGAGAAAAATAAGATGAAAGCCTTAGTCAAGAAACATGTTCCAATTAAGGATTAATTCTCCTTGTAATCAGATCAATTGTTGTATAAAAATATTTTTATTATTAAATTATATTATCCATTGTTATTATTTGTATGTTTTCTAACTTTTCTATGTTCCTTATACTTCCCTACATTTAATTTTTAAAATTAGGATGGGGAAGATGGGATAAGATGTTATAAAAATGATATAAATCTATGAAAGATAATATATATGTAAGGGAAAGATTTCAAAAATAATTTATTATTTAATAAAAGGGGAGTTGATTTGTTAAGAATAGATAACAATTTTCTAATTTCTATAATATTATCCTTATGGGGTTTTATAACCTACTGCGTAGTTATTCATAATCACTTTAAGTCATAAATAAAGGAGGAGATATATATTTCTTTTGTTATTCAAATATGATGTATTTAGATGTTGGAATTCATTTCATAAATATTTGTTTGTGCATTACAAAAAGGGGAGATTATTTTTTCAAATTAATGTTTATGAAATTTCCTATTCCTTTATATTTTGGAAATATGAAACATATATCTTTATTAATCATTTTCATCAATAAAGACATTTATATACAACACATTTCTATAGGAAATATCATATAAATGTTAGATTTATAGATAAGTATAACATTTTATTACTTATTTAAAAAAATTTATTCGAATAAATCAAATTATTAATAAAACTAGGAATCATTCTCACATTTTGATTGACCTAGTGTTTCGATTCCAAATCAATGCCTTACTAAAATTCTGAATCACTTCGAAAAATTGATTCTAAATTAGTGCATTTCCTAGAGTCAAAATCACATAGAAAAAACATATTTTGAATTATCACATTGCATAGATTGTGAATTACCCAGAATAACTGATTTTTAATAATCACATTTATTAGATTCCAAATTGCTCTGAAAAACTAATATTGAATCATGCCATTTCTTAGATATAGAATCACTCGTAAAATATAATCAAATTAACTATGTATCGTAGATTCTCATTCCCATTTTTTTCATATCCAAATCATAAATTTATTAGGATCTAATTTTGTACATTTCAGATTATTATCAAAACATTATAAATTTTATGATATTTCCAAAATGTTATGAGTTTATCGATTTCTTAATGATTCTATAATGTTAATTTTTCAAAACATTCTTAAAGATTATATATTTATTTAATGTTACCTTTCAATACCATTCATTAGGATACCATATTGCCTTAATGAATCTTATATTTAGTTTCTTTCATAATATTTCAATGATAACGTTACTTGTGATAGTTATGTTGTTATACTAAATGATGTAATTCTTTATGTTATAATATTACTATTTTGAATGACACATGTCGAAGTCCCTCTGAGATTTCAAGGACATATGAACATTATATGAAAATGTGACCATTGGTGATCTCTCTTTTAAATACCCAATAATTTGATAATTTCCAATGTTAAGATCTTTTTGGAGTTTTGACTCTATAGGAGAGATCTTCCAGATTTTCATCTTTCAAAATCCTTAAAAATATTATTTAGTGAATTTTTTGTTCTAGTTACATAAATATTCAACATGCATTGTTTACTTTGTGCGATTCTAGTTATTTATATATATAATAATGAGATTCAAATATGAAAGAATAATGACATTCCACATACCAACGTAATCGAGGGATTATAGGTTCATGTAATATAGAGGTGTTGATCACCTTACAGATCAAGGGCTTGGAGGGATAACAAGACAAATTTTTCTCTCCATATTGAGGGCATAGGCTGATGTTAGTTAGACAGAATTTTTCGAATGTATAAATCAAGGTACCTTTATCCATGTTGTTCAGTTACCCTTATCATTGGGTTAAAATATTTCATTACTCGTGTACTACTTATTTAACAATAATATCATTAAATTTTTCTTCATTTTTGTAATAGATAGAAAGTGTAACAATCACACACTTTCACTTTTGTATTAACTCTGATTCAATATCATATACCATTTATGATAGAATATTACTTAGGTACACAAGTATGTTTATGTATTTATAATAACATTGTAAATGGATCATGGGCACTTATGATCTATTTGTTCAAGATTGTAGAGGGTTTTTTGAATATTAATTTTATAACATTGTTAAAAAATGTTTATTTTAGGTTAAAAATGGATGTTTTTAAACATACAATTCACCGTTCAATATTTGATTATCTACATCTCGTATTTCTATTTTTAAACCCTTAGTACATTAGCCTGAGAAACATCGACCATGACATCAAAGAAATCATGCCTCCCATAATGAAAAATGGGCTCACTCAACCCCAATTAATAATCCTTAAAAACATATGGATTTATTACTATCTTTAATTTCATAATTAATTATTTCATTTATTATTATTATAAACAATGTTAATTTTAACAGCTACCAATAGTTAAAATTATCCATAAATAGTATTTCAAAAATAACCACATATTACATAAATAGTTAAGGGTGAATATTAATAATTTACACTTCACTCTTTAATTAATTGATTTCGTTATTCAAGAATTTCATTTAGTATGAAATTCATGGAATATAAATTATGAAACACTATAAAACCAATAGATTAATATATACTCTATACATAAAAAATAACATAAGATGATGATATTAATAATAACCACATGTTATCACATATCCCCATTTACCATCAATTAATAATAACTCCATGTAACTCATGATTATCATTTATGTTATTAATTAATTAGAATTAACTAACATAAAACTATCTCATTTTTCTATTGTTTATATACAAGAGTTTCAAAAATCAAAATATAGATAAAATATATTTATGAAATTACTAGTGAATATCAAGAATATATAGATAAAAATAGATTGTGATAATTCCCCCAACTCAGTTATTTGATCCTCATATTGTTACAAATTTTGTTTTTTCAATTTCATCAATATAACAAATCTGAATATTATTTCTCAAATTCAATTTTAATTTTCTATGTTATTTCTATAATATTACTTAAATAATCCACATATGAGGATATATTTTTATTTCAATTCCATTATTTCAATCTATTAATTAATATTATTACGTTACAAATTGTGATAAATATTTTATTTATTTACTATAAAATTAATTATCAAATATATATAATGTGAATACTAACTTTACAACATTTAGATAATTTTCAAAATACATTATTGTTATAATTAAATATGAATTAAAAAATAATTAAATTTATATAAGAAATTCATGGGATACTATCATCTTCTTCTGATTTTAATTTTCCTAAATATCAATTTAATTTATAATCTACAGGAGATAATAAATTAAACTATTATTATTTAGTTCACTCGAATTCACATGGTTAATATTCCATGAAAATAAATGTCAATAAATAATTATAAATCAACTATCGAAGAATAAAAAATAACAACAAGTATATAATGCATTATGACAGAAAAACGATAATCCCAACAATCATTAATATATTTTACTATCTTTTGTTCATAAATTAATTTATAAAAAAAATCAACAAGAATATATATATATATATATATGTTGTGTTTAACAACATTGGATATTGTAATAATAAGAATAAAACCCATGCCTAATATTTAAAGAGTCTAATGAAGTTGAACATACTTATTTGATAATAATTCGTAATTTAAATTTTAATATTAAAATAATTATTAAAAAATAAGGTTTCTATAAAATAATTCATCGAATAATGATAAAATAATTATCTTGTAGAGTGAATAACTCCAAAAATATATACATATATTGAATATTTTCTTTACTATTCCAAATATTTCGTATATCATCATCAATAAATTACATAACAAGTTCCAAGGTGCCAATTTTATAAAAAATACAAGAATCTTAATTTCAAAAAATACATCATAGTAAATATGAAATAATATCCTCTATGTTATGAAAATATCAAAAATGAGAATCTCATTTTTCATCCAAATATTCTAATTAATAATCATTATATATTTATTATTCTTAGTGAAAACTATTTTAATACATTATAATAAAACATTATTCCCCACATTTATACATAAATAATACAGTGGTAATAGATCCACTATATAGATATATAGTGTAAATTTTTTATTATTTATTTATTTTTAGTCATTTTATGAATTTCGAATGATATTAGGAAAGGATCAAAAATCCAAGTTAATGGATGAGAAAATATGTATCAAATAATCTATTCAAATGTAAATAAAAATTATCTACGAATGATTCTTATGTCCTCCCCATGTGTGGAAAATTAATTGAAGATGATATTTTATTGATTTAAAATAAAGAAGTAGTGTTCACCCACAACAAATTAGTTTTGAAATATATACGTATTTTTTTCCAATTGAATAAATTTCTCATAAATGTTTAATTTTAAATAGGTTTTTAAATAATATTCAAAATCATATAGTTTTTCATTTTTAATTTAATTAAAACAATTCAATTGGATATTTTATTCTTATTTAAATTTTTTAGGGAAATTTGATTGTATTATTAATCCATATATTCATTATTTTTTAACACATGTTTTCTTATCTTGTCCATTTCATATTCTGAAATTTTAAAACCCCTTCAATGAATCCCCTCCCCAATCTCCTTAATTATCATATTATTTAATTTAATTTTCATATTTTGTTCATATGTTTATAATCAAATAGTATAGAGATTTACATCCCATTGTTTCTGTTAACATAATCAATACACATGTAATATACCATTTAAAATGAGATACACAATAATTTCATTTTAATTGTTTTTTATATTAGACTAATATATATATATATATAATGAAAATATATATATATGAATGAATATATATATATATATTATTTTAAAATAATTTATTAAGTATTTTTATAAATCATTGCATATATATATAATGAAACATAATTTGTTTTATATTTTAATAAGAATATAATAAATATATATTCATAATTTATACTGCTTCAGATGAAATTATATTCGACATATATAATTTATAGGAGATATGTAATAAAAACTCCTTTCCAAAAAAATATTCAACATAAATTCATAATATTTTAAATATAATATTGTATTTTAATGATACAATATGTTTAATAAATTATTGTTATATAAAAACATTGAATATGATTTTTTATTATGCAGAATGCATGTCATTCTATAAATTATTTAAGATCATATTTGAAATCAATATATAATATATTTAATTAAAATTAAAATAATCTTTCTTAATGCACTAAGAATAATAAGAAACATAAATAAAACTCTCTAAATCTATGAAGACACCATGTAAGAGTGTTAAAAAATCCAAACCCCTATATTAGATAACTTGAAAATGATTTTTCCTCCAAAATAAATACTTTTACAATAAATAATGAAAAATGAAAACATAGATATAAACTATTATAGATTCATCCAAAATTTGAATTCAAATTTATATATTATAAAATTGAAAGACATGAAATCACAATTCATATTCAATTACCATATGAGACATTATTTCACACATGTTAGAGTCATTATATTCTAAGATAAAATGTATATAATATCCAGAAACAAGATGATTGATGCGAAATAAAAGTCATCATTGCATCATAACATATGTTATGACCAATTTAATACATAATACCATCCAAATAATTTTTATTTTATGAATCATTTAATTTTTTTGTCTACAGTAATAAAAAATATATAAAACACTCTACTATCACGTAATCATTATGTTCAGCCTCACGTAACATTAAAGTTTCCTACCATTTTAACATTTCATTTTAAAAAAAATTATTAATTCCTCAAAACATATTTCTATATTTTTTATATAAAATTTTTTTTTATCAAGACAAGAATATAAAAATATATTTATTTTATACAAAATGTGAATAAAAATGGGCATAAAGTATAATTATAACTATCAAAAAAATAATCGAATACAATTTAGAAAATGAATATCACAAAAAAGAAACCAAAAATATTACAAAAATTTAAAAAAAACAAAAAAATAAAGCCTTAGATAAGAGTGTATTATATAAAATATAATCCATACCAATCACCGTTATATAGGAAAAATCCTATAACACATGGCCTGGTAGAAGTGTGTAATAATTTAATTTTCATAATAATAATTGTACCCCCTCTCTAATAATAAATCATCACAACTGAAAATGAAAATATTGTTTGACTATGACTTATTTAATGTAAATTACCATATAAGATGGAAGTCAATAGATGAGGTGGGAAAAATAAATATCAAATGATTAAACATGTGGGTTTCAATTAGAGAGAATGGTGCTCATTTTAATAATTCATTCAAAGGTCCCCAACTAAAAAGTAATGAGAAAAAACCTAGTCATTCGATTTAAGGTGATTGAAAATGAAGGGTTCATGGACTGTGAAGGTAACTCAAAGGTATCAAAACAAATAAATAATTATAAAATATTAGATAATTCATATACATCTTAGAGAAGAATAAAATATTCTTCTGAAATTCCTCAATCATGATAGATGAGAGAGAGTAAGCCTAAAAATTTGTGTGGATCATCTCCTATGAAACAAAAAAATCCACACGACTATCGAAAAACAAAAAACACCAATAAATGGAATCTCCATCCATTAAAAACATCCAATGGAACTGATTTATTCCACTGAGTAGGAATAAAATAAAAACTAATCTTAATATCCACCATCGAAACCTCTGATAGAAAATTATAAACAAATCCCTCAAACTTTTGTAGGTATATTGTTTCAAAAATGTGTTGTATTTTCCTATATACATCCCAATCATTGTTCTCAAATCTATTAAATTATTCTAGTATAACCCATTGAATATAATTTACATGACCTATATAGGTATGTAAACCTTAAGATATTACTGTAAATGAATGAACATTAGGAAATCCTAAACTTAGGTATAAAATATTAACGGGTATGTAATATACTTATTTTAAAATATATATTTTTTCTACAAAAATTAAAATTAATGTGGAATCATTCATTACGCATGAACATTACCAAAGGTCTTTACCAAAGAATCAACATCACAACAAATTTAATATATAATAAATTTTAGATCCTTGATTCAAATCACATCGGGACATAAAATCAAATTTTCTAACTTATCATCCATATTTAATTATTCAATTATTTTTATATGACATCATTTCCCTACCAACCCCTGAAATAATTTCTAGATCTTAAATATAAATGATGTCATTTCTCCCAACCGTCAGCTTTGAAATAATGTTTCCCAAACCCCAAAAACCTATGGCTCCCCTCCAGATCCAATGGTCAATAAATGGAAACAATGACCCCAAAAGACTACATACAGTAGTGTAATGGTTTGATCCTAGCTTGGAGGGTATTAATATCATAGAAATGGGAAGAATTTCCATCAATGTAAACATTGAAATAAGATATAAGATGATGGTACCCTAGATAACTCCATATTATAAAAAAATTATTTTATCATACAGATAAACCAACTTTATAAATGAAACATCATAAAATCATTATGAAACTATAAATATAAAAAAAATCCATTGAAGAAACTAAAAGGAAGAAATAATATTTGGAAAAATCCTCAAGAAAATAACATCTATTTTAACCAAAAACTGTATCCTATTGAACTAGGAAATAGATTATATAAACCTAGCGTACGAATAAAATTCATACTATGTAATGTCATCTATATAACTGATTAGGTAGAATGTGAATGAATCATGATAAATTCTTGTGACTGATTAAATAAATACTAATTTTCAGATAAATAATAAATGTAATTCACCATGAGAACTAATGTAATATCTACATTTATCACATAGAAGTATTAATATTCATAAAAATCATATTGATAATGATGAGTACCCCACTACCATATTCCCACTTAATTTACCACCCTAACCCCTGATGACTTATGTTTGGATGCTCCAATATAATCCTAAATCATCCTTCCCATATAATAAATCAAACCATTATAATTACATCATATAACCCAGACATGTCATCATATCATCAAATACTATGCTGATCCATCACCCATCACATCTACATATTCCTCACATCATCGAAATACCAAAATTTCTAAACCATATAGAAGGTCATAATACCACAATATCCTATGTGTGTTATGCAAAACAACAATCATTTATAGGATATGCACAAGTAAGAAATTAATAAACTGAACTATTATATCCTATATACATGTATATGATATAATCATGAAACACTATATCCCTCATATATCTGTATGTGTTAACTGAGATACATCATATCTTGTATGAGTATATACCCTATAATACTAACCAGTATAGCCTAGTTATGTCTAAATAAAGAGTATTCTGAAAGGGAAATGTAATGAAATTGGATTAATTATCCATATATTCCCTCAAAAACCAAAATATTTTAAAATAGTCATAAATCAATTCCAATATACGCATTGGATACCACAAAACATTGGTTATGAAGCATAATAAATATTAAAACATAATGATATTGGAATTATTATAAAGAATAGGGAAAACCCAATATCATATACTAAAGATAAATATACCACCTCATATGAAATTCTATCCACCTTCGATAATACTAACCATCTAAAGATCTATCATACTGAAATCAAGGGTAATTATATGCCAATTCATTCTTCAGTCTAGAAATTACTATTCATTCTACTATATATTTCTTTAAGAAACTATCCTTATATTTTTCCATTGTTATTGTATGTAATAATTTTATATATTTCTTAAGAACTGTTAGAATTATTTTATCAATCTATTTAATCCATTTACCTGACCCATGAGCCATTGAACATGTTCCTTAATCTGGGGGATCACATGGCATCATGCATTCTTCCTCGTAAAATAGGGACTGTTGAATAATAGTGTCTGTATAAGGAGTTGTAGTTGGGAGACTGTACTCATATATCACTGTATAAACATCAGTATAAAAAATTTAATATTTAAAAAAACGAAATAAAAAAAAACAAATCAAGTTAAATCCACATAATAAAATATATTTTTCATTTACAGACTAGGTAGGAAGATATAGAATTCACATTTGGTACTACATGCTATAAAATTAAAAAACATTGATTATTAAAAAAACCGTATAAGTATCATGATCATGATTATATTCCAAACCAAACTAAGAAACAATGAATATGATTAAGAGTTATTAATAGGGTTTTTTTAAATATATACCTCATCTATGATGTCTACTCAGGTACCAATCTGTGACCATAATAGGTTGTGACATAACTCGATTGGCCACCGATTATAGTGTATAATTCAAATATTATATAATGAGTAAATTGAAATGTTTTTCAATGAACCTGTATGTCATAATTATAATTTATAAACTATAGAAACAAAATAATACAATATCAAGACATTTTTCTAGGGAAGATAATTGAGGGTGATGCCACGAGTTTTGGGCAACATCGGTCTCTAAACAATCAGGATGAATCAGGGTTTAATCAATTTGTAAGGTGATTAAATGGGGAACCATGATTTAATTGCTCAAATGAATCCATAGAGTTTATTTTGGGAATTTATTTAGATTAATTCCTAATATAATAAACTACATATATCTGATCTCAAGGTACATCACTTGACACTTAGAGGCATAACTCATTTATAATATAAAGCTCACACCTGATAAATTGAAATCTAATATAAAATGAGATGAATAAATGGATCTAATCCCATTAAATTATTTAATGATATACCTTATGATGAATGTCATTAATACATGTATTTTAACATATATAAACACAAACCTAATCTAGGGGCCACTATATGGCAATTGTAGTTGACTATCTATATAGAATCTAGTTACATGCACCAAGAATTTAATTTTCTAACAGAATACATGAATTTCCATGTAATTCTAGGGAACTAACAATATTGATAAATCTAATGTGATCCACCAAGGTGTTTTATTCCATATTAAAACCATGACATTCAAAAAAAACATTATTATACATTTCACATTATAAAAATCACTACAAATTAAGACAAGTTATCTCATAGTTTTATCACACATTTATAAGTAAAAATTCGATGGTTTTCCCATTTAGTAGTTAATGTGGCCTTATTAGGAATCAGAATTTCATAATTAATTACTATTTCATTATGGAAGGCACTAAACTACCCCATCAGTTCCCCCAAACACATTCTATAAGGAGTAATCCATATTTTTACATAAATTAAAATGTTTATAACAAACCCAAATCCTATTTCTCATCCAAAGGGAGATTCTATTATCATTTAAGGTTATTAAAAATGGATTAATTTTAGGTGAAGCATCCCAAAGGTTATTGTAGCTGCACATACAAATACCATAATACTAGAGCGAGACATTCCTTGAAAACAAGAGACCATATATCATTGGTTATAAGGGTTCCAATCAACCTCTATTTTCCTATGATTTATGTTATAATATAAAATAATTAGGAAATATAAAAAAATGGGTATTGATTTTAAAAAATGGAAGATATTTGGGTAGAAAAATAAGTGAGATGGCATGGTAATGAAGTTATATCTATAGAAATATCCTTCTAAACATTGTATAAATGTAGAATTAGAGGCTGGAAATAGGATTTATTATCATTAATTGAAAGCGAAAGATGACCGATTCATATTTACTAATTTAACCCATCTTCAGGGTGAATATAAGGTTAGAAGGAAAAAAGGGACAAAAGGGTAAACGTATCTTATCCCCATTTTTTATAAAAACCATTTAGATTCATTTCGCTATATGATGGGTCTTATCGACATGTAAATGGGAAATATAGTGGCTAACCATCCTATATTAATCCCAAATTCTAGTTAGTGGATTGCCTCTTATTTTATGGTGGAAATAGATTCTATAAATTACATTCCCCCACCTCCCCCTTCTTTTTCCAAACACCCTCATGACCCCCTTAACACCATTGGCATTTCCAAAAAGAAAAAAACATGATATTTTTTCATAACATAAATGAATAATACCACACCTGAAGATAATGGTATCAAATAATTCCCTGCTATAGGATAACACTCCCTCGTGCTATAAGTCTAACCATTTCTCAAGCTAATAAAATAATATTCACCCCCATTAGGAACACACATCTGATTATTTATCCCATTTATTATTTTGAATGAATCCTTGATTCCAAATAATAATTAATAGAGGAATTGAATTTCTATGAGGCTCCTTATCACTATGGTTTATAATACGATTCGAACGCTTCTCGAAGGAAACATCACCCTTATGATCAATATCATAAATATAAATTATTTTTGAATGATCATATAAATATTACTAAATATAAGATAAATATAACATTTCATTAATAGATCTAGACAACTAATAATGCGATAAAAGTTATTTTAATTACTTGATTATTTCTATATGGCCCTACGTATCTGTGCTCCATCATTCCATGGATCCATATATGATGGTTTTCTAATCTAGGCGACACATGAAAAAAATCATGGTATCATATGTCAAACATGAAGGGTTGTCGACATCTATCTACATATGACTTATACCTTCTCTTTGTAGTATTCATCCATGTGAAGATCATATGGACAATCAATATCTTCATATTAATGATATACAGTCTCACCAATGCCACCTCATCAACCACCTACCTGTATAATGATAAATGACCCAACCTCCCATATAGTGCCGCATAAGGTGACATCAAATTAATCCCCTGAAAAATAATTTTATATATGAATTTAATTATGAAATAATAATTCCAATTGGAACCAAAAATGCCTATGAAACCTTTCCTCAACATGTCCTCCAACACAAGGATTGTCTGCATAGACTACACATTGAAATGTGGGAGTTCTGTTGAACTCAAATTCACCTTAGTGGGAAATTATTTTTATAACACATACCTGAACAATGACATGAATTTATAATTTCAACTATAATGTAGTCTCCAAGGGATCCCATGTATCTCTATGATCTCTCCAAAATATAAACTTCCATGCTCAACCACTATACAGGTCTATCAGATCGGTAGAAAATAATAAACCTTCATCAGATGATCCATGATTACCCATATTGTATCTTCCTCATAGGATTCATCTGTAAAAATGTAACAAATTCTATATTGCCATTATCACATCTATACATTATAATGGGAAAGGAATAAAGGATACCACAGGTTTACTAATTCTTTGGCATCACATGATGATAGGTGGAACACTATGTAACAAACCCAACTATCTTCTTCTTGACGCTCGAACAGTAATATACATAATATATATATTCATAAATCATTATTGATAATAGGTGTATCACTAATTATGAGGTATATGACTCCCTCATCATGTCTTATTTCAGGATGGTAGGCAACATGAAATACCAATGAACGTAGATGATATTGTTCTCATCTATAGTCTAGCATGGGGTACCACCCCACTATATATATTACCCCAAAGGCTGAGACACTATATTAAAACAGCTTCAATCTATTGGACCAATATTGAAATGAAGGTACCACTAATAAATCATTAAAACCTAGTCTATCATGGTCCTCTTGAATATCTAGGTTCATCTAAGAAAAAAACTATCATCTACCAATTACACCATGATTCATGTACCCCATAAGGATGTGTTTTCATGTTTAGTGTGTCATAAAATATATTTCCATTCCCTAGAAAATTATTTAGCTCAAAAAAATTATAGTAGGTACTCATTCCACCTTTACTACCTAGGGTATAAGTTTATCTACAAAAATATGTAACCAAAAATGTTATGATACATGTTGATCATGCAGCATTCTACCAAATTGTTGTAATTCCATAAAGCCATGGAGTTATCTAGAACTAAAAACAGATCATAATGTACCAGATATTTCAATTCATGTGGCATAAAATGTCAAGACCCATATTCAATGACTCGATCTCCTTATGTCTAAAATATTCATATATTATTACCTAATGTGTAACAATACCCCACATAATCATTTCATATCTGTGAACAAATGAAGATCAGCACTGAGGCTATCACACCCTTCAAATTATAAAAGGAATTATTGAATTTATTATAATAAATATAATTTATCCCCGTTTTATCTAGCCGAGTTAGTTGTACACGAAAATTGAAAATGAACATTATGAGACATTTTAAATATCATTGTAACCCTATTAAACTATGAATGTCAAATATATTCAAGGGATTCCCTTAATAACATATATCTCTCAGTTTCTTACTATCCACAAATATATCCTCTGTTGATATAATATACCATGGAAATTGTATATTTTCCATCCAAATATGACACATCTTGATTTTGGAAGACAACATATTATCCAATACTATTTCCAAGAAAATATCCAGGTGTTATACATGATCCACACTCATCCCAAGATACACAAGGATAAAATTAAGAAAACTATCTAGAATGAATCCATATATGGTCTGAAAACTATGTTTATCAATTCTGTAGAAACTCTTGGTGTGTTTTTTATCTAAACCACATCACGAGATATTCATAAGAGGCATAACTACTTTAAAAATCTATAGGTGGAATTTCAATGGGTCTCACCCTTACATTATGATATCTTATCCTCATTTTTTCTTCGAGGAGTTGCATACACACCTAATCTTATAATATATATCGTTGATAGAAGTTAGTAGATATCTATTTTAAATTTTATCTTGATTCATATGCTGACTATAAATAAATAACATTATAATTTTATTAGTCTTATTATAAAATATGATAGAAAATTCCAAATAAAATGTACTAGGTATGATAAACCCTTATAAATCTGTGTCCCCTTTGAGGATTTTCAACCCATGTATATCTCCATGTTCCATCAGATATAGAATAATATGAATAGTTATTTTCTTGAAATATTCATTATAGTGAACTACACCTCCAACATGGGTGGGAATCCTATAAATTATTTTAAAATACAACAATAAATTGATACACAATATGATGATAAACCAAAAGACCCTCCTCTCCATTATCTAACGCAATCGTATCAATCTTTGATGAAACCCCACTAACTATCTGCTGATCATTACCACCATGAAAAGCTTAAAATCACCATTTCCTCCAATAAATATAATCGAATATATTAGGTAATACTAAAGTCACTCATAAATGATGGAAATATATGTGACATAATGTTATAACTACCAGTCCATTCTTAGAAGAAGGTCAAACCCTGTTCTACAGTATTAAAGGTTCCAATTTGAAATCATAACATATGGTCATAGGGGAACACATTCAACCAAACTAGAATCCTTCTAATAGAACTCCCAAATTGGGTTTAATGGACATCACCCCATAATAATACGTGAAATATAATCACATACCATTAGTGGACAGAATATACAATAAAGAGTGTGGAAGAACTGTGTCAATGATAAATGAAAGTAATGTCGATTCCACTATAATCGTTTCATTCATGTTAGGAGGTCAGACATCTAAGAATAAATCATTATTCTATGCTAAATGTATCTACCTTGATACTTATTCCCTCATCCCATCTGATCAGATTGTCCCTATACCACCCTACTATTAAGAGAAACATTAACCCATTACAACCCTTCTATTGGCTTAGATGCTATGACTATCCAAAATTTAACAAACCACCAACTATGGAGTAGTAGATCCAATAGTGAAACCTTGAAATTAAATAGAGGATCTATCATTAGTATCCCTATATTTTCTATAGATCCTTTGGATATGTATCATATTGTTAAATTGATAGAACTCAACTAGTAGTTTGTCCTGATAAATATGGTAATGATATTCCCTACTACACTAATGAATGATTATTGGGATATGACCTATACTACTCTACAAAAATTTATTTTCTACTAAATATAATAATGGTTCTTTTTTACTCGTTGAAAATGTTCAAACAATAGGTTATTCCCTCTTTATTCCATGATCATCTTTTTGATTATTCTCTCAATTCAAGGCAGAAGTCACCATCCTAGAAATAATTTTTTGATTTTAAATGTCACATGATTCCTTATAAAATGTTAAATTCAATAAAGATAGCACTTTTCCTTGGCCAACTCATCACTATGTATAGAGAGGTTTAATATCTACAACAGAATTAACGACAAGTAATACTCTATAATTGGTAATCTCCCATTTTTATAAGCATAAAATCTGTATCCCAATGAATCTATTGGGTCTTAGGGAAGAATTAATCAACTAATATAGTCTATAAAACAATAAAGATTATAAAATCATTATTATTAAACCAAATTACATTGTCTAACTAGTTTCCTCAATAACCTAGAACCATATAAATTCCAATATTCACCCTCTTATATGTAGGTGTCTCTAGATACTCAAAGAACATGTGTATCACCCAGATTCAAGTCATAGCTACATGGGTTCACACTCCCAAGATCATGTACAAATAGGTATAAGTTGTAACTCCTTAGTCATATTAGGTTGTATCACACACTCTAAACTAAATCAAACAATAGAGACAAAACATAAGTTGAGTGTCTATTCCTTATCCATGTTCCACATTTGGAATGAGCATCTTCACATTAAATGAATGCTTGTATTTACCTCTGAGTTCATTGATGGTCGTTTGTGAGGAGTTATTTATCCAAAACACAAATGGAAAAATAAAAACAAAATAAAAAAATATTTCATGATATTATATATAATGAATGAAAAAACCATGAGCTTCTAATATCATATGTTAGGAGATCTAAATAGACCCTACTATCCCCTATATGGTAAACTTACACATAAAAGTAGGCCTCACTTAACCTAGTATGGTTAAATAAGTTGTGATTGATATGAATTTTTTAAAAAACATTTGTAGTTCTCTAACTGAAATTTTAATTATCCTAATGAAATATTTAAATTAAACTATATTCTCATTTATCTCTCTTTTTTTCAATTAGAAACCTTTTTCAATTAAAATACTTTTTCAATTCAATTAATTTTCTAATCCCATCACCTTTGTTTGACTATAAGATGTTTCAAACATAAGTTATACTTTAAAATACTCATTATGTTTATTTAACACCCCATTTATCTACCACCAATATAAAAATCAAATCAATGGGTAAAATTTTAAAACTGTTAGTCTTATTAGGATTGGATAGTAGGAAATTCACCATTAATATATATAGGAAAATATTATTTATATTAATTCTAAAATATTCTATAATCATACATTTATAAAACAATATATGTCCAAATAAATAGTTAAGGAAAGAATTCATGCAATGATGAAAATGGAATATAAACACCAACATACCTAATATGATGAATGCACAGAATTGATATTGCCATATTATCCCTAGAGAGAAAATAGAATAAACTGTAAAATCATAAAAATAATACCTCACTCAAAGTGAAAATAGATAAACTATGATAGTTAAATGCACAAAAATCAATCCTATTCAAGGAAAAATGTTTTTTTCCACATATGTGGGTTAGCTAATCATAACAAAATGGACATCACCAAGTACATAAACATCCAATATTCAATCTGCTATGACCAAATAATAAAACAAATATACATAAATATTTTATTACATTTTTAATGCCCCATACCGGGATCCACTAAATTGTTTCCTTGATCTAGTGCACTATATGGTTTTGAGTTTGACTCACTATACATCAGAATATATTGAATAAAATCTTTTGTATAAGGTGGTGTTATTGGGATACTATAATCATATACCATTGTATAAACATTAGAAACCTTAAATGAACACATAAATAATGGATAAAATAATTTGGAGCTCTAAAACCAAGTCATAACCAATTTTATAATGTACTGATCCCACATATCTAAAAGGAATGAAAATATTCAAGTTATGAAATGTAAAAGATATCCAAATGGAAAGAGAAACAAAAATACCCAAAGATAAAATACCCCATAAGATATGAGCCCATGATAGTACAGAAGCTCCAAAATACAAACCAAAGCATATCATTAAGAATCATGTATATGGAGATTGACCTTATCTTATCCTGCATAAATAAATTTCATATTAGTACCAGATGGTGGTCCAAATAGTATGTGAGTAAAATTCTATAGGCCACCACCAACGATGTCTAATGAAATTTCAATTGGATGTGTAAAACAAATTTCACAATATTTGTGAGAAGTATGTATGAATGAAAATACGATGAAATAAAAAGTAACCATTTTGAACCAAGGAGACTTGATGATACAACCTATACTAACACAACTTAATTTGATCTATGGAGAAATATTAACAAGAAATAAGATTCAAAGAAAAATCAGGTTCCAAAATTCTTTCTCTAGGAAATTATTATCTTATTCCTAAAAGGAATCAACATGGAATAATTATGAATTCCCTTATATTAATTTCCAATATAATATTTTAGAAGAATATGAACACAAGGGATTACCCTTATTATTTTCAGGCATATATAATTTGTAATCTAATTTTCTGACCTAAGGTATTCCAAAAAGTATATAAAAGGAGTTTAATTTTAGGATCTCATCCAATAATATTCAATAACCATATCCCTTGTAATATATATAATTAATCCACTACATAGAACTAGTTTTGACATTACCAAATCTAAGGGGCAGCCACCCCATGTAACAAAATATAGTAATTAGTTTATAATCCACTGCAATGACCGTTCAATTCCATATCATAATGGAATCATTATGTTTTACCTAGAATTCCATGACATGAAATATATATAGAAATTCAATGTGGTCAACCAAGGAATTACATTCTAACAATATCATCAAAGACATTCGAAAAAGTCAATATAACAAAATTCACATAATCAACTACTACTTAAAAAATACCTGATCACCATTCAGTTTAGTTCACATTTATAATGAATCATTCCAAGTCCATATCATTTATTGTCGCCATTGTTCATCCTAGGCATACCAATTTCATAATAAATTACTATGTCATTATGGGGACTCTAAACTACCCTTTTTGTTCACCTATATACATGGAATATGGAATATCCTACCATATTAAATAAATTTAAAGGGTTTTAAATATCATAACTAAAATTTATAGAAACAAGATAGCTTCTATGATCACAATAGTGTAAGAAAAATTCTATTTCATTATAGTTGAATCATATAGAATGTCGATGTGAATATACATGAAAATATTATAATACAATGCACATAGCTTATACTTAAATAGTGAGACCAACTTTTTTAGGTTATATAGGACCCACTCATGGATTATTGTACATTCATTCATGTTATAATTTAAGATATTTAGAATCCAAAAAAAAATCCATGAAAATAGGGTATTTATGTTAATAACAATGAAATGGGATTAGAAGGAAAAAAATTGTAATATTATACAATAATAGTGTGATATCCATACCAAGTGTCATCTAATGTGCCAAAGAGACGTGGAATCATAGATGACATAGAGGAATTCCACTCAATAATTCCAAGGGGAATAAAATAAATTCATATTCATTGATACTTCCAAAAATGGGAGGGAAAATGTGATTAGAGGCTAATATGTTCTGAATAGTTTAAAGGACCTTATCACATTTTCTTGCGAAACCATTAAAAATCCTATCTAATTCTTGGTGGGTATCACTGTCAAGCTCATAGGGCTTCCAATTCCTATCCAACTAATATGAATATCAACGACTAGATATTGGACTTTGATCGGCTAAATATTAAAACTGGAATCTTGAGACTGAATTCTTCAACCTCCCCATTCTCTTCCTAAACACCATTGTGAATCCTAAACCAACTAGTTATCTCTTTATAAGAAAAAAATGTATTTTTTTACTAAATGTGAAAAAATCCATGCCTTATATGAGGAGAATAATCCTACATTTATCACATTATAATAATCGTGTACTCTAGTTAGCATCCTATTACATGAAAAAATGTAGATCTATTCATGTATATATCCAAAATATAGAAATCTATTGATCGTAAAGGATATTAACCATCAATAAATCCATCCACAACAATTTAACCCCTATCAGAAAATAAATAAATTAATGAAACTCTAAATTTTTTTCAAATACCTCAATATCATCATCAAAAACATGGTGAATAATACATTATATACTTCCATCAATGGAATCACCCTTCTATATAGTCCAATTGAATCATTCCCTTTTAACACCAAAAAATCCAAGCATAATGGGTTATTAAAACATTACATAAAGGATATAATTCTTACATAATACATAAAATTTAGAAAAAATCATTCACCACAAAAGAAAGGTAAACTCGGTCTAAGATATCATCGTACTAAATCATCCAACAAAAATATTTGACAAAATCATCACCCATCAAGTAATCAATGGAAAACAAATGTATTCATTACTATATTTAATTTCATAAATCATAATGAACTAGTTTGTATAAAAAAGAAACCAAATATTATTAGTTATCAATTTATCATATCATCCATAAATACACTTTAAATAATATCTCTATATTATATTTATATTTAAGGGACAATAATAATAATTTACCTCACCCTCATTAATTAAATAATTGAATCATTCTGGAGTTACGTTACTTATCAAATTCCAAGAATAAGAACTATGATATAAAAAATATAATTAATGAAAATAGTTACACTTTATCTAGTAAATAATAATTTTAGATAATAATAATATAAATAACAATATATCACACTTCTTAAATTATCATCAAAACTATAATAACTATATACATCCTTCACATAATCTTTTATATAATTTATGAATAATATGTACCCAAAATATCACTATATTTTTTTAAATTATCCAAGTAAATCTTATTAAAAACAATGAAATGTAAATATTATTCCTATCATATAAGATAATATCATGAAAATATGAATAAAAACCAAATTTGATAATTCCACTAAAATAATTCTTTAATTTGAATATTATTGTAAAATAATACTAATGAATTTCCTTATATGGAAGAACATATAGATTATTTCTCTACTTAAAAATATATGATCTTATTTCACTCATGAACTAATATTAATCCATATATGATATTATTTATCTATTTCAATTCCATTATAATTATACATGAAACCTAAATTAATATATTATTACATGCAAATAATATTTTTTTTATTTTATAAAAGAATAATATAAAAACTATCAAATATGAATATTCTCTCTTCCACCATTTGATAATTATCCAAATATTGAAATTTTATAACTATATAAAAATTACAATATCTCGAAATATATATAATAAGATAATGTTATACTATCTTTTTCCTAACATTTTAATTTTCTATAATATAAATATTATTTCAACCCCACATGAGATTTAACATTCCATTTTTTCAATAATAGATTTCAAGAAATAATAATTTTTAAGTATTAAATATCAATATATAATTTTAATTACAACATCAATGCATAAAAAACTTGTACTATCTTAATGAATTCATTCGTTACATAATTTATTAATAAAAACCCAAAATTTTACCATGTTGTAATCATGAAATTTTTTATGATGATATGTCTACATAAATATATATAAAAAATGATTAGTAGTTTTTAAAATTATAATGATAATCCTAATAAATATTCATGAAATTATTATCATTTAAGGAAGTATATTATCTAAATTTTATAGTCCTGCATAATTTACCAATTGAAATTACTAATAAATTTTAGGCATGCACGAAAAAAAAATTATCATTTCGAAAATATCATTATAAAAATATAATTTCAATTCCAATTAAATATTTATTTTTATGATGTTATCTTATTAGGAATCATCCCATAAATTTGGTGAATAATATCTAATGAAGAAATCTTCACATTTAGATATAAATAATAGAGAGGAAATAAATATCCTTCCTATGTTTGGAGCCTCAATATTTATTTAATATAATTGTGTTTTCATGCATAACACACATTCATTATGTGAGTGTGAAAGGATCATAACGCATTTTAATGCCTGAAATATATTGTGTTACGTCAATTGTTTGAATGGAACTCATTATAATCTAGGGAAGATATCGTAGTCATCAACTCTTGATGGAAGAAAATCCAAGAAGTTAGATTAAAATTTTAAATTGAGGTGGTAGGGATGACCCACACTGTATGTTTTTTTATAGTAGTATTTATTTATATTACTCACTAAATTACACATAAAAAGGGTTTCAGTAGTTATTTTTTTAAAAGGAATCTAAATCACATTAATTTATTTTCTGGATGGGTTTCCATTAGTCACATTTGATATTATACATTTTTATTGAATATATCAATGGGTTAACTGTCCCAATTTTTTTTAAACAATCATTTTCCTTTATTTATATATTTCATTTCCATAATTTATAACCCATTTAATCAATCCACTCTAAAATTTCTTTTATTTAATAATATTTCACATTTATTATATTATAATTTTTTTTTTCAATCTATCAATAGAGCATTCACATAATTTTTCTCTATAACATTATTCATTCAAAAGTAATATCCCATTTCAAAATAGATACACAATTTTTATAATTTCATTGATTTTCACATTGTACTAATATTTATACTCATATATATATATAGACACACATATATATATATATTAAAACATAATATATATATATAACATCATTATATATATACATATCATTTCTTTTAAATACATATTTCTATATTTATAAACAAAAATATATAAAAATATATATTTATATTATTTAACATAATGAATTATATATTTAAACTATAACATATGAAATAAATTTGTAAAATTTATATAGTTGTGTAGAAAATAATAACTGATTCAATATATATATATATATATAATTAGGTGAACCAGGGGTTTACAAATTTTCCAAGGTTATTCTGACCTGAGATCGATATTCACTATGTCATGTTCTTAATATAATAGATGTAGTTACATTGATGACCTGGTCTTGTCCCTTCTTGTTGGGTTACCATGTTCTCATCTCTACATAGTGTTTTGTGACGATGTGTTATTAATATGGTGAGGTGTAGTAGACCTCATGAAATCGTGGCATCAGTATAACACTTATAGAATGTTATTGTTTCCCTTATAAAGATCTCTAATGAACTGGGTAAATTATTACATCACATGATATAATGGGGTAATGAGTTTTGGTTCATGAAGAATATTGGAAATAAGGTGTGAACCAATATCTACGGAAGGAAACAATTTGAGTGAACAATTATCCATGTTTGAAAATAGGATGACATATATGATCAAATAAATTATAATTTCTATACTAATCGATGTACCATAATATAATGTATTCTTTATTTCAATGATATATTTAATTTTCAAGATGTATTTTTAGGTTATGACATAATTTATGATCTATTACTTATGGTGTATATCATTATTCATTATCCTAATTATACAAAGATTATTATCTTATGATCTCTTTTGTTATTTGATAGTTAGCAGATATTTTTACTGTCATAAAGAATCATGGATCACCCATTTATTATTTTAATAGTTTTTTTATGAAAAGTAATATATAATCTGTGTTTATAAAGTTATATTTTATGAATATAATTTGGTAGATTATAATGATATGTTGTATATAAAAAATTATAGTGTAAAAACTATCATTTGATGAAATCATAATAAGTTGAGTTATTTAATGGCACCATTCGAGGCACCTTACAGCCGACCTTGAGGATAACCTCTGTGGTGGATTGACCCTGGGGAGTCCACACTTATGGGACCAAATATGGTGTAGGCTACAATGAAGAAGGTGCAGAACATCCAAGAATGGATGAAGATTTCACAAAAAAGGTAGAATTCCTATGCTGATAGGAGACAGAGACCACTGTAGTTCAAGGATGGTGACCACGTCCTTCTATGGGTCTCACCTAGACGAGGTCTATGGAGATTCAGCCATGGCAGAAAATTTTCTCCTCGATTCATTGAACTGTTCCAGCTCCTTAGCAGAGTAGGTATGGTGTCTTACTGCCTGTCTCTTACACCTCAGTTGCACCGGGTGCACGATGTTTTCCACGTGTCTCAGCTACGGAGATACGTGCACGACCCGTCCCATATCATCGACCATGGGGAGCTGGACATTGATGGAAAGGTGTCTTTCATGGAGGTCTCAATGGATATTGAGGATCGAAAGGAGTGGGTCCTACACGGATGGTAGATACCTCTGGTGCGTGTTCGCTGGCAGCCCGGGTACCTCTAGGAGAGCACATGGGAGCAGGAGGATTAGATGAGTTCTCAGTACACCCATTTGATTCCTTAGTGTGAGTTGTAGCTTACTGGGACGTAAATCCCTATGGGTGGGAGAATTTAAAGACCCAAAAAATTATGTGGAATTTATTTTTTAAATACCTGGAAATTTTACGAGTCCGTAGTTTTTGACTGAGCCTGATTCCGAGGCCCGGAGTGCCCGAAATCAAATTCTGAATTTTCGTTCGTGTACGTTCAATAAATGTATGAACATGATTTTATATCTTTTGAACCGCTGAATGGAATTGAAATATGAGGACAGCGTTGAACTCGTAGCGTCTGTATTCTCTTAAGGATACCTTTACCGTAATTGTGTTTTATCGAGATTGAAGGTTAATTTTTGTGGTTTCCAAATAAATTTAAAAAAAATTATGTGTAGAAATTTTTTATTTGAGTGGTGGTTTAATCCTCCAAGGGGAGGTTGGAGGTGGGGCCCACCCTCACATAACCTCCCTTGGTAAGATGTTATAAGGTGGGGCCCACATGACCATCATACCCCCTTAACCCCCTTTACCCCATGAACCTCCCAATTTGTTGTATAGCCTCTTCACCTTCCTTCATAAGTGTACCAAACCACATATTAATTAATGGAATAATTAATTAATTTGAAATGTTTTGAATACTTTTGAATGCATTTTGCAAACATTATAATAAGATATTATATTCTATTATTTTGGGGTTGGCATAATCTTTGGTGGAGCTTTGGAGAATATTTGTGAGAATTGCATTCTCTCAACAAAGAACGTGCCTCATATCCGAAGAACGACGAGCACTGTCATCGATCTTTGTCTAAGGTAAAAGAGAAAGAGCCACCAGCGAAGAATGCCAATGACACTTCTTCCTCAAACACTCCCCGATGTCAACGAATAAACGTCCGAGATTTTTCCCATGACTTAGTCAACGAACAATGACAAACGATGTAGGGGTTTATTGTGATTAAATTAAATCCTCGTTCCTCGTCGTTTATTATGGTTCGATGTTGGCCATTTTTTATCACCTAATGTAGAGGGCGCGGGACGAACAAACACGGCATGACGTCCCACTGTTGGTTCTTGTTTTATTGTCGATGCTGGAGGACCACGTGAGAAGTCGGCAGCGCAAGGGCCATTAGAAGGGCATGGTTCCGTCGCGTCACACAAAGAAAAGTCGTGGCCAGGTAGTCCATGACAGAGTCGTAAGAGTGCGGTGTTGTCGCACCGCCCCGGTAAAGAACCAAGACCAAGAGGGTCACGGCGGACAGAAGAGGCGCGGAGCCGTCAAGCCGCACCGTGATAGAGGGGCGGCACATCGGCCAGGGTGCGCCACGATGAAGGGGTGCGGTGCCGTCACGCCGCACCAGAGAGGAACTGCAGAAAAAAGTCGCGGCGGTAGAAGGCGGGCGGCCATCTGAGCTGGCCGCCATCAGCGCTCCACAAGGTGGGACTCGAAGGGTCCCGCAGTTTCTTCAGAAGACCAGGGGTGCAGCACCCCCCCCCCCCCCCCACAACATGTCTAGCTAGGCTACGCGACGTGGCAAGCCAGGCCACACGGCCAGCCGACCACGACCAGCCGGCCTGCCCGCAAGGCTAGCCACTGGGCCCCATCGCCATCGGGGCCAGGCCACATGGCCAGCCGGGCCAGGCCAGACGGCCCGCCGGTCCGGGCCACACCGAAAGCCGAGCCAGGCCCCATGACCAGCCGGGTCGGGCCACCCTTGCGGGATGTGCTTCCACCGGGCCTGGCTGCCATTGGGTCAGGCTGCTCCATCGTATCGGGTTGGACCCATGGACTGGGTCAGACCCAATTCCGGACATGATTAATGCATAATCACCATTTCATCGGTGTTTTGGGCTATGGGTGTCTGAAGGATGAACCGTCTATGGTGAAGGATGTCTTAGAGCAGGACCTATCTTTTGGAATACCCTCCATGAGGTTTGGATGCAGTTGGGGTATGGTCGAGTTGGTTTTAACTTAAAAACCAACTGGGACCCTGGAACAGAAATACCAATAACTCACAGACCGGGCGTCCGATTGATGCACCGTCTGTCGCGTTGGGTTTCTTATGATGATACTTTACTATGGGATACGTAAACATGAGACTTAGTATTATTTGATGTATCGACACTTGGATCGAGGAGCGGACCCTCCCAAAATCGAGTGTTCTGTGTGCGGGAACCCTATGATTGGTTGCGACTGAGATGACATGATCCTTCATGGGTAAAAGATCAACGATAATGTACCAAGATCCACCATGGGTTATACAGTGATGACATTTGTTTCGGGATCCTCCGTGGGATCGACAATGGTGAATTTTGTATCGGGATCCTCCGTGGGGTCGAAAGTGATGACTTCTGTACCAGGATCCTTCGTGGGTTCGACAATGCTAATATTGTTTCATGATTCTACGTGTGTTCGACATAGGAGATGATTCAAAGGCTACATCTAATCATATTTATGTCTCTTCATGTGTTTTATGCATATATGAGCTGAGTTTTGTTTTCAGTTGTAATCAATGAGATGCTTAACCTTACTTCCTTTGTGGAATGGGATATTCTCAGGCTCGAGAGTTGTAGCCGGGCTATGACTGGTAACTTAGGTATATGTATGACCATATAACTAAGTAGGGTTGGTTGATACTTCGTGATTGTATCGTTCTTATGTGGTTTATCCTTAGTGGATTCTGGGAGACCTTCGGGGGTCTCGGGGTCCCCTAATGAGTATTGTTGTAATCACCACAGCAAGGGCGTCGCCCGCATGTTATTTTGTTATATGAAGTGACGAATAGTAGTGATCGATGCTGAGGGTGACGGAAGGGAGGTTTCTCAGAGCTAGACTTGATGGGACGTACCTCAGTAAAATTTGTTCGAGTTCTGTACCTACCCTTCAGGTAGGATTCCCCGGTTGACAACCCATGAGATGTTTTTCCCTTTTTACTTCTACTTGTTCTTGTTGTTCAATGGGGTTTTTATACTGGCCCATTTACATTCAACACTACTTTGTATTCTATTTTACATAGTGTTTTTCTTCCATTTGTGTACTCTAATAGTGTGTGATTTCTTTTTATAAAGACAATGTCTTCCCAGCTTCTGGATTTACGCCTTTGGTGCTAGTCATCATCCCCTGGCCTATGGAAGGCGGGCATGGGGTAGTCATGGAACGAGTCCCAAGGACGGGACGTGACAAAAACTCAATAATAAATATCCAATTCATTGAATAATACAACTAAAAACATAAAATTTCTACATAACATGACCCATGGACACAAAAACATGATTCATCAGTATTTCATCATCATAATCATAAACAATCCATTAAATGGATAAATATGTTGTCTTATGATTATATCCCTATTAAATAATAATGAACAATAAAAGATTATGTAACAAATGAAAAAATTATTTAAAATATCCCATGAATATATCATGGGAACAATTCCATTTTAATTTTCCATAACTTATAAAAAGGAAAAAATGGAGAAATATTTATTTTAATAGAATCCGTGGATTCCTAAAATGGTTTCATTAAATAAATGAGTATTCACGATGTTTTGAAAATGTTTTTCAGGTGGTATATGTTTTATCAATGAAACCTTTTACCATTGTTAAAAATACATCGATCAAAATAATAAAATAATATTACATTTACAAAAAAATATCTAACATCCATCATGTGTAAAAATTACTCTAATAAATCACATAAATTTTTTTAAAAACATTTATGAAAATATTTTAAAGATAATATGAAAATGTAATAAAACTATTCATGAAAATATAGAAAATAAATAACTTTTTTCCTAAAATAAACCAATGATACATTTGGGTATAAATATTGACGAAAAAGTTAGGGAAGTTTATAATAACAATAAATAAACATATAATAAAAAATACATGATATTTAATAGATATATATTATTTAATTTATCTATTAAATTCCTAACAATAAACAATCACATTAAATAGTTTCATTTAACATATAACCCTTACCTCATATTCAACATGTTCTATAAGTGATATTACATACTATATAATAAATATATATTTATTAAATTATTTTAAAGAAACTATATTCTATCATATAATATAATACATGGTGTATATATAACATCTTATCACCCACTCATAAAAAATATTTCATTATCATAATCTTTTCAGCTGATAACTGCTTCATTTTTCAGGAATGGTTAAGTTTAAAATTTATGTTTCTTTCACATTGCTATAGGTTCCATCATACCTAGAATAATAAAATGTCATAAATATCGTATTTAATAATTATATGTAGTTTTTACCTTTCAAATATTTTAGTGATTAATAATTAATTATATCACTTCATAGAGACAATAGTCTATACAAACCTATGATGGATGTTTCTACATTTTAGTAGATAGAATAAAAGTTTCATAAAAAATAATTTTACATTAATTAATAACTATCCAATTAGAAAGATAATATATATTCATTAAATATACCCTTATTAAAAGTCATGTAGACAATTAATGAAAAGATAATAAAAATCATTGTGGATGAGATATTATGCCCATATGCATGACTAATACATTCATATACCATTTTAGGGAAATGAGGAGGAAAATGGTCATCCAATAATAAAAATTTCATAATAGTGTATTTATTATAATATATTAACCATTCTATTAAGGATATTATCATTTTTAGGATGTATAAAAATTAATAACTTTGAATTATTCACATAATAGAATTACCTTTTCTTTAAGAGGCCTCATTTGGATTACATCTTATGCTTTATTTGGATTATATTAGTGTATAAACATGATCTCATCATGATGTAATGTAAGACCGTTTGGTATTAGTTCCATTATTTTTTGAGGTTGAAAGTTCAAACATTGGGAATAATTTTGAGGAGGAGGTTCCCATTAATATATGAGAAGAGGGAACACATAGTATTACAAAAATGATTCAATGTTGAAAAAAGTATTTATTGAGTAAAATTATATAAAATGTAAAATTATTTAATTATAGACACAATAAAGTTAAAATTTTTTCAAAAAATAAAATTTAAACTATTTTATGAGTCATTTTAAACATTACATTTTGGTTCAACACCACTATTATCCATTTTAACCTTAATCATGGGAAAAAAATTTAATCGTCTAATGGTCATAAATTTACTTTGTGGATATAAATTGACTAAAAATTCACCATGTATTGTTTTTTAGAATATTTAATATTCCAATTTTTTTATTTTTTTATTTTTTTATTTTAAAATCAGTTAATAAAATATTTTTTTATTATTAATTATCATTAACATCATTTATTAAGCTATTCTTTTAATTTGAAAACAAATTAATTAAAAATACAACTCATATTTAATTTAAAATTTATTAACATAAAAAATTATAATTAACCAAAAAATTCATAAATCTCTGTAATTCCTCCAAAACATTACAACAATTAAGGTTTTAAAATCATTGACTATCGTTTTTTTGTTGTTTTATCAATCACCAAGTCGTCAATGAATATTAATTTAAAGTAATTATAACATAATTAAAATTTTAAAATAAATTACCAATATAATAATAAATCATTTATTTTATAAAATAATTATAGATTCATTAATAAATTTTTCCTTATGAAAACCTATAATGTAAATTAAAATCAATAGTTTCATTATTTATTTATAATTTTCCTAACATAATATAAAATGTCATAATAAACATATTGGGAAATTATATTTATATATATTCTTATCTAGGATAGATTTGGTAGAAAAATAGTAATCAAATATGATTCAATAATGTTTTACATAAATTTTACAGCTCTATTTCATAGTTTTGACATAATTTTACATATTATACCCTTAATAAAGTGAAAAATGTTTACTGTGGATATTATTACTAATAAAAAATCATCAAATGGAAATATTTTAATATTTTTATTCTCATAATTTTAAATTTGAAATATATTTTTCAAGCATCGTTTTCTATAAATAGAATAAATGAATTTTGATAAAAAAAAATAAAACATAAAAAATAATAGATTTTGGAAAGTATGTGTTTTTAAGAACAAAAATGACTTATACATAAATAAAGTATAAGATTTATTCCATTAAAAATAATTTTATTTTTTATAATAAGTTAGAGTATTTTTATATTACGACAAAATGAAAAATATAATTGATGTTTTTAATTACGTTATTTAATTACAAGAAATGAAAGTCATATACAATTCAGAGTATTTAAAAATTCATAGAATTATAAATATAAAATGAAAAATGAAAAATATCATCTCTAAGATAATGTGGAAATGTTTATTTAATGAACTAAATTAAATTTGATAAATAAATTTTTTAAAAATTGTAGAAAATTATTAAATGGTTCATGCAAAAAAATAATTTAAAATCAATTTTTGATGAAACCATATATTTTAAGGATAAAATTAATTTATTGAAAATTGAGTTCTTATATATTATTCACAAATAAATAAATATTTATTATATAAAATATTTAAATTTTTTTAAAAAAATTATATTCATATTCATACTACTAATTTAATATCCTTGTTATAAAAGTAATATTAAAATAATATAATTTTAAAATATATCATAGTTTTCTTTAAGATTGGAGTTGAGTATTTAAAAACATAGCAGGCTTATTATTATTCTAAAATAATTTTTTCATTTTTTGAATCCTTGATATTATTTTTTTAGTATTCGATGAGTAGGTGGTTAGACAAACCCAAACATGATTATAACATAAGTAATCGATGGGTGGTTTTAATAATGTCATTTATTTTGGGAATAATAGAATTATTATTGACTCAGAATGATAACATTTAGATATTCCCAATGTAATGATTCATATATTAATAGAGTATAATATATAATAATACAACATGATGAAAAATACAATACATTAAATCATGGTGGTGATAATTTGTACAATTTATTATTATAGTTTTAATTTATTGATTAATGATAGATAAATAATTATGATTATAACTTTTTCACTTCATAAAAGAATTTACCTCATATTTTTTAAATTTATTCCTCAATTAAACTTTTATAATCATTAATTATTAGTGAATGTTGGATGAAAAAATATCTTTACTACATGGATGCGAATGTCCTCATAATTCACTAATTATTGTTTCATTTTTTCTTAAAAGAAATGTTGTATGTGGTTATTATTTATTTCAGTAGAATAATTATATTTAATATAAAATCAATATATGTGGTTTTATATAGTAATTTGAATGTTATATTTGGGAATGTAAGATATAAAGGAAATGAAGTTATGAAAATAAAGTACTCATGTTGAAAACATCATCATTCCCTTGAATACTCATGGTAAATGGAGGTATTAAGTCAATATCATATAACAATAGAATCAAAGAGAATTTAGAGGGTTATAAAGGAAGGACATTTGTCATAGTTTTAGGTGGATTAGTTTTTTAATATTTTATTGAAGGGGAGGTGAGCAGATCCTCTTATAAGTAGTGAGAACATAAATTTTATAAAAATTTCTACTTAATGTAATGAGACCAAATATTTTACATTTAAAAAAGTCTACAAAATAGATAATAATTATTAAATCAATTAGATATGTTATCTAAACACTCAGACATTAATTCTAAAACACATTTTAAACATTTCTCTAAGTTTCTTTCTCATAAAATTTTAACATTTACTAATTTTAATTTTACCTCTATAACTAATTATTACCAGCTTAATTGAAATTCATTGTATAAAAATAAAAAGAGCAAATTTAAAATATTTTTAACTAATGAAATAAAATATTAAATAAATTATTTCAGTTAAAAAGTGTATATGTAAGAAAAATTATTATTAACAGTACTACATGTTATGTATAAAAACCTATTTCCACAAGAATTTTATTTTTATGCTTTTAATTTAAACATTGGGAAAAATGATAAATATAATTGACTTTAGTGATATATGTTATTTTTTATTAAGAAAATAAATTAAATTTTAATTAAATATAATTACATTGAGGAGTTTTTCTAACTAATTTGTAGTTATAATAAAAAAATAAAAAATTATTTTATAGGAAAATTTTGCATATGTTATTAAGAATTGGTTTTATGAATTCATAATAGTAATTTGAAATTTATAGTTTTAAAAAATAAATATGGATTTGATCCTGAAAATGTTTTATATGTTTTTATGTGATAATTTATTCTTGATACTGTTTTAGGTGATATTACTTTATAAAAAATTAATATATTAAATGATTCATCTAAAAACTATTATTATAGATAGAATATGAAGAATTAAAACTAAAATATTTTTTATAGTCTATATTCACTAAAATTATGTTATTTATAATAAATTCATATTTAAAAATTTATATATTTGGTTAAATATATAGTAATAAATAATATAATGAGGAACTATTTTTACTGAAAATAACCATTTTAATAATTCTTGTTCCTTTAGACATATTTAATATAGATTTATAAATCAAAAACTATTCACATATATGTTAATAAATGTCAATATTTACTATTAGAATTAAATTATCACTAAGACCAATTTGATTTTGTAATGTAATATATATTAAATTTTCTTAAATATTTCTACAAAAATCATCATTTTTATATAAAAAATAAAATGAAACTATTTTAATTAATTATTATTTTTTATCTAATAATGTTAATAAACCATAATTAATTTTAATGTGTTTCAATTTTATAGTAATCTGTTTCACTTGATCAAGGATATGTGTGACATAAATTGTCAAATTAATTACTAATTTAAAGTATCCAAAATATCAATTCATCAATAATATAGTCAATTATAAGGGAGTTCTCAAGAACTTAGAATAATATTTATAATGACAACTGAACCCCTATGAAACTATTAAACATCCTTCAACCAAATAACTCATGGAATTTGAATAATTTATTGAGTTTTTTCTTAATGTATACACATTATATCATCAATTTAATGGTTCATATTCCAAAATAAGATTCTACCAAACAATATAACCTTCAATGGTGAAGTAGAATATAAATTAAAATTGAAAAATATATCATCATTTTTTTTGAAATTCACACTTTAATAAATAATATATTGTTTCAAAATTATTAATTTGGCACACAAAGGGTTATGAATTTCCCTATAAAGGTCAAACATTGAATATACATGGATATTTCATACCACGAAAATTGGAACCTTGATTAAATTTGAAAGAAAACCATAGATTAATTCAATTTTTGATGGTTATGATTAACAATATAACGATTGTTGTACAATAAATCAATTTCACCAAAGACTTTTTTTTCTTATTCTATGTATCTTACGATGGCACATATTATCACTCAATATCATGAACAAATATTAACCGTTACTAATATTTATGAGACACACCCAACTAAAAAAATTATCACACTATGATTTTTCCACTACTTCTATATCACTATCCTATATTGATAACCACTTGATGTCATAATTTAAATGCACAAATGAATGTAGTAAAATATTTTACTAATAATATATATAATCAAACTATGAATGATGAAGAAATTGATTTCTGAATTTACATTATGTTGAACAAATTGACGACTTTTCAAATTAAGTATCATCATAATAAAACCTACTGATGATGGTATCAGTATGACATTATTTAGTATAACCATATAAAATATTAATTCACTAAGGTGTGATTTTATTATTGGATTCCCCAAAACATTGTGGATACTTATGTCTATTAATCATCAAACTATTAATGAAGTAACTGTAATGGTAGTCTCAAATCCATGTCATACTTCCTCCCACTATTTTTTAAAATGGTTTGTAGTAGAATGGTCACCATGAAAAACATATGATTAAGTATCCCCTATTAATATAAAAATATACCAAAATGGTCCAATCAACAATCTATAACAATGATTTACATAAGAAATGATACCTTTGAAATATTATCATAAGACTCATAATCAACCAATTTTCAATTTCCACACTATTTTATATAGTTCATTTCAAATTATTTTATAGATTTAAAAAAATAGATATTTTCATCCTAAATGAGAATAATTATATGAAATATTCCTCATGTTTCCCCTTATACAGAAGTTGATGATAGATTTTCCATTTACCTACCTTTTTAAAATTATGCATGTTTTTTACTTTTTTGAAGTAATATTCCTAAGAGAATTATACATTATATATTCCATCACATTAAAAAAACTCATATCTTCCAAAATACCTTCACTACACTGATCATATATCATGGATATAACAATGTAATAAAAAACATTTTATAGAAAAATAGTAGTGAAGTATTAATGGTTTAACTACTAAATTCACCCATAAGTCAATGGGGTCTTATATATTTTCCTAGTAAGATATACTAATTCAAATAAACATATAGCCTAAAATTTGGACTTAAAAAAATTGATGAATTCCTCAATCATTTCATAATGAATTAGTACTATAATTAGAAAATAATAATATATGAGTCTTCTCTGGTCCATTAATTTTTATATCAAAATATCTTCTATGATTTTTTATTTAATATAACATTAATTTTTCCCCTCATATCCAATTATATATAACAAAATATCACAATAATGGTAAAACATATACATTGTATCTTATAAATCATCTAATCCTAAACAACATAGTAATGGATAATGATCTCAATCACTGTTCCACTAGTATATCCAATGTAGACTATCCATAGATCAAACCTTTAAATCATGAAATAAAAAGGCATGTTATAGATTTATTTAATTGATACCACCTCATCATAATAATTTTATCTTGAAAATACATATTTGGGTTTACATAATATGTTTAATTAAAAATAATACATTGATTTCCACAACAACTATAATGTTCTCTATAGTAGCTACAAAAACATGAATTCATTATTATATAAAAATATAATTGCACCAAACAATCCATATATATTTTTGAATTTAAAATATATCATATCACTCAAATACAAATATTATAATTCATTTAATATCAGCAATTAAACAAACATATACCCCCTCTCATTGGCTTGGGACTGGCGACCAATACATAAGTATCAATAAACTAATGGGTGTCCTTAACAATAAAATAATATATCAGATTTTACGATATAGAATATGGTACCATAAACTGAATGAAACATAAAATAATAAATAAAAATATTGGTACATATACAGAATATTAATTATAAAATATGTTATTATATATATACAATAACTAGTTGTAACAAACAAGTCTCGAATAGATGTAAAATGTAACATTGATGACATGAGGTTGTAATTATTATTTAGTTATCAAATCCAATAGATATCCAGATATGTTAATCCTGATCATGACCTATAACTATATGTCCTATATATGATTTCATCTTCACGGGGAAATGGAAAAAATTATGATTGTGCACATGGTGGGGTGAGAAAAATAAAACATCATATGGTCTCCTCAAACAGTTATTTGACCGTTCAACCACAACTATCTACATGAATAGATAATAAGTAATTTTAAAAAGTAATGAATCACGTAAAATAATCATTATAAAAAGCCAAAATCATGATTAATCCTAATAAAACATACCATGTATAACATTCATCATATTGACAAAATAATAATGCTTATTTGAAATGAAAATTAATTCAATATTATTGCCATTTATATATTTCAGACTTGGTAATTCACCCAAGATCCAGCAGTCATGGGATTCTTGATGATGTAAACATCTCAATAAATATCTATAGTACTAAAGGAAGTATAAATATCTTACGCTATATGATTTAAATATGTCCAAATAGTGGAGTTAATATACAACACTATGGATAAGTATATAAACATGGTTACTATAGGAAACTCATATCTCTAGAGAAAAAAATGTATATATTGTCCTCGTAAGATCTAGTTTTTAGGTGTGAGAGTAGAAAAAATCTGGTACATCATTATTTACCAGGATCCTAGATAAATATGAGAGAAAAAATGTTTCACATGGGTGAATTACATCCATTTCATTCTTATATTATCGATATTAGTTGGTTTTCTAATCTTTGCCAATCATACAAGAGATATGATGGAAGAATTAACCATCTCTACCTATTTCATGATATATGGTATATCTAAACCCAAATATATATGTTGTTATTGGATGATATGTATTTATTTCATTAGTATTATCTACCTAGATTAGCAGGTGATAATTTTAAGGCATATTTCCTCTCACTTTATTCGTGGGTTTAGGTTTTTAATAAAGAAAATCCCTTATAGTGCATTTTTATTAATAATATCCTGTTATCAAAATATTTTTCACATGTCAACTAATTTACGTACATAAAAAATCTCCTCAATTATTCTAAAAAATCCTTATATCAGTCACAAAATTCATTTAATCTATCAGTATAGGGTTTTTATATGATTCGTAATGGGTTCCAACTATCCAATATCCTTAAAATAAAATAATAATTAATCATTAGTTAAATTTTAAATTTTAAATTATCCAACTAGACATATCATCTCATGGGTTATATTACATTATACCCGATCATCATTGTATGTAAAAACATCCTCAAATTGTATCCACAATTTTTGATTTTTTAATATATGGAATAATATTCTTATAAATTTAAAAATTGTTGAATTATTCAACAATCAAACTCAAAACAAGGTTTATATATATTATGTTTCATGTTGTTTTGTGTGATTAATCATAATAAACCAATGTTACCGTATTTTATTACATAATGACTCTCACATCACATATGTATCATTTTCAATTTATTCCACTATATTTTATTTAATGTTCATATATTTGGTTATCATTATTATTATATCAATTATTGAACAATCATGAATTTTTCCCACATCCATCAGGATCATATTTTATTATTATGGAGAACAATTCATTATTAATTTTGGACCATAAAATTTTCCATGTTAATAACATGAAACATTAGCAATGATAACCAACCATTATAATTCAACCTCATTATCCACAATAATTATTATAATAAATTTGAATTCATGCATTTATATAAATGATTATATTTTCATACAGAAGATAAATATTTATAGATTAAAAAATGAAGAAATATTTAATATGATTCCCAAATATATTTTGAATCACTTCATAATTTTTACTTTTTTCTTAAATTAGTCATAATTCTCATTGAATTATCATGTATCATATGATTATTCTATTTTATATGTTAATCAAAAGGTTAACTCATTGGCATTATCTTACAATCCACATCATTACATTTTCCATTTAACTATTTTCATAATACAATATTTAATAATTAATTTCATATTCTCCTCATGTGGAATTAAAATTTTAAGGGGAATAATTTTTAAAATTATAGATATTCTATTTAATTTTCTATTAGAATCTTATCACACCACTTGATCATCATCATAGACCAATCATCTCAGTCATGTATATTCTGCACACAAGATTTATTATCCCACATTCTAATTTATATTTATTAATTTTTTATCTAGTTTATTTATTATTAGGTAATAATAATATTTTACGTAATCAAAATCATGAAAACATGACATGATCAACAAAAAAAATAGTAAATTAGTTAATATGGATCCTTTATAAAATTTTTATGAGAAATCAATTTAAATTCTAAATATAATCAATAATTTTATCAAATTTAAATTATCATTATAAAAAATTAACATTAATTTGACAACTAATGAATGAATTTATCTTACAAACTTTTCAATATTTATGAAAAAATAGATACAATAGTTTTCAAATAACAATAACAGTCTGAAAAAATTGCTAGGTCCCATTAATATACTAATTGAGCCTCCACACATAAGATGGAGGGATTTTGTTACCATGGTTTACATTCGGGGCCACCTAGAATGTTCACAAACACCCCCATCCATGGCAGTACTTACCCACTCTATACTATTCAATTTGAAGATCATATGACTCTAATCTAGCCATATTTCCCTATATCACATTAATCACTATGTATGCATATTTTTCTTATTTTTTTTACCAAATGGGATATGTATTACAACATCATTACACTACAATTTAAATATTATAAAACTAATTTCCTTTAAATAATTTCATATTATGTCAATTGGTAACATGTATCATGACTACACACCTCAAACTTATTGGGATATGTGGTGTGTGGGGGAACATATTTTTACAAAGTAGTGAGTATTCCAACATTATCCATCAAAATTTCATCAATGTAAAATATGTAGATCACTATTTCTTAATTGATTAATAGAAAGATAAAACATATGCTTCCACTATGTACACTCCATCCACCTCTCCATATGTATCATCCTCTACCAGTAGGGGTGGTATGGGCACAAATGAACATTTATAGTATTTACCAAAAATAATTATGTAGTATAAGAAGTTCTCATAATTTTAGATCAATCATCGAACTACATAAATTTTTTTATATGACCCCTAAAATATAGAGATGGTGAGGAAATATATATATTATATCTCGATGATATCTCCTATAATTCCAATCCGAATGGATTTATTTCAAAGATATTATATTTATCACATTAATATTTTTTGAAACATGTACTGTGGGATTGGAGCATCATTAAATGAAAAGATAATATTTCTATAAGAAAACCAATGTATAACTTATCGATATATTTTTACTATATTTATGCATCTAATTTATCTATTTTCATGGGAAATATTTTCTTATATACATGAGAAATACCATACTCAATTTTCAGACACATATCTTGATTATATGTAAAGAAACATGAATAAAGAACATATTGTTAAAATATAATGGGACATAATCGAAGAACAATAACCTGTTGATGACGATCAATGGTTTTTCAATCTATATCCTTTATTTAGAAGGTGTCTAAAATGGATTATATGTCATCCCATATACCCAAACACCCTCAATTTATATATATACTATTAATATAACTAAATGAATTAGGTCACCATAATTTTATTACTTTTATTATCCATTTATAATTAAACACTAAAAATGGTCGACTAATGGAACAACATCTTAGTGTATTTACAATATTAAAAAAGCATCCTTAGGTAAACATCACATCCTGGACACAAGAAGAAAATCTATTGTTGAATTCAACATCTTATTTATGAGGAATAAACATGTTTTCCATTTTAAATAAATTTATATTTCCACTACAAATATCCTGTTATGATCAATCAAGACACTAAATAACAACATCTAAATTCAAATTTTTTTAAAAAAATTAATAAATATATTAATGAGAATTAGTTTCCATGTATAAAAAAATTCATAATGGAGAAAAAAAATTATAGATTAAATAATTACAATTGTCAAATAAAATATATCTTTGTAGTAATATAATGTATCACTCTTATAAGAACTTATATAATTTTCATAAATTCAAGTTGAAAATTTATTTATTCTATATTATATAAATTTTCCTTATTTTATAATAGTGTATATGAATATGAAAATGATAATTTTGTCCCCCTAAATTATTCCCATAGGATCCTATTTAATCGGAAGTCATCCCGTTGAGGATATAATATTTTATATAGAATTTTTTTTAAAATGTTTATGGTTAATTTTATTTTTAACACTATAATTTAATTTATACATTTTTCCATGAACCCTTTTGTTATAAAATATTTTTATCATGTATATATTTTATTTATTTCATTTGGTGAGATTCCTTTTTCTTATCTTAATTTCCATCCCTTTTAAAAAATGAATATTTTAATTACTAGTAGGTTTGGAGGAAGTATGATAAAAGAAAACAATATAGAATCCATGTTGGTCCATACTAGGTAAAACCACACCTTCCCTACCGCACTGATCCACACATAAGATAAATCCTAACTATTCTATCTATGAACTAAATATATTACCGAAAAATCTACTGAAATCCAATATAATTCATTGGATGAATTACACAAACAGTTCTAAAAATATGATTTTTATCATTATTTATTGTATACCCATTGTACTGAATGAAACACTATGATCACTATTATAGAGAAGATAGTTAATTTTACATTAAAAGAGATTTAATAACTACAAATATATGAAATTTTTGAATGATATGATTATGAAATATCATATAGGGACCTTGAATTTTATGAAATTATCAAATCCTTAATTGTATTTTTCTCTACTAACCAATATTTCACTAATAATATTATTTCAACTATAACGACAAACTCATATTGTCTAAGAAAATACTATTATACTGAGAAACTCCCTATATACCTCAATAATCTTTCACATGAAGAATACAACAATGATTTACGTTTAACCACTATACAAACAAAATTTCCCCAAATTTCTTATTTTATTTGATCATAAATTCTATAACAAATTTCCCACCAAGGATTATAACCACACTAATTATTTCTCAAATAATGAATTTGAACATTATATCTCTATGATTTTCACTGCTCTTAATATTAAATTAATCTAGAACTCTATATTGAGGAATATTATAGATGATGTGACACTTATTAAATTTTATTAATGAAATACTAGAAAATTATCCTGATTTATATTATTATAATTATACAATAATTATATTAATTTTATATTATTATATATATAATCCTTCACTAGACCCTTTAGAAAAATCATAACAATCCTTGCATCAATTTCTTCCACATAATCTTATTGTGCAGTTGAAGGTGATACTTAAAATTATAGTATTTGTAACTTTTTACCTATTATTCTTGGTTACCCAACAATAATGTAAACATATATTACATCATTTCACATAGATATAAAATACATATCACTATAAAACATACCATAAAATCAATAATTCTAGTATCTTTGGAAATTAGATATATAATAAAAATACATCAAAAACATTATTTTACATATATATAAATATTTATTAACATATGATACCCTTTTTCAAATATCTTACATAATAATCTTATTCATAACATCAGGAATGAGAATATAAGAATCAGTGAGATCAAATTCTTAGTAATGGTGATCATAAGAGAAAACAAAATAAAAACAAAATTTAATTGATGTTGGACATATAGATATGAGAACATAATCAAGGTGTATGAATATAAAAAAAATATTCTTACCTAAAAAATAGTTGACACAAGTCATGAGTAATAAAAAAAGATTTTTGGAATTACATAATACATGAGTTATAGGAGTGTGGAATGAATTTTATAATTATCCTAATCCATAAAAATCATATAGTTTTAAATTTTCATAAACAAATAGTGTAAAATAATAATGTGGAATACATATTAGAATATAGAATCATTAATTATTTCAATTATCACTCTAAAGTCCAACCACATATAGTAGATAATTAACCATAATTGATTCATTTTACTCGTAATTCAAATAAATAGAGTGTATAAAATCTCATAGGGTATTGTGTTTAGTCACTAATCAAATACAAATCATATCATGAGTAATAAATATGTACCTATTTCATTAGATGGATGTATAATTATAATTACTCCCATAATATATTTAAAATAGATGAATTTGTTTCCTAATTGAATATGATAATATTTATAATTCCATTATTATATAGTTAAATAATTTGATAAAAATAGATTTCATGAAAACATCTAAAAGATAAGGTAATAGGCTATATAGATAAAAATGGTGGATTCAATAATTATAGAATACCCCTAAGAGATTAAAATATATACTATGTGATATTTAAATATATGAAAAACACATTATAAGATCATTACCAAATTTCATTTAGAAATTAGTAGAAATAATATTTAAATTATTAATAACAATTATTCTAAAATAGATTCATTTTTCCAAAATTTAAAAAACCATTACATTGGGAAACAATGTAATCCTTGTAAGGAATATATATAATGAAATCTATAAAACATTGGGAGTGTAATTTCTCAGGTATGAAAAATATAAAAGGATAATCATGTAATTTTTTTAATTAAACTCACACGAAATAGAAAATGAGAGATATAAAAATTTCTAAAAAAAATTTGGATCAATGATTTTCATATAAAGGCATGGATAATTTAAAATACATTTATGAAATTATAAATTTATTTATTTAATTTTTATTAAATATGGAATATGAAAATGGAAAAGATAAATTGTATATTGAAATTGAGAAAAAATGTTAACATCAATTAAATGAATAAATTATATTTAATTATGTGGAAAATGTCCTAAAAATGGAACATTTACTTGTAAAACATAGAATTAAATAGAATTTATGAAATGTGATTGGGTATTTTTGTTAATATATTACATATTTTCTTTAAAAATATCACATATAATTTTAATCTCTATTTGAAAGTGAGATTAGAAGAAAAATCCAATCATTGAACTTATTCTTGGTTTGACACGCTATAATTCATATATAATTAATGTATGAATATTAATCATGTGTATAATAAACATATAAATATTTTAATTAGGTAATTATATTCATATAAAATTCAATATTACACATATGTTAAATGATTGTTGTTAAAAATAAATATTAGAGTGTTAACATTTAATTTTCCATGCATGCATCTATTCAAAAGTTCTCGTAATTTCTCCATGATCATGGGTTCATATCCTAAAAACAATTCATTAATATAATGTAATTTTGATTTAAATATTTACTTATTATAGGGTATATTTAATTTTATTTATGTTTATTTTTTTGCAGGGAACCCATTAATTTTATTAATTTTAATTTAATTAATAGATTTGATTTTATTAATTAATAAACATATATATATATATATTACAATAATAAATTTACAAAAAACATGTTGAATTAATATTAATTACATCATATTAATTGTCTTTAGGATGTCGTAATCATTGATAGTGTAAAACATATAAAATTACACATATATGTTGTAAAACTGTCCAAAAATAGAAACACATTATAAAGAACTAATAAGAAAGTACATTCTATTTCATAACAATAATATAAATTTTATAGAATATTAAATATATTTGATAATTATTAATGTGTTAAACCATATTGATGAATTTTTTGATAAATAATATAAGGAACAATAACTCAGGAGAGAACAATTCCAACATTAAAGAATTTAATTTTCTTGAAGAGAGCCCCATTGAATTGAGATATTTGGGAATAATTCTTATTCATAGAGAAGAAAAAATGCATTATTTTCTTTTATGTGTATATTTTGGTTATTTATTTATGATAAACCCTAAAAAAAGGTTTTGGTTGAGGTAGGTATAGTACGGATCCAATTAAAGGTGAGAATGACTTCAACTTTCAAAAATACATATTCTTAAATGTATAAGGTTATAATTTCATAAAGGAAAGTCGAAAAGAGTGAATAAATATTAGATAGTAGATGAGGTAGCTGTTTAAATACCTCAGATACAAATTTAATGATATATTATTTTTTATATTTTATGCCATCCCACCTTGATTTAATGTTTTTTTATCATTTAGGTCATTTATCGGGGTGGAAAACTTTTAACTAGAAATTTTATTTATAGATACAAAAATTAAATTAAACATATTACTAAATCCCAATATGATTATTATAATTATGAAATATAATTTATCATTTTTAGTGAATAAAATTGATAATTTTTGTTAATATACAATATGTATAATATATAGATAATTTGTCTAAATTAATAAATTTTTATGAGAAAAAATATATTAATTCTTAATACATAGAATACAATAATCATTGTAATATAGGTTATTTATTTTATTATATATATATAATATAAATTACACAAAATGGTACTTCAATAGTGATAAATTTTATTAATTAATATAGAAATACCCAAATAATTGAAAAAAATCATTACAAATTATCATGATATTATTGAATTAATTCACATATAATTATTTATGATGTCACAATTAAATTTTACCAAAATAATATTATTGTAATATTACATGGAATTATTTATCATCTAACCATTAAATTTTATCAATTAGTAGGAATTTTAATATTTTAATGGATTCTTTAAAATACATCATATTATTATTTGAAAATAATAATATATATCATATTATAGTACATATATTTGTCATAAAATATTTTGGTAAATTACTATCTTATTACTTCTTTATAGAAATGTTTATTAAATATTATTTATATAATTTTATATTTCCCACTATCAATTAAAAAATATTAAGTTATTTTTTGGATACATGTATATAAATTTACTATATAATAAAATATAATATGTACATTTCCCATATGTCTAATGAAAATTATTATAATGTATAAATAATTAATGTCCATATGTCAAATGGATATATGTCAAGTGATAATATATTTAGTAGTATTTTTATGTTTTGGTATACATATTTACATAAATCCCTAAAATATTTCATTTTATTCTCTATTTTTTTATGAATATTATTATCTTAATTCAAATATGTTTTATTTTTTACAGATATCATTAGATATATAATATTCATAGAAGATCACTATGAAATGAATTTTAATTTTCTTTTTAACGGTGGTTTCATTACATTAGTGAAACCACCATATTGTATTAAGTGTTTTTTTAGTGTTTTAAATTTTTTATTTTATTTTATCTATGAATATTATTATCATAATTATTTTATGTTTTATATTTTTATATTAAAACCCTATGATTTCATAGTACGTTATTCTCTTTAATGAAATTAAATAACTTGCGCTATACGCAACACCGAGTTTTAGTGCACCACAACTTACCAAACTAGCAGTACAAAAAGAAGTTGTGAATAGTAATGACTGAATTTTTAATTTTCTATACTATATATAATTTTAGAATCCATATTATGTGTTTCATAGACACAACATAAGAACAAGTTCATTTTTTCAGATAAAAGTTGTATTTTTCAATGAAAAATGCAATTTTACCACTTGTTTATAGAAGACCCCTTTTAAAACCAATATTTGAAACTTTAATGTATTAAATTTAATGAAATTAAATTCTTTTTTAGAATCTAGTCGTAAATATTTATTTTGAATAAATTTTTTGTACATTTCTGATAACTAGGATAATTTGATGAATAGAAGAAAAATACTAAATTTTAATTGAGAAAACCTTTTTTATAAAAATAATTTATTGTGTTAGATTATGAATTTTAATGGGTTTTAAGTATAATTGAATTATACTAATATCATTTAATACAATTTATGTCATTATAAGTAATTAAAATATTAATTTGACAAATACAGATGACTATATTTTGATAGTTTTTAGTTTTAAAAAACCCTCTTTTCAGTTTTGACAATATGAATTAATTTAAATTAAATAATGAAATAACTATGTTTTTAATATGGTATAATAGAATTCATTTTTTAATTTTATGTTTCAATGTTATCTTAGGGTAATGTATTTGTATTTTTTTAAAAACATTCAATTTTTTATGAATGTTGAAAAACATTGTGTTATAGTTAAAACCTGACTTTTATTTAAATAATAATTAATTTAATTTGAATTGTTTTTAATTCAAAATAAATACATAAAACCTATATATGTTCAATTTAATTTATTGGATTTTTTTTATAATAAAATTAGATGTATAAAATTGTATTGGTTTTTGCCGTCTTTTAACCACCTTCATAGAAAATTTATAAATTTTCATAATACATAATTTTAACACTTATGTGAGATTAATTTTGAAAATCCAAGAGAAATTTTTGACATCAGTAAGTACAATATGGTTCAATAAGATAATTTAATATTTTTTGAATAGTAACTTTTGACTTTTATTTGCCGAGGATAAAAGTAAATACGGTAATTTAGGGTAAAAATGATATTATAATTTCCCTAACACAGGTCCTAATTCTATTAGATAAGATTAGTTCGACAAAAAACAACCTTATAAATTAAAATAGGATCCCTTTGGTTCTCTTTGATATGATTTGGACATTTATAATTATTTTATTTAAAAAAGAGTTAAAAGTGTTAAATTCAATGTTTAAAAACTAAACCATTTTTAATATAGGGCTATAGATAAGATACATTAAACTATAAATATTCATTATAAATATAAAAATATTTCATACAGAATGTTTTTTTATTAATAATTTTGAAACATTAAATAATTAAATTTATTTATGACACAATAATGATGTAGTAATTACCTTATTTATAAAATATTAAAATAAATAATATTATAAATATCCAAATAAATTTATTTTGATAATTTTGATGAATTCCACCAATTCTATAGGTTAATATGACATTTTATAGTTGAATAAATAATTTTTTATCAAAGTCATCATGTTGTTATGACTTAAAAAACAAATACTAAATAGTGTCAAAATTGACATAATTGAGTTTTTAAAACAAATAATATATTATTAGTTGATATAATTTTCCAAAAAATCTGTGGTTCAGAAAAAGGACATAGATATGGTTATATATATTAATAATTAACCTCTTTGGATTCTCTTGGCTTGTTATAGTATGTTTATTAACCATATAATATAAAAATACAAAGAGACATTGTAAATGTCAAACTATTTAACTAAAAGTTAAATAAAAAAGGTAAGGTTAATATGGTGAACTAAACCAATCTAAAACCTATTGGTTGAGATTTTTTCGGCCCATCCACATCTTAGAATCGAAATAAATCATTTTGGATCCATTAAAAACCGAAAATTATTTTATTATAAAATAATCTTTCAAGATATTCCTAATGTGACCCTCACTTATCTTAAAAAAGGTTACTTCCCCTTCTCTTAATATCACACCTCCAAAGCCATTTATCCCTGAAAAACACTGCCAAATATAATCCCAACATTCGTACCTTAATCTTAGAATCAATCCATTGGTCATAAATCCAACCTATGGAGCCATTTTGATCAAATCAAAAGGAAGAACCCGAAGAAGAGATAAATATTGCATCACCTCTTCCGAGTTTTTTTTTCATCCACTTCCTCATTTTTTGTTATTTAAATAATAAAATAATAACTCCAGTAACTTCTATATACAATTAATTTATTATAAAAATGTCACATCCATATTTATTATTTTATCCATCATATTAATGACAATGTCACCATGCATGTGTATGTACGGCTTACCATCTCTACGTCGTGGTGTGGTTTGATTTTCAATCACTTTATTATTTGGATGGGTATAATAATCAGTACATCTAATTTAAATAATCAATATAAAATGTTAATTATTTTTTATATATGACATACCTTTCAATAACATATGATTTCAACATCAATATAATGATATTGTCTCTCGTGCATACGTACAGATTACCGTCTCCACTAACGTGATGAGATTCATTACCAATTGTCATAATTAATGAATAATATTAATTATATGATTAAAAATAATGTTTAATAACATAATATATTTATGTATTTGAATAAAATACATCCTATACAAAACAAACATCGCTTACGTAATCGAGCATAGAAAGGAAAACAGATCAGTTAACACATGAAATGTTGATACTACTAAAATATAATTAACAAAATCAATATAATAGGGTCGTGTATGATATCATATTTATATATATAGTTCATTTATAACTTAATAAAAATTATTTAACAATTATACTAGAGGTTAACGTACCCTCATCCAAGGAAATGTAAAAGGTAACAGGGTTTCTTATCTCTCTTTTGTTCCTGTGAGATTTCCATTGTTTGCCACTTATTTATTGCATGTGGTGTATTGTGTATTGACATTTAATATATATATTTTCATGATTATATTTATATTAATGTTATTATGTGATTAATTTGGTGGTTATTAACTTTTGGTCATATGACTCGATTGATGACAACATGGTATGGGGTTTTAATCTAAATTCATATTCATGTGGGTTTCATGATATATTGCCTCCATTTACTTTTGTGTAGTGTATGTATTGACCATTATATTATAATTTGAGTAATATAATATAATTTTGAGTTATTTATATATTTAATGTATAACAATTATTTCAGGGGGTGTATTTTTTGTAAGTTACCAAATCGGAATGGGAATTTCAAATTTCAATTTCCACTAATTGGGCATTACACATACTTCATTGATTACTTTTCTCCAAGATTATGTGTGAAATAACTATTTATTTACTTATGATGTAATTTCCACTGCCCTTTGCGTGGATATACATTTTATACACATAATCATTCCATTGGTAAATTCTCATCTTATCGATATAAACTAGATAAGAGTAATATTAACTCAATTTCTATTCATTGAGTTAAACATCCAAGTCATTAGTGTTTATTTTTCAAGAATATGTGTGAATATACGTTGATTAATTTACATTGAATATCCAATAATATTGAGTGAATTTATATATTTCGCACATAATTATGTAATTAATTTATCCTTATCCTTAGGATACAACCTTTAAAATGGAACTCATCTCAACTTACATTCCGTTGAGACTTCTGTGTTGTTATGCGCCAATTCTATTTTTGTGTGTATGTAATGTACATTGACATAGTATATCATGAATAAATTTATTATAATTATACAATAATGTTATTATTACCTCATTTATTTGTATTCTAGCATCTCTAATTTGGTTCGGAACTCTAACTAAAATATCATCTTAATTATTATAATAATTTATTCTTCTAAATATTTCCTGTTAAAGTCCCTGTTTTAAAAATGGTTTTGAGGTTTTATTTACATGGACATTAATGTTTTTAAATTAAAATTCCATTTATTAGTTTCAATGTGTTATGGGACACTTTGATTCAATAGTCTATTTTAAACAGTTTTTTGATCAATTGTGAGACATTTAAATGTTCTCATAAAAAGGATATTTCTCAGAATGTTTTTTAATGATCATTTTTAACTATGTCAACATCCTTTAGGGGATATTATTCATGATCGATGTTGATTTATTACGATACAAATCATCCATATTGTATTGATGGTTTTGTGATATGTTTGAATGTGGATGTGTTATTTTTATACAATTCTTGGTTTATAGATAATGTATTGACATTTCACATGCTAGTTTTAATACGAATGTTTATATTATGATTAAACCATTTAATATGAGAAATTCATTGTAAATAGTATGTGATTGGTGGAGCCCTCTATAGATCTTAAATGCATCAGTAGGTCTTATAGACAAAATAGTGTCTTGGTACAAGGCCTTGACAAAATCGTATTTGTAGTCTTGGCACAGAGCATTGACTATGTGGTCATGAAATCTGGAATTATGCATTCCTTCATTATGAAATTGGCTATTGATATTACATAGTATTGTTCGACTATTATTATATCCATGTGAATAGGTAAATTGAATTATTTGATTTATCATTGTTATATTATGTTGAAGTTTATGTTTATAAGGATTGTGTTTTAGTCTTATACATTTTTTAAATGTTTATTCTTATTTATGACAGTTTCTTCTATATTGTTATCTTTAATGAGAATTTGATATCGCACTTTTCTTATGTTTTATTTTTCCTAGGCATCAATGAATTTTATTACAATTAACCTGTATGAATAGGGTTAGGTCTATAAGAGTATTAAAAAGGGACAAAATGTTGTTTTTTTTATTTTATGATGTAATGTAAATCTTATGTATGTATCTAGTAATTCTGAGGCTACTAAACCGATCGGTGATTCAGGACATGATTCCTTGTATCATGGAAATGTTATATAATAATGCACCAATTTTTGGTAACTGGGGTCGGGGCATTACAGTTGGAATCAGATGAAGTTTAGCACAATCCTATGAATCTAGATTTAGAAAAAATATGATTAAAAAACACTACCCTAAGATAGAATTTGATGATTAATATAGAAGAACATCCAAAAATTTGGTAATGTAAATATTTTGTTGGTTTTCCAAGAACTAAATCCCCACCTGGATACAAGCAGGTAGAGGCAGCTCAAACATAGATTTACCTAGGAGTGAAAACACAGACAAAGTGATTTCATGCTTGACTCGGGGTATCCTGGTATATGAAAATGAGCCTTGCTACACTCATGGTTTTGAAAGTCATGGAGGATATACTTAGGATAATTCAAATTTTCATTACAAACTGAATTGATGGATTTTAATATAAGATGAGAATAAGTAACCATGATTACTAATAAGGTGTTTTTTAATTGAAAATAATGTGTTGTTTTATTCCCTAAATGATTTCATGACTCACACTATGATTTCTTTTGTTAGTAAATGGATGGATTCCAAGGAAGTCATAGTAACATTGATTATGATGTACACGGTGGGAATAATTGTGGAATAGAGAAACAAAATGGAATTTTGATAGGTGTAATAGATATTTTGTTCATACTGAATAATTTTTCCAAAAATATGATCAACAACATATATATTAACCAACTCCCATACTCAAAAAAGTAGATAAAGGTGGTTAATGATAAGATCTCCAATAGTGGAGACCATGGAGAAAAGAAAGCTCAATTTCCATCATACATGAAATGTGGAAGGAGAGACCTATGAAAGTGTATCAATGGAACAATGAAATATTTTTTGTGTGGGAAATAAGAACATAATGTAAATAAAATCCATGGAAAAATTAAGAGTAATATGGAAGAAAATAAAAATGATCCCAAGATTCCAATTACCGTCATTTACCATAAATGTAGGGGACCTGGGCATTACCCAAGTGAATTCCCTATTCTATAGGATAACATCTTTGTCACGGAAGAACCTATGTGAAAAAAAATGGATTGATAAATGACTAAATGTATTAGTGTTCTTTGTTGATGAGATTACTTTGGATGACTTTTCTCTTTTTTTAGAAACCCTGCAGTTTTTTATATGAAAATTCTATTTTAAGATGAATTATCTATTATATTATTTATATAGTAATAAATAAATATTTTTGATTAAATTAAACTTGAATTTGAGGCAATTACAAGCCATTAAAATTTGGGATGAATAAGAAAGGCATGCGATAACATTTGGGTTGAAATTATGTTATTTTTATTTTGAGGAATTTATCTCATTTTGGGAATGATATAAAATATTTTTTTTAAATGAAAACATGTAGACCATGTGACATCCCGCCACATTGGACAGAGCTACATGAATCAAACCCTCAACCAGATTGTGATTGGGATTTATCACCTTTCACTAGACTCCATGAAGTCCCAGGTTTTTGTGAAAAATTATATTTAGTGAAATGATTTTATTGATGAATAATAAGTAGATTTTGGATCTTAGGTCTTATCAAATGGATATACTTAGTGTTGGAAAATTATGTGGTTATTAATTGAGTAATGTTATTTTGGAAGACGTTCACTCGGTTGGTATCACTATATGCCTATGGAAAATAGAATACTATGGGATATCTTGTGAGGAGTAACAGTGGATTGTTATCTATGTTTTTATTGTGGATTTATAGTGATTTGGGTTATTTATGGAAATGATTAACCTATCATAGATAATATTTTATTAGCTAAATTAATTTTAATTATTTGACTTTAATAGTCGTTGACGTTATTTGGAGATACAATTTATCGTGTAAGATTACGTAATCAAATACATCTATGTTTTGGGTTGGAATATGAGTTTGGATTATATTGAAGGATTTTTAGGACAATTTTTTATTTAATGGTATTTGTTGAAATATGGTTATTGTTGGTTTAATTTTAGAATTTAAGATTTCTATTTTGTTCTCTAAAGGATTATCCTTTTTGGGGATCATCTGATCTTGTACAATCCATTTTAGTTTTGGTTATTCTTTAAAGACAAGGGAAATATATAGTATATCCTTTGTGATAATGTGATTCTCTAGAAGTTTATTATTGTTCTTCAGGTGTGACCAAGTCATCTGGAATACTCATCCTTTAAAAAAAAGATGATTTTTTTGTAGATATTTATTAAAGGATAAAACACTACATAAAAAGTAATATTATCTCTTCATGATCTTAGTTAATCTCATAAATAAATTCCTAAACTTTATGAAATGGATCATAAAAAAAAATATTGTTTGTTTAATTTTCCTACTGGGAAACTAATTATTGTTTATCCCAACACATGATTGTGGTTTTCTTTTTGTTAAATTTTTCCTGATCATGTTTTCTACCACTCTCCATCAGAACTGGACACTTATTTTATCTTCCACATCCATGTTTTCCTATAATAAATCTTAGTACGGGTTATCTCGGGTGACCTTTGTACTTCTCTTTCATTATTTTAATGTGATAGTTTTGTTATGTATTTTTCCAATGTATGACATTTAATGAAGTTCCCATGCCCAATTTTGAAATTGTGCGGATGAAATTTCCATAATAGGGGAAGAATGTAACATCCAAGGAATTCATATTAAGTTATTTTCATTAAAGTAATTCAATAGCTTGTGTTATACGCAACACCAAGTTTAAGTGCACCATGACTAACCAAACTAGTAATTCAAAAAGAAGTTAGGAATAGTATTAACTGAATTTTGAATTTTATATACTCCATATAATTTTAGATTCCATATTATCTATTTCTTATACATATTATAAGAACAAATTCATTTTTTCATATAAAAGAAATATTTTTAAAAAAAAATGAAATTTTACCCCTTTTTTATGGAAAACCCTTTTTAAAACCAATATTTGACAATTTTATGTATTCAATTTAATAAAATTAAATTATTCTTTAGAATCAGGGAAAAAAACTTATTTTGGGTAAATTTTTGCTACTTTTCTGATAACTTTCATATTTTGATGAAAACAGAAAAATAATAAATTTTAATTGAAAGAAACTTTTTTAATCAAAATACTTTATAGTGTTAAATTATGAATTTTAATGTTTTGTAGTATAATTAGATTTAATTTTTATCATTTAATAAAATTTAGGTTGTTAAAAGTAATTTCACATTTAAATTTGGCATAAACACATTTCAATATTTTTATTGTTTTTAATTTTTAAAAACCCACTTTTCAGGTTTGACAAGATGAATTAATATTAAATTAATTAATGAAACATATATGTTTTGAATTTGGAAATATATAATTCATTTTTTAATTTTTAATATCAAAATTATCTTAGGTTGAATTTTTGATATTTTTTGGAAAACATTCAATTTTTTATGAATAGTGAAAAACACTACGTTATAGTTTAAAACTAAATTTTATTTAAATAATTATTTATTTTATTTAAAATTATTTTTAGTAAAAAATAGATATATAATACCTATATAAGTTATATTTATTTCATTGGAGTCATTTTATAAGAAAATTATATATTTTGAATTTTATTGAACTTTTTACCGTCTTGTACGCATCTTATTGGTGAATTTACAAATTTGCAGAAAACATAATTTTATTGATTCTGTGAGTAGAATTTCAAAAATATGAGAGACATGGTTTATATCAGTATGTATAATGTAGTTCAATATGATGAAATTAATTTTTGGTGAATAGTAACATTTGACTTTTATTTACCGTAGTTAAAAGTAAATTGGGTAATTAAGGATAAAATTTATATTATAATTTCCCTAACACATGTACTAATTATATTGGATAAGTGTAATTCAAAAACAACAACATTAGGAATAAAATATGATCTTTTTGGTCCACTAGTATTAGATTAAGACATTTATTATTATTTTGTTTAAAAAAGAGTTAAAAGTGTTAAATCCAATGTTTATTAACTAAACCATTTTAAATATAGGTATATACATAAGATAAATCAGACTATAAATATTCATTATAAATATAAAATATTTCCTACATAATGGTATTTTATTTATAATTTTGAGTCATTATATAATTTAATTTATATATGACACAATAATGATACAGTAATTACTTTATTAATGAATGATTAAAATGATTAATCTTATAAATATCCAAATAAATGTAATTTGAGAATTTTTATGAATCCCACTAATTTTCATGGTTATTATGACATGTTTGGGTTGATTTAATAATTATTTATTGAATTAATCATGCTTTTATGATTTTCAAGAAAAAACAAATATTAAATAGTTTCAAAATTGGCATTATTGAGTTTTTAAAACAAATACAATATAAATAATTGATATAATATTCCTAAAAATCAAATTATTGGGAAAAGGACTTATATAAGGTATTATATATTTATAATGAATCACTTGGAGTTCACTTAGATTGTTATAGTATGTTTAATAACCATATAATTGAAACATACAAATAGACATGGAAAATGTCAAACTATTTCACTATGATTTAAATCTAAATGATAAGGTTAATATGGGGACCGTAACCAATCTAAAACATATTGGTTGAATTGTTTTCGACCCATCCCAACCTTATTCTAAAAATAAATAATTTTGGATCCATTAGAAACTGAAAATGCTTTTATTATAAAATAATATTACTGGCTTTTCCTAAAGTGACCCTCACCTCACTTATAAAAGTGTACTTCCCCTTATCATAATTTCCCAACACCAAATCCATTTGTCTTGGAGAAAACATGCCCAAATATCCTTCCAACATTCCTCCCGTCATCTTATAAGCTTTACTTTGGTCATAATGCCAACCTATGGAGCCCTTTTGATCAAATCAAAAGAAAAACCCGAAGAAGAGGTAAACATTTCATCACCTCTTTCAAGTTCTTTTCTTCTTCCACTTCATCTTTCTTGCTTTTTTTATTATAAAATCATAAATAAAGTATCCTCTATATACTATGATTTTATTATAAAAAATGTACAATAATATTTCTTATTTTATCCATCTTATGAATGACTAAGTCACCAAACGTGTGTACGTACGGCTTATCTTCTCCATGTTGTGGTGTAGTTTGTTATTAAAACACCTCATTATTTGTGTGGGTATAATATTGAGTATAAATAATTTAAATAATAAGTATAACATGTTAATTATTCTTTATATATGATATATTATCTTATCACATATTATTTCACCGTCAATATAATTATATTGTTCCTCATCCATACGTACGAATCACTATTTCCACGAACGCGATGATATTCATTCCACGTCTTAATAATTGAAGAAGAATTTTCATTTTATGATTAAATATAATTTTTAAAAACATAATATCATTTTGGATTTGAATAAAATACATCCTATCCAAAAAAACATGGAATACATAACAGAGCATATAATGGAAAACAGATCAGTTAACACCCGAAAGGATCATACTACTAAAATATAATTAATAAAACAATATTGGAGGATCATATATGATATCATATTTATGTATATAGTTCATTTATAATTTAATATGTTTTATTTATCTATTATTTTTTAGGTTAACGAACCCTCGACCAAGGAAATGTACAATGTATGGGGGCTTCTTATCTCACTTCTTTTCCCAAGAGATTTCCATTGTTCACCAATTATTTATTTCATGTGGTGTATTGTGTACCTCTATTTTATATATATATTTTATCAGGATTATCATTATATTCATGATATTATGTGATTCATTTGGGGTTTATTAAATTTTTTTCATACGAATCGATTGATTACAACATGGTAAGGGGTTTTCATCTCACTTCTTGTTCCTGTGGGATTCATGATATATTGCCACTATTTTCTCTTGTGTGGTGTAGCTAGAGAACATTATTCTATTATTTATTTAATATACATTAATTTATGGGTATTTATATATTTTTTGTATAATAATTCTTTCATGGGGTCTATGTTTCATATGATATATAATCAGTAAGGGGATTTCAAATTTCAATTTCCACTCATTGGGATTTACTCATAATTCATTGATTACATTGCTCCAAGATTATTTGTGAAATCTCAATTTATTTACTCAGGAAGTGATTCCCACTACCCTTTTTTTGTATATACTTTTGATACATGTACTCACTCCATTGATAAATTCTCAAGACATTGATATAAACTTGATACGAGTAAATTTAACTCTATTTCTATTCATCGAGTTAAACATCCTAGTCATTGGAGTTGCTTTTAAAAGAATATGTTTGAATGTACTGTGATTTATTTACACTGAATATCCAACCATATTGAGTGTATTTATATTTTTTACCCATAATTATATAATTGATTTATCATTATCATAAGTATATGGTCTCAATAAAGGAATCCATCTCAACTTACATTTTGTTGATACTTCTTTGTTATTATGGGTCAATTCACTTTTATTTGGTGTATATAATGTACATTGAATTTTTTTTTCATGAATCCAATTATTGTCATGATATTATAATGTTTTTATTACCACAATTATTTTTATTGAAGCATCTCTCATTTTTTTTATGAACAATATATAAAATATCATTTTAAATTTTTTAAATTTTTATTCTTCAAAATATTTCTCATTAATGTCAATCTATTAAAAATGGTTTTGAGGTTTTATTTATAAGGACATTAATTTTTTAAATTTGAAATACCTTTTAAATGCTTCAATGTGGTATGGGAAACTTTGATTCTAATATCTATTTTAGAAATCATCTAGATAAATAGGGATACTTTTAAATGTTTTCATAAAAAAGGGTTATTTCTCTCAATGATTTTTAATGATCATTTTCAACTATGGCAACATCCTTTATGTGATATTATTAAGGATCGACGTTGATTTATTATGATACAAATATTCCATATTGTATTTAAGGTTTTGTGATATGTTTTACTGTGGATGTAATATTTTTATACCATTCATGGTTTATGGATAATGTATTGAGATTTTGTATGCTAGTTTTAATACAAATGATTATATTATGTTTAAAAGTATCCATATGAGGAAGGAATTGTACTTAGTAAGTGACGGGTGGAGCCCGATATAGCTACTCGTTTCATTAGTAGGTATCATGAGAAAAACTAGTGTCTTGTCACAATGCCTTCAAAAAATATTATTTTTAGTCTTGGAACAGGGCCTTGATAATGTGGTTACGAAGTCTGGCATTATGCATTGCATCATTATGAAATTGGAAATTGATATTACATGTGATTATTCGACTAGTAAAATATCCATGTGAAAATGTAAATGACATTTTTTGATATATTGTTGACATATTATGAAATAGTTAAATTTAAAAGGCTTGTGTTCTTGTATTATACAATGCTTTAAATGTTTATTCTTATTTATGAGAGTTTCCGCTATATTGTAATCCTTATGGAGAATTTGATATCACCCCTTTCTTATGTTTTATTTTTTCCAGGATACATATAATTTTATTACGATTAACCTACAGGAATAGGCTAAGGTTTATAAGAGTATACAAAATGGATACAATGTTGTTTTTTCTTCATACTGTGTTGTAAAACATATGTATGTAACTTGTACATCCAAGGATACTAAAATGCTTGGTCTTTCTGGACATGTCTCCTTGTATCATGACAATGTTATGTAATAATGCACCGATTCTGGGTAAATGGGGTTGGGGTGATACATTTATAGTGTTTAATTTTATTTTTTAAGTGTTTTATTATATTCTTAGAGTGTATAATTTAATTATTTATTTCATTTCATTCTCTAGTTGTATTTTTATTTATTGGTGTTTCATTTATTTAATGGTGGTTTCATGATGATATGAATTTTACATTTTTTTACATCAGTGATCATAATTATTATATGTTTTATTTTTTTATATGGGGGTTTCATTTTGTATTAAGTTTTTTATTTTTTGTTATGTTTTTTTTCTTATGTTATGTTATATAGTAGTGTTTCATTTTATTCTCTATTTTTCTTTCAGAACATATTTTTTATGTGTTTTATTTTTCAATGTGTTTTATTTTTATTTCTTATTTTTTCATTTAGATATTATATTTTTTATTTCCTTTTTAATTGTAATATATTATCATTATGTACTGACATAATTTTTTTGTGGTTTTGTGTGTACAACAAGATAATATAACAATATGTATTTAAATGTAAACACATATAAAAATAATGAATGTTAACATTCTATAACACTTTAGAATAATTTCACCCATGATATTTCAATATTCTGATGAAGAAAATTAAGGGTAAATATATCTAATTAAATATTGAGGTTCCCATGATGGTTCCTCAATCATTTTATTTTGAACAATAATGATGTGAGTAGTCTTTTTTAGTATATTATCTTTACGTCAAATGATTTCAATTGGGTGTTCTTAATTAGAGATATTACATTTTATTTGAAAATAACATTTTCTTAAAAACATGTGATAAATCATATATATATTTCTTGAAAAATTCATATCGAACACGTCACGCACATTCCAGATAATTGGATTTATTGAAAGATTATAATCTCTAGTCCACAAATGATTGATGATTTTATGATGGATAATGTGTAACACCCCTATTTTTAGGTATTTTACCATTTTATTAAATATTTCAATGCTTTATAATACCTAGGTTGAGTTTGAGGTTCTACTAAATAGATTTTAATTTTTTTCAAAATGTCTTTAAGGGAGTACAATTTCATAATGGTTATTGAAAAGAAAATATCATTCTCCAAAAAACATTGAAAAAATTTCAATTAGCCATAGGGAAGGTATGTGGTTAGTGCATGATTTACCCAAACCATGTTGATTTGAAGGAAATACATCATGTTTTGAGGTAAATGGAAAATCCATAGTTGGTTCACAATTTTTCAACTATGTGAGAAAACCATTTGATGGGTGGGGTTGATATAGTATCATGTGAACAATTTTACCCAGTTTTCAAAATCATAAGTCCAACCCATGAAACATTCATTTAAAACATTGAAAATTAGTTTTTAACTCATATTTAGACCACAAAACATTATTAATAACATCTATTATCATCATCTCAAAATCCTATAGTTTTCATAGAATTCATGAAGAGTGATTTTCTTTTGGAAATCATTTTATAAAATAAAAGTGTGTTTGATATTTAGAATCAAAATAAGTCATCCTTTAGATTACTCTATCAGGATCTAATTATCATCTCTATCACAAGGCCAATGATATAATTATATATATATATATTATGATTCATATTAGGATTTTATCTTGTCTAATCATATATATGGTGATAAAATTTAAAACCATGTCTATAGGTTGTGTGTGTTCATCATTTTAATTATCTATTCTTAGGCAGGGGTCTTCTCTCTCATACTAATTACTCTATTACATAATTTAGTTATGTGTAAATATTTTCCTCTTGGTTTTTGGAAAATATACTAATTTGTTTTAGGGCCTGAATATTTTATGTTTACATTATAAACAATAGTTGTTTATATATTTTTCTGAAACAAAATAGACTTCAGGAGAAATTATTTTTATTATTATCATAGATTATATAGTTGGTATGAGGTCCTGAAATTTCATTATTTGGACTTTTCTATTTAAATATTTAGATAGTTTTAATGTGGAACTTGGTAGATTACATTAGTTGATGACTAGGTGGTTGGATAGGTTATCACCCATTGGAATAAGAACTGCCATTGGGGATGCTTGTGTGTGTAAGTTAATGAATAATTATTCTAAGTGCATATATATTTGGAAACATGATTAATTAAATTATTATAGTTTTTTTTCACTAATCCATTTTTGATATATATATATATATATATATATTTAATCCGACTTGTGTTGGTATTTATTTATGGACTACCTACTATATTTTATACTCAAGATCTTCTTGGAAAATTTGGTTTGTTTATAGTTTCTATTTACTGAGAATGAAATAGTTGAATTTTTGTATAATTATATAGTGATGTGTCATGATTTATTGGTATTAGTACACAAAGTTAGTGCTTAGAGCATGATTTTGGTGTTTCATGGGATGATTACACTTTATGGTCACTAAGTAAATCAATCATTATTATGTCCTTGTTTTTCTATTTCATTTGGTCTTTTACTGTGTTATTTCTATCTTTAATTGGTTGTGTTGTATTTAATTATATTAAAAATATATCAATGATTGTAATTATTTAATCCTCAAATATTTTTCCATGTTTTTTGAAAAATAACCCCACAAAGACATAGTTTTCTGACGGAACATGTTTCTAATCATTGGTGTCCTAGGGATGTCAACTAATATTAGTAATACCTACATCCTAGTATAATTCCATGGGTGAGGTTGTGATCTTACAAATGGTATCATTCTTACACATTTAACTATATTTTGATTGTAAAAAAGGATATAATAATGTAATAACATGAAATTTATATCATATAACGATAATATACATATTTTTATTGGACATCATGTTACCATGATGGATTGGGTGCAAAAAGAGGTATAATACACTTCTGGGTTTGCATTCATCTCATCATGATATGTTTAGTTGATGAGTCCAACATATCATTCATTAGTAATGAATCTTCCCACTATGAATTCGTAGTTCATATTATGATATATGATTTTTTAAAATTGTTAATAATCATTGTCTTTATAGATGATTTGAAATATTAAATGCCATCATTTTCATGTGAGTGATGTCTATAAGGTTTTATGTTCTATATTTATAAATAATGATAATAGTTCGATGATTGGGAATCCCAATATATGTTGTAACTGATAATATGAGTCAAAACAATCCACAATTAAATTAATAGATTGAAACAGAATATTATAATTTTTTAAATCAATGAATAGGTTAAATACGCTTCCACATCCACAACAAGAAAAATAATCTATGTAATTTTAGAAAGAGAATCCAATAAATTGTTAGATATATTCTAGTTCAGAACAAGTGGATTAATGACTTGTAAATATAATTCAATTTTTCTATTTTTATAGAACCCCAATGAATTTGAATGAGATGATTTTTGTTTATATGATGTAGGACCATTCAATGTAGTTTTGGCCTATTATTTACTAGAATAAATTGAATCGGGGTCTAGAATAGAAATACTTGAGGATTTATTTAATAAAAAATTATCACCATAAATTTATAAACAAAAGGATGGAAAGTAAATTTACTATAATGTTATAAAATATTTCCTTGATGATGTATGCATATCAATTCATGAGGTTAATTAATTTATCTACCCAAGAACCACTAGTAGTACTTATAGGAGTGGATACTTATGGTATATATGAAACATAACATAATTTCTAATATGGTAATATTCTTTATTTAAAATTATACAGAGATATTAATTTGGTTGATGATATAGAAAAAGGATATGTTCAAATTCAATATTAGGGAAACACATTTAGTGACACCAGTATAAGAGGGAAATCCATCCCAATGAATAAATAGTAGATGATGAATTATTATCATGTAATCTAGAAACTAAAAAACTGGTTAGTTTTTTCAATTTTCCTTAAACCACACAATATTGATCACTAAGCTTGTTTTAAGTGTGGATATTACAATCATATCAACATGGAATTTACATTTCCTCTATGGGAACTCCAAAATTGTGAAAATTTGGCATCTTTTATGAATTAGTCATTGTTGAGTCCAAGGATAAAATATAGAAATGAATTTATCATGTCCAAGGATTATTACACTCATATAGTTAAATAATGTCACAATGATATTCTCCCCAAGAGTTGAGTTGTATAGGATAACTCTCGTATAACATCAACACCTAAACACTCATCACCAGAAAATTAGATTAATAATGAATTATTGGGAGAACATATAATGTAGCCATATAGAGATATAAAGATAATCATGAATAATTTTATTGGATATTTTAATAAAAATGTAATATTATTTGGAAATATATTTTCAGAAATTCATGGTTTTATTTTATAATGTCCCATAATATTTTTACTAATCCTTTTTTGGATTATATTGGATTGCATATAGAAATGTTACCTGATGTCCTAAGACATAAAAAACATCTCATAACAATATAATTTCATTTCATTAACTATTAATCAAGTTATATACCTTTTTATAAGTCTACTGTTTTATGTTTTTAACTATTCATGAGATATACATCTATTTTATAATTTTGGGAATGGATTGATTGACATCCTTCATGGACAACATTGACTATTATATATAGAATGTTAGACTCCAATATTTGGATAGTGTTGAACATATATTCAAAGGATATTGAGATGTAAATGGATGTATAGAAAGACCATTGGTACTATAGGTTAGTATTATAACATTATAGTTTGATTCGGTTACCATTTAATCTTCTGATTTAGTCAAACATAATGATTTTACTACCATCAGGGATAAATTTCCTGATGTATTCAGTAGAAATTTCACATGGATACCACTATATTAACTATGGATGTTTATAAAATACATCTTAAAAATTAGCAATACAATTTTATATAAATAATAATGAATGGTACTAATATACATAAGGACAATTTAGGTATATCTTGATGATTTTTGAGGAAAAATTCTCATCTATCATGGTATATATCCATGGGCATCATCAGTTTTTTTCTATAGGAAATATGTGGAGAATTCCATATTTTGTGTATTATCATAAGCAAATATTTTTTACGATATGATATTTATATCCTCTTATATGACTTGATATTCTAATTGATCAATTTACAGGGTCCAAATGGTTCTCTATGATAGATTTAGGATAATGGTATCACCATTTTTTGAGTTCATAAGGAGGGTATTAGAAATGAAACATTTCTAGAGTAACTATGACCATTATAATTATTTTTTCCTTAAATTTGGTATTATAAATGCATAGGTGATGCAAGGCCTCAAGACTCATGATTCTAGATCAAGGAAAAAAAATTCTTTTTATTTTTTTAGAAAAAATATAACTTAAATTATATATTCCATTACACATCTTAAGAACATCTATGATTAATGATTTTGAGGAAAAATGATTAAATATAAATTTTAGTTTTGTTTAGGCAATAAATTTAATATATTCTAATTGACTTATCTCACATAAGGTGATTATCAGGGTTAATTTCTTAGAAATAATGAAACTGAATTGGAAAACATTTTAGAAAAACATAGTGTGGGAACAATTACCTAGTATGGGTATTTTAAAATTACTGTGAATTTTTTTAGAAAAATAATTTTTAAAATGAATTTTAAAACATTTTTCATATTTATCAAATATGATATTAGATATATATGATTTTATGGAAAATAATTCAAGTGTTATCAAAATGTTTCATTAGAAAACACACTTTATAATCCTTTTATAATACTTAATATTTAAAACAATTTGAAAACATATTTATGAAATATAATTACTTTTCATATATATTCAGAAATCAATTAAATTCATGATTTCAGAAAAATAAATTGAATATATTCATTCCTTAAATTTATTATAATACATTTTAAAATAATTACACATTGAAAATTCATTCTTAATAACATAATCTAATGTTTTTCATAAAATATTAGGCAGGAATTGTAAGAAAACCAAAGGTCCACATGAAACATTTGAGGGCTATATGGGCCTACCCACTTTCTTAGAGATTGGTTCACCTCCTAATTCACAATAAATATTACAATGTTATTGTGCATAATTTCATAAAAACTTATTGATATTTTTTTATATGAAAATATATATTCAAATAACATGTTTATTTAATAACATGACCATTGATTATTACATATTTACCCATAGATATATATATATGGTCCTTCAAAGAAAATTACATGTTAATTTAGGAAGAACCTAATATCATGGGAAATAATATTTATATAAATTCATGGTATGGTAACAAAATAAGGATTAGCACTCATGTATTTAATGATTGATTCATAGACTCATAATTTCTATTTTATTGAAATGGAACATAAAATGATAAAGATTATCATTTAAAATTCACTCATGAATATATAAATAAGGAACATATTTAATTGGTTCAAAATTAGATATTTGATTATATCATTTTCTATACAACATAATGGTTTAAAGGAATGGATCCTTCAAATAAATAATAGTTGTCTTCAAATCAGTGTTCAAATAATATAATTATGTTATCTATATATAAAATTTTTATACAAAAAAAATTATAAGAAAAAATAAATTATAGACTTAACATATTATTTTCAAAAAATATATATTTAACACTTAAAATTAAAAAAAGGTTTCATTTAAAACCCTTCAGACATGAATAAAACCGAAATATCATCTCGTGTAAGATCTTGATTTGAAATTAAATACAAAATTCATACATGAATTTTCATCTAATTCTAATTTGGGTATTTATATATATAAACATTTCTATATATAGTTATAAACATATATAAAAAATAATATTATTTGAATGAATATGAAAACATTATAATTTTGATAATATGCTACTTCAATTTTCCTAATTTGAATTTAAATCCTTATAGAATTAGTTGTTGTGTAAATGAATAAATTTTAATTTGAAAATAATTCATATATAAATAGTGACATATATATACACCATTACATAATAAAATTAGGAATATAATTATTTAATAGATCATTTTTTTAAATAGTATTGGATTTTTAAAATTTTACATATTATTTTGTTGAGATGTATAGACCTGAAATTTGAAAAAAAAATTACCTGCATATATATATATATATATATGTATATTTATAATGAAATAGCATTAAAACATTTAAATTTCAATTTTCTAAAATAATGTACATATTCATATTAATTTAAAGTATATTTTTTGTTTTTTTCAATAAGATCATATTGGATATATTGGAGAGATAAGGGGTATCAACAACTCATTGTATGGACTCAGTAACTCAATCTAGAGGATAATATAAGGATGCTGGAGGATATAGGCACTATCATGGATTCCAAACTGGGGGAATTAACTATGTAAATTAATATTTATATAGATATATATTGAGGCCTGGATTACATACAAAATCTTACAAAAGAATGTGGGTTCTCTGAAGGTGCTTACATTGAATATAAAAATAGGGTCCCTATGATCTGAGGGTCTCAAACTAGGCAAAAACCATTGTTTTATGTACCCACTGAATCGGGAGAATAAAAAATAAATTGATTTAATTATAAAATAGAAACAAATAATTTTGATTTAAATATATGTGAATTTTCTTCCATACCACATGATGAAGTAAGAGGATTGATTGGTGTTTGGTTTGGTTATACACGAAATAGCTAAATATTGGACACTGTAGAAAATGATATAATGAAATATGTTACTTTGGGTAGGTTGATTTTATTATTTTATCCTTGATTCAGAAGGAGGATATGAAAAATGGGATGGTGGAATATGATGATAATGATGGAGGATCAGATTGACTTGCAGGAGAAGAGATGAACATTCGATGGAGATGGTGGTATTGTGGAGGAAGAAGACTCAGGTTGGTTTTAATGGCTGTCATGGAACCAATCTGAGGACTATGATCTAAAACTATTTTTAAATACTATCATCTTTTCCTAATTTAAGAGAACCCACAACAAAAATTAATCCTCTAGTCACAATCATATAAACTAAGTGGTGAGTTCAGCACCCTAATAGAATTTATGTGGGTGCACACTTGATGGCCCTTATAGAAGGAAGCATGGAGGAATTTATCCTAGTATATACTCCTTGGACACATACTACCTAAATAAGGAACACCCGTATACATTCCCCCATGCTATTGACAATGCTTATCACAATATGGACTCATTTGATATGATTTTATGTGTATACATGTCTCACCGATGTTTTGGTTGGCCATACACATATCTTCCTTTGAATGATTTTTTAATTAAAAAATCAAAAATAATAATCAATTAAATATAAGGTGAATTTATAATTATTTTATTTATTTTTATTTAATTTCTAATATTATAACAAACTCACATCGACCATACATAATTTTAACACCAATTGATTTTATGGGAATTTATTTTTTAGAATTAATTTAATATATTTGATAACATACTTTGCATAAAACACAAAACCAGAACAAACTCCATAATATTTTTATTATAAAAAAATTACAATATAGACATTAGAATATCATAAATAAATTAGATTAACCAAACTGTGAAATTATAGAATAAAAATTTTTATTAAATGAATTCATTTTTTACCAATTAACTAAAAATGAAAATAAATACATATTTAACCTAAAAGATATTATTTCATAAAAAAACTATTTTTATGACTAAAATATAATTTCATCATATTAAATTAAAATAAAAAATATTACTGATATAACATAATTGAATTATTATTTTATATATTGAATCATCTATTTGTAAATTCTTCTAGTATTTTTAATACGATTAAGACAATAATAAATCCAACTTCATGCATAAAAATATAAACATTTCTAAAAATACTTTTCCACATTTTGATAGGGAAATTTATTTCAATAAAAAAATTCAAACATCTATATATTTTATTCTATAAAAAAAATTTGAAATTTTATTTTCATAATTATATTAGTGTGTAGTTTTTTCTATTTCTTAAAAAAAATTATTATTTGTTAAATACTGAAAAATTATGAATTTTTATTAAAATATAATTTTTAATGTAATCTATCTATATATTAAAATTATATTTTTAATTGGTTTTAGTCTATAATTGGGTCAATTATGCATCAATAATTTCAATATAGCCCATTTTAATTAATTTAAAATTTATATAATATAAAAAAAATTTGAAACATTTTAACTATTACCCCTTAAAACATCTCTTTCTCGTTTCTTCTATGGGGTTACATTTATATTTAATTTTTCTGAATTATTTAATTCAATTTAGTAAAATGTATTCCATATTTTTACTCAAATTTTGTATATTATGTTGTAATGTTAATAATGATTTTGGGTCATAAAAAGTTTCCCTTGGTAAAAAAAATAAATTACCATTATATAGGTATAGAAATGAATCATGTTAAAGTTAAAAAGAAAAGCAAAAAAATGAATAAAAACTACATAATTTAATGGTGGTATTAGGTACTTTAATTTGTAAACAAACTCTAAAAAAATAACTATCCTCCAAATTCATGGAAATTAATTCCATATAAATGTGGGGGGATTTAAAAATAAAATAATCATTATTTTAATTAAATAAATCCACCTCTCCCCATGTATATCTATCACCTCTCACAGCCCCATTCTGACAAAAAATACAAAATCATCATGATTATAAAACCAAAACTCTCCATATTATTCTTCCTAATTTCTTACGCTATTGGTAACATTGAATGACTATTTCTTAAATATTTAATAATAGGTCCAGAGGACCTCTTCTGATGAAGAGGTAACATTCTTCAATGAGAACTGTTGTTTTATTTATTTCTCCACCCCATTAATTCATTATAAAATTTAATTATAAGAAACATAAGTGTATTAAATATTATTATATGTTTTTATGTAATGGGTATGACCTAGAACTTCATATACATCCATCGATTTCGATACTCAATCATCATAGGTGTGTACAACAGACTATCGCCTCATGAATTAATGACATTTTTTCTTCCATTACTATTTTAATTTTTGTTAATAATGATGGATTTTTATATTATATATGATATATTTGATATTTATATTTTTCTCATTATTTTGTAAATATTACATTAAACTTACCAACGTTCTTTCAATTTTTTTGGAATATGATAACATTGATTGTGGATGTCGGTACTACTAGATTCTCTATGTAATGTAATTCATTCATGATTTTCATGGAATTTTTTAAGGATTTTATTAATGAAATTTATTTTATATAATGCATATAAATTATACGATATCTATAATATATATATATATATATATATAATACAATTTTTTTCGTTCAATATGATAATATAATGGAAGGAACGTTCTTGGTTACGTACGACTTACAGTCTTCATGAATATTGTGTTCCATTTCCTATCACTAAATATTATCTAATATTATAAATATAGATATCATGAATACATAGGATATTTATATAATTTTTCAGATTCTTGTGAATATTAAATTATGATCTATGAAATCAGAACAAAAAATAACAAGTCAAAACATAATCGAAAAACTAAGTATTAACTACCAGAAATAATGAAAATATATAGAGATTAATAAGGATTAGGAAATTAAATGGTATAAAATGATAATATATGATATCATAAATATTAAAATAGTTCTTTATAAATTAAATAATAATTTTAGCAATTATACATGATTTTAATGAATTTTGGTCTGAAATGATGTGTAAAGCAAGGTTTACTCTTCTCAATTTTATTTCCATGAGATTTTGACTTATTCTACACATATTTATTTTATATGGTGTATATAATTCTGTGTCTTCTATAATATCATAAATACTATTAAATTTATTCAATTGATGGTTTTTTAAAATTTATTACCTTTCTAGGGAAAACAGTTTATCAAATTTGGAATGTGGTAAAGGAATTCTTAAATCAAATTCCATTCTTTGGGTTAACATTATACTGAATCAATTATGTCATTCATTTATTATGATTTGGATGAATATTTATTTTTTAAGGATTTATTAAGATTTAATTTATGTTTTCTTACTTTTAATAAACATAATCCATTATTATTAATCCCACTTTACAGATATGATATTTTTGAGTAAGATTCAATAAAAAATTATCCTTTAAAATTTCACAAAATATATAGATTTATTCTAAGACCAAATGTCTTTAAATTTCCTCTATAAATGTTATTAAAATTATCTTATGAGTGTTTAAATTCATTTTTAATAATATTTTACTTTAAAAAAATTAATGAAATATTACTACCATTTTCTAAAGGAGGTTCTTTATGACTTTTTATGCAAAAATACAGAAGGAATTTTTTTTTAATTTATATGGAATAGGAATATTTCCCACCATATTAATTCCTTAATGCGTTGAATATTATTTTAAAATATTATGAGGTTATTTTTATGGAATGTATTTTCTTTTAAAATTATGATTCACTTAAAAAACTCTCAACTGTAATGGAATTTTCTACAAAAATAATTTCAAGTGATCACCAAAAATTATTTTTAATCTAATATAAAATCATTTGATGTTAAATATGCTCCACTAGGGATATTATTTATGTAAATTATCTATATTTATTTAATGGTTTGTTCAAGAAACCAATTTTTATTCAATGGGTTACGGACTTATTAAATGCTTTTAAAACCTATTACTTTTCATGGGATTTGATATAACGAATTATTTATATTCTTATGGGACACATATGTGTTTTTTTAATTATGTGATAGGTGGGAAGTATATGTCCATATAATTAATTTGGAAATTACATTATATATCATGATATTGATAGGACTTTGAATGGGGATTGAACTTGTTTCAGTATGAAAATTCACGAATAGAAGGGAAATTCATCCAATAAAAGTATTTTCCCACCCATATAGTTTTGGGAGTGGACCCTGACTACTATGATGGTTAAGGAAGTGACCTCATTACACTGTTATAGTGTTGAAAAATATCCATCACTACTAATAAAATTATTATATATTAATTTATTTTTCCACAATTCTATATTTCATTCCAATGTTATTCCATTATGATTAATCTATTATGAATTTTTATTATTTAATATATGAATCGTGGTTATGAAAATTGATATGAAATTTTTGATTTTATAATTTTATTTTCATATTAATTTACCCTTATGTTTATGATCTTATTTATATATACCTTTTTACCCTTACTAAGTATACGAGAACCCCATTTTCTTATGTTTTTGTCACTAGGATAAAAGTAATTTTATTACATTAAATATTTGAAAACGTTTTCTTGTTATGATGGAATAATATGGAGACAATAAATATTTTTTATGAACTAGTTTTATTAATTCAACGTTTTCAAAGACAACAGACCCATATTATTTTTGATTGGATTATTTATAATATTACAAATCATATTTTTAAATTTAATATATATGTGTGAAAAGAGTGGGTCGTTATAGTTTTTATAAGTGAATGGTTTAGTTAAAATTTTGGAATGTAGGATAAGAAAACCATAGTTAGAATCTTATAGATTAGTCTATGTTATAATCCTAATGTTTTTGAAATGATAATGAATAACATTATTCAATACTAATGTTCCAACAATTAAAATTTTATAAGTAGTTTCCCTTGATTATATGGTTTGACTAGAATGGTTACTTCTTCTAGCACTATTTATTTTTGTTTTAGTCAATGATATGAACAGTTTGACGTGGGATGACACTGATTTTGAACATGATATTTCTTTTGAGATGTAAAATGGGATGATCAATGGAGTGATGGACGTTGGTATTACTCATAAAAAGATTCCAAAAAAAGTTATTAACAATGTATGGCTTAAAAACCTCTGAGAATCACCAGATAAGAGAATGAAATGATTTTTTAGAGAGTTTTGTTAGTAGAGAAGATGGGGAAGTAATATTCAGTTCGATACGTTTTGATAATATGTGAATAAACACACATGTGGACACCTTATATGAATAAGATGATGTTTTGACTGTGGAAAAGAATAACACAAAACAGTTAACTATAATGAAAAAATTGATGTTTTCATTTAGCATAAGGGATGGGAAATTTTTTTTCTCTATGGTATTATCAATAAATGAAATCTATAAATATGTAATGTATGGGAATTAGAAAAATGGATGCCTTTGTGGGAATTTTTTAAAATAAAATTAGAAATGAGGTATGTGTAATGGTAATGTTGACACAAAAAAGGACCTATGAAAACGAACAAGTATTAAGGAATAAGATTGGGAAGCATAGTAAAATGTTTTTTAAGGAAGTAGGATCAGTTAATAATTTAATATAATTAAATTATTATGTTATATGAATCAGAGAATTTATATATATTGTTTAAGAAAATGTTTTCCATTATGTATTAGAATAGATGTCTTGAATGATGATGATGGACTATAAAGTGATTCAATCATAAGGGGTTATTTTTTGAGAACATGTGACTAAGGGAAAGGCAAACCTTAATAAGTGCATGATGTTGGGATAATAACGAGACAAAGAGAGGTTTGATTATTATTAAATAAATGGGATAGTATTTATGACCTTATAAGAAATTAGTAGTATGATTAATGGGTGTTTTATTGATTGATTTTATATAATTTTTTTTATATTATGAGGAAGAATTTTTTTGGGATGCATCCGTTTTTACTATGGTTTTATTGATAATTATGATTATTAGAATTTTTCATTGGAAAACATGATTAGGTTCTTCACAAGTATTGAATGTGAATATTAAGAGTTTTATCATGTTATTTTTGGGACTAATGAAATGTTGATTGTGGAAATTTAGTTACCTTATCTGAAATGTTTTGAAATTTATTATATTGTATGGTTCGTATGGTAAATCAGTTATGAAATATTTTTATGTTGATATGTCTAAGAGGATTTAATGATTAATGAAGTAATTATAGATATGATTATTTTTTTCATATATTGTTTGAAAACCATTTCATTATAATAATAAATTGGGATAGAATGAATAAATTTGCCTCCCATTTTGAATCTTATGATCTATATGCTTTTCAGGTATTATAATTTAAATATCATCCCCAGTAGTAAGAAATAAATCCATAACCAAATTGTGTGATCATACACCTACGATGAAATCAAGTAAATATATCTCCTAAAATGAATTTTAAATTAAATTATATCCTATTATAATAATTTATGATGATATTAATGAACATTTTATGACCAATTTTTTCTATGGATACATGGTCAATAACCATTTAATATTCATGTTCTCTATATTTTTCATTCAAAAATTTATTGTCATATTTCAATTTGATATCAACATTAAAAATTTGTACTAATATTACCAAATAAAAAACCTAGTTTTATGGCACTATATCCCATTTGTGTTCCCACATATTAAGAGAAATTTTTAATGATCCATTTTTCTGATGTGGGTTTCCCATAGTAGAAACATTCAAACCACCATATTTGATACTCATCTGAAAATTCAAATTTCTAAGGACCCAATTTCATTAAAATTATTTATCGTATCAGGATGTTATTTTATCAATTGTCTCTTCCACCAAATACCCCTCAGGATCATGATGTGTTCCATGTCTCTATCTAGAGTGAGTGAATACCTTATCCTTCACATGTACTATACTCAAAGGTGTCACTAATTAAACATGATTTTTCTTATATGGAACCATTGATAGATATTGTAAACTGTAAAGATACATTTATATTAAACAAGTCCACCCACATAGTATTATATTTTTGGATAAACCACTACTTTGGGGAGGATATGTGGGAACCTGAGATTGTGATGAGGTAGATGTATCCTCATATGTTTATATCTATTTAATGAATATCGAGGGTGAAAATAATTTTATATGGGGTAGAATTTAACACTCCATGATTGTATGATATGACTTTAAAAAAAATTATCTATTCAATATAACAATTTTATAAAACAACGAGCATGAAAGAACTCAAAATTATTTTTTGTATTATAAAAAATGGTGACACCTAATGAATGGTATAGTTGTAATGAATGAGGTTAACTAAATCATGAAAATATATTTTAATCATGTTTATAAAATGACTTAATTGGTTACAAATAAATTATAGATGAAAATAAAAACCAATTGAACATAAAGTATGTGTTTTTTATAGAGAAAATAATTTTACCAACATAAGGTAATGATAAATTATTAAATTAAATTAATCATTATTTATGAAATATCATAATAATAGTTATAAGTAGTATTTTTAATAATATTTTTTTAATCCATCCAATATTTTTATATGATTGTCATAATAATAAATATAATTATAAACACAAATTCAGTATTTTTCTAAATATATTTTTCCTCTCTTTGATAGAGCACTTGTTTTAAAAAAATATTTTGACATTTTTATAAATTTTATTAGAGAAAATAAAAATTATTTTTAAAATATTATTGTAAAAATTTTTAAAGGTAAAAAATATTTCATTTTCCTGATAAGTTTATTTTTTTAATGAATTTTGAAAAATACTACATTTTAAATAAATTTTTTTTCATAATATTTATTTATATAGATAATATTTTTTATATTTTTGTTATAGTATTATTAGATTAATTATACATAAATATATTAAATTAAGGTCATTGGAATTAATTTTACATTGTGATTGCATATAAAAAAAGATTTAAAACATTCAAACATTTCCATATTAAAAACATTCATTCCAGTTCTATCGGTGGTATTAATTATATATGTAATTTTTAAAAGAAACTGATTTGAATTTATAAAATTTTATTCCATGTAATGAAACATATTTCCCTAGGGAATTTTTTTTTGTAAAAATTCAGTGTTTATGTTGTTATGAGAGGCAATAGTATATCATGTCAAGAGTTTAAAAAAATTATGTTTTCCCATCGGTGAGTCAAGGGAATCAGTGTTGGCATGTTAGTACATTGTCATGTCAATGCGTCAACATTGGTTAGTTAGGGGCATCTGCCTCAGTAACTCATGTTAGTAGCTATCTATTAGTAGGTCACGTCAGTAGCCGAGTGTTGGTATGTCACGTCAGTTTCTCAGCGTCGGTAGGTCACATTAGTATCTCATTCGTTAGTGGCATAGTGTTAGTGACTCACCCATTTGTGAATCATTTATAACATTCCCATTTTCCCCTATTTTCTAGTTTTATACCACTTATTTCTTATTTGATGTAAACCCTTTTAGTTTTCTCTTGGTGGTCCAACAGCCTTCCCCTCTAGATGAATCATGCGCCTCTGCAAGAGCCCCCTTTTGCTCAGTTTTGTTGGAGTTATTTCATTCTTCTCATGTTATCCCCAATTTTTGGTGCAAAGTGGAGCTTTACTAGCATGTTTATTGATGTAGGGATTCACATGACTCTCATTAACATTCCATCATCTGAGGTGGGTGTACTAATTATTCTTTGTGAAGAATCGATGAATTATTTTCATACAATAAGATAAAAATAATGTAATATGATCAAAAGATAATGAGTCATAAAAAAACGTGATTGGAGTGGTTTGTCATTTGATCTCATGTTTTATTTTGTTATATTTTTTCCCTTATGTATTGTTGTGCATGTATGACATTTTAAAATAATGTTCAATAGTTTTCATTGCCTTTGCACAAGTGGGGTTCTATTTTTTCTTTATGATGTTTAATAATTGGACGTAAAATGACATTGGATTAATCATGTATACATGGTTAATTAAATGGATTCCCAAGGGAAAAACCTATTCTATGATCAGCCTGGTTATTTAATGTGTAATTTAATGAACCCCTATTGGCTAATTCTGAATAACCCTGGCTTGATTGTCTGGTCGTGTGCTTCCTGCTTTACGGTGTCCTAGATTTGTGGTGGTTGTGCGTATAGGGCTGGATAGAGGATTTGGTTCTATGATTAGGGTGTGGTATGTGTGTATAGTGGGGTAATGGTTTAATGGTAGTTTTTGTTGTATTAGTGTGTGGGAGTGTATGAGTGGCCTGTTAGAATATTAGGTTTAAAGACTGATTGATTGTGGAATGGATAGACATTTAAGCAGTGGGATTGCCTTTATTTTGTGTCGTGGCCAACTAGAAATGATGGGTATTGTAATTTAAGAGTGTTCATGATCTTGTTATATAGTGGCAATGAATTTGTAAAAGTTAGGAATATGGGGTATAACATTGAAGAATGTTATTTGGATCTGGTTGGATTAGTTTCTAAGAAAAATACATGTGTGCAGTTTAACTGAAGGTTGGTTATTCTTTATTGTTTCAATGAATGGGTGTTAAAATGGAAATTCATTACCTTGGTCCCAATTTCCTTGTTCAACATTATTCATGGTACTTTCCTAGGGTATTATTAGAGTAAATTAAAGTGTACCTCTTAATTAATAGAAAGTGGTTAGATGAAAAAGTGGATGGGGATATACATTTGAAATTTTTATTGCGTGGTTGTGCATATAGGGTGTAGCACTAACTATGGTTCTCTATGGGTTGGTTTTTTATTGTGGGGACTAGTAGATTGCACTGAGGGTTTTCATTATATATATATATATATATTGTATTTACTTGTGACTTCTATTCCACCCCACCCTTGTTGATCAATATATTCTAAACACATCTATTAAAAGAGGGAGGACGTGTTTCCCAACATCCATGTGGTAAGATAGATGGATATTTAATGACTTTCTTCCTCCCACCCTCTTCTTCATTTTACTGCTCAGGAATATTTGGGCACACTGTAATGGCTTGAGGATTACCATAGTCCAAGATCCTTTTGGAAGGTTTGTTGTAGATTAGGGACCTATGTGTTTGTGGGCTTGGATTGTTTTCCCAATTGACTTATGAATGAGGCCTAGGTGACATTGGGAATGAGGGGTGGTTGTTTTGACCCTCATGTCTAAGAGAAAAATGTGTGTTACGGGTGAGGCCCAGGTGTGTGTGGGCAATTTTTGATAGTGGGGCTTCATTTTCAATGAGTGGTAATGTAAAGTCGTTTTCCGTTAGGAATGAGCAGTTAACATGTTGGATAGTTTTGTAGGGTACCCAAATCTTGATGTTCTTATATTACTAATTTACATGATATTCTTTTTTTCATGAGTGTTCCATTGTGAGGTTGGATTGGTTTGTATAATTGTGTACTTTATTTGAGCTTCTACTGTTTTTTCACAGGGGAATTGATATGATTCCCCACATGGGCACATGTGAATTTAGTTTTCCTACTCGGTATTCTTCTATACTCACCCTATGTATATAAAACCATTGAAGAATTCTTGGAGGGCATTGAGGATAGTGCTAGATATTGTTAGATCGAGCATCTGGATTTTTGTTTTGATGTTACATAGTTTATTTATTTTGATACTTGTTTATAGTATGTTGGTTGTAATTCTGTCTCAGTTTACAATGAAATCATTCATGGGACGGATTTAGTTTCATTTAAATAATTTTTTAGAGTTGTTTTGGATTTTATCATCTTATTTCCTGGTCGTTTTTTCATAAAAGAGGTAATGACTTCCATTTCATTGAGATTACATACCCTTGGTGGAAGTCATCACTTCGAGGCATACTGCAGGGGGGTATCAAGGGTCCTTATCTCTCCTTCATCTTTCTGAAGAAATAACGTGGAACATTTTTGCTCCTTTCATCATCTCAAAAAATGATGATCGAGACAAAGTGGTATCATAGGGTGATTTATGGTTGAGAAATAGTATGGCGATCGTAATTTTGGGACTATGAGTATTGCATGGGAAAGAGAAATAGTGTTAAGAAATCGTTGAACATAAAATAGGCCAAGGAAGACTGGTTAAGAAATAGGAATTTAGGGCCCCCCTTGATCTGTTTCATGGACTGTGGACCTACTAAATGACATAGTGAGGCTACACCGACTGCAGGGTAGAGACTATATGAAAGTTACATGAATCATAATAACACCTTTTTTTATTTGTGAGGTTTTGGTAATTTATGTTTAAATAATGAGTTAAAATGAATATAAAAATTAAATTTCTAGGATACCTAGGCTTAGGAGTTATGTGATTACATTTATAGTTGTGGCACCAGGACATCACCCACTTGTGGTATGACCAGTTGAGGCTCAACAGGATGACCTGGTTGATCAATGGAGGGCCGATCAAGAGGAGGAAGATTAATTTTTAATAAAAGACCCTTCATAAATTCTACAAACAGACCCAGGGTAATTACAGAGGATATATTTCATATATTGTGATAGAGGGTGGGCATGATGAGCTGAAAATCACCTTTACATTGATTTGTGATCTAAGGGAGTGATGGGTTCCTCTAGTAGTGATCTATATGCATGGAGTGGAACATCAGTGGTGGACGCTTTACCTCCGGGATAAAAATGATATCGATGTCTCATTAGCTGACTATAAGAATGAGTTTCTGGTAGTGTTCATTTTCTAAATGATGACAACATATAAGAGGTAGGAGTTACTCTCCCTCTAGCATTGGATTTTGTCATTGATGTTTCTGGTGATCATGTTCAAGGAACTCCAATGCTTTTATCCTGATCTCATTCTGGATAAGGAGTCATGGGAAAGTAACATGGAGGAGGCACTTTGACCATATCTTTAGTATTTTTTCACTCCCATAACCCTACCAAAAAACATTGTAGTTTAGAAGAAGGGTTATGTAGTGTATAGAATGCACTAATTGTGAGGTGTATGGTGAGATGGGAGCCAGGTGAGTTCTGTGAAGGATAAGTCTATTTGTAGATATTCTTCAGTGTCATGGCCTTATATGTTTCAACCAGCGAGGAGTAGGACTCAGTAGTTCCAGTTCTAATGTCCTAGTCCTCGAAATTTTCAATGGTTCTTGGAATGAGAAGATATTTCTTTAGAAGAAATGGATATATTTATAACTCTACACAATTGAAGCTCAATACGGTAGGGGTGAGTAGGTTCAGCGTCCACCCATGTAGTAGTAGTTCATTGTTACGCTATTCCACCTGTCGAGGCAACGTGTTCCAACCCCACCAAGGGTAGAAGGTTTTGGAGGAGGCCAACATTGGAGTTCTACCTAGGGAACTAAACCAGGGAGTTTTTGGAATTCAATTGACATTAGAGGGGTAAATGAGATGGGCATGGATAGTTTCACACCGCCAATGCAGCAATTCCAGTTTGGACAGTAGTTTTCTGAGGTATGATTCAGTTGTTCAGCACTCTTTTATGTTAATTATTCAATTAATTAGTATCTAACTCTTATTTTAAAACTAAACTATGCCATTACTTGGGAAATGAAATATAGAGACTTTTCATGCCCCTGATGTTGAGCACTCTAGTTGCAGTTCAAAACAATGTGGATGATGTTTTCAAGGGATGTAGATGAATGATGGGGCTGCATCATTCCAGTGAGGATATTCTTCGGCTACTGATGCAGCTATACAATGTCATCTTAGGCATTGAAGAGTATTTTTTGTAAACATTATTATAAGATCCTTCTAAAGGATAGATGTGTATTAGAATATCGATGACCAATGTGTAGTTTTCCTTGGTGGGTGGGGCTATCAGGTGGGAAATCATTGTGTCAATCCTCTTCTCTATTTTTCTTAAAAGCTTTTAGTGGGATCATTAGACGTAGAGATGGTGGAGGTTATGGGGGTTGTTTGATAGTTCCTTTATATTTTCCTCAGGGAGGTTGTGACTCTACCACCTCGACGCAATGTTGAGTTCATGATATACCTATAGCCCAATTCCATTCATATTTCTTTGAATCCCTATCGGATGGAACCTTCTTTGTTACAGGAGTTGTGAATTCAGGTTGACGGCCTGATGAAGAAGGGTTTTATCCCACCAACTATATCACTGTGGGGAGATCAGGTCTTATTCGTGAACAAGGAAAATGTTGTCTAAGAATCTTAATAGACTAAAGGATACTGAATAAGAAGATGATCAATAACCATTACCCGTAATGTGGATTGACAATCCTTTTGACTAGTTAATTATTAGAGGTTGTTTTTTAAGGATTGATATGGTGTATGGATATCACCAGTTGAGGTTAAAGGAGGGTGGAATTAGATTCACTTTTCTAGGTTCTGGTATGGGCACTTTGAGTTCATGGTCATGCCATTATGGTCATGAATACACCAGTTATGTTCATGGGGATCATGAAATCATTCTTCCGCATGTTCCTAGAAATGTTCTTCATCATGTTCATTGATGACATCCTCATCAACTCAAGGTCAGAGGAGAAGCATGTCAAGCTTTTGAGGACTATCATGGAGGTCCTCTAACACCACCAGCATTATTGGATGTTTTCCAAATGAATTTTCTAGGTTCAAGAGGTGTAATTTATTTGAAATGTGGTCTATCATCTTGGGATATAAGTGGATACATCAAAGGTTGAAGAAGTTGTTTCTTAGGTAGCACCAAAGAATGTTTTAGAGGTTTGTATCATCCTGCATCACGCTGGATATTACCATAGGTTTTTTCCTGACATTTAATAATTCATGGATCCATTTATGGATTTGACAAAAAATGAACATCCTTTGAGTGGGGTGAGAATTTTAAAGAAGCATGAAGCTACATAAAGGGGAGGTTGTTCAGTTCCTAGTGATTATGTTTCCAGGGGAAGGGGTAGGGATTGATGTGTTTTACGACGCTTCTAGTCTAGAATTTGGGTGTGTGATGATGCATTACTAGGGAGTGATATCATATGGGTCTATTTAGTTACGTCTTTCCTAATTTAACTATGACACCCATGATTTCGAGCAAGTCTAGTTCATGTTCACGCATAAGTTGTGACAACAATACCATATCTGTGAAATATTTTTGGTCTTCACAGATCATAATAGCTTGAGGTATATCTTTTCCCTATGAGACCTGAACATGTGGTAGTAATGTTGGATGTAATTTTTACATGAAAATTAATTTTAGATGTCTTATACCTTATGAAAGGGGAACCTGGTGGTCAATTAATTACACATGATGGCGCCTAAGAAGGTAGTTCGGAAATCCACAGATGCTTGGAAGCAATTGTACGAGTTAGAAACTCTTTATCCTGATGTGTGAGTGGATGGTGATAGAGGTGGTCTCTTTCAGATGAATGTCCAATATTTAATAATGTGTTATCTAGTGGAGTCTCAATGGGGAGACTCAAATACTGATGAAATGTGTTATCACTCTATCTAGCGTGACGCTCTAGAGGGATGGTCAGAGGATAGTTTGAATTATTTGTTATTCTACTGAAAGTTTTTTGTTCTAGTCGAAATAAAAAGGTAGTCTTCTATGAGTTCTAAATATCACCCCTATAAGTGTATCCCATAGTTTATATATTTTATTGTGTCCTGAAGGAGCTTTTTTTGTGGCCCGATGTGAATTGGGAAGTGGAGGAGTTTGTGTTAAGGTGCCTAGTGTGTCTGTACATAATGGATGAGCACCATGTTCCTGATTGTCTATTACATCCCTTAAAAATTCCCAAGTAGAAGTGGGATGACATCTCGATTTAAATAATCACAAGATTTCCCAGGACTCAAGGATTATGTGATGATCTCTGGTTAATACTGGATCAGTTGATGAAATTAGCTCACATCTTGCCAATCAATGAGTCAAGCATTGTGGATACCTTAGCAACAAGGTATATGGAAGAGTTGTTCTGGGTTCATTGAGTTCTATGTTCCATAATCATGGATCCTGATAATTTTTTAATAGCCCGAGTCTGTAGAAGATTCCAGCATGCCTTTGGCACCTATTTATTCTTTAGAACAACATTCTACCCTCATACGTATGGTCAAACATGGAGCACTATCCAGACATTGGGGGACATGCATTGACAATTTGTTTTGGAATTTGGGGGATCATTTTTATGACACATTCCCCAATTAGAGATTGTTTACTATAATTTATATCACTATGCCATTATCCTGGAATAATTAGAGGATTTGTTTGGAAGGCCTTGTCGTTCACTAGTATACATGATATATGTTGGGGAAGCAAGCCTTCAGTGAATAGAGGTAGTCCAGAGCCCAATGGAGAAGGATCAGCTTGTGCATGAGAGTATAAAGGTAGAAAAGGGCTGAAAAATCATATGCCAATCTTCGGAGTATGCCCTTGGTGTTCATGATTGGGGAACATTTTTCCGTAATGGTTTTCCCTCAGGATAGAAAGTAGATGTTTAGTAAGAGGAGAAAGATTTCTCCCAGGTTCATCATTCTTTTTGAGGTGTTGGAATGAGTTGGCGAGGTGGCATATCATCTGGCATTGTAACCAAGGATGGAGATGATCCATGATGTCTTCCATGTCTCTAATATCCTTTTTTATCTAGACGATGGATCCCAGTTCATTGAATGGGGAGAGTTAAAAATCAAGGACGATGCAATGTTCATGTAGAGTCCATTAACAATCGAGGATCAAGAGGAGAAGGTGCTCCATGGATGGAGAATTATTTTTTATTGTGTGTTATGGAATAATGGTGGCCTCGAGGAGGGTACATAGGAGTTGGATGCATATATGTGTGCCTAAAATCAATAGTTGTTCTATGTTCTATTTCTATGATTTACATGGGGTACATTTTATGAAGTAATGAAGGTACTTTTTTGTCATTAGATTGATGTTAAATTTGTCTCCGTTTTTGTGGAAATCCCTGACATGTGGAGAGGGGAGGTCTTAATCACTAATAATGAAGCATTAATACATATGCAATTACACCTGTGAGGGAAAGTCGCTACCTAAAAAATGTGTAATGTATCTTCACATGGGGGAATCACCTCCCTAAACTATGTTTCTGGAGGGTCTGACCTTGGTTTTTGTATGGTTTTTTGGGACAGTGTGGCCATATTGTTTCTAATGTAATTCAAGAGATAGATATCAAGGCAGTGTTCTTGGATGTCAAGGTTTTCACTCTTTTTTTCAAATAACGCAAGGTAGTTTGTTATTGAGAGGTAACTTATGGGATGGTTATTTTTACCTTCTTTTTTAATGTTATTTTTAAATTCCCTATAATTAGAATAGTTTGAGAGGTATTAGATATAGTAAGCAAGATTTCTCCAAGACATTCCCTTTTGGAAATGTAGTTTTTATGGTGTTCTGGGAGGCAACGGTTGGTTGTTTCAAGATTTTTTCAAATTTCCAATTTTCCCTTTAGTTAGTAAAGGGTGTCGGTGTTAGCATGTCCATGAATCAGCATGTTAGTGTGTCGGCATCAGTGACTCGGTGGGGTTGCATTGGTAGGTCACATTAGCAGCTGAGCATTGGTAGGTCACGTAGGTAGCTCACCCATCTGTGGTTCAATTTTGATGACTCACCTGTCGGGGAATCATTTGATGTTTTCCCAGTTTTTCCTAGTTTTCTTATTTCACCCCTCTTGCATCTTATTTGACATAAACCTATTTGAAACATTTTTTTGGGTGTTTTTAAGGGTGTTTCAGAGGAGATTAAGTATATCTTTAACATCCTAAAATTATGAGGGATTTGAGATACTCAATTCATGTGATCTTGACCTTGATCCCACATTAATGTATTTTGAAATTATCTCCCTGATTATACGATATAGCCTTCTGTTAAGCCACGATCCTTTGTTCCTATGACTCTATCAACTTTCTCATTATGACCCTAGACCATTCATCTCCGGAGGAGTCATGAACCTATACTAGATCACCCTATTACTTAGTTTTCTAGGAGTTATATCATTTTACTCACATGACCACCTGTTATTGATGAAAAAAAAGCTTTGGTCACTTTTTTGTCTCACGTGCGGATTATTCTGCCTCTAATTAATTCTTAATCATGTGGGGTGGGTGTAGACATTATTTTTTGTGAAGAATGGATGAATATATTTCATTAAACAATAATTAAATAATGGAATATGATCTAAAGATAACAGGGTAATGAAATAATGGGATGGGGGTGGTTGGATGTTTGATCGCCTATTTCATTTTGTTATCTTTGTTCCCGTAAGGATTGTTGGGGATATATTCCCTCTAAAAATAACAGTCATTGCTAGTATTTTTTGGGGCCATGGTGGTGTTGTTTTTGATTTCATTATGATGTTTGATAGTTTTTTATATCATGAAATATCATTAATCACATATACTTGGTTATTTTAATGGATTCACCAAGATCAAACATGTTATGTGATCACCCCAGTTAGTTAAAGATAAATTTAATGAACCCCATGTGGCTAAATCTGAATACCCTTTTCTTGATGGTTTGGTCGTTTGTTGTGTGATTATTGGGGTTCTATCTACGTTTTGGTTGTGGGTACAATGTTGTACAAATGAGTTGGTTTTATGAGTAGGGTTTGGTAAGAGTGTGTAGTAGGGTTGTTGTTTAATGGAAGTTACGGTGGGATTTATGTGTGGGGCTTCACGGGTGGTGTGTTGGAATCTCTTGTTAAAATAATTATTGATTGTTTAATGGATGTTCATGTATACAGTGTGACTGCCTTTGTTTGTGTCATGGTTGTCGGGAAATGTTGGGCAGTAGGACTATTGTGTGGTTATGAATGTGTTATACAGTTTGAGTATATATTGATATTTTTGTATAGTGTGGTATAAAGTTGAATGATAGTTGTTGGAAATGGTTGGATATGTGTCTAGTGAAAAAGAGGGTGTGTAGTGGAACTGTTGGATGGTTTCTCTATATTGTTTCTCTGAATTGGTATTAAAATGGAAATTCATTTCCTCGGTCCATCGTCTCATGTTAAATTTTTGTGTTTAGTAATTTCTTGGGGGAGTACTAGAGTAAATTAATCTAAACCTCTTAATTAATGGAAATTGTAATGATGAAATTGGATTCAATTATGCTTTGGTAGTGATTGTTTTGTGGTTGTGCATTTAGGAATAGTGGTATAGGTGCTTTTGTATGAGTTGGTTGTTTTTTTGTGGGGACCAGTAGGTGGGGATAAGAGTTTTCTTACTTATACATACATAAATTTTAGTTCCCTGTGATTAATATATTCTCCCCACCTAGGTTGAGAAATTTTTGTTGAACGCTTCTATTTCATAGGGGATGGTGTCTTTCACAACATCCTAGTGAGAGGATGGAAGGATGGTTATTGACTTTTTCATCACACCATCTTTTGGTTCTTACTTCTTGAGTTTATCAGGGTAGGATGAAATGTATTTAGGCTTACAACATTCAAAGATCACTCAAGCATGATTTTTTTAGACGAGGGGCCTAGGTGACTGCGTGCTAGGTTTGTTTTCCCATGTGTCTTCGGGATGAGGCCTAGATATTATCGGGTGAGAGGTGTGGTTGTTGTGGAACTTGTGTCTTTTAGATGGTAATATAGATTAATAATTATATTAGAGGTTACAATAAAAAGGGGGGTACTGAATTATAAAAAATTTGTATTTGAACTCTTAAAAACCAACTTAGTTTAAGACTTATTAAACTAATATAATTCAAAAACAATATAATTGACAATATAGGTAATAGATCAGATGAAAAATATATGTTGTAATAACACTAATAATGGAAAACAATTATATTTTTACTGAATTCAATGATCAAGGAAATACAAATATAAATGATTCTACCATACATCGTAAATAGTTTATTAATACAATATGTAATGAATGAATCTTAATGAAAAAAATTATAATAAAAAATAATATTAATTCATAGAGGAAAAAAAGTGATTCCATTTTTATTAAAAATATTTGTGAAATGTAAAGGAATTACATTTCTCTTATCCTAATGAGCAGGGTATCGATTCACCTAGGAAAATAGGTCTTTCTTACCACCACCATGGTAATCCTTTGATATGATGATCGACATGACAGTATTCCTATCCCTGGAATCCCTCGATTAAGATTGTATTTTTCAGCTTTGTCTCTGGAAAAATTAAAAGTCCATGATATGAGGATTGGCGGCATTTCTTCATATCCTTGGAGTCCCTCGATCATTATCACAATGATCAGAAACCAAAATTAGAAACAAATATCTTATAGAAATACAAGAACATGGAACAAGCCATTCACTTCTTGTATCATCAAGGATTTCGCATGATGATAGAGAGAAGTCACTCTATCTCTCTCTAAAACATGATAGAAGAAAATGTTCTGTATTGTGGTTTGAATGAACTACAATTTATAGGCCTCTGGATACAATGGTCATATTTCCTCCAAAGGTCATATTTCTCTAAAAAAACTTAGAGGTACATGGAATCCTTACATAACAACAGTCAAAACAAAAAAAGAATACATGAAACTCTTTTGATTGGTAAATAACCAACTCAATGACAGAATTTTTTTTAGAAAATATTAAGAAAAACATTTAAAAAAATGAGTATTATTAATATGTAATTGGTATTTAAGTTAAGATAAGAGTACAATTAATTATATGATTATGCTTAATAATATGGTCAATATTCATTCCATGACTATAATGCATATAGTGGTTACAATACATGACATGGATACAATGATAAACATTTATAATATGCATATCAGTTAAAAATTATATTGTGGTTACAATGTGGGCTATATAATCTGGTCACAATGCATGATTATAATTTGATACTTATCTTGTTTACAATTCTTGATTTCGATGCATTTGGTTACACTTCAAAACCTGGTTATGATACATGTGACTATGATGCATGTGGTCACGATGCATAACCTAGTAATGATACTGGTGATTACAATACATGAATTGGTTATGATACAAGTTCTTACTATGCATAACCAGGTTATGATACAGGTGACAACAATGCATGTGATTATGATGCATAACTTGGTTATGTTGTAAGACAACATACATGATTATGACCAGAAAAAAAATCATATATGAAAAAATGCGAGTTATTATGATTTTAAAACAACATACATGATAAATAGTATATGTGATTACGATATGTGTGATTTGTGATGTCCAAAAATATGATTTATAGGAATGTCTAAACGTGTTATGACCCAACAATGTCTAGAGGTGAGATGTGTGGTATGGTAGAGGCTCAGGTGTGTGCTAGAGGGCTGCAGTTGTGGGACTGTGTTATTGAAGACTGGTAACATCAAACCGTTAGCCAATAGGAATTAGTAGTTATCAAGTGATAAAGTAGTGCGAGGTACCCACATGTCCATGTTCTTATACTACTACGTGAAATGGCTTTCATTATTTGGTGAGTGTGCCTTGGTGGGGTTCTACAGCTTATTATACCTGGGGTCCTAGTATCCTCCCCAAGGCCTACTGAAGGATGGTTTCAAGGGTTATTATCAACTTTTATCTTTATGAAGGAAGGGTGTGCCACTTTTCCCTTCTTTCCCTTTTCTCAAAGAAGCTGTATCATGAACTTCCATATTTGGAATACGAATTTAAAGATTATATTCCATCAAAAAAAATTTGTTTTAGGAATAAAAAAAGATACCATTATAAGAAAATTATTCTCCATAGTATGATTAAACAAATGAAACAAGTTAATGTTAAAATGTTAAAGGCTTAATGTATATGAAAAATAAAAAAAGTAATGGTATTTTGAGGTACTTATTTAACAAAAACTACCTCTATAATATTATTTTTCCCTCCAATATCTTTGAATTTAATTCCATAACAATGTGGATGGTTGTAGTATATAAAATAATCATTATTTTAATCCCTTAATCTAACGTCTCCGATGGTATAAATGCCAACCCTCACTACCTCATTTATAATCAAAAGCACTAATGGTACAAAAATATCTTCCAATACCTCTTTTACTCCCTATCCCCATGCCGTAGTGCATATATTCTCACAAAAATTCCAATCATGGATCCTTTATGTATGGATTTATTGATGTCCGCTAAAGAAGAGACAACATTCTTCATGGAGATTTTTATTATTTCATTATCCACCAATTAATCTATTATAATATATTAATAATATAATAAAATATTTATCATAAATAAATTGATATATTTTTATGCCAATTTTATGACCTAAAACATCAATGATTTCCATCAAATGGGATAAACAATCATTGTTCATGTGTACTGTGGACTACCGCCTCACAAACCAGTGCCTTTGTTTCTTCCATTTCCAGCATTTATGGACGAGAAAATTGTTGTATTTATACATTATATATTATATATATGACATATACAATTTTATTTTCATTAAGGAATATTTATACAACACATACAATTATGCTTTCTATTTTGTTGAAATAAGATAACATCATTTGTGGGTATGTGGACTACCGCCTACTCAAAGTGATGTGATCATTCATTCATTAAATGGAATGTATTTATGACAGGTTTAATAAAAATATGTGTCATATATGAAATAAAAAATTATACATGAATTGTAATATAAATATATATATTTCAATTTTATTTCATTCAATATAGATTAAATTGAAACTTCATTAATGCGTATGTACGATATACCGTCTCCATGCACCGTTTTTTCCATTTCCTATAACTAAATATTTTGGGTCATTATAAATTCATATATAATGAATATATATTATATTTTTATCAATTTTAATATTATTTATATTATTACATAATTATCTAATTAACATGGACAATAAACAACAAGTCTAATCATACTAAATACACAACAGTTATGACCCAAAACAGTGAAAAAATTGATACATTGTAAAAAACAAGTAATAATATGTTATAAAAGTATAATATATGATATAATAAATATTTATATGGTTATATAATAATTTAATAACATATGTGAAGGAATTATTCAGGTGTCTAAATAACATTCTAACAAATGGAAATGTAAGAAAAATTTTTATCGTCTAAATTTTACATCTGTGAATTATATACCATATTCAACAATTAATTCATTAATGCGGTGTATATACTTCTCTTTTATTTATAATGTACAAAATATAATTGTATAAATTTTATTAAAATTTTACTTTCATATTTGTTACTTGAATGGTGAATATGATCATTCTGATTGACAATGTGGTTTGAGAAATTTTAACCCAATTTTAATTATTTAGGTCATCCCTCTACGTCATCGATTATGAAATTATTTGAATATTTTTGGGATGAATTTTTGTTATATTATGATGAATTACCATTTTTACTTGTATTTATAGAGAAGAACATAATCATTTAATATTATGGTAACTTTAATGATTTGTGAGGGATTAAATATATAAAATTTATTTTATAATTTCCCTTACAACTCCCTTTCTATTTCATGCCCATGTTTCCAAAAGAATTTGGGAAAAATGTTTTTTTATACTCTCTTATGATTTTTTTTCATTTTCTAATGAGGATATTTTTCACTTTTTATTCAAAATATCGAAGTAATGTTTTTTACTTCTACGATATCTATAGATTTTACCTCAATTATCATGTATCAATTATATGAATATTACAATAAAATATTAGGAGGATATTTTCAAGGAAATTCTTTTCTAATATATTTATGTGGAATTTAATAAACGCGTTTTCAAAATAGAATGGATGTTTTCATAAAGAATTATTTCATGTGACATCTCAAAAATATTTTCCATTTTCTATAACATTATTGGATCGTACATTTTCTTTACTGAGTTTATTATTCAATGAAATAATCCATAGTACATTTATAATTTGTTTATGAAACACATTTTATTCCATGGTTTATGCTTTGATGATATTTTATTGAAACCACTTTATTCATGGGGTTTGATATGCTGAATGATTTCTATTTTTGTGTAACACATATGTGTAGTTTTTATTATTTGATATGTGGGTCCTATATCACCCTCAAAATAATTCTATAATTATATTATATCACATGAGATATATAGGACTAGAATAGGGATTGAACTTGGTTCAGTATGAGAAGACTAGACTAAGAAGATAAACTGGTTAAGTAAATTACTTTCCCATAATGATAGTCTTAGGAGTGAACATTTAATACTAACATGGTTTGAGGAGTGAACCCATTTAACTATAAAAGTCTTGTATGGATAGAAGACTAAAAATGAGACTATTTTCTATAATTATGTGTTTTCCAAAAATCCATGTTTTATCCATTGTTATTCCTTTATTTTTTATGTATTATTAATTTTTATGATTTGTTCAGTGACTCATGATTATTGTCTCTGATATACAGTGTATGATATTCATATAATATGTTCTAATTCTTATAACCTTTTGTTTATGATATGTTTCACATATACATTATTTACCCATAATGATCATCTTATCTCCACATTTTCGGTGGGCTAATTTATCTAAGGATACGAAGAATGGATTTATTTTTAACAAGGAAAAAAAGGGTTATTTACGAAGGAAAATACATGAGACAGTGTAGATGTTTTATTAATTAGTTCATTCCATTTCTTGGTTTCCAAATTCAATAGAACCATATTATTATAGAATAGTTTTGTTGTAATATTAGTATTAATCTGTTTATTTGTAATCTATTGGTATGAATGGATTGTGTTGTTTTATAAAAAAATTTAAAATAATGGGTAATTTATGTTTCATAGATATATATATATATTTTCATGGTAACAATTATTTATTTCTAAATTCCCCCATAAAATTATTATAAAAACAAAATATTAAAAAATGTGAAATATAGTAAAATATTAAAAAACATTTTTAACATAAAATTATATTTACGGACTATTATTACTAGAGTAATAATATTAAATATAATGAAATATTGAATATATTTAAAATGGAAAAAAATATGTAATTGGAAAATAATTATCCTTAAACAAAATTTTTACATTTCAAAAATATATATTTTTGAAAATAATAACCATTATAGTATATATATTATATATATTATATATGATTTTAAAAATGGAATTTCTATATATATAATGTATGTTTTGTTAAAAATTGCTATTGTATTTAAGACATATAATATTAAAACGTGTATATTGAAACCATAAATGTTTTATATTGGATGCCTGCATTCTTTTTTTATAAATTTAGTTAATAGAATAAGATATCTATTTCAAGATGTATTTCCCTTTATTTGGTGAAATTTAATACAAACTAGGCTATGTAATTTAGGAAACATACATAGATGATAATTGTAACTTCATAATTTAATAAATTTCCAACACAATATTATTTTCCTCCAAATTTTGAGTATTCAATATGATTTTTTTAATTACTACAGCATTGAAATCCACTTCGAATGGACCACATAATACAAAAATGAAAATAAGATATTGTAGATATATTTTTATATTAACAAAAACCAAAATGGGTAGAAAAATACAAGAAATTTTTTCTAAAATAATGAACCTTTATATGAATAAATAGAATATTAATTTCCAATAAATCAATAATAAAACCAAATGCCTAACATTGATATATTATAAAAATTCATCAGAATATTCCCAACTAGTATTAAAACCCTAATAATAGAATGACATGATATTATAATTTGTCAAAATTTATATCTAATTCATGTCTATCACAATAAAAGTCTTATAAAAAAATGAATTATCCATATTCATATTATATATAATATATACTAATAATTTTCATAGATCATCTAAACCACCACAAATACACTATAAAATCATATATTCCAAGAAAATATAAATCATCCATTAACCGTAAAATAAAATTTCATATGAGTCTATTTATATAAAGCATATAATTTCCCTAAAACATATATTTATTTTTTTCTCAATTATTATTAATCACTTAATCCCAAAATCACTTTTTGGTATCATTTCATTCTACATGATAAAAAATATTTCCCAACATAAACATAATATTTATTATAATTCCATAATAATTATAAATTTATATAGTCAAGTGGTTGGTAATTAACAATTTTCTCCCTTTATTTGTGGGTTAAATCCCTTCATCATTACTGGATACAATTCATTATCTCAAGGATTATATGTTTTTCATTTACTGAAAATATATTAATATAATTCTGATAATATTCCAAAAATTATTATAAAATTTATAAAATATATCATTTATCATTAAATAAATTTATAGCCTATAATGTTTTCCATTTAGACTATTTTAATCAACATTGTGTAATCTTAATTGACTAATATCAAACACATATTAACTCATACAGTTCTTATTTCCCTTTATCATATGTCCTTAAATGAGTATCTCCAAAAGTATTGATTCTTTTCACTACTATATTTTCAGTATTATAGATTTCATATGACTTGATTTTCTAATTTTTTATATCGAAATCTATTATATAAAAATTATTAAATTTTTCAAGAATCTAATAAATTTATAATGTATCCAAATTTAACAGATAAACATAGCCTTCAGAGAGATTATGCCATAAAACATTACCCATGATTATCATATTATTAAATGATATGAAATATGTTGTCATAATTAATTAATATGAACTATTTCATGATTCACACATAGATCATAAGATAAAAATTCATACATAAAATCGATAAATCAAGGTCTTAATTTATGCTATTTATATACCATTTACAATCTAGAATGATTTCCAAATCTCATGTAAATAAATTGGCAAGTCTATCGGGGTATTTATATTTCCAAGTGAGATGAATAAATTTAGATTTTGAAAAAAATACATGATCCATATTAGTGTTTTATAAAAGAAACATTGTTTTATAGATCAAATAGTTTCTTATAACTGAATTAGATTTTCAAAAAATGTTTATAATAATTTACGCAATATTTCTCAATGATAGTGATGACTAAATAATCAGGAATGGATAATAAGTTTCTGTGAGATAATTCTAATAATATCTTTATAGGTAATCTTTACTTTATATATATGGAAATCATTAAAACATTTAATGTGTTGTCTAATGTTAAAATGAAAGTGGTCCCCGTAAAAAACTACCCATTAAAATTTTATAATAAATTAACATTAAAATAATCAAAAATTCCTTGAATAAATTCTAAATTAATAAATTTTATTACCTAAAATGTTATCCCATAAAATTATACATAAATCCTTAAAATTTTAATAGAATTGCATAAAATAAATCTTCTTGATTAAAAAATGGTTTATATATAGATCATCCCAATAAAACATCACATAAAATCTCATTAATCACACTAAAAGACCATTACATAAAACCTTAAAATGGTTGTTAAATAAATTGAATAAAAAATTATTCATAAACACATAAAATCACATTATACCTATAACACATAAATTAACCACAAATAAAAACATCATAATTTACAAAGTTATCTAAATGATTCTCTAATACCATCTGAAGGACTCAACATTAAACATTACATAATCTAGTTAATTTAGATTAGAAATAATTTTCATTCATTTAAGAATATCTTTTATGTTAAAGTAAAATACATCTGTGTAATAACTCTATTATGAAACCCCAATATATTTAAAGGGGTAACATTTATTTATTATCCTTTTATTCATAATATAATATTTTCAAAGTAAAACCTATTTTACATATATGAAAAAATTTCATGATATTCAATTGTACAAATTAGTTTCCCATTTCAATCCACAAACAATGTGAAAAACATTGTATGACCCAAAATATCCTTAAAATAGTTAAGATGAAATGGATTGGAACTCGTTATTCTATATTAATTGCAGGAGATCAAAAATTGATTTTTTTTTCATTAAATAATTAACCCAATGAAACAAGATATAATTCCAAATTTTTTTCCTAAAAATATGATATGAAAATAGGAGGAAATTATAATAACCATTATTATTTATTAGAAAACATGAGAACATGTGATTTTTTTATTAAATCATATCTTTTTATATAAAACATGTAATCATTTATTAAAAATATTGATATATAACTTACCTTTTAAATTAAAAAATTTACATGAAAACTCATAAGAAAAAATATTAATTTCATGTAGTTTAATTGATTTATAGATAATATAGAACCCATATAGAATGATTAAAATTAGAATAACCATATAGTTTACTTCCAATATGATTACTCATTGCATTTTATAGTTATAATGGGGCTCACAAGTTGAATCATGAGATACTACTAGATTTAACCAACAATGTCATGGGAAATAATGGGTATGAACCCATCATATAAGCTATATTAGTCACAACTATTATCATAAACAATGTCAATGGGTCATATAATGAATAATACATTTCAATATTTCAATGTCTCATCATAAAACCCATGAACTTTTTTTTGATCCCTTATGGATAATATGTTCAGATATCAAAATACCATTTTATTTTAAACACCATTTTTTAAAACTACATTCAAACATAAAAATGTATTGAGGGCATATAATTTCATAATGCCTAGAATAATATAATGTAATTCAAATATGATGTATCAATTATAGTAGCTAGATGTTCATTGTGTCTTTATATGTTAAAATAGAAAATTTATTTTATATTTTGTAAAGGATATCAAAACATTCCCTAAAATGATTATTTATGAAAACATTTGAAATAAAAAATAGACCTAAAATTACATTTTTTTTATTTTATGTCTAAATAATTAAATGAGTTGAATAATTTTGAAAAATAAATCATTAAATAATAGAATGAGTTTTAAGGAAGACTTTAAAAAGGTTATTTTTATATGAATGTACCTTAACCAATGCATGAAATACCATAGTTATTTCCTATTATGATAAATAATAAAATTATTTTAATTAAATAATTACATGAAAATATTTTCAATGTTTATTTTTCCATTAAATCCAGTTATTACAGAGCTATATATGATTACATAAATAAGTGACTTCACATTGGACGTCATTATAATACTCAACTTATTGGTCCAAAATGACATTTGTTGGATGCATACAGTCAAATATGTCTCTATAATATCATACCTTAATAATAATACTGAAATAATATATATATATATATCATTATTATATTTTTATTTCCAATTGTTAATGATGGTTATAAAAATTGAATTATGTTACATTCATGGAGATGGTAAGTCCAATTTACATGTGAGTAACATTTTTATATTTCCATCTTCACAATTAAAAAAACAAATGTATTGTTTCAAAAATAATAGAAGTTACTCATATCGTAAATACTTTATTATATCACTAAATTTACTTATATATTTAATCAATATAATTTAATGATGAAAACCGAATCACATCGCTCTGTGGAGGTTGAATTCCATTCATAAAGGCGAATAATATTATCTTTTAGTAGTGAATGAAATGGAATAAAAACATGTGTTATAATATATTTTCATAATAATAGATATTTCAGTAATGTAAAATATATATATTAAATCAATAAATATAACCATTTCTGAGTAGCAGTTGTGAAAAACGAATTACATTCATTCATGAGGTAGGAGTCCACTGTAAACACGAATGATCTATTTCTCTATGATTTGATTGTGGTTAGATATGGATATATGTTATGAAATTATCATATTATAATATATGAATATTTAATATTCTGATGTAATCTTATCATCATATTTAATCAATATTATAAATATATGGAAGAAGAAGTAATATGAAAATTCCTTATTTGGAATGATACATCCTCTTTAAAAAAACATCTTATATACCACACCGAAATCTATCATATGTTGCTTTATGATCATCTCAATGAATATAGAAGGTTTTTAAATTTTTATTTAAGTTTTTATTAGTCGGTATTTGTTTAACCAATGTGTCCATGATGTGGGAAGAAATGATAATAAGAGGTGCAATTTTATAAGAGAGGTCGGCGGCGCACTTGGGATTTATTAAAATATAAAAAAATTATATATAATAATAATCCTATTAAAATAAATCCAAGATAATTATATTTGATTAAAATGTTGGATAATTTTAAATAATCTCATATAATAAAATTTTTACATGTTTATATTACATTTTTACTATTATCATTGTTGTTTTAACCCTCCATTAACCCTTTTTACAATTGTGATGAAATCAATGTTTTTTACCCTTAAAGGGTTAAAATAGTAACCAAAAGAAAAAATATCCCATAAATACATCATTATTTATATATTTAACTATATCATATCCCATTGAAAAAATATAGTATATTTTGTAAATTTAAATAAGTCGATAGAATATTATTTATTGTATAATTTCCTTATTGTCCATTTTAGAAATATTCATTTACTTAAATACTCATCACATCATTAAAACAATATAATTTAAATTTAATTAAATGAAATATAACTATAAATATTTATTTATAAAAAATCATTGATCAATGTTATTATTTTAGATTACATAATTACTTTTATTTTTAATATTTTTAAATCAATTGAATAATTTATGTGCCATTGTTATAGAATATTTTAATAATACTTGTTCATAAATAAATATTGAAAAAATACCAAGACCAATAAATTATTTATACTAAAAATAAATTGTGATAATTAAATATATCCTCTATTTACACCTTTTTTTATAATATTATAGTTATAGAAATAAAAAATGTCACATTTGTGGCTTTATATTCACATAAATAACGTAATGTTCAAGATCATGTCCAATAGAATGAAAATAATATATTCAAAAAATGTATTTTTATGGGGATATAAAGTCATCCAATGAAGTCACATGATATTTTAGGGTCAAATTTTAGTCATTATAATTTTTGAACTTTAATTGCATGTTTTACACATTACTATAGTAACACAAATTACAAATGATAATATTCATAATTTCCAAAAAAAGAAAGGGAAAATACCTATAAAATCTAGAACTCATAATTAAATATACAAAATAATTTTTTTAATTATCTACTCATAGAAATAATATGATTTAATTTAATATTGAACAATCAAAACATGATGAAAACCCATTTTTCAGAAAAAAAATACTTTTTGTGTAATTGTTTTATACCAACTATCAGTATAATATAAATTCAAAATAGAATATATAGAATATTTTTAATAAAAATTATTTAAATAAATTTAAACATATTAAAAAATATATTTTTACTTTAAAAACAATAAAATTGAAAATAATTTTACAAAAAAATAATATAAATCATTATTATATTAAAAATAAAAATTCATGAAAAAATTAAAAAATATCATCCTAATATAATTTTAAAATGCATATCTTAGAAATAAATTTCATTTAATCATCTAAATATTCTATAATTTAAATAAAATAATTAAATCATTTTATCATAATAGAGATAAAAATGATTTTTCAAGGAAAATTATATTTGAACAACCAAATAAAACCAAAAAAAAATGAATTTATTATTTTCTAAAAATTAATAAAAATATAATAGATTAGTACACTAAAATATATATTCAATAATTACATTGACACTATTCATACTCAAAAATTCAATGGATTTTTATAAGGGACAGGTTTAAATAATAATATATCACGTCATGTTTAAGCTTCATATTTTTTATTTTATATGTTATTGAACATAGTATTCATTTTTAAAACATAGGATATTATAATACATATTTTTTATGAATTAACGATAAGAATAAACTGAGTTAATATTTAATATATTTAGTTTAATTAAAAAAACTTCACTACTATTTTTGGAAAATTTGATAATAAGGGAAAACGTTAAGTTCTCCCACCATGCCCATTTCAAATTAATTTTCCATGTATTCATAATAACTATTTTAAAGAGACAATAGAGTTTAAAAAAGTAATATCGTCAATATATATTTGAAAAATTATGGAATTATTGAATGTTTTCTTTGCGAAAATAATTAGATCATCAATTCTGTCGATAACATTATTTTGAAACTAATATCTTATAATACTATTAAAGCATGTTATTGGGGATTTTTTAATCCCACATAGTGATTTAAAATATTTATATTGTATATTTGGAAATTTAATATCTTAAATAAAAGGAAGATTTTTAAAATAAAATTCCACATGAAATTTTTTATTTAGGAAACCACTTTTCACATCTATTGAAATAAAAGATAATTTTGGATGTGATATAAAGGATAATAAAATGCTTTGAGATTCTAATCTAGTTACTAGTAAAATAAATCACTACACTTTGTGACTTTATGTTTAAAATATCTATAGGAATTTTTTTAAATTTTTAATAATAATATATTTTTCACAATTTATTATAAAATGCTATTTTACTCCCATAAATGATAAATATATTATAAATTAAACAATATTATAAACCTGAATCAATTCAAATTAGATGATTTATTATTTCAAGGATGATATCTAGCTTTCATCACCTGGACCATTTCCTACTATTTTAGTTCCAAATTGTGATAAATAGTCGTTATGGCCACATTGATCTCATAGGGATCTTATTCATTTAAATGGTTGAAATACACCTTCAGTATTATAATAAAAAGGGGTTTCCTAAAGATTGAAATATTTTGGGTAATTATGGTATGTTAATAATAAATTAGTAAATTTATATATTATGTTAATGTAATTTCTTAATATTGGTAATCTTATAGAATTTAAACTAGTTTATTTATAATTTGTTTTTGTAAACTATCATTCAAGAATATAATATTTTGAATTTTTATATCATTATCATAACTATGAATTGATAATAAATTTATGAAAAAATTTATATGAAATTCCTATACATGAATAAATTACATAACATCATTTTTTAATTTATTAAAAAATCTATAGGGCTTATGAATAATATAATATCTTATAAAAATTCATTCATTAGTTTTTGGAATAAAATTTTGAAACTAATCTTTTATATGCATGTTGAATTAATTACAAAAAAACTGTATTGTAAAATGTTTTGGAATTCTTCAATAATAATATTATAATGAGTTTTATAAATAAATGTTTTGAGTAAAATATGATTATTTTTTTAGTTTTTTTTACTCCCTATACATCTAAATTAAGAACATATTATTCACAAACATATGTGACATGAAACACCAATATTATAAGCAAATATAACACCCGAAGACACTAAAATATATTCATTTTCGAATAAATTAATTATATTAATTATATTTCATTATAAACACTTATTTTAGCATATATTATATGGAACATTATTATTATAATACGTTATACTAAACACCTAGCTTTTTATGCATTACACGCAATCCCGTGATTAAATGAAAAGATAAATTTTGTTAAAATACAATTATTTAAAATAATAATTATCACCTAACCATTATAATAGAGGGTATGAATTGGAGTAACTAAAATATGAAAAATAGGGTTATCTATTTTTGAGATATGAAATTAGAACAATTTAAATGAAAAGAAAATGTTTTCCAGAAAACTCTATTTTTATAAATGATAGATTAGTCATGATTTGATCATATAATTTAATGTTAATTTTAACACTCTTATAAAACATAATTGAAAAAATAAAATATAATTCTCTAAATTTGGATATAAAAATTATATTAGGGTGGATTTTTGATATATTAATTAAATGATTGGTTTATTATGAATAGTGAAAAATATTGAATCTTAATTAAAATATGATTTTCTTTTTAATAAATTATAATATAAAATTCTATTTTAAAATAAATTTAATTTAAAATTAGTTTAATTTTGTATAAATTATCAAAATTTGGCTCATTAGAATCATTTTAATATTGAATTTGTATATAGAAACATTTTAAACATTTTAATAATATCTCATTAAAAACCTTATTTCAGGTTGCGTATACATTAGTTATTTTAAATTAATATTTTCCTCTTCTATGATATTATTTTGGAAAAATGGATTCTATATTTTTAATTAGAAATTTTTATAATTTAAAATAATTTAAACATAATTTTAGGCCCCACTTAATCGTGAAAAATGTAATAATTAATTACAGCGGTTAAAGTAAAATTTGATTTATTGGGGCGTTAAATTGTGGATATAAGGGTTAAAAATACCCTAAAAACATTTCCATCACTAATTTAAGGGCCATATTTCGAACAAATATCTACTAAAATAATTTGATGAACATTTTTGAGGTTTCTCTCGGAAAAATGGTTATGATTGAATATTTTCAAAATACTACAAATGTCTCACTAACTATTAATCATTTAATTCCAGCCCTATCCTCTATTATTCACACCAAATAAACCTTTTGGATATACGAGGAAATTACAATATCTATCCCAAAAACCGCTCCTCTTCATCCAGAATCCTTTTTTGGAGAAAATAAATCCTATGAATGATTTGATGCAATCCTAAAAAGGAACACGAAGAAAAGGTAACATTCTTCAACAAGAATTTTTACTTAATTTCATCCTCCACACACATATATAATTTCTGATCCATTATTATATAAAAACCACAACTTCATCATTATAATAAGATGTTTATATGTTAATAACATGACCTACGAAAACCTACACTCCTATCAAATGGGTTATGAAATCATCATTCCTGTGTATGGCGGATTACCACATCGTGAACCATTGATATTCATTTTTTCACGGTCACCTCTCAAGGTTCATCATTATTTTGATCAGAGAGTATACATATATATATATGATATTTGTAATAATTTTATATATATGTGGTTTGGATATCATATATATATATTTGTAATTTTATAGGGATATGATGACATCACTTATGTGCATGATGTACTACTGCCTCACAAAGCGACGTGACTCGTCATGAATTAATGATTTAAATTGAATTTAATAAGGTTTATGTTAATAAATATATGTGATATGAATGAAATAATTATTAAATTATTGTAATTGGTGTGATTTTGATTATATAACATTATTTTTTACATTTCCAATCACTAAATATTTATAACATCATTCGTGTACCTATGGAATTACACCTTTAAGAAGCGATGTAACTCTCTTTTCATCAACATACTTCATGAAAGATATATATAATTATATTTAAAGAAATAATATAGTATTTATTATTATTTGATCATTTTTAGTGGCATGTTATTTCTTACATTCTTCCCTAGGTGATTATTGAAAAAGTTAATTGTTGCTCATTTGTAGGTACATCCTATCGTCTCCATGATCACAACGTACTACATTTTCATAACGATATTTTATAATTGGTTTTAAAATTATTAATATTGTAGATATAATATAATAATTTATTTATTATTAATATGGGGATATGGAAATATATAATATTCACAATAATTGGATCTTTTATAACAAATAATGGATGAGAAAATAATGAAATTGACATGTGAAACAATGATATTAAAGATAAATTATAAATGACCGAGTGAAAATGTGTTAAAAATGATAATTTGTGATATTATAAATATTTATAATATTATATAATATTCTGAAAACATTTTGAAAACAACAATAAATGTGGGAAAATAATTTTTTACCAAAAAAATCATGATGTATGCGATTTCGTATCAACCAATATTTTCTTAAGACTCCTTTTTTATTTTTCACAATTTTCAATTTATATGTTGTATATATTTATCCTTTTAAATTTAATATAATAACTCATTCATATTTAATTGTTTTTTGAGTTTCAAAATTAATAATTTCATCAAATGTGTTTTGACTCGAAAATTTCCATGTGGTAGATGTTATTGTAAAATTTCACATTGTGTTGTGATAATAAAGTGTCTCTCATAACAATCATTCTCTTAGGAAAATTTTATATTTATTGTTACATACTTCTAAAATGTTAATACTCTTGTATTAGGGGTATTATAATTTCATAACCTGAATACCATTATTATACTGTATATACTTTTAATTATATTTGATTAATCGTGAAAATATTTTAAAAATATGTATCTTTTACTAAATGCAAATATTTGATGATAATGGGAATTGTTTTTGAATAAAATAAATTATTATATAAATGATAAATTATTTGGATATTAAATAAATTATTTGGAAAATATTATAGTCTTCTCATATATTAATCGACAGGTCTCACGAGACAAATCTGTTGGTCAAACCCTATATGATTGTACCCAGTAGTATTAAATTATCATATTAAATGTCTGGATATTAAATGTATAGTTGGTAAAACCATATTAAATTGAACCTAATAATATAAAAGATCATTATTAATGGTCTTTATGGAAGATTTATCGTGTTCAATGGGCATCATGTCTTTTATTTATGAATTTCAGTTAGTTATAATTTACTTATTATTTTTATCCACGATATTTTCAAAAGGATATTATCTATTAAAGTATTTACTTAGTTTTTTATTGATTAAATGTGTTTTTTAGTTATTTAACAAATCATATTGATTATTTAATATTTGTAACACCCTAGAAGGATAAATGGTTAAATGGCTTAATGATAAGACTCATGTCAATAAGGTGAACCTTTTTTTCAAGAGCCTATCCGATTAGAACTCCACAGTTTAGCGTGCTTGGCCTTGAGTAGTAATTAGGATGGGTGAACTTCTGGGAAGTCTCCCAGGGTGTGTGTGAGTGAGAAAAAAGTACACTAAAATGGACATGTGTTGGCCTATCAGGACTATCATTGGTCAGATGACCCGTTCGGGCATGTGGGTGGACCATGTTGTGGGGATCACAGGTCTGCGGGGCAACTGGGGTACATGGTGGGCCCGGACCCAACGACCATGTTAATGTGGGTTGGATATGCTGTCATTGGGACACGATTGACACATTTCGTATCAGAGGAGGAACCCAACCGTAAGTGCGGTGCACTACCTGGGTTGAGATGTAGGGCCCACAACGAGGACGTTGTGTGCTAAAGGGGGTGGGGTGATTGCAGCACCCTAGAATGATAAAGGGTTAAATGGATTAATGATAAGACTCATGTCAACAAGGTTCACCTTTATTTTTGGGAGCCTATATGATTAGAACCCTACAGTTAAGCGTACATGGCCTGTAGTAGTAATTAGGATGGGTGGCCTTCGGAGAAGACTCTCAGTGTGTGTGCGAGTGAAGAAAAAGATCACTGGAAAGAACATGTGTTGGCCTGTGGGGACTATCATTAGTCAGATGACCCGTTCGGGCATGTGGGTGGAGGCTGAGGTGGGACACACATTTCTATGGGGAAACTGGGGTAGTTGGTGGGCCAGGACCCGACAATCATGTTAATGCGGGGTTGTTGTGCTATCACTAGGACCCAGTTGTCACAATATCTTATAAAGATATTAATATTATTGAAATGTTATAAGTTTTTAGTTTTTTACCTTTACGTGTTGATTATTCATATTGATTCCTGATAACTTAATCGGTAAATAACCCTTACATAGATTTTGAGGTTACCCTTTTTTCTCTTTATCTAAAATACATGAATTTTAATAGGATGGATATGAAAGTTTATTATACATTGAATTATCTTATTACCGATAAAAAACTACTTGTTGACTTTTTGTCAAAATATAATATGAGAATGATATATGTATATAATTTTCCAAGACAAATACACTATTAAGTCCTTTAGTGTGGGTGACCATCTAAGAAGTCTCCCAGGGTGTGTGTGAGTGAGAACAAAGCTCACTTGAAAGGTCATGTGTTGGACTGTGTAGACTATCATTGGTCAGATGACCCGTTCGGGCATGTGGGTGGACCCTTAGGTGGGCCCCACGTGTTTGTGGGGCAACTGGGGTACTTGGTGGGCCAAGACCCGGCAGACATGTTAATGCAAGGTGGTTGTACTATCACTAGGACCCGATTGTCATAATATCTTATAAAGATAATAATATTATTGAAATGTAAAATTTTTTTAGTTGTTTTCCTTTACATGTTGATTATTCATATTGATTTGTGATAACTTCATTGGTACATAACCCTTACAAAGAATTTCAGGTTACCCTTTTTCCCTTTATCTAGAATCTATGAATTATAATATGATGGATATGAATGGTTATTATACGTAGAATTATGTTGTTGTTAATAAAAAATTACTTTTTAATTTTTTGTCAAAATATAATATGATAATCATATATGTATATAATTTTCCATGACAAATACACTGTTAATGCGTGGTGGTTGTGCTATCATTGGGACCTGATTGTCACAGTATCTTCTAAATATAATAATATTATTGAAATGTAATATGTTTTTAGTTTTTTACCTTTACATGTTGATTATTCATTTTCATTTGTGATAACTTCATCGGTACATAACCCTTACATAAAATTTGAGGTTTCCCTTTATCTAGAATCTATGAATTGTAATATGATGGATATGAATGGTTATTATACATAAAATTATGTTATTATCGATAAAAAATTACTTGGTAATTTTTTGTCAAAATATAATATGAGAATTATTTATGTATATAATTCTTCAAAGATAAATACACTATTAAGTCGTTTAGGGTGGGTGGCCTTCTGGGACGTCTCCTAGGGTGTTTGTGAGTGAGGAAGAAGCTCACTAGAAAGGTCATGTGTTTGGTTGTGCGGATTATCATTAGTCAGATGACCCGTTCGAGCATGTGGGTGGACCCTGAGGTGGTCCCCATGTGTCTGTGGGGCAACTGCGGTACTTGGTGGGCTAGGACCTGATAACCATGTTAATGCAAGGTGGTTGTGCTGTCACTGGGACCCGGTTGTCACAATATCTTATACAAGAAAATAATAATATTGAAATATAATATGTTCTTAGTTGTTTTATTTTAAGTGTTGATTATTCATATTGATTCGTGATAAATTCATCGATACATAACCCTTACAGAGAATTTGAGGTTACCCTTTTTTCCATTTATCTAGAATCCATGGATTGTAATATGATGGATATGAATGGTTATTATACATAGAATTATGTTATTCTTGTTAAAAAATTACTTGGTAATTTTTTGTCAAAATATAATATGAGAATTATATATGTAAATAATTTTCCAAGACAAATACACTATTAATCCCATTAGTATGTGATTTGATGAATCATATACAAATGTAATAAATTGATCACCATATATATTATAATGGTGTTAAGGTCATTATAGTAGGTATCATATGATATATTGTAGAATCACTATATACTATTTTTAGGAAACCATAAATTAAGGAATATAACCTTATGATAGACATTGATTATAATAATATAATAACATCCTAATGATATTTTAAGGAAGTTATTATATGTTTTTTCCATTAAATATATCCTTTTTTGGATACTATAAGCGGACATGGTGATTGAATATTGGTATATAGGGGTCACAACATAGAAAATGGTGCATCATACTTGACATGATCATCACATATTGTACAGTTTGACAATCCCAGTGGACAGTCATATGATAATTCAAATTTTTTCATCAAACCATTATGATGAATTAAAATAGATGAAAAAATGTAATTTCCTATATTAAACCTAAGTTTCCATTGTTTCAGAATAAATTATCTTAATGGAATCATCAAATTCTTTATATTTAAAAAATAAAGGATAAAGAAATGAATTATATAGAAAAAAATGAATAGAATATTGAAATGAAATAAATATGATCCTATGGATCTATTTATAGTTTGATTAAATAAATGAAGAGAACCAATAAATTATCTAAGTCATTTAACTCAATTAAATTTAAAATACTAATCCATGAAAGTACCTATGGTGAGATGAAATATCTAAAATATTCATTAGTATTAAAGAATTATATTATATAAGTATTTTTCCTAGGGTATATTGGTATAATAATAATGGAACATTTAAACATTTTTAAAAATTAGAGAAGAATATATTTATTCACTAATATAATAGTTTTGGATAAAATAATGGGTTATGAGTTTATGAATGATCAAATGTTCAATGTATTAAATAACCAATATTTAAATTAGCACTGTTTTAATATAACATGATTAATGGTGTTTTTGGAAAACATTTCTTAGAATAAAACCTAATGATTTAGTATATTGTTTTGTGAAATATGTTATTTATGTAATAATAAATTTAGATTTTAGATAAATATTTTCATAGGTTTTGATAACATTTTGGTAAATATAATCATTAAGGACACTTTCATAAAAGTCAAATATGATTATTAAACCCTATAGACAAAATTAAGTTGTATCAAAAAACCATAAAAAGGTTATTTATTGTTTACATTTAATTCAAGGATTTATATCACATTATTGTGGGGATGATATAATAATTATATTAATATATTTTATAAATATTGAAAACATGCATGCTTGGTGAAAACGTACCCATCCGATAAGAATTAGGGGGATGAAGAAATGACCAAATGATTAAAAGGGTTTAATTCCTACCACTATATTATAAGATTTTTTGGCTAATATATCATTTTTTAGTAAAATTATTTTAAAAATAAATATTAATGATGAACCAATGGTGTTACTTTTATGGTTTAGATAATAATTTATTATATTTTTTTGCTTCTGCTGACCATATTTTCTCATAAAATAGAAATAGATAGAAGAATATACCAGTCAAACATTTATTAATCTTATGATTCATTAAAATGGAGTTTTATTTACTCATGCATGATTTTTTTGATGTTAATTTCTTAGAGTAGTTATGAACTGAAAGTTGATCAAAACACAAAAACTTGATGAAATTATTCTTATAAAACAAGATTGTATAAGTTAGGTATATTTATATATATTCATGTAAAGTAAAACAATTAATAATATCTATTAAAATGTTATTTAAAGGATAAAATAATCGTACTATGTTTATATCTAGTGAATCATATTGTCTATAAAATGAATAAAAATTTACAGTTTTGTGGTCCATAATGATCCATTTAGAGTTTTATTTATAATTATCAAATAACTCAAAAAATAAAAATAATAATTACTTTATTCCTCTAGGTTAATATATTCAATTTCCACCAATGTTCTCTTATATAGAATCCACGTTATAGTTTAATCTATGATATATTTTTCCTTCCCTATCTATCTTATTAGGACTATTTATTATCATTATTTACAATGATGATAATTCAAAAATTGTATTTCTAAATACCAAACCCAACATTATTTGTATAATGTTTAAATAATGAGGATTCAATTCATTTTAGATAGTTACTATTTAACAACCCTATATTTTAAAATAATAACATGGTAATAGATAGCATATGTCACATGAAGCATTAATCTTGTAAAATAATATATCACCTAAACAATTTGTGAAATATTTATTTCTAAATATAATTACTCTCTAAAATTGATTTAATTACAAAATATACTATTTTTATCTTTCACTACAAGCAACACTATTTTTATCTCGTGTTATATGCAACATTGATTTTAGATTGTGTTACAAGAAACTATGAGTTTAAACGAAATGTGAAATATTATTAAGTATTTTTTATGTAATATAACAATTATAACTTATCCATTTTAATATAGGGTAAGAAAATTAATAACTAAAAATATATTATTATAATTACTAAGTAATTATAAATAAAATTAGAATAATTGCATAGAAAACTAATTTTTTATTGAAAAATGACGTTTTTTCAAAAAGACATATTAGTCACATTTTTCACACACAATTTTATTTGAAATTTTATCAATTTTATAAAATTAAATTAAATGAATAAAATTAATTTTTAATATCATAATATAAAAATGATATTATTTTCAATTTATTGTTATTTTTAGGAAAATTTTTATTTTAATAAATAGTGATAAAATAATGAATTTTAACTAAAAACTACATTTTAATTTAAGAAAATTATAATGATAAATTATATTTTAATTGATTTTAAATTTAAATTAGTTCAATTTTATTTAAATTAATCAAATATTTATCATTTAAATTTTTTTATTGAATTTATATTTAAAAACCTTATGATATTTTTTCCATTTTCTCATTAATACTAGAATTTCTCATTGAATATTTGGGAAAAAATTTAAATTTAAATTATCAAATTACTTGAATTAAAATTTAAATAATTGGATTCCTTATTTTGAATAAAAATAATTTATAACATATAATGAGGTCAACATAATTTTCGCCAAAAATTAAATGGGAAAAAAGTAAAAATTAATTAGTGGGGTTAAGATAAAAATGTATTTATTGGGTGTTAAACATAGGAGAAAAGGATACGAATAACCTAAATAATTTCCAAATATCATTTTATGACCATATATAGACCATATAAATTTTATGATTGATTATGGAATCATTTTTTAATCTTTTGGAATGATAAATACTGGGGTATAAATTAATCTTTTCAAAAAAAATTACAATTGTGCTACTTGCTTCACATATAAATGCCAACCAGTATTCTATATGTGTAACAAATTAAAACCCTTTTATATCCTAAAATACCATGAAAAATAGAATATTAAATTCCCTTAAATAATTAAAGAATCTTTATTTTGGTCACAATTATATCCTAGGATGGTTTTGGGGAAACAAAAAGGAGGATACCCGAGGAAGAGGTAGCATTCTTCAATGAGCATTCTTATTTTATTTCTTCATAAACATCCATAAATTAATATTAAACTATAATGATATAATAAAATAACTATATATAATGTAATTATATGTTTTTAAGTTATGTTAATTACCTAACACCACATCCACTTCCATCAAATGTGTTATGAAATCAGTATTCAGGGGTATGGCCCCTATAGCCTTGCGAACTATTGTTATTCATTTTTATTTTTCCAACTTTAATTGAAGGTTATGATAATGGATATAATGTATATATATGATATTTATAACAAAATTATACATATGAATTCAATATATATATATATATATATTTAACTCTCAAATTCGAAAGGGGGTTTATAATGTCACTGGTGTGTTTGGTAGACTACCACCACACGAAGTGATCTGATTAGCCATTCACTAAGGATTTATATGGAATTTAATAAGATTATAGTAATTAAATATATTTTAAATACATTAACTAATTATTATATTCAAGATACATTTAATATTCTTTAAATATAATATCCTTTCGTACATTTTCACTCACTTAAATATGATAACGTCATTCGGTACCTATGTACTACCGTCTTCACCGAGCGATGTGACTCTTTTTTCATCACTAAACCACATGGATGATATATATTAATATATATTAAGAAACAATATATTATTAATGATATTATGATAATTATTTTAATATAATATATTACTTAAACCCTTTACATGGTGATCGTTGAAAAATGGATAAGTTACTCATTCATACATATGTCCAACAATCTTCATGACCATAACATACTTAATTATTCATTTCCATATTTTATGATTAGGTTTAAATAAATAATTCTCTTAAATATATGATAATTATATCATTAATGTTATTAAAGATATTATAAAATCGTATATTACATCTAAGAATTGATTCATTCATCATAGAACACACATGCGAAAAGAATACAATCAACACACAAAACAATGAAATTAATAATAAATTAGTTGAAAAAATGTAGAAAATGATATAAAAGGAAAATTTAAGTTATAATAAATAATATTATTGTTTCGGAATAATTTAATAAATTTATTAAAAAATCCAACATAGTTTAAAGTACATTTTACATATGTACGAAAGTGGTAAAGGATTTCTTCTCAATTTATAGTATATTTAGAAATATTTATAATTATTCTTCAATTAATATTTATTTGGTGTATATATTATCTCTTTGATAAGAAATATCATCATTCATTTATACTTCATTGTATTTTATGTTTTACAATGAATAATTTAATCAATGTGGGTTTGAATTTAATTTTACTATGTGGTGGATGTTAATTTGTAACGTCACATTCTTTTTTAACTATTCTATTTATTTGGAAAAATATATTCTTGTGATCATTTTAAATTGTCATTATATTTATAATAAAAATATATATTCTTGTATAATAATTATGATAATTTTATAAACTGTATAATTTTTTTTTCATATGGTGTTTACATATAATTTTATATGATTAACTCGTTAAATATTTATAACCTAATATATTTTACTCAGTACATAAGTTCAATAATAAGAAAATTTTTTATTTATTAAATTTCTTATTTTATATTCTGAAAATTCCGTAGAAACTCAGTACATTTGTGGGTCCTAATTATAGATATCCCCTTGATGCATCAACATGTCTCATGAGACAAATCAATTGGCCATACACTATGAGTTTTTAGACAGTGGATTTAAAATTTCTTCTGAATGGTCCTGATAGTAGAAGTATAGTTTTAAAAACACGATTAGTTTGTACCAAGTATTTTTTAACCTACTTGTTAATGATTTTATGGTAGACATGTCATGTTATTGAGACATAATTTCTAATAATTAATATTTTTATATATATAATTAATTTATTTCTATTATCTATGATATTTTTACTATGATATTATCTTTGGATGAATTTTATATTCATTTTGTAGTTAAATAAAATGTTTTGTTAGTTTTTTACAATTTATATTGATTGTCCCTTATCTAATCCTTGCATTAATCTTATTAAAATATAATTTACATTCAGTAATTTACCATTACATTTTGATTATTCTTATTGATTCCTGGCGTACTTCACTATACATAACCCTTACTAATAATTTGAGCTCAACCATATTTTGTTTCCCTCCTCATGACTATGTGAAATGTAAAATGTTTGATATTAAAGGATATTCTATAGGGGATAGTTATTTTCATGAAAAAAAATTGGTTTTATTTTCTATTTTGAAATTTATTTTAGGGATCATCTATTCATCTAGTGTAACAACACTAATAAACTATTCAGTCCTTGATTATGTCATTTCTTGTATCATATATTAATTTATTAAATAGACAAAACTCTAGGCTATTGGGGCTGGGTCACTACATATGTAGTAATCACTACATCGGCATGATAATTTCTAACAGCATAAGTTTCATTTATGAAATTTTGATTAATTTCCCAAAGAATTATATTATTTTCATTTTACTATACCTTTTTGTATGATGTATGTTGTATAAAAAATTAGATTAAATACTATTCTTCTAAATAAGGTATCAAATTTTTTAAAGATCACCACCATGAAAAATATGGCCAGTTACTAGGGAATGGATTTTATTATTTTTACATAAGTATGATATACCATCAAATGATAAAGAGTATCATATTTTAGAATGATAAAATAAAATCATGTATATGTAGTCTAATAATTAACCAAGACTTGAACATTGTATATGAATCCTATAATTCATGTTTTGATCATAACACATAAATCCACCAATACTAACAATAAGATTTTTTTTATTTGGGAAATCACTTTTATAAAAAAATGATTTATTTTCTAATTAAATTGATAAGATTCATCCAAAATGGGTGATCATAAGTTCAAGAATATACTTAAAAAATAAATTCACTGAATTTTTAGTTTATTATTTAAAGATGAATTTTCTTATTTATCTATGTCATAACCATTATAAGTCATTATTTTAACATAAAAAGATATATCCCAATGAATTAATTTTTCTATGTTAAGTATGATAATGCATTTATTCTAATCAATAGATAAGAGAATGTTTTGAAAATTTAACAGTACATTTATAATTCTTGATGTTCACATGATATCAATTATTACGTAATAAAATCATACTGATATGTTTTTTCTTAATTCCTACAGAAAATAGAAAATTTTCAATTAATGTTTTCCCAGAAAAACAATCACCATAAACCCAGTTGATTTCATTGAGTTCATTTTTTTCAAATGTTACTCACCATCCATTTTATTTATTTAATTTTTTAAAATTGTACTTGTCTTTAGAAACATTTTATAAACAACCAATATATATGTATATTATTTTTCTATGAATCTAATACTCATAATCGTTTTCGAAGAAATATAAAATCATGTTATAAGTAGCCACCTATATTTTGGTCAACATATATTTTCAAATAAAATTTTAGGAACGCAAATATTCTTTTAACTTATTTATTTCATATCTACAATTTTTTATAAATAATTTTTTTAAAAAAAGATATGATTTATCAATATTAATCGAGAAATACTTACCCCTTTTTCCCATTTTTTGTCATTTATATCAAAAATGTTTTTATTTATATAAAAATATAATTTGATTGAAATTATGATTTACTAGAATTATAAACAATTCCACTATATATTCTATATTTTTTATGGTTTTTATATATTATCAATCATTTATATAATGGAATTCATTTTTAAAAAAAATTGAACTATAAATAACATATTTAAGTTGAAAAAATAATTTTGTTATCTAATTATTGATCATAAAATTACCAATTAATAGATTTCATATAATAATTTTTTAATCTTTTTTAATTGAATGTTTTTAATCATTTGAAGATTATTTTGATATTATTTTATTAGATTTAATAAAATTAGAAACCTAAAAGGTAATTTCTAGTTTATAATAATATTTATCCATAAGAATTATGTATCAATATATTATAGCTATATTTAGAAATGATTATTTTTATTAGTATTATTTAAAATTTTCTATATCTAATGGATTATATTTTCTATATTCTAATTATAATGAACAATCATAATCATAATTGATAGTTAATTTAAAATCTATAATTTAATTTATACAATGTTTTTAATTAACTTCTCAATAATAAATATTAAATTCCTTGAATAATTTGAATATAACCAAAATATTTTCTGCCTTTCAATTATAATATATTCACCTGATCAATTTGAAGATGTTTTACATTTATTATAATTATAGGTGACTAATGATTTCATATTTTTATTTTCATTTCATTTAAGAAAACTGTTTGTAAATTTTATTTTTATTCATTTGATTAGAATATTAAGTAATAAAATATCCTTATTTCATAAATAAATATAGAAATAATTTTAATTATATATTTTCTTTTCTATCATTCTAATTAACATTCCAAAAAATTATTTTTTCCAACAAGAATATTCGTTCATCTTACTATTTCAAAAGTATCATCATTATTCAATTTGAATCACTTTAATCTGAAAGATTATATATACTCCCTAAATCAAAAGGTTTTGAAGTGCATATATATGTATTAATTGTTCTATAATTTAGGTTACATGATGTATATGGGAACAATGAAATATTATTTATTTTATCTACTTTATAATCTTGTTGAAGTCAAATATCATATTTAATTAAGGTTTAAATTTATTCAACCAGAGTTTACTTTTTCAAGTTTTCAGTATCATTGACTACTATCCCCTTGGACTCCATCTGGTGAAGCAAATTCAGATGCCCTCACCTATTGTTACCTTTCTTGAATTTTCTCACAGACTAAGGTCATTCATGATCCCCATGGGGTGGTGAAGAGAACCCATGAATAAAAAACAACAAGAAGGAATTATTTCACCAATCCTAAATAAGATAACATTATATATACACACATGGAGAAAAGAAAACATTGATGAATAAATATATATAAATTCCATAATAACAAATAATACAACACAACTGATAAAAATTAAATGTAGATAAAAAATATTCAAGATAGAAATCTGAATTCAATGAAAAAAATCCCATGTGATTGCTTGGGTGAGGACTGACTATCTAACCACCTACTACCTAGACCATGACAATTGATACCACAAAACCTCTTAGATGAAACTTTCATTGTTTTTTATAGAAAAATATTTAAAGGCTCATACACCAGTAAAGGGTTTCATAGAGTGTGAGATCACAAGATCAATAGGACACCACATAGGGGTTCCATAACAGGTCAATGTACAGTAATCCAAACTTGATCAACATTAAAAAAACAAGGATATAGAAAGGATTTTTTAGTTTTTATATCAATGGAATGAAAAAAAAATTAAATATATCCATTTTCCTCACATCATCAAATAATACATGAAAAAAAGTTGAAAGCATTTAATATACACTAATGAAGTAAAATGAAACCAAATCATGTATTAAATTTCATATCAAATTCATGGGAATAAAAACTAATACATTGCATTCGAAATAATAGGATATGGCACACAAAGTATCAATACGGGCCAGGATAACTATTACATTCATACCTAAGACAATGATAAAAGAACACCTCATGCGTCTAGACATGTGCATTAAATATCGAGATCATAGGAGAACCCAAAAACAAAAACCTCAAAACTAGTCAATTTTCACAACCCATCCCCTGGGGCCCATTCCATGACTTCTCCAAGCCCTCCTTCTATAGGAAAGGGGCTGGAAACTACCATAAAAAGGTGTATCCCTAAAATGGAAAGGCATTTAAATTAAACCTGTACAATCTAATAGAGTAAAATGCAACAAAGGGTAACTACATAGACTATAACGCAACAGAAGAAACTGTGAAGTAAATTGCTATGGTAATGAGTGATGAAATTAAAGGTGTCCAGAGTACAAGCCCAACTGGAAAAGTAAAAGTACAACTGAAAAAGTAAAAAACAACTGAATAGTGAAACGATGCTCTGGATCATCCACCATGGATCCTACCTAATGGGCAGGTATAGCTCATGATATGATGTCCCTGAGTCACGTCACGCAAAAAAGGTCCAGCTCGAAGCACTGCCCAATCATAAGTCCCTCAGCCTCAATCAATGTTGTACATCATCTACACTAGACACAATAAGGTGAGGGTGAAGCACGTGCAAGCGTAAGTATTATCGTACTCAGTAGGGACCTTTAGACCCCAGTAGGTCTCCTAGAGTTCCACAAAGGAAAAACCACAAGGTAAGAAGAAAAAGTTCACCACACAAGTCATATCACACCAGGTATCACTTTAGGTCAAGGGTAGAAGGGTTATCACATCACCAAACTCCTTAGTTGCTAGGGAAATTCTTCTCTTTCGAGTACAGTGGGCCTACCGGGTCACACAGAGCCGCTTCTCACTAAACTAGAACTATTGTGGTACCCATCCCTAATGGGTACCATAGACATTCTGGGTTACACAGAGTCACTTCCCACCATTGGCATGTGAGGTCACATAAAGCTGCTTCCCACCTTGGCTAAACTAAGGTACTCCTCCTGTTGATCACCATTGGTCTACTGAGTCACACAGAGCCCCTGTCCACCATGGGCTTATTGGGTCACACAGATTCGCTTCCCACTAGGACAATTGTCAAGTAATATTCAGGCCTCATCCAACTATAAGGTTCCATATGTAGTCTGCTTGGGAGAACCGCTACTCATGCCACTCGCCGCATTTTAATATCTATACAAGTGACCAAAATGTATATTATAGGGAAGTAATTGTAGCATCGTCGTTCACAAACCTCGAACTCGTGAGCTGCTGCAGAACTCCTCCTCTATCGAGTACAGTGGGCCTGCTGGGTCACACAGAGCCGCTTCCCACTAACCATGAACTGTTTTGGAACTCAACCTGATGGGTATAGTGGAAATGCCGAGTCACATAGTGCCGCTTCCCGCTGTGGTCATACTGGGTCACACAGAGCCACCTCCCACCTTGGCCATCGTGAAGCAGCACTCAAGTCTCAACCAGTTATAGAGTTCCGTAGGTAGCTCGTTTAGGAGAACCACTACTCAAGCCATCAATCAAATTAAAAATGTTAAAAATACTCAAAAAGAAGTAACCATAGTATCCTCCATGTCATAAGAGTTCCTAATCAACATACGGTGTGTCAATCGGATGCTCGGTCTGTGCGTTATTTGTATTTCAGTGTCGAGGGCCCTGTTGGAATCACATGAAATCCAACCTGGTTCTACTCCAAGATTCACCAAAACTCTAATAATGGAGTTCAAAAGGAATTTCTCACTCCAAGCATCCCAACACCATAGATGGTTCGTCAAATAGACATATAGTTCTCAAGATAAGTCACTTTATGTGTTTTTTGGCCCATGTCCGGTGCGACTCGGTCAGACCAACCTAACCCAACTCAGCATGGGCTGGGCTATGGTAGACTCGAAACAGCCCGCAAAAAGGGACATCCTAGAAGGGAGGCATGAGTCATATAGTGTAGGGCCTGTGGTGGGGCATCCATGCCCCCTGTGGAGCACGACCCGACCAGCTCGGCGACGACCAGTTGATCAGGCGGCCCGGCCAACCGGTGGCGGCAGGCTGGGAAGGAGGCCCCACCCCAGGCGGTGGCCCATTGGAGGGTGGTCTGGTCGCGAAGGGTGTGGCCTGTGGTGCTTCCGCCATGCAGCTTTGGGGAGCCGCTACCCCTAGATCGCAAGCTGCAAAATGCCATTCCTACTTTAAAGTGGCGGTTCCACATTGTTGCCAGCCGGTCACCGCATAACCTTCCAGAGGTGTGTGTTCCGCCTCATCCAGCACATCTGCGGTTGCAGACTCCTGCTCTCATGTGGTGCATGAAGGCGCACCAAACTTACCTTCCACGGCTAGCTGATGAGCCGACTTCCTTCATCGACTACCGCGACTGACAAGTCGGGACCTCTTCGCACACGGGCGGCGTGCGACATCACCACACCTCCTCAGCAGTCGGTCGATGCTGGCTGCTCTGACGACCGTCACAACTTTCTGATATGGCCACCTCTGGTGGAATGCATCGATGCTCTACCCACCACGTAGGTGGTCGGTTTAGTTATGTTGTCAGTCTTCCATGAAGGCACGAGGATGTTGCAAAGTGGAAGAGTGTTCGGGCCATGTTTTTTAGTCTTGCGCCCTCCATGTTAGCTCATAAATAAGGGGAATAAATTTAAAGGGGTGAATAATAAATTGAATTAAACATCAAGTTAAATCCCATAGGACTCCCCCCAAAAACCTCCTGCAAATGGGAATGAATTGTGGGTCAACCCGTTGGTTATCTGACCCGCATTTTTTATATAATTTCAAGAATGGGGAAGAGATAATTAAAAAAACACCAATGAAAATAACCCCTACCTCAAAACTCGTTGGAGAGAGTCCGCTACATGAAGTAGGATAGTGTTATTTGTACCCGCAACTGCTCCCAACGATGGCACTCGCACGTCGTCTGTCACCTCCCACAAGGTCACCTTTTTCATCAAAGGGTTCGGTGTCATGGTTCCCCATCATCACTTCATTGCTGGGAGATGTAGTGCCAGTGCCTCCCCCAATGCTCCAGATATATAGGAGAAGTGGATGGTAAGTAATGACGTTGTAATTTAATGGTGCCTCATAAATTTGGAAACTTCTTAATTTCTTCTGATGTTGTTGTTACTTAGATTAAAGGCTCAAGAAATTTATTGGCATGACACATCACCAGTCCCACCATACCACTTTTCCATTGGAGGAATACAATAAAAATAAAATAATAAAGTTATTTTATTTATTCTGTTAAAAAGTACCAAAAACTAACTTTTTCTCCGAACCTACTATGGTCGAATTGATGCCTACTTTAAGAGAATCTCGGTGTTACGGATTCAATGTTGACCTCATATTGTTAATTTGAGAAACAGTTTAAAAGTTAGAAAATTATTCTCACGCATTTACTGAACATACCTGAAGAAATGTTTAGAAAATTATTAACAGTCACCCTCATCCCACACTGGTAGAGGTTAGGCTCTGCCTATGTGAAACACACCCCAACTAACCTAATGGTACTTTCAAATTTCCAATCCGAGTTACCATTTAAATGTTATGGATTTTTACAATAAAATAATTGTCACTTAACTATTTTATTTACGGCCAAAAACTAAATTTCACAGGTGGCCCGCATAGGCCAATGTTAGTATCTTCTTAAATAGAGCATACCCTCAACAGTTTAGCAGTGGTATCTGATTTTAAATCTGATTTACCGTTTTTTGAGTTATAATAATTTCAAAAATAAAATAATTTTATTTAAATATTTTATTTATAGTTATCCAATTTTTAGGCTTTCTCTCAAGAGGCCCATACCAACTAAACATATATCGCATTAAGGTTTAACCCTCCATCCTCAGTGCAATGGTGCCCTCTGATTTTTGATTCGGGCAACTGTTTATATGTTTTTCATTTTTTTTAAGAAAAATCCTAATGCCAACTATTTAATGTTTAACAAAACTTCGACGGATCATTCTGGGAACATCGTGACTCAGAATCACACGTTTCCAAATTTTTTGGTCTTGAAATAATTCCATATAATTAAATAAAATATACAGAAATTTAAGGACATTACATTCTCCCCACCGTATGGATTTTCTTCTCAAAAATAGAAAACACAGATTAAGGAATCAAATGGGGGTACATAGCATGAATCTGAGCCTCCCACTCCCATTTTCTCTCCTGGAGGATCTCATGCTGCCAGCGAACGAACACGAGAGGTATTGACCATATACGAAGTACCCACTCTTTTCCATATTCAAACTCCACTGGGAACTCAGTAAAAGTCATCCCATCATCAAAGTACAACTCTCTCTAGTTGATAACATGTGATAGATCATGAACGAATCTCATAAACTATGACACATGGAATACATTATTCACTCGGTCCATATGTGGGGAAAGAGATAGATGATACACCACCTATCCCACTTTGCTGAGAATCTAGAAAGGTCAAACGATCCTTGGTGATAACTTGCCATCCCGACCAAATCTCTGCAAACCTCATCGAGGTGTGACCCGTAGGAAGGCATTGTCTCCTTCCTCCTATCGGCATAAGAATTATTTTGGCTCTGATCAGTTTTCACTTGTTAACAAGGGAGGCATTGTGATACAAAATTTTCCACTACTTCCTTCATCAAGGGCCATCAGTACTAATGTTGGAGGTCCTAGTACATCTTCTCCACTCTAGGATGTACCATTAAAGGGGATATATGGATCTCCCTATACACCTCCTTCAGAAGTGTCACAGGTACCATGGTACATCCTCTAAAAGAAATAGAATTCTCCCAACCTTCATAATATCATTCAGGAGGCCATCCTAATGATATCTAAGCACGTCGGGCCTCGCAGTCAACGTCTAAATATATGCCCCCCAATTTTTTGAAAAATTGGTGGAGTGATAGTCATAGAATAGAGGTTACTGCTCCATATTTATTTACGAATGATTTCCATAGTGCGATGAGATTCTGTTATGCCTTACTCAGCAGTTGTAGACCATACCTCCTGATATGTGCGTCTGGTACCACGTTCTCCTTTATATGAGTATAGAAAACATCAAATTCATAGTCCCATAAGAACTTTAGCCATCATTGTTATCTCAAGATCATGTCCCTCAAAGAGAAGATACACCTGAGACTCTTATGATCTGTGTAAAAAGGAAACTATTCACCCATGAATTAGTTCCACAACATCTCTAGTTCCATGACCACTGCGTCTAATTGTAGTTCATGGGTAGCATAGTTCTACTTGTCAGTATTTGTCTCTTCCCTTGAAAGCTCAGCTGACACTTTTCCATCCAAATGAAAGGCTCACACTTTTTATCCAAAGCTGAAAAGGGTGGAACTACCATGAATATGTTGAGAAAAAATATCTGGTACCTAGCTAATGAAGACATCTATCTCTTTTCAGAGAGGAAATCCAGGAAACATCTTTTGAAAAGATTTCCAGATGCTCTGCCACAGCTGTTCGGTACTGAAAACTCAAAACCCCTACTTCTACGAGGGTATGTCTTGTCAACTCAAGAGTGATCGGTTGCACCGTCTTATCCTTTAGTTTATCCTATGCTACCTGGGTTTTCCTTTTTTTCCATCCAAGGAAAAGCTCATTCCCATTTTGTACATAAACCACTACCTTTTTTCATAATACAATGAATCTGAGTTTGAACTGTGGATGCCCAGTCCATACTAAAACAGAATTTGTAAGGCCTCGATGCTGCCACCATGAGGTTCCAACCGAAACTCTCACCTCAGGGGTCAAATCACACCATCGGTGTATGTGTGATTATTTATTCTCCTCCGAAAGGTATCTATAGACATGAGGGTCAATTAAATGGTTTAACCGGAAACTCTAGGTCATGGACAAGATTCATGGAAGTAACAATTGATTGGTACCTATGTATATTGATAAGGTTACTATTAGTATACCTAGACCATAACTCTAATAATTCATAGAGTCCTTGTGTCATGCTTTTTGACAACATGCAGCTACTCCCTTCCCCTGCACTTCAGCTCTCTGATCCTGTTGGGGACCACATGGAGGTGGTGGTTGTAACATGTCAAAATGTAGACCACCACATGCTGCTCCCCTAGCTCTGCGTCCACATCTTCATCCATACAGATTTGTTTGTCCTTAATAATTCCTATTCCAAAAACATTTTACATTCCCAAGTCTCTATGATTGGTGTCAGTTTCTTTCTTTCATACTGCTAACAGTCACTGGTATTATTCTCTCAGCCAAAGAACATTCAACCAAAAAGGTTCTCTCTAGCACCCTATTATAAGTAGGAATGCATAAAGGATTATTTATAGATTGGATATCCCTAAAAACACCTTTCTCGGAGGTCTGATCCCTGAATCACTAATCTTACAATATTCATCGAGTGCCTATAATGGTAGGAACACCTCGATGAATACTCAGCTACAAACATGTCACCTACCGAAGGTGTATAAGCTCTAGGGAATACTCATCTCATAGATCTATATGGAATGAGACCACCTTAATTGAGGTAGGTTGTCAAGATTATCATCAGAAAAAAGTGACCTCTTCCCACGATATTGGTAATCTAAACCCTGTCATCTTCTTGGTGGGCCACATAGAAGGATCTCTACCAAGACTACCACTTGATTTAATAGTTCCCTGACTAGATTGAATTTCAACCATCTTCTCATGCCAGTCCTTAGACGCATGTGGGATATTCTCGCCTCAGAACAAGAGGGGAATCTGATGACGAAACATTTGCAAGGCACAAATCCTACTTGTGTCCTCGACTAGTATCGCTGGTAGTAACATCTGACCAAGGGGCAGTGGTATAGCTGACACACTACCTGAAGAAACAATCATGAGAAACAGTCTACATACTGAAGCCTCATTACTATGTGAACCATCCTCATGGCCACTCACTCTAAAAAAGTTGAAGTTAAAATCGCCATTGGCCTTACTGGTGTCTCAACTAAGGGAAAAACAATATCTATAACCTACATCCAGTCCACAACCTCCTACAGGTCCATCTCGCCTCATAACCTATGAAGTCCACTACCGTTGAAACTCTTGAAACATGATCTGTCAGTGTGAATCCTTTACTGGAGGAGTTGGTGGGAACAACTTCCCAATGGGTAGTGGTGCTGCTGGTTCACCACCTGAAGGTGCTAACGTCATAAGAGGGCTCTCACTGAGGCCACATCGCTCAATGGTCTTTCATCACGTACACTCTCAGGATACCTAGGTGGTTGTCTTCACGATAGCACCCTGATAAAGAACAGTTGTTCCTTAGTCATTAAGTTACTCCTGGTGAGCTGACTCAAGATATCAAAAATAAAACTTTTCAAAACACACACAATCAGTGTTTCCATAAACTGAGTCAAAAATCAGAATTATGGGTCCTGGAGTATAGATAAGTTGGTCAACACACCAATAGTGGACAACGGAAACTGATAACCACATTAATAACACTTAACACTATTACCACACAGAAAATATCAGATTCATAGTTCTTCGGTAGGACTGAACTCCTCTGATACCACTTTGTCACGACCCATCCCCTGGGGCCCATGTTGTGACTACCCAAATCCCTCCTTCCATTGTCCAGGGGCTTGCTACTAGAACGAGAAAAGGAATATACCTAAAACAAGAATTTATTGACATTAAACCTGTATAACCTCACATTGTAGAACACAAAAAGGGGTAAAAACATAGACTAGAACATAAGAAACAAAGTGTGACGTAATTAGTCATATTAAAACATGTACAAATTCTCACAACTAATTAAACTGTTGATAAAACATGTCATAAGGGTTCCAACGCAAAAGACGACGCGTCGATCTGATGCTCGGTCTGTGCGTTATTTGCATTTCAGTGCTGAGGACCGGGATAGATTCAAGTGCGATCCAACCTAGCCTTACTCCATGTTTTTTCAATACAATCATGGATTAGGTAAAAAGGGCTACCACACTAGATGTTCCCAATTCCTCATATGGTTTGTCAATGGGACATACAATTCTTAAGATAATGCCCTTTAAGTGTTTTGGGCCCGGGTCCAGTCCGACCCGGTCAGAACGACCAGACCCGACCCGTTTTGTGTTGGGCCACTACGGACATGGCCCATCATGAAAAAAGTGGTATACCTAGTCATATAGGTAAGGGCACACAAAGGGTTTCCCCTACACGTGGCAGGGATGGCGCGCTAGAGGGTGATTCGACCGCGAAAGGCGTGGCCCGCGGTGCTTCCGTTAGGTGGCTTGGGGGAGACGCTTCCCTAAGATCCCGAGCATTAAATGGTGATTTTGTCATTAAAGCAGCGACACCATTTTGGTTCCACCCTGTCACCACAGAACCCCACCCCCCTTGAGACATGGGATCTGCCTCCTTCATCGCAGCTTCGGTCGTGGTCTCTTTATGCTCAGCGGCGCGCGACGGTGGGCAGCCCTTCCCTTCCATGGTCGACCGATGAGTTGGCCGCCTTCTCCGACTATCACGGTTGATGACCAGCGGCCTCTTTTCACACCAAAAACATGTGATGGTGTACCACACATCCTTTTTTCCATCCAGTGTCGGCCAATCCGATGATCGTTGTGGCTTTCTCTTGTATCCTCTTTTTGTGGCATGCATCGACGTGCTACCCACCATATATGTGGTCTGTTTCGCCGCGCTATCTGTTTTTCGTGGAGGAACAAGTATGTAGTAAAGTGATGTAGGGTTCAGGACACGTTCTTTATCCCAGAACCCTCTTATTTAGCTCATAAAAAATGGGGATAATTTTAAAGGGATCGAATAAGGAATTTAAATAAACAACAATTTAAACCCCAAAAGACTCACCACAACAACCTCCCATAAAGATAAATGAATCACGGGTCATCTTGTTAGTTGGTCGACTAGTGTTATATGTATTATTTTAAGAATGTGGAGAAGGAATAAGAGAAGCACAAACAAAAATAACACCTACCGCGAAACCCGTTGGATAGCGTATGAGGCTTGAAGGAGGATCATGTTCTTCATTCTCGCAATCGATTTCCACCGACGACACTAACACCTCATCTATCACCTACCTCTAGGTCAGATTATTTTCTAAGGTTATGATTTGATGGCATTCCTTCTGCACTTTGTTTCTTGGTTAAGCTATTCCGGTACCTCCCCCCCATGCTCCAAATATATATGAGAGGGGGAGGGTAAGTAACGACGTTGGAATTTAATGTTGGCTCATTAATTATGAATCTTCCTAATTTCCTCCAATGATTATGTTACTTAGATTAGTGGTTCAAGAAATTTATTGGGTTGAAACATTGCTGGTCCCACATTACTGCTTGTCCATTAGAGGAATAGAATAAAAATTAAATAACAAAGTTATTTTATTTATTCTATTAAAATGTTCCATAAAATAACGTTTTCTCCGGATCCACTGCCTTCGATGTGAATTCATCCTAAAGAGAATCTAGGAATTGTAGATTCAACAGGGCCATCATATTTTCAATCCAACCAATAGTTCAAATGATAAAAAACTCTACTCAATCATTTACTAAACGTACCCAACAAAATGTTCAGTAAATTATTAACAGTCACCCTGGACACATTCCGGTAGATATTAGACTATATCTAAGTGAAACACGCCCCAAAAACCCCATTGGTACTCTTGGATTTCCAATATGAGTTACAATTTAAAAGATATGGATTTTTAAAATAAATTATGGTCACATTACTATTTTTTATGGCCAAAAACTAAATTTCACTAGTGCCCCTACTGGCTAATGTTAGTATCTTCATAAAGAGATTATAACCTCATGAGTTCAATAGTGGTCTTTGATTTTTAATCTGAGTTACCATTTTTGAGTTCTAACCATTTGAAAAATAAAATAATTTTATTTTTTATTTTATTTACGGTTATGTCATTTTTTGGTTTTCTCACAGGGGGATCATGCTGATGAAACTTATGTCTCGCCTAAGGTATAACCACCATTCTGAGCGCAACAGTTCCCTCGAATTTTATATTCAGGAAACCATTTAAGATTTATTAAACATTTTCAGGAAAACTACTAACATGAACGATTTAAATATTAACAAAAATCAAAAGATCATTTCGGGCACTCCAGGCCTCGGAATCACATGCTGTCAGATTTCATGGTCTCCAAATAATTCCATATAATGTAAAAAAATTTAGAAATTTTGAGACCTTACATCAATCAAGTCACTATAACAATATGGCCTGGGCGAAAATAAACACCCTATGAGTGAACACACTCAAAATTTTTAATAAATGAGGCATATTACTAAACCTTTCACCTTGATACAAATGGATTCCCATGATCACTATTTTCCCACACATGATTTGAAAATATTTTATGAAATTCATTTCAAAATTATTTGAAAACTCATTTTACATTATAATCAAATATTTAAAACAATATATTCTTAAAAAATATTTTCATGCATAGAAAAATGATTAATTAAATCATCCTTTTTCATTTATAAAAAAACTTATTCAACCAGTTAAATATAGTTTATCAATATATGCATGAGATATAACCTCATACCTTAAACTCGGGTCACAAATTCCAAATATGGGATCCCACAACCCGAAAGGTAGAAAATGATTAAAATAGAGACCCCATGTTTGATTTTCATATTTTAGAATCACATTCGACAAAAAATTTATGAAGGAAATAGTAGATTATGAAAATCCTCAAATAACACGCACCTGTACCACTACAACCTATAAAGGATCATCTCCTCAATGAATATCACACAACAGATCTTGGAATAAAAAATAATATTATTATAACATTTCATAAAATAACATATTGCAACACAATAGTTCTTCCATGTTCTTTTAAAATGAAGAAATAATATGATTACTTGCCTAGTTAGATGATGTGCAATAACCAGGATGATAAATTGCCAAACAAATAAATCTGAAAGGAGAAGAGGTCTCCAAAATTGAATGAGGGACGTCCTTGGTCAAGGGAGAAGTAGTTATGGAAAATTAAAAAAATTCCTTACAGTTCCCTAAAAATAACTATCAATGAGAAATAATGGTCTTGAAACCCCATTTCAAATTGTGTAATCCATCAAAAAAAATGAAAAAAACACATCACCGTAGATTAAAAATCAATATTTTTTTCAATTTTTTGATTATTAATATTTTTATGGTGTGTAAACTGAATATTCCTTGAGCCGATTCACAACATATTTTTAGAAGCCAATACACAATGTTAACCACCTTCACAAAATTTAATCCTTTCATTCCAGGTACCAGTTCGCAATACAAAAAATATAATTTAGACATTTTTTAGTGATTATTTTGATGACCTCACTAATTTCAAATTTATCATTATTTTTTATGTATTTCTCTAATTTAGACACATTTTAAGGAAACGACACAAATTTAGCAATGTTGTTTAGGAAATGTTTCTATTTTTGGGATGTTTACATAAATTTTTTGATAATTTCATCATAAATTTAGGAAAGATTTCAAATTTAGTGACATTTTTCTAGGAACATTATGATATTAGTGATGGTTTAAAAATAAAAATGAAAATTAGTGTTGTTTCCAAAAAAAGTCACTAATTTGGAGATGTTTGCAGGAAATGTTGCTAATTTGACGATGTTATTAAGGAACAATAATTATTTTGGAAACATTTTCTAGGAATCATCAGAAATTTTATGATGTTTATCTAGAAATATCACTATATATACATATATATGATTTTCATTCATTGATGTAAATATATATTTAGATATATATATATATAATTATTCTTAACTATAAACACAGACCCTTATACAAACACACACACACACACACACACAGACTCACAGACACACACACACACACACACACACATATATATATAGTTAAACACATAGAAATATACGAATGGATAAATATATAAATTTATATATAAAAACACAAATATATTTTAAATTTAGTCACTTTTTATGAAAACATTTTCATTTTAGTGACATTTTTACAAGTGTTTTAAAGTGTTTCCAGTTATATATATATATATAATTATACAGAGATATATTTTATAATATATATGTATATGTATGTATACATATTTATACACACACACACACAGAGATATATATATATATATAAACATATAATATATATATAATATAAAGACACCCACACATATATATACTTATATATACACATAAATTATATATATATATATATAATATTAAGATAAACTATAAACATATATGAAAAATATAAACATATTTACATCTACTAAGATCACACACATATATATATAAACATTAAACATTCAATATCAAAAATAATAACAAATATATATATATATATATATTTTAATTTTAAATAGTAGAATGTATATTTTTATATATGTCATAATAAAATTAAATATTTTAATCTTAGTGAGTTTTAACGAAAACATTACTATTTTATTGACATTTATACAAGTGTTTTAAAACATGACTATGTTTATATATATATGATTGTTTGTGAGTGTGTTTGTGTGCATGTATGTATATGTATGTATACATAAACATATATGTTTAGGCACACAAGAACAAATATAAATATACATATATTCATATTTATATTAATATAAAAAATATACATATATATCTACAGATGTATAATCATATATATATATTTTATTAACAGACATATATATATAATATATAGTATTAGTATATAAATAATAATAAAATATAAATCTATAATATATATATATATATTCATATATAAAAAAATATATTAAACTATATTGAACTATAAGTTTAAAATATAAACACACACATATATGTTTATATATATAATATAATATTATCCTTTATATATCAATGTATATCTACACAAAATAAATTTATATAATATATATATATTATATAATGAAATCAATTAATATATATATATAAAAATTTATATTTTATTTTGGAATAGCTTACATGGCCTGGTTATACCATATAATAGAAGAGGTTCATGGATCAAATTTTAGTGGGTGTTTAATTTTTGATTTGGAATGTTTCATCATCAGGTGACTACTAGATGGGATAGGGGTTGGTGTGAGGAATAATGAATGGTAATAGGGTTGTGGTTGTGGAATATGGTATGGGACAAGAATAGGGTTATGGTTTACCTATATGGGATGATGGGTGGTGGGGTGAGGTTATATGAGGGTTAGGATTGGTAGGGTGATGGGGGTTGGCACACTGGAGGAGATGGGGGTGTTGGAGTAAAGGATACTAGATGGGATTGGGCGTTTAAATGAGAAGGGTTAGTCTGAGGGAAAATATAACTTTAATAAATAAAAAACATAGATAAAATAAATTAAAATTCTAAAAACTAAAATTATAAATTTTCAAAATAATATAAATTAAATAATAATTTAAAAATTTGTATAAAAACATCCGTTAATGAGGAACCGTTCAATACTATTTTTAAAAAATTCCAAAAAATTACATGTCTCTATATAGATACAATTATAAGTAATGAACATTTAGCAAAAATTACTAGATATTTTAGTAAATGAAGTTTCTCTAAAAAGATATGTTTCGAAAAGATTCTAATTGGTGAAATTTATAAACATCTCTAAATTAGAGACACCTCATTTAGTGATGTTTTTCAAAAAATATTTTTTAATGAATTAGCAATGTTTCAGAATAGATATTATGAGAAATTTATTTATACTATCGGAAAATATTTCTTCTACTAATACAAAATGAGAATAGATTACACCGAAAGTAAAACATTTACGATGCATAATCATTGCATGGCGGAAAATCACATAAAAGACACAAAAAGATCCAAATTATACATGACTCTCAAACAAACACCAACATTATCAGAAGGGAGAACCCTGCAATGGTTTTAACACATTTATAGTCATAATCCATTAATTAAAAGAAACATACAGCCCAAAGTATTACATAATTTTTACTAAAAAGGTTTCCACATCATCAAACGCCCGTAAATGAACCCATTAAAAGAGGTCAATGAAAAGTGACATGTGAAATACATGAATGTCGGTAATGGGATGTTGGAAACTCTCCACCATGTAGAATTTCATCCATGAGAATTAATATGGAATGATGATGTTTTGAAATAGGTGTGGCCATTACCACCTCATCAATGACCCCCTCTACCATATTTTTTGAGAATATGATCTTTATTGTCATAACACTAAGACAAATGTAAATGATTTCCCATGAATGACATTAACTTGTTTGTAAATGATCACCGCAGGCTACTCCACAAAAATAATTTCTTCCTCTATCCGAATCTATTCAGAACTCAAAATGTGAGAGGGATCAGGATGGTATTTCATGAGTGGTGATATGTGGAAAACATCATGAATTCCATCTAAATTAACCAAAAATTAAAACCAAAAATAAAACATCCAAAGCCACACAATGACCCAAAAGTTTCTAACACATATGGGATCCAACTATAAATGTCTTCCAAACTAGTGGTGACCCAGACAAAGAGAAATATTCAATAAAAATGGTTAAATATTGAAGACTCTGAAAAATTATGTTGGCAATCTACATATAATATTAGTCAAAATTTATCTATTACTAGACGGTAACGTATATCTTTAATCCTCAATATGATCTTTTGATTGATTATCAATCACACTAAATAGGACTCTCCCTCCTCTTCCTAATAAATATGTGTCACGACCCCCTCCCACCGAAGATACCCCTCATGAGCTGGCAATGATGAAAGAGAGATAATGATCCCCGAGTCCCGCCTCCAGCAGGCCCCGGGGTGGCGACTAGAACCAAGGGTATGAGTTTTCACAAATATGGGAGGCATTACCCTTTTTATTATTTTATGATCGGGAAATAGGGCAAGTCAACCACCAAAAAGGAAAAGAACAAGTGTGTAGAAATAAACCCAAACCAATCCCACATGCATGTTTAAACAAGTTTATAACAAGGTACATGTACATGAATGCTCAAAGTACAATACCAAAAGGAATTAAGAGTACAACAACTGCAACAAATTCAACTTGCCTGACTAGTAGGGTCCTGCATGGCCATTGTAGTCCTCCTAGAAAACTAAAAGTAAACGTAGGGTGATCATACAAGTATACTTAGTAGGGAAACCTAAAGCTCTTGTGCACAAGTGGGGAGACATCCTAATGTCCCGTGAGAACAACAGAAGAACCCTAGCAAAGAATTCAATCAACCCAACCTCATGAGCCACACTCACCAAAAACACAATCACAACAGGTAGTATTATTTAAGAACAAGAGTACTGGGTACCCCGCCCCATTCCCCATTAGTTAGCTGCTCTTCCTAACGGCGAACGTCCTAACGCTGCCACACTCTCCCCACCCGCACACACCTGGGCCTCACAACCACATATCTCACCTACACACACCTGGGCCTCACAACCACATATCTCGCCCGCACACACCTCAGCCTCACAACCACGTATCCCGCCCGCACACACCTGGGCCTCATCTTGAAGATTCTTGAGAAACAGTAAAACCTGCCCGAAGTGTCTTGGGAAAAAGTCACCCCAATCGAAACCTACCCGATGAGTCCTGGGTGTAAGGTCGCATCAAGCCATCACATCCTAGAGATTAAGGATCAGGAATGAGCTACTAACTATGGGGAAAACACCCTCTCCCATGAAATGGGAGTGTTATCCACTAAGTTCTCAACATGGGTGGGGTGCGATAAAACACAAAAGATACAGATATATATATATATATATATTGCAAACACTCAGCCCAATCTATGGATTATAATCAGAGAACCGAGCACGTGCCTTTGCACTTCTACTATGAAGCATTCATACCACAAACAACCCCAACCCCATTATGGTTTTCATGTTACAACAGAATCAGTTTATTAGTTCTTTAACTACTGGGAAACTATCCACAACCAACCATATCAATGGTTCATAAAGCATATCCCTTCCATCCACAAATCAAGTTAGGAACACACAAGCAACACAAAAAATACTTCCTTATTAACCGACCAACCCCATTGATTATTTAATCATGTTCTATTACCATGACCCACCATTCATTAACTCTTCCACTTTTTATTTATTAAAGACAACCAATTGTCCGTTCACAAACCAACCCATCCCTGCAGCCCCGCTGCCAACCGCCATAACCACAAATGCACCGTGCATCATCATCCCTTGATACAACTTATCACATCCTCGTTTCTCATCCGATTAACCACAACCCACAAAACACGATTTGTGGCACATCATCACCCATTTAACATTATTTACCATAGCCACACTTCCCTTTCTATTCATAACAACCCAGGATTAACCTCTCCCTTTCACACACCAGTAACCAAGCCAAAACCTACATGTTTATTATTCCATTATGTTTAACCGGGGTGATCACAGAAGGGTTCTAGATTTTAATCAGCCAACTTTACCTGATTAACCAAAATTCCACATTCAACAAAGTTCCATTCACATAAATGGTCTAGAAAGATAGGGCAACATTTAATTGTGCAAGAAAAGTCCCCCAATGACTGTGATTTTTATTAGTCATAATCCTATTCAATTCACAACATAATATCACAGGATATAAATAATTTAAAGTAACAGTAATCACAAACTTCGCAACCCTCATATATAAGCCAGTTATTATCTTCATTAAACCGGTTCAAATGTGTTTCAAAAAAATGAGAGGACACCCACCCCAAATGATTAACAATTTAGAGAGATGAAGGTAAGATCCCTACTTCAACAGGTTATGATCACAACACTCCCCCGGATCAACTTTAGAAGATGTCCATCAGCGTCCGTCACTTCTGTTGAGTCTTTGAAAAACCTCCTCAGGAAGATGATGGAAGGAAAGGAAGAAGGAAAGACAACAGATCCAATCTCAGAAGGTCTGCCTCGTCGTTACTATCCCGTTTCTGCTGACAGATCGTAAATCGGAGCTCGGACGAAGAAGTTATGTAAGAAAATGAGCCTTCGATTCTCTTGGGAGAGCTCTGCTCCGAGGAATCGGGAGGAGAGGGGTGAGTTGAAAGGGAGGAGGGGACCCCTGATTTTATAGGTGAGAAATGAAAAAGTACACGACGTGTACATTATGGTACACAACGTGTACTCTGCCATTTCACACGGTCACCACGCGGCTTCCAAGACGGCTCCACATATGTTGATTGGTCAACACACAGTTTGAGGGTAACGTGTACGTGGGGAAGGACTACACGGCATGTAGTATGAGGTACACGGAATGTACCCATTTATTTTACACAGCAAGGACATGGGTCCAACACATCACACAACTGTTGACTGGTCAACACACGGTAACGTGTACGCGGTGAGGGACTACACGGCGCGTAGTATTAGATACACGGCGTGTACTAATTTATTTCACAATGTAAGGAAACATCCTTCAACACGAGGTTTATCTGGAAAGGTGGTACGTGGCGTGTACTCACACTACATGGAATGTACTCATTTATTTCACATGGTAAGGACACAACCTTAAACACGGGGTATACCCAGCCAGGTGGTACACAGCGTGTACTCACACTACACGGCGTGTACTTACAAAATTAGGGAAAGTGTGGAGAAAGTCCATTTTACCCTCTAGAACACTTCGTGACCTTCTTTTTGAAAAAGGAATGGGTTGGAGAGGTCCGGGACATTACATCAGTTACCTCTTAAAACATTCTTGTCCCCGAGAATTCAAAAACCAACCCAGAGGAACCCAACAAGATACCTCTTAGGGTTCTCGTTATAACAGGAACCCAAACAACAACCCTAATCATATGTGTTAGGAATTCCTTCTCATATGTCAAGATATTATCCTCTTTAGGCATCACTGACTCGCCTGCATGTGTTTAATCGCATCCTCATTAATGAGACTCGATTAAGAATTGGGTCTTCACACTATCATACATTAGGATTTTTTTTAACTTGAACTACCCCAAACACCACACAACCAAGACACTGCCTGAACATGTGGTTTGGGGAAATTACTTCTCCTATGTCAAGATATTATCTGCTTTAGGAGGCACTAACTCTCCCACACTGGTTCAATCGAATCTGTATTAATGCGTCTTGATTAAGGATTAGGTTTTTCCCTTTCCCCACACATCCGGACATACTACACACTTCCACAGATTAAGGTAACAAAAATGTCTCATAACTGAAAATCCAATCATTCCATATCAAATGTATAGCGTATAACATCAATAAAAAGCTCAGAAGAATAAGGGAAAACACATGTCAAAACAACTCTGAGTACTAAGCGTGCATCTGGGCCTCCCGCCCCCCATGTGATCTCCTCGAGGCTTACATGCCTCCACAATACACGAACCAAGGGAATGGTTCGTCCATGGAGCACCTTCTCTTTACGATCCTTGATTCTTAATAGTCATTCCTCAAAGGTCCGGTCGTCTCCCATATTTAACTCTCCCCAGTCGACAACGTGAAAGTCATCATGCAAGTATCGACGTAGTTGGGAGACGTGGAAGACATCATGAACCTTCTACAACTGAGGTGGCAGGGCTAGATGATATGCCACCTCGCCGACTCGCCTCAGCACCTAAAAAGGTCCAATGAACCTAGGGGAGAGCTTACTCACCTTCCCAAACCACCGCTGCCCCCATCGAGGGGAAACCTTCAGGAACACATGATCTCCCAACTACAACTCCAAGGGACACCTTCGACAATGAACATAAGACTTCTGTCGGTCCTGAGCCGCTTTCAACCTCTCACGTACAAGATGGACTTTCTCTGTGGTGCTCTGCACTACCTCTGGCCTAAGAGAACCTGTCTCACCTACCTCTTCCCAGAAAATGGGTGAACGAAATGTTCTTCCATACAAAGCCTCAAACGATGCAATGCCAAGAGTAGAGTGGAAGCTGTTATTGTAGGAAAACTACACTAAAGGAAAGTGTCATAACAATGATCCTCAAAAATCCATAACGAGTGCTCGCAGCATGTCTTCCAACGTCTGGATAGTCCGCTCTATCTGTCCATCGGTCTAGGGGTGGATAGTAGTGCGAAGGAACAGCTTGGTGCCAAAAGCATGTTGTAACCCCCTCTAGACTTGTGAGGTAAATCGAGTATCCCGATCTGAGATGATAGTCTTTGGGACTCCATGAAAATGAACCACCTCATCTACGTACCTCTGTGCTAAGGTACTCATCGGGCCTGACTCCTTAATTTCTAAGAAGTGAGCTGATTTCGTCAGTCGATCCACCACTACCTAGATAGCATCATAACCACTCTGATCTCTGGGTAGTGCTGTGAAAAAGTCCATTGAGTTGTCATCCCACTTCCACTCTGGGACATCTAAAGGACGCAAAAAATCACTGGGAACACGGTGTTTAGCATTCATTTGCTGACACATAAGGCATCTAGCCACAAACTCCGCCACTACCCATTTCACCCTGGGCAACCAAAACTATTCCCTCAGGCCTCGGTACATTTTTGAAACTCCTGGATGTACCACCAAGGATGAGATATGGAACTCACAGAGAACTCCCTCACACATCGCCTCCGGAACAAACAAACTTCCATGGAAAATCATCTTATGTCGATTGTCCTCTAACCATCCTTCTGGAGCGTTTCCCTGATCAACACAATCCTGCATTACTTCCGCCTCGAAGTTCCCCCCACTGAGACTCCTCCACCTGCTGCAACAAGGAGGACTGCACCGTCATCTGAAACAAACAGCCTCTAACACCTTCTACCCTTGCATCCATGTGCAAGTCAGCCAACTCTCCCATCACCTTCCAAGAATCAGCGGATTCCCGAACTACATCATGATGCGACTTCCGGCACAGGGCATCAAACACAACATTGCCCTTACCTTCAGTGTAAGAGATCTCAATGTCATTGTCTTGGAGAAGCTTGACCCATATCCTCTGCCGCAGGTTCAGGTCACGCTGGGCGAAGATATAATGCAGGCTCTTGTGATCTGAGAAGACCACAATGCGCTCCCCAAGGAGGTAACGTCGCCACAACATCAGTGCAAACACTACTGATGTAAGCTATAGTTCATGGGTGGCATAGTTACACTCTTTATGGAGTAACTACCTAGACCCATAACAGATCACTCCCTTCTTCTCCATCAGCATGCACCCTAGAACAAGGCCAGATGCATCACAAAACACCTCACACAACAACCCTTCCTCTGGAAACCTGAGTACGGGATCACTGAACAACTTCCCCTTCAGGTAGTCGAAAGCTTTTTGGCACTGCTCGCTCTATAGAACGACCTGGTTCATCCAAGTCAAAGCTGTCAATGGAAAATAAACTCGAGAGAAGTCTGAAACGAACCTCTGATAGTATCCTGCTAACCCCAGGAAACTACAAACTTCGGACACACTCTTGGTTGTTGCCCAAGAAACAACTGCCTCCAACTTCGACGGGTCCACTAACACTCCATGCTGAGACACCACATGCCCAAGTAAGTGTAATTTTTGCGTCAAGAACATACACATAGACAATTTCACATAAAGATGGTGGTGTCGAAGGACTTCCAAGACTTCCCTGAGATGCTCAACGTGCTCCTCCTCTGATCTTTAGTAGATTAGAATGTCATCGATAAACACAACGATGAACCAGTCCAGAAACTCTCGGAAGACAATGTTCATAAGTCCCATGAACATAGCTGGTGCATTCGTAACTCCAAACGACATCTCTACAAACTCGAAGTTCCCATACCTACAACTGAAAGCCGTCTTCGAGATGTCACTATCCTTTACACTCATCTAATGATATCCAGATCGTAGATCAATCTTGGAAAGCCATCCTTCTCCCCTCAGTTGGTTGAAGAGATCATCTATCCTTGGAAGGGGGTAACGGTTCTTGACCGTTACCTGGTTCAACCTTCGATAGTATATGCATAGCCTGATAGAACCATCTGCTTTCTTCACGAAGAAAAATTGGAGCACCCCATGGTGATACGCTGGGTTGAACAAAACCCTTATCCATCAGATCATCAATCTGAATCCGCAATTACCGCAACTCCGAAGGTGACATCCGATAAGGGGCCATCGAAATCGGATGGGCACCCGACTGTTAGTCTATCCCGAACACAACGTCACGTCGGGGGGGGGGGGTAGAGTCACAAACTCCTCAGAAAAAACATCGAGGAACTCCCCAACTACCCCTGGGACATCCACCATCTTTGTATCTGCTAGAACCAATGATAACCCGCCTAACAAGGAAAGGAGAGGCTCCACATGCTGGCTTCCCACCTGATAGCTCCTCTCACCAAAAAAAGATACACGTTGCCCATCCACTTTGGAGAACACAACTCTTCTCCAGAAGCAGTCGATAACGGCACTAACAGAAAACAACCGGTTGATGCCTAGGATGACATTGTATGGCTACATCTGTAATAGAAGAAGGTCCCCACTAGATCTATGTGGTCCCAAAGTCAGCCCACATCCCCGAAAAACACAAGATACGTGGGTTTGTCCTCCAAATGGTGTACTCAGCACCAGTGGTACGGAAATTCTCTCTACGTCTAGTCCCAATGCATTGGCTAGAGCAGGTGCAACAATGGAGTGCGTAGATCCTGAATCGAACAAAGCAGAAACGACAGTGCTGAACAAACAAATCGTACCTCACACCACCTCTGGTCCTGCCGGAGCTTTCAACTATACTGCGTGAAACTATCCACGCCCAGCTCCTCTGCCGCTCTGATGTCATCCACCTCCCCGAACACGCCCTGGTCGAGGTCCTTGAGGAGCACCCTGAGGTCGGACTCCTCTCGCATAGTCTTACCTCGGAGGACCATGGTCATGCGGCTGCTGGAAGGGCCTCATCGGAAACTGGTGCTGCTGAGGTGGGCGCTGAACCTTCCCACCTCCATCGTACTGAGCTCGGGTCGGGCATCGACTCTGAACGTTCCTGAAACGTCCACAAAAAAAACACTTCGGCCCTGGGCTCATGAAAAAGGGACGAGGACCAAAAGATCTGAATTTGAACTTCTGGGGCCTACTCCCCACTGGCCTAAACATGGAAGGTCTCGTCGAAGGTGACCTGCTACTGACTGACATACCCTTCAACAAACCGGGTGGGATCCCCTCACGTGGTGCACCTCCCTACGAGTGCATCCTCTCTACCACATCTTCCTTCTTCTGTACTTCCAAGTACGTCGTAAGGGTTAATGGGGTAACAACATACTGGAGCGAAGAAAGAAGTGCCTCCTCCAAACGTCTCTCCCGTGACTCCTCATCCAGAAAGAGATCTGGTGCAAAGCGCATGAGATCCTTGAACGTGATCCCCAACTCTCATACTGACATACTCCCATACTGATGGGAGAGTAACTCCTACCACTTCTCCGCCTTGATCATGGAATAAAAACATTCCTATCGTAATTCCTTCTCAAAGTTAGCCCACGAAACCTCTGCCTCTATCGTCTCTATGAGGTAGAGCGTCCACCAATGTCGCGCTGCAACTCTCAGTTGACTGACTGTTAGGGGAACCCAGTACTCCCTTAGAGCATGAATCAATGTAAAAGTGATCCCTAGCTCCTCAATCCACCCCTCCATCTCTGTATCCAATGTAATACCCTCGTACTTCTTGAGGGTTTGTCGCAGGAAAGAACGGTGAGTCTTCTGCCACTGGCTATCATCCTCCTCTCGGTCAATCCTCAACTGATCAACCGCTTGAATCTGCTAGGCCTCGTCCATCTGAGCCACTCGGGGATGACGTCTAGGTGACATAGCTGTACGGTAAACAATGATCACCTATTCCCATGTAGTAAGGAAATTCTCAGGGTTCTATTTTATCATATTTATTTCAATTTCATTCCCAGAACCACCAAATCAAGTAAAAAAATCATGATGATGCATGTACCTTCCCTAGGGTCTCTATCCTGCAATCAGTGTAGTCTCACTTGGTCGTTCGGTAGGCTCAGAGTCCTTGCATCGGATCACGGGGGGGCCTAAAATCTCGTATCCAAGCCAGTCCTCTATAGCCTATGTCACGTACCAATATTAACAAACACTACTTCCCTAACATCCCATGCAATCCTCAATGTGCCTAACTCCAGACTCCATCCTATCTCTCAACCATCACCTCTGATACCATTCTATCATGCCCCCCTCCCACCAAAGATGCCCCTTCTGAGCTGTCAATGATGAAAGAGAGATAATGACCCCCAAGTCCCGCCTTCAGTAGGCCCCGGGGTGGAAACTTGCACAAAGAGTAGTAGTTTTCACAAATATGGGAGGCATTACCCTTTTTATTATTTTACGATCTGGAAATTGGACATGTCAACCACCAAAAAGGAAATGAACAAGTGTATAGAAATAAACCCAAACCAATCCCACCTGAATGTTTAAACAATTTTATAACAATGTAGAAGTACAAGAAAGCTCAAAGAAAAATACCAAAAGGAAAAATAGTACAACCACTACAACAACTCCAATTGTCCCGACTAGTAGGGTCCCACACGGCCCTGGTAGTCCTCCTTGAAACCTGAAAGTAAACATAGCGTGAGTATACCAGTATACTTAGTAGGGAAGCCTAAAGCTCTCTTGCACAAGTGGGGAGACATCCAAATGTCCCGTGAGAACAATAGCAGAACCCTAGAAAGTAATTCTGTCCACCCAACCTCACCAGCCACACTCACCAAAAACACAATCAGAAAATGTAGTAGTATATAAAAACAAGAGTATTGGGTACCCCGCACCATTCCCCATTATTTAGCTGCTCTTCCTAACATTGAATGTCCTGACACTGCCACACTCTCCTCGCCCGCACACACCTGGGACTCACAACCACGTATCCCACCTGCACACACTTGGGCCTCAAAACCACGTATCCCGCCCGCACACACCGGGTCATCACAACCACGTATCCCGCCCACACACACCTGGGCTTCATCCCGAAGATTATTGGGAAATAGTAAAACCTTACCAATGAGTCTTGGGCTAAAGTAACCCCAATCAAAACCTAACTGAAGAGCCTTGGGTGTAAGGTCACCTCAAGCCATCACATCCTAGGGAAGAAGGAGCAGGAAGGATCTACTAACTAGGGGGAAAACACCCTCTACCATGAAATGGGAGTGTTCGACACTAAGTTCTCAACATGGGTGGGGTGCGATAAAACATAAAAGATACAGATATATATATATATATATACACCAAACACTCAGCCCAACCTATGGATTCTAATCAGAGAACTAAGCACGTTCCTTGGCACTGCTACTACAAAGCATTCATACCACAAACAACCACAACCCCATTTAGGTTTTCATGTTTCAATAGAACCAGTTTATTAGTTCCTCAACTACTCGGCAACTATCCACAACAAACCATATCAATAGTCCGTAAAGCATATCCCTGCCATCCACAAATCAAGTTAGTAAAACATAAGAAACACAAAAAATCCTTCCTTATTAACCAACCAACCCCATTGATTATTTAATCTCGTTCCATTACCATGACCCACCATTCATTAACTCTTCTACTTTTTATTTATTAAACAGAACCCTTGGTCCATTCACAAACCAACTCATCCCTGCATCCTCGCTTCCAACCGCCATAACCACAACCTCACCGTACATCATCATCCCTTGATACAACTTATCACAGCCCCATTGCTCATCCGATTCACCACAACCCAGAAAACGAGATTTGTGCCACATCATCGCACCTTTAACATCATTTACCATAGCCCCGATGCCCGTTATATTCGTAACAACACATGATTCACCCCTCCCTTTCACACACCAATAACCAAGCCAAAACCCACCTGTTCATTATTCCATTTTGTTAAATCGGGGTGATCCCATAAGGGTTCCAGATTTTAATCAGCCAACTTTACGTGATTAAACAAAATTCCACATTCAACAATGTTCCATTCACAAAAACGATATAGAAAGATAGGGAAACATTTAATTGTGTAAGGATAGGCCCCCAACGACCTTGATTTTCAGTAGGCATAAGCCTATTCAATTCACAACATAATATCATAGGATATAAATAATGTAAAGTAACCGTAATCACAAAATTACCAACCCCGTTATATTAGCCAGTTATTATCTTCATTAAACCGGTTCAAAAGTGTTTCACATAAACGATAGGACACCCACCCCAAATGATTCACAATTTAGAGAGATGAAGGTATGATCCCTACTTCAATAGGTTCTGATCACAACACTCCCCCGTATCAACTTTAGAAGACGTTTGTCGTCGTCTGTCACTTCTGTCGTGTCCCGGAAAAACCTCCTCAGGTGGATGTTGGAAAGGAAAGGCCGAAGGAAACACAACAGATCCAAGATAAGAAGTTCTGCCTCGTCTTTGCGATCCCGTGGCCGCTGACGGATCGTAAATCGGAGCATGAACGAATATGTTATTGAATAAAAAGAGTCTTCCAGTCTCTTGGGAGAGTTCTGCTCAGAGGAATGGTGAAGAGAGGGGTGAGGAGAGGGGTGAGTTGAAAAGGAGGAGGGGACCCATACTTTTATAGGCAAGAAAAGAAAAATTACACGGTGTGTACATTATGGTACACGACATGTACTCTTCCATTTCACACGGTCACCACGCGTCTTCCAACAAGGCTCCATGGCTGTTGACTGGTCAACACACGGTTTGAGGGTAACACGTACGCGGGGAAGGACTACACTGTGTCTAGTATGAGGTACACGGAATGTACCCATTCATTTCACATGACAAGGACATGGATCCAACACGGCACATGGCTGTTGACTGGTCAACACACGGTAACACGTACGTGGGGAGGGACTACACAACGTGTAGTATTGGGTACACGGTGTGTACTCATTTATTTCACACAGTAAGGACACGACCTTCAACACGGGGTATACCCGACAAGGTGGTATGTAGGGTGAACTCACACTACACGGCGTATACTCATTTATTTCACATGGTAAGGACACAGCCTTCAACACGGGGTATACCCGGAAAAGTGGTATGTGGCGTGTACTCACACTACATGGCGTGTACTTACAAAATTCTGGAAAGTGTGGAGAAAGTTCATTTTACCCTCCAGAACACTTCATGAACTTCTTTTTGACAATGTAATGGGCCAGAGAGGTCCGGGCCATTACAATATGTTACACGAATGAGAAACCATAAAAAATCTTGAAGATAGCCATTATGGTTAACGACTAATAACTATTATTATAGGTAATCTCATCCTTAACCTTATGGATGTACCAATATCCACCGAAATAAAATATACACAAAAAAAAGAATAACCTTTAAGATCTCAGTAGCCAAATTTATGTGGACTTTTTTATGTGGATGATATGTTGTACTAAAATTGACTAAATCCCCCATCACATTTCTAAGACTTTTCCAGATTCTCAATGTAATCTAAGGATCCCTATTTGAAGCAATAGAATATGGAAACCCATGTAACGTCAGGATATCCTATATATATGGCTCACCAATATTTCCATATTTTATGGTATACTTCATCCGAATGAAAAGATATGACTTTTTCCACCGATCAATTACCACCCAAAAAGAATTCAACCCTCATGGAATCTATGGTAATCCAATAAAAATTTCAAAAAAAAATACTCATCCCACTTCCCATATATAATTAAGAGAGGTTGGGGAAATCTAGAGGGTTTAAAATTTCCTTCCTTAATACGTTTGTAGGTGTAATAGTGGGGCACATAATATAAAATGTTACGAATCATACATAGCCACCAAAATTATCATCTCATGTCATAATACTTATTCACGGTTTTGGGATAATCAAGAAATGATTATCTATAACAATCCAAAATTAAGGAGCTCCTAACTTATTCTTGGAAAATAAAGTTGATCCCCAAAATGGAGAATCCCATCTAAAGAGAGAGACCAACTTGGAACGATCTCCCCACCATAAATGGATTCTAAAATTCCACTAAACTCATCATCTTATTGATAAATATATATAATGGAATCAGGGAATGAATATGATAACTAATAAATAGTGATAATAAAACAAGAAACATCCTTTAGAACATCATGGATAAATTCCATGAAGAGTCCCATAGGGTCCTACACCATATTTGATTATAGAACAGACTATGATTGTACCTTCCAGCAATGAGCATCTACAATGTAATTCCACATTCATAGGGTTTGGTATATTTCAATTTCAACCATATTAAGGTATTCCACTTACCAGATCAATATAATATACATTTATTTCAAATAAATGATATAAATTTGACATTTATGATTAGGAAAGTCTATGATCTTTTTCCCAAAATGATGATCCCTCGAACATCAAAAATCATGCATAACGATGAAAACATCCATATCATAAGTGGTGAAATTTTTCTCTATCAATCAAAGATAATGAGAGACATACGATACAACATGACCATCCAAAATATGAGTGAAACCAATACATGAACCAGAAGAATCATAGAGCACCATATACCCTTTAAATGGCTTTGGTAATATCTGAATAAAATCCCATGTTAGATGTTGATTCACCTAATTTAAAGAGGAATAAAAATTTTCATGCCATGTGAATTTCAACACATAAATATTAAAATACATAAATGGGGATGAAGACATTTAGAAGTCAATGAAAAAAAATCATAACACTTTGAAAGTCAAAGCTTGCTCCAAATATCAAATACCTTTTATGACTCATCCAAAAAAACATTAACTTCTCATGAACAAATTATATTCCCTGAATATGAATCACATCCCATAATAACTTCACTTCATGGATCTAGAAATTTTACTTCTGAATCACTACATAAATAAACTAAATCCTCCATTTTTCTATATGAAATTTCACATGGTTCTCAGGCTAGCATTCAGATCTCCAATAATCCTAAATATTATCTATGAAAACATCCATAAATATTATGTTATTCGAATGAAATTATGATTTAACAACTCAATGAAAACTATATGAGCCTTAATCATACTAAAATACACAGAAGATATTTATAATTCTTGTTTCCACTTCTGAAACCCATCATTGATATTCAAGACTCCTAAAATCTGAGCTGATGATCACCAGACCAAAGATCAATATTCTGAAACCACTTTCCCCCCTTTAACTGGTCCAAAAAATCATCCTCATAAGTAATATTATACTTATTCCTAGAAAATACATGATTCCACATCTGATCATAGACACAAAATATTAGTGAACTATACACATTTTTTTAAATTGAATATGGTGTTCCAAATATAAAACAGTTTGGCAAAAAATCCTTCTCCATCATATCATCCATATAAATCATGATCTCTTTCAGCTCTCTGAGATCTATAAAATAACAGCATATTTAAATCATTTGTGTACATGAAACCTTGTTAATTTAAGCTATATATCCCTCTCTAGAGGAAGAAAAATGATAATTTAGGAAGACATCACAAATATCCCACCCAACACAAGTAAAATCAATATTAGGTAAAAGTTCATAATGCTAAATAGATAAACCAGAAAACACACTATTGAGCTTTGTGCAGGAATGCCCAACATGACCAAACCTCATATCTCACACTCCCTAAAACACCATAGAGATACCATAAAACCTAAAATAATAGGCATGTTGATCATAATAGTAAACCTGAATATAATTTTAAACAATCCAACCATGATGACGATTTAAAACAAATTCAGATCATGAATGAGAAGATCTCAAACTGACTCTGAATCATCATTTGATAGTGAAAAATAATGACTGTAAGATAATTGTTCTTTCCAATTTATAAGAGGTTTATCAAAATCAAGAAAGATGACACAATATCTGTTGTATGTTAATATACATAAAATATCCCGATAATAACTAGTTTCAAAAACCATTTTCAAATAAATTAATAACTAATAGTGATGCAATGAATATGGTACCTCTCACTATCACTAGACCCATGACAATATCTGTAGAGACCCGTATCCTGACGTACATTGACATTACATTACTTTTGCGTAATACTTGGTACATAACAAAAACACACACACAAGGATCGTAATAGTTTAGTGTCTTTGGAAACTCGGAACGTAATCTTCTAATCGTGGTGAAAGATCTTCAATATCTCCCATAAAGATCTTCCTTTTTTTATACCTAAAACCTTTCTTTATATCCTGGGGAAAAGAAAACATAAAAGGGTGAGCTCAAATGCTCATCAAGGGAAAATAAAGGAAATAAAAATCATATCATATCTTTTTGAAAATCAAAAAAACCTGCAAAAGAGATCATAATATCAAAACATGGAATAAATCATAGAAGTGAAAATGAGATCCCCATAATCATAACATAAAACTTGAAACTTTGTGGCATGCACACATAATCATGGAAAATCATTTCTTGTTAGTCAAGACTCATTGCCAAGACTATCTTAGTGGACAAAGTCCCTTTCTAAATCGAGTAACCCTCGTTTCAGTCCTGTTTCACTGAACCGGTATAACCTACCGTTCCAGCCCTGTCTATCTCATGAGATATAAAATCTTTACCCAATGCATTGGAGGGATATATAGGTCCCACCCATCTTATAATAAATCCTTTCTTATGTGTGCCACATAATCATAAATCATACATCATCGCATAACCCATGTAATAAAAAATGGGATTCTTAAACAACATGACATCATAAAACAATTCATATAAGATAAAGGAATTCATAAAAATGTTTCCATCACAACATAATCAAATCCATGTAATAATCGGGATAAAAACAGAACCCTTTTATTATCTTATATGGAAAATAATTTTGATAAAATACTTGAACTTCATTCTTGAGGAAAATATCCTTTCTACTTCAAAAACACTTTTCCTTTGTTAACATGTCATACAATTTTAAAATAAAAGAAGTTGATTAAAAATAAACTTGAATACTTGTAAAGGAAGCTTCTTGGAAATAATGTTTTAAAAATCCATTCATGCCGTATAAGTTAAAAAAAATCATTCTTCGTACTTTTGTCGGAAAAGTCAAAAAAATACCTCGTACGGAAAACGACAAAAGATTCCTTTCATTTCCTTTACTAAAAACTCACCGAAGGGTAAAATTGGATTTAAAAAAAAATTGTAGTTGGATGGAAATAATATTACATATTTATGAAACATGGATGTGGATGATAAAATACACCCCAGTAAATACTTACGAATAAACAATCTCGGATAAAAATGAGATTGTGATATTTCCCTTACCTTAGGTCTGATTTGCTTCGTATGTGTCTGAACCTCCTGTATAATGATTTAAATAATGTCATTGACTTATTACAGAATCATATTCATTGTTATGATATCATATATGGTTCACTTATGACATTATATTACCCGTTCTTTTGTAAATTCCATGTTAAAGAATCGTTTTGGGTAAAATCGTTTTATTTATCGTAGGTGTTTTGACTTGTTGTTCTTGACATTATTATTACTTATATCATGATTTACTTACTTCCAGAATATAAAATATGATTTATATATCATATATATTCAGTATATATATATATAATAGATAGATAAATGAAATGAAAAACACCGTTCATGGAGACGGTAGTCCGTACGTACGCATGAACGCTGTTTTCCTTTCCCTATTGTCTTGAATGGAAGTAAGTAGATGACATAAATATATATATATACATAAATCCAGTAGCTTTATAATGTCATATATTTCATTATTATTTCTTATATATACTTTATAATCATTCTTAAATGGTTAACATGGAGAATGAATCTCATCGCGTCGTGGAGACGGTAGTCCGTACGTACGCACGAGCGATGATATCATTTCCATAAATATTGAATTGAATTGGAGTGTATTATAAAATATATCAGAATAAATATGATGTTTTAATAACTATGTATAGTTATTCTTTACACCATTATACCCATCCATGTAAGGTGGTGGTGGAAAATAGATTACACCACTGCGTGGAGACGGTATTCCGTACGTACGCACGCGCGGTGATTTCTTTTTCCGTAGGATAGATAGATGGTGAAATATGGTTGTTTCATACTTATAATAACATATCAGTATATGAGTGATACTGATGTTATTACTTCATAATGAAACAACCTAAGAAGAAGAAGTGGAAGAAGAAATAAAGATGAAAGAATTGGTAACGGTAATTACCTCTTCTTTGAAACGCCTTTTGGAGACCTCCTCTTAGGGAACTAAAATTGGTCTTTGAGGAATACCAGAACCTCTAGGATGTTTCTAGGGAAGTGTAGAAGAGATTTTGGCAGGGGTTGGCCGAGCTTGAGTGCTCTAATTGGTGTGAGGAGGAGGGGGAGGAGGTGTCCCTTTATAAGGGAGGAGAGGGGCACCTTAGGAATATCTCAAAATATTATTTTATATTAAAGTCAAAATCGGTTTATAATGGTTCCAAAGGGTCTTATTTCGAAGAAAACGTGGGTATGGGTCTAAATCCTATCAACCAATAGGATTTAGACAAGTTTATGTTATTATTTTAACCTTATCAATTAGATTTAACTCTAAGTTAAATAATTTAACTTTTACCGTGTCTTTTTGTTTTCTTTCACTATATGGTTAATACACTTACTATAACATGCCAAACGAACCCCAAATTGTATATTATTAATAAATATATCCTTATCTAAGTCATTTGGCCGAACCTTAGATTTTTAAGAATAAAATAACAATTAATAATATAATATTTTATTTAAAAACTATTTTGTGTCAATTTTGACACTATTTGATATATGATTTGTTTGAAAGTCATAACAGAATTATATGTTCGAACCAAGTTGATTAAATCAACACTAATATATCATAGTAACCTATAAAATTAGTTTAAGTCATAAAAAGACTCAAATTACATTCATTTGAGCATTTATAACATCATTTATGTTAATATTTCCTTAAAAGGGTAATTACTGCATCATCATTGTGTCATAAATAAATTATTTTATATAAAGTCTAAAAATTATAAATAAAATATCATTATGTAGGAAATCTTTTTAGATTTCTAATGAATATTTATAGTCGAATTTATCTTATGTATAACCCCATATTAAAAATGTTTTAGTTATTAAACGTTGATTTTAACTATTTTAACTATTCATTAAATAATATAATATTAAATGTCATAATCTAATCCAAGTGGACCTAAATGGTCATATTATATTCCTAAGGTTGTTTTGGGTTGAATTACACTTATCCAATAGAATTAGGACATGTGTTAGGGTAATAGTAATATCATATTTACCCTTAGTTACCCTATTTACTATTAACCGTGGTAAAAAAAGTAAAAAGATACTATTCACCAAAAATTATTTTCATCTCATTGAACCACATTTTACTTACTGACATCAACCGTTTCTCTCAGATTTTTGAAATTCCATTCACAGAAGCGGTAAAATTAAGATTTATGAAGAAATTAATTTTTTTAACTACCACTTAGTTGCTTCACTATTCATCAAAAATTGATGTTTTTCAGAACAATGCCAAAATTTCATCCTAAGCTATATTTCATATTCCGAATTAAAAAATGAAGTCTATTTTACCAAATTCATATCATAGAATTTGCATTAATTAATTTTATAATTAAATCCTGCTGTTAAAACAAATAGCGTGTTTTTAAGAAACAATATCTATCAAAAGATTGACACTTGATTATGTCTGGTTTAAATGTGAAATTACATCCAATGACCAACATTGTATTAAATTGTAAAAATATATTCTAAATATACTTTAAAACCACTCAAATTAATAATTTATCACTATTAATTATTTCGATTAAAAAAGTTGTTTTTAATTATAATTTAGTAATTTTCACTATTTATCAGAATATGAAAGTTATCCAAAAAGTACCAAAATTTCACCTTAGGCTAAATTCGATACTCCGAATCCAAAAATGAAGTTCATTTTGAAAAATAAGATTTACAAAGTTTTAAAAAGTGGTTATTACTATTCATAATGGCTAGTTTTAATAATATTTTAATAGCATATAGTTGTTTAGTGAAACTCGGTATTGCGTATTACACACGCTATCGAGGAAGGTCGTGATTGCGTGTAATGCAAGGCAAGTCAAGGATGCGTGTTTTGCAAGCTCCTTTTGGTGTAGCGTACAACACAAGACTTTAATAAAATTAAAAAGAATATTTTTTTTATAAAATCTTGGGCTGTTACATTCTACCCCCCTTAAAATGAATTTCTCCCTCGAAATTCGTCGGGGTTATAAATGGTTTACTATTTGAAAGTTTCTTTAATAGAAACCCACATCGTAAAAAGGAATATCAAAACCAATCTTTAAAAACAAAAGTATGAAACGTAACGGTTACCCAAATAAACTAATCATTGGGTTTCCACATAGGTGAAAATATGGATATGGAAGAGAAATCTAACCATCATGTTCTGATGGAGAGTGGTAGAGAACATGGCTATGGAAAAGCCAATAATCACAAATCCATAAATTTGTGACGATCTAAGGTACCATCCGATTCATCAGGTATAAGATCACTAGGACACCATTTTTGGTTTTCAAAATCATTTCCTTAAAGTTGAAAATTTGAATTGGAATAAATACTTTCTTTATTTTGGTACAATCTCACTATTGTTCGTGCCTAGAACAATTTCCACTTCATATCTTAAATAAATGAAGTTGAATTTGTTATTCGTGAAGTGTTAGAATATCATGTGATAGAATGACGGGTCATTCCATCTGTCTCAAACAAAAGGTTAGCAAAAATTATATACATAAGTCGATCTATAGTGAGATTAATCATATATAGTTCCTAAAATGGACTTATACTTCATATATCATACTACTTAATATAATAAAACTAGTTTCTACTAAACAGGGACTTCCTGTAGGCCAGTGGTAGGCGATAAAGGCCAGTCGCACTTCGGTTGTGGGTTCGATTCCCACAGCCTTGTCCGAAGCGATGGGCTGTCGCCCGTCCTGTAGGTTGTCCTTTTTCTAAAACTATATTACTATAACATCCCATAAATAATATCGAAAAAACTTCTATCCTTAAACAATACTAACTTATGTCCAACATAATCCATTCCAATCTTTAGTCCTATCCTTAATACTGCAGTCCATTCTCATAACATAGTGAAAACGATTACCAGAGATTTAATACCATCATTGATCCCCATATATCATAAGATATATCTTGTTGGACACATTCCAAACATTCAAAGGCCTTAATCTTGTACTCTCTTGAATACCCATTGAACCTTAGTGAAAACTTGAATGCAGTTAAAAGTTAACACTTTCCACATACCAAAATCCTCAAAATTCTATATACTCAAACCATGATATCACTTAGTCCTTATATCAATCATGAGCTCATGAATACTGTTAAACATTTCATTTTCTCGTTTTCCCTTCATTATGCGCATAATATCTCAATCACTTTGAATACCACATTAGAACAATACATAAATATTCCAATATTCCATGATACAACATTATTTTGGAATCCCATTACATAAAAACTTAATCATTCCACCACATCGTTGTCATATTCAACATTGCCAATAGTGATCACATGTGACTTCCCTTTGTCCTTTGCCTTAAGCAGTTGCTCATGTCGATCATCACTAACCCTTGGATTAGGGCATTTATTGGCATAATGTCCCATCTCCTTGCACTTGAAGCATTGAAGTGTTGGTTGTGCGTTCTCTGCAGTGTTTTCTTTATTCACTTCATTAGAATCCCTTTTTCCATTACTTGGACACTCAGCTGCTCGTTGACCTTCTTTTCCACACTTAAAACATTTTCTAGTCCCTTTAAGACAATCTCCACCATGCTTCTTTCCACACTTTGTGCATAAGGAAACATTCATCTTCTTTTCACCATTATTCTGAGATTTCTCCTTAAACTCCATCATTCGTTTCTTGTCAAAACCATGAGATGGATATGTAACACCAACTTCCATTTCTACCTTGATAGCACAACGCACAATTTCTTCATAGCTACTGAAGTCTCTTATAGCTAATGCCCTTCGAAGACTTGGTTTTATGCCACTGAAAAATCGATCAACTTTACTTTCAGGTTGGATGATAATGCCAGATGCATAACTTGCAAGTCTTGTAAAATTCGCTTCGTATATACCAACAGATTCATCATCCTTTTGCTTTAGTTCAAGAAAATCCTTCTCCATATTCGTTCGAAGAATACGAGGGAATTACTTACTGAAAAACAAGTTCTTGAACTCGTCCCATTCCATGGAATCAATTTCATCTCTTTCCCTCGTATTCTTGATAAGATTCCACCATTGATCAGCTTCACCTTCCAAACGATATACTTCTAAGATGACTTTATCATGTTCAGAACATTGAAGAACTGAAAATATCTTTTCAGTAGTACTAATCCATTGTTCAGCAACTAATGGATCAGTAGACCCACTGAAAGAAGGCGGACGCTGCCTCATGAAGGATTCAACATAATGTTGCTCCTTCCTTTGCTCGTTTGGAAGTCCTGCATGATTCATAGCTTGAGAAAGTTGTGTGAGCATGGCTACAATATTTTGCATTCCAGCTCCCATATCGTTTGGTTGCTCAGGGGGACAATCATTGCATTGTCCATTGCATTGATCAACACGGTTCCTTCGGGTTCCAGCCATCGTCTAAAACCCCAAAAGAATAGTGTGAGAGGAAAAAATCATGCTAGGGAAAACAACATAATAAAGGGGTATTACCCTCAATATCTAACATCTTACATTAAATTCTAAGGTCGTTAGAGAAATTCTAGGACTATAACCTATACGTATACTTAACCTTAGAGACATCCCTAGACATACCTTAGAAATATCTCTAGGGATCTCACTAACGTTTTCGCATCCTAGTTTCCAAAGGTTGACTAAACCTTTCCTCTGATACCAACTGTAGAGACCCGTATCCTGACGTACATTGACATTACATTACTTTTGCGGAATACTTGGTACATAACAAAAACACACACACAAGGATCGTAATAGTTTAGTGTCTTTGGAAACTCGGAACGTAATCTTCTAATCGTGGTGAAAGATCTTCAATATCTCCCATAAAGATCTTCCTTTTTTTATACCTAAAAACTTTCTTTATATCCTGGGGAAAAGAAAACATAAAAGGGTGAGCTCAAATGCTCAGCAAGGGAAAATAAAGGAAATAAAAATCATATCATATCTTTTTGAAAATCAAAAAAACTTGCAAAAGAGATCATAATATCTTAACATGGAATAAATCATAGAAGTGAAAATGAGATCCCCATAATCATAACATAAAACTTGAAACTTTGTGGAATGCACACATAATCATGGAAAATCATTTCTTGTTAGTCAAGACTCATTGCCAAGACTATCTTAGTGGAGAAAGTCCCTTTCTGAATCGAGTAACCCTCGTTTCAGTCCTGTTTCACTGAACCGGTATAACCTACCGTTCCAGCCCTGTCTATCTCATGAGATATAAAATCTTTACCCAATGCATTGGAGGGATATATAGGTCCCACCCATCTTATAATGAATCCTTTCTTATGTGTGCCACATAATCATAAATCATACATCATCGCATAACCCATGTAATAAAAAATAGGATTCTTAAACAACATGACATCATAAAACAATTCATATAAGATAAAGGAATTCATAAAAATGTTTCCATCAAAACATAATCAAATCCATGTAATAATCGGGATAAAAACAGAACCCTTTTATTATCTTATATGGAAAATAATTTTGATAAAATACTTGAACTTCATTCTTGGGGAAAATATTCTTTCTACTTCAAAAACACTTTTCCTTTCTTAACATGTCATACAATTTTAAAATAAAAGAAGTTGATTAAAAATAAACTTGAATACTTGTAAAGGAAGCTTCTTGGAAATAATGTTTTAAAAATCCATTCATGCCGTATAAGTTAAAAAAAACATTCTTCGTACTTTTGTCGGAAAAGTCAAAAAATACCACGTACGGAAAACGACAAAAGATTCCTTTCATTTCCTTTACTAAAAACTCACCGAAGGGTAAAATTGGATTTAAAAACAAATTGTAGTTGGATGGAAATAATATTACATATTTATGAAACATGGATGTGGATGATAAAATACACCCCAGTAAATACTTACGAATAAACAATCTCGGATAAAAATGAGATTGTGATATTTCCCTTACCTTAGGTCTGATTTGCTTCGTATGTGTCCGAACCTCCTGTATAATGATTTAAATAATGTCATTGACTTATTACAGAATCATATTCATTGTTATGATATCATATATGGTTCACTTATGACATTATATTACCCGTTCTTTTGTAAATTCCATGTTAAAGAAGCATTTTGGGTAAAATCGTTTTATTTATTGTAGGCGTTTTGACTTGTTGTTCTTGACATTATTATTACTTATATCATGATTTACTTACTTCCAGAATATAAAATATGATTTATATATCATATATATTCAGTATATATATATATATAATAGATAGATAAATGAAATGAAAAACACCGTTCATGGAGACGGTAGTCCGTACGTACACATGAACGCTGTTTTCCTTTCCCTATTGTCTTGAATGGAAGTAAGTAGATGACATACATATATATATATACATAAATCCAGTAGCTTTATAATGTCATATAATTCATTATTATTTCTTATATATACTTTATAATCATTCTTAAATGGTTAACATGGAGAATGAATCTCATCGCGTCGTGGAGACGGTAGTCCGTACGTACGCACGAGCGATGATATCATTTCCATAAATATTGAATTGAATTGGAGTGGATTATACAATATATCAGAATAAATATGATGTTTTAATAACTATTTATAGTTATTCTTTACACCATTATACCCATCCATGTAAGGTGGTGGTGGAAAATAGATTACACCACGACGTGGAGACGGTATTCCGTACGTACGCACGCGCGGTGATTTCTTTTTCCGTAGGATAGATAGATGGTGAAATAGGGTTGTTTCATACTTATAATAACATATCAGTATATGAATGATACTGATGTTATTACTTCATAATGAAACAACCTAAGAAGAAGAAGTGGAAGAAGAAATAAAGATGAAAGAATTGGTAACGGTAATTACCTCTTCTTTGAAGCGCCTTTTGGAGACCTCCTCTTAGGGAACTAAAATTGGTCTTTGAGGAAGACCAGAACCTCTGGGATGTTGCTAGGGAAGTGGAGAAGAGATTTTGGCAGGGGTTGGCCGAGCTTGAGTGCTCAAATTGGTGTGAGGAGGAGGGGGAGGAGGTGTCCTTTTATAAGGGAGGAGAGGGGCACCTTAGGAATATCTCAAAATATTATTTTATATTAAAGTCAAAATCGGTTTATAATGGTTCCAAAGGGTCTTATTTCGAAGATAAAGTGGGGATGGGTCAAAATCCTATCAACCAATAGGATTTAGACAAGTTTAGGTTATTATTTTAACCTTATCAATTAGATTTAACTCTAAGTTAAATAATTTAACTTTTACCGTGTCTTTTTGTTTTCTTTCACTATATGGTTAATACACTTACTATAACATTCCAAAAGAACCCCAAATTGTATATTATTAATAAATATATCCTTATCTAAGTCATTTGGCCGAACCATAGATTTTTAGGAATAAAATAACAATTAATAATATAATATTTGATTTAAAAACTATTTTGTGTCAATTTTGACACTATTTGATATATGATTTTTGTGAAAGTCATAATAGAATTATATGTTCGAACCAAGTTGATTAAATCAACACTAATATATAATAGTAACCTAGAAAATTAGTTTAAGTCATAAAAAGTCTCAAATTACATTCATTTGAGCATTTATAACATCAATTATGTTAATATTTCCTTAAAAGGGTAATTACTGCATCATCGTTGTGTCATAAATAAATTAATTTATTTAAAGTCTAAAAATTATAAATAAAATATCATTATGTAGGAAATCTTTTTATATTTCTAATGAATATTTATAGTAGAATTTATCTTATGTATAACCTCATATTAAAAATGTATTAGTTATTAAACTTTGATTTTAACTATTTTAACTATTCATTAAATAATATAATATTAAATGTCATAATCTAATCCAAGTGGACCTAAATGGTCATATTATATTCATAAGGTTGTTTTTGGACGAATTAAACTTATCCAATAGAATTAGGACATGTGTTAGGGTAATAGTAATATCATATTTACCCTTAGTTACCCTATTTACTATTAACCGTGGTAAAAAAAGTAAAAAGTTACTATTCACCAAAAATTATTTTCATCTCATTGAACCACATTTTACTTACTGACATCAACCGTGTCTCTCGGATTTTTGAAATTCCATTCACAGAAGCGGTAAAATTAAGATTTATGAAGAAATTAATTTTTTTAACTACCACTTAGTAGTTTCACTATTCATCAAAAATTGATGTTTTTCAGAACAATGCCAAAATTTCATCCTAAGCTATATTTCATATTCCGAATTCAAAAATGAAGTCTATTTTACCAAATTCATATCATAGAATTTGCATAAATTAATTTTATAATTAAATCCCGCTGTTAAAACAAATAGCCTGTTTTTAAGAAACAATATCTATCAAAAGATTGACACTTGATTATGTCTGGTTTAAATGTGAAATTACATCCAATGACCAACATTGTATTAAATTGTAAAAATATATTCTAAATATACTTTAAAACGACTCAAATTAATAATTTATCACTATTAATTATTTCGATTAAAAAAGTTGTTTTTAATTATAATTTAGTAATTTTCACTATTCATCAGAATATGAAAGTTATCCGAAAAGTACCAAAATTTCACCTTAGGCTAAATTCGATACTCCGAATCCAAAAATGAAGTTCATTTTGAAAAATAAGATTTACAGAGTTTTAAAAAGTGGTTATTACTATTCATAACGGCTAGTTTTAATAATATATTAATAGCATATCGTTGTTTAGTGAAACTCGGTATTGCGTATTACACACGCTATCGAGGAAGGTCGTGATTGCGTGTAATGCAAGGAAAGTCAAGGATGCGTGTTGTGCAAGCTCCTTTTGGTGTAGCGTACAACACAGAACTTTAATAAAATTAAAAAGAATATTTTTTTTATAAAATCTTGGGCTGTTACAATCTCTATCAGAGGCTCACCTATATCATGAAGGTGAATATATCCAAATGCCTATGGATGAAGCCCCATATAAATTGAATAATATGGATGTTCCAAAATATCCTATCAAATATATGATACAGATCCATAACAATGTTTAGACATAGACTTATATAAATTATAATTATTTCGATAAAATGTATAACTGTTACACATATTCATAATGGAAGGACAATAAAATTGGGTGTGTATAACCCTAAAAAACATGTATCAAGTGTAGATAAAAGTAATAGCTATATATTAAGATGAAAATGAGGTCTGTCATTGAGAACAACCTACACCACACCTATAAGGATCATGTCACTTTCTATTTTCCCTTATACGACCCTCAAAATTCCAGTATGAAGAAATGATATTGCATAATAATGAACCAAGCCTTCCATATTCATCCCTACCATCATGTCCCTATTTACCATTGAGGCGTAGGTAAAAAACATCATCATAAAGAAATTCAATATAATATCTATTCACTAGCTCAACAGGTACATGGCTGGCTTCAACTGACCATTATTTACTACCTTACGAGAAAAAAACATATATGAAAACTATTTGGTGTATGCTAACAAGGAATTATGTCCTTTATCTATGTATTGGAAATATAGTAAATTTCCATTCATCAGTGATTAGGAGAAAAGTACTATAATAAGAGAGTCTTGAAGCCTTTCTATTCAATTATCAGATCTAACTTATCTTTCCAAACATTCGCCTCTTGAAATTTATTTGTACCCTTAAATGATTTTTATTATAATATAATTACAACAATGATAAAATCATAAATCTTTTAACCCAGTTATGTATGTCAAAATCTACATTTTGGACATGAAGTACATTTTGATTGACAACATAAACATCATGATATCCTCAAAAAGATTTTTTTTCTTTAGGTGTATTCCCTTGAGTAGAACCTGTTGTACCCTACCAAAGAACTCATGAGAGACGACTTGGAGTCATACATATGGAAACCCAAATAAAAGAAACAAGTAAAAAATATAATAATCATAGTTAAAACTAGAAACAACATAATAAAAAACAAATATTAGGATCAATATATGAAAACATGTGAAACAAAAACCCACAAGCTATGTTAACATGAGCCTAGTCATGAAATAAGATTGGTAGGAACTCACTGCAAATCACCTATAAAGTCCTAAAAATTCAATCAACAACAAACCAAACATCCCATGATATGAAATATTGATGATAGATGACCATTGATGCCAAAAAATTGTGTACCAAACTTAGATACCATCTCTTACTTGTACATGACCCAAACAACCCCATACCTGAAGGGAGTTCTTGATACTCATGGGTGGCTGACTAGAACACAATCACAAAATACAACAACATGTAATTATTTCCCCCAACCTGAATAAGAAAAAAAGACCTAAATATAGAAATGATAGAATGAGATAGATGGATAATAAACAAGAGTATACATTATATCTTCATGGAAATAATATAATTGATAAATTTAATCATCATTTACACATTGTCTAAGATTCTAGTCCAAAAACAATGAAAAAAACCAAATAACAACTCCAAGTGATAAAATGGGAAAATTCCCACCATCTCCCCACCAGCTATGGAGAAATTGATTACAGAAATCTCAGAACCTCCAAATAACATCATCGAAGGGGTGCACTCTTTATGAGCTAACAAGATCGGTTGGATTCCACCCTGGAGATCCATAAAAAATATATTGTACGAAAATATGAACATGATAAACCTTAAATAAAAAACGTAATAATATATAGTTAAATATATTTTATATCGAAATCATGGAAAACATTTAATATCCACTTTTTTCATCTTTAAAAAATTCCATGTATAGTAGGTTCAAAGCATTTCATGCAAAACATAGTAGTCCAAACACCAAAGGAATGCATTATATATCATATAAAATTAATATAATTATGAAAAAAAATATTACACTCTAATTAAAAGGTTACATTAAGAAAATGATCAGTATAGGCAATTCTAGCTGGGGAACTCATAACTAAGACATAGAAAATTATTTTCATCAAGACTATGGACATATTCTTCAAATATAAGGAGAAAACTAATTCCCTATAATGTTAAACTCTAAAAAATCCAAATACCAATAAAAATAGGCCAAGGGATTATAGGGACACACCATGTGTAAACCCTTTGATAATATCAATGGACAAGGCATATCACAAACCCTACACCTAAGTACCAATGTGTTCCCAAGTGCACTATTTTCTAAAACAATTTTATGAAAACCATGCATTGAAAACCATTTCAGAAATTCATTTCATAATTAATTGAAAATATATTTTCTTTTGAAAATCTTGGGATAAACACATTTTTTAACAAACCCATTTCTATAGATGAAAAAATCAATAAATCAGTCTATTTATTATATTAAAAAGTTATCAAATCCATATCAATACAATTAATCCAACATATTATATAGATGGAACAAAAAACCTCAAAACTAATCACATTCACTCACAATGGGGTCTCCAAACTAGAATATAACAAATGTTTATCAATAAAGTTCATGATATTGATTATCATATATTAAAATCACATCCTACGAACAAAAAAGTTGGAAGAAAGTATAGATCGTGAAAAAATCATTGAATATAAACCCTAAACACCACAACCAAAATATGATCAAAACATATATTAATATTATGAAAATGTTATAGAAATTATACTGAATATTTTTAACATGGAACAATATATCCAATAAAAAAATGATACAATGATCAACAAAAAAATAACTAGATGAAATACTCAACAAGAGATAATATTCTCAACACAAATGATCATAAATCAATGATTGATGTGATTATAAGGAGTATATGTCTCCCCAAAAAAAACTTTTTTGGTATTCATGGTAGATAGATAAGTGGATACCATCGATAAATAAAATAAATCAACATAAAACATACTAAAAACTCAAAACTGTTAAAATTACACACCATGAAATCACATTTCACATTGGGTAATAATAATAACAAAAAACACTGAAAATGACAATCCTTAAATAAAAAATCTTTATTGTTACCATATTTGAATTTATAAAATTTTCAGGACACGTAATCCCTTTACACCACGAACCAATTCATTACATGTTATTGAAAAAAACATACATTGTGAAAAAAAATTATGATATGTATAACTTTTACACCATGTATGAAGTCTTGAAATATTAATTGAGACTAATAAAAAACATTATCATTTTTCACAGTTCGTAAAAAATATATGATGTGTAATCATTACATGATGTGTAGTCACCCTACGGACATCAAAAACTCAATATTTTTGTCCTAATCTCAAACCAACATTGCTATTTTCCGAACACGGGGACTAGCCTTAAAATCCAATAACACGTTAATATTTTGACTACATAATTTCTGAAAAAAATAAATAAAAAATAATTAGGTCATTTTCCATAGAAATTTATATTCATCCACGATATCCTACAAATACCCCAATGTAATTAAAAAAATATATGAGAATTACATAACTGTGGGAAACAAAATGATACCCTACAATTATTTAAGAATAATATCAACAATATTTTTAATGATTTTTTCTCCTAATAAATAAATTTCACCCAATTATTTTAAAATATTTACAATATTCAAATCTTGTTGAGGAGTTGTAGGGAGTTATTCTCAATGAATAAAATAAATTGATTTGTAATCATCTCATAACATAACTATGATAATTTCAATAACATTAAAACTTTTTAAATGTGTAATATATATAATTTTATAAATTTAATTTTCTATTTCATAGAATTGTATCATTTTGTATATGATATTTTCCACTAATCATAATACGTATTTTGAATTTTAGGGTTTTCATTATATTTAGGGTTTTCATCTGGAGAAAAATAAAAAATATCATTTTATAGAACATTATAGTTTAAGTTAAGCATTATAAAATTGTTTACACCATCATTATGGATATGAGATTTCATATAATCATTCAGGTAATCATAAACAACTATATCCAAAATATGTGGTCATGGAATATTATTTTAAGTGTTCTTACAAGTAATCTCACCAAAAGTAAAATCTTTCCCCCTATAGATATTGTGAGTGTAAGGAAACTGAGATGAAAATATGAAAAACTAAATGAAATTTTTAATGAAGTAAAAAACATATAATACAAAATATTAGTATGAATTAAAATTTATAACCCTCAAAACATTGATATATACAATATCATATGAATTTTTTCCCCAAGTAATAACAGATAATAAAAAACAATATGATGTGATTTATTTTGAAATGAATATCATTTCAGCCTATATAAGTACATTGTTGATCAATTTTCTATATTTCCAATCAATATAATTATAAGTGATAAAATTGTTCATATATTAAATTTATAAATTTTATGTAACATAGTATGCATAATGAAAAATAAAATGACACAGAGTATTGGTTTGAAAAAAATTAATTCTTTAAAATGATATTATTAAAACCACACATTTAAAAAAACGTGTAAAATTATTATATAGATAATATCGAAGATATATATGACTTCAAACATAACATGTGTTAAGAAAATCTACATATCAGAAGGTTTTTCATCATATCCCTAAAATTATATTACTAGACCTATTAGTTGAAAAATTGTTATATTGGGTCATTATTAATAGAAAATAATACCAAAGGGGGTGAATTTTCGTTTTAAAAAAATTAATTAAAAATCAATTTGAGGTTATAAACTATTAATTTATTGTGAGTACAATGATCGTATATTGAGTTTCATAAGAAATTAAAATAAAAGAAAAAAATATTAATAGTGGTTCAGATCCCAAATAACATAATACACTCTAAAATCACCTCTACTAGGCAAGGATAATGGTGCCCACAAATAAATTCACTTCTAATGGTGTGAGAAACTTTTAACAAACCATAATTTTAAACAACCTAGAGGCACATCCCACTATTGATAAATGAAACTATAATTGTATTTTATACAGAAAATTTGATCAACATTCACAACCCTCACATACTTTTAGTAGCTAGAATATCTAATGAAAGGGAATTATTAATTTTAATGGGAAATGAATAAACTATAAAAAATATAAATAAAAATAGGCTTAAAAAAGATTACATCAATAAAATAAATATAGGTAATGAAGAAGATGATATGAATGTTGAAGAATATTAATCATGATTATCATTGATCACATGTAAATAAAAAATTATTAAGACGAGTCATTCAGTGATCATAATAATAATTGAGATGTCGCAAAAGTTAGTAAATAATATTTTAGAGTAGGATGAATATCATAGATTTATCACAAGTAATCTGTGCTATAGTATCTACAATAAAATATGTTCTTATTCATACAAAATATCTCATAGATCATTGAAACCATGTGCCTATAAGAGAAAGTTGATGTACAATGTCTGTGTGAAACATGTCAGTGAATAATAATATAATATTATACTATTAAAATTTTTTGTTAAATCCTTGTTGAAAAAATATATAATTTCAAGAAAAATTTATATTTATTTCTCAAAATAAAAATAATATTAGTAAAAAAGTAATTGTTTTTATTTTAGAATTATTAAATAAGTGAAAAATATAATCATCTAGATTATACATACAAAAAAAATGCACAAAAATTACATGAGATTATCTATGAAACAAATTAATAATATTTCATAAAATAATGTAAAAAATATTTTTTGAAATTCTAAAAATTTATTTAAACATAAAAAATAACTTTTTTAACAAATGATTTATTTTTTATAACATTAATTGAAATTATAAATAAAATTATAGGATCATAATTTGTTAAATAAGGATGTCTCTTGACCTACCATTAAAAAATGAGAATTATGGCACATATACTACCATTTGAAATGTACAATAGTGGATTAGAAGAGGATAAGATATTGTTCCAAATTATATTAAAATTATAAGCATCCATTATAATCATAATTCATTACACAAGAATGATAAACCAAATGATTTAATAGATAAAATAATTTTTTTTCCTTCCATTGGATTCTAATGGAAACTCATAACACATTGTTTCATGAACCCATCGATGGCTTACAACCAAGCATTTGAAAATTATAACTGTTGATGAGTATAAATAATTTACAAATAGTATAACAATAAAAATATATATAATCTAATAATCATTAAATAATAAATTAACTTCATATATAGAAAAACGGCTTATAATATAATGTATTGATAAAATAAAAAATAAATTTAATATTCTGTGAAAATTAATATAAAAAAGAATAATAAATAACAACCTAAAATAATAATTATAAAACTAAATTAACCATAAATATAAGAAAAATAAATTTTGAAATCATATAATAATTAAAATAATTCCAATGTAGAAAACGAGATGAGTTTGTAGCTCTTGTTGGAGCATGACGATCCATCTTCCAAGGATCATTATAAAAATCACATAAATCTAGTTGAAAGGATAAGCCAACATTTATGTCCATAGGTGAGTAAAATTCCCCCCATTTATTTATATAATTATTAATCTAACCCAACATTTGGTTCCAATTGTGACTCATGAATCACTTTTTTTATTTTCTATTAAGGATTCGACTCACCAACGATTGGTATTTTTCAATGGTGAGACAACTCACCTATCATTTTGTTCATGAAACATTGAATCTCTGTGAATACAACAAAGAATACATTTAAATAGGCAAGTAGATGAGGTGATGAAGTATAAGAAGAGTGTATACTTATGTAATTTGAATGATGAATCCCAATGATAACCCATCCCCAAAATGAGACAATAGTACAGTCTTCCTGATAGAAATAAATATATTATGGTAGTCGTTGTTTTACATAAGATCAAGTTATCATCCAAAATAATTTTATGGATGGATTCCAAATTAATATTATGTGCTAATATTATTTATCATTTGTTTTCATAAGTAGTGCGGGTGGTTTAAAAATAATTTTTAAAAGAAGAGGATTTATTAGATATTTTTCTCTGATCAAATACATCAATCTAGAGTTGGATTGAGATTTTAACTTAGATGGATAGTGAATACATTATAGTGTCCCACATTGATTTTAGCATGTAGTGGATGAGAGTTTGAACAACTATGAGGTGTTGTCCCTTGGTTTGTATTAAATCACAATACCCACATGGTAGGTGACCTTTCCAAACCCATGCACTCTAGAATCATGATTCATAGACCTTATACATTATCATTTATGTTGTAGGAATTCACTATACATAATAAAGACCAACATTCATTTGGGAATTCCTTCCCTTATCCATCACACATGGTTGAACCAGTGGTCCCCCGATGTGGTTGAGGGCTAGCAAGGTGCATCCTGATGAAGTCTATTTTTTTACTAAAACAAAAATTAAACATATATAAAAAATAAATTTGTATTAAATAAATATGAATAAAAATTAACATTTTTAAAACAACCAATTGAAAATAATTATTAATTGAAAAATATTTGAAATAAATTTATTTTATAATTTAATAAAATTTTATTAAAGAGAACTATATAAAAATATTTCATAAAATATTAATGTCACATTAAAATACTAAACCATTCTCCCCTTTGGTAATTTATAAAACAAAAACTGTATTAAATTTTTATCAATAATATCTCCCACATTGAAATTTATCAAACAATTTATTAAAAAATTAATATAAGAAACATTATTATTTATCTTAGAAATATTACAAATTAAAAAAAATAATCAAATTGAAAATAAAATATGTTAGTATAATAGTTTGAAAAATAATTTTTAAATGGAGTGATCTAATAACTATCTTAATCGTATTATAAAAAAGATTCTATTGAAAAACCTATGTAAAAACATATTTAAGAAGTGTGAGTATACCAAAAAATTAAAAATTCTAACATTTCTAAAAAAAATTCATTTTCTAAAAATTAAATGATTCTAAGTGTTTAGTGATCATTATGGAAATATATTTATTAGTTTGAAAAAATATAATAATATATGACCATGGTTAAAAGTATACCTTAAGTAAGTCAAATAATAAAACTATCTGTTTAGTTATAGAGTGTTGAAAAGTGATTTCTAAAGATGAAATATCCCTTCAATTTTCATAGTAAATATATATTTTACTAAAACTGATGTTGAAATCACAGTGTTTGTTTTATCAACATGATCTTTGAGTAGCAACAAGAAACAATAACATATTCAACCATAGCTGAGGAAAAGTGTTATGAAAAGTATTTTTATAGATCTCCCGTAAATTAAAATTTTTATTAAAAGGGAATCATATATGTAGTGACTTTATATACATGTCTCCAACATCCAAATTCAGAATGTCTGCAACTTCAAAAGTCAGAATAAGTGTATGATATTAAATTAAAATTTTATCGTTATAATAGAAAATTTTGGAACAAACTAATATCTTGATAAAACATAATAATCTTTTAATAGATTTATGGTGACTAACATTTGGGTTTGATTGATATCTTATACATAAGGAAACAATGAACATGTTGTATATTTGTGTTTGATTGAGACAGAAAAGGCTACCTATCATGCCTCTATACAATTTAAAATCAACTAACTAACCAAACTCATCTAGATTAAATTTTATAGATTAAATTATAATTGAGGGAAATTTTTTCATCATTATTATCCATTCAAATTATTATTAAAATAAATAGATATATAATCATGGGTTCATCCAAATAATATATCATCAATACATATCTCTATAACCAGCATATCAATTTAAACACTTTTGATAAATTAGGTAGTATAAATCATTAATTTATCAAAGTCATTTTTAATAATAATTATATAACACTTTCATACCATGCTCTTTGAGCATGTCAAAGAACATATAAGAAATTATTATGTTTAAAAACATTATCTTCAAAAAATTTATTTTCAAATCTAGGGAGCGATCAAACATATACATCTTGTGAAATAATTCCCTCTTGAAATGAAATTTTCATTTCCATTTTATATAATTTAATATTTTGAAAACTATTAAAGGATTTTAGATTTATAGTTGATTATATAAATTAAATAGGAGAAAAATAATATTTAATGTTAATTACCTCTTTTTTGTAATAAACATTAGCTACATGTCTATCTATATTTTTAACTATCTTTGCAACTTCCTCAAATTTATTGTCAAAAATCCATTTAGTTCCTACAGTAGGTGTACCTTTTAGAAAGTCACTAAATATAATAAAATATATATTTTCTATTTATTTAACTCATTATGGATAAAATTTATCCATTCTGAATCAATTAAATCATATTCAAAATTAAAAAGAACAAAGTCAGCAACAAATTTTGAATTGGCATAGTAATGAAAAATATATTTTTTTTGTTTTGAATTCCAAATTCTACATTACCAATTAAATATTTAAAAAAAGTGATCCTTATGTGTCTTTAATTCGATATGATTATTTTTAGAATAAAACTGAACTCCTCAAACGAATTATTTTTTATTATCTTGGTTATTATCTTTATGAAATATAAAATTTTAATACTAATCATTTTCATTGAAAAATTATGAATCGTACTTATTTGAATAGTTTTCATTAATCATAAAATAGAATGACTCTTAAAGAATGAATTATTTATTATTGAAAACTATATAATATTATATAGAATAAGAATATCCTAAAAATATACCTTCATGTGATTTAGGGTCAAATATGTCTAATTTAACCTTTTGTATTTATAATAAACACAGTACATCCAATGTGCCATAAATAAACCACTGTATGTTTAAAACCATTAAATTGTTCATAAGGTGTCTTAATACAGAAAGGGATAATTGAAACTATATTTAAAACCTAGAAATATATATTTATAGAATCATTCAAAAAAATATTATGTTTCACTATATTTTATTACCATAGTCTTATACAATTCATGAATTAATTTATTATTTACTTATACCACAACACTTTATTGTGGTGTCATAGGGGCAAGGAAATTTATTTTATGACCATTAGATACTCAAAATTTATCAAATTATAAATTAAAAACTTTTGTATCTCTATCACTTGTTATAAATATTATTTAAGACATTTTTATCTTTGAAAAACCTTATATAAGGAAAAAATTGGATAATGTTTCATTTTTATGTGATACGAAATAAATCTATTAGAATCTATGATAATTACATACAATTATAAAAATTATCATTTACTAAAAAATATAGCTGGTTGAATTGGTCTAAATAGGTCATGATGTATTAATTTTAAAAATCCAGATATAGTAACATCATTAATATATTTAAATATTTCATTGTTTAATTTTCCTTTTAGAATATAATTATAGATAAACTACTTAATTGTATGTTACATATGTAATTGTATAACATGCTAATATATTAATTGTTTGGGAAATAATATCAAATTTTTTTTTCAATGCATCATATTCCAAAAAAATTCATCTTCTTCTATATCATTAAAACACAAACCATTTTTTTGGTTATAAAAGAGAAAAAAATAATATATATAGTTAATTTTATTTTTTCAAACCAAAATTTATTTTTCATAATAATATATTTATCATTTAAATAACTACATTTAATACATCAACACATAAACTTATTATCATAATTATATTATGTTTTAAATAATGTACATATAATAATTTTGAAATAATATCTATTTTAGAAAAACCGTCCAAAAACACCTTCAAAATTGATTTTATAGTTTTCTCCAAATGTGGTAAGGCCACTATCATATGAAATGAATTTTTTTTTGAACTATCACGTATCGTGTTCCATGATCAGCCATTGTCTAATTATGATGAGTAATTGAGACTTATAAGAAATAGTTATGAAAATTATAAAAACATGAAGATTTTTTTGGTTCCCATGCTAGCATAAGTGCAACTATACTATTAAAAAACATAGGAAATAAAATATATATAAATCATTTACCATTGGGATTATTAAAAAGTAAAATATAATAAATAAAATTTCTAGTAATAGTAAATGATAGTGTAAATATTATTGATCACACATTTTAATAATTCCCTATCATTCTTCATTTTAAACAAGTTAAACATGATATTCTTCCTTTTCATCTTTTGACAAAACTAATCATATTTAAATATTTAGTTATACTCTTATATAAAAAATCATTCTAATTTGTGATTAGTATCATTTTTTTCAACATCTAATTATAATGTGGTTTTCCATTAACAAAATTTGATAATTACAATTTATGATAAAAAACAGAATTTTTCAGTATAATATTATAATTTTGAATAGTTTCTTAATATATAAAAACATATTCATTATATCCAAAATATTATTTTATTATAATTTTCATACTCTTTCTTGAATTTATTACATTCATTATATACATTAGTTATATCACCAACAACTATATTAAATATCATATCTTTATATTAGTCATTTATAGTTATATTTTTTTAAATCCCCTTTTAAATCATTTTGTTTTGGAAGATCATAATTATATTTCCCTTCAGTTTTATATTATGGGAAACACAAATTTTCATATTATTGCATTCTATTTTAATTTTATTAAATTTTTAGTAAAAAAATTATTCTTTATTTTAAAATTATTATACTTTTTCAGTTATTTTTTCATCCTCATTCTTTAATTCATTATTTTCATTAAGATTTTTTATTATTTTTTATTTTAAAAATCAAAATCAAAACCTGAGGGAGAAAAAATATGTGTTTCATCAATAGATAAATAATTTTTATCAATATTTGCAAGATTTATCGACTAAGTAAAGATGTAATAATTTCATTAAATTGTAATAATCATCATTCCAATATGTTCAATCTCTATTTCAATTCAAAAAATCACCGCATGGTCCAAAACTGTCTGAATAGTGTCAACCTCCAAAAAAAGACTTCATTTTCATTCTTTTTATTAACCATTTCTTCAGTTAGATGTTTTAGTTAACAAAATTTGTACATATTTTAACTATCCTCCTTCAATAATAACATGTTTATTGTGAAATATTTTTATTGGTTGTTGTATTAAAATTATTGTAGACTATTAACGACTTCCTCTTGAATAACCTCTTTCTACCATATATTCATGAACATGATCAAATTCATATTGAAGTGATCCATGTTCATAGAGTAGTAATGACACTAGGATTTAGAGGAATTAGAGATATCAATAATATTGTATTTAAAATGAATACCTTTTATTTTAGCATACACATTGTAGTGTCCCACCCAGGGTGTCACTCATTAATTCCATATAGAGATGAGACAGAATACCTAAAGCACATCTCCCCAAATGATAGAGGATATTGACTTGAATAAATGGTATTGGGAATGTATGTGGTAAAACTGTTGCCACTATAATTTTAGTATATCGTAGTAATTAGTTTATAAGAAATTGAATAAATAATGAAAATATCCATATAGTAGTGTAAATCAAAAAGATAAACATGAATGGTAATAATGTAATGTATGTAAAAAGAAAAATCAACTTGTGATGCTAATATCTCATTTCTATAATGAAATGTCAAAGTAGGGTTAGGTAATTCATGAATATATAACATCCTGATAAAAATATTAATCAATCCAAAAACTAATATAAGGACCCGGCCTTAAACATTAAAAAATATTGAATTAAATGAATAATTCACATTGAGGATCATTTCAGGTTTAGAGTTTTAGATAATTAGGCCATAACAATTACATAACAACTTCAATATTATAAGTAGACACTACTACTTAGTATCCATTTTTTTCATAAAATAAAAACACTTAAAAAGAAACATGTCCAGTTCCCTATTTTAAATAGCATGACTTTTCCTTGATCCCATCCATGACCCTATTCATATTTTAGTCCTGTGTAAAACATTTCAAAAACATTGGATGAGCCTAAAAATCTCAGTTAGGGTTATAAAATAAGGAAAACATTATCCCATCAATAAATACAAATCAATGAAACTATACTTTCCAATCATAGCATACCTTATGAAATCATTAGATTTATGAATAACACACACAAATCCTAATTAATAACGGTTACTTATGGCATCCATATCAAACATACATTTTAGATATCATAGCTATATAGGGAGTTACACTTGGAATACCCACCACGGTATATTCCCTAAATCTCTTAGGAGAAACATCACGTTCACCACCGTCACGTTACCCAATGCATTAGAGAGCTATCTCGGGCTCACCCGCCATATGTTTATCATGGAACCACCTGTATACATAAAAAATCCCCAATAAACATAAAATAATCATAACATATAACACATGTATAAAGGAACGATAACATTTCTACGTTACAATATATCAAATCTAGATATTTAAATAAATGATGATTTGTCAAATCATTTTCAAAACCTTTTCAAAAAAGATTTTTGAATCAATGTGTCACATACCACATTGAAGATTTTAAATGAATTATCATTTGGAAAAATTAATTTCCATATAACTAAATCCTAAAACCCATTTTGATAACATGGACATTAATGATAAATATTTAGAAGAATAAATCATTAAAACATTTAAAACGATATTTTTGTTAAAGAGTTTTTTAACAAAAAGAGAGACAATTGAATACAAATAATTGAGGAATAACATTTAATCAGAACATTATAATATCATGAGAATAAAGGAATTCATGATATAATATGTCAAAGTAGAGTATATACACCATATAATAGTGAATTGGTTCATAACAACAATGAAGTCTCAATAGAAATGTAAATTGAGATGAAATCCTTTATATAGATGGTATCCTTAAAGGATAAATAAATCACATAATTATGTGTGAAAAATATAAACAAAGCCAATATAAGTGGATATGAAGTGTAATGAAATCATAGGTCATTCACACATATTCTTATGACAACTTATTCAAGAAGTACAAGTTTTACCTAATGAATTGAAATGGGGTTAAGAAGTACCCTTGTAAAAATTTGACAGCCTAACGACGTCTCTTTAAAATTCATAAAATGAGTTGATGAGATAAAAAGGGTACCTCAACACTTGGAAATAAATTTTACAAAAATAATGATATATAAAAACATATCCCAACAAAATAATATGTAAATTAGAAGACATAACAAAAATAAGTCTTTAAAAAAGGAGGGTGAAAGGATCCCTTACCGATTTGGTAACATACAAAACATATTCCCCAGGAAAGAAGGATCATACAATGAATAGGTAAATACTCATAAATGAAAGTATATTACATAATGAGTACAATCATTGGTATTAAATACACCACACAAAAGGAAATAGTGGAAAATATAGCATGAATCTCATGGGAATAAAAAGTGAGATTAAACTCTTTACCACGTTGTAATCAACTGAGTCGTATGAAAAAAAGATAAAAACCACCAAATGATTCACAGAATGAAATGAATATAAAAATAATCATGATAATATATATCAATTGGTCGTACACAATACACCACATTCAATAAATTAGTGGCGAACAATGGAAATCTCATGGAATTGAATATGAGATAAGAAAACCCCTTACCTCATGTTCGACTTGACTCGATCGCTCTTTAATCTCATGAATAATAAAGTAAAGTTAATTTCTACTTTCTTAAGAACCTTTTTCAAGTTTATTATTCCATTTATTTCACTTATTACCATGTTATAAACATTATGTAATCATTTAAGTTAATAATGCTCGATTTGTCGATATTTGGTACTTGAGTAAAAAATGGACTTCTTATAATTACATGTTGTTCATGTGGTCAAAAGGTTCATTATATACATAATGATATTGATGATTTAGATATCATATATATCATATATGTACTGTATATACATGTATTTATAATAGTACATAACATTTAGAGGAAGGAAATGAAATGCACCGTTCATGGAGACGGTAAGTCGTACGATCACATGAAGGCTAATTTCATTTCTATTTCTTATTTTAATGGAATTAATACATAATGATAAATAGGTATATTATAATTCCAGTATAATATCATATATAATATCATTAACTCTATCCTTTATACATCCCACATAAGTAATTAACGAGTCACATCACTTTGAGGGGGTGGTAGCCCGCGATTCCTAAAATGAGATTATCGTATTTACCCACTATGGAAACCACAAAGTAGTGCTATAAATGGAAAATACAGAAGCATAACGAAAAAATAAACATAGTATATATCATATATAAATATAGTGCCACAATAATGGCCTCCATGAGAGGCAGTTGGAGATATTTGAACAATCATTGTTTCGTGAGGCATTAGTTTTCCATCCACAGAAACATTATGTTATTCATCCATCAGATGGAAGTGTGTGTAAGTGTAGTTAGAATAATTATCATAAAGACATCCTAGTATACTGAGGATACTTGTTTTGTTACAGAATAAAGGAATAAAAAGCGTTTTGGGGTTGGAGAAGTAAAATAAAAAACAATTTAAGAGAAACTGTTACCTTTAATTTGGGTAACTCCCTTTGGATTGATCCAAAGGACTTCTTGAAGTGCCTTCTTCCTAAGTCAAGGGTAATAAGGGTGGGAGAGTGATGTAGGGATCTTAATTGGAAAGAGTTTGGACGAGCCAAAGGGTTTGTGAGGTGTGAGGAATTGGATAAAAATGGTCTCCTTTTATAAGGGAGAGGAGGGGCTCTTTAGGAAGCTGTGAAAATATTATTTTATTATATAATGGTAATCGCTTTAAAAAGGTCCAAAAATCATTAAAGATGAAAATAAGATGACTCATGATCGAAATAAAATCATACAATCATAATTGGAAATGTGTTAGATAATATTTTAATCATTATAATCTTATTTATTTAAATCATTTATTAATGAGGTAAATACTGCATCATTATTGTGTCATAAATAATTTAATTTATTTGTTGTCTAAAAATTATATAAAAACTACCAGGATGTAGGAAATATTTTTATATTTCCTATTAATATTTATAAAGAGGACTTATATAACACCATATAAAAATTAATTACTAAAATATTTTTGTTAATGTCAATTTTGCCTTTACATTATATTAATTAATCTAAATTGTCATTATCACTCCCATGTGGATCAATGGGGTCTCAAAATAGACCAAAATATTCCCATGGTCGTTACTGACTCAAAAAATAAGGTTTGGATAAGTGTTAAGGTAATTTTGAATTATTATAATATTCTTTTAACCTTGTATTACCCTATTTCTCTTTAACCGCGGTAAATAAAAGTGAAAAGTTACTATTAACCAAAAATAATTTTCATCTTAATGAACCACATTTTAATTTTTCATAATAACCATGTATGTCAGATTATTGAAATTAAATTCACAGAAGTGGTAAAATTTCATTTAAATGATTAAGTCAGTTTTTTGAACTACCACTAAGTGGTTTCACTATTCATCAAAAATTGATGTTTTTTAGAAAAATACAAAAAATTAAGCCTAAGATATATTTGATATTCAGAATTTAAAAATGATGTTTATTTTTCCAAATTAAAAACATATAAGTGGTATTAATTAATTTTAAAATTAATTCTCGTTATCAAAACAAATAGCGTGTTTTTAAGAAACAATAACGATCAAATGATTGATACTTGTTTATTTCAAATTTTAAAGTGAAATTAATTCCAACGACCAAAATTGTATTAAAAGGTAAAAATATTTTTTAATTTCAATTTAAAACCAATTAAAAATGTAATATATCCAAATAAATAAATTATATTAAAACGCACTTTTGAATTAAAATAAAATATTTTTCACTATTCATTAAAAAATGAACTTTATCAGAAAAATTCCAAAAATTTACCCAATGTAAATTTCAATGTCCCCATTCTAACAAAGGATTTTATTTTTTCATATAGAATGTATTAAAGTTCCCAAAACTTGATTTAAAAAAGGGTTCGCCATTAAAAAGCGATAAATCTCCCTTTTAATGTAAATTATGTTTAAAATTAGATTCATTAACATTTTCAGCCTCTATATTTTATTTGATAAATGTAAATACATTTAACAAACACGCAAAATCATATTTTAGTTCGTTTCATTCATTCCCATCAATACAATTTCTAGGATTTAACTACCGTTTAAAATAATAATATATTATTAGTGTGCAACATAAGATTTCAATGAAACTCATTGTTGCGTATCAGGTACGCTATCGAACATTGAAACCCTTTTAAAGTAAAATTAATATTTAATTCAAAAATTAATAAATATGAAAAAAAGTCATATTATATATTTAACTAGGATGTTATATCCTTCCCCCGTTTTGTGAATTTCATCCTCGCAATTATAAAATTTGGGCTTGGAAACTTTATTGAAAGTCCCATATCGGAAAAAAGAGTCCGTAAAACAATCACATTAAATGAAATAAAGAGAAGTACAATGGTCACTCGAGTTAACCCATACTATGTTCCATGAAAACATGTACATGTACGAGAAAACAAAGGGTCAAGTTATAATGGAGTGTGATAGGAAACATGTTTAGGAGAAAGTTAACAACCAGAAAATCAAAAACATGTGATGGGTGAAACAGTATTTGATTCCCTAGTAGGAAAAGTTAACAGATATGGTTTTTGTTTAATGTTACTTTTCGTTGAGGAATTTTTTTAATAGCTTAACCAAAAACATAAGGAAATATATTTACTTGTCATGTAGACATTCATCTTTTACTATATTTCAAATACAAACTAATATTTTCTCTAAACGATGAGTATTCAGGATGACTTTTTTCACATTAAGAGTGCTATAATCAACATCGATAGAATCACATAATCCAGAAAAGATGAACTATATATTTCCCTTGTTTTTAGATATTAACTAAAACCACAACATTTAGTATACGATCAGATAATCACCAAAAGGATAATCCTTTAAATAATGAAATACTTCTCTTAATCTCCATGATTCAACAAAAAGAACCCAATGTCCAAGAAAGGCCATTAAATAATCATTTAGACATAAAATTATTCAAAGTAATCCAAAATAAGATTGAAACCCAAATATATGAAGGATTTAATCACATAGTCTTCCAAGGTAAATCATAACATTTATCTCCAAATAACATCATTTACTCTTAAAGTCTCATACTGAAATTAATTAACCTAATCACATATCCTCGATGATAGGTTAATCATTTCCATAGATAACCCAAAATAAACTTATTCCCGATTCATAAGATCATCTAAATAAAATGAATTAGTCATACTAACCAGGTACATCACGTAGTCCGGTGGTAGGTGATGAATGCAAGTCACACATTGGTTGTGGGTATTATTACCACAGCTTCGTCCGACGCGACAGGTTGTCACACGGTTTGCATGTTGTTCCTTTTCAAAAACTCCATAATTTTATAACATTCCCAAAAAGAGATAAATTCATCAAAAATAACCATAACATATTTTAACCACAAAGTTTATCTAATAACTTTCGTTTTGCACACCAAAATGTATTAACCGATAATATCCCCAAATTCGAGGATTATTTAAACCCAAATGGTTCTTTATAACTATAAACAAAAAATAAAAGATTTTTATTCCTTGAATAAAATTTTCATATATCAAACTCCAGGATTACAAATAATATAAAAATTATTCTAATGTAATCCCATCATCAAAATATCCTTAATACTTTTAAGAATTTCACCATCCTAAAATCTACCATAACTCTTAAATCCATTATATATTTACCTCTTACTCATTCAACGTTATTCATGATCCATTAACCATTCATTACCAACTTATTCTAAAATACTTCTTTCCTACATAAAAGAAATCATGAATCATATCCAAATATTCAATAATATCAAAACATATGATAATAATTAATCAATACCTTTCTTTGGTCATTGTCAGTTTCTTCATCCTCAATCAGAATGGAATTAGGTGTTGGTAAACATATATTTGTACGATCCAAGTGATCCCATTACCGAAACTTCTTCGTAGGACATGTTTTTGCATAATGAACCTGCAAACCACATTTAAAAAATTCAATTGATCCCTTCAAAAGGAATTCTTTCCCTTCCCTAGAGTCAACTATATTCTTACTTTTTCTGTGGAAGGTTCTTGCTTTATGACCATAATTTATACAACTATAGCATCTTTCTATCCCTTTGAAACATTTTCCTAGGTGTGTCCTTCCACATCGTTGACCCATAGGTTTGTGAACACACTTACCATTATGATTATTACCTAGACTTCGTTAGGGATTTTTATCTCCCATATATGATACCTTATAATGATCACTAAGGTTCATGTGGTCAATCATGACTCCAGATAGTTGGTTGAGAATAACCAAAAGTGTTATCATTTTAGATACCATATCATTCTATTTCTCATTTAGAAAATACTCATAGTTTTCTTCAAAGCCACAGTTACTTTGGTGCCTGCTAGATCCAACAATTTACTAAAACAAAAAAGTTCAGTGTGAGTATATTAGTAAAATCATCATATAATATCTTATGATGAGGGTAAACAGTAAGATATACTTATTCATGTTATCCTAAACTCATTAAATTTATCTAAAAAAATATGACTCTTTTTGAAATCCTAACCATATGGTAATGTCACTTCTGCTTAATGAATTCTCTAACCTCTAAAGTTATCTAAACCGACCTCTAATACCAACTATAAGGACCCGACCATAATCATTACATAATATTGAATTAAATGAATAATTCACATTGAGGATAATTTCAAGTTTAGATTTTTAGAGAATTTGGACATAACTATTAAATTACAACTTCAATATTACAAGTAGACACTACTACTCAGTATCCATTTATTCATAAAATAAAAACTCTATAAAATAAACATGTCTAGTTCCATGTTTTAGATAGCATGACTTTTCCTTGATCCCATCCATGACCCTATTCATCGTTAAGTCCTGTGTAAAACATTTCAAAAACATGGGATGAGCATAAAAAGGTCAGTAAGGGTTATAAAATAAGGAATTAAAACATTATCCCATCAATAAATACAAATCAATTAAACAATACTTTTAAATCATAACATACAATATAAAATCAAAAGATTTATGAATAACACACACAAATCATAAATCATAAAGCTTACATATGGAATCCATATCAAACATACATTGTAGATATCACAGCTACATAGGGAGATACACTCGGAATACCCATCATTTTATATTCCCTAAATCTATTAGGAGAAACATCACATTCACCTCCGTCACATTTTCCAATGCATTGGAGAGCTATCTCGGGGTCACCCGCCCTAGGTTTATCACAGAACCACCTGTATACGTAAACAATGCCCAATAACCATAACATAATCATAACATATAATACATGTATAAAGTAAAGATAACATTTCCACATTCCAATATATCAAATCATGATTTTGAAATAAACAATGTTTTATAAAATCCTTTTCAAAACCTTTTAAAAAAAGAATTTTGAATCAATGTGCCCCATACCACATTGAAGATTTTAAATGAATTATAATTTGAAAACATTATCTTCCACATAAATAAATCCTAAAACCCATTATGAAAACATGGACATTAATGAGAAATATTTAGAAGAATAAATCTTTTAATCATTTAAAATGATATTTTAGTTAAAGAGTTTTTTTACAAATAGAGAGAAACTTGAATACAAATAATTGAGGAATAACATTTAATCAGAATATTATAATATAATGAGAATAAATGGATTCATTATATAATATGTAAAATTATTGTATATAATCCATATAAGTGTGAATTGGTTCATAACAACAATTAAGTCTCAATAGAAATGTAAATTGAGATGAAATCCCTTATAAAGATGGTATCCTTAAATTAAAAATAAATCAATCACATAATTATGTGTGAAAAATATAAATAAACCCAATATAAGTGGATATTAAGTGTAAAAAATAATAGTTCATTCACATATATTCATAGGATGACATATTCCAGAAGTACATGTTTAACCTAATGAATTGAAATTGGGTTAAGAAGTACCCTTGTAAAAATTCGAAAGCCTAACGACGTCTCTTTAAAATTCATAAAATCAGTTGATGAGATAAAAAGGGTACCTCAACACTTGTAAATAATGTCTAAATCAATAAGGATATATAAGAACATATCCCAACAGAATAATATGTAAATTAAAAGACATAACAAAAAATGTTTTTAAATAAAGGATGGTGAAAGGTTCCCTTACCGATTTGGAAACATACAAAACATACTCCACATGAAAGAAGGATCATACAATGAATATGTAAATACTCATAAATGAAAGTATATTACACAAATAGTATAATAATTGTCAGTACATACACCACATAAAAGGAAATAGGGGAAAATATAGCATGAATGTCATGGGAATAAAAATTGAGATGAAACCCTTTACCACATTGTAATCAACTGAGTTGTATGAAAAAATTAATAACCACCAAATTATTCACAGAATGACATGAATATAAATATAATCATGATAATATATTTCAATTTTTAGAACAAAAAACACCACATTCAATAAATTAGTGGCGAACAATGGAAATCTCACTGAATTGAAAGTGAGATAAGAAAATTGCTTACCTCGTGTCCAACTTGACTCGATCGTTCGTTAATCTACTGAATAATAAACTAAAGTAAATTTATAATTTCTTAAGAACCCTTTTAAAGTTTATTATTCCTTTTATATCACTTATTACCATTTTATAAACATTATGTAATCATTTAAGTTAATAATGTTAATTTTGTCTATATTTGGTACTTGAGTCAAAAATGGACTTCTTATAATTACATGTTGTTCATGTGATCAAGGTATCATTATATGAATAATTATATTCATGATTTAGATATCATATATATCTCATATATCTAGTATATACATGTATTTATAATAGTACATAACATTTAGCGGTAATAAATGAAATGCACCGATCATGGAGACGGTAAGCCGTACGTACGCATGAACGCTACATTCATTAATATTTATTATTTTAATGGAATTAAAAAATAATGATACATAGGTATATTATAATTCTAGTGTAATATCATATATAATATCATTAACTCTGTTCTTTATACATCCCACATAAGTCATTAACGAGTCACATCACTTTGAGGGGGCGGTAGTCCGCGCTTCCTCAAATGAGATTATCATATTTACCCAATATGGAATACATAAAGGCTTTCTATAAATGAAAAATACAGAAGCATAAAGAAAACATAAAAATAATATATATCATATATAAATAATGTTCCATCATAATTGCCACCATGAGAGGCAGTTGGAGATATTTGAACAATCATCGTTTCGTGAGGCGTTAGTTTGTCATCCACAGAAACATTATGTTCTTCATCAATTAGATTGAGGTGTGTGTAAGTGTATTTCTAATACTTATCATAACAAAATCCTAGTATATTGAGGATAATGGTGTTCTCACAAAATAAATGAATAAAAATATTTTATGGGTTGGATAAGTAAAATAAAAGAAAACAATTTAAGGGAAACTGTTACCTTTAATTTGGGTAACTCCCTTTGGTTTGAACCAAAGGATTTCATGAAGTGCCTTCTGCCTAAGGTAAGGCTTATAAGGGGAGTATAGGGATGTAGGTATATTAATTGGGTAGATTTTGGATGAGCCAAATGTCTTTATAGGTGTTATAAATTGGATAGAAATGGTCTCCTTTTATAAGGGAGAGGAGGGGCTCTTTAGGAATGTGTGAAAATATTATTTTATTATATAATGATATTCTGCTTAAAAAGGTCCAAAAATCATTAAAGATGAAGATAAGAAGACTCATGATCGAAATAAAATCATCCAATCGAAATTGGACATGTTTTGGATAAAATTTTAATCATTATAATATTATTTATTTAAATCATTTATTAATGAGGTAAATACCACATCATTATTCTATCATAAATAATTTAATTTATTTGACGTCTAAAAATTATAAAAAAATACCAAATATAGAAAGTATTTTTACTGTTCCAATGAATATTTTTAGTCGAAAATATGACTTATATAATACCATATAAAAATTAATTACTAAAAGAGTTTTGTTAATGTCAATTTTGTCTTTACATTATATTAATTAATCTAATTTGTCATTATCACTCTCAAGTGGATCAATTGGGTCCCAAAATCGTCCAAAAGATGCCCATGGTCGTTAATGACTCAACCAATAAGGATTGAACAAGTGTTAAGGTAATTTTAAATTATTATAATATATTTTGAACCTTGAATTACCCTATTTACCTTTACCCGCGGTAAATAAAAGTCAAAATTTACTATTTACCAAAAAATATTTTCATCTTAATTAACCACATTTTACATCTTGATAACTACCATGTATGTCAGATTTTTGAAATACAATTCAGAGAAGTGGTAAAATTTCATTTAAATGAAACAGTCAGTTTTCTAACAACCACTAAGTGGTTTCACTATTCATCAAAAATTGATGTTTTTCAGAAAAATACCAAAAATTCATCCAAAGCAATATTTGATATTCCAAATTAAAAAATGATGTATATTTTTCCAAATTCAAAACATAGAAGTGTAATTAATTAATTTTAAAATTAATTCTTGTTATCAAAACAAATAGAGAGTTTTTAAGAAACTATAACTATCAAAAGATTGATACATTTTTATGTAAAATTTTAATGTGAAATTACTTCCAATGACCAAAAATGTATTAAATGGTAAAAATATATTTTAATTTAACTTTAAAACCAATTAAAAATATAATCTAACCATATAAATAAATTATATTAAAATTCCCTTTTGAATTAAAACATAATACTTTTCATTATTCATTAAAAATTGAACTTTATCGGCCAAATTCCAAAAATTTACACAAATTAAATTTCAATGTCCCCATTCTAAAAAAGGATTTTATTTGATCATATAGAATGTATTAAAGTGACCAAAACTGGAGTAAAAAAAGGTTTCGACATTAAAAGGCGATAAATCGGCCTTTTAATGTAAATTAAGTTTAAAATTAGATTTATTCACATTTTAAGCCTCTACCTTTTATTTAATAAATACAAATACATTTAACAAACATGTACAATCATATTGAAGTTAGTTTCGTTCATTCTCGTCAATACAATGGGTATGATTTAACTACCGTTTAAAATAATAATATATTATTAGTGTGCAATGTATGATTTCAAAGAAACTCATTGTTTCGTATCAGGTACGCTATCGAACATAGAAAACTTTTTAAAATAAAATTAATATCTAATTCAAAAATTAATAATTATGAAAAAGTCAAATTCTTTATTTACCTAGGATGTTACAACTAATATATCTAGTATATCAATCATAATCTTAGTCTTCTTCTCCCAAAACCTTCCTAGAAAAGCAATTCAAGAATTGGAAGATGGATTCATCACATTTTCTATAAATGAAATCATAATAAAGACTATGGTAGAAATGGAACCTAAGCCTGGTGTGATAAGTAATCTTATTATTATGGAACACACAATTTCAACACCATTAAATTTTTGGCATTATAAATTTGACAATATGCCACATATAATTTATATTCTAAAAAAATAAATAAAATATGAATCAGATAGGTTTCCATTTGGAGACCCATCCAAGCTACCTGCTTTGGCCTGAACAGGTTTTCTGAACAAAGAAATCATGAAATAGTAATGACAATAAGGATAAAAAAATTTGTTTGGAATGTCTCAAATCTTTTTAATAGTCTTAGAGGACACATACAAATATTTTCTACACCAACTAACCATTTCCCATTTGAAAACATAAATTTCCTTTGAAATTATTTATAATCATATCTTTATAAAACATATTGTGACTCTATGAGCCCGTCGATGGAATTCTAAAAATTAATTCCATGTATCTCTTGAATAGGTCAATAATATTCCAATTCATGATTTAGTTCAAGGTGAAACATGTATGATGCCCCATGATTACCTCAGGAATGAAGTAAATATAGTATAGAATTACCTCCATGTTTGTGCCTAGTATCACAAATTGGGGTCCGAGTCTCTCTTGTGGAATAGAACAACAAATTCATACAACATTAACATCTAAGGGTTCTTTAATATGGAACTGGTTTCACTCTTCTATAGGAACAAATATATATCATAAAGAAATCCCATCATAGGAATACATAATGTCACCCAAGGCTTATTTAACAACATTTATAATAACCAACAAATGTCATGAGAGTCCCTCTAAGGAGTTTTTACGTTGGAAATCAATTGGTTTACCCTCATCACTATGGAATGCACATGTTACCAAGAATCACATATATAAAATTTTTTATAAGTTTCGTCTCATTTATTTTCATATTTATAAAAATACGCACTTTTCTTGTTGAAAAAATTGTTCAATATTATTTAAGTCACATAGACCATGTTATTAACATTTTTATAATATATTTAACCCAACAAACCATAATTGTCTTTGGTAATATTCTAGTAACTATGTTCAAATCCCTTAACCTATAAAATCATAGGTCAAATGTGAGTCCCTAACATTTTATCAAATTTATTAGAATGTATTCCGTAAAATTTAAATTTATGTCACTCGGAAAATACATTTGATTCATTGGGAACAAGGATTTAAGAACATGTCCCAAAATCATTTAACTAGATCACTTTATTTATGGAATTGTGTATATGGGCCTATGAAATTGTTCTATTACCCGGAATAACTTTACATAGTACCATAAGGCACATGCTTCATAAAACAAACCCCATTGGATGTTTAAATCTATTAGAATAACGAAAAAAGGGAATCTAAGTAAAAATCCCACCCAATGGTGTAGAATAAACCATGTTAATCAACATCCAAGGTGATTCACCATCAAATGGGACCATGAGACATTAGAAAAGTAATACAGAAAGAATATAATTCACATTTTTGGAGGTTTTCATTATGTTTCATTCCCTTTTGCACATTTTGATATTGGGGGGGGTGGAGGGTTTGGTGGGGGGGGGGGGTTCACTATGATACAAATTATGAAACATAACTAAGTGATGTTAAAAAGGGAATGACCAAAAAATTTATACTCATTGATCTTCCCTTGTAATATAATTTATTTTTTGATTCATACTTGGATGGATGAAATTGAGAAAACTATCAAATTCCCAAAAAATGGTGAAAATGAACTTCCACTAAAATAGTAAAATTCATGGAGTATGAGCCTTGAAATATATTTTATTTCTTTATAGATTATTCAAATAGAATTCCAAAGTATCTAACAGTGGATGAATTTGAAAACATATGGAGACTCCACCTGGTTTCCATGATTATTGAGGAGGAGGGTTTCAAAGAGAGGTGTGGAATCTTACCAACTGTTGGAGAAACAAAGGAAGACTATTCATTGATTAAATTAATTTAAGATTTAAAAACATTAAAATCACTTATTTTGAATAACCCATTGTTCAACTATAGAGTTTGGATAAACCGTGCACCAACTATGAGACATTGATTATTACTTAGGGAACACCACATAGTTTGTCAAACCGATTGAATAACTATGTAAAAAATTAAATGACTCACTGCCTTAGTTTTTATATGACTCTCATGACCATGAAATATGGGTATCATGGTTGTAGGGACAATATGTTGGCCATCATGTTTTCTAAATTTTAGGTTTTCGGGCTCCTAACATTTCTCAGACACAACAAAGATGTATGTGACATTGTCAAGAATTATATTTTGGGTTTATTAAGAATAAAATCAAAAAATTAAATTTACATAACTTTATGAAATTTCATGATGTTATAAACTATCACCTATAATAAAACTGATCTCTATGTGTCCCTTCTGAGTGTAGTAGAACATCATTTGAGAAGAGTTCCAACAACTGAGCATGTACATCGACATCCTTCTTCCAAGTCTTGTCTTGTATGCATTGATGATACCAATGAACCAAAACAAATGGAAATAACCAGACTTAGTGAACCTTCATTATACATCCAACTATATGTATCAAATTCTCCCCAAAGGACACACCCACATCCAGCACGATAACGTTATGGTCAAAGGAATGACATGGGTCAGCATGATACTATTAAAGATGTGATATGCATATTTCATTGTTCATTTCATGGTAACTATGAGGGAAATGAAACCAATAGGCTACCATCCCAACTCTATCCACTATATTGAAATTCAAAACATATAACTATGGTATCATTCATTGTATTCTTACACATCAGTGACACAACCAAGCTAATTTATGTAGAAAGAATTGATGTCCAACCTCGATCTCTAGAGGTTTACAATGATTATTAGTATATGTCCTCTGCTTATAAAGAGTTGTGTAACCATATGTATGAATCAATAAAACTATCTATGATTTATACTAAACGAATTGAAGACCTAGTAGATCTACCTCAACTGCCTCTAGCCATCAAATAGGTTAATGACATAGTCTACTAAAGAGGGCCTAATACGAAGCCATTTGAATCATTTTATAGAATCTTTTATTGAAGGAAAACATGACTGAAGGAATATTCTTCTCCATGATCCTCCAAAATCAAATCATTCATCCAGTCAAGTATCCTTTAAAATTATAATCTTCCACCTGGAATATCAATCAGTTAGAGGGTGATAAGAATTACTCAAGAGAATATGTGAACCCAATGCCTTATGCAACCCTTTAAAAATATGAAAAGTGAAGTGGGAATATCTATCCAAAAATATATAACAGGAAACACCATTTAGTTAAACTATCTCCCGGATGTAAATTCTTCCTAAATAATTAATAGATAATGTCTCTAAAATCAATATGATGTTCACAACCTTTGTTAGCTTTTCTAGGATCAATCATACTACATCTATCCCTCGTTGGGATTTAGGATATCCGATCATGAAATCCATTTTAATTTCATCCCATTTAATCTAAAAAATGGATAGTTCCTATAGAATTACATTAGGTCGCTGACGCATTGCCTTCAACAGCTGACAGGTGGAGCACTGAGTGAACAATCTTGTTATAAGTGTCTTCATACGTGGCCACTTGTAATAACGGCACATGAATTAGTACATCTTTGTAAGAGTAGGATGACCATATCAAAATAAATCATTTGATTACATCATCATCCCATCACATATATCATAAAAAACCTATACTCGACCATAGTAGTGGAAGGCTTAACTAGAATCAACAACCCATCCAGGAGATGGTTTCTCTCATGCTAGGCTCTCCCTCAGGACAAGGACTTTAGAATAAGATAATTATATCTTACAGACTCACTATAGGAACCACGATATCACTACTAGAGTTACTGAAAATGGATTCTCATGTTATTAATAATCCTCTACATAATCTCAGAAAAAAATCCATCAAATTACACCCACTACTTTCCTTCATGATTGTTGAGTCTGTGCATTCTGTCTTAAAGAATATTCCACCGCATTACCCTTTATAGCTATGTATGCAAGTTCAATTTCAAATGAATATGTGTATTCCAACCACCTATGATGTGTAATATTCAATTTGAAAAGAGTGGATATGTATTTGAGATTTTTATTTTATTTGTAACAAATGAACAACTCGCCCAACTAGTAATTACTAAAAAAAAGTAGAGCCCGAATCATGGAAATATGTTCATGTTCATGAATAAGATAGTTATTCTCTTGTTTCCTTAGCTGAAGGCATCCATATTCCATGACATGATCACCCTATATCAGAAACATACCCATTCTGATTCATATAGCATTATAGTAAGCATTATAACTTCCGCCCATCCCTAGATGAATCAAAATCATTACTGAAGTGAGGTTCCCATTAACTCTAAGTAATTTTTATCATACAATTCAATATTGATGAAATTCACACCCTTCTCTTTCATCCATGTATGATTCAGTTCCCATTATTATAATTCCAAAATTAATCGCCAATAATAGATAGACATCCCTAAGTGTATATCTAAGTCAAACACGTTATTGGTATACTCTTAAGAAACAACGATTCTCATTAGCTCTGGGACTATTGATAATCCTTTCTTAGATATTATATGATATAATAAGTCAACATTACATATCCGAAGTGGGATTTACTAAGCTTCAATCATAGATGGTTCTCTCTCAATGTACTCCATATGGTCTCAAAATGATTGGAATCATTGTTCCTAAAGCGTGGGTATAACAAGATTTATTCTATGAAGACTTACATGAATGAATGCAAAAATGGGTGGAAAATTATTTTCATCAAAACCATGAATACTATTATCATGATTGTCAGACATAACAACATAACCAAATATTCATACAGATAGTACCTTCTTTGGAATGCTAAATATGTAATGTCTAATTGCCTCACATAAACCTAACAATATACAGATATAAAATCCAGCCTATAGAAAATAAATTCTACTAAGATATTTTAAAGCAGGTCATCTATATGAGGATGTGGACACCTATTATTCATCGTAACTTTTTTCATTTTTTCATAATCCATGCACAATCATAGATTACCATCTAAATTCATGTAAAAACGAATTGTTGAACCCAATGTGATGTGTTGGGACGATGGAGACCTGTATCCACAAGGTCTTAAAGATTCTTATTATGTTCTTATTAATCTGTAGGTTCCATACAATATAAAGAAATGGACACTAGTGCCACACCTAACACCATATCAATGGTTAACTCAATTTCTATCTCATGAGTAAGCCTGATAAATCATTTGTTATACGCCCCCGAAACATTCTAAAATAGGAGGAAATTATACCATTGAATTCCCATGATCACTCCTAAAGATACTAGCCCACTATGATATCATCATTCTAATACAAGCATGCCTGGGTCCATCTCGACTGGCTAAGAGATTCCATTCACCCTTATAGATATACATGTTTCCCTCAAGGGATGTGAACATCACCCTTTGGGGATATCAATCCACATGATATTGATAGGGAAATCCATTTCCATAATAGGATTGAATAGAAATTATGCAATCTTTAGGATTTAAATGCTCCATAAAAAACAACACCCACATATCTCTTGGGGAACTCTTTACACTAGAGTATACCCTCTACTCATACACTCAATAGCATTAGAGTCTCATAGCACCACAAGAGTACATGATCACTAAGAAAAGTCTTCACATATATGGAGAAAATAACATGGAGTTTCATGAATATGTATCAAATAATGTAGATTCAAATCTACATGCCACTTGAATATGGAATCTAACTGTAGATAGACTACGAAAATAATATGGTCGCATAGGATGAAAAACCTCGATATGGAGTAAATATTTGTCCCAATATACTTCTTGAGTAGCCATATCCATTCCAATATATTGATTTTGGAACTCTATACCTAGAGAGCATTGGCCTCAACCATTCGCTCGTCCAGAATGGCTTGTAGATAACTAGGTGTTGGACGGATTAGGTTTTAGTGACCACTCACCCAAAGGTTGTGGTGGGGCATAACATCTGTCACATGGAAATGAAGGAAAATATTTGGGAAAATTCTAGAGTTTACCCATCATGAAGTGATCCAAGCACTTGATCAATTTCCTCATATAGTGAATCTTTTTAGGGTTCGACCATTGACACTAATGACACAATATAATGATATCATTTCATTCCACCTCGCTAAAACTACCCCTATGTATACCCTCGAAGAGCCACTTCATGCCATTGGATGAACCATTATTAGCCTTCTTGTAAACTAAAATTCAATGCATAAAATTACCTGAATCCCACAAACCATTCATCATGATGAGGTCCTAGTTCACTATCATAGTTATAGTGGCAAGCTGAAAGATGTTATCATGTAGGTTTAAGGAATATTGAATACCATCCTTATAGTCCCTAGTACTATTCATCTCATCACCAGTCAAGGTTAGTGAAAAATGATTTCATTCAGTGAAGACAGATGAGTATTCAATCAATTACATTTAACTATGCCTAATAAGCATAAATTCTTCATATCAGTGTATAATCAGTATAATTGGGATGATGTTTTACAAGACGGTCATCTGGAAGATTGTCCGAATCATACCCCAATGTTGAAAAGACTATGTTAGAACATCCCACAATCACATGGCAGAGCAACACAACATATATCATGCATGGATGGTCCTCCAATATGTGGTAAATTTTGTTGATAGATGATTGAAATCATAATAAGCATAAATTCTTCATATCAGTGTATAATCAGTATAATTGGGATGATGTTTTACAAGAAGGTCATCTGGAAGATTGTCCGAATCATACCCCAATGTTGAAAAGACTATTTTAGAACATCCCACAATCACATGGCAGAGCAACACAACATATATCATGCAGGGATGGTCCTCCAATATGTGGTAAATTTTGTTGATAGATGATTGAAATCATAACCTCCATTAATGAATCAGTACCCAGAGTTAAAAACTCCACTAAGATGGAGGGAGGTTTCTTCTACTAGTATTCTCAGGTGATGTCTACCATAGAAGGGGCATGTAAAGAATCCCTTTTCACTATTTATGTGAAGAAGATAAAACTATATTAGAGCTAGGAATCACCACCACGTCAAAGGTCTACAAGAGGTTCCTAAGGTAGCACTGCCAGAGGTATCCTAGGTGGTTAATGAACCACAACCAATATATTATCCTCATTAGAACATTAGTAGTGTCCAAAATGAGGATCTCATAGATGCATAACTATATATGTTCCAAAGGGATCCCTCAAACGTAATTTATAATGGAAAGGAAAATCTATAAAGAGGGATAGGTTCATGACACCCTATAATAACCTACAACCCCAAGCATGATCAATGATCAAGGTATATGTAATAATAAATAAAAACATAAAGAAATAATGATACATGACATAAAACCCACTACTAATTCCATGTTGAGAGAATGCCTCTAGATTTCGATAAAAAGAAAAAAATTTAATTCAATGAATCATACTAATATGATTCATTTAGGACCATACTTATTAAATTGGTGATTTTATTGATGATCTAGTAAATGGAGTTACAAATTCTAACTTATAAGGGACCATACACCTTATAAATTTAAATCGTTATGTCAACTAACTGCATCATGTCCCTTATACCCAAAACTATAGTAACATTCCACAAGTGTATTGAATTGATGAGTTGTGTTTGAAAGACTCTAATCAAAAAAACTAACAATGCATTGTTGGTGATATTAAACCAATTATAAAAATAATAGAATTTTTAGCACAAATCAAAACATAATAAACATATAACATATAAAAACTATAAGTTATACATGTAATGAAATCTGATTAGTAGATATGGAATGGATGTAAATATAGTAATAATATACCTAGTATGATTTATGATATCAATGAAACCTCATATCATTGGTCCTTAGATAATCAACCCAATCAAGTAGATTTAATATCAATAACAAGACAAATCAATTGAGTCTCCCAATGATGATATCCAAAGAATCTATAACAAAATCATACAAGAACAACATAGACCCTTCCTAGATAAGTTTGGAATCTTGCATATATGGGGTACATACAGTGAGGTATAATTTTATAAAAAAATGAAAAAATATTTCATTCCACTTTATATTGGCCAACACAAAGTTCCACTAAAAATAACATGAGGTTCTGATCCACAATCCCTCAATAGATCTCCACAAACACTAGAGGCTACCGACTAGAAGAAAAATAATTTGGTATGTTTGTGGGGAGTCTATGACCTCATTGATCATAGTGGATAATAGTAATCAAATTATAAGAAATAATATATGAAATAAAAATATATTAATTGTATTGGAAACTGATAGACTAAACTTTCAACGTGTGGATAAAAAATAAATAAGAAGAAACAACTTGTGATGATAATATGTCAATTCAATATAGAAATTAATAAGTTGGGGGTAGGGATTATAGGAATACACAACAAGGTTATAAAAATAAAAAATCATCTTAAACATCAACAAATAGCTTCTCAAGAATAATCTCAATCCTTCACTCACAACATTTTCCTTGAAATTCATCTATAGTATTCGAAGTTGACTGTGTCTGTTTTTATGTGTGCCTAAAATCATAATTTTTACTTGTACACTAAAGGTTCTTAAGTAGGGTATGAGAAATCATCTTTTTAGGCTGACAACTATGGTGTCAATTCCATTACATTTCATTCATTATAAATTTATAATTTTTTCATTTATAATTTCTATTAAATAGACAAATATTTTAAATAAGCATTTTAATGGTTTCTACATGGAAACTCATCCAATATATCTATTTAGGCCAATTCTGGAGTGTCTGAACTGAGAAATTCAGAAATTGTAAAGTGAATATGTTAAATCTTCCACGGGCTATACTATCCCCAAACATGTGAATTTTCATTTGAGGAAATTTCCCTGCTTTCATTAAACTAACTAACCAATACTCATTTGAAGAAATTTATTTCACTAATTTTTTTAATCATTTCATTATAAAATATATCGAGACTCCACGAGACCATTAATTGATATCTGGAATGTCTTACAAAGTATTTTTCAAATGACTTGGTAAAAGTCCATTGCCAAGAGTCCATCCATGGTGACATGGGTGTGACGTCCATAATGTCAGTCTGGATTGAAGAAAAAACATTATGAATTGAACTCTAACATCATAAATTTTACATCACAAAGGGGAGTAGTGCCTCTCATCTAGAGGAAAAAATCGATAAAAAATGTAAATATCAAGGTAGTCATAGTTTATGTATCATGTAACACATTTAAAAAAAATTTATAATAACCAACAAATGTAATGAGAGTCTATCCAAGGGGTTTTTAATTTGGAACACCCTTATTTCACTTTCATATCATTCAAAGTCTCACTTAACCATGTACTACATACATAACATGTGTTACAAGGTCAATGTAATTTAATTAATTATTTACATAAAAAATTATTAGTTATGGAAAACCATTTATTAATGTTTCATCAGTCACATGGACCAGTGCATAAGCACTGGTCTAGTACATTCGACCCAACCAACCATTAGTGTCTTGGTGAAAGGTATAATCACTTGGATAAAATACCATAATAATTTATAAAATATCGTAATTTAGGGTTCCTTATATTCTATTAATTTTATTAGATCATTTTAGGCCTAATTTAAAAAGCATTTAATAGGGAAATTTCTATTTGATTCCTATGAAACAAGGGTTTAAGAACATCCCCTAAAATAATATAACTATATCAATAAATTTATCGAACAGTTTATAAAAGAATATAACATGGTAAATCACCCTAGACAATATTATAATGAAATATAATTATGATATTTCATGAAAACATACCTCAATGGTTTCCAAAGCTATTTAGTATAATGGAAAAATGGCAATCTATGGTAATTTCTCACCCAAAGGGGTAGAATAGGGCAATGATGTCCGCCTCGATGGTGGATTGTCATCGAAGGGGACCATATCACAGAAGTGAAATAACATGGAAATATTAAATTCAAATTTTGGTGGAATTTAAAAAATATCCCACTAATTAGAATAACAAAATAATTTTTGAAACACAAAAAAAGTGAAAAAATGAATGAACGCCTACCTTATCCTCATAAATTTTCACTCATCAGTATCAACATTTGATACAGTCTAGGATTGTTGAAATTGAATGAAATGTGACTTGACATGAAAATGGGGAAAATGATCATGCACTGAAATAGTGAAAATGATAGAGGAATAACATTTAAATTTATTGGAGTTGATTATAAACCATAGAACATTCATTCAAAATGATTTGAAAGAGGATTAATTAAGTGAAATATAGAGGTTCACAAAATATTCCTACATTCTTTATGATGAGGGCTTCGAAGAGGTATGATGTATCTCATGAACTGGAGGAAAAAGGGATAGGGATGATTTTATTTAATTCAATTAATAGGGGATTACCCATTAAAAATCATTTTTTATTTGCCCATGATTGGCCACATGGTTTGGGAAAATTGTGTGCCAATTGTGTGCCATTCAGTACTACATAAGGAAAACTACAAAATTTGTCACATAGTTTGACTAATAATGTGAAAATGATGTATAATTACACTAAAATGGTTTTTATTTAGCATGAAAGGGCTTGTGACCATGGTCTCATGGTTCTGTACAAACTGTGTAGCTCAACCTGCTTTGCCTATTTTAGGTTCTAAGGCTCTGAATGAGCCCCTAACACACCCAAGAACGTTTTTTTATTGTTTGAAATTATATTTATGGGCTTTTATGGAATAATAACTCAACAATAATAATCCAAAACATTATGAAGATATGATACATTACACACACCACAAACAATATTATTTTATCTCTATGTCATAATAAAGGATATTACTTGTTAGTTCATCAAAAGTATACTTATTAAAATTCAGACTCTCATTGATGGACTCCTTTATTATCTTCCATCAATTTTGATGAGTTATCAGTACAATTTCCACTTGATTTTTGTTTTTGAAGACTTCCCCAAGAGAACTCATGCCATTGGTAATAAAGTTGAACCGATGGACCAAATAGTTTACATATTATTTATCTCCCATCCTGATGTCATGGTATTCTAATTACAGTATTCCTATATGGGTTTTATTTTTCTTTTTCCAATACATAATTGGTATATTTATGTATCAAACATATATCATGGTATTTCTAAAATGATGAAACATGTTTATTGGAACTTCTATTTATAATACAATATAAAATATTTTTATCTTCTAATTCAAAAATTATTTTACCATATAATTTATTAATTAAGTTTCTCAATCATCATTGGCTAAATAATATTGGTTTCCTTGATTTTTCCGGTGATCTACAATTAGTGGATTCTTATGGGATTCTATTTAATCTTTCTACTATCTATATTATCTCACATATCATAGAATGTTTTTTGGGATCTATACAACATTGTAATTGACACCAGGCATCATAAAATAAAAAATAATCTTTTATCCATTAATTTTTTGTGTTTGGGATGTTATGTTATCAAATAGTTAAAAATAGGAAACAAAAATTAGTTTAAAAGATAAATTATCATTTAATTTAGGCCTCATGACTTGATAAGAATTGTTGGATTATTGTTGATGGAATATATTACTGGATGGGGGTGAATAATCTCTTTTAAAATTTTCTAAAAAATAATCTGAATTTATAAAATATTAATCAATATTGAGTAATATATTATTGAGTTTAGTTGGAGTGGAAATAAAAATGAAAACAACATTTATATTTTTTTAAATCACTAATATCATATTACACTTCCCAATATCCTCTACTACTGAAGTATATTGGTACCCACTAAAAACAATTTTAAATGCATGATAACCATTTCAGAGACACTTCAATTAAAAAACTAGGAGGAACAACCTATTATCTATTCATGAGAGGAACATGGTCTATTATAAATGAGTTTTGATAGGGATTCGCCACACCGACTTCTATTTAGTATATTGTGTAACCAGATTAAGGGATGAAATTATTTTGATGGGAAATTCATAAACAAATAAATAAGAGATTATAATCCATATGAATGAAGATTAAATGAATTAAAAAAATACATTGAAAACAATAGGATTTTAGAATTTATAACAAGTTTATGATTGACTATCATTGATCACATGGAAGGGAAAAATGTTGATGATGATTCCATTTAGTGATCAAAATAATAATGAAAAAGTCAACGATGTTCATGAAATATTTTTTTTAGAGTAACTGTAACTTCAACGATTTATTAACAGTAACAAATTTTAATTTATTTTAAATGTAATAATTATTTATTTCATGAAGATATCATTATGATTATTAAAAATATGATCATAAAGTATTGGTTTCACGTGGAATGTTGGTTGAAATGTTTTTAGTGCATTAAAATAGAATATTTTGATTATTAACTTCTTATGAAATCATCTAGTGTAGGGTTCATGTCAAATTTTTATCGAATGTTTTTAAATAATTTTATAATTATAAAGTAAATAAAATATAAATACAACCACATAGATTATACATTCTAGAAAAATATAGAGAAATGGAGAATGTCATGAACTAAAACTATTTAACTAAATGTTAATAAAATAATGTTAAAATTTCTTTTACACACTCTAAAAATATATTCCAACATTAAAAGAGGAATCATTTTCCATAACATCAATTAAAATAAGAAATACACTTTTTAATATATAACATTTTAACTAATTATGAATGATGACCTACTGCTGAAAATAGAGATTGATCAATCATGACTTACTGTTGAAAATGTACAATGGTGTAATAGACGATAAATATATACCATTATCATTTCATGAAAAAATATAATTATACAATCAAATCAAAATTCATTCTACACTATTGAGAGACCAAAGGCATCATGAGACTTAATAAAATTTTTACAGCAGTTAGATTACAATGGTTACTCGTGACTCACAATTTTATAAATCCAATAGTGGCTCAAGACCTACCATTAGAAAATTCCAATATTGGCATACTATAAATATTTTCCAAATAAAAATATGATAAATAGACACACACTCGATGTAAAATTAAATAATAAATTTTCTTCAAAAATATATAAATCAACATATAATATTATATTATGATTAAATTAAAACTAAAAGAAATATTATTTAGAAAACAATTGAATAATGAAAAAAATATACCCAAACAAGAATAATATAACAAAATTAACTCAGAAAAAATTAGAACACTAGAAATATGGGAAAAAATGAATCATATTTAGAAAAAATTAATAAGAAGAAGGAAAAACTATTTGAGTTTTAATATAATTTTTCCCATGATTTTTATTAAAAATAAATAAAAACTAGTGGGAATGGATAAACCATAATTGTTTTATAACTGTGAGTATCCTGGACAATCATTCATGTTTGGTTTTAGGTTATTGGCCCACCATTAGGTTCCAATGGTGTCTCAAATCACCCAAAATTTTATTTTCCAATGGCGACAGGACTCACCGACCATTGGGTTCTTCTAATGGTGAATCCATGTGAAACTAAAAAAGATGACGTCAAACCAAAATAATAAATTAGGTGACACTGAATAATAATAGTGGATATTATTGAAATTAGAAATAAGAAACACCGGGATTAGAAGAAACTAAAATCAGGAAAAAATGAATGCATAATGATTCTTTAGAGAGTCGCATTGAAAATATCGTGATTATCGCGAGCATATAAGATATTAAGAAAATAGTCAGTAAATTCAACTAATTGATGCCTAAAGAAGACAAAGTGAGATAGGTGTACTAAAAAATTTCAAAATTATCATGAGTGTTAAAAAATTGTTTTTTGGATAAGAGGAAAATTAAGAAAATTGTTTTTATAAGATATAACTAATGAAGTTTTTTATGAGATTTATGTGCAGATAAATTGAAAAAAAATACCCCACATTGAATTGAAAAAGGGGTGAAGAAATAGTATATAGTCAAAGGAATTATGATCCGAGGTTCGAATTAAAACTCAATTTGAAAGAAAAATGGGTGACCTAACCAGAAAAATGATCTCTATGGGAATGTTTCATGGGCCTTATAGATTTTCCCGCATATTACAGGTATGAACTATGAACATTGAAGGGAAACCTTCTTATAGGGATTCCGTTAGTTGGCCTTCCCATGTGGTTGCCCCAGTGGGTTCTCTATGTGGTTGAGGTCTGGAATTGTTCCTTCAATGGATGGAAAAAATAATTTATTAAAAAATATATATTTAAAAAATATCATAAAGTATTATTAGACCTGTAAGTTTAATATTTAATGTTTTCCAAACAAGTAATTAATACGAATTAATAACAAAAAAATATAAATATATTATATTTTAGAATTTAATTAAATTTTAATAATTATAAATTTAACCAAACAAAATTAAAGAGATAAAATATTCAAAACACATTCACATTAAATCATTGTCCTCATATAAGACATACATAGTATTTCTCTTCCTACCCAAAAAAAACCAAGATCCAATTTATTAGAAAATATCCTATATTATTATTCCAAAATTCCAATATCAAACATGAATGGAAGAATAAATTAGAACAGAAATTTATAATAGATTTATAATTAACAATGTACAAAAGTATTAAATAATAAGTACTAAAAAAATAAAATGGATTCTTTGATAATATGTGTGGTATGTTCTAAGATATTTACCTTTTAAAAAAAAATATTGAGGATTATTAATCTATATGTTCATAAATTTTAGGATGGAGGTAGAAATATTTTCATAGGAATTTTTTATAACAATCTTAAATAGTCTGATATAGAAAAACATTTTTTATTTTTTGGTACATCGGTAGAGGATTATTCATCTGCCAATATACTAAAAAATTTGTATTATATAATGATGTACATAATAATAACAACTATAGTTATTCTAAATATGATGAATTTAATATAGAATTAATATTCCAATAAATGAATTTTCAAAAAATGGTTTTAGTTCTGTAGAATTATAGTCATTAGATGTTCATTATGCACATGAATAAAAAAAATCATGATAGAACATTTTTATATTATGTATTATTTTAATTTAAAAAATAATGAATTTATGTAAATCACCCACACAACACCTACATCTACACTCTTACATTACCATGATCATAATATTTCTCATTCTTGATAAGGATGATTTTCTTGTGATTGGTGTTGAAAGCCCTTATAGCCATGATCTTCACCCAAAATATAGGCATATGTTGTCATCAGTGGTCTATATACATGATCGAGGGACAATATACAGCTACATAATTCTATAGGAAGGACTACGACAATGTTTAAGGGCTAATATATTGATATATGTTTTCGGTGGAGGACATTGAGAAAATTTTCTCCACAAAAAATGGTCATAGGTTACTGTGGATGGATTATCTCCCTGATAAATCCTATTCTTAGCAATAGTCTAGGGAAAATTAATATGATAGTTAATAAAAAAATTACATTAAAATATATTAAACTTTTTTATTATATATATACATATAATATATATGTTAGCATAGTTGGGAGGTGAATTAGATTTTAAAATGGGGTTTAAGGGTTCAAAAACTAAATGATTTTCCAATATCCAAGGTCAACTAATTATGTATATAGTTGTGTTTAGGGAACTTATTTATCCATAAGTATTTGGAAACCAGCTATAGCCATTATTTCTCTTCTGTCCTTGGTGTGGGAGGCTATTGAAAGACAAAAATCCTTTATCCATCCATTGAAAATTGTCATAACCTACTACCATATTCATAAGTTATATATTAGGGTTTTATAAGTTTGGATATAAATACTATTACAAATAGTATAATCTAATAAAATTTTATACCAATTCGTCAATCAAATTAAACATGATTCACTTATTAGTTGAGATGGTTTTTATATTTGGGTGTCACGAAAACCCTGTTAAAAATTGATAGTATATATCGAATATAATAAATAAATAAATATCTATTATAGTTGTTGGTATACAGAATTTATTTATTTCATAATTCCTTTCAGGATATAAATATATACCCTCCATAGTTTTATAATGGCTCAATAATCATACATTCTATAGCTACAAATCATAGAAGATAAAATTAGTATACAATTTATCATTTCTCAAGATATTTTGAATAATAATCAAATGATCATTCTACTAATCCATTCCATTTCTATATATTATAATATCATATAAATTAACAATAAAATATTTATTAATATGCATAATAAACACTCTATTAATCATATCAATGAATATTTTTCGAAAATTTATTTGTTTGAAGGGTATTACCATTAATTCATAGTGTCCATATCATATATGAAACATTAAATTTAGGACACACTCATTTTTGACCCTTAATTGATGATATCCATATCAAAGGAAAATATTTTATGTGTTTTACCCCATAATTATTGATAAAAAATTCATTAACATATGGTATATAACACATGTTCATGATCATGATATTTTTATGTTCTTGATAATAAATCTATATATATATTGACCTATATTTTTTTCCTAATAATGATCATCAAGGAATCACTTGGATTATAAAATGGTTGTAAAAACCCAAAATCTATATTATATTACAGTTACTTATTACATTCATACAATCCAATATGGTCCATTCTATAAAGAATATTTGATTTATTCATAAGACTAAGTATCATCTCTATGGAAAATCAACCTCATGAAATATAAGAATACTAGAATACTCTATAGGAAAACCAAAACATTATGAATTAAAAAATATAATATCCTAAATATTAACTATCTCCCCAAACATTTGATATAAATATTTCTCATTATTAGGTAAAAATAGCCATAAAATTAAATAAACCTCTGAATGGAGGCCACAATTTAAAATTCAATGATAAACAATAACATGTTGAGTAATGGAACCAGGATTTCAGTGTCATTAATTTATATAGGGAGTTTTATAGAGACCTAATATATACATTAAAAAAATAATACCTTGATATCATGATATAAATAATACCTTTATCTAGAATCCCACAACTTAACGACCTAAATTTTTAGTTTCCTTGATATTAGGTACAATAAAATTATTTTATAAAAGAAGAAGAACATTTTCGATAGTTGAGATCCTCTAGAACATTTTCAACATAACTCACATGATATAGTCCTATTAAAAACCAATGGGTCGGATGGGATGAGAATTGATGATTAGAAAAGAAAAATCTTATAACAACCTGATGAAGAACATGCAGGAGACATAAATATAATAATAACATATCATAATACCAAATATGATAATCATACATTGTTTAGATAAACATATTGTAACGACCCAAAGTTTCATTAATGGAAATACCTCTTTATCTAATTATATGTCTCGTTATGTAAAATGTTTATATAAAATGTCAACTTATTTGGTTTTATGTTAAGAATTGTGATAGTATCTTTTATAATCGTTGAATAGTGATCACATGATTAGTATAAATATAAGGCTTTAACAAACCCAATTTACTCAGAAAAAGGAAGCGATGGCTTTATCCAGTAGAATTTATCCATAAGAAGCCCATTTTTCAGAGCTCAGAAAAGAGGTGGTGTCCTTGGGCTTCGCTCTTGACCAAGCCCAAGCTGAGCTTCATCATGTCAAGCTCGAACTGGACCGACCACGAGAAAAGTGGAAGTTAATAGAGATTACCCCATGAGTGATGTTATCTGAGCCACCCAAAGAGTCTGTCACCTTCACACACCTTACCCTTAGGTCTTATGTGGCTGTTTTAAGGGGTTATGTAACAAATCTCTAGTTTTATGTTCATGTACATTATCATTTGTATATAATAATGAATATACTATCTTGTTATTATTGATACATTGTAAATAGTTTTTAAAGTGAAAATAGTGTTTTTAGTTATTATTTAATTAAGATTTCTATTTTATTAAATTAAGGGATTTTATAATTAAAAAATATATTAATAAAATATTATAATTATTATTATTAAATTAATTTTATTATATATAAATTATCATATAATTTTATGAATGCAATTGTAATTATTATTAAGGTTTGAAAGCCATTTTTGTCAAAACCCATGAATTTTCGATAAATGTTGGTTTTTATTTTCAACGTGAAAATTAAAATATTCAGAAAATTATTTACATAAAATAATTGTTATTTCAGGAATCAAGATGTCGAAATTATCCAACGGTGAATTTTTCATAATTTTCTGAGACAATAAATTTTTTGGGTAAAAATTAAATACTATTTAAATATATAATGTGTTTTATGACATCATAATGACCCAATAGTGATTTAATAAAATACTATAAGATTTATGTTCGGCCAATATATGTTTTAATATTAAAATAATGTGATTTTGGGTTTGTTTGACTTACTTTTCAAAGCATTAATGGACCCTTCCGGTCTTATTAAACACCTTGTCTTTTGAAATTTTTTTCCATGGGAGTGTGACTCACCTCCACATAAAAAACCCTATTATTTTAAGAATATCTGACTTTGGCCTTATAAAATATTTTTTTCCTCTTCCATTTTCCAAAAACCCTGTGCAAAAACCATGGGATGGTTTGTGTTTTGGATTAATTTAATGTAAGGGGTACCAAACCAAAATAATAAATAATTACCTCACCTTTCCTATATAAACCCACCCAAGATCTCACTTACTTCTCACTCAAAGCTTTTGGAGTTCGTCCAACCTCTCACCTAATCTCTCTAAAATCCTCTCAAGGTTCCCCAATCTCCCAAGAAGCCTCTCTCAAGCCTTTGGAAGCACACTTCCAAGTAAGGGTTTTTTCTTCCTTTCACTTTTTTTCCAATTTTCATAGTATTGTTATGCCCTTTTAATTTACATTATAAATGATGTGGTATGGTTTCACACCTCCTCCATAATTCCCCCTTATTGTTTTAATTATGGGAGACCCCTTTTCCTCTCATTAAATGCCTCCCATTTAAACCCTTTACTATGTTGAAATTCTGAAAGGAACTTCTCTGTCCTCATTTACGTTCAAGCAATAATTTTGTATCATGAATCTAAATTCCATTAAAATTGTTGGGACATGTATCTATATGACCCCCACTTTATTTCGATTTCATTTAGATATGATGAGACACACTTTTCTTGCTCATCAATCATTTTTATGAATTCTTATATCATGCCGTTATGCTACCGAAATTCACCGATTTTCTAAGCCAGTGCCATTATGTAGTGAATACCATGCCCATTTCTCCATCAAGGGTATTCAACTTCATGCACATTTACTTATTGATTATAATGTTTCATTCCACATTCCTTTGTCATGGAATAAATGATTATGTTTTATGAATCCATGTTTTATGATCCATGTGGCACACTTATGCCTGAAATGAAATGTTTAAGAAGGGTTCACCCTTATAGAGCTCCAATGCATTGGGTAAATTATTGTATCATGATACATCATGTGAAATGAGTTTTTAATCATGCCAATTCAAGTGAAACGAGGGTTTACTCATGCTTCATGTGCAATGAGGATTTATTCATGCTCCATGTGCAATGAGCCTCGGCTCATACTAATTCCATGTTAAGTGTTGTTGCCACATTTCCATGTTATGATTATAATGCTTTATCATGCCTTTATGTCCATATTTCTATTTTGCTCTATTGATATTCCTATTGGCTAACATGTATTGTATTTTTCGTTTATTCCATGTCTTTTTCCCTTACTAGGATTTATAGCTTAGCCTTTTCTTATGCATGTCCTCAGATTATCCCATGAAATGCTAAGTACAATGGAATGTAGTGGTCATGTAAAGGAAGATTTCAATAAATATGTTGTATTTCATGTTTTAAGTTGTTATATAATGTTCCTAATCCCCAAAGACACTATACCACTCGATCATACATGTTGTATCATGTGAATAGTTAATGTAATAAACCATGTTTAAGTTTTTAATAAAAGTAGGGTTCTCATAGTTGGTATCAAACGATAGGTTTAGTTATTTTTGGGATTATGATTAGAAAATCAATGTAAAGCCTTAGAGAAAATATTAAGCATAATAGAAACATCCCTACGTTTTTTTAAGTACTGAGTAAGTGGTTTATCAAACAAATACATCCCTGTTTGCATACGAGTAGGTAGAGGAGGCTCTGGCACAGATGTATCCTAGGGGTAAAACCCGAAAATAAGGCTTTGAGATAGACACAAACGGGAAATGGTGCACGAAAATGGGCCTTGATGCACTCTTGGTTATGACACTCCCGGGGAATATGTTTTGATAAATTCCCAAGCTTAGTATGAACCATTATTAAGGGAATTAAAAACTTTTCCGCTAAGATTATATGTTAGAAAGTAGATCATGGAAATCCTAGGTTGAAGCCTATAGACTCATGATATAAATAAATAAACGTTTATTTTTAAGTCATAAACTTTTGTCTTTGGATTACCCTTTATGTGTTACCCCCTAACATTCCTTTTATTCCAGCCAATGGTCGGTAATAGGAGGACTCGGGCTAACAACTGGTGTGATGATCGGTGTTATTAATGTACTAATGAGATGCCCAATCCAATGGGAGTGGGAATCTCGAACATTGTCACGCTTCTCTATCAGCTAACTTAAGCATTGAATAGAAACACGGGTCAATAGGAACGTCCAAACCCCCCTAATAAGGAACAAGTCACTATCAAGAGCTTTATGAGACAAAGGCATCCTACTTTTTGTGGATCCTCTGATCCCACGATCGATGAACAGTGGATCAACTCCATTGAAATGATCTTCTCCATCCTTTAATTTTCTGAACAAGAGAACGTTCTCCCGGAGGCTTATCAAATGGAGGGTGAAGCTGATCAATGGTGGATGTTGATCAAACATACGAAGCCTGAGGATGAGATCGAGGCCTTGGAATGGAATTATTTCTGGAAGATGTTTTTCGATAAATATTTTATGTGCACCCTCCAGCTTAAGATGGAAAGGGACTTCTCTTACCTCAAGAAAAAAAGACAAAGAATATGTTGTAGCGTAGGAGGAAAACATCACAAGTCTTGCACGATACACTTCGGGCTTTGTCGTTACCTCCGAATTCAAGGTTGACCTCTTCTTTGGTGGGCTATAGCCTAGCCTACGGAAAGCATTAGTGATACATGACTTCGACATCTATGAATAAATTGTCTGATGTTCCCTCAAGGTCGAAATAGAGATCGAGGAATCACAGGGGAATCATGGGGACAAAAAGTGTAAGGTGGACTTCAATGATGGCGGTTCGATGGATAAATCCCACGGTGCTACGAATATCCAGCAAACCACTTTCCCAAAGTGCAGAAAGAAGCACCCTGGAAATTGCCTCAAGGTGATGAGGAAATGCTTTAGGTGTGGAAGAGAAGGGGACCTAGCTGTTAGCTATCTGCAAGAAAGACCCATGGCTATGACAGAGGAGAGGAATGATCCATTCAAACCTCAATGCATTGTTCATTGCTACAAGTGCAAAGAACCGTGGCAACTTGCAAATCAATGCCCTAATCAAAGGGTTTTAGGAGGCAACCAACAACCTCCAAGGAAGTATGGAAGAGCTTTTTCCATCACTTCTATCAAAGTGAACCCCGACAACAATGTTGTGATAGGTACACTATTTATTCATTCATGAATAGTGAATGTACTTTTTGATTCAGGTTCTACACATTCTTTTATATCTCTAAAGGTTAGTAGAATAATCCCAACACCACCAAAAATCATGCCAGTGAAGATGTCAGTGAGTATGGAAAATGAGGAAATCATTGCATCCCATGAATATAAGTCCTACCATGTTATAATCTATGGATTGAATTTCTCGGAGAACCTCATCATACTCCCTCTGGTGGAATTTAAAACAATTCTTGGCATGTATTGGCTTTCCTTATATAGAGCCAAGATAAATTGTTAGGAGAGGGAAATCACACTCCATATGGAGAATCGACCCCCTGATTCTTTACAAGTGTAAGGAGGAAGATGAATCTCCTTTAGCTCCATCATATCAAGCATGGATATTACTACCCTATGAGCATGCGTATCTGGCTCAGATGATCGAGTCCAAGGAAGAAACCATCCTTGAAGAAATTCCTATTGTGTGGGAATTCGCTGAAATGTTTCCCGAGGCACTGTCTGGTCTTCCTCCAAGAAGAGACATGGAATTCTCAATTGAAATTATACCTGGGGCAATACCAATATCCAAGACTCCATATAGAATGGTTGACATTGAGCATGAAGAGCTGAAGAAACAACTACAGGAGAATCTGGATAAATGGATTATATGCCCATGAGCTTCACCATGGGGCGCACCAGTCCTCTTGGTCAAGAATAAGGATCGATCAATGCAGCTTTGCATCAATTATCGTGAACTTAACAAAATCACGATAAAGAAGATGTATCCTCTACCATGTATCAATGAATTGTTCGATCAGCTGCGTGGGAAAAAATACTTCTCCAAGGTGGACTTGCGGTCGGGATATTATCATGTAAGGTTGAAGAAGGAAGATATCCCCAAGAATGATTTTCGTACAAGATATGGCACTATTAATTCATAGTAATGCCTTTCGGACTCACCAATGCTCTAGAAATATTCATCGAATTGATGAATAGAGTCTTTAGAGATTACCTAGACAAATTTGTGGTAGTCATTATAGATGATGTTCTAATATACTCCAAAACTGAGGAGGATCATGAGGAGCATTTAAGAACTGTACTGGAGACTTTGCACAAGGAGATGCTCTATGAAAAAAACAGCAAGTGTGAGTTCTGGTCGAAGGAAGTCTCATTCTTGGGCCATATCATCATAAGCAATGAGACATCTGCGGATCCCTCCAAAACAGATGCAATTGAGGGATGGTCGAGGCCAACATCAGTAACGAATATCCGTAGATTCTTGCGGTTAGCTTGATTTTATTGACGATTTGTGAGAAATTTCTCACGATTGTCTAACCCTCTTACTAAGATAACTCGAAATGGAGTAAAATTTTCATGGAGTGATGAATGCGATAAAAGCTTCAAGGATTTGAAAAGGAGGCTTATCACTGCACCCATGTTCACTTTACCCAAAAGTGGGGAACCTTTTGTGGTATTTAGTGATGCTTCAAAGAAGGGATTAGGTTGTGTGCTGATAAAGAATGATAAAGTTATATCCCATGCCTTAAGGAAGTTGAGAATCCATGAGCGAAACTTTCCAACACATGATCTGGAGTTGGCAACTATGATCGTTGCCTTGAAAATCTTGCAGAATTATCTATATGGAGAGAAATGTGAGATATATACTGACCACAAGAGTATTAATTATATATTCACACAGAATGGGCTTAATATGTGCCAGAGAATATGGATAGAGCTCATCAAGGATTATAACTGTTCAATACATTACCACTCTGGGAAAGCGATCAAGGTGGAAGATGCCCTATGTAGAAAGGACCCAGCAATCCAATCAATGATGAGAATTGAGAAGGATACAAGCTTCTTAGACTTGATGAATATGGACATGGGAATCATAAAGAAGGGAAAATCATCAATCATTTCACAAATGATTTCTCAACCGTCCCATTTGGAAAGGTTAAAGGATGCTCAAAAGGATGATGTGGGAATTAAGGAAAAAGTGGAAGCTATCAATAAAATGAAATCATTGGAGTTTAATGTTAATGAAGAAGGAATTATGCGATTTGGGAAAATCCTATGTGATCCATCAAGTCCAGAGCTGAAGAAGGAACTTTTGGATGATGCACATAGTTCAAATTTATCTATTCACCTAGGGAGCACAAAGATGTATTGAGATCTCCGAGAAAACTTTCGGTTGGTTAATATGAAGAGGAAGATCACTGAATATACATCAAAGTTCATGGTGTTCCAGCAATTGAAGGTAGAGAGACAGAAGTCTAAGGGGATGATGCAACCATTGCCCATACCAGAATAGAAATGGGAGAACATCACCATGGACATTGTCACTGGACTTCTGAGGACATCCAACGGCATCAATGCAATCTGGGTTGTTTTGGATCGTCTTACAAAGACTTCAAACATCATTTATATTCAGGAGGATTTCTCATTGGATCTACTGGCACAGATATATATCAGGGAAGTGGTAGGGTTGCATGGAGTGCCACTATCTTTTGTGTCTGACCGATATCAAAGATTCACCTCTATGTTTTTGGAGAGTCTTAAAAATTCTATGAATACTAAATTAAACATCAGTACAGCCTATCATCCTCAAACTGATGTCCAATCCAAGCAAACTATCCAAACATTTGAGGACATGTTGAGAGCGTTCTCAATGGACTTTAAAGGAGGATGGTACCAACATCTTTTTCGGGTTGAGTTCTCTTATAATAACAGTTTCCACTTGAGTATCCAAATGGAACCATATAAAGCCCTGTATGGGAAAAGGTGCAGAACACCAGCATGTTAGGATGAAGTCGGTGAACTTAAGCTTATTGGACTAGAAATTGTCGTGGAAATGGTGGAGAAGGTGAAAACCATTCAGCAACATATATTGGAAACCTAGAGTTGACAGAAGCGTTATCCAGATAATCGTCGATGAGACATCGAGTTTAAAGTTGGATACATGGTTTTTCTATGCATATCTCCATGAAATAAGGTCATGAGGTTTGGAAAGAAATGGATTTTAAGTCCAAGGTACATCATCCCCTTCAAGATTCTTCATCGTTTCAGGACTGCGGCCTATCGACAAGCACTTCCACCTACCATGGAAAAAGTACATGATGTCTTTCAGGTATACATCTTACAAAAGTACATACCAGACCCTTCAAATGTACTCTCTTCTAAGGTGGTACAGTTGGAGGATGATCATTCTTATGAGGAGAAACCAGTGAAGATATTAGATCATAGAGAAAAAGTTCTACGAAATAAGACAATTCCCCTCGTCAAGGTGTTGTGGTGAAACCACAAGTATGAAGAAGTGACTTGGGAATCAGAGGAAATGATGAAGCTGAGTTACCCAAATCTGTTTTAGTACTGGAAAAAGAAATTTAAATGGAGAAATTTCTTAAGGGGGAATATTGTAATGACCCAAAGTTTCATTAATGGAAATCCCTCTTGATCTAATTAAATGTCTCGTTATGTAAAATGTTTATATAAAATGTCAACTTCTTTGGTTTTATGTTAAGAATCCTGAACGTTTGTTTTATAGCCTTTGAAAAGTGATCACATGATTAGTATAAATATAATTCTTTAACAAACCCAATTTACTCAGACCAATGATGTGATGGCGTCATCTAGTAGAATTTCTCCATACAAAGCCCATTCTTCGGAGCTCGAAAAAGTGGTGGCGTCCTTGGGCTTCTCTCTTGACCAAACCCAAGCTAAGCTTCATTATGTCAAGCTCAAACAGGACCAACTATGGGAATAGTGGAAGTTGATAGAGATTACCACTGGAGCGATGTTATCTGAGCCACCCCAAGAGTCTGTCACCATCGCACACCTTTGCCTTAGGACTTATGCGGCTTTTTTAAGGGTTTATGTAACAAATCGCTAGTACTATGTTCATGTACATTATTTTTTGTATATAATAATGAATATACTTTCTTGTCATTATTGATACATTTTAAATAGTTTTAAATGTGAAAATAGTGTTTTTAGTTATTATTTAATTAGGAATTATATTTTATTAAATTAAGAGATTTTTTAATTCAATAATATTTTAATAAAATATTATTATTATTAATAAATTAATTTTATTATATATAAATGATCATATAATTTTATGAATGCAATTGTAATTTTTATTAAGGTTTGAAAGCCATTTTTTTCAAAACCCGTGAATTTTCAATAAATATCAGTTTTTATTTTAAAAGTGAAAATTAGCATATTTAGAAAATTATTTAGATAAAATAAATGTTATTTCTGGAATTAGGACTTCGATATTATCCAACAGTGAATTTTCCAAAATTTTCTGAGACAGTCAATTTTTTGGGTATAAATTAAACTCTCTTTAAATATATAATGTGTTTTACGACATCATAATGACCCAATAGTGATGTTATAATATAATATAAGCTTTATTTTCGGTCAATATATGTTTTAAAATTAAAATTATGTGATTTTGGTTTTATTTGACTTACTTTTCAAAGCATTAATGGACCCTTCAAGACTTATTAAACACATTGCCTTTTAAAATTGTTTTCCATAAGAGTGTGACTCACCTCCACATAAGCAACCCTATTATTTTAAGAAGTTCAGACTTTGGCCTTATAAAATATTGTTTTCTGCTTCCCTTTTCCAAAAAACATGGTCTAAAACCATGGTATGGTTTGTGTTTTGGATTAATTTAATGTAAGGGGTCCCAAACCTAAATAATAAAGAATTCCCTCGCCTTTCCTATATAAACCCACAAAATATCACACTTCCTCCTCACTCAAATCCATTGGAATTCATCCAACCTCGTCCCTAATCAATCTAGAATCTTCTCAAGGTGCCCCAGTATCCCAAGAAGCCTCTCTCAAGCCTCTCTCAAGCCTTTGGAAGCACACTTCCAAGTAAGGTGTTTTTTCTTCCTTTCACTTTTTTCCAATCTTCTTAGTATTGTTATGACCTTTTAATTTCAATTATAAATGATGTTTTATGGTTTTAAACCTCACCCATACTTCCCTATTATTGTTTTAATGATGGGATACCCCTTTCTCTCTCAGTAAATGCCTCCCATGTACACCCACTACTATGCCGAAATTCCAAAAGGAACTTCTCTCTCCTCATTTACATTCAATAAATGCTTTTGTATCATGAATCTAAATTCCATTACAATTGTTGGGACATGTATCTATATGACCCCCCCTTTCTATCCATTTCATGTAGATATGATCAGAAACCCCTTTCTCTCTCATCAATTATTTTTATTAATTCTTATATCACGTCGTTATGCTGCCGAAATTGCACCGATTTTCTAAGCCAATGCCATTGTGTAATGAATACCATGCCCATTTCTCCATCAAGGGTATTCACCTTCGTGCACATTTAATTACTGATTATAAATATTCATTCCACATTCCTTTGTCATGGAATAAATTATTATGTTTTTTGAATCCATATTTTATGATCCATGTGGCACACTTATGCATGAAATGAAATGTTTAAGAAGGGTGCTCCCTTATAGTGCTCCAATGCCTTGGGTAAAGTATAGAATCATGATACGTCATGTTCAATGAGTGTTGACTAATTCCAATTCAAGTGAAACGAGGATTTTCTCGTGCTTCATTTTCAATGATTATTTACTCATGCTCCATGTGCAATAGGCCTTGGCTCATGCTAATTCCATACATTTCCATTTTATGATTATCATGCTTTATCATGCCTTTATATCCATCTTTGGCTTGTTCTCTATTGATATGAATATTCTCTAACATGTATTGTATTTCTCATGTATTCATAATATTTTTCCCTTACTGGGCTTTATAGCTCACCCTTTTCTTATGCTTGTCCTCAGGTTATCCCATGCAATGCTATGTACGATGGAATATAGTGGTCATGTAAAGGAAGTTTTCAACAAAGATGTTGTATTTCACGTTTTAATTCGTTATGTAATCATCCTACGCCCCAAATACTCTAGACCTCTCAATCTTCCATGTTGTATCAAGTGAATAGTTTATATAATATGTCATGTTTATGTTTGTACTAAAAGTAGGGTCGTCATACATATATTATAATAATAGAACTAAAGAATCATAAATCATATGACATGTCTAAAAACCACACCTCAATAATTATATATCATGTGTGCATATAATAAATGTGTAAAATAAATTAAATGTAACATTTCATCAGTAAAATATGGAATTTTGTGGTAGTGAAAAGAATTATAATATTATCAATATGAAAAAAAAATTATAGTGACCATAATTAATGGAAGAAAATGTGACAAAAATCTTTATTCCCACACATATGTGAGTAAACAATTTACTTCTACAGTTGAAAATTTTAGAAACTCGTTACACCTATGTGAAAATAATAATTTTTTAACTCTTCACTATCCTAGGAGATATAAGAATAATACAATGAATAGGAAGGTGATATAGGTCCACACCTATCATCATCTACACATATGTACACCACTTAAAATCAATAAAAAACATATCTTAAATAATTAAATGAAAAAGAATCAGATTCTTAAATGTTTAAAATACACTACATATCATTTTATTAATATAACATAGGATATCAAAAATCTCAATTTCAAAAATTATTAATTTTATGAATGTATTTATTAGGTGATCAAAACACAATTTCATGGTAGATAGACATTAGAGAAAAAATACCAATGAAAACAAAAAAATCTAATAATTTTAAACATTCTTATGAAAGATAATCACTGTTTTTTTCTAAAAAAACATTTTTCGTAATGGTAGTAGCATAATTCAATAAAAAAATATTATAAAGTATTCAAAATTAATGATAATTGAACATAATCAATGATTATTAAAATAATTGTTGGAGAAGAAAACACATGTTATAATTTAAAGGATGTAAACCCATTTTAAATTTTCTGAAATACCATTGTTTAAAAATTGTTATTGTTAAAATATTATTAAATATTAATCTTTAAAAGGGTATATATAATTATTTAAATAATAAGAAAAAATGACAATACTATTTCCTAAAAATACTAGAGAAAATGGTGGGAATGAAAAAACATGGTTATGGAAGACATATTCATAATGAGAAATTAGAATAATTTTTCACAAAATTATATTTGAACAGAATCATAGAATCTTCTCGGAATAATAATTCAATGAAAAAAATTAATTCCATAAAAGATAATTTTAAAATAAAACATAGTATAATAAAAAAAATTAATAGTTCAATCATACATGATAAAGTAAAATAATAGTTTTTATATACTAAGAAAAAATATTACGTCATGAAAAATTATTATAACCTTTGTAACTTCTAAATAATAACACCATGAATGGTTTAAAAATAAATTCAAAAATTTGTTTCATAAATTTTAAGATTTTAATTATAATAAAGTACAATATGAATGTTTTTGAACCATTAAATATGTATCTTGTTTTATAGGATGAACATATATGAAGTGATTTAAATTTCAGATAAATAAACACTTACATTATTCTCTATTGAGTTGAAGGCACTAATTGACCCCACAAATAAATCATATCTAATTTAGTATCTTATTTAAGAACCATATTCCATGATAAAACTATTTATAGTGTTCTTTTATAATCATTATCAATAGTATTTTTTATTTTTTTCTTATCTTCGTAAATAAGTTGTTTCAAATTTTGATAGTTTTCCTTATCATATAAGAGCAGTTCCAATATTTGGTACTCCAATAATATTTATCAATAAAATATCATTAAATATATTATAATAGGGTAATTATACTGATTTATAATGTTTTTATTACCTTTCCTCATTAATTTAGTCATTATCCTATAAGATTAAATTTACACCATACATTTTTTGAAGATTTTCAACCTACTAAAGGGGTTTCATAATTAATTTATTTAATTATGGAGGGGGATTTTATAAAACCATAAATTAATCAATATTTATTATTTGAAATAATATTTTACTAGTAATTATTTTCTTATATTCATCTATTATAATATTTCATTATGTTGTACTTGTATGTGGCCAAATTGACCAAAACATGAACATACCACGAATATCAATAATTATGGTGCATTTTAGGTTTAATGTGATTATATACGTAGATTAATGACATAATTTTATTTTTAGTAGTTTAATATTTTATATTTATAAATGATTTATATATTACATAACTGATTAGAAAATATTATATAATTTGAAGTATTGATTTTCTTCTTTGAACAATTGTTTTAAATGATTGATTTTACAATAATAATCTTTGATCATAATATTAATAGGATCACTAATTTTTCATAACATAATATTAATTTTATCTTTAAATCACCTATATCATTTAAAACCATTCTCATTACCATCAATTTAGTGAAATTATGAACAAAAAATTGAAATCAATCAACCCATAGAAGAGGTAGTGCACATGTACTCATGATTGGAAATTTCATTTTCCATATATTAAAAAAAATAAGTAATATGGTTTATCATTAACAAAATAAAATATAATATTTATATAATATTTATATATTTTACACCCTATTATAAGAATCCTTTTTTCATTTATGGAATGTGTAATATGTTGTGTCATGCATGTGCAAGTTCAGAAAACAGATTATTCCTATTTTGAATTTTATTAATCTGAAATGGGATGGGAATAAATATTGAACAAACATTATAATTATATACTAGAATTATAATTATATTTATTCTATCATTTTAATACAGTGAAATAATTTTTTTCAACATAATATCACTTAATCAAATTGAAAAGTGAATGAGTGGTTATGAACATTGACATCACTTCTTAGATTATCTTCATTGATATAATGACTAATCCCTAGAGGTATTTTCTTTTGATAATAAAATAACCTTATTAATGTTTATATGCTTATTTAAGTATATGTTTATTTATTTTTTATTATTAAATTTTGTGGTTTTTTGTTGATTGTAATTTAGGAGGGGATTTCACCGTTTATAAGTGAAAAGGAGTGGAATTCATATAAATAACCAAATATTTTAAATAATTATAAGTCACTATCATTGATTGTTGAATCAAATTGATAAATATTTACTATAGAGGAGATATAGTGGATCCAAACCTCCCCCATTAAAATAAAGACATCACATAAACATATTAGGCATGTTACCTCTAAGCTTACTCATATTATTAATTTCATCTTTCATCACAATAACTATTTTTTACCAAGTTAATTTATACATATAAAAAATTTGATTATTATATAATTTGTAAATACTGATTTCAAGTATGACAAAAATTTCTTACACTTTTTAAAATGGTAAAAAAATTATTTTTCAAATAATAAATTTATAATACAAAAGTAAATTACTTTTTGAAAAATAAAAGTTAAATTAAAAAATATAAAAAGTGTATTTATAAATAAAAAAATCATCAATAAAATAAAAAATTCACTTATAATATAAATATCTTCTATTTTAAAAATAATTCATTAATATCAAATAAACAATTCAATTAGAATAATGTAAAAAGGTCATGTTATTGGTAAAAATGGCATGTCACAATATACAACTAAATGTAAATAATGTATCAAAAAACTCAAAAATCCATTATAGTATAATACATACATGATAAATTGAAAAAATATTATTATATTTTTTATTCAATTCTTAATATTTATATATTTTCTTTACATTTATAAATAGAAAATTTAGTGAGAAACAATTTTTATCATAAAATGAATTTTGGTATATTAAATATTTTTTTATTATTTAATAATTAATCTACTGTTCATATTTCATATTATTATTAAATAATGATAAACATAGTTCCAAGGAATAAAATTATAATTTCTAAAAAAAATAAAATTTTAATAATGAGGAAATATTTTCAAAATTTATTATAAAAAAATTATAATTTCATGATTTATCCAAACATATAAATAATCTATTACATGTCTATATTGTTATTTATAGCAATACATAACCCATTATGATATATTCTTACGGCCTTATAATTAAATAATTTATTCTTATTTTTTTTGGGTGGAAGTTCATCTATAATGGATCATCTCAAAATCTTCATGAGCATGAACTTCTCCTATATATATTTTCACTCAAACTATAGTTTCTCATTTTCATCCCGGTCTTGGTCCATGGAAAACCGTAGTGAATTTAACTCCCTTTAGATTTTGGAAAAATCAGATTCATAATGATGTGATTTGCATAAAAATTCTAATTATTATTGATTTATTTATTGAGGATACTTGAATTTAAACAAGATAATTTAAGGGAAATATTGTAAAGGTAAAACTTTATTTCAACATATCAATTTATAATTTATTTTTATGATTGGTATGAAGTACCATTTGAATAAAATATATATTCGACGGCAATTTATCGAAAAATATATTTTCATTACATTATCCCCCCTTAAATTAAATTCATTCCACATAATTTTCATTATTACATACTCAAGACAATTACTAAGGGTATCCAAAAATATAAATTTGTGTATATTTTGTTGATATATATCCACCATAAAATTTTGGAAACATTTTTTTCTTTATATACTATGTTGATTCCTAATATTTATATTTTTCATATCCATTTATTCATAGGGACTGTCTTTCTTTTTTATCAAGACCCACATTATAATATTTTTTTTCTACTAGGTTTTTATTATCAACCATTCATTGAATAACTATTAATGGATAATATAAAAAAATCATTAATCTAGATAATGTTTTCCTCAATGTGAAGGGAACTTATCCATCATGAATATTATGATCAATTTATCTTTAGGAAATATATTATTATTTTAAACTAGTAGATTTCATACACCTCAACTTGGAATAAAATAATAATATCGCATGAATATTATGTCAACATTAAAATAGTCAATTTGGTTATTTATTAATCATAGATATCATCTTAGATATACTATAATTGATGGAACATACGTCCTAAAAGGAATATGAAACTATGGATTCAAGGGTATATTCCCCTTAAATGTCATGATCCACATTAAGAAATGTTCATGAATATATATTCAATTGAACTCTTCGTCATAGAAGATGGTGATTCTTATCGTCTTGATTAGTCCCTGGATTAGGCAATTTAATTGGATTGTTCCAATGTTTCAAACACCAAATTCAATGATTTATTAGTAGAACCACATGATTAACTTCATTTCATGAAATTATTTTTACCATAATCATCATTTTCCTATTCCAATTTTATGCTCGATGATCACCTCTTCTATGGGTGAGGAGTCTCCCATCCACTAGTGGAAATTATCTAATATCTTAATCAAACATATTATATATTAAAGATAATGATTATATTTTTTTAATAATATTCATTACATAATCATTCAGAATATGCAATAATTATATTCATTTATTTATTTTTGATATAGACTCTGTTCATATTTTCAAAAATATTTCATGGTACTTAGTATACAATAATCAAAAGGTTTATTATACTAGTAGCCATTTCTATGGGTTATTTGTTGATATATTCATCACATTATCCTTTACACCCATTTTTACTTCTAGTATCATCAATTACATAATGAATGGTAAATATGAGGGGAAAAGCATCAAAATTGTCTTGGAATTATCTGAAACATAGTAAGAATATCAACCAATTTTTTTTACATTATCATGTTGGACCATAGTTCCTCTAGTTAATACTATAATTTTTTTAGTTTTAAAAAATTTATATTAATATTTTATTTTATTATATTTATAAATATTATCCCTTAGTGTTACTTGGAAATCAATCATCTATAGAGGGTTTTAAATATAAGATGATCAATCAATGAATAACCCTCAGGTCTGTCAAACCAGGTGAGCAGTTATCCCTATTTTTAGTGCACCATGTGATGATTGGGTTGATAACCAACAATCCTGTTTAAGAGTTATTACATAAATCTGAATTTATGATAGATCCTACATCCACTAGTAATGTTGAAAAAGGGATGTATTGCTATGGAATAAAATATACTAATGACTTTACAAAAAAAATTATAATATCATAAATTATTTAGAATCATCTACTTTTTTTCACTAAGGTTTAATAAACCTATAAACAATGTTTACTATAATAATCCAAAACAACTAAACACTTCTATGATACCAATTTATGTGACCAAAAAAATGAAAAAAAATTACAATAATCACTTGTTTTTCATAACACATAACTCAAAAATTTAAAACCCTCATAGAATATAAATATTTCTCTCTTGATGTATAGATCTATGAAAAACGTATTTTTTTTATATATTAAAAAATTCCTCCAATATAAATCCCTTCTAGACCTATTTCTATATTTATAACATAATATAATCATTTTAATATTCATGGTTTTGGAAGCATATGAATGGTTTCAGCTCATATTCCTAGTAAGTAAAACATATCAAATGGTAAAAGAGAACATGCCAGAGATATAAATACCAAAAAACAATTCCATATGTCCGTAGATGATATGATGAAAATATATTATAGAAATATGTTTCAAAATAAGATCATTATAGAATAATAAATTATATTTCATGGAATAAAGTCATATCAATAATTATATAATATGTAATCATAAAAAAACATGTATGGAAGAGTTTAAAAATAAAAAATAATTAATAAAAATGGGATTTCATCAAAATGCAATAAATCTAGAAAATTTGTAAAAACATAAAAAATAGAATCAAAATTTGTGACAACAATAATAACAGTATATATAAAATGAAAAAGAAAACAATTCTCATTCTAATGTGAAAAAAACTCATTATATCCTTGCATGAAAATTTGTGTAATGCCATATCGCCCACAAATGAGTGAATAAACTAATTATTCCCAATCTTATGATATCGAGAGATATGAACATAAACTAATTCCTTAGATAGAGATTTAGTAACCCACTAGTTATCATACATATGTATGTGTTCTACTTAAAATCAATCATCGTCATATCTTAAATAACCCATTGAAAAACATTTTGTTTCTAAATATTTTTAGAAACATCACTTAAAATTATCTTCACATTTAAAAAATTAACAAAAATATAATTCCATATAAATAATATTTTCCTAATAAAATAAATACGATAATTGAAACATCAATTCATGTGAGATAAACTATGGGGGGAAATATAATTGAAAATACATGAGTTTTCATAGAACTATTTATAGATTGTTATAAACATTGAAGTATAATTAAATTTTAAAAAACATTGATAAGTAAAATATAATAATGTTTGAATACCCTATTATAAATATTTATAAATGTATAATCCTATAATATATGTAATTGAACTAATGTAATTTAATGTGAATGATAATACGGTTCATTTTTAAAGGAAGGGAATTCTTTTATATATATTGAAGAACATTTTTTTTAAAACCCAAATCATTAAAAGGTGTATTAGATTTTCCTTTTTGAAAATAGTTAAATAATATTATTAGAATAATATAGAAAAATATATATTCTCTTTACCAAAAATATATGATAATATTGTTGTGATAAATTAAAAAGGATATAGATGGAAAAAATTTTATAAGAAATGATAATTTTTCTCAATAAATATGCATTTTATCGAAAAAATTGAATCTTCAGGAAATATGAAATATGTGAGAAACAATATTTTCTTATTAATAGAAATTTGAAATACAAGATATCATCATAATATATCATAATTTAACATTATTTAAATTTAATTTTCAATGGAGAGTGATTATGACCCAATGAACGAATTTGAATAATAAAAACCCCTTCTAGTCTTTCTAACTTATGAATAAAATAAAAATGACTTGATTTATTTTAAATGAATAAATGTTGATCATGAAATATAATACAATTAATATAAAAATCCAATATAGGGATTTATTTATTAAATTATAATTTAAACATTGTTTATATCATAAACAAGTTTCCAGGGAATCAAATTTGGGATAAAGAAACCCTTACCTTGTTTCACATATTAGATGAATAATTTATAAAATTACTGATAACAACACTTCATGGTTCATATAAATATATAATATTTTTCACATATTGGTGTATTATTATTTATTTCAAATGTTATTAACCAGGAGAGTTGTTTGTAATCAAGGAGCCATGAATGAAATAATTCAATTAATAATCATGAATTTGAGTTACCAAGAAACAAGGGATTTGTTTTGTGAAGATAAATTTAGATATAATTAATTGGTTATTAGGTTTTCCTTCACATTATGAATTATATAGTTTATTTTTTATAATTTAATAATTTATTTTGATTAAATTATATAATTAATTGATTAAAACACATTTATCCTTATCCACCATTTATTAAAAAATCATTTATAGTTATAATAATTATTTGAATTTAATCAGTTTTCATATTCTCATTATAATTGGTAACGGTATATTAAATGTCTCCTATATGACCTAGGAAATTAAAAATCTGTATTTGAGTAACCTAAGTGGTTAGATTAACCCAATATTTCCTCTCAATTTTTTTTAGAAATCCCTAAGCACTACACTCCCTGAAAATAGATCACCCAATTGAGTTGATCAAATTATAAGATGAGGGAGAATAAAATAATTTAATTAAATGAATTTAAGAAAGTCTATAGTTGAAAAAATACAATATAATCACATTAATAATATGAATTACTAAATTGGAATCATTAAATAAATTAAAAAGGTCAAAAACAATTATAGAACAAAGAATGAAATACTAAAACAAGCCACCTCCACTTCACCCAATAATAGTAATGCTCTACCCATCAATTGAAAAAATATAATGGATGTTAATGGGGTATAAAACATAATAAAATTAGATACATAACAATGTAGTTAAAAATAGAATATTATAATTATCATGCGCTTCTTCTTTATGGTCTCCACACATCCCATTCATTAGCGGGATTCCTCCTCCTTTTATAAGGATTTAAGAACTACAATTTGTTTTATGAAAGTCGCTTTCAGATCATCCTCCCTACTAAAATATCATCATTAAATTTGATATCATTATGATTCGTGAAGCTTCGTGTATTTAATTGGATGTACACAACTTTTTTGGATGTTTCAAAATCTACCATTAGACGTAGGATTTTGTATGCCCGTTACCTTACCATGTTTTGGTGTGATTGAAAAGATTTTTATGACTTGGTAGGGGAGTGTGGGGCTTGGTGATAGGGTAGCGGTAATGTTGTATTTTCCAAATTGTAGAAACACGTGGAGGATGTTGGAGTGGCCATCATAAATTATGCGGCCTTCACAGTGGATAGATGATCACTTCTTCTTCGTGATGAACTAGTAGTTGGAACCCGGTCATGTGGTAATTGTAGGAATACAAAGCATTCATCAAACCTAGTTTGGCCTTACCAGTGTAATATGAGTTGAGAAACTCAAGATGGTATTAATTATTTTAGAGACGATGGTCCTATTTTTAGTAGCAACGACATCATATGGTGCTAGACATGTGGAATATGGTCTCGAACCAAGATACTATGTTGGATTCAATGGGGGTTTTCTAATAGTTTTATGTGTTATAGATAGATTGTGTGGTCAGTGGTGGAAGCTAAACAACGATGGATCATGAGGATCCATAAATAGTGTCTTCTAAGGTACTGTTGGATTCAATAGTGTATCATGGGGAAATAATTGGAAAAAAAATCCAATCATGGATTCAACTGTCACCATTTGAAATAATATTAATTGATGGATTAGTGAACATAGTTGTACTGAGTGTACATGTGAACCATGTTAGTGAGAAATATGAATTTCAATATCTAGGTACAAATGTTTCCTCCTTCCCATCTTATCTTATAGTTTCTCGATAATCTGTGATATGGCTCACTAAGGTCTCCAATGTTGTAGATTATGATCCATGGTGTCCAGGTAATTTTTAAGATTCAATCATTGCTAGCTTAATAATTACTAATGGCATAAATTTAGTTTCTGATGTACATTAATAGAAGCTAAAGATACATGGTGGATCAGCTGTGGAATATCATGTGTTGTGTTGGCGTATGAGCATGGTCAGTGGGAATTCATTAAAATTATGAATAATAACCACATATTATCATCCCACATTAAAACTATAGTGTGGGAAAGATATTATTTTTATGAAAATTTTGGGACTCCAAAAACAATGAATTATTTTTGGGGTTAGAGTATTGAAACTTGATGATATGCACATTCCCGTTCTAATGACAATCTCATCTTATTTCTCCATGGGATACACCACTATGGGTCATCACTCCAGGGCTACAACCAAGCTATAATACCCAATAGATTTATCGTCCATGAGCCACCTCACATAACAGATTCCCCCATGCTATGAATGATCTAGTTAATCCACTTATTGTTTGTGTGACTATCCATCCATCTTAGTATGGAAATGGTGTTCATGGTCCCTAGTAGAAGGCCTTCAAAGGTCATTTCTATTTTTTATACCAGAAAACATAAAAACATAGATAAAAGTTTTTTATAATTTATAAAATAAATTCCAAATTTTATCTTCTAATAAATTTATTACTTATATACCACATTAGTTCCATATTTCAAATTACCAATAACATACTATAAAGGGGTGACAATTATGAATTTGTTATTAGAATTTTTAAAAAAATCAAGGATTGGTCAAAAAAATGTTCTTGAAAATATATTTGTGTTAAAACCCCCCACACAGAAACCATTCCTTTCTTGAAGAATTAAATCTTAACAGTAAGGATCAATGTTCACCGACTCAACCTATATTTAAATCACAATAAAATTAAATAAAAAAATTATCAATGTTAAATAATATCATAAAATTAAAAAAAAATCAATTTAATTTTCCAATTAAAAAAAATTAACTTAAGAAATTTAAATTTCTCCTTATAGATATTATGGAACTTTTTCATTAATCTATTAAAGATCCTTAATTATTTATTATCAAACATTCAAAATCCTGATTTACCTGAAATTTTGAATCTCTTTACTCATCCATAAATATAAAATTCAATTAGAGTTATTCCCATACCATGAAAACATGCTCTTTCTCCATAGGCATTTTATGGAAGTCTTTTCTATGACTTTTAATGAAAATATGAAAATAAAATCATGAGGGTATCTCATTATGGATCTAATGACTAATAATATTAATGTAGATAGTATAAATTTTTTAAATATTTATGCTCCAGAAGGAGGGTTATATCTAATTTATTGTGTATCATATCAAATGTGTTTTGTAATAAAATTTTCCCCTTCAATTTCTAGTAACTCTAAATTCCCAAAAAAACTCATTGTAATGGTAATAATCAAGTAAGGAAAAATGAATGATTTGGGAACTCTCATGAAATTTTTCATAAACTCTTATAACTTCTTCTTTTATCAAATGTTACTCTTTTAACAAACATCACATCCACCACCTAATCATTTACGATAAAAAACATATGCTATGTAATAGTGATTTTTAGTTTTCCAAAATAAGTTCTTTTTAAAAAAAAAATTTATTATTTTTATTTGATATATTTTTATTCAAGAGGAGAAAAAATAATGTGTACATTTAATATATTCTTTCTCAATCCCCATAAATAGAAACCCACACATCAGGGTTTAATCTTATCTAACCCTTTCATAATTATTTTACCAAACCCAAATTTTAACTATAAAATATCAAACATTTACTAAGTGTGGGTTAGGAATCTATAAAAAATTCTTGAAGAATGGATCATTCATATCATGTTTATTCATGATCTATTTGGGTAAAATAAGTATTGATGTAATTGATTACTTTATGGTTAAGTACATTTCAATGATTACTCAATAATTTAGATTTTTTGTATATTAATTGCATTAACATGTTCCAATTAATGTTTATGAAGGTGGTATATTCTATGATCAATAAAAAATATGCTCAAGAATATAAAGTAACTAATTAGTCTAGAAATTCTATCTGAAATGGGATCTCTGAAATTATAAAATCACTCAAGATATCATTACTAACACATAATAATTAAAATTAATTTCATAAATTCAAATAAATTAAAATGATTGGAATAATTATTTAACAAAATTTTATTAATTAGATAAAATCATAATACTACATTTTAATATGCATAATTCAATTTAATAATAAATTTATACATTTTAATCATTCAATTTAGATAACATTGAAATAGAATAACATGATTACTATGAAGATCTTGTCTCCTAGATATGTCATGTAATGAATATATTCAGGTCCTATAATAAAATTTCTAATTTTAAATAATTTCTTGATTTTCATGTCCATAATATTATTTATAAACACACAAGATATTGTAAAAGTAAATAATGATTCACCAAACTCCCTACTACAATGAATATTTTTATTTAATTCATTATCATTTAATGGGTTTTATTATTGAATTAATTCATTTTCCCATAAAAAAAATCATACTTGGGAAATAAGGAATAAGGTGGAAAATCCTAACTATAAGAAAAACAGTAAATCTTGGGATTCCTCCATGTAGTGTTATTGGTTAATGACATTGTCCTTATAAACCTTATGGAAAAAATTAGTAGTTGAGTTATAGAATTTATTCCTCCTTTATTGGTTCTTATGCTGAATTCCCATGAAACATTATCATCCTCTACATATTGATAGTGAATGGTTCCCCCCTATTATTTCTTAATCTGAAATTAACCAATGGTATTGAAATAAGTGACTATAAAATTCCTTCCCACCTATAAAGAATAATACCTAAAATTATTTTTATTTTTTAATTTTTGAATAAAATAAAATCTCCAGGGTGGAAGGCCTTTTCCTAGATCAATTCTCCATGTTCCAAATTGGTTATGTCCTAGTAAATGATTGAGTTTTTCAATTATTCTATTATGATTTTCTCTAGTTCTTGTAGTTGGTTATTTATCTCATTCCCAGAATAATAAATTCCAAATTCATATTGTTAACATCCAAATAGGATTGTTGTTCCAACTCCACTAGAAAATGAAAATTATTCCCACAAACCATATTATAAGGGATCATTTCTATATGTGTCTTGTATCCTATCTTCTATACCCATAAGGATCCATCCATTCAATTTATCAAATTATTCAAGTTTATTCTATCCATTTTCTCCAAAATACCTTTTATCTCTCAGTTATACACTTTATATTGGACATTTATTTTGGGATGATAATATATTGATGTCTTGTGATTAACCCAATACATTTTTAGAATAGCCTTAATCTTCTTATTAATGAAATTAGTTTGTTAATTAATTGTGATGAAACATGGTGGTCCAAAACTAAAAAATATGTTATTTCTGAGAAAAACCAACAATGGAATAATATGTATTCCTGGCCTCGGATTACTCCCATTTTGAGACATTATAAAAAATAAGAAAAATGTATAAATTCATGAATGACATGTGAAAGGGTACTATAAAATCAATTCCATGTATATCAAGGATTAAAAAAATGATGAGTTTTTATAAAGTCTTCTGTAATTTTGTATCAAATAAAGAATATAGACACATAAAGAATATTTTATAAAATTCATGAGCATCCATATATCATTGGTAAATAGATATTAGATTCCAAAAAAATTATTTCTATTAAATGGTGTTTAATGTGGCATCTAAAAAAAATATTTAGGAGGAAATTGGAACCCAAATTTTATTTCACTTCCCAGTAAGAAAATTAGTAGGACATGATAATTATATATTTTACATTGGAAATGATATCCCCAAATATAGAATATGGAATCAAAATGAATTTTGATCTATTTATGTTATTAAAGATTACAGGGTACCTGATATATGGCCAAATAATCCACCATATCAAAATATCAGGGTACTATATATTATACTATGTTGAGTTCCCCTCCATGTATGTGATAAATGAGTAGGATCTATTCTGGAATGTGAATTTTAGCTATTTTTCTGAGCCTAATCCTGTGAAACGATATATATTTTTCAACTTCCTTCTTGTCCTAGATCTATTGGATAAAATATTTCAACAGTAGTATCCATGTCACTAACCTTGGTTTGGAATCATACTTATTAAGAATGTTCATATGTTATGAATGATCAGAAAATACAATGCATTTAATTCCCTTAAAATATGATCTAAATATTTCTAATGAATATAAAACAATAGTGACTTATTATTTAGTAGTTATGTAATTGGTTTGAGTTTCATCTATGTTTCATGAGTCATCTGTTATAACTTCTAGTCCTCCTTTAATCTCCATTGATGGTACTGATCATACAACATCATTTGTTGAATCAAAAATAAACACAAATTGGTACTCCCGATCCAGGGGTTGCATAATTTGTGGGGTAAACAACTTTTTGTTTATATAATCAGATGTATTTATAATATCATCATTAAAAAAATCATCTTATTTGAAATTTAATATTGAAAATGGTAAATAATCATTACTAATTATTTTGATGGAAAATTTGTAAAACCACAAGAAGATGGAAACATGATTTTATATTTCTAAGACCTGCGGGATATGGAAAAGTGTTTATTATATTAACCTTAGAATTAACCACATAAATTTCATTTTAAGAAATTATATTATAAAAAATTATCACTTTTTTGACTCCATAAATTGATACTTCTAAATGTTAAAAATATTATATTTCTCTGTGATTGTTTTCTTAAAATTTCTGTGTTCTCTAATATACAATAAAATGTGTTTTTTAAAATAAATCATTCTTCCATGAATAAATCTAGGAAGACTTCCATGTTATTAGATAAAATACTTACCATACCACACTGTAATGTACCGAGAGAATGTCACAATATAAATAGGAAATATCTTGTAGAAAAATGATCTTAAAGGGTAGGTTAATATTGTCTTCTCTTGGTCATTTAGGGTAATGGGAAGCTAAAAAATCCATAGATTTCATATACAAAATATTAATATGTCAAACCTTCCAACCATTTTTTAATTTTGTCTTTAATGAGATGGGATAGTGATATTTTTAGGGAATTTGATTTTTTTAGTAGTCAATTCATACCCTCCAACTACTTTTGATACAATATGGATTAATTTAGTATTCTCAAAAGTTAAAATTATCAAACCAGTATTTTTGGGAAATACATGATTGGGGATGACCCATTATGAATAAAAAAATTAATATATTATGTTCGATTCAAATAGGAATTCAATATATTTTTAACAACTTGCATAATGATGTGTTATAGCCTCCTCTAGTGTTTCTTAACTATACGAGACTCTCAATCCAGCAAAATAATAATGGAATAGACTATTGTGAAAATTAAATATATGCCTCCAAGGCTCTATCCAATGTCTTGAATGTTTCATTTCAACCAGTCAACTAAATTTTTTTCTTGGACATGGGATAGGTTTTTAGCAATTATCAAAATAAATTTTTATCCTTCCATCATATACACATTTTTAATACACAAGGGGCTGTTTTTAGTTCCAAGATAGGAGGTTGTTCTAGATCCAAGATTTAATTCCAATTTCATACTTCAAAAAAATTAATGTCCAGTAGAAAGCATAGAATTTATGGTTCCTCTAGAAAATTATAATAAAATAAACATGTAATATAATCATGATACTGAAATCATTATTTTAATGTATTCACATCTTCTTTTAATTTTTCATAAAAAATGTTATCTTTTAAGGGTGAATATTCTCAAAGAATACTTGAGTCCTCTACAGGCTCAATACCATTTATGTGACTATCTGTGTACAATGTTTGATTTTTGATGGATTCATTGTGGATTAAAGGACCATATAGTACACATATCTATATACTATATCCATTATAAGGGTTTTGTCATGTATATAATGAATTTCATAGCTATCATTTGGAATGGAAATCCCCAAATTAATGGTGAATAGACCAGTGATTTTCCCCCATCACCAACACAAAGTAATATACTGGAAAAGCTAGTACATCTACTCCCACATGCACTTCCTCCATTAATATAATAAGTATGACAATGGATTATTTTTATATTTGGGAAACCGGTCTTTTTATCTTATGTTAAACAATTTTTTATGACGAAATAATAGATATATGTATGATATTAATGGGAGCACAAAGATCATACACAAAATATAAAAATTATATAAGACCAATTGTATAGGTAATAGTATAACACCTCGAGCTTCCACTATATTCTTCTCTTTCAATTATGCAATAGCTTGCATTATATGCAAGTTCGAGATTCTAACACACCGCGACCAATCAAAATAGCCATTATGAATAGTAATACGCAAATTTTGAAATTATAAATATTTTATATTTTAAAATGGACTTCGTTTTTGGATTCTGAATATCGAATTTAGCCTAGGGTGAAATTTTGGAACTTTTCGGATAACTTTTATATTTTGGTGAATTGTGAAAATTACTAAATTTTAATTAAAAAAACTTTTTTAATAAAAATAATTAATAGTGATAAATAATACTATTGAGTGGTTTTAATTTTTAATTAGAATATATTTTTACCATTTTATCCAATGGTGGTCATTAGAATTAATTTCACTTTGAAATTGGACAAAAACAATTGTCAATCTTTTGATTGATATTCTTTCAAAAAAACATGCTATTTGTTGTGACAGCGGGAATTAATTATTAAATTAATTAATTCAAATTATATGTTTTGAATTTTTTAAAATAGACATCATTTTTGAAATAGGAATATCAAATATAGATTAGGGTTAATATTTGGTGTTGTTCTGGAAAACTTCGATTTTTGATGAATAGTTAAACCACTAAGTGTAATTTTTCATGTAAAGGAAACATTACCACTTCTATGATTTTATTTTCAAAAATAAGACATACATGGTTTTCATTAGAAAGTAAAATGTGGTACAATGGGATTAAAATAATTTTTTGGTGAATAGTAACTTTTAAGTTTAATTAATCGTGATTAAAGGTAACTAGTGCAATTAATGGTAAAAATGATATTATAAAAATATGAAAATTACTTGAAAAATTCCATACACTTATTGGATGAGTAATGGCCGACAATGAAAAAACATGTGTCAACTTGGGGACCCCATGGAGCCACTTGGGTAAGAAAATTACATTATTAACTTTTTATTTAAAGTAAAAATAAAATTGTCACATACATGTGTTGTTTTACAAAAACAATTATTACATGGGGTTATATAAGTTAAATTTTTGACTATAAAAATTATTTGGAAATATAAAAATATTTCCTACATCATGATATTTTTTTTATAATTTTTAGACATTAAATAAATTAAATTGTTTATGACCCCATGATGATGAAGCGATTGCCTCATTAATTAACGATTTAAATAAGATGAAAAGATAATGTAAAATATAAAACTTGAACATGTCAAAAACCTCTTTTATGAGTATATTTAGAACCCTTATCACCTTATATTCTAAATATATTATTTTGTGACCTTTTAAATCCTAAAATCATTTCATAATAATGTATCATTTCAGGAGTTTCCAAGAGTGCCCCTCCTCTCATGTTATAAAAGGCCCCCACCTCTACCACCTTATTCACACCATAAAGCCATTTGGATCAGTAAAACTCTGCCCAAATACTCTCTCAACTTCCCTCTCTTACTCCTAGAATCCTCACATTGGGCAGAAGTCTTCCCAAGGAAGCCATTGTCTCAAATCAAAAAGAGATACCCGATTTTAAGGTAATGTCCTCTCTAATGTTCTTTTGTTTTATTTTGCTTCTTCAACCCCCTAAACTCTTTTTATTCCTTTATTTTGTAACAAAAACAGTATATTAAATATACTATGATGTTGGTATGAGATTTATTTGAATTAAACTTACACACAACTCTGTCTAAAGGTTAAAGAACATATTCTTTCTGTGGGTGGTGAAATACTGCCTCATGAAATGATGATTGTTCAATATTCTTTTAACACCTCTAATGGTGGCCATTATGATGAAACTATTTTTATATATTATATATATTATGTTTTTGTTTTCCTTATGATTCTTTATTTTTAATTTATGGCATACATTTATGATTTCCATTATGGGTAAACGCGATAATTTCATTTTAGGAAGTGCGGACTACCGCCCCCTCAAAGTGATTTGAATCGTTAATTCCATATGTGGGATGTATAAAGGATGTAGTAAATGATATTATATATGATATTATAATGGAATTATAATATACCTTTATATAATTATTATTTCATTCCATTAAATATGAAATAGAAATGAAAGTAGCCTTCATGCGTTCGTATAAATTACCGTCTCCATGAACGGTGGATTTCATTTCTTACCTCTAAATGTTATGTAATATTATGAATGAATGTATATAATGGATATATATTATATATATGATATCTAAATCATGGATATAATTCTGGAGATAATTGATATTCAACCACATAAACAACATGTAATTATAAGAAGTTTACTGTTGACTCAAGTACCAAAGATCGACAAAACGACCGTTATTAACTTAAATAACTACATAATTTTCATAAAATTGTAATAAGTGATATAAAATGGATAATGAACTTGAAAACGGTTCTTAAGAAAGTATATATTTACTCTAGTTTATTATTCAGGAGATTAGAGAATGATCGAGTGAAGTCGGACACAAGGTAAGGGAACGTCTTAACCCAATTTCCATTCTTTGGGTTAATCTCCAACTTTCAAATTATGTCATGATATTATTATGTTCTATCTTGTATTCGTAATTTCTTTATGTGTACTTATATTTAATAGACATAATAGATCTATTTTATTTAAAAAATGTTTTTGTATGGGACTTTGTCTCAATCTCCTTTCATTGAGGAATATTTTGTTTTATACACAACTTTCTTTTACACGGTGTATAAACCCCTTTGACTTTTACATTTATTCAAAAGGAATATTTGTTATATGAAGCATTTTACTAAACAAAAAAAGGGAATGTTTTTTTTGTCGTACGTATGCGACGACAATGACGTCCCTAGCGCTGTGACCATTATTTGAGTTTCAGCTTCCTCTACAAGCCATAACTTTTTTTAAATGAAAAATAATTACGATGTTTTAATTTTATTTTATTTTTGTATTGAAAATGGTTTTGAAAATGTTTTTATTATATCAATGTGTTTTATTTTTATGTTGTGATTGAAATGTAGAAATTTTATGTTTCCTTTATTCATGTTTTATGTGATACGATTATGATATGGTTTATGATATGTTTAAACATGTTCATATGAGGAATGCATTGGACTTAATAAGGGACGGGTGGATCCCACTATAGCTCCTCTATTCATCAGCAGGTCTCATGTGACAAACTACTGTCTTGGAAGGAGGGCTTGAAAAAATCTTATGTGTACTCTTGGCACGAGTCCTTGCCTATGTGGTTATGATAGTCTAGAATTATTCATTCCATCATTATGAAAGTGGTTATTGATATTTCATGCGATTATTCAACTAGTATAGTATCCATGTGAATAAGTAGATGGCATTATTTTATTTTATTTTTGTCATATTTTGCTGAAATCAAGTTTAAAAGGCTTTTGTTTTTGTTATACATTGCGTCAAATGTTAATGTTTATCTATGAAAGCTTACGCTATATTTGTATCCTTAGTGAGCATCTGAGCTCACCCCTTTCAATGTTTTAATTTTTCCAGGATGTGAAGAAGAATTTTAGGAATGGCCTGAAGGGATAGTCTGAAGGGGATATGAGTGTGGAAAAAGGAGACTATGTTATTGTATTTTTTCACTTTATGATATAATGTAACATTTATGAATGTATCTAGTGTTTCAAAGGCTACTAAAATAATCGGTATATCGAGACATTATCTTTTGTGATCATGCCAATGTAACACAATAATGCACCGACTCTGGGTAAGTCGGGTGGGGGTGTTAAAGTTTGTATCAGAGTCAGTTTAGTACTAACCTTGGAAGCTAGATTTAGATAAACTCTGAATATAGCTCATAGACCTAAGATAGACTTTGAGGATTAGTATAGAAGAACTTCCTAAAATTTTGGTATTATAGAGATTTTTGTGAGTTTCTGAGCAATACATCCCTGTTTGGATACGAGCAGGTAGAGGAGACTCTAGCACAGATGTACCTAGGGTTAAAAAACAAAAACCCCGCTTTGAGCTATACTCGGACGGGAACAGGTTCACGATAATGGGCCTTGCTGCACTCTTGGTTACGACACTCCCGAGGGATATGCTTAGGATAATTCTCATTTTCTTTACAAACCATTATGAAGGGTTAATGAGTATATACTTCCTCAAAGAAAACATTTTTGTGATTATAGTTAATTATATGTTAAGTGTTTTACAAGTATGGAATTATGTATTTTGATTCATAATCTAATCTAGTTTATGCCATTTTTTAGAAATGGAGCCTAGTGGGAGGAATGGAAACTTTAACAGTGCACACACTCCATGTAGGGATTTCCCTCCTACTCAAGATAATTATTGTGGAGTTGGAGATACAAATGGTGCTGATCAACTTATTACCATACTGGGACAACTCACTCAGGTTATGAATAATAACTTTACTCGTATGGAGCACCCTGATCCGCAAAATGGAGGATCAATGTTAGACAACTTCATAAGGAAACAACCACCAACATTTAATGGGGGTTCAAATCAATTAGTATCTGAGTAGTGGATAAACTCCTTAGAGAAAATATTCCACTCCTTAGGGAGTAGTGAAAGGGAGAAGGTTGTCATGGCAGTTTACCGCCTCACTGGAGATGCCGATCAATGGTGCTTGCTGATTCAAAACACAAAGGAAGATAAATAAGTATCAAGTATAGAATGGGGGGAGTTTAAGAAAATTCTATTAGAAAAATATTTTCCACATGACCATCGAGTATATATGGAAAGGAAATTTCTGAGTCTGAGGCAGAAGGAGAATGAGAATGTCGCAAAGTATGAGGCTATATTACAAGTTTAGTGAGGCATGCTATAGATTATATACATAACCCAATAAGTATGATCGATCATTTCTTTGATGGGTTAAAACCGTTTCTCCACTGAGAATTAGTATCACAATATTTCTCATCGTACGAAGATATAGTCTCGTCTTCTATCAAGATATCAAAAGAATTCTCTAAGTCTTATGAAAACAAGGTAATGCAATGGAAGCAGATAACGGTGGAACAAGTGATAGAAAAAGGGAAAAAGGGAAATAGGGATTTTCCATTATGCGATAATTGTGGGAAGAATCACCCCGATTCGTGCCTAAAAGGAATGGTAGTTTGTTATAAATGTGGAAGAAAAAGGTCACCAGGCTCGTGATTACAAGGGAAAGAAAGAGGCTATCAATGTTGAATTCTACAATTGTAGGGAAATGGGGTATTATGAAAATGGATGTTTAAAGCTTCATGGAAACTTACCTCAGAAAAGACCAAGGGATCAAGGAAAATCTTATGTTGTTACTATAGTTGAAGTGGAATAATTAATGTATTGGTGCTTTCAGACTCAAGGATTATATTCTGGTTATAAGAATAATGTGATATATATAAGGATTTTACTGCATTACTTGTTTTTTTCATTAAGGTTTTAATATGTTGAAGGTAATCATATTTTTAGAATGTGAAAATAAGTGAAACTTTACATTGTTTGGGGAATCTAATGTTACAATTGATTTTGGAATTTAAAGACCATTTAGATAAAGTCTGGAAAAATGTATTTTGGATAACTATAAAGGTTAGAATGAATTATGTTTAACTTTTGATAGCATTTTTTAAGGTTAAAACATTTTTGAAGATTATTTTCGGAATATTATTTGGAAAAGGACAACCTGCAGGTCGGGGGATAACCCGTCGCGTCAGACAAAGCTGTAGGAATCAAACCCAGAATAATAGTGTGACAGGCCTTTATTACATACCACTAGCCTACAAGAAGTCCCTGTTTATTACAAAATAGTTTTCCTTGTCTAAACGGTATGTGTTAATATTTGGACCCCTGTACGATTAGGATAAATATAATATTTTTGAGTTCTATTATCATTTTGAGTTAAAGATGAGTTTGTGGTAGAAATTAGTTGAAGGTTGAAATTCAACTTGTCAAGCAAAAATATATATATACCTATATCTTATTCTATGAATAAATTAATTCTTAAACTTTAGTAAAAGGATATTAAAACAAAAAAATGCGTTATCCTAATACCTTATGTCTTGTTGAACAGATAATATTTCAAATCAACATAGATTGAAGGCTTTGAGGCCCTCAATTTTACACTTGTTTGTGATTAATGACCTCAATAACTCCCTATAAATATTTATGTTTTTCCTCAAATTATATGTCTCTAATTTCCAACAATGTTCTCTTTATCGAGATCATAATTTGGTGGTGACTTTTTCATTTCTCTTTCCCTCTTATTAAGGCTAAATTTTATTAACCTTATTTCCGATGTAGGTTTTCCACAGAGGTATTTTCTATTTTCAACCTTTTATTTTCATAGAAAAATTTCAAATTGTGAGGATTCAATTTATTTAAGGAGGGGAGAATGTAACACCCCGACCTTCCACGATATGCTTCTCTTTCAATAATGCAATTGCTTGCATTGAATGAAAATTCGAGATTCTAACACACCACGACCAATAAAAATAGCCATTATGAATCATAATACCCACTTTTTCAAATTATATATATTTTATATTTCAAAATGGACTTCATTTTTGGATCCAGAATATCGAATTTAGCCCAGGGTAAAATTTTGGAACTTTTCGGATAACTGTTATATTTTGATGAATAGTTAAAATTACTAAAATTTATTTAAAACAACTTTTTTAATCAAAAAAATTAATAGTGATAAATTATACTCTTCAGTGGTTTTAAAGATTAATTAGAACATATTTTTACCATTTTATCCAATGGTGGTCATTAGAATTAATTTAACATTGAAATTGGACATAAACAGTTGTCAACATTTTGATTGATATTCTTTCTTAAAAACACGCTATTTGTTATGATAGTGAGAATTAATTATTAAATTAATTAATTCAGCTTATATGTTTTTAATTTGGTAAAATAGACATGATTTTTGAATTAGGAATATCAAATATAGCTTAGGATTTATTTTTGGTGTTGTTCTGAATAACGTCGATTTTTGATGAATAGTGAAACCACTAAGTGGTAGTTTAAAAACTAATTTTTTGTGTAAATGAAACATTACGACTTCTATGATTTGATTTTCAAAAATCTGACAAACATTGTTTTCATTAGGAATTAAAATGTGGTACAATGGGATTAAAATAATTTTTTGGTGAATAATAACTTTTAAGTTTAATTATTCGTGATTAAAAGTAATTAGTGAAATTTATGGTAAAAATGATATTATAATAATATGAAAATATCTTGACACTTGTCCTAAACTTATTTTATGAGTCATGGCCGACCCATAAAATCTATTGGCCAACTTTGGGACCCCATGGAGCCACTTGGGTAAGAAAATGACATTAATAACTTTCTATTTAAAGTAAAAATAAAATTGTCACAAACATGTGTTATATTACAAAAACAATTATTACATGTGGTTATATAAGTTAAAATTTGGACTATAAATATTAATTGGAAAGATAAAACGATTTTCTACATCATGATATTTTTTTATAATTTTTAGAAATTAAATTATTTAAATTTTTTATGACACCATGATGATGGAACGATTACCTCATTAATTAACGATTTAAATAAAATGAAAAGATAATGTAAAATCTAAGACTAAAACATGTCAAAAACCTATTAGATGATTATATTTCGAACCATTATCACCTTTTCATCTAAATATATAATTTTGGGACCTTTAAAATCGGAAAATCATTTCATAATAATGTAACATTTCATGAGTTTTCAAGAGTGCCCCTCCTCTCCTCTAATAAAATGCCCCCACCTCTACCACCTTATTCACACCTTCAAGCCATTTGGCTCAGCCAACCTTTACCCAAATACTCTCTCAACTTCCTTATATTACTCATAGAATCCTCTCTTTGGGCATAATTCTTCCCAAGGAAGCCTTTGGCTCAAATCAAAAAGAGTTACCCGATTTTAAGGTAATGTATTCTCTAGTGTCCTTTTGTTTCATTTTTCTTCTCCAACCCCCTAAACTTTTTTTATTCCTTTCTTTTGTAACAAAACCAGTGTATTAAATATACTATTATGTTGTTATAATATGTATTATATTTACACTTACACACACCTCCGTCTAATGGTTAAAGAACATGCTGTTTCTGTGGGTGGTGAAATACTGCATCCCGTAATGATGATTGTTCAATATTCTTTTAACACCTCCAATGGTGGCCATTATGATGAAACTATTTTTATATATGATATATTTTATGTTTTTGTTTTCCTTATTATTCTTTATTTTTCATTTATGGCATAACTTTATGATTTCCATTATGGGTAAACGCGATAATTTCATTTTATGAAGTGCGTACTACCGCCCCCTCAAAGTGATCTGAATCGTTAATGCCATATGTGGGATGTATAAAGGATGGAGTAAATGATATTATATATGATATTATACTGGAATTATAATATACCTTTATATAATTATTATTTCATTCCATTAAATATGAAATAGAAATCAAAGTAGCGTTCATGCGTATGTACGGCTTACCGTCTCCATGAACGGTGCATTTCATTTCTTACCTCTAAATGGTACGTAATATTATGAATGAAGGTATATACTGGATATATATAATATATATGATATCTAAATCATGGATATAATTCTGGAGATAATGGATATTCTACCACATAAACAACTTATAATTATAAGATGTTTATTTTTGACACAAGTACCGAAGATCAACAAAATGACCGTTATTAACATAAATGACTACATAATTTTCGTAACAATGTAATAAGTGATATAAAAGGGATAATGAACTTGAAAAAGGTTCTTAAGCAAGTAGAGATTAACTCTAGTTTATTATTCAGGAGATTAATGAACGGTCGAGTGAAGTAGGACACGAGGTAATGGAACTTCTTAACCCAATTTCCATTCATTGGGTTAATATCCTACTTTCAAATTACGTAATGATATTATTATGTCCTATCTTTTATTAGTACTTTCTTTATGTGTACTTATAGTGAATACACATAATAGATCTATTTTATTTAAAAAAATTTCTTGTAAGGGACGTCGTCTCAATCTTCTTTCATTGAGGCATATTTTGTTTTATACACAACTTTATTTTATATGGTGTATAAACCCCTTTGACTTTTACGTATATTCAAAACGAATATTTTTTATACGAATAATTTTACAAAACGACAAAAGGGAATGTTTTTTTGTCATACGTATGCGATGACAATGACTTCCCCGCGGCCGTGACCATTATTTGAGTTTCGGCTTCCTCTACAAGCCATAACTTTTTTTTAAATGAAAAATAATTACAAAGATTTAATTTTCTTTTATTTTGGTATTGAAAATTTTTTTGAAAATGTTTTTATTATATCAATGTGTTGTATTGTTATCTTGTGATTGAAAAGTGGAAAAAAAATTTCCTTTATGCATGTTTTATGTGATACGATTATGTTATGGTTTATGATATGTTTTAACCTGTTCATATGAGGAATGCATTGGATTTAATAAGTGACGGGTGGAGCCCGCTATAGCTCCTCTATGAATCGGAAGGTCTCATGAGACAAAATAGGGTCTTGGAACGAGGCCTTGACAAAATAGTATTTGTAGTCATGGCACGATTCCTTGGCTACGTGGTTATGCTGGCCTGGCATTATGCATTCCATCATTATAAAAGTGGTTATTGATATTTCATGTGATTATTCGACTAGTAGAGTATTCATGTGAATAAGTAAATGGAATTATTTCATTTTATTTTTTCCATATTATGCTGATGTTAATGTTTAAAAGGATTTTGTTTTAGTTACACATTTCCTTAAATGTTAATGTTTATTTATGAAAGATTCCACTATATTGTTATCCTTACTGAGCATTTGAGGTCACCTCTTTCAATGTTTTAATTTTTCAGGATGTGAAGAAGTATTTTAGGAATGAACTGCAAGGATAGTCTGAAGGGGATATGAGTGTGGAAAATTGAGACTATGTTATTGTAGTTTTTCACATTATCATGTAATGTAACATTTATGAATGTATCTCGTGTTTCCAATGCTACTAAGCTAATCGGTCTTTCGAGACTTGATCTTTTGTGATAATGCCGATGTTACGCAATAATGCACCAACTCTGGGTAACTGGGGTTGGTGCCTTACAAATAGAGGGTTTCCATGGGTCTTGAAATTTTATTTAGTAATGCTTCTTGGATAATGGATTAAGAAAATATCATGAGGTTTACTAGTTAATTCCCTTCCAACAACATTAACATGGTTTATATTTTCATTAGTATTTTTTATAATTTTGAATTTTTATTATGTATTCAAGAAGGGTATAATAATTTCAACCATTATAAATATCTCATGGATTTATATCTTATGTCTATATTCATAAATATTATTGTATTATATAAATATCGTAAGTAAAATAAGTGGTATTTCATTTTTTCCAATTATTTCATTTTTGATGGTGTTTACATCATTTACATCCATAATATTTTATTGGGTTCTTCGTCTTCCTTATTGTCCTTTTGGGAAGATGGGGTGGTTTTTCCTTTCATAATATTCTTAGGAAATGTATAGTTTACATATTCAACATCTTTTGGGACATCGTGGGTTCCCTAAAAACATGTTCTTGTTTTTCATTTCCACTTCCTGTGATTATGATTCTAAAAAATCCCTTTGGGATATGGATTTTCTAGATTGTGAATTTTCATTGGTGTTTGGACACCATGTCCATGAAATTATCAAATTTATGAGAAAAATAATTTGATTTATTTTCATTTCCTCTATATATGTTCCTTGTTTTCATTAAACTAGGGGTTCTTAAGATGAGGAAATTCTATAGGATATTTTTTTAAAGGTTCGTGGTTAGTAGACCTAATGTTGTAATGGGTACTTGTATGGTTGTCTGAATTTGGATGGATTCTCTAATTCTTGATGGGAAGGGTCAATAGTATGACTTTTTTACACCTAATATCACTTTTGGTAATTCTCTTACCTCCATTTTCTGTTTTGTTGAACCGTTATTGGCCATAATGTAGCTGAATATGTGTCCATGCCATGGATATATGCACACTGATATGTAGAGTCATGGGGTGATGAATATAAATAATATCATTGAGGTGGGGAATTTTGTTCATTTAGTGGTTTCACTTCTATATACAATAAATGATTTATTAATTCTTCCAATTGGTCTTAATGAATTGATGGTTATCTATAAGCTTTCGAATAATATATTCCATTAGTGTTATATATTTGGTTTAAAATCTTTTGGGAATACTGAGAAATATTCTAAATTAGCCTCCTGTATTCCGTGGTTGATTTATCAAATAATGATCATGTAGATGAAGAATCTAAGACGACTCTATCCTTGTCGATCATCCCTCTGTATAAGTAGACTATGATGTGATGATACTGTACATCTTGGTGAGAACATCTTGCACACATATTTTTTGAAACATTCCCAATATTGGTAGGGGAATCCTTAGTATCTTATCTCATAGAATACATATCCTTTAATATTAAAGTGGTTCATGATGATGTTATGAATATATTCATGAAACTAATTTTATATTGTGGAATATCAGATCTCTCTAGGTTGTAGGTCATACCACTATTCATTAGTAGCTCCTCTAGTGAAAAGTATAATTCCCTCCACTTGACTTATTCCACTTCGATACCTCTTAGTTTGAATCATTAAAAGACATTTATTAACTCCTATATATTCTACTTTAGTTATTCTAATACAAGACCGTGTAACTTTGGTAACAAAAGAATAATATTGACTCACAATTTCAGATCATTTTATTTTACATGCACGGTCAATTGATTATTTTTATTGTAAAATTATGGGTCACAAATGACATTAAGAGTCCATTGTGGGTTAATTTACATAGTTATTTTTTCATAATTACTAATTTATATATTTATTATGTCCTCAAACATTTTCTTCTAAGGGGTTATATAGTTTAATTGCCTATGCATCCCAATAAAAAATTCCTATCTATATCAAGGTCATGTAGTAGGATTTATTCACATTAGGTCCTAGTCATAAAAGTAATGTGTTTTATTTAAAACCATATAACTATATGGGGTTTCCTGTTTTGAGTTCACCCAACCATGGTCTGTGGTAAAAGGTAATTTTTTCAAATTAACGGGGTAGTAGTATGTAATACATATATCATTTTCCAAGACTGGTGTTCTGAATTATGATGTCACAAATTAAAGAAGTAAATTAAAAACCAAGAATATGAATCACAAGGGAGTATAATACATTGTTTTGGAAGATCGTTTTAGAGAATTTTGGCTATGTTTTTCGGTTAGGATTCCCTTTTTAATGATATCATATATTTTTTCAAATATTGTATTTTAATTTTATTAATTTATTTAAATAATGGATTAAAATTTATTTATCTGTTTCCAACCATTATTAAAAATGGATTGAATGTGAGAATAATCTACCTAATTTCATTGGTTAGACTATTCTTTATCCTATATTTTAATTCATTAGGGATCTCCCCTATGTCACCTAGGAAATTCGAAATCAAGAATTGAGTACACTAAGTGCCTTGATGGTCACACTATGTCTTCCCGAACTATTTTCCAATCACTATGAACATATATCCCTTACACTGGATTACTCGTAAAATGTGTTATAATACCATGAAGAGAGAGAATAAATAAAATTAATCTGGACAATATATGAATTTCATGATATGAAATAAAAAAATTCAATCCCATTAAAAATATAAAATTATAAATTATAAAATATTTAATAGATCAGAATATACATATAATTTTAATATAACTAAGATTACAGTATTACCATGAGTGAACATCACTTAAACAAATCAAATAAAGGGTCAAACCATTCCATAAATTTCAAATAATTGAGGTACATGAGGTTGAATACAAAATTAAATCATAATTGAAATTAATAAATGAAAAAATATAGAATCAGTAATATCATGTGTTTCTTCCTCATAGATTATATACACCCCCATCATTAGTGGTATTACTCCTCATTTTATATATAGTGAGGACTACTTTCAGTTTAATTCAAATATCCCACATATCATCCTCTCCATGTCCATATCTTCATTTAATTTTGAATCATTATGATTTGTGTTACTCAGGGTGTCATTTTAGAGATAACCAAAATTTCTTGGAAGTTTAAAAATTTCTTAGAGAACATGGGTATTGATTTTATGTCCCCATAACATATGCATGGAGTTCATGGAGGGAATTTGATGGCATGGAAATTAGTGCATGTCTTGGTGATGTGGTGCTGCCAAGGTGGTAGTGCCCAAATGGAAGCAGTAATTGGAGGGAAATGTAGGCACAATTAGACCTTCTACAGCCTTAAATGAGGCCATATGGGAACTTATTGTTCATGATGAAGTTGGTCAATTGATACCCTGTTAAGAAGTAGTGTTTGAAGATGGAACTCCACTAGTGGAATGTGATATTGAATCGATATACTTCGGTTGCTCCCATAGTGATTGTACAATAGATTTTAGGTGGAAGAGACATATGGTGTGGTTGATGGTTGGAATTACTCAATGGTGCCTCATGAGTCACTTATGGCTTCAACGGGGGTACATGAGACATTTTCACTTACAATGGTGGGTCATGAGTGCATTATTTCTCTAAATGTGGATCATGAGTCACAATTAAGATAAATGTAAAATGGAATCTCATGAGTAATTGTTGTATTAAATAGTGGATCATGAGGAAACATTGTAAAAAATCTATGACTGTGGGTCACAATGAATCATTGGATACAATAGTTTCTCAAGATTCACCCTTTGGAATAATATCAAATGGTGGCTCTAGTGAACTCAGATGAGAACAGAGACAACATTAATCTCGATCATGTGGTTGTAAAAGTGTTGTAGAAGGGTATAAAAATTTCCTTTTCTCATTTAGCCTTAATAGTGGCCTAATGGGCATTGGGATGGCTCAATGTTATATTTGGTTGTCTATGAGATGATCCTTGGAGTCTAGGTGATATGGTAATGCCGATCAGATCTAGATCAATCTTCACTAAGGGAATCAATGATGTTTTTTGCATAAATCAATGATGACCGGTGGATTTAGGTTGGGGGTCCATAGAAGAGAAGGTGATACGAGGGTCAGAGGACTCCTACCCACCAACGTTCACCACCATATTCCTACAACGCTCCCTAACATAACTTCATGGGATTTACCACCATGGGATAACACTTCAGTGTTTCACCCAAGCTATAATCCCCATGTGCTTGATCTCCATGGTCCACCTCATGTGCTTGATTCCCCCTTGTACCTTACACTCTATTCATCCATCATTGTGGGCTATATGATTAACATGCCATTTTGGGATGGATTTTTTTTGTGTGGCTTATAATGACCCATGTTTTATCAATAGTAAATCCCATATTATAATTATTTCATATGAAGAATATAGTAAAAGCTTTATACTCAATGAATTTATTAAATAATAATTATTTTTACATTTAAGGAAACTATATAAATGAAATAGTAATTGGACCATGGTAATAGTAGTGTGACCCCTTTGAATAGTAACATGTCCAATTGAACAGTAACCTTACCAGTTAAAGTATAAATAATATATATCCAACATAAAAGATACAATATTATATAATTATATCAAAATATAGGTAAATAAATATTTTAAGAATTACTAATAATGTTTTTATATTTTTATATGTCATTAATGATTAATTACAAATATTTGGATAATTTAATAATTTAAATGAGAAATTAATTTAATAAAATATTTTAAAAAATTACAATTTTGATGTCTTATGATTATAAGATAAGTTAATGAGACCTTAGTAATTTTTTCAATGATTTATATAAGAAGTTATAATTTTTTTATCAGTGTCTTCCATGTAAATTAAAAATAAAATAAAATTTAAAATTTAAAATATACTGAAAATTATTTTCATAAAATGGTGTTTATTTTTAAATTATACACATATGAAAATGTTTAGGGTAAATTTTTGATGAGTAGTGAACTATGGGTATTTACAGTATATGTTAGTAAAAGATTTTTTGAGTTATTCTAGAGTTATAGATGATGTAAGTAACCATTTATTTGAACAAACATGATCACATCACTAGGTTTAGTATCATTAATGAACACAATTTCTTATTTTTGACAATATCATTAAAATCGACTAAAATAATGAGAAAAATCCCCCTCCTCAACAATAAATACCACCCTCACCACCTCTTCTGCTCATACATCTCATTCCATGCTCCGCGTATATATTCATACCAATACTATTCAAAAAACACTCCCCAGCAACACATATATGTGGTTTAGGAATTAAAAAAATGACCAAAACAAATTCCTGATGGAGATTCTCAAGTAGAAGGAATCAATTGGTATAACCCTCTTCCATTTTCTTTCAATTTATTGTTCAAGTTATATTCTTTTCTTACCATCTACCCATTTCCTCTTGTCTATATGGAATGGATACTATAGAATCTAACATATAATAGAATTACATCATGTTTATTGAATATGTATTCATCACATCTCTCTTATGCATTCATTTATCTTATGAATGAAGATATTTTTTTGAGGTATCAATTTACCACATATGTGGACGACGTGCATTAATCGTTCAATTACACATTCAAGGATGGTCATGATTGCATTTTTATGGTTGAAACAGTGTATAATATGTGTAATATATCTATTTTAATGTTATGGAATCATTTTATACATATGATATTAATTTATAAAACATAATGATTTGGTTGTGATAAAAAAGAGTAAATTAATTTTAATGATTATCATTTATGATTTATCTACTTAATAATCCTCACTGTTGCAAAATATTAAATTTCAATATTTTATAAGTTAATTAATAAAATATATGATCATTTCTTTAAAAATATCTTAATTCTACATGTTTTTCCATACACATATACACGTAACCTAGTCATGAGAACTAAGGAAACTCATCCTTCCAAGTGAAAACATTTAATTTCATATCCTTCCAAAAGAGACATGAATAAACATAATAAAATAATACCAAATAAAATACATGTATATATGGTTCTATTATAATTAAATAATTAATTAATTTTTATTATTTAGGGCAGTAAGATCATATGCAGATTCGTTTTGGACATAAGGTTAGAGATTCTACACGAAAATCCAATATTCCATCACGTTATTCCTTCTATCCTTTTACCAAAATGAATTAATATTTTAATTTTATGTACATATTCTAAATTATGTTTATAGTTTCTAAAATAAGGTATCCATATCTATTAATCCGTATTTTAGGGTATTAACATGTTTTAAATATGTTCCTTAATCAATTATTCTCGATAAGAAATCCCAATTAAAGGGAACATCCTAAATTCGTTCCCATTTTCAGTTATGTTCCCTTATAAATTTTAAGACATAATTATTTTATTAAATCACTCATTTTATCATTTGAAACTTCATTTTATCAATTCTAGTTTTATACAAAAAAATTATGCATATTCCATTTTAAGTAATCTTGAATGTTTTCCCTTAAACCGTATTAAAATGTTATATTAATAAATACTCTTAGACACTCTGTTGATTTTTTTGACATTTCTTATCATGATATATGCCTATAATCCTTTATGAATGAAAATTTATGATTTAATTCCTTTTTTCATTAAAAATTTACTACACACCCATTTATGATGCTTTTAACATGATTACGATACCCAATTCATTCCATAGATTGCACTTATGTTTATTTTAGATTACATATGAATGATTATTTATGTTTATAACATATTCCTGAACATTTTACGATTGGTTCTCTCAAATATAACTCCAATACATTGGGTAATGTTTAGTCTCATGATATGTTATGTGCAACGGTCATTTTTGTAGCCTTGACTCCTATGTCTCTATGTGAAATGTGCTCTGAATCATGCTCCCCTATGGTAAAAGATCCTTGACATGTTAAATTGTCATGTTTTATGTCACTTTCATATTACTATGAATCCTCGGTTATAATATCCCATGTTATGAATCCTATGTTTAATCATGCTTCCTTCTTATTTATATTAATATATTATTCTAACAGTCCAATGATCAAAGAAATATTTTATTGTTTATTCCCTTATTGTTCATTGTAGCTCATCCATTTATTCATGTTATACCCCAATTATCTTATGCATATGTAAGGGCTCAAATGATGTTAGGAGCTCATATTGGATGATAAATAGGAAATGTTTTTATTAAGTCCCATGTTTTTGTTTTTTATCTATCCCTCCAAGACATAAGAGTGTGTGATCCATGGCTAATAATTTGGTGTTTAATTAGGGTTAAAATTAGTTAATTATATGTGTAAAAGGATAGGGTAACTATAGCTTTTATTATAGGTATTTTTTAGTATTTTTTTGAGACTAGGAATTGATAACATTAGTATGAACACTAGGGATATGGCTATGTAAGATAAAACATCTCATAATTTTGGTTATTATAGATTAAGTGGTTTATTAAGAAAATACATCCTTGTCCGGATACTACAAGTGGATTAGGGTCTAGCACAAATGTAGCTAGGAATTAAAACATCAATAAGTTGTCCTGGGACTGACTTGAGTAAACCCGGTACATGATATCATGAATTACTATGCCCCAAATTTCACACTCTTGGGGGATCTTCTTTGATAAATATATAATATCATTAAGAACCATTAAAAAGGGAAAAATAAAATTACCATTAAAATATATTATAGAAAAAAGATCATGGATAAACAAGATTGAATCCTATGGAATCACAAGGTAGAATATACATTTACATTAATTTGTTATCCTTATATGACTATTGTATCCACTTTTTATTCAGCTATGTATTTAATCCCCATAACTGCACATTATTTTTATGAGTTAATGGCAGGAAATAGTAGAACACCTTCAATCAATCAGTTTTATTTGAAATGGTACTATAACCCTTGTAATAATCCACATATTATAGAAATGTGTTCTCAAAACATTAGGAAAATAATTTCTCAATTGGATCATGTTATAAATAATTACATCAATCACACTGAACACCCTTTTTCTTCTATAAGAGATCAATTTTTCATTGATTTTTTTATCTTGAAAAGACCTCCCACCATTAGTGGATATTTTGATCCCATTCTAATAAAACAATGGATTAACTACATTTATAATATATTATTTGTCCACTAGTTCTCAAATGAATGGAATATCAAGCTCTCAGTTTTTAATGATGGGGAAATTGATTAGTGGCGGATACTGATCAGAACACAAAGTCTCATGAGGAAATTGATTCCACTTATTGGGAGGAATTCAATAATGTGTTTTTCAAAAAATATATTTCCTCTAACCCTTCATCTCAAAATGGAATTACATTTCATCTTACTTAATAAGATTGAAATTGAGTCTGTTGGGGAATTTGAAATAAACATTACCAGGCTTGCATGATATACCATAGGCTTTGTGACGAACTCTTAAATGCATGGTGGATCGATTCTATACTGAAGTAATGATGGGTCTAGAAATGAATTGGGGATTTGAGACATTTACAAATATGAGGAGATAGTTCATTGTTCCATAAAGGATGAAATAGAGAAGATAGAATCAAATCGCCTTATTGAACTGGGGAAAAAATTAGAAAATATTTCTAATATGGATGTATCACTAAATAATTCCCGTGATGGAATAAAGACTGAATATCCCATGTGTCAAAATTTAGGGAAGAAGCATCACATGAATTTTTTAAATGGATCTATTTAATGATTATAATATGGTTGAATGGGGAATTTTGTTTTGATTTTAACGAAGATATATGAAGAATTAAAGTAATGTAGATGAACAATGGATGGTTCAGATTAACACTCAGCTGATAGTGAAGTGTTTCAATTTCAAGGAACATGGTAATTTTTCAAATCAATTCCAAATGCCAAAGGGTTTTAGAGGAATCCATAAACATCCTTCAAGGCCACTAGGAAGGGCTTATGCAACCAATACTAATGATGTGAATATGGACCTTCATGTAGTGAGAGGTATGATAGTTATTCCTTCAACAAAAGGAAATGTACTATTCAATTTTAGGTCCATTATATTTTTCAAATCATTCATGGTTAGTGTAAGATTTCAAAAATAACCTCTAAATTTGGAGTTTTATTTATCTTTGAGAATAGCTAATCAGGTGGATATTTCATCCAAAGTACATATATCCTCCATAGTTAATGATTATGGACTAAACCTCCAAGATAATCTTATCATACTTCCTTCGGTAGAGTTTGATTAATTATTGGGAATGAAATGGATATGTTTATACAAATCCAACATCAATTGCTGGGAAAGAGAGATCAATCTTCACATCTCAAAGTATCCTCCAATTCTTTACAAGTGTAAAGTGGAAGATTAATCTCCTTAGGATCATCGTGTCAAATGAGGATTTGTCTACCTTCTGAGAAATCATATCTCGCTCAAATTATTGAGACAAAGGATATGGGACATAAATTCTGTAATGAAATATTGAATAAATGGTGATAATACATGGGGATGGAGATGCTGGAATTTAATGGTGATGTTGTATCTTTTATAGGAAAAATTGATTTTAAATGTGACACCAATGAAGTTTAATGTGGTTTTTTTATGGTTAAATAATGTGCAAAGAATTAATTTACGTACTGTGGAATTGATTAAAATGGGTATAAAGAAACCTAATTAAGTTCTTTAATTGGTTGTGTTCTTATAGGATACCTAGCCATAGAAATAGCAGCCCGAAGACTGAGAGACGTTAGCTGTAGTTGAGACTAAAACTAGGTTATTCCCATAGTGTGGTTGTTGGCGCCAAAAATGTGGCCCGAAAGGAAGGAACGAAAAAGACAGCCGGCGCGTTGCCTCGCGAAGCATAGCCGCGAAGCACAGCCGCGAAGTACAGCCCTGAAGACCCGCCGCGAAGCGTCCCCACCTTGGCGGCCCCGCGAAGCTCCAGAGGCGGTAATCCTCCGCGAACTGGTTTGACGTTCGCGAGCCGCCGCGAAGCAACAGAGGCGGTAATCCTCCGCAAACCGGTTTGACGTTCGCGAGCCGCCGCGAAGCACCGGAGGCGGTAATCCTCCGCGAACCCGTTTGACGTTCGCGAGCCGCCGTGAAGCCCCGAAGGCGGCGCGCGAGCCCTGCTTCGCGTCGCCCCTTCCCTATAAATACTCGACTCCCCCTGAGTCCCGAGGACGGACAATCCGACCTTTCGGATTCTCCTCTCCCGAATCGTGAAGCACGCTTTGCCCTGGGAATCATGAGCTCCGCGAGGTATTTCTACTTCGCGAGACGACTCTGATTTGTTTCGTTTTGAGCCCCTCTTCCGAGAGGGATGCCCTTCGCGAAGCTCAAGGGAGTTCGCGAAGGAAGGGGATTCCCAAGGGAATCCGGGCAGCCGCGGAGCACTTTTGCTTCGCGAAACACCCAACCCATACGAGTAATCCCTATGCTAAGGCAGGATCGCTCCACTTCGCGAAGTACATTGCTTGGCAGGACCCTGCTTCGCGGACCACTCCTTCTTCGTGAGGCAGTGCTCCGCGAACACCGTTCCACTTCGCGAAGCACCTCCCACTCCCACCTATGCACTATGCTAAGGCCAAGGCACCCCACTTCGCAAAGCACACTCCTCTGCTTAGCGATTCCTCTTTCCGTGCAACCCTCCAGGTTTGCAAGATGTGATTTCAAAGTCCCATGGACAACACCTCCCGTAGCGTTGCTTCGCCTAATGCTTCTTCGCATAGGCACGCTAACGGCTATTGCTTATTCGCATAGCCACGCTAACGTGGACCCCTCTATGGTTCATCCCTCAACCCCCCTTTACCATGGCCTTACCGGCACCTTCCCTTCCCCAAGGACCAGAGGGTACCGGTTATGTAAGCCCTAGGGGTGTGGAGTGAACCCACCTCGTCCGAGCTGCAGGACGTTAAACTGCCAAGCACCACATCCTCAACACATGACGTTAAACTGTGACCCAACCTCGTCTCCCTCACGAAGGGTCCCCCCAGCTCGAACATTCATTACACCACTCGTCTCCACGGAAATGGAACTCTTCCGCACATGGAATGAGATCCTCCTTGTCGGAGTGGTGTATGTTCGCAGGGGAAGGGTCGCCTCAGAACGTAAGCCCCTAACCTTTGGTACGGATGATTGCACCCATGCATCTCGGTACTTCCCCACTACCAAGGTCAGTGGAGGACGTGACAGGGAACGAGGCACCTCCCATCGTCGGACCAAGGTCCATCTTTCCCGCGCTTTGTCGCGCCATGGGCCTCCATCCTAGAGTAAGTCCCAACACCATGGGCCGCCCAACGCGTAAGCCCCTCTTCGCTTCTCACGGACGCACCCTTCGCGACGTGATCGTCAGGTCCGTGCAACCTCTTGTTTCTCACACCGAGCATGACTCACGTGGGCTTAGAGTGAGCATCGACCCTGACAACACCATTTGAACTACGAGGTCTTTGATCCATGTCAAGGCATGGTACGTAGGAAGCCTCCACGAGGTTCAAGCCCACCAACAGTGGACCAAGGTCTTCTTTCACGTCAGTTCACCGGCGAATCCATTTGAACTACGAGGTCTTTGATCCATGTCAAGGCATGGTACGTAGGAAGCCTCCACGAGGTTCAAGCCCACCCATCGCTCATTCCCGTCGGGTCCCATTCCGGTCCAGTGGTAAGCCATTGCGACCCACCATTTGAACTACGAGGTCTTTGATCCATGTCAAGGCATGGTACGTAGGAATCCTCCACGAGGTTCAAGCCACATTTCTCGGTCGTTCATTCACGTCGAGTTTCACCCACATCCAACACGACGCTAAACTGCAATTCCCGTCCGACGGCAAGCCGTTGTGACCATCTGAACTACGAAGACTTTGATCCGTGTCAAGGCATGGTATGTAGGAAGCCTCCACGAGGTTCAAGCCCACCAATAGTGGACCAAGGTCTACTTTCACGTCGGTTTACCGGCGAAACCCAAGTGAACTACGAGGACATTGATCCATGTCAAGGCATGGTACGTAGGAAGCCTCCACGAGGTTCAAGACCACCCGTCATTTCACGTCGGGTCTCACCCCCGTCCAACACGACGTTAAACTGCACTACGGTCCAGTGGTAAGCCATTCCGACCCATCCATCCTAACGAACTACGGGGTCTTCGATCCATGTCAAGGCATGGTACGTAGGAAGTCTCCACGAGGTTCAAGCCCACCAATAGTGGACCAAGGTCTACTTTCACGTCGGTTCACCGACACACCCACCCGTCGTTTCTTCACGCTGGGTCCCATCTTCGTCCCGCATGACGTTAAACTTTATTCTCCGAACTACGAGGTCTTTGATCCGTGTCAAGGCATGGTACGTAGGAAGCCTTTATGAGGTTCAGGCCCACCACCCATTGGACCAAGGTCCACTTCCACGTCGGTTCACCGACAAAACCCCTTTTGAACTACGAGGTCTTTGATCCATGTCAAGGCATGGTACGTAGGAAGCCTCCACGAGGTTCAAGCCCACCCATCACCCAATTCACGTCGTGTTCTACCTACGTCCAGCACGACGTTAAATTACACTCTGGTCCGGTGGTAAGCCATTGCGACCCAACCATTTGAACTACGAGGTCTTTGATCCATGTCAAGGCATGGTACGTAGGAAGCCTCCACGAGGTTCAAGCCCACCAATAGTGGACCATGGTCTACTTTCACGTCGGTTTACCGGCACCCTCTCGAACTACGTGGACTTTGATTCCCTGCCACGGGGATACGTAGGAAGCCTCTTCAAGGCTCAAGCCCAACTTCACTATCGCCCCCCCCCCCCCATGCGATGGTCCCATTTCACTCTCATCCGTCTCCGCTAGACGTTAAACACGCGGCATACCCTGTGTTGAACACGGGAAGCTGAGGAAAACCTCAGATACGTGTCTATGACATGTAATTCCCCACGCTCGATGTGGGATTCCTCGGGCTTCCACGCCCTCGAGAAGCCTTGTGGTCAAGGATAGCAGACAGACATGCCAGGTACCCCAGCATCCAGACACGCTACTGATGCCTCAACGTGACTACTCCCCTGACCGAAGGTTGCTGACCTGACTAGACACTTTGGAATGTCCCGACAGAAGCAGTGTAATTAACCGACATCCATGGAAACATGGCACTGGGAAGAGTTTCACGAACTACATATTAAATCTATAAGGGAGACCCAGACTAGGTGACGAGTTCTGAGGAGGTATCCACGGAAGGAAGAACCGACATCCCATCATCCCGTTTCGATCAAGGAGAAGACGTACCTGAACAAGGAACGAATGCCGCCCGCCTTTGGAAATCAGGAATGCGGGGCAACAAAGCCGTGCGTCCCCCCCTGACGGACGGATGCACGCGCACCCCGGCGAAAGCGTCGGAAACAGAAATGGTGAACCCGACGTGAATCTCTTCTCCTCAGCATGGAGATTAGTAGCGTTCAAGACACCAGTAGATTGACATGTCACCGGATCCAGATATCCGGTGCCTGGTCCCGCCAAGCAAGTAGCGGGCCTGTCGTGGAACTCACCGGAAGTCGGGGTAGTAGAGTGTGGGGCACTCCGCTCTGCAGCGTGTTGGCGTGGATCCTTCTCACAGACATGGAGGATGGAAGAACGCTGGGGAACTGGCTGTCAATCCTTTTCATCTCAGTACTGATGAGTTGATCCCTTCGCTTGCCATGAACCAGGTTGCTATTTCAGAGATGCGGTCACCATCCGCTCCTCGCCCGCGCAGGGGAAGGGGCAACACCACGACGGCCACTCCACATGGCGCCACCACCGCCACGACGGCTGCCACATCACGGAATACGGGACGTCCACGTCCCCTTTCCACATCAGAGGTCATCCAACGAAGGGTGATCAACAGCCTCGTGCACAGGTACGAGGAGGAAGGGGTCATCCCGACCAGGGATATGGCCCGCTTGTGCCTGGAGGCCTCCAAGCCCCGCCGTCAATGCTGCCCTAACAGGCCGCGTAGGGAGCCCCTGCTCCCCACCCAGACATTCAATCGTTTCGGGAGCCTATCTCCGGAACGCCTGGACGACTCTTCGCCTTACGCTGAAGAGGCAGGCGCTGTCCGGCTCAGTCCGCTCAGGGCCCCGACCCAGGGCCCCCAGGCGAGAGCTCCCGTCCGGCCACGTCAGCGCCGTCGTCCGGCCCCGCAGGAAGAGCAGGCAGACTACGTCCCTGCACCACCTGCACCGGCCCGCCTGACCCGACGTCAGCGTCGGGCCCGGGCTGAGGACGCTCGCCTAGCCGCGTCCACGTCGACAGATACAGTGGCCCGAGCCACCGCCGATGTACACTATGAAGCCCCCGCGTACATTGAGCAGGGTCACCCTTTCGCCCAACCGGGATCGAGACCCCAACCGCCCCACAGGCAGGCTAGGTTGACTCTCCGGGTTGCAGGCCCCAGTGATGATCGCCGCGAGCTAACCCGCGGTGATGCCACCCCGTACGGAGGTCCTCCCCATACCACTACTCCACAGAGCGTGGGCCTTCCCCGCTCCGAGGTTCGTCATGGAGGCATGCCTCGTGCTGCCCCCGTCCTACAGGAAGACCTGCCCCGTGGCAGTGATGCTCAGCGCGGAAACATTTCCCGCGCCCACTATACAGGGTATGGGGTCCATCCTTCTGAAGGCACCGTCCATCCGGTCCTTCTCCAACGTGGGGGCCCTCCCTACGTCCTCTCTGCAACCAGCGAAGGTCCTCCTCGCCCCAGCAACTCAAGGAGTGTAGGTCAGCCTCGCTCCACTCGCATCGACCATGGAGGTCTTCCCCATGCTCCTACCAGTTCCAACAGAGGCCCCGCCCACATGGGTACTATTCATGGAGGTCCTCCCCATGTACCCTTTGACATTTGCCCTGGTGCCCCTCGCACCCCGGCTGTCTTGAGTGGGGGCCCTCTCCGCCACGGCGCCAGCGCCGCCCCAAAGCTGCCTGATAGGGGTCAACCCTGTCCCGAAGAGCCACCCAGGGGCAGAAGAGCGGGTCATCGCCGCCACAAGAAGAATCCTGGGAAGGCCCAGGCGGAGATCAAACCTGCCCGCTTCTCCGATTCGGAAGCCGAATGCGATTCAGCGATGGAACCTTCTCTCAGCTCCTCCGTATCAAGGACTGCGGCAGGAACCAGACGCGTCAGCCTCGTTCTCCCAGAATTTGAGGTCCACCGGATTCCAGTCTCTCTCCGTAGGTACATCCAGGAGGAAGAAATCCTGGGAATTCCGTAGATTTCGACCGCGCAGTCACCGCCATCGTCACCCGAAGCGCCCTCTACCTCTACTCGGGATCACGAGGAGCTGTTTTGGGGGTCAACGGTGGTAGAGCCACGACATGACCGGACACCGGTAATGGCGATTCCCATACCCTAAGTAGGGGCTGTTAGCCCGTCCTATCGTGACATTGTGGTCAGGTCACCTCACTCTTCAGAGGAAGGCCCAGAATTCGGTGGCCAGTCTGCCCGCTCGCCGTATTCTCCACCGCCGAGTTTGTTATCCCAAAGGTCTGCCTCGGTACCGCTACCGGTCCCTCAGCCGCCCCCGGTTGACGAGTGGGGTAATGTAGGGCCGAACCCCGAGGACGAACCCAGGAGCTTCTGGAGTATTCTTGCAGTAGACTACCTCCCAGAGAAGTTCTGGCCCACGGTGGCGCTGAATTTCCGCGTACCCGAGTTGCTTACCCTTGAAGAAGTGGGATGCTTTTGTCGAACCCTGTGGGCGACGCACTTCCGCCTCCGCTGTGAACGGGTAGTGTACCCCAGGATTCGAGAGAACTTCGAGGAGATTGGCAAACAGTGCCGCCTGGTTGATGCAGCGGCGCTCCTTGTGGCCCAGCACCCCGAGTCGCCCGGTCACCAGAGTGCCCTCCAACGAAAATGCGTTCAGAGTTTCAAGGCACTCCGCAAGATCGTCAGGGAAGCCACACCCCATGTGCAAGTCCATGGCTGGGGACACTATGCTGCCCTTCTGTTCGATCCTATTCGACGACAACCCGATTCGCTATGCGACATCGAGGACATGCCCTCAAGAGGAATCGCGGTCCACATGGCCGACATTGTGGACAGGGAAGACGAACTGGAACTCCTTGATGGAGACTTCCCCCAAGAGGGTGCACCGCCACTACTCGACCCATCAGGGAGAGTCACCCGTCAGCAGAGGAACCTGCTAGGCCTGCCCGTACCCACCGAGTCGCTGGTACTCAGTCGAAACACCGGCAAAGGTAAAGAGCATGTCGGAACCGTCAAGCACTCCGAACCATCCGCCTCTGTGCAGAAAACAGACGAGGATCCTGAGAAGGCCACGTTGCGCCAGCAGCTTGCTGAGCAGAAGAGGCTGGTTGACGAACTATTGGCTGAGCGCGCCGCAGAGCAGCGACCCGACTATGGTAATCCCAGGCCGGGGCAGCAGGGGCAGGAACAATTTCCCCCCAGTGAGATGCCTCCGGGCAACCCTGATCATGCTACTTCCGCGGATAGGGCAGAAGCTGGAACATACGGCAAGAGGGCGCGATACGTCTCGCCAAACCCCCCTGAGCGACGGAGCAATTTGAAGAATCCAACCCGGGTTCCCCCAGTCGCCCAGCAGGTCGTCCAGCCAGTTGACCCGCGAGCGGCCGAAACCCTCTACCGTGTTGAAGAACCTGGCAATGCGCTTGTGGTTAGGGATCCCCGTCAAGACAGGGACCCCCACCCAGAGGACCTTATTGCGTCACTCACAGCCCACCTCGAGGCGTTGGAAACACGGAAGGTGGCGGTCCCACCGGATGGCAAGCCTTATCCCGCGTGGGTGGATGATATGCCCGCGCCTCCGGGTTTTGGGAACCCCACTTTCTCGCCTTTTAATGGGACAGGGGACCCACCCCATCACTTGGCTCATTTCTATACCAGGTGTGGCCCCATGCTGGGGACCCCGGCTCAGCAAGAAGCCGCTAAGCTCCGATGTTTTGTACAGACATTGGAAGGTCCGGCATTCGTCTGGTACAGCCAGCTCCCTATCGGATCAGTGACCGGTTGGGAGGATCTTCGCTGACAGTTCTTATACCAGTTCATCTCCACCACACGAAAGACCAGCATTACGGACCTCTTCAAGTGCAAACAGAGGCCTAATGAGCGGGTTGCAGACTTCATCGCCCGGTGGAAAGGACATACGTATTCCCTCGATATTCCACTGACTCAGGAGCAATTACTGACGATGTGTGTGGGGAACGTCAAGACAGAGCTGGTACCCTCCTTGATTACCCAGAACTACCCTGGAGGGTTCAGAGATTTCTCGGATAAGGCCCAGCGCCTCGAGGAGGCCCTGCAACAGGATAGTCAGGCACGTTTGCTGCCCTCTATGATCCCAGCCAGGAGGGCCGCCAGGGCTGAACCCGCCGCGGTGGCTCAAATAGAATCCCCGAGGCAGCTGGAATTGCTACCGGCGGCACCACCTCTGCAACCCCGCAGAGGTCCTCCACCTCAAGCGCAGGCTCATGCCCAGCAGCGACCGCCTCAGAACCGACAGGTTCCCCCGCGCAATGCGCCACCGCCACCTAGGCGAGACAACCAGGCGCCGCCTCCTCGGAAGGCCCCTCCGGTCCCTCGACAGGACCAGGCCCCCAGGGCTCCTTATCCGGAAAAAAAGTACCATACCTAGTCGTTCAACGAAAATCAGGTCCCTGGCTACTTCCGAAGTGCTCTAGAGCAAGGGATTGTGCGTCTTCCTGAGTGCAGGAGGCCGGCAGAGGCGCATCTCACCGATCACCCCAAATACTGCCCTTATCATCGCATCCTGGGGCACACGCTCAAGCGATTCTATGTGTTTAAAGACTGGCTTCAGGACCAGGTCAACAACAACATAGTCAAGTTGGGACCAGCGCCAGCGCAAGTGGCAGGCGTCTTTGCGGGATCGGAAATCGGCAGTGACAGCGAGGGTGAGTGGCAGCAGGTCCCTAGCCGCGGGTCCCAGAAATACGACAACTGGATGGCTCGAAAAACCGTCGTTCGTGCCCAGGGTATCATCCGGGCACGCCTGAAGCAGTCGGAACCTTCAGAAGAAGTAGCCGGTGCCTCATCATCGTCTTCACAGTTGGCCTCTGCCCAAAAGGGCAAGCAGCGGCGACGTAAGAAGAAGCAACGTGCACCTCCAGTGCCGTCGTCATCCCGCACTCTCAGCGACTTTATGCCTCCCGAAATGGGCATTCCTCCCAGAATCCGCCCAGCGGTGGATGACTCTTCGAGCGACAGTCAAGGGTACGCTTCGGTTAACACCGTGGAGCTGGTAATGCCCTATATGACCCCCGACGAGGGGGAACCCCAGGCAGACCTCCCCAACGTTTCCAGCCGACGTCAGCGTCGGCGGAATCGCAATCGCGCCGGTCATCGAGGTACGTCAGCAGGCACTTGTGACCAAGCCGTGCACGCTACCAAGACTAGGCCGCAGGCTCAGCGTAGATCTCAGCACGCGCAGACCCATCCAGCACCCTTGGCTCTACCTCCACCGCCGTTCGTGCTGCTGGATCGGGGGGAGCCGCCTCGTTCGTATCACAGCCAGTCTTGCCCAGTGACAGGCCAGCCTCTGCTGTCTGATCCTAGCCCGGCGACTACTCTTCAGGCTTCTACTGGTAGGCAGCAAGATATACCCAATACTAGTTACTCGCCGGTTCAGCCAGCCGGACCCGCTGTGCATCCAAATGCCGAACGACCTCTTGTAAGCAGAGGTTCGCGTTTGGCACGAAAGTACGATGTCCTGAAGCATCTGGACGGCATCCCGGCGAGGCTTTCCATCCTCGAGGCCCTTCGCCTGTCATCTGAAATGCGCGAGGCACTTGCCGAGGCCCTAAGGATCCCCCTCCAGTTCGAGACGGAAGTGGCAGCTGCAGAAGCCTTCCATACCGAGACGATTGAAAATGCCGAATGTCAGGCGGTTATCTCGTTCTCCGGTGAAGATGAAGACCCCCCTATACAGGGGCATATTCGCCCACTGTATATCACTGGCCACTTCAACGGTGTGGAAGTCCGCCGATGTCTCGTTGACACGGGTTCTGGAATCAACCTAATTCCGACCCGTACGCTGCGAAAGCTGGGTCTGTCCGAAGGTGATTTGACACCCTCTGACCTCAGGATCCAGGGGTACGACAGGACAGAGCAAACCCCAGTCGGCAAGATCCGCCTGAAGACCCAGTTTGATGGCTTAATTGTCAGCACCGAGTTCATGGTTGTTTCTCAGGACACCGCCTACAACGCATTGATGGGTAGGACATGGCTCCATCTGCATGCAGCGGTCCCCTCGTCATATCACCAGTGCCTTAAGTACTCGCTCAACGGTCGAGTAGGCGTGCTCCAAGGAGACACGTCCCCTTTCGCTTCTTGTGAGGCCCGCTATCTGGATGCGGGTTATTACAAAAGCAAGGACAAGCAAATCCTGGTAAGCGAGGATGAGCCCGCCCCGATCGCAAGTGATCCCTGGGCAAGCATGGACGACGCCTACATCCTCCCGATCCACCGGTTGGAGGCCACGACCCCCTACATGGGACAATGTTTTGTTGTTTCGGGTACGCAGGGAAGGCATGTTCCCGTGTCCAAGAGACGATGGAAAATCACCTCTTACTCCTACATCAACCAGGCTCGGGTCATCCCGGAACCTCCTACCCCTGTACGGTACCGGGACGTCAAGCTGATGACAACGGCGGTGCGCCATACGTGTCTATTCTGCCGGGCTGGAATTAACCGACTCAGGCCGACACGTCACCACTGCTTTGATATCATCAAGCGTGGCCCCTTAGGCCGAAGGCCAGATGGGATCGGATCAAATGCATTCATTGCTATGGTCTCAACGACAAGTGAGCCTCCGGATTTGATGACCTCTGCTGCCAAAGCCGGCACCAGTTGCCCCTCGGGTCTGGAGAGCCCAGAAGCATCTTCCGTCGCAAGAAGTCCCCCCATGGCTGGGGAGGAAGACTTGGAGGATGCTCCCCCAGCCTTTGAAGAAGGCGTCTCTACCACGGTTGATGAACTTGTACAGGTGAACCTCGGTAGCGAGGCAGATCCAAGACCCACATTGATCAGTGCTGCCATGTCCCTCGAGGAGCGGCAGCAGTATGTAGACTTCCTCAAACAGCACCGCGATGTGTTTGCCTGGAGTTACGATGAGATGCCAGGGCTGGATCCCCAAGTGGTCGTCCACCGTCTGGGCCTCCCAGCAAAACATCGTGGGTTCAAGCAGCCTCCCAGGAAAATGAACCCTTCTCATGGTGTTATGGTTGATGCCGAAGTTGACAAGCTTATCAAAGCCAACTTCATTAAGGAGGTCCAGTAACCCAAATGGCTCGCCAACATTGTTCCGGTCAGGAAGAAGAATGGGCAGATCAGAGTCTTCATCGACTTCCGCGATCTCAATCGCCACTGCCCAAAGGATGACTTCCCACTCCCAGTGACAGAGCTGTTGATTGACGCCACGGCCGGGTTCCAAGCCCTCTCTTTCATGGTTGGGTATTCCGGGTATAACCAGATCCGGATGGCCCCCGAAGACGAGGAGTCCACTGCCTTCAGGGCTCCCCAGGGTACCTTTTGCTACCGGGTAATGCCATTCGGTTTGAAAAATGCAGGTGCCACTTATCAAAGGGCCATGCATCACATATTCAAACCGATCCTCGGGACATTGGTGGAATGCTACGTGGATGACCTTGTAGTCAAATCACGTCAGCGCCAGGACCATCTCAAAGACCTTGATAAAGTGTTCGGTTTCCTCCGTTCCCATCACCTGAAGATGAACCTGCTGAAGTGTGCCTTCGGAGTCACCTCCGGGAAGTTTCTGGGCTTCGTTTTCAGATACTGAGGTATCGAGATCGACCCGGAGAAGATCAAGGCCATCAGCCAAATGCCTCCCCCGAGCAACATTTGGGATCTTCGAGGCCTGCAAGGCCACTTAGCCTATATACGCCGATTCATTGCGAATTTGGCCGGCAAGTGTAAGCCCTTTTCCCGGCTCATGAAGAAAGACGCTGCCTACGAATGGGATGAGGAGTGTCGGGCCGCCTTCGAGGAAATCAAGCAGTATCTGCTCCAACCTTCGGTCTTGATGCCACCCGTCTCCGGAAAGCCGCTGGTCCTTTATGTGACCGCCCTAGAGAGATCCCTCGGTGCGCTGCTCGCCCAGAAGAATAACGAGGGTACTGAGAACAGTCTCTACTATCTCAACCGCATGCTTCTCGATACGGAGGTCAGATACTCCCCTATCGAAAAGAGCTGCCTTGCGCTCATCTTCGCTGTGCAGAAGTTGCGGCACTACCTGCAACACCACGAGGTACAATTGATCTCTCGGGTAGATCCGCTGAAGTACATCCTGAACCGCCCCATGCTGACTGGCCGACTAGCACGGTGGGCGATGATTCTCCAGCAATTTGATATCAGGTTTGTGCCTCCGAAGGCCGTTAAGGGACAAGCGTTGGCAGACTTTTTAGCTTCCCATCCAACCTCCGCGGATCAATCCCTGGACCTGGATTTTCCCGACGAGACGATCCTCTCAGTCGATCATTCTGCCCCATGTTGGAAAATGCATTTCGACGGTGCCTCCCGGAGTCCCACCGGTAGAAGGCTCAATGACCCCAAGCTCAACAGAGTGGGTCTGGGCATTGTTTTCATTACCCCGGCGCAAGCCGTCCTGCCATACTCGTTCCTGCTGTCAGAAGGTTGTACAAACAACGAGGCAGAGTACCAGGCTCTCATTAACGGCCTCGAGTTGGCCCTTGAGATCCATGTTCCCCATCTACATGTGAAGGGAGATTCCAAGCTGGTGATCAAACAGGTTAATGGCGACTACGTCGTCAGGACGCCAGAGCTTGAACCGTTACTATAGTACACCCTCCTCCTAATGGCCCAGTTCTCTTCTCGGCCAGAGGTTACCCATGTCCCAAGATCGCAGAACGGACAAGCGGACGCCCTGGCTGGCTTAGCCGCATCGCTCGCAGAACCCGAGCAAGATGATTTGGTCATACACGTGGCCCACCGGAGAGTCATTGCTCCCGTAACCCAAGAGGACCGTGATAGCCTGCGGGTAAGTCATCTCACCGCCGGACCCTCCATATCGGGAGTCCCGGGTTCGTCAGATGCAGTGGTTGAAACCACCCCCGACTGGAGAGCACCTTTTGTCGAGTATCTCCAAAGTGGTCAGCTCCCGGACGACCGGGCCGAACGCGAACGAATCCGACGCCGCGCACTGCAATTTACCCTCCAGAGCGGCCCCAGTCTTGAGCAGGCCCTCTATAAACGGAGTTTCGATGGTGTCCTCCTCCGTTGCATCCAAGGAGTAGAGATACCTCAAGTTATGCAAGAGGTTCACACCGGTTACTGTGGCGCCCATCAAGCTGGGCCGAAGCTGTCCCAGCAAATCCGGAGGTTAGGGTACTTCTGGCCCTCCATGATCCACGATTGTATTGGATACGCCAAAAGATGCCACGCATGCCAAGTACACGCCAACGTCATGCATCGGCCGCCAGAACCCCTCCACCCCACCAAGTACTCTTGGCCATTTGCGGTATGGGGACTTGATGTAGTGGGACCGTATCCGCCAGCAACAGCCCGCCAGTGTAGGTTCATCCTGACTGCTACAGATTTCTTCTCCAAGTGGGCAGAAGCAGTTCCGCTCAAAGAGGTCAAGGCCCGTTCCATCGTTGACTTTGTGAGCTCCAACATTATCCACTGGTTTGGAGTCCCTCACGCTGTCCTCACCGATAACGGCACCAACTTTCAAGCAGCTGAATTGAAGAAATTGTACGCTAAGTACGACATCCGGTCGAACCATACCTCCCGCTACCACGCGCAGGCGAATGGGCAGATCGAGGCGTTCAACAAGACCCTCTCTAACATTCTGCAGAATATGGTTGGTCAGAACAAGAAGATTTGGCCGGACAAGCTCCCCAACGCCCTCTAGGCTTATCGGACGACGACTCGCAACTCTACCCAGGTGACCCCATATTCCCTGGTGTATGGAGCTGAGGCCGTCCTACCCATTGAGATCCAGCTGTCGTTGCTGCGCACTGCAGTTTATGATCACCAGACATCAGATGAGGTAGCCGAGATCCGTCTAGCTGAGTTAGAGGCACTGGACGAGAACTGGCTCCGTGCCATGCACAATCTGGAAAGGCATCAGGACAAGATAGCGAGAGCTTTTGACAAGAAGGTTCGTCTCCACTCTTTTCTACAGGGTGACCTGGTACTGGCCCTTCGAGCGCCAATGATCCCCTGTAGGAAACCACCCAAGTTAGAACCCAAATGGGAAGGGCCTTATATCATCCATAAGGTTTACCCCAACGGAGCATACTCCATGGTGACCACAGATGGAGAGTGTGTAACTCCTCCCACCAATGCCAAATTCCTCAAGAGATACTTTGCCTAGGGCAAAAAAAGTGGTCCTGCACGACCCTAAACTGCGAGAGGGTCCTGCACGACCCTAAACTGCGACTTGGTCCCGCATGACCTTAAACTGCCTCTCCGTCCTCACTGCAAGACGTTAAACTGCAAGCCAGTCAGGTCTTCCTGACCGAGGCTCAGCCTCAGGCCCCTCGGCCTCCTTGGGCCCCTGGCCCCGTCTCCACCGCGGTCTGGCCCCAGGCCCCCTCATTTCTCTCCGACTTACCCTCTTACGGGATCGTGCGGTACGGTGTAGGACTACGTCCTCACGTTGGGATCATGTACCATACCGTACACATCCCCGAATGAGATGACCCTCGTCCTGCATGATGTTAAACTGCATGTCAAGAACTACGTACGGCTTGATTCCCATCTTTATGGGATACGTAGGAACGCTCGGACGCCTCGTCTTGAGCCCAGCCTCAAGCTTTTCTCTTCCGCTATTCCCCCTGGGGATAGTCTCCTTGGAGGATCTTTGTGTAGCAGGGAGTGGGCTTTCTTGGCCCCGCTCATACAACCCCACTCACGCAAAGATTGTAAAGGTCGCACCATGCGCCCACTCCCGTTCTTCTACCCTCCCACGTCCTCACCGCATGACGCTAAACTGCATGGCCTTCAAGAACTACGTATGGCTTGATTCTCATCCTTATGAGATACGTAGGAACGGCCGGACATTTCGTCCGTTGGCCCAGCCCAAAAGCCAAAATCTTCCCCTCGGGTCAAGACATGGCAGGGTGCACACTTTTGCCCCGACCCACGTCGAGCAAGCCTCGACCCGGCTGCACATTCCCCCTGGAGGTGTTTTCCCCTTTCTTGGATGAATGCAACTGAGCTTCACCCACTCCTTGACTGGGATTCTGTCCCAAGGTGAAAAACTTCCCCCAGGTGGTGCTAGCGATTCGGGCCACGACCCAGGATTCCTCATAAGGGTGTACGGTGTGATGTAGGACTGCGTCCTCATTCACGTCGGGATCATGTACCATGCCGTACGCCCTCCCTTTACGAGGCTCAGTCTCAGGCCCCTTGGCCTCCTTCGGCCCCTGGCCCCCCGTCCTCATGTAAGACGTTAAACTACAAACCAGTCAGACCTTTCTGACTGATAACTTCCCCTTTTCTTCGGGCCACGACCCAGGATTCCTCACCTGGAGTGTACGGCGTGGTGTGGGACTACGTCCTCATTCATGTCGGGATCATGTACCATGCCGTGACACTCCCTTTACGAGGCCCAGCCTCAGGCCCCTTGGCCTCCTCGGGTCCACGACCCCCCGTCCTCATGTAAGACGTTAAACTACAAACCAGTCAGGCCTTCCTGACCGAGGCTCAGCCCCAGGCCCCTTGGCCTTTCCGGGCCGCGGCCCGGGACCTATCTTATAGGATCGTATGGTGTGACGTAGGACTACGTCTTTATTCACGACGACTTCTTTACCATGCCATACACCTCCCTTGTTTAGGGGTATATTACTCCCCTCTTCGTCCAGTATGACGTTAAACTGCATTTCAAGAACTACGTGTGGCTTGATTCCCATCCTAATGGGATACGTAGGATCACCTGAATGTCTAGGCTTTAGGTCCATCCCCATCTCTTGGGAATCCTCATCCCATCTTGGCCCCTTGGCCCATCCATCCTCCATGAGGGGATCATATGGTGCAGTGTGGGATTATGTCCTCATTCACGACGGTCTCGTGATGACCACGCCATGCTACCACCCCCTACTGAGTTGTTTCGTCGATCCCTCTTCTTCGGCGGTTCACCATTGTGCTTAAGAGTGCTCTGGTTTATTACCTGGAATGCCAAGCTTTACTCGGACACGTCCGCACCCGCTTCCCAGGCTTTGCGTATCCCCGCGTCAGGGCTTTCATCACCTTTTCACACCCGGAGGGACCCCCAAGAATGGCCTGGATACAATGCCCAAGGGCTCTCCTACCGATACGGGCCAACGCCCCCCAGGGTTTCGGACAACAAATTGATAAAATCCCGCGTTGCAAATTTGGTCAGCGGTCGATGCTCGTTTGTTGTTCCCACCTCAGGCTAACGCGATACAGACGCTGTGTTTCCGTCATGGATAACAGTTTTCCTCTATCGTCACGCCAACCCATTAATCCCAAATGCCGGGTACACAATTCACACCCTTCATCACTTCATCATGTCCAAGTAGAGTCTCGGGACTCTTGGTACTTTTCCCCCGTGCACGTCTGCGCGTTCGAGGAACAAGCTACATCAAAGGTGTCCTTCGAAACTCTCTGCTGACTCCCCATTGGTGGACGCCCCAAGTACTACGATGAGGATACCCCCCTTGTTTCCCACACCGAGTTTATCTCACGTGGGCTTAGGGATTGGGTTGACATCTGTGCTTACTCAGGAGTTGTCACCACCCATGGTCTGAGCTCTAAGACCATAAACTAAGACTCTCATCTAGAACTACGTTCAAGAACCCTTGTCTTCGAACCCAGCTTGAGTTCAGAAAATTTACCTCTCTAATCCTGCCTTCAGGACCCTGATCACAGGACTGCGTGGCGCAGTGTAGGACTACGTCCTCATTCGCGTCGGGTTTGCAACAACTGCACCACGCACGCCCCCATTCAGAGGTTCAGTCCTCCTATTCCCTGTCCTGCATGACATTAAAATGCACCCTTAAGAACTACATGTGGCTTGATTCGCATCCTAATGGGATACGTAGGACCACCTGAATGTCTAAGATTTGGGTCCAGCCCCACCTCTGGGAGATCTCCTGTTTTCCCGGTCACCTAGGCCACTTGGTCCATCCCTCTCCAGCGGGGGGGGGGGGGGTGTATAGGTATGATACAAGGTTTTGGGCACCATTCCCCCTTCCCCTAGGAATCTTCCATCTCTCGATCACCCTCAAAGTTGAGTCCCTTGACTCCTTGTAGTGGTTCACCCATGTATTAAGAGCACTCCAGTCTAGGACCAAGAGTGTCTGATTCAACTTGATCAAGTTCCTTCCACTTATCAAGCTTCGTGTTCCCCTCTATTTGGACTTCCATCATCTTTCACACCCGGAGGGACTCCCAAGAACGGCCTGGATACTACGCCCAAGGGCTCTCCTACCGATACGGGCCAACGCCCTCCAGGGTTTCGGACAAAAAATCGATAAAATCCCGCGTTGCGAATATGGTCAGCGGTCGATGCTCGTTTTGTTAGTCCTCATTTCAGGCTAACGCGACAGGATGCTGTGTTGCGAACATGGTCAGCAGTAATCCTCTATCGTCACGCCAGCTCCTTCAGTCCTTGAATGTTGGTTGCATGATTCACATCATTTTCCACCCCATCATGTCCAGGTGGAATCTCGACACTTTTGGTGTTATCCCTTAGTGCACCTTTGCATGCTAGGGGGACAAAGCTGCAATCTGGCGTCCTTTGGGACTCCCATGGTCCGAGCTCTAAGACCATAAACTAAGATCCATTCGGGACTACGTTCAACTTGATTCCCATCCTCATGGGACACGTAGGACAGCCCAGATGCCCTGTCTCCGGGTACAACCCATTCAGGAAGCCAGTCTCTATCCCTGTTTCACCTCCGTGTAGGCCCCTCGGCCTAAGGTTCCCCTCTCTGGATGGCGTACAATTTGATGTGGGATCATGTCTCCATCAATTGTGTTTTATAACACTGCGCACATTTCCCGCCTAGCATCGTCTCTGCTACGTCTGCGCTGCATGACGATAAAATGCATGCTTGGTCCTATCATACGACCCTAAACTGTGACATTATCGTCCTGGCCGCACGACGAAAAACGGCACCGCATTGTGGTGACCTCGCTGTAGAGGACATCACGTTGGGTATTGGTCATGTGCCATAACGTTTTTCAACGCCCATCATGGCTTGATTCTTGTGGCGACATCACGACCTACTGTTTTAGGCCTGTCGCTTCACAAAAAAAAAACCATTCACCTTAAAGAACAAACAAGATACATCAAATTCCGCTTCTTTAGTGCAAGGGCTATGCCCACACTTCCCTTTTCCCCTGGCACTGGTACCTTACCGTGCCACCTTCCAGAACTACGTTTGGCTTGATTCTCATCCTTATGAGATATGTAGGAGCTCCCGGGTACTTCCCCGCGGGCCCAGCCTAACCCTGGTGTTCGGTCCCTTGACTCGAGCATTTCCCCAGAGAATGCATGGTAAGTAGGACTATGTCCTCATTCACGTCAGGTTTTGATGTCATACGTCCCCTGATCCCTTTTTCCAATCCATGGTCCGAGTTATATGACCATAAACTATGATCACCCCAAGGGAAAAGAATCTTCTTCCTCTCTCTAATACGTTTCGTTGCCGTATTCAGATGTGCTTTGACAAAAATCCCAAAGCATGGGATTTTCACAGGGACATTCCCCTCATCTCATGACCAAGCTTCGTGAGCTCGCTATTTGGATCCTCATCCTCTTCCACATCCAAAAGGACCCTCAGACGACGTGGATACTAAGCTTAAGGGCTCTCCATGAATGCTGGACCTAAGGGACCTTCAATCGTTTCGGGCCAACGTCCCTACGGATATTTGACAACATTTGTGACACGGTCCCGTGTTTCGAACATGGTCAGCGGTCGACCCTCATTTGTTTCTTCCCACCTCAGGCTAACGCGACAGGATGCTGTGTTGCGAACATGGTCAGCAATAATCCTCCATCGTCACGCCACCATCGTTGTGATCTGAATTTCGAGCAACATGATTCACACATTTCCACTCCCTCATGTTCAAGTGGAACTCCATCATACTCGGCTCTTTCTCTTCGCGCATCTAAGTGCGCTGAATGATCGTGTTAGTGTCATCGGGCCGGTAGTCACCGAGCATCCCTTTGCCCTAACATGCCCCTCTCTGCGTCGGGAAATTCCCACCACTACTGCTTGTTTCCCACACTGAGCACGACTCATGTGGGCTTAGTAGTTTTGGCTGGATGTGTACCAACACGGTCAAGCTGCTCCTCGTTCAGTATGACATAAAACTGCGCTTCCAGAACTACGTGCGGCTTGATTCCCATCATCACGTGGGATACGTAGAGACACCCAGGCATTTCACCTAGGGTTCAGCCCCTAGAATCACGAAATCTTGATCCTCCCCATTTCTAGCCCTCGCCAGAGGCCCTGTCTGGAAGAAAGAATGATCTGTGATCAGGCCGATGCGCCAATTTGGCGTACTCCCACCATGGTGGTGCAACTACCAAGGTGTTGGATTCTGTTTGAACAAATCACCACTCCATGTTCCATGCTTTGCGTGTCCCTTATTCGGACCCTCGTCCTCTTTCATGTCTGAAGGAACCCCCTAACGGCCTGTTCTTATGCCGCATCGGCTCACCTACCGTCCTGGGCCAACGTTCCGGAAGACTGGTCATGTCTGGAAGGACCCCCTAACAGTATGGATGTCTGACCTATGGTCCACCAACTATCCTGGGACAACGTCCTGGAAGATTGATCAACAACAAATTGATAAAATCCCGCGTTGCGAATATGGTCAGCGGTCGATGCTCATTTGTTGTCCCCATTTCAGGCTAACGCAGTAAGGATACCGTTTTTCCACCACGGTTAGTAGTTGTCCTTTATTGTCACGCCATCCCCACAGTGTTCCGAATTTGGTCATCGTGATTCACACTTCCCATTTTCATCTGTTTGAACCGATTTCAGCGCCCCTGGTGTTGCCCCGTTCGTGCATAAGAGCACGTTGGAGAAACGGTAATTCAGCTATCCAGGAAGTTCCTCCTCCGAGCAAGCCTTCCCCATCTTTCGGGAATCTGGACTGGTTTGAGGGAGTTGTCGCCAAACGTCCCGCAAAAATTGTAGGGATGTAACAAGGCAATTCAACAGTGGAAATCGTGCGTGCTACGGAGCTCAGAAACAATGGAGAAAGAAAGAGTTGAAGCACAAAAGTGTTAATAAAAGTTTCTTTCGGGTTCGCTACAATACTCGGGGGTTGACTTCCCCCATGGATGGGTTGACTCCGTCAAAAGAGCGTTGCAGCTCCGCCACCCGTTGACTTGCGGCGTCCAAAGCCTGTTGCCGCTGATTCAACTCCCGCTCCTCTTCAGCAGCAGCGGGGCGTAATTCGTCAACTCTGGCCCTGGCCCTTTCTACCTCGGCCCGGACGACAGCCATCCTTCCAGAGGTTTTCCCTATATGTTCCTCAGCCTCCGCTAGCTGGGCCTTCAATCGTGAGACCAGCTCGGACTGCGCATCGAGAGTGGCTGAAAGCTCGTTGGCCCGGATCTGCATCTGTTGGACCTCGCCTTCAGCCTCCTGGAGCTTCTTAATGCTGGTTGCCTTCCTCTGCTGCCATCCCACGCTCAGCCCACAATCATGCTCCCGGATCTTCTCAGCCATGAGGTCTCGGATGAGCGCGTGAGGGCGTTGGGCATCCACTCCCCCGGCACACAGTTCGCGCAACCGCGAGCAGAGCCTATCCATTTCGGCCAGCCATTGCGCTTGGGGAGTGTCCCTGATAAAGCGCGTGATCAGCTTCCACGACCGGCGACGGACTATGCTGCTGTCTTCCTCATCAGAGGTCTTTTCGTCCAAATCCGCGTGGTCGGCAGGCTTGTACGCAGGATATGCCTGCAGGAATTGCTCAGCGGGATCTGCATCTGGTGTTGAGTCTGGTACGACACCTGACGTCGGCGCAGGCACGACAGGACTGGGACTGACCGGTTGATCCTCTTCCTCAGAGTCCACCTCGATGACTTCAGGTATGGCCCTGCTGGTGGTCCCGCCAGTGATGGTGTGCGCCGCAGCTTGAGGAGGTGAAGGGACTATCGTCACCATCACCGGCATGTCCCTGGGAGGGACGCCGCCAGACATCCCAACCAGCCTAGCTGCAGCAGCCCACGCCGGTCGGAGAACTGTATGACAGAAAGAGACATAAACGTTAGTTGGCATGGCCCACGTGTGGCAACGAGGAGACTGGTGGAGGAGACTTACGAAGATCGACTTCCGAGCGCTGCTCCTAGGCCGGTACTGATGGGACCCCGAGACGAGGCCCCCCTTATACTGTTGGAAGGCCTGGAGAGTCCAGAGGAGCCACCTCAGACCCCCTGGTCCCACCAGATGCAGAACTAGACGCAGCCATAGGCGCGGGTTCCGAAGGTCCCGCGACATCACCCGCCAAGGAGCGAGAACGAGGCCTACGAACAAGTTCCTCCTGCATGGCTTGAACATTGGTGAGAAGTCCATAGGGATTCAAGAACAGATCGTAAGAAGAGAAGTTCGGAATGCTACCTCGAGAGCCTCCGCGAAGTCGTCGGATTCTGAGCTTCGGTCTCTGACCTCTCCCTCCTCCAACGGGTTCCCTCCTCCAGCCTCGTCCCCCTGAGAAGAGTCCCCTGATTCCTCCAGCAAGGGGAAGCGCTCCCTCAGATCGGCAGCCGATAACTGTGGGGGCACCGTCTGATTCAACAGTACCCTCACCCGATCTGTCATTGGGAGAGGAACACCGCTGGAGTGGACGTAATCCTCCAGCTCGTTCATGTATTGATCCGCCTCCGCCGGAGACACCATGAATCTAGCCCGAACTGGGCCTATGCCCGGCAGTTTCATCCCGAGGCGATTCAGGTGGGCCCACATCTCGGGTGGGCTGAGGAATTGCCGGTTGACATCCCAAATGTCCCATGCTTCCGGAAAGACGACATCTTCTGCCATGTCGATGTGACGCAGCCGCTTCCCTGGAGCCTGAGCGGATATCCGACGGAATCCCCTCGGTGGTTGCCCCTCTGGATGACCCTGCTCTCCCGGAACCACCGGATCCGCCGTTGCTGCCATACCCTCGGCCGGTGCGGGTCTCTCTGCCATGGAAGCCCCGCTGCCGCGGGCGGCCCTAGCTGCCCTCCGACACCGACCTCGAGATAAAGGAGGCCCACCGTCACCAACCCGGATCGTTGGCTGCTTCAGCATCTCCCCAGGGTAAGCGGCCTCCCAGCTGATGGCGTACTCCTTCACTAAGCCAAAGGCGGCGGTGGGCGGAGGCAATGCGATCTGCATCTTTCCATCCTCACGTGTGAACATGAGCCACAGCTGCCTCATCACACACGGGTGCTCCTCGTGACGCACCTCCCAGTATACCTACGGGTTCAGCCGCTGGAGGCACCGGAACTGCCTCGCAAAACGATGCGGGGTTTACGGTTCACAGATTGGATCACGGTCTATCCGAGCCACCAAAACTCCACCTCGGAAGGCCAGGAGGTATGCCCGATGTTCTTCCGTCCCCCGTCCATCATCAGTAAGCCTCCCCGTCGGCAGTGGGAAGGGATGAAGGTTGAACTCGTCCGCCCTCCACACCCTATTCAGCACCATCGGAACGGCCAGTTTGAATGGGAATCTCCCAACTGCGTTTAGAATGGAGGGGCGAAAGTCTGATCCCGGCGGCGAAATGGGGTTTGGATACTCGTAAATCCCCCTGATATGCGCTGCGATCCACCCATACAGGAGGTGGATGGGCCCGCATATTCTTGGCGGCTTCTTTCCCTCGCTAATACGCCGCAGCATTCTGTATAGTTTGGCGAGCATCGGGATCCCCAGGTTGATCCGCTGCCCCATGGCCAACATCGATGCCATGATGAACGAGCTGGGCCGTACCCCCATGCTTGTATCTCTCACTGGTAGGATCCACCCACAGATGAGAGCTGCGATGAACGCCGCCAGCCTGACTATTGGCTGTTGTTCGGTGCTGACGCTGAAACCCCAAGTCTTCCATTGGCTGTCCTCCAAGACCTGCCAGTACGAGTGTCCCTTGCCCCGCTGGGCTGCCCTTGGAAAAGTTCGAGGCCTTGGAGGGAACTCTCGATCTTCTGGGATGTTCAGGAAGCATTTGAACCATCTTCTGAAGTGGACATCCCTCACTGCTTCTTTGTCCTCTCCAGGGACAAGCGCCATCAGCGCTGACGCCAGCCGTGGCATTTGCTCAGCATCTCCCCACACGTTGGAAATGGGGAGGAACTCTTTATACATGGCCCCCAAGATTGGGACCCCGGAAATCTGGTGGACATCCCACAGGCTGATGCCCACCTCCCCGTGATGCAGGTGAAAAGTGTTGGTTCTGGACAACCATCTACTCAACAGTTCCGGCATCAGTTGCTTTGGTTGATAAATGTGGAACTGGGAGGCCCATGCCGCCTCATACAGTCCCACTCTCCTCACCTCGGCCTCGAACTCCTCGCAGGAGGTGCCTACCCAGTAGGCCCAAGCCCAGTCATCGGTAAAGTTTCCGCCCTGGCGCAGGTCCCACTCATCGGACCATCCCTTCTTCGGATCCTGCAGAGCCGCCTTCAGCATGGTGCGGTAGAGAGGAGGGGACGTCTCCGGTTGCAGTGGCCTCCCATCAATGTCGTTCACATGATTGTAGAGGCAATCAGCGGTGACGGGTGTGAAATCCTCCTGTGCATGACCATCTACCACCCTGAACCATTGGTGCTGGCATGGTGTGCTCCTGAACCAGCAAGCTGGTTCATCCCTTCTTGCCTCAGGGATGAAGACGTCATCCCTCAGCCCGAAGCCGTACAACGGCAGTTTCTTGTACTGCGGGTAATCCTTCTGACCTTCCGACAGCAGGTCTGTCAAGGAAGTGTGGTCCGAGTGGCTCCGAACCATTTCCCCCAAGCCTGGACGGTTGGCCATCTCATCTCGACGAGCAGCATCTGCAAGGATCCCCAAGACAGCTTCTTGATGGGCCATTTTAACTCTTGCCCTCAGAAAAGGATTCTTCCGGATGGATCGCAAAGCTCGATCGCGAAGCTCGATCGCAAAACCAGATCGCGAAGGTCGGTCGCAAGTTCAAACCGTGAAGTCAGGCCAAGGTAGACAAGCAAAGGTTCTCTTGGCGTGGACGCGGAGTCGGAGACTCGCGGTTCGCCGCGAAGCTCGATTCGCGGAATGCTGTCGCGGAGTACGCAGAGCGTCGCGAAATCGAGAGCACAAAAGGACAAGGAAGGCACGTAAAGACAAAAGAGGGCGGACCCCCTATTTATAGGCGACGACCCCGGAGCATCGCGGCGCGCCTCACCCGCGCGAAGCATCGCGGCGCGTCCGGATCCGCGGCCCCGGTGAGCATCGCGGCCCCCCTTCGCGATGCTGCATCGCGAACCACCGACAGTTTTGGCGATTGTCCCTCAGACTTCGACCCTTCGCCCTCCGCGGCTCCAAGTCTGAGGGGGGGCATTTGTTGGCGCCAAAAATGTGGCCCGAAAGGAAGGAACGAAAAAGACAGCCGGCGCGTTGCCTCGCGAAGCACAGCCGCGAAGCACAGCCGCGAAGCAGAGCCGCGAAGCCCCTCCGCGAAGCGTCCCCACCTTGGCGGCCCCGTGAAGCTCCAGAGGCGGTAATCCACCGCGAACCGGTTTGACGTTCGCGAGCTGCCGCGAAGCACCAGAGGCGGTAATCCTCCGCGAACCGGTTTGATGTTCGCGAGCCGCTGCGAAGCACCGGAGGCGGTAATCCTCCGCGAACCCATTTGACGTTCGCGAGCCGCCGCGAAGCTCCGAAGGCGGCGCGCGAGCCCTGCTTCATGGCGCCCCTTCCCTATAAATACTCGACTCCCCCTGATTCCTGAGGACGGACAATCCGACCTTTCGGCTTATCCTCTCCCGAATCGCGAAGCACGCTTTGCCCCGGGAATCATGAGCTCCGCGAGGTATTTCTACTTCGCGAGACGACTCTGATTTGTTTCGTTTTGATCCCCTCTTCCGAGAGGGATGCCCTTCGCGAAGCTCAAGGGCGTTCGCGAAGGAAGGGGATTCCCAAGGGAACCCGGGCAGCCGCGGAGCACTTTTGCTACGCGAAACACCCAACCCATATGAGTAATCCCTATGCTAAGGCAGGATCGCTCCACTTCGCGAAGCACATTGCTTGGCAGGACCCTGCTTCGCGGACCACTCCTTCTTCGCAAGGCAGTGCTCCGCGAACACCGTTCCACTTCGCGAAACACCTCCCACTCCCACCTATGCCCCATGCTAAGGCCAAGGCACCCCACTTCGCAAAGCACACTCCTCTTCTTAGCGATTCCTCTTTCCGTGTGACCCTCCAGGTTTGCACGATGTGATTTCAAAGTCCCATGGACAACACCTCCCGTAGCGTTGCTTCGCCTAATGCTTCTTCGCATAGGCACGCTAACGACTATTGCTTCTTCGCATAGCCACGCTAACGTGGACCCCTCGATAGTTCATCCCTCGACCCCCCTTTACCATGGCCTTACCGGCACCTTCCCTTCCATATGGACCAGAGGGTATCGGTTATGTAAGCCCTAGGGGTGTGGAGTGAACCCACCTCGTCCGAGCTGCAGGACGTTAAACTGCCAAGCACCACGTCCTCAACACATGACGTTAAACTGTGACCCAACCTTGTCTCCCTCACGAAGGGTCCCCCCAGCTCGAACATTCATTACACCACTCGTCTCCATGGGAATGGAACTCTTCCGCACATGGAATGAGATCCTCCTTGTCGGTGTGGTGTATGTTCGCAGGGGAAGGGTCGCCTTAGAGCGTAAGCCCCTAACCTTTGGTACGGATGATTGCACCCGTGCATCTCGGTACTTCCCCACTACCAAGGTCAGTGGAGGACGTGACAGGGAACGAGGCACCTCCCATCGTCGGACCAAGGTCCATCATTCCCGCGCTTTGTCGCGCCATGGGCCTCCATCCTGGAGTAAGTCCCAACACCATGGGCCGGCCAACGCGTATGCCCCTCTTCGCTTCTCACGGATGCACCCTTCGCGACGTGATCGTCAGGTCCGTGCAACCTCTTGTTTCTCACAACAAGCATGACTCACGTGGGCTTATAGTGAGCATCGACCCTGACAACACCATTTGAACTACGATGTCTTTGATCCATGTCAAGGCATGGTACGTAGGAAGCCTCCACGAGGTTCAAGCCCACCAACAGTGGACCAAGGTCTGCTTTCACGTCGGTTCACCGGCGAAGCCATTTGAACTACGAGGTCTTTGATCCATGTCAAGGCATGGTACGTAGGAAGCCTCCACGAGGTTCAAGCCCACCCGTCGCTCATTCACGTCGGGTCCCATTCCGGTCCAGTGGTAAGCCATTGCAACCCACCATTTGAACTACGATGTCTTTGATCCATGTCAAGGCATGGTACGTAGGAAGCCTCCACGAGGTTCAAGCCACATTGCTTGGTTGTTCATTCACGTCGAGTTTCACCCACGTCCAACACGACGCTAAACTGCAATTCCCGTTCGACGGCAAGCCGTTGTGACCATCTGAACTACGAAGACTTTGATCCGCATCAAGGCATGGTACGTAGGAAGCCTCCACGAGGTTCAAGCCCACCAACAGTGGACCAAGGTCTACTTTCACGTCGGTTTACCGGCGAAACCCAAGTGAACTACGAGGACTTTGATCCATGTCAAGGCATGGTACGTAGGAAGCCTCCACGAGGTTCAAGACCACCCGTTATTTCATGTCGGGTCTCACCCCCGTCCAGCACGACGTTAAACCGCACTCCGGTCTAGTGGTAAGCCATTGCGACCCATCCATCCTAACGAACTACGGGGTCTTTGATCCATGTCAAGGCATGGTACGTAGGAAGCCTCCACGAGGTTCAAGCCCACCAATAGTGGACCAAGGTCTACTTTCACGTCGGTTCACCGACACACCCACCCGTCGTTTCTTCACGCCGGGTCCCATCTTCGTCCCGCATGATGTTAAACTGTATTCTCCGAACTACGAGGTCTTTGATCCGTGTCAAGGCATGGTACGTAGGAAGTCTTTATGAGGTTCAAGCCCACCACCCATTGGACCAAGGTCCACTTCCACGTCGGTTCACCGACAAAACCCCTTTTGAACTACGAGGTCTTTGATCCATGTCAAGGCATGGTACGTAGGAAGCCTCCACGAGGTTCAAGCCCACCCATCACCCAATTCACGTCGTGTTCTACCTACGTCCATCACGACGTTAAATTACACTCTGGTCCAGTGGTAAGCCATTGCGACCCAACCATTTGAACTACGAGGTCTTTGATCCATGTCAAGGCATGGTACGTAGGAAGCCTCCACGAGGTTCAAGCCCACCAATAGTGGACCAAGGTCTACTTTCACGTCTGTTTACCAGAACCCTCTCGAACTACGTGGACTTTGATTCCCTTCCATGGGGATACGTATGAAGCCTCTTCAAGGCTCAAGCCCAACTTCACTGTCGCCCCCCCCCCCCCCCCCCTGCGATGGTCCCATTTCACTCTCATCCGTCTCCGCTAGACGTTAAACTCGCGGCATACCCTGTGTTGAACACGGGAAGCTGAGGAAAACCTCAGATACGTGTCTATGGCATGTAATTCCCCGCACTCGATGTGGGATGCCTCGGGCTTCCACGCCCTCGAGAAGCCTTGTGGTCAAGGATAGCAGACAGACATGCCAGGTACCCCAGCATCCAGACACGCTACTGATGCCTCAACGTGACTACTCCCCTGACCGAAGGTTGCTGCCCTGACTGGACCCTTTGGAATGTCCCGACAGAAGCAGTGTAATTAACCGGCGTCCATGGAAACATGGCACTGGGAAGAGTTTCAGGAACTACGTATTAAATCTATAAGGGAGACCCGGACTAGGTGACGAGTTCTGAGGAGGAATCCACGGAAGGAAGAACCGACATCCCATCATCCCGTTTTGATCAAGGATCAGACGTACTTGAACAAGGAACGAATGCCGCCCGCCTTTGGAAAGCGGGAATGCGGGGCAACAAAGCCGCGCGTCCCCCCCTAACGGACGGATGCGCGCGCGCCCCGGCGAAAGCGTCGGAAACAGTGGTTATGAGTTATATATATTCTCTACATTTGGTGTTTCTATATGCTACTCCGCCCTTTCATTAAGTTCAACTAATACCCCGGGGATTCTGAGCCTTAGGGGGGTGTGTTTTCCCAAACATTCTGATGGAAGGCTAAATGGATGACTACTCGCTTTATCCATGCTCTCTTCTCTTCGTAGATACTATTGACATTTGCACAATGATTAGTTTCCCCCATATATGTGTGTAGAGGGATATAATGGATTGGGGTTATTTCCACACATATATTCTGAACATAGTATCATATGGACTACTATAAGTGTAATGTGTATACTCTGCGATGGCTTGAGGATCTATACTCGGTGTATGGGCTGTAATTGCTTGAGGTATAATACCTGACGTATGATACACGTTATGTGAGATGTGGTGGCTCCCAGAAACTACCTGATTACTTTTGGTTGAAAGGATGGTTTGGGGATTCTCCCAAGTGTCTTTGGGCAAGCCTTTGTGGTGCACATGGTGCAGTTTGTGGAGCATAGCCCAGGTGTATACAGGCAAGCCTTTAGAGAGATGTATATGACGTATGTCATTGGGGATAAGTGGAAAACTAGTGGGGAAGTAGTAGTGGGGTACCCATGATATTTTTTATTATATGATATATTATGTATGTGTTACTTGGTGAGAGTAGCCATGGTGTGGTTGGGAGCATAGTATACCTGTTTAGGTGACGAGTTAGTTTCATTTTTTATTCAATGTTCGTTAGCATGCTATAATTACTTTTGCACGATAGGATTTAGTTAGGATCCTACTGAGTATACTGTTATACTCACCCTACATAAGTATAAACTGTTTTTTAGGTCACATGGAGCAGGTTGGAGATCAGGCTGGTTACTACAAGCTTGTGGTTGCAGGAGCTCTTCGGGCTTGTCGTTGATGCTGTTTTTACTTTTTTTTGGGTACTTGTAGTTTTCCCTTTTAGTTGTAGTAATTTTTCATGGCATTTCATATATGTACATGGGATTATTTTATATTTTAGTTCTGATTTGGAGTTGGTTGGTGTCTGTCTTATCTCTCTTTCCCGCATGTGTTATCACAGAGGGTAATGCCTCACATTTGTGTGTTTATTATACTGTCAGTGCTAGTCGCCAACCCGGGGCCTACTGGAGGTGGGACTCGGGGGTCATTATCTCCCTTCTCACATTTCCAGACCAGGAAGGGTACACTTTGTGGGGAGGGGGTCATGAAAGTGTGGTATCAAATCTCTGGTTGAGGGATATAATGGAGTTTCGAGTTAGGCACATGGGAGGATGCATGGGTTGGTAGGGAAACAGTGTCATTCGTGTTTAGAAAGTGAGGTAAACACTGGATACCGGCAGAGACATAGGGGTTTAGGCCCCCCTATGATATGATGTATGGACCTTTATGTTTACAATGGCTACTAAACAGGTTAATATTGGTTGTATGGTAGAGACCTAGGAAAGGATCATGCATTATTCATCTGTGTTTCTGTGTTTGAATGGGTAGACCTACGGATAGGTTAAACTAAAAGGAATTAAAGAAAAACAATTAATTACTTAATCTTGATTTATCCATATTCCAGGATTAGGAGATATATGTGTTTGTTATTTTATATGTATGGCTCCAGCTCGACGTCCTCGTTGGGTTTGCGCAGAAGATGTCCAGTGGGCCATTCCAGCAGGTCACCACAGGGTGGAGGTCAATTACGACGACACATGGCAGAAGACACTATAAGTGTTTCAGCACCAGAGTCTGCATAAGTATGAGGGCTCCATTTCAGATGCTGTCATGGAAGACTGGTTATAGGAGGTTGAGATCGGCTTCAGTTTGATTCGTGATCGGAAGGAGCACTAGGTGTCCTTGGTTGTGATGATGTTGCGTGGAGCAGCAAGGAAGTGGTGGGTTTTGATCCCTAGGGATTGTGAGGAATCAGCAATCTCATGGGATGAGTTTCAAGACAAGTTCAGAGTTGAGTTCCTTTCTTCACCTGCGAAGGAATCTAGTCACCAAGTGCTTCTGACCCGTTGACAGGGGATCTCCAGTGTTCGAGAGTTTGGAATCCATTTCAGGAACCTTTTACGATATGCTTCGGACCTGTTACTAGATGAGGAGGCCAAGGCGAGGAATTTTGAGGAGGCTTTGCATCCAGAGATCCAACGTCAGGTCACCCCATTTATGTTGAAGACATATCTTGAGGTGCGGGCGAGGTAATTGGTTATCAAGAGTACTTTGGCCAGGACCAAATCATCACGAGAGAGGAATCATCATGATTCCCCATGAAGCAGAGCTCTGGTCTAGGGTTCCCGGTTTTCAGGGCAGAAGAGTTTCAGTTTAGCCGGGTAGGTCCATGCCCTTCACATCTTGTTTTTTTGGAGGCAGAAACTCTTAGGCCTATGCCAAGGGATCAGGCACTTGTTTTTCTTATGGTGGCCATTGTCATCAGTATCGGGAGTGCACGAAATTTCAGAACAGTCATCGTGCACCAGGAGCTCCACTCCTGGTTCCTCCATTGAGGCAGTTCCAGCTGTGGCAGCAGCAGCAGGTTGCAGCAGCTTTCGATCTTCAGAGGGTATATGGGGCAGGCATAAGACAACCCCATGACACTCCCCATCCTCAGAGAGCAGAGTGCGACCGTGGTGGTGGTTGTAATAAGGGTCTGAGAGTCCATGGAGGAGGTCGTGGTCCGATTCATGCTCTAGCGTTGCCAGCTCCAGGCGAGCCAGATGTCGTTCAAGGTACCATTTTCTTGTTTTCTACCCTTGTGTATGCATTTTTTGATTCAAGAGTGACACACTTTTTCATATCACCTACCCTTTTCTATTCTTTGGGACATTATGTAGAGAGGATTCTAGCGCCCTTGGCGTTGACTATGCCAGTTGGAGGTCGAGATGACTTGATTGAAGTATGTAGAGATTATGAGCCAGGGTTGGGGAAACAATGCTCTTAGAGAGATTTCCTATGTTTTTGAATAGAACCATATGATGTCATCCTCGGAATGGATTGGTTTTATTCGGTGCATGCTATGGTAGATTTCAACATAAAGAAGTTCGTTTTTTGTTTGATGCAGATGGAGAGAAAGTGGTGTTTGTTGGTGAGCGAGATACTCGGATGGGTCATAGATGGGTTCCTTCCTTATTATCCGTGGTGGCTAGGATGATTTTGAGTTATTCAGAGGTTCAGCAGTTAGAATTTCCTAGGATCGTGGAGGAGTACCCAGATATCTTCCCAGAAGAGGTTGTAGCATTACCGCCTCGATGAGAGATCTAGTTTAGAATTGAGCTACAGATAGGATCATCTCCTATATCTATTTCTCTATATAGGATGGCCCCTTATGAGTTACGAGAGATACATATATAGCATTATGGTATGTTTCAGTTCGGTTTTGTTCGGCCAAGTGTGTCATCGTGGGGTGCACCGGTTTTGTTTGTGAAGAAGGCCGACGATGTTTTGTGGTTTGTGTCGATTATCGTCACATAATCAAAGTGAAAATCAAGAACCTCTATCCTCTTTTGCGGATTGATGACTTATTTGATCAACTAAAGGGTGCAAGTTGGTTCTCAAGGACCGACTTATGGTCAGGATATCATTAGATGCAGGTGAAGGATGAGGATATTCTGAAGACTGCTTTCCATTGTTGTCATGGGCATTATGAGTTCGTTATAATGCTGTTTGGAATGACAAATGCTCCAGCTGTGTTCATGGGATTGATGAATACTTTGTTCCGTGAGTTCCTGGACAATTTCATGGTAGTTTTCATCAATGACATCCTTGTGTACTAGACATCTAAAGAGGACCATGCATAGCATCTAGGAGCCATTTTGGGAGTTCTTTGTCAACATCATCTATTTGGAAAGTTGTTGAAGTGTGAGTTTTGGGCTCAAGAAGTCCTTTTCATGGGGCATGTTGTGTCCCAACGAGGAGTATATATTGATCCATCTAAGGTAGAAGTGGTTGTGTCTTGGGAATCCCCCAAGACAATGTCAGAGGTGCGATGTTTCCTTGGCCTCGCAGGATACTATTTGAGGTTCATAGCCAATTTCTCCCGAGTAGCAAATCCTTTGACATCTTTTTCCAGGAATGATCAGGCTCTCATATGGACTGATCAGTGTAAGGGATACTTATAGTATCTAAAGGAGAAGATAGTGAGTGTTCCAGTTCTTTGTTTTCCAGCTGAGGGAGTACAGTTTGGTGTTTTCTGCGATTCTTCACATCTGGGGTAAGGTTGTGTTCTCATGTAGTATAGGTCAGTTGTTTCTTATGGGTCACAACAGTTGCGTCCCCATGAACACAACTAGAGGTGGAAGTTTGGAGAGACTGAGTTGTTTGTGTTGAGTCCCCTGATGGTTGGTCGGAATATGAACCACAACGAGTGTTGTATCATGGAAGGCTTTTTGTTTCCTTGCCAATGCAAGAGACGGTCCTCATAGTGTTCCATGGTTCCCCTTTAGCAGTGTATCCTAGTGTGACAAAGATGTATCGATCCTTGAGGAGTCATTTTTCAAGGCCTGGGCTGAAGCGTGTGGTTGTGTAGTTTGTGTCTCGATGTTTAGTCTGGAAGAAGGTGAAGGTCGTACACCGTTTTCCTGGTGGTCTTCTCTAGCCATTAGTTATTCCTTAGTGGAATTGGGAGGATATCTCAATGGCCTTTATTACAGGTTAACCTCAAGCTCCTGGAGGAATTGATGCTATTTTGGTGATAGTGTATCATTTAACAAAATCATCCCACTTCATAACGATCAAGGAGTCGATATATGTGGAAGTTTTTTCGAGGCAGTATCTTGAGGAAGTGGTGAGACGTCATGGAGTCTCTAGGATGATCATTTTTTATCAAGATCCTCGTTTTACCACTAGGGTGTGGAGAGGTCTCCAACATGATTTTGGTTCTCAACTATGTCTTATCACTTCTTTTCATCTTCAAACGGATGGTCAGACGGAGCGAACCATCATGACTCTTGAAGACATGTTCTGCTCTTGTGTTCTTGATTTTGGAGGATCATCGATGAAGCACTTACCCTTGGTGGAGTTTTCCTACAATAATAGTTTCCACTCTACCATTGGTATGGTGCCGTTTGAACCCTTTTATGGCCGACCTTTCTGTTCTCCGTTGTGCTGGACTGGGGTCGGAGAGTCAGCAATTCTCAGACTGGAACTAGTGTAGAATACAAATATGATGGTTCAGGTGATTCGTGAGAGGATGAAGACAGTGCATGATCGTCAGAAATCATATGCTGATCAAAGGAGGAGACCCTTAGAGTTTAATGTTGGGGATCATGTGTTTTTTAAGATGACACCCCATCATGGGCAGTGAAAGTTTGGTCATGGAAGTAATATTTCTCCGTGGTTTGTTGGGCCTTTCGAGGTGCTAGCTTGTGTTGGAGCTGTGGCGTATCGAGTATCACTTCTCCCGTAGATGAGTCGGATACATGATGTTTTCCATGTATCAGAGATTCGTTGTTATCTTCATGACTACTCTCCCATCATGTATTGGGGATAGATCGATGTCGATGATGATTCAAACTTTGAGGAGCAACCTGTGGAGATCCAACACCGCAAGGAGAAGGTGTTGCATGGGCTTTCTATTCCTTTAGCTCATGTCTTGTAGAAACACTGCGTCTTGAAAGATAGTACTTGGGAATCTGAGTCACAGATACGTGCTCAGTACCCAGAGTTGTTTGATGTTTATCTCTTTTATGTTTTCGATGTTCCCTTTTATGGTTTCAGAACATTCATGTTTATGAGATGGCACACTTTTTTGATTTGTTGGCTTGCTCTCTTTTGAGAGGTATCTCGATGGGTGGTTGTTCAGACCCTATTTTGTTTCCACTTTAGGTGGGTTTTGCATTCATGAGGATGAGAATGTTTTGAGTGGTATCTGATGTAATGGCCCAGACATCTCTGGTCCATTCCTTTGTGAAAATAAGTTACTGGAGGTGTTCCGGGAGGTCAAGGTGTCTTGAGGAATCGTTTGGGTGGTCTTTTAAGGAAATCAAAAGGGTTATGTCCTTCTAATGGGATGCACACGGTTTGTCAAACCGTGCGGACAAACCTTGAATGGTTGGTGTCGGAGGTAGTGGGTAACTCACGGATAGCGCATAGTTTGTCTAACCGTGCAGACTAACCGTGCGAGGAGTGTTTGGAGAGGCAGAATCTAATGCAGGGATAGCGCACGGTTTATTAAACCGTGCAGACTAACCATGCGGGCTGTTAAAGTTAGATCCTAAAATTGTGGATCTAAACTCTTTTGCCTCTAAATGGTTCATTTAAGCCTCTAAGTCTCCATAAAAGGGGATTAGCCTTCCTCATAGGTAGAAGAACCTCTCTCATGAATTTTGGAGGCGATCCGGATGCTTCTCTTCGCGAATCAAAGCCGGTTTTTCGAGGTATGTGATCCTTTTTGGTTGGATTAATATATCTACCTAGATCTACTCCTCCTCTTCTCTCAGGATCTTATATCTACACCCATTATGGGTTGATCTTAGTGTGTGGATGTCATTTATGATGAGGTTTGGTCTTGGTTGTGTTAGGATAAGAGATATAGGGAGGATCCTTTATGAATGAGCCTGATCTTCTTGGGAATTCTATGACCATTGTGGTTTCCGTCAAAACCGTTGAGGCTGGGGATTCATGGATTCTCTAATTGTTTATTCGAAATCGTAGAGTTAGAATGATTTATCCAATTGGATCACAATGAAATTGCCCTAATTAAATACATGATCCAGATTAAATGAATTGTTTTGATCACATGTTGTTGCTTAGTATAGTGATAACGGTTCGCCTCTTGATTTTCTAGATAGTGTGATATCTATGCCTTGCTTGTTAGCATGTTGTTCTTGATGAAATTGATAAAGAACGTAAATCTAGAATTATGTAATAATTAATTAGATAAATATAAATAGGCATGAAAAAGAATCTGGTTTTTGTTGTAATTTGATGTTGATTAAATTGGCATAGTAAGCATGTTTAATCTTTGTGATAGCTTTCTGATTTGGTTAATGAAGTTGGAACCAAAAAATTAATTTTTTTTAATTCAAGATGGATTAGTGAACATGATTTATTTAATTCCCTGAAGGGTTATGAGTTACCCTCTTATTGTGAAATAGGGTTAAGAGCCCAATTGATGTGGTGTTTGTTTTCCAGCTGCTTGGGATGTGATGTGACTCTGTATGGGTGTTGTGATATGTGGAGGCAGAGAGGCCTTGTGGTTGTGGTAGAGGATGATGCCAAGGGTGGCGAGATGCATCGGTTTATGCATGTGGGTGTCAAGGAGGACACCATGGATGATGGAATGGGACAGATGTGATTGTTGGATGCTTGATACTTTGTTTAGTTGTTTATCTTCCTTACTTTTTCCCCACTGATCAAGGCATCTGGTCTTCCTAACCCTTCTTCTGAGGGAGGATAAGACACATGGGTTATGCCACGTGCTTTCTGTGTTTATCCTCTCAAAGGAGAATGGTTCTACGCTTTTTCTATTGGCGGAAATGACTCTATGGGTAGTATATCTACTCACCGTGTTGATCCCCCTTGTTTTTAGTAACATATGATGGTTTTATACAATGCCTGGGAATATGGGAAAGTAATTCTGTAATGAATTATTGATTAATTGGTGATAATCCATAGGGATGGAGAAGCTGGAATTTAATGGTGATGTTGTATCTTTTAAAGGAATAATTGATTTTGAATGTGATTCCAATTAATTTTAATGTGCTTTTGTTCATGGTTAATTAATGTGAAAAGAATTAATTAACGTAAAGTGGAATTGATGAAAAAGGGAATAAAGCGACCTAATGATGTTCTTTAATTGGTTTCATGCTTATATGATACCTAGTCCTAGAAATAGCAGCCCGGAGTCTGAGAGACGTATGCTGAAGTTGAGACTAAGACTAGGTTATCCCCATAGTGTGGTTATGAGTTATATATATTTGGTACTTTTTGTGTTCTTATATGCTACTCCACCCTGTTGGTAAGGGAAACTGAAACCCTAGGGATTCTGAGCCCTGGGGGTGTTTTCCCCAATATTCTGATGGGAGGTTGAGTGGCTGACAACCCCCATTAGCCCTACTCTCTTCTCTCGGTATATACTAGTGCCATTGGCACAATAGTTAGTATCCCCCCATATATGTGTGTAGAGGGATGTAGTGGCTTGTGGTTATTTCCACACATATATTCTGGATATAGTATCCTATGGAATACTATAGGTGTAACATGTATAGGCTGTGATGGAATGAGGATACTTACTCGTAGTATGGTCTGTAATGGATTGAGATATAATACCCGACATATGATACAAGTTATGCGAGATTTGGTGGCTCTCTGAAACTAACTGGTTACTTTTGGTTGTGACGATGTTGTGGTGCTTCGCCCCGGTGTCTGCGGGCAAGCCTTTGTGGTGAAAATGGTTCATATTGTGGTGCATAGCCCATGTGTATATGGGGAATCCTTTAGAGAGAGATGCACAAGAAGTATGTATTCGGGGAAAAGTGGCAAACCAGTGGGGATGTAGTAGCAGGGTACCCTTGATATTCTTTATTATATGACATATTCTTGTATACATTACTTGGTGAGAGTAGCCTTGGTGAGGTTGGGAACATAGTATACCTATTTAGGTGATGAGTTATTTTCACTTGTTTTTCACTATGCTTTAGCATGATTTCTTTACTTTTGCATGAGAGGCTTCAGGGAGGATCCTACTGAGTATACTGTTATACTCACCCTACGTATATATAAACTATTTTTCAGGTCACTTGCAGCTCGTTGGAGATCATGCTAGTTACAAATAGCTTGTGGTTGCTGGAAGTGTTCGGCCTTATGGTCACTGTTGTTTTTACTCTCTTTTGGGTACTTGTTGTTTTCACTTTCAGTTGTAGTACTTTTTTATGAAATTTCATATATGTACATGGGTTTATTTTATATTTTAGTTTTGAGTTGTAGTTGTTTGGTGTCTGTCTTATCTCTCTCTTTCGCATATGTTCTCTTAGAGGGTAATGCCTCCCAATTGTGTGTTTAGTATACCCTCGATGCTAGTCGCCAACCCGGGGCCTACTGGAGGCAGGACTCGGGGGTCATTATCTACCTTCTCACATTGCTGGCCCAGGAGGGGTAGACTTTGTGGGGAGGCATTCGTGAATGATATTGATGAAATTAATAAAATAAAAACAAAAAATAAATGTATAAATGATTCAGGAATTATTAATTAATGAATCTAGTTTTATTATTTTTGACATTAATATCATGTGCATAATTGATTCATGCATAAGGTAGGGGATCCAACACGAACCACCAATATTCATTCAAGTTACTCCTTCTCTATTATTACCCAAATTAAATTATTTTTATTTTTATATATATCTTATAAATTATATTTATATGTTCTAAAATGATTTATCAAGATCCATTATTCCTTATTTTTCTATGATATCAATGTTTTTAAAAGGTTCTCTACTCAATTCTTCGGGATTAGAAAGCCCGATTTAAGGGGACTTCCGAAATCCATTCCCATTATAAAGTGTTCTACATTAACTATTTTAAGACAAGATTATTTTTATAAAATCAAGTATTTTATCATGAAAAATAACATATGTTAAATTATTGTTTTATAAAAATAATATATCCTTTTTTATTTTAATGAATATTGAAATTTTTCATTTAAACCGTACTAAATTTTTTTATTTCATATGATTTAATAAAAAATATTTTCACATATGTTTGAAATATCTTATCATGATATATTTCTATATTACTCTATGAATGCCCATGTATAGTTTAATTACTTTTTTTTCATGGAAATATTTATGATACAACCATTTATTATGCTTTTAAGGTGATTATGATACCCAATTATTTTCATGGGTAACACTTATGTTTATATTCGATTACTTGTGTATGATTATTTATAGGAAAGGTATTATTGTGAATGTGTTATGATTAATGTGACTAGATTTTGCTATAATGCATTGGGTATTGTTTAGTCTAATGAAATGTTATGTGCAACAGTCTCGGTGGTAATCTTGACTTGTTCCCCTCTATGTGAAATGAACTTTGACTCGTGCTCCTCTATGTCCAATGAGCCTCGACCCATGATAAAGTCATGTTTTATGTTGCATCAACAATAATATTAATCCATGATTATGTGATCTATGTTATGATTCTTCATGTTTAATCATGTTCGATAATGGGTTGTATCCTTATGTTATGCCTCCTAACCCTTGTTCTAACAATTTTTTTAATTATTATTCCCATACTCTACTTTTAGATCATCCCTTTGTTCATGTTTCTTCTAGGTTGTCATATATAGATTTAAGGTCTCTAATCAATTATGGAGCTCATATGGGAAGATAAATAATTTATTTTTATTATCTCCAATTTTTTTTAGTTTTCCATACCTCATATTCTATGATACTAGACTATACAGCCACTTGCATGTAATTTCCTATTTAATTATTCAAGGAATTGTGTAATAGTATGTGTTAAAGGACAGGGTCACTATATGGACCCTTTTTTATATATCTTAAATACATAAACACATCGATATATTTTTAATATAATATAAAAAATAAATTCCCTATTTTAACTCATACGAAAATTAATCTTTTTAGGCCACATTAAATACATATTTCAAATTAAAAACAATTTAATTAAAATAATGAAAATTATGAGTTTGTACATTGAAAAAAAATTTAAAATCAATTGATTGGTATATCAAATATTTATGAAAATATTATCTTCTAACTCGCATATAATAATAATAAATATCATAATAACTATGTTCAAAACCATATTAATATATAAAACTATTTTTAATTGAATTTACATTAATTATCTACATGTATATTTTTTTTTCTTATTTTCCCTTTTTAAGAGTTTATAGTTTATTATTATTTGCTGTATTTTTTTATGACTATTACTATTCATTCCACAACTAGTGTTATTCATCCTAATTTATTTATAGATAATTTAATCAATTAATAATAATGAATTATAAGGTTACAATTCCTTTTCATGGGAATTTTATTCTTATCTTGATTGATTAAATCGACAACGCACACTTTCTGGTTATTTTCATCAAACTAATGGGTTTTTAATTAATTATATTATGAATTCATGTATATTTTAATAGACCCAAAATAATAAACTAATTAAATATTTACATCATATTCTTTAATTAATTATTTTTTCATAATCATAAAAGATATAATTCCATATCCTTCTTCAAGTCTGTGCTCAAATTAACAGAGAAATGAATATATGATGTTTACCATTGTTGTTTATGTGTTATAATAGTGAAATAGTAATATTAGAGGAATAATGATATAATCTACTGTTTCTTACTATGTCATATCATAATTAGATTTTTTTATAGATTAATTATCTGATTGGAATATATTACCTAATTTTATTTAATTATATTTCTCTTATTTAAAATATTTTAATTGATTGGATTTATGATAATCATTTATTGATTGTATCACCAATAGTTTGTCCAATTTTTCATAGAATAACATTAATTATAAGATAAAAATATTATTTTTTGTTTAATTTCATACTCATTTCCATCATTTTATTGTTTCGATGATTTTATAAATGAAATTCAATAACTTCATCGAGGAGGTAAGAAATATTTATGCGTGGTTTGCTAATATTGTTTTCATATAATAAGGAAAATTTGAAATATCTTTTATCATTTTACAACATAAAATAACTCATTAATATAATTCTTTTATATTAAATTCTTGTTTTTTAGAATCCTTGAATGTTGGTAACGGAAAAGTGAAGAACTATGTGATGTGGATATGGTAGTCTACAAAACACATGATTCAAATTTTCCTTTTTCAAAACAGAAATGGGGATGGTGGTTAATTATTATAAAAATATAATATAATCATGATCATTATAATATAATTTTTTTGAGAAATGAGATTAGTGTATGAATAATAGATCATAATGATTTATAGATGAGAAATATATGTTAAGAACTTATACATCACTTCCTGGATTATCTCCTTTATAAACTATATTGAGCCTCTGTTGGATGATATTTTGAGAATAATAAAACCTCATTACAGTTTTCAGGATATTTTAGCGAAGGGATGGAAAGATTTTAGACTAAATTTTAGATGTTTTTGTCTTATTCTTTATGAGAAAAGGAGTCCCCCTTTTATAATTGAATACGAGTGCAATTTTACTAATTATATAAAACATTTAAATAATAGTAATCCACCCGTAAAGAATGTTGATCCAAAAATTTATAAATAAAATATTATAGAATATATAAGTTTATCCATAATCCACCATACAAATTATTCTTTTTTAAAAAAAATTCCCTTTTCTGATAAGTTTAATCACTTTTATTCTTTTATTTTTCACCATTGTAACAGGTTTTTACCTAGATAACTAATAATTTATATCCAAAAAAAAATTTATATATTATATAATTTGTACATAAATATTCCATGACTTACAAAAATTGTTTTATTCAATTTAAAAATTTTATTAAAAATTTTGAAATAAAAAATACATAATGTATTAATTTTTATAAAAAACATAACATATTTTTCAAATGTAAAATACTGGTTTATAAATTTTACCAAATAATTTTTAAAATTGTAATTTCTATTATAATGAAATTATTTTTACATATAAAATGTTTTCAAAAATTTACAACTCACAATTATATATTAATAATGTCATAAATTGTTTAAATTTTAAAATAAAAATTTTAATATATTCATAGAAATATTTTTTTTGAAAAAATATAAAAAATAAACATAATCAAACATGTCTATAATAAATAGTAAAACTATTTCTCTTGGATTAAATTCATTATAAAATATTAATATTTTATTAATAAAAAATATTTAATATAGAAAAAACTATTTTTATATGAAAATAACATTTAGATTTTAAATTTTATATTTATTTATAAATTAATAAATATTATAATATTATTATATAATGTTATTATTCATTCAAAATAAACATTGTTCCATGAAATGCCAATTTCAACAAAATAAGTAAGCATAATTTTAATGATACAGAAATGCCATTAAAATGGTATATAAATTCATGATATATCTATAGATATTAATATTGAAATTAATATTCATAAAATATTAATTTCTATTTACATAATCTGTTATGATCTCTTAGTATATCCTAAAAAAAGATATTATCCAGTTTCAATTTTTGGTGTTTTTTCTACTAATTTGGATCTTTGGTCAATCTCTAAAGCTCTAAATTCTCTCATATATGGTTTCACTCAAACCATAATTTCAAAAACATCCTTGGATTAGTCAATTGAAAAAACAAGAAAATATAACTCTCTTTTGAGTTCGAACAAATGGAATTCCAATGGAATACATCCTCTTCCAGATTCTATCTCCTCTATCATTATTTATTGAGGTTACTTCAATTTATGATAGCTAATTTAAATTATATAACATAACAGTCAAATTATATTCAAACATGTCATGTTTTTTTGTTTTTCTTATTGATCATTTTTTAAAAATTATATGTATTTCAGGATAATATATAGTGACTTATTGGGATATTATAACATCGAATTCATTATCACAAGAAAGTTCCATTTCAAAAAATAAGATTTATATTTGAAATATATGAAATAAACAATCATTTGAAGATCAATTCAGATGTTTCACATATTATTTATGGTGGTTTGTGTTGTTATTTTATAATTGTAGAAGGTTTTGGGTAACTTGGGATCTTATTTTCCAAGATAGATGTGTACCACACCACAACCCCTTTCATCTATGAATTACAGAAGATTTTTCCATTATAATTTCTTTTCTAAGAATGGTGGAAAACCCCAATACATAAAAGTGTCTCTTTTGTAGTATTATAGTAAATGAAAACATTACAACCCTAAGGAAATGATGGGGTGGATGCTTCAGGGGTACTAGTCATAGAATGACACCTTATGGTGGGTTTTACAAACACCTAGAGGACACAGAACAATGTGGCCTTCTCCAAATGATACCTTGTTGTAGCTATAGGGGTCCATAATGTAAGTTTGATAGGGAGATAGAGTATCCTAAGATGAGGTGGGATGAAATTAGGATCCTTGATCTGCGTTATAACAAGATGATGAAATGTTCCTTTACACAACAATACTATCACGACCCGTCCTCTGGGCCCGGGGCGACCCGGCCTGACCCCCCCCCCCCCCCCCCCCACCTGGGTCGGCCGAACCTGGTCGACCCGCCCCAGGCGGCGACCCGGCCCGACGACCCGGCCCCGCTCGGAAAACGCGGCCCGGCCAGCGGCGCGGGCCGGCGAGGCGGCGCGGCACGGCGGCGCGACCTGGGCACCGTTCGTGTGCCGCGCGCGGGGGGCAAAGCCCCCGCCTTTCCTCGGCTGGCGGCGCGACAACCTGCCGCGCCTAAAGAAAAACAGCCCCCATCACGTGGGGGGCCTGCCTTCGAGAAAACGAGGGGCCGCCTGCCCCCCCCCCCCCTTATAATGGGGGGGGGGGCATTAAGGCTGGCCGGGGGAAATTATTTCCCCCGGTTTTCTCCCTTCCGGCCGGCCCGACCTGGCCGGCCGGTTCTTCCTCAACGGGACCGGCAAGGCCGGTCCCCCTTCCAGCTTCCGACACCGGTGGCCCGGCTGGCCGCCGGTCTTCTCATTCCGCCGCGGCCCGGAACCGGCCGCGGCCTTCGTTGTCCGGCGCGGTGCGACGGCACCGCGCCCCTCCACCGCGGCCCCGCTCCGGCCGCGGCGCCTTCAACTTTCTTCGACGCGGCACGACGGCGTCGCGTCGTTGCATTATTTAACGACGCGGCGCGACGGTGCCGCGCATTTCTTGCCACATGATCCTGCGCAGTGCGACGGCACTGCGCCACACCTGTTTCAATCCACAAGAAAATCAACATGAATAGGAGGAGGGTCGGTCGTGTTCGTGCGGTCCGGACCCCTCGCGTTATTTGCTAACAATCGGCCTTTAATGAATGATAAACTTTCACAATCTTTTAAATTAAATAAAAATATTTGGAATCAAGGCCCGACAAATATAAACCTTCAAGTTCGAAGGAGAGATCCACATAACTTTAAAAAGTTAAAACCCCTACCTTGATTTTAGAGGTGACGAGATTCGGCGTCGCGAAAAGAGATGTCGCGGAAGAATATGTCATCATTATTGCGGGTATGGCGTCGCGGAATGCGGTTCCCGAGAACGTGGCGTTCTTCGTCGATGTCTGATTGTTCTTCACGTTCTTTGTCAAGAGGATGAAGAAACTTGAAGACTTCTAAGCCTTATTTCCAAAAGCTCTCAAACAACACAACCCAACCAAATGAAAAACAGTTCTCCACTTATTTAATTAACGTCACATGGCTTTTGAAATTCAAGTGTTTGAAATTCAAAAGACTCACACAACTCACCACATTAAAATCAACTCATTTAAGACATAAGCTATAACTAAGTTAAAAAATCATTGAAGTGGGAGTTGAGGGGTTTTAGAGGATATGAAGAGGTGGGGTTCGTGTGGGCCCCACCACCCTCATAACCTCCCAAGGGAGGTTGGGTGGTTACCCAACTTCCACCATCAGCTAACACTTAGAGCAAGTTAATAAAAATTGTAGTGTAATTATAAAATAAACTTCTACAATTTTTATTATCAACACTCGTGTAAACGCAACTCCGGAATAGGAGTTCCTAAGCAATTACCGGCGCTGCGGTTCCATCGGTGCCCTCGGAATTCAATTCCGGGCACCGGTTCAAAAGATATAAATTCCCGCTCGCCCGTTCACTGAACGTACCCGAGCCAAACTTCGGAAATTAATTCCGGGCACACCGGGCCACAAAATCAAGCGCCGTCAGAAACTGCATTCTTGTAAAATTCCAAAGAAAATTAAGAAAAAATTTTCCTTGAAATTTCCAGGTCTTTACAAATACTATGGTTTTTACTGAAAAGGGTCCCCATAGTGTTATTTTAATGATGAAAACATGTACATTACTATCCAGAATCCTTAAATTATTATATTTAATGGGGATTCTATGATAGTTTATTTGTTTTTTCCTATATCTCTAAACTGTTTCATTCGATCCCCCATGTAGTAGGATGCATCAGTGGGGTTTCTATTGAGGATTTGTTATATGATATCTATTCATTCATTCTAGTAATCAAATATTAGGTTTTCACTAGTATTAGTAGTTAACATGTAACTTTTGTGATTTCATTTCCCTAGATCCAAGGTGTAATCAATAAAGGATGATCAGGAAGTAACATGTCATTGTGAGTGGAGGCCATGAGATCAATAATAAATCAGATTCCATGTTAGTTTTATAACGCATTTTAATATTTGGATTAAATTATATTATTAATAATAGATAATTGTTTTTGTCATACAACTGGTGAAAGAATACCAGTGGAGGTAAAATCATGGAAGATGTGTGGAAATGGTTGACTATCGTTAATGGGATCTTGGTGATGTCACGTCCCAGCCTAGGAGCCACTAATATGGTGCCCATATTCGGTCAGTCACCTGGCCTCATGCACGCATCCACATTTACCAAATGATGAATATTATTAGTGGGGGTTTAATGAAAGTATTATAGAGAGACTAAACCCTCACAATCCAAGTATCACACCGATTTAACAGATAATAAATAAATCATCAAACATCAGATGTATTATATATAAATGATAGAGAAATATAAGATAAATATAATGACTAATAAATATCCAGTGCTACGTATAAAAAATTAACACAAGTAAGGATTAGGATTCGTATCTAAAATAATAATAAAAATAATAGGCAGTACAATAACATACTGTCCATGAATAATATAATGGAAAAAATCCAAAGGATAAAACTCAATGGGCATCTTGATCTCTAATCCATTCATGTTCTCCTTAATATTTAATACTAAGACAACATCAAAAGAACAATCAATTAAACCTGGACCTAAAAAAAATATGTATGCTCATGTGCACCCGTGTAATGGAGGCCCATAAAGGATGTGAGACATAGTCATTAGGAAACCACCAACAATTTGTAAATCACAATACAATTCCATAATTTAAATATAAATGTGTCTAGGAATACAAATTTATTAGAAAAGAAATATATAAATAAACATAACATGTTAGGATAAGGTCCCTCAAGGACACGAGGATGACCATACCTACTTTAAACAATGATTTATTTATACGAAATGGTATATATATATCTGTATATATATATATATTCAAAATATATGTGTTAAGGAATATATATATATATATATATATTAGCTAGGACCCATGGTATGAATCAGGTGGCCAGACATAATACTAATTGTAATAATAATAATAATAAATGTCATCATTCTAGAGGATCATGTGTCACATAACAAGATGAGAAAATCCTGTAGAATATGATCTACATATGATTCCAGGATTAATATAATATTCAATAATGATTATGGTCATAATAATACTCTAAATCCTAGTCATGTGGTGTTTCATTCATAATGACCCAATTGTTGGGGATTCTATACTAAAATCCTTACACAAGTGTTGGGTGACATTTCATAGCCAATAATCCTATTTGAGTTCCCTTTCATCATTAGGAAATATGATGTAATCCACTATCCCTATGAGCACATAGTCTGACATCCCATAAAGAGGCAACTAATACTTCTCACGGTGTCGTGTATCCTTTTAATAAAATTAATTTTCATTTATTAACAAAACATATATTTATCATTCAATTAATACCATTTAATTAAAAATATTTATAGGTCCACGTCCCTATGAATGATATGTCACATCTCGATATAATAAAATAAAGGTATTTCTAATTTACATCCCTTATACTAAACTAGATATAATGAACATGGGGGGCCATATTTATTTTTTTTACTTCAACTATAATATAAGGGAGGTAGGACATCTAATTAATAATTCCACATATTCATTTATACATACTATCCATTATCCAAACTTTATATATATTAGAAGAGGTTTTATCAATATATCAGCTGAGCTCATCATTTTGATACATATAGGTCATGTAATTATCCATTACCCGTGGGTTTATTTATCACTTCTCAAAAGGTTGAAAATAAGAAAAAAAATTTATACATGAGAACATGAGACTTCATTGATAAAGGTAAATGAATTACCAATACGATGTATTTTTCAAAGGAATATGTTCATCTCTAATAAAGGTGTGGTTCATGTTAGAGTGAAAATCATCTCCCAGTGTAATTTTGTACACCAAGGATATGTTATTTAACACATTAGGTTCTATATATTAAACTGGGAAATTAATGGAAACATCATGGATAATTCTATATGTGGAAAAAAAATTATTTAATAATGAACTATAATTTAATAGTAACAATATAGACCACCTACCACAGAATTAGGATGATATACACATCTAATATTGACGCATTAATCAATAGTATTAGAGATAAATAGAAGAAAGTGACAAACAGTTAGAAAAGAAGGAGAATATTCTCACATAGAGATATCATAGAATATGGGGAGATGAATAACAAAAATATGAATAATTATTTTTAGACGTTCTTAAAATCTTCTAAAAGGACGAGTAGTGGTCGAAATAGAGTATGAATGGGAGATTTCTCTCCATGGAATGTTTATTGGAGGAGGGGACCCTCAATGGGATTCAATAAATATTGGAGGAGGTGAAAAAGAGGGGATAATGAATAAAAGTATGGAGTGTAGTATAAATTAACCCCTTAAATAAGGAAAATGGATTGACAACACGGTGGTTTAGACCATGAACTGACCATGCATAAGCTATGCCCACGGAAGGGGGATCGAACAATTATTGGTAAATTTTTGGGAAACATTGAAAAAAAAATAGTCATTTCACCTCAATCCAAGAACCTATACATCAACAAAAATACATGAATATACTCCATCATGGTTTGAACAAACTATGATAGATCCCAAGATCTGCTCGATCAGTGGCACAATTTCACCAACCAGCCTATATTTTTTTAGACAAATCATGCACCCTTAATTTTTACTCTTGGTTCACATTTCATTTCATCCACAAACTGAAAATACACATTCCTTTAGAAACAATCATTCAGTACAAAATCATAAGATTATATTAACACCCCACCATATAACATACCATCACTAATAATCCTTATGAAAATCATAAAGACCACTCCTGACCTACTCAGGTTGTGAAGCCTCCTTCAAATGGTGGAATTTCATTTCTTAACTCCCAAGACATCTCAAATAACAACGTTAATCATACAGTATATAAACCATAAAAACATGATCTAACACTCAAAAATATTCCCAAAACCTATAGACAATGATCACATGACAATTTTATGTTTAACACATGATCATGCCATCTCCAATTTACCACCTCGCCAATGCTTATATGCCTCACATGTAAAACCATATATCCGTTAATTTTTATCCATAGTAACTCCATTGTCATAATTTCATAACACAACATACCATTAGTATTTTAATGATTCTCATATAATGACCAACATCTTAATGATTGGTTGATTCCCAATCGAACTCAAATGGCCTAGTCGATCAGGGTTCTCCCTATATTCCTTGAGAGACCATTATACCACAATCTTCTTAACCTAGAAATGTTTCTGATGTAGTTCATCATCGACCACATGCAAAGAGAGATGGGGGAGATCAAGTCAATCCACATATGGTTGACTACCCTTCCAATGTTTTTCATTGGTAGCCAGTTCATTTAAAAAGCATTAACAGATCCCTTTAAGTAAATATTCCTCAAAAGTTTCTCTGTGCTTGATCAATGAAAGCAATAACTAGTGTCTTGTGATATATCTATTCAATCATCAATTATGTTGTCATGTACAAGCATGTACATGGATGTAAAACAGGTCCAACACATTTTTATCATCACCCGTTTTAAAAAATATAATTTTATCTTGAATGAAGTGTATGATAACCTATGAATCATGAAATGGGGAACACAGATATGATATAAGGGAATCGAAACTTCAATATTTACATGTTATACATGAGTACAAAGCCTAAACAACAACACATCAAAATATTGAATGATCCCAACTCCAATCAACCTAATGAACTTTGTAGAATCCATGAGTCTATCCAAGCTAGTCTTACATGAGAACCCATGTGTCAATTTATACTAATCATGACTCTAAACATTCCACACTACAAAAGTGAAACTCCCTTGGTATTCTCATACCATGACCAATGACACCAAAATTTTATGTGGAAAAAAATAAACTCGGCCTCATTGTATCCAAAACAATATCAAGACCGTAAATAGGATTATCCTAAAATCAAGAGTACCCCAAGAGGAAATCAAGAATTAATAAGATGACCAGAGACAATTTTCTTGATGAAGTGGTTAGTATGGTTCCCAACTAACCATACCCAATATCATAGATTATTTATTCAAACAAACACATGATAATTTCATTTATAAGAGATCAACTGCTCTACACAATGTGTCATTATAACATGACCATGATGGTCATAATAATGAAGAGTCCCATTATTTCTCAAGAAAATTCATCGAATTCCATCCATGCACACTGGCGTTATCATATATTTTGTAAAAAACCAACCATTTCATTTTCGTGCTACCTCACAACACAGACATAATAGAAAGATCACTTTCCTCAAAGTCATTCCAAAGAAGAACTAACCGTCTTCCAATTATCCTTCATAGTTGTGTTCCATCTACATATAAGGACATGTTTGAAAAGAATTGACATGATTATCTCCACCATAGAAGTATACTTATCATCATATTTACTAAAAACAAAACTCATTCCATGGAACAAGATCCATCGAACATCGACCACCAACCAATAATGTTCCCAAAATGATATTACCAAGCACTAAACATGAATAAAATTATAAAATACACTTAAATTCATTCTACATTAGATTTAAGTTATAAATATTCATTAAACACCCCTAGAGTTATGTCCACCCATTCTGTATCATCATGCATAAATGTAGAAAGAAAAAACAATGTGATAGAATAGGCGTTCCTATTTTGACATCATCCCAAGAAATAGGATGAGCAAAATTCCATTAACACCCACTTAAATCTACCTAGGATATGAAAATGAATCAAATAATAATATCTTAAGTCATAAAAAACCTATATTGATGTCACACTATTCACATTAATGTTTTAGAAACTCGACAGGTATCGCTTGTATCGAATCATATTACCCGAAGGATTCACCAGACAAATGAAACATCCTATATACTATCCATAGACTTATCAACCATATAAATTTATGTATCTGATGGATTGTAAGGAATATTTAATCATTTTTCACATAATATAATATTATTTTCAATTCAGATGGAGAAATATCAGGTCATCCATCAGAAAAAGAATAGTGTCATCACGAATTACTATAATGTTCACCTTGACTATGCGTGGATAACCTACTGAAATTGAGAATTACCAAATTATAACCGCTTTAACTGGTGTCAGCATATCAAATTTACACCATCAATCCCATGTTTCACTTAGGAATATAAAAATCATACTATGGACAAACATCTCTCAAATAATACTACATGTTAAAAATATCAAAACATTTCTTAGGGTTTATAAATTCAATTGGTGATAACTACATATGGAAGTCCCCTACTCGAAACATTCATTTGCAATCATACATGGGTAGTCAAAACCAAATAGTTCACAAGGATCTAATTATATTTATTTATGATAAACATAACCTATGAAATTAGAATCGAGTTCGATGGTAAATATTCACATTTCATTCCCAAAACATTTATCATGGAACATTGTCAGGATAATCCTCAAATGTATTTCACATGAAAACACAACAGCAAGGTTTTAGAAGAGATAATTTTTTCAATTTACATTAATTCTATAAAAATTTTAGGGATTAATTTTTAAATCATTATTTTCCAGTTATGAGGAAAAATATAGTTTCAAATTACTTAACATGCACCACATGACACATAAAGAATTTTTTGTACAACATCAATTTAAAAATAAATTTATTTTACTAACATCCTGTCATATTTTGGATGTTATCATATAAATATCCTTTTAACCATTTTATTTCTCCATAATGTGTTCATCATTGGTATTAGTTTGATATATGTCAATTCCAAAATATTAAGGAAAACACCCATTAGGTTATAGTTGGATGTTTAATAAACTAATTATTAATATATTTATATGAAAAAAAGATAAAAGGTCTATTGTAGATTAAATATGGGGATGGGAAAGTAATATTCCACCATAAATCTATATTTGATACTATATAGGCGTATGAGAAATAGTAAATAACCATCCTATGTAATATAAACATACCCATATGATGTTTAGTATTATGGAAAACAATGAAAGTTCATCCCATGAGGGTTTTTCCATATCCATTTTGGGTTAATAAACCACATAATTTTATTTAATTATTAATATTTCTAATCACTCGTAGTGGGTTCTTAGATGAGAATCATTTCCCAACTAACCAACTTGTCTCCAGCTGTGCATTTAAAACATTAGTAATTTTGGTCATCATGACCATGAGATAAAGGTAAAAAAAATCATATGTCAAACCACATCTGATAAAAAACTACATTTCAAAATAGAAATTTATAAACAGTTATATTGTTAAATTTATCAATATTTCCATGTTATAGCGGCACATTAAGGTATAAAATAAAATATGAATTAAAATTGTTGCAATAATGTTTTTCAATTAAATTTATAATAAAATATTATTATATGTGAGGTATGATTATATTGGTTAACATTCACAATTTTTAAGGATCCCATTAAAATTATAAATTTCTATTAGTCCCCCACTCAATCAAATCTATAAGTGTTTTATCCTGTGTGACCAATAGTATATGGATCAATAATGACCAAAATTTTTGGTTAAATAACTTGTCACCACCAATATATTATGTAAAACACGTCAAAGGTTGATGTTGAAATTTTTTCAACTAACCATGTATTTCAATTTCCACAATATAAGCTACAAAACAAGTAAATATAGGAAATATAAAAATAATCACATGATCATTATGCTTTAACATGGGATGAGAATATGTATGATGGAATAACAAGGACGATAAATAGATTATATAGATAATCATATCCACAAAATAATATAATTATGATTCATAATAAAATATAGAAAATAAATTACACATCATGTTATATAAACATAAATTCAAATAGAATGTACAATAATGAATAACACTAATAATGTTACCATAATTTCTAACATGGTATATAGCATTATTGAAAATAAACACAAAAGTAACACCAAAAAATCTAAAATATCTCATTATTTCAATATATATGGCATGTATTACGAATGGCATGTCAATCACTATGTTCCCATAATGATGTTAGTAATTATACATCATTGAAATACTAGTCTAAGAGTAAAATATAATAAATTTAAAAATAAATGAGTAGAAAATGTCAAACCAATTACCCAAGGTGAAATCATAATCACCTTTAATAGAAAATAACACGAACAACAATCCCATCCATAGTAACTTGGTCTTTTCCCCTTATGTGGGGAGATCACTCCCACACACGAATATTTAAAAGCTCTGACACATTTCTATCCTCTTTTCTACCAACAAAACATAGTATAGAAAATAAAAAATAAACACATATGATACCAAATTGAAGTGTCTCATCCAAGGGGGTACTAAAAAAATTCCCTGAGATGGTCAGTGACATGGCGTCAAGCATGCCTTCCCATAAGCCGGAGGCTGCAGACTAGTAGCGTGGGACTAATTTTGTTATGGAGGGGAGACTATACAGTTACAAAAAAGTATCATATTGGTATAATATATAATAAATATATCAATAAAAATGGATGAAATATTCCTAAATGATAGTGCATAGTATGATAAATATTATAAACGGTAAAATGGTCATTCTCAAGTATACAACTATGGATGAATTTTTAAATGACTCTACAATAATAAAATAATAAAATAAATGAAGGTGGCTTAATATATTTAATTAAATGTATAAAAATTTGTAAAATATTCACATGGGTGAACTAGATGATCATCCTGAACTCTGGGTCATCCATGTGATACTAACCCCCAAGCACAAGCGCAAGAACACAAGTGACATCCAATAATCCAAGACCTGCATACATATGGTCTAGTCTAGTAATATAATGTAAGGAAGGCCATAAAAGGGTGTGAGATATATTGAGTTGGCCTCAACCACACTAATAATTCATTATCATGTCCACTAAAATAATTAAATATACATTCAAGGATAATAATTCTTCAAATTATTGATAAATAATTAAATGTAATATGTTAGGCTCATGTTCCTCAAGAACACTTGGCTGACCATAAATAGTTTTCCATTAGCTAAAATTGCACTAAATAATATATATATATATATGTATGTATATATATATATATATTCCCAATAAATATATATAAACATTTATAGACATATATAGAGATATGTAAAATTATCCAAGACTTAGGGTGTAGCTTAGGCATCCATGCATAATACTATTCGTAAAAATATGAATAGAACATAAGGTTAATCATGCTTGAGGGACCCATGTAACACAAGGAGGAGGGACTTTCACATATATCGTAATCAATTATGGATGTGATGTCAGGTGTTATAATTAATATCATGTAGGGACTTACCCAACCTTGAAATCAATATGTGTGGAATTTCATGCATAATAACCACGGTGACATGAACATCATTCATACATCCTAGACCAAAGAGGGAGTGACACGTCATGGACAATGACTGTACTCAAATACGCTCTTATAATTTATTAATATGAGGCAATCCACTTTCCCTATGATCCATTGGACCTACGTGCTTGAAATAGGTACATACTATCACAAAAGGTGGAGTGGGTAATTTTAATATATTTCATTTAATTTTTTTAGAAGGCCACATATTCATCAAATGAATTAGTAAAAATTAATTATAAATTAAGAGACAGCCATGTATTTAATAATTAAATATCAAATATCAATATAATATAATAAATTTCATTCCTATGAACATTCCATTTCCAAATCTAGTTATAATGAATAAGGAGGTCCATGTACATTATTCAATTTGACTATAGAATAAGAGTAGAAGAAAATTTACTTAAAAATTCCATCAATACATTCATAAACCATAACTATCATCCCATTTTGATTTGAAGGAATCACATCTCTTTAGAGGTTATATAACCAGTCTGGGGTGAGCTCATTATTTTTGTTCTCATATAGTTTAAGTAATTATCCATTATATGATTGATAATATATCACTCCTCAAAATGTAGAGTAGAGGAAGAAAATAATTATAATCAGAATCACATAAAATGACACCAATAAGTGTGAAATAATTAAAAAGAAGAGTAATATTTCATACGAATATGTGAATCACACCAAAATGGGTTGTTTGGAATGAGGTGAGAATCCTATTGTTGTATAATTATTTCACAAATAAAATTTTATTCAAAAAATTATGTTCTAAATATTTAACTCAACAATATAATGTATATTATTTTATAATACAGTGTGCTGAGAAATGAAATATTTAATAAAAAATTTATAATTTAATTGAAAATATATTGACCAGATGAGTCATATATAGGATCCTCAACTCGTCCAAATCATTTCAATAATTGATCCAATTTGACAAAAATAGAAAAATTAGAAAAACACATAGAAATCATGGTGGATTATCTCACAAAAATATATCATTGAATTAAATGAAATAAAAAATAAATTAGGAATGAATAACCATGGACTCCCTGATATACTTCTAATATGATTAGTAGTGGATGAAACATATTCTAGATAAGAGATATCATTCAATTGGAGGAGGATAGGGGAAGGGACCCTTAGTGGGATACTGCATGAGGTGGAGTAGAAAAAAATAGCGGAAAATAATAAAGAGATAGAGGGGAAATGATATATTTATTCCTTTAAATGTGCCTTATGGTTTGGCTTCACACTTCTCCATAACTGAGCACAGAATATGATTTACCCATTTTCTTGGAAGGTGGTCACATTGTTTATGAGCACATTTTAGGAATCTGTGTGCAAGCCGAATAGTTCCCATCCATATTGTAACTTGTAAACCATTCAACCATGTGACTCCTATCACACGGTTTTACCAAAACTATTGTGATAACTAGATCCACTATATCAGCCACATGGTTTAACTAAATGGTCCACCTGTTACTGTAAAAACATTTCTCACATAACAAATCATCTCAATTGTGATTTTTTGGAGACAAATGCTTCAAAAAATCATCCAATATATTGAAACACCATTCTGGATGTAAAAAATTCTATAAATAACTCATATCTATGTTTGAACACCTAAAACACCATTTTTATTCTTAGTTTACAATTCCACCCATCCACCAAACTGATGATTGATGTTTCTTTTGAATGTTTTCCCTAATCCAAAAGCACGGGACGCTACATGTGAAGTCTTCTATCCATAAAACTGGTAGGTGGTCAAATTATTATAACATTACCAGACGTTTATAAATGAGTACCTATTTAGTGAATATTTCTTGTGTTCATATGTAAGGTATAAGGAAATTGGCTCTTGAGATAATGTGTGGGGACAATTTTTATCCTTGGTGGATTAAATAAGTCATCCTATTCGTAGTTAGTGTCTTGGGATACCTAATGAATATGACGCCAAGAAGGGATAATGTCGTATATATTGAATATAAACCTCAAATTGTTAAAAAGTTTGAGATGTGTTTCATGAATGATATTATAGGATCCATAGAGATGTTTTGAAAAAATTGTGTCTTAGGTCTGGTGGCATTGGTGACATAGTAGTTCAACTCATACCCATTGAGTGACACCATCGTAGTGGTGGACTAGGTCCCAATAATCGTTCATAGTTGGATGTTTCCTTTTAGATCATATGAGGCATGACTGATAATGGTTTATGTTTGGTGGAAATATGCTACACCCCCTATTATGATTAGTTATATAGGAATTGGCTAAATGTCATGATGCTGAATTGGGAGGGGGATGTAGACCCATCTATTTGTGTAAGGTTTAGATAAATATTATGTGATGTGTTGTCAATGAGGGGTGATGAATGCAAGATGGTATCAAATAGAAAAAATCTATATTGGTAAGAAAAACCATATTGGTTTCTCTAATGTGGTCGAAGATATGTTATATGATGTGTGGGGATATGTTCTACTGATTATATATAATATAGAGAGATAGTGAGATTCTTTTTTTAGCTATATCCTTGTCAGTTATTTTGTGAATGTTCATGATTGTATTCATGTGGTAGGAAATGTATCTTAATTTGGGTTGTTGATCCTAAGGCATGACCCCACCTTAACCGAGAATGAATTAGTGGGACTTTCATGTGTATGATGAGTTCATTATTATTATTGATCTCTAGGCATAGATTATGTGAAAATGTTTGGATTAATAGATATTGGATTCCCCATGTGTGAGAATGTGTGGTTAATTAAATCTATTTGATTTAGAATAAAGTGTTCATGATATAAGACAATATTGATGAAGATAGTTGTTCTAATAATTTTGTGATGTGATATGTTGATGTTGAAACATACCATGAGTGATAATGTAGTGGGTAAGGGTATTTACTAGGGTAACTACCTTGAATGATAGTGTTCTAATAAATGATTGATGGATGAGATCCCTTGTGAGATAATTGTTGGAAGATGACATGCATGTTGGACCCTACTAAACATCTTTTCTTAGTGTTCAATGCTTGGTTGATACACTACCCTAATTATTTTATTATATTATGGGTTATGAGAATGTGGGAATGATGGGGGGACAATATTCATTCTCGGTTTAATTGAATTTATGTCTAGTTTTCATGGTTACTTAGATTACCAATGATTAACATATTCATGTAGAGTGACGGTTTCCCAATTATCACATGATATCCAATGTGTCTACGTGAAATATTTATATTCCTCTTATATATAAAGACATGTGTGTGTGTGTAAAAGGGGAAAATGGAGTGACAGTAATGAGACCTATTTCTCACAAAAAACAATGGTAATCGAGTGCATGTACATAACCTCTATATTCATTACTTGTATGAATACAAGATATATAGATGATCGAGATGAGTCGTATTGACAGTTATTTGAAACAAGGACTAGGTGGTTGACGAGAATGTTATTCCATCCTCGTTCTGGTGGCCAAATCATTTAATACATGTGTGTTACATCATTTTAAATCAATATTTAATAAAAAAAATTATTGATACATTCCCTATAATTTTAATGGTTTAATGAATATTTTAACTAGATATATAATCATCATATTTCATGAAATAACTCCAACATATCCCATAAATTTAATCTCACATAGTATAGATCTTTGACACACCCTAATCAAAATAAATTAAATATAACCAAGCAAGGGAAACCTATGAATATCTATCCTTAGATACACAATAAGGATCCCCATAGTAGATATCAATCAATTTTCAAATGTGATCAAATAATAATAAAAATTTTATATGAACAATATAATAATTGTTTAAAATAATACCCAATTAGTAAAATATAAAAAACAATCATAGAATAATAAATTATTATAATGAAATACTTATGTCGTAGGACTGAAGAAACGTCAATAGTAGAACACGATCCATGAGAATGTATCATAAGAAAATGATTTTTTTCATACACATTCAAATACAAAACAATTTATATAATAAAGTCTCAATTCCAAGATTATCATAGTGTATTGTGTTAAAACATTATTATATCATTTCATTAGAAAAGGACTACACCAATGAAAATATTATTATACAGGGTCCCTTAATTACATGAGTTTTAATCCATTTCCAATGCTAACTATCTAATTAAATATCAATTTTTACAAAATGCATTAGAGGGATATATAATTTTGGTCCCACCAATCTCATAATTAATACAATACATATGTGTTCAAAAATATCATAAAAAATCATCATATCGTCATATCATAACCCATGGAATGGAATCATGTTTTTTAAACATTTATTTATTTTATTACAGCATATCCCGTGGAAAATGATTGTTTCAAAAATGATTCATTGTAAAATAATTAATCCATTGTTAGGAAATATGATTCATTTAATCATCCATAAATAACAATATTTATAATCCATCCAGTGAAATAATATATATATGGTATATTAGGACCATATCTTTAGAAATTTATAACAACCAATAATTGATTTTGACATAACTAAAATATAAATTTTATATAAAATTAAAATATTTTTCGAAAACATGAATAAAATTTATTTTTTATTTAAAAAAAATTTAAATAAAAATTACAGGAATATAAGAAAAATTATTTTTTTAAAATAAACATTTAATGATTTAAATTAATCATCCAAACAAATGACATTCACGATGGTGGTAAAATATACTGATATTATCAATGTTATAATAGTTCATTCCTTTCACACTTTTATAAAATTTAAATCTTGAATCTTTCAAAAAACATATTTAAATGGTTTTTAAAAAAATTATAAATTAATTAAAAGATAAGGATAAATAATATTTTTAAAAAAATTCACATAATGGTAAAAAAATACATAACTTTTTTTAAGGGAATCAACATGGAAGAAAAAGAATATTGACCAAAAAGAAAATTCGGCATAATTTTTTATAAACCCTTCTCTCGATAATTTTTATTACCATAGAGTGGAAAATGGAACTAATACTTAAAAATAATAGTAATAAATATATGTGAAAAAAATATATGGTTCATTAAGGTAAACATATACCCAATTTCCTTCATTGTAAATTTATTAATGAAAATCCTGAATGGAATAGTGTTTTTTACATAAACCCTTACCTAAAATATAATATTACATCATACTCATTAAAATAATAAAATTATTAAAAAACATATAAAAATATTATAAGACATTATTCATACATAAAATACTATTTATCACACAATAATAATTTCAAATTATCCTTGTAATAACAATTTCTTCATTAAAATTAACAACATGGTGAAAATAGTTTTGTTTTCCATGCATGTATCAGTTTGATAGTTATACTAAATTGAACATGGTAATTGATTAATCATGTAAAAATATTAATCTCGAAATATTTTTTTTTAAAATTTACATTAATAATTATTCATATAAATCAGTGATGAATAATAAATCACATTGCTTTCTAGAGGTGGTAGCCAACATGATCTCACAAACGATATTATAATTTTCTAATGGATGGAAAGTTAAAAATATATAAAAATAAAAAAAATAATATTAATTATAATATAAATTTATTATAATAAATTTATATTCATAAAAATATAAGTATTATTTTAGTGGTGATGGAAAATAAAATTCCTCGCATCGCGAGGTGGTATAAATCACATACACATGAACACTAATTTTGGTTCTCATTTGATTGAGAAGGATATGAATAAAGGTTAAACCATAAAAATATGAATTTAAATATATGGTAATAAATATTTATATTATATAATCATGTTTATCATATAATTGAAGTTGTTATAAGAATAAATAAAATTATAAAACATATTTTTGAGATAATTCTCTACTTTTCAAAACCTGATTTGGATTAATCCTTAATTATTATATGGAAGATATTTTTATAACAAATACCTCTAATACATGGGAAGAAATTTTATTTAGGTATTTTAGTTTGTATTTTATTATCTAGAAGGCTCATGTATTATTATGAAGGGGGGAGAGGTGGTCTCCTATTATAGTATATGAAGATGAAAAAATTGAATATTTTCAAAATATTAAAATGTAATATTGTCCAAAATAATAAATATGGACCAAATGGTAAATTTTCAATGGATGGAAGTCATGATATCAAAATATGGAATCCAATATTATTTTTTTATTATTACTTATATAAATTTTGTAACACCCCAACCCCAATTGGACGGAGTCAGTTCATTATTTTATTACATGGGCATGATTACAAGGAATCAAGTCCCGAAGGATAGATAATTTTAGCAGCCTTGGAAAATAGATTACATACATGATCATTACATTACATTATAAAATGAAAAACAACAAAAACATTTCCTCCATTGACCACATTCTTATACATTATGTTATCCTAGTAGGTAAGATATAATATACTTCTTTGCATCCTGGTACAAATAAAACATTGAAAGGGATGAGATCAGATGCTCAAGAAGGATAACAATCTAGCGGAAACATTTTTAAATAATCATAAACAATCAATTCAATGTATAACACTAAAAAATAATCATTTTAAACAAAAATATCTTCATAATATAGAAAATATAAATCAAATAATGTCATTTACTTATTCACATGGATATTCTACTAGTTGGATAATGACATGCAATATCAATATCCAATTTCATAATGATGGAATGCATAATGCCAGACTTTATAACCACATAGTCAAAGCCTTGTGCCAAGACTAAAAATAATATTTCTCCAAATAATTTTGTGAAGACATTAGTTTATCTCATTAGACCTACTGATGCATCGATGAGCTATTACGGGCTCCACCAGTCACTTACTAAGTCCAATGCATTCCTCATATGAAAAGGTTTAAACATATCATAAATATCTATATTAAAACTAGCATAAGAAATGTCAATAATTTATCAATAAACCATTAATCTTATAAAAATAACCCATACACAGTAAAACATATCACAAAACCATCGATACAATTAGGAAGACTTGTATCATAATAAATCAACCACAGTAATGAATAATATACCATAAAGAATGTTGACATAGTTGAAAGTGATCAGTAAAAATAATTTTGAGAAATATCCATTTTTCATGAAATCATATAAATTTCATATAATTTATAAATTAATTATTTTAAATGATAGTTATGAATCAACGATTCTCGTACCACTTTGAAACTTTTTAAACTAATTAACATTTTAAAACATTCATGTCCATATAAGTAAATCCTTAAAACCATTTTGAAAACAAATACATTCATGATAAAGGTTTAGAATAATAAATCATTAAAACATGTAAAATAGTTTTTTAGTAAAAAAGTCCCTTAAAAATAATCCATTTGAAAAATATTTTATGAAACATGGATCTGGATATTAAATATGTCCCAGTAGATATTTACGTAAAAACAACCTCGGATAATAAACAAATTTTGGAATTAACCCTTACCTTGCACTTTCCATTGGTCGAGAGTACGTTTAAAGTCCAACATAATGAGAATAGTATTTTATTAAATTATACCACAACCATATTTATATTTATTATATCATACATGATTCATTTATGACGTTATACTACCTAGTAAATAATGATTTCCATGTTAAATTATCTTTTCTGGTAATAAAAACTTTCTTTATCGTACATGTTTAACTTGTTATTCTTGATCGTATCATTTAGATCCTGATTTACATACTTACATAATATAACACATGATTTATATATAATATATATTTAGAGTTTATATATGTATAGTAGAGAGATATATGATATGGAAGGAACTGTTTATGGAAATGGTAGGTTGTACGTATGCAAAAACACTGTTTCTGTTTTCAAATCGTGTTGAATGGATGTAAGTAAATAAGATATACATAATAACATATATATGCATATATATATCTCAATTATCATTTTTATGTCATATATTACAAAGTTATTAAGAATATATATTTTTATAATCATCTTTAAATGGTGAACGTTGAAATGAATCTCATCGCTTTGTGAAGACTGTAATCCGTACGTACGCACGAGCAACAATATCATTATATTAATTTTGAAATAGCATTTAATTGAATAGTATATCATATATACATAATCATTAACTTGTCATATTTATTATTTAATCGGTTATTCTCATTATTATACACATCCAAAAAATGAAGTGTTTGAATAACAGACAAGACAACAATGTGGAGATGGTAAGTCATATGTACGCACTTATGGTGATTTTTTCATTTATAGGATTGATAGAATAATGAATATGGTTGTACCATATTTATAATAATATCATATTATGTTGGAGGTACTGGAGTAATTATTTTTGTATGGAAGAAACAATGAAAGAGGATGTTGTTGAAGAAAAGAACTTGAAAGAAGGTGGTGAAATTTTAACATCATCTTCAGGTGTTTCCTTTTGAGTTATTCAAAAGGTCTCCATAGGATGGATTTCTGATCAAATTAGGAACTCTAGGTTGATTTGAGTGATGTTGGTAGGATATTGGGGTAGGGTTTTTCCGAGCCAGATTGCTTTGGAGGTGTGATTTTGAGAGAAGGTGAAGTGCCATTTTATAAGAGGGGTGAGGGTCACTTTAGGAAAAGATTGAAATATTAATTTATTATACAATAATATTCGGTTAATAATGGTTCTAGGTGAATTTATTTTGTTCCTTAGGTGGTTATTGGTCAAATTCCCATAATCCAATAGGTTTTAGACAATTTTTGGTTACCATTTTAATCGTATCTTTTACATTTAACTCTTAGTTAAATTGTCTAACTTTTCTCGTGTGTTCTAGTATTATTACAGTATATGGTTAATAAAAACACAATATACATCTATGAGAACCTTAAGTGGTTCATTAATGAAAAATATAATATTATTTAATCCCTTCAGCCGAACATTAGATTTTTATTAATAATATAATTTGGTAATATAATATTTTTTTAAACTCATTTATGTCTATTTTGACACTATATAGTATTTGGTTTTTGTGAAAGTCATCACATAATAATTAATTCTAACATGATAAATTGAATCAACCCTAACATTTCATATTCACCTTTATAATTTTTGGATGTTATCAAATCATTGAAATTATATTTATTTTAAAATTTATAATACCATTTATTAGATTCATTCTTTAATAAAGTAATTACTACATCATAATTGTTAAAAATAAATTTAATTATTTAATGTATTAAAATTATAAATAAAATACCGTGATATAGGAAATATGTTTATGTTTCTAATGAATATTTATTTTTGAATTTATATTTTCTATATCCCTTTTAAAAAATAGATATTAGACATTGAGTTTAAAACATTTAACTCTTCTTTAAATAAAATAATAACAAATGTCATAATCTAATAAAAGTGGACCAACAAGATAATATTTTATTCCTAAGGTTTTTTTTGGTCAATTAATCATATCCACTAAAATTTGTACATGTGTTAGTGTAATTATAATATCCATTTTCCTTTAATTAACTTATTTACTTATAATCATGGCAAATAAAAATCAAAAGTTACTATTCACCAAAAAACATTATTCTTCTTGAACCACGTTTTAGATATTGATTTCAACTCATTCTCTCTAATTTTTGGAATTCAACTCACAGAAGCGGTAAAATTATGTTTTATAGAAATTTGGAAATGTACCTTGAAGGTGGGTAAAAGAGGTTAAAAAGTTCAATAAAAATTTATATATCTAACATAATCTTAATATGACTCCAATGAATTAAATTGAACTCTTATAGGTATTATATATCTATTTTGACATAAAATAAATTAAAATAAAATAAATAATAATTTAAATAAAAATCTTGTTTTAAATAATTACTCAGTGTTTTTCACTATTGATTAAAAATTAAAAAATTTAAAAAACATATCAAAAATTTACCCTACGAAAATTTAGATATTTCAAATTCAATAATGATGTCTATTTTACCAAATAAAAAACATATAAGTTTCATTTATTGATTTAAAATTAATTATCGTCGTCAAAACCAAAAAGCGTGTTTTTAAAAAGTTTAAACTATTAAAAGATTGACATGTGTTTATGTCAAATTTAAATTTAAAATTACTTATAATGAAATAAATTGTATTAAATGATAAAAATATAATCTTATTATACTTAAAAACCATTCAAATCAATTATTTAACACTATAAATTATTTCATTTAAAAAATTTGATTTCAATTAAAACATAGTATTTTCAGTATTCATCAAAATATGAAAGTTGTCAGAACAGTACAAAAAATTTACCCAAACTAATTTTTTATGTTCTGCTTCTAAGAAAGAATATAATTTCATTAAATTAAATTTATAATAGTGTTAAATATTGGTTTTTAAAAGGGTTCACCATTAAAAGGTGGTAAAATTGCATTTTACTGAAAATAAATTATTTTATCTGAAGAAATGAATTTGTTCCTATATTATGTCTAAGAAACAAATAATATGAATTTTAGAGTTTTATAGAGTATATAAGATTTAATATACATTTAATACTATTCAAAGACTCTTTATGAACATTTATTTTGGTAAGTTATGGTGCGTTCAAACTCGGTGTTGCATGTAGCTCGAGCTATTGAATTACATAAATGAGATAACATACTATGAAATCATGGGGTGTTACATTCTACAAACCTTCAAAAAAATGCATCATCATAGATTTAAATTTATTTTTGAAAATAAATGGTAAAAAATAGAAAAATAAATTTGTGGAAAACCCATATTGGAAATTGGGTTAATAAAATTTAGGCTTAATAAGTGGGAAAGGGAAATGAAAATGTCACCACAAAATTATGATCCTGATTTGGAGAACATTGGTGGAAAATAGGGACACATAATTTGAAGATAAATTTATATATTTATAAGGACTGATAAAGGTCATCAATCACAAACAAGTTCAAATTTGAGGGCATCAAAGCCATCAATCTATGAGGATTTAAAATATAATTTGATCAAAAAAACATAAGGTATTAGGATAACACATATTTGGTTTTAAGATCCATTACCTAAATTTTATAAATTAATTTATTCATATAATAAGAGTGAAAAAATTTTCATGAAATGTAGTGTTTCAACTTTCTACTAATTCTGACCAAAAACTCATCTTTCACAACAAAAGATAATAACATTCAGAAAGATACTGTTTATCCTAATCGTATAGGGTTCCAAAAAAATGAATTTATAATTCATTATTTAGACCTTAAAAAAACTGAATTATAAAAACCAGGACATGAGGTATTCTAGGGGAAGGTGATGCACCCTTATCGCCATTCAGTTGTGGGTTCAAGTCTCATTGCCTTGCTGGACACAATTCGTTGTCACCCGACCTCCGCGTTGTCCTTTTTATAACAATATTATGAAAATAATTAACCTTAACAATAGTATCCAATGTCAATAATAATCCTTTCCAACCTTTAGGCTTATCCAAAATACTTTCTTCCAAATTCACAGTCCAAAATTTATATGTAAGGTAATCAGAATGAAGATCCTTTTTCTATGTAATAACATGTGAATACCTTCATCATGTATTATTTTAAAACAACGTAACACCCTAATTACCACAAAACCTTACTGATTACATTCATGATCCCATATTCATTATAGAATACTGTACATAGTACTTCTATCAAAAAATGTTGTAAACTCCAACAATGATGGAATATACAAATCATTAATTAGTTTCATGGTTGCTCCCGTTGAACTTCATGAGATGCAGGTACAACTAGAAGATTTATAGGGGATGGGATTATTCTAGCCCAGTGTTTCTCCCTAGGAAGCCACGAATCCGTTCACCAAGAAGTCGGATCGAAGCTTCAAGAATTGTGTCGACTACCATCGCTTGAACCAGGGGACAGTGAAGAATAAGTACCCACTCTTGAGGATTGATGACCTCTTTTATTAGCTGAAGAAAGAACGATGATTCTCGAAGATAGACCTTATATTAGGCTATCACTAGCTCAGTTTTCGAGACGAGGATGTGCAGAAGACGTCCTTCAGATGTCGGTACAGACACTACGAGTTCTTGGTTATGCCATTCGGTGTAACGAACACTCCAAAAGTGTTCATGGGACACATGAATGTGATCTTCCATCGATAACTCGATTGCTTTGTCGTAGTCTTCATTGATGACATTCTGATCTACTCAACTAAAGAGGAGGAGGATGCCTACCATTTACATGTAGTACTAGTCACGCTCAGAGATCACCTGCTTTATAGTAAGCTCTCGATGTGCCAGTTTTGGATGTAAGAGGTTCACTTCTTGGGAAATGTCATCTCAGAGGATAGAGTTGTAGTGGATCCAGTGAAGATTGAGGTGGTACTTTCTTGGGAGCCACCCAAGAGTGTGACAGAGGTTCGGAGTTTCTTGTGTTTGGCTGGGTACTACCGGAGGTTCATTCCAGACTTCTCCAGACTTCCAGCACCACTATCAGCATTGATGAAGAAGGGGAAACCCTTTGTGTGGTCAGAGAGATTCCATTAGAGAATTCAGGAGCCGAGGGAGAGGTTGACTAGTACCCCCATCTTGTGGATTCAAAAGGAAGGCATAGGGTACGTAGTTTATTACGACGCATTAGGGACCAGAATCAGATGTGTTCTGACTTAGGAGCGGGCAGTGATCGCATATTATTCTCGTCTGCTGAGACAACACGAGCATAACTACGATACCCATGACTTAGAGATAGCAGGAGTGGTATTGGACTTTATTATGTGGCGGAAATATCTTATGGGAAAACGTTTTACCATCTACTCTGATCTCAAGAGTCTCAGGAATATATTCTCTTAGAAGGACCTGAACCTGAGACAACGACGTTGGCATGAGTTCATCCAGGACTATGTCTTAGAGATAATCTATACTCCTGGGATGAGGAATGTTGTTGCAGATTCATTCAGCAGGAGATCAGGTATACATCTTCTAGGCGAGGCGACAGGGCAGCTAGCTACTTTATAGTAATCCTTTGTGGATAAGGATGGACCAGCTCTCCTACAGTGTCTTATAGTCACTCCCCCACATCTTCAGCAAGTCTAGCAGGTGCAGCGTGGAGACACTGATTGCGATAGACAACATGCTTAGATATCCGTAGGGCAGACACCAGACAGATTTTTTGAATGTGGGGAGAAAGTCATCCTCTTTAGAGGACATACCGTGGCACCAGTTGCACTTTAGGAGGAAGTGTTGAAGGGGTTCCCCACATCCCCTCTAGCGGTACATCCATGTGTGGTGAAGATGTATTAGGACCCCATATGGCAGCACTAGTGGCCATGTATGAAGAATGCGGTAGCAATTTTTGTCTCTCGATGCCTCACTTGTCAGTAATTAAAGGCGGAGCACCAGGTACCAGCAGTCATGGTACAACCTTTAGTGGTACCAAAGTGGAAGTGGGATGGGATATCCATGAAATTTGTCACGGGACTTCCACATAAATCCAGGGGTCATTACTCGATTTAGGTGATTGTCGACTGACTCACTAGTTCAGCCCACTTCTTACCGATCAAATAACAGGGTTCAGCAGAGAGCTTGGGACACCTCTATGTACAGGAGATTCTGTGGCTACATGGAGTACCTTCTTCTATTATCTCTCACCATGAAACACGGTTTACTTACAAACTATGGAAGGGGTTTCAAGAGGATTTCGGGAAACAACTACGTCTAAGCACTGCCTTCCATACTCAAACAGATGGCCATATTGAGACGACCATTCAGACCCTCGAGAACATGTTACATGCTTGTGTTCGCCACATTGGTTGTAGCTGAGAGGATCATATTCCATTGGTGGAGTTTGCGCACAACAATAGCTATCACTCTACCATCAGGATGAAAACTTTTGAGTCCTTATATGGACGACATTTCAGATCATCACTATGATGGACAAACCCATGGGAGTCAGCAATAGGGGTACCAGATATGGTACGAGCTACCACAGAGAAGGTGTAGATCATCTAGGAGAAGATGAAGACTGTACAAATAAGAATAAGTTATATGATGACATGAGACAGAGGCCTCTAGAGTTTGAGGATGGAGACCATGTCTTTCTATGGATCTCACATCGACGAGGTCTTCGGAGATTTGTCCGAGGCGGCAAGTTATATCTGAGATTCATCGGACCTTTTGAGATCCTATGAAGAGTTGGTGAGGTGGCTTACCACATAGCTATTCCAACTCAATTGCACCAATTGCATGACTTCTTCCACGTATCTCAGGTGAGGATGTACTTTCATGACCCTTCACACATCATCGACCATGGGGAACTGGACGTCGATGATGGGGCGACATTTACAGAGGTTCCACTGGAGATTGAGGATCGACAGGAGTAGGTCCTATGTGTATGGTCAATACCTCTGGTGCACGTACGCCGGCAACATTGGAACCACCAGGAGAGTACATGGAATCGGGAGGCTCAAATGCGTACTCAGTAGCCCCTTTTGTTCCCCTAGTACGAGTTGTACATTATGGGGACGTAAATCCCTAAGGTGGGTGTTTCCGAAGCTTTCGTCGGGGCGCGCTCGTCCATCCGTGGGGGAGGGCGCACTACTTGTTGCCCCGCATTCCCGCTTTCCAAAGGCGGGCGGCATCCGTTCCTTGTTCAGGGACGTCTGCTCCTTGATCGAAACCGGGATGATGGGATGTTGGTTCTTCCTTCTGTGGATTTCTCCTCGGAGCTCATTACCTAGTCCAGGTCTCCCTCATAGATTTAAGACGGGTTCGTGAAGCTCATTCTCGGTGCCATATCTACATGGACGCCAGTTAATTACGCTGCTTCCGTCAAGACACTCCAAGGGGTCTTGTCACGAAAGCAACCTGCGGTGAGGAGAATGGTAATGTTGGGGCGTCGTCGGCATGTCTGTCTTTGGTCCCTCATCATAGGGCCTCTCGAGGGCGCGGAAGCTCGAGGCATCCCGCATCGAACGTGGGGAATGTGTACCATCTGAGGTTTTCCTCATCTTCCCATGTTTAACACGGGGTATGTCGCGGGTTTAACGTCTTGCGGAGATGGATCGGGTTGACGGATCCCTAGGGGGGAACACCGATGATGGGTCCAGCTTGTGGGCGGCTTCCCATATATCATGGATTGGGAAAGGGTGGCATGTTCTCACCGGGATGTGGCGGCCCGGGTAAGGATTAGGATGGATGGTGGAGTGAGACATGGGGATTATGTTCTGAGACGGCCTAAGAGGGTGGATACAGTTTAACGTCATGCGGGATGGAATACAGTTTAACGTCATGCGGGACGGAATACAGTTTAACGTCATGCGGGATGCAATACAGTTTAATGTCATGCGGGACGGAATACAGTTTAATATCATGCAGGAGGGACTACAGATTAAAATCATGCGGTACGGGATACAGTTTAAGTTCATACGGAATGGAATATTTGGAGCTTACGCTCTGAGGTGGCCCAAGGTGGTCAGGGAACCGACATGGAGTGGTCGGGACGACCGGGTGGTGGGCGTGAACCTCTTGGAGGCTTCCTACGTACCGCACGTTAGCACGGGTCAAAGTCCACATAGTTTGCTGGGATGGTGATTACGCTCTGGGGTGGCCCATAAGAGGATGTCATGGTCGATGCGCACTCTAAGCCCACGTGAGTCATGCTCGGTGTGTGAAACAAGAGGCAGTAGGGACCAGACGATCACGTCGCGAAGGGTGCGTCCGTGAGAAGCGGAATGGGGCTTACGTGTTGAGCGGCCCAAAGAGGAAACATGGTCTTACGCGTGGTTAGTATCCCTTGGTGTTGGGACTTACTCCAGGGTGGAGGCCCATGGTGTGACAAAGCACAGTGGGAAAAGGACTCCATAGGCCTTGGCAGGGGGGAATTAGGGAGATACATGGGTGCAATCATCCGCAAGAAAGGCTAGGGGATTACGCTCTGAGGTAGCCCTTCCCCCACAGACAAATGTTGCTCTAACAAGGAGGATCTCATTCAATGTGAGGAAGAGTCCATTACTGTGGAGACGGGTGGCGTAACAAATGTCCGAGCTGGGGGGACCCTATGTGCGAAGCACGGGGTCGAACCACAGTTTAACGTCTTCTGTTATGGATGAGGTGCTTAGCAGTTTAACGTTCTGCAGCTTGGACGAGGTGGGTTCTCTCCACACCCCTAGGTATTACATGCCCAACGCCCTCTACCCCTTGTGGAAGGGAAGGCATCAACATGTCCATAGTGAAGGGGGGCCGCAGAGCAAACCACAGTGGGGTCCACGTTAGCATGGCTATGCAAAGAAGCAATAGCTGTTAGCGTGCCTATGCAGAGAAGCATAAGGCAAAGAAACGCAACAGGAAACACGGCCCAAGGGACCTTGAGGTTACTTCGCATGAGCCTGGGAGGTCGTACGGGAAAACAACGCATGGAGCGCATGCCCAGTAGGGGAGAAATCAGGTGCCGATGCAAGGGGAAACCAAGGGGCGTCAAGGTGAGGGGTCCTAGGCATTGCACGCAAAAGGGATGGTTTGCGTGAAAAACTTCGGGACGGCGCGCAATTGGAGAAATGGAATTGCGCCCGGAGGCAGAACTACGCGCAAGGTTTTGCGCGCACAGCAGGGTATTGCGCGCAAGAGACATGGATTGCGCGCAAGGCTGGAACACTGGGGAGGGGGAAAATTCACTGAAGCTGGTGTAGTTGCGCGCAAAGGCGAACTCCGGGGCAAGGTTGCATGAAATGAGGGTTTTACCTGGAAGTTATCTTGCACGCGGGGGGATCCGAATTGCGCGCACGGGAGTCGCTTTGGATTCCTCAACCCCCAAACCGTTCGGGGTCACCTTCTATTTATAGGCGACCTACGGCTCGGAATCCAGGTGGCACGCGAAATTCTTCATGCCGAGCGCAGCCGGCACGCAAAAACTCTCTGCGCGGAACCGGGGCGCACAAAGATTGTGCGCCACAACGGCTCAATTCTGCGAAACCCAGTGATTCTATGTGCGCAGAACGATTTTTCGCGCGGAGCCTCCATTATATCACGCACCACATCCCGGGCCTTCGGATCGGGCCTCTGATTCCGAATATGAATTTTCATCGTCATTCCGAAACTTCCTCTGAGTGTTACAGACTTTTTTTGGCATCAATAAATGCTCCCCCTTGGAATTGGATTGGCGAGAGGTCGCAATGATCAGATTCCAAGGGAAATGCCGAAACACCGTAAAGCCAAGTCTCTTGATCAAGTTGCGTGAAAAATTCCGATGGGGCGCGCAAAACCTACGGACGCGCGCGAAATCCTCTTTTCGCGCGGCACAGAATCTTGGCCTCGCCTATAAAAAGGGGCGTTGGGTCCCAAATCCATACTTCCGCTTTTTCCGCGCGATAAGATTATCGCTCTTGTGCGCGAAATCGCTTCTGTGGCTGCGCGTAAAAACGCACTGGCAGCGCGGAATTCCATCCGAAATTTGGCCGTGATCTCGCCCCTCTTCGGGCTTTTTCGCGCTCCACATGCCGATTACGGGACGCGAGGATGGGCGTTCGTATAGTGACTTTGGTGATAGCGGGCTCCAAGGCCGCCAATAAACGGTTCAACTTGGGCGTCCCCATGTTGGCCAAGTTGTATACCATCATGGGGCGCATCTCACGAGGGGGGTCACCTCAGAGAGTATGTGGTCCCTTCCAGATCATCCATGGCTGGGTGGCGGCTCATCTCGGCCGGTATACTTTCAAAAACGTTGTCCGTCCTCCGGGAAATGGCTTGCGACCGTCCTTGCTAAACATCGCAGGGGTGGAACCATTGACGCTCAATGAGGAGGGTGTGAGGGTCTGCATTGGAAACCATGCCAACTTCAACTTCAGCCCATTCCCCACCCCAGTTTACCAGCTGGTGGACAACAGATGAGGCTCTCTGGAACAGCAGGAATACTTCCAGAGCATTCGGGGTGGTGTGCTCATGGCTCGGATCGACGGGAAGGTGATCTTCGAGCCTTATGTGCCATCCCAATTCTCCAGGAAGTTCGGGTGCCTTCAGCGAATGCCGAAGAAGGTATTCACTGCTGTCTGGCAGGAGAAGAATCCATGCGTCCTGCGCTAGATGTGGTTGATGTTTACCACTTTCGGCTCTGGCGATGTCGTTACTCTTCCTCCCACCGGGGTCGATGCCGGCCTAGCAACCGAATATGCCGAAAACTGGACCATTGCGTACCCCGAGGGGCTATTATGCAAGCGCGTCCGGCAAGTCGAGGTTACTCGCGCGGAAACTGGGCAACGGGAAAGAAGGAACGGTGTCGTCGGAAGGGGGAACCAAGGGCGCGTCAGGCAGCGAGGCCTGCGCAGGCCGGGATTTCGACAGCGGGAGCATCACATGGTGCCGCCATGTCCTCGTTACCTGTAGGGGGGTCACATGAGGCGGCCAGGGAACTGCCCAGGAAGCAGATAAGATATCTTCTCGAACCTTCTCAAGACGCAATTCTATCAGCACTGTGGTCGGCCTGGATGACCCTGCGGAAATCGCTGAGCGTCGAAGCCATCTAGAAGAAGATAATGCAGAACGGTATTCAACTGCCGGAGGTTGGGCTCGTTCGGATTACTGACCGAGTGAAATTCCATCGGTGGCATGCTCATATGATAGCCATGGACGCATACGCATGCCAAAGGGGGTGGTGTGCGGAGCCTACTTTCCTAGTGAATGTGATGCTCAGCCTGGAGCATGATCTGGAAGCGTTTCCGCCGGGAGAAGGCGACAGTGACAAGGAGCCAGAGGGGGAGGAGGAAACCAGAGAGGAAGAAGGAGAGGGAGAAGACGAAGAAGAGGAGCCCGAAGGTTAGGGGTCGCAAGGGGCGACCTACCAAGGGAGTCTCCGAGAGAGTGGCGAGATTTCCGATTCTGATCTCAACATAACCGAGATTCTCAAGAGTTGTCTCTGTCTCCATTCATTTCCCTCATTCATCCATTTTACTTTCCAACTTCTAACTCACTTCCCCATCCTACTCAGGAGCACATGAGAGGTGGACTGGCATCCCCACCAGAGGAGGGCGGAGAGGAACCAATGGGACATGATGGGGATCCGACACCCATCATTGAATTAACCAGCGTAGAGGGGTCTCCCCTTATGGCGGCTCCTGTACCAGCCAAAACACTGGGGACTGACGCTCTGGATTCCTGTATGTCTCCCGCTTCAATACTAGTGCTTGGTGTCAAAAGATCCCGTCTGACCAGCGTATGCCCTCTGTAGTGATCTCAACACTAGATGCACGTCAGGATGCGGAGCCCGGACAATCCGTGAGTGGACCAGCGGCAGACATACCACATCGCTCGGAACATAGTATCTGCACTGTGTCGGCCCTGAAAATTGATGAACAGGGGGCGGAGGACATCAGCGGCGCTGTTCCGGAAACGCGGTAGGAAGCTGGTGGAGGCGTCATTGCTGCTGGGGCGAGAGAAGGTCACCCGGACGTCAAGGACTCTATTCCTCATGAAGGCATCCCTGGGGTGGATCCTGCTGCCGATCTGTTGGCGGTCTTCCCCATATACCGACCCGCTGACCATTAAGAGATTGATGACTCAGACTCAGAGGCAGCCGAGGAGAGCCGGATGACACGATGCAAAGGGTGGAAGTGTATCCAGCACTTCCTCAAGCAGCCCCAGTCGGATTGGCTGAGGCGGATGGGATCACTTCAGACCTGGCTGCGCTTCCTGTGCGCCGTAGGGGCTGACGCTCAGTGCCTTCATCTTACGGTCCGTGATTACATGGCCGAGAAGATACACGAGAGCAGCCGGAACACCGAAATTTCCCAGTGCCGGGAAGGATCGGTGAGCGCTCAAGCGCTGCTAAGGGCAGAGCAGGAAGTCTAACACCTCAAAGGGTAGGCAGCAGATAAATAGGCCTTTATCTCAACATGCTCTGAGCTCGTGGAGCAACTGACAGCCCGGCTGGCTGATGCGCAGGAACAACTGGTGGAGGCGAGTCACCAGATGACCGTACTTCAATCCGAGCGGGTGCAGGCACAAGATAGGGCTGGCGAGCTACGTTCTATGGTGTCCGATGAGGAGAGTGTCTTCAAAGAGTGTGAAGCGAACCTGGAGGCTACCAGCCAAAGGGTAGCAGTGCTGGAAAGATCGCTTCAGCACGCTGACCTCTAAGGGTTTTGTTTTTTCCATATCATGAACTTTCTGCTTCTACTACTCATCGTCTCAATCCAATACATGGCCAAAATCACTCATTTGTACCCTTGGTTTAATGCGCTCAACCATAGTTTCAAAACGAATAACAACTCATCCCTAGGATCCTATGGGTCGTGCCCAACGCAAGGAGCAGGAGATGCTTGTACCATCATTTCGTTCAACTGTGGGGCATTGACCAAGCTTCAGGCATCCAAAATTTGGCCTGAACTTCTGAGGAGACCCCTGAGCCGATTGATGTGTCGACTTCTCAATGTTCTCTTACACACACGTGGGGCAATGTTGGGGGCCTTGAAATCCATCCGAACACAGGGTAATGGAGAGTAAGGGTGAATCACGCTTCCCAAATTCGGAACCTAATGGGGCGCAACCATGAAGGATAACTGTCAACCGTGGCGGAAACACATCATCCACATCACGTTGGCCTGGAATGGGAGGACAATAAATGAGGTCTGACCGCTGACCATGTTCGCAACACGGGGCCTAACTCAAATATCGTTCGTCAGTTTTCCGGAACGTTGGCCCAGGACAGTAGGCGGACCATAGGTCGAGCATCCATAATGTTAGCGGGTCCCGTCAAACATGACCTGTTCTCCAGAACGTTGGCCCAGGACAGTAGGCGGACCATAGGTCGAGCATCCATACTATTAGGGGGTCCCATCAAACATAAAAGGAAATGAGGATCCGAATAAGGGGGGACACAAGGTGTTGAAGGTGGAGTGGTGGTTTGTTCGAACAGAGTCCAACACTCCCGAAATTGCACCACCATGGTGAAGGCACATTAGGCGGACGCACCAACCTGATCACGGGTCGTCCCAATTTCTAGGCAGGACCTCTTTGGCGAGAGAACTTCCACTTCCCATTATTACCATGGGGCATCCTGAACATGCTCGGGGTAGATATCCCGATTACACCACTTCCCATGAAGTCGGGCCGAGTGGCCGACAATAAGGAAGGATGGGGCTTAGTAATCCATGGGGATAGACCCAATATGAAGCGTCCGGGCGGTCCTACATATCTCATAAGGATGAGAATCAAGCCGCACGAAGTTCTTGAAAATACAGTTTAACGTCATGCCGGATGAAATACAGTTTAACATCATGCAGGACGGAATACAATTTAACGTCATGCAGGACAGAATATGGATCTTAGTTTTAGGTCTTAGAGCTCAGACCGTGATGATATTAGTTTTAGGTCATAGAGCTCGGACCGAGAGGATCTTAGTTTTAGGTCTTAGAGCTCGGACCGAGAGGATCTTAGTTTTGGGTCTTAGAGCTTGGACTGTGAGGATCATAGTTTTAGGTCTTAGTGATCAGACCGTGAGGATATTAGTTTTAGGTCTTAGAGAACAGACCTAGAGGATAGGGGAGAAACAGACACATGACCAGGCGGTTACAAAACCCGACGTGAAGGAGGACCTAAGCCCTACTTACCATGTGCTCTCCGGGGAAATGCTTGAGTCCAGGGACCGAACATGAAGGTAGGATGGACCCATGGGGAAGTGCCCCAGGCGTTCCTACGTATCTCATAAGGATGAGAATCAAGCCACACATAGTTCTGAAAAATGACATGGTAAGATACCAGTGCCAAGGGAAAAGGGGAGTGCGGGCGTGGCCCTTGCACTAAAAGAAGCAGAATTTGATAAATCTTGTTTTTCCTTTAAGGCGAGTGGTTTTTTGTTGTTGTGAAGTGACAGACCTAGAGTAGTAGGCCATGGTGTCTCAACAAGCATCAATCCAAGATAGGCATTGACAAATTGCATGGCACAAGACCAATACCCAATGTGATGTCCTCTACAACGAGGTCACCACAATGTAGTGCTGTTTTTCCTCGTGCGGCCAGGACGATAATGTCACAGTTTAGGGTCTTGTGATAGGACCAGAAAAACAGTTTAAGGTCGTATGGTTTGGACCAACAACACAGTTTAAGGTCCTATGGTTTGGACCAACAACACAGTTTTAGGTCATATGGTTTGGATCAACAACACAGTTTAAGGTCATATGGTTCGGACCAACAACACAGTTTAAGGTCATGTGGTTTGGACCAACAACACAGTTTAAGGTCATCTGGTTTGGACCAACAACAATGTTTAAGGTCATATGGTTTTGACCAGCAACACAGTTTCAGGTCATAAGGTTTGGACCAACCGAGAGAGGAGCCTCGGGCCAAAGGGGCCTACGAGGGTTCAACAATCAGGGAGGGGCAGGAGATGCTAGATCCCAGCTATGCTGGGCCCGAAACGCAATGTCCGGGCGACTCCTCACTCCCCAAGGGGATGAAGTTAAAGCTGCACACAATCAATAAAGAAGAGACCCATGCACATACTCTAACGATCAGATCGCGGGAGCCCCGAGAGACACCGTTACGCAGCTCAGACTGTCTGATGTGTGGGGGTGTACTGAGGGTTAGTTCAAGGAGTGTCGAGATTCCTCCTTGACACGACATGGTAGAACATGACATGAACCATGCCACCAATATTCAGGGCCTGGGGAAGCCGGTGTGACGACTGAGGATTACTGCTGACCATGTTTGCAACGCAGCATCCTGTCGTGTTAGCCACAGGGACAAACAAATGAGCATCAACCGCTGACCATGTTCGCAACGTGGGATTTGTATCAATTTGTTGTCTGAAACACTCGGGTGCATTGGCCCATGACGGTAGGAGAGCCCTTGGGCGTTTTATCCAGGTCGTTCTTGGGGGTCCCTCCGGGTATGAAGGATGATGGGGGCCTGAATGAAGGGGAACACGAAGCTTAGAAAGTGGATGGAACTTTCCTAAGTCGAATTTGGCACTCCAAGTTCTAGACTAGAGTGCCTTGAGCACATTAGCAGACCACTGGAAGGGGTCAGAGGGCTCAGTCCGAGAGCGGCCAAAGGATGGCTTATCCCTAGGCGAAAGAGGGGGCGTAATGCCAAACTCTTGGGAACCGGGAGATCGTGGGATTTCCTTAGAGATGGGGATGGACCTGACATCTAGGTGTGCAGGTGGTCCTACGTATCCCATAAGGATGGGAATCAAGCCACACATAGTTCTTGATATGTATCTTTAAATGTTGTTGGACATAGGAGGGATAAACACTGAGAACAGGGTGCACGTGGTGCAGCCATCTCAAACCCGACGTGAATGGGGACATAATCTCACACCACGCCATGCGACCCTGTGGTCTATGTCCCAAAGGAGAAACCAACGCGACAGCGGACCTCAAGCTGGACCCAAAGACGAAAAGTCTGGGCGTTCCTACCTATCCCATTAGGATGGGAATCAAGATAGACGTAGTTTTGGAAATACAGTTTAATGTCATGTTGGACGAAATATGGATCTTTGTTTTAGGTCTTAGAGCTCGAACCGTGAAAAGAAAGGGCGAAGTTTGGTAACTCCTGGGCTGGACCAGAGATGAAACGTCAGGGCGGTCCTACGTATCCCATTAGGATGGAAATCAAGCCACATGTAGTTCATTAAATACAGTTTAACATCATGTTGGATGAAATATAGATCTTAGTTTTAGGTCTTAGAGCTCGGACCGAGAAAAGGGAAGAACCAAAAGAGGATCTTAGTTTTAGGTCTTAGAGCTCGGACCATGGAGCCCAGATGTAGGGCATAATATAGTTTAAGGTCGTGCAGGACCATACAGTTTAAGGTCATGCAGGACCATACAGTTTAAGGTCGTGCATGACCATATAGTTTAAGGTCGTGCAGGACCATACAGTTTAAGGTCATGCAGGACCATACAGTTTAAGGTCATGCACGACCATATAGTTTAAGGTCATGCAGGACCGTATAGTTTAAGGTCATGGAGGACCATATAGTTTAAGGTCATGCAGGACCATACAGTTCAAGGTCACGCAGGACCATACAGTTTAAGGTCATGCAGCACCATACAGTCTAGGCAAAGTACTTCTTGAGGAACCTAGCATTGGTGGGAGGAGTGATACACTCACCATCCATAGTCACCAGGGAATACACACCATTGGGATATACCTTGTGGAAAATAAAAGTTCCCTCCCACATGGGTTCCAACTTGGGTGGTTTCTTGCCAGGAATCATTGCTGCACTAAGAGCCAACACCAGGCCACCTTGCAGGAAGGAGCGGAGGCGATCCTTCTTATCGAAATCTCGAGACATCCTGCTCTGACGCCTTTCCAAGTTATGTAAAGCGTGAAGCCTATTTCCGTCCAACGCTTCCAATTCGGCCAGACGGATCTCGGCAGCTCTGTCCTGTGCTTGCTGGTCGTAGACTGCCATGCGCAATGAGGGCATACGGACCTCAATGGTAAGGATGGCCTCAGCTCCGTATACCAGGGAATACGGGGTCACCTGGGTGGAATTGTGAGTTGTCGTCCTATAAGACCAGAGGGCGTTGGGGAGCTTGTCCGGACAACTTTTCTTGTTCTAACCAACCATTTTTTGAATAATGTTAGAGAGGGTTTTGTTAAACGCCTGAATCTATCCATTCACCTACTCATGATAGTGAGAGGTGTGGTTAGAGCGAATGTTGTACTTGGCGTACAATCTCTTCAGCTCGGCCGCTCGGAAGTTGGTTCTGTTATCCGTGAGGATAACATGAGGTATTCCAAACCGGTGAATGATATTGGAGCTCACGAAGTCAGCGATAGAACCAGCCTTGACTTCCCTAAGCGGGGATGCCCCTGCCCACTTTGAGAAGAAATCCGTGGTGGTTAAGATAAACCAGCACTGGCGGGCCGTTGCTGGCGGGTAAGGCCCTACGACATCCAACCCCCAGACTGCAAAGGGCCAAGAATACTTAGTAGTATGGAGAGGCTCCGGTGGCCGATGCACAAAGTTAGTATGAACATGGAACGCATGACACCTCTTGGCGTACTCGATCCAGTCATGGATCATGGAGGGCCAGAAGTATCCCAGTCTCCGAATCTGGAGGGACAACTTTGACCCGGCCTGTTGGGCACCACAGGAACCAGTGTGCACATCATGCATGACCTGTGGGATCTCAACTCCTTGAAGACAACGGTGGAGAAAACCATCAAAACCACACCTGTAAAGGAGCTGCTCACAGCTGGGACGGCTTTGAAGGGTGAACTGCGGCGCGCGGCGCCGGATTCATTCCTGCTCAGCTCGGTCCATCAGAAGACTGTCGTGCCGGAGATATTCAACCAGGGGTGTTCTCCAGTCAGGAACGGTCTCCATCACCACACCTGAAGCCCCCGGGGGGGGGGGGGGGGGTTCCGGGCGCAGGGGCACCAGTGGTGAGATGGTTCACTCGCGGGCCACGATCACCCTCCGGGATAACAGGAGAAATGACTCTTCGGTGTGCCACGTGGATGATTAGGTCATCATGTTCGGGCTCCGCGAGTGATACGGCCAGGATGGCCAAAGCATCCGCTCGACTGTTCTGCGACCGGGGAATGTGAAATACAACTAGTCGGGATGGGAACTTAGCCATTAGATGGAGGGTGCACTCCAGCAACAGCATGGGTTCTGGCTTCCTGACAGCGTAGTCGCCGTTAACCGGCTTGATGACTAGGTCAGTGTCCCCTTTTACATACAGGTGTGGTACGTTAACCTCTAGAACCAACTCGAGACCAGTAATGAGGGCATGATATTCTGCCTCATTGTTGGTGCAGCCTTCTGACAACAAGATAGAATATGGAAGAACAGCTTGCTCCGGGGTGATGAAGATAATACCTAGGCCCACTCTGTTAATCCTAGGATCGTTGAGCCTTCTACCGGTAGGGCTTCGGGAGGCACCATCAAAGTGCATATGCCAGCATGGGGTGGCGTGGTCAACTAAGAGGATTGCCTCATCAGGAAAGCCCAAATCCAATGGCTGGTCTGCAGAGGTTGGATGGGCAGCTAAGAAGTCTTCCAACACCTGTCCTTTGACGGCCATCTGAGGTACGAACCTAATGTCAAACTGCTGGAGGATCACTGCCCAGCGTGCCAATCGTCAGGTCAACATAGGCCGGCTCAGGATGTATTTCAACGGGTCTACCCGAGAGACCATCTGTACCTCGTGGTGCTGCATGTAATGCCGCAATTTCTGTACGGCGAATAAGAGCGCCAGACAGCTCTTCTCGATGGGAGAGTATCTAACTTTTGCGTCGAGGAGCATGTGGCTGAGGTAGTAGAGGCTATTCTCTATTCCCTCATTGTTCTTCTAGGTGATAAGGGCACCGAGGGATCGCTCTAGGGCGGTCACGTAAAGGACCAGCGACATTCCAAGAACGGGTGGCATCAAGACCGGAGGTTGAAGCAGATACTGCTTGATTTCCTCAAAAGCGGTCTAACACTCTTCATCCCAGCCATAGGAGGCGCCTTTCTTCATGATCCGAGAAAAGGGCTTACACTTTCCAGCCAGATTCGCAATGAATCAGCGTATATAGGATAAGTAGCCTTGGAGGCCTCGAAGCTCCCAAATATTACTCGAGGGAGGCATCTGACTGATGGCCTTGATCTTCTTGGGGTCGATCTCGATGCCTCGATTCCTAACGATGAAGCCAAGAAACTTTCTGGAGGTGACCCCGAAGGAACACTTCAATGGGTTAATCTTCAAGTGGCGAGAACGGAGCAAACCGAACACTTTCTCAAGGTCTTTGAGATGGTCCGAGAGCTGACGAGATTTAACCACCAGTTCATCTACATAGCACTCCACCAGCGTCCTGAGGACCGGCTAGAATATGTGGTGCATAGCCCGTTGATAGGTGGCACCCGCGTTCTTCAGGCCGAAGGGCATAACCCGATAGCAGAAAGTGCCCTAGGGGGCCTTGAAGGTAGTGAACTCTTCATCCTCGAGGGCCATCTGGATCTGGTTGTACCCGGAGTACCCATCCATGAAGGAGAGGGCTTGGAACCCGGCCGTTGTGTCGATCAACAGCTCTGTCACGGGAAGGGGAAAGCCATCCTTCGGACAGTGGCGATTAAGATCGCGGAAGTCGATGCAGACCCTGATCTGCCCGTTCTTCTTCCTGATGGGAACAATGTTGGCTAGCCACCTGGGGTAATGGACTTCCCTGACGAAGTTGGCCTTAATGAGCTTATCATCTTCGGCCTCAACCCTGGCACCATGGAAGTGGTTCATTCTTCTAGGAGGCTTCTTGAACCCGCGATGGTTTGCTGGGAGGCCAAGGCGGTGGATGGCTACCTGGGGATCTAGTCTCGGCATCTCGTCATAACTCCAGTCAAACACATCCCGGTACTGTCTAAGGATGTCTATGTACCGTTTCTGTTCCTCGGGAGGCATAGCGGCGCTGACCAAGGTGGGTCTCGGGTCCGCCTCACTACCGAGGTTCAACTGTACGAGCTCGTCGACCGTGGCGGAGATGCCCTCCTCAAAGGAAGGAGGAGCATCTTCCATGTCTTCTTCTCCTCTTGTGGAAGGATCGTCCACCGGGGGAGCCGTTTTGGGGCTGCTCGACCCTGATGGGGAGCTAGCACCGGCTTGGGTGGCAGAGGTCGTCATGACGGGAGACTCATGCACTGCGGAGACCGTAGTGACAAAGGTGGTTGATCCAATCCCATCCGGCCTATGGCCCAAGGGGCCACGCTTTACGACATCAAAGTAGTGGTGTCGCGTTGGCTTGAGCCGGTCGATCCCAGCTCGACGAAACATGCACGTATGACATACTGTCGTTGCCATGAGCCCGACGCCCCGATATCGTACGGGGTAGGAGTCTCGGGGATCACCCGGGCCTGGTTGGTGTAAGAGTATGATGTGATTTCTCGTCGTCACTTAGACCCTGAAATATGGCTTCTTCTGGTACCGGAGAGAACAAAGCACTCTCCCATATCGGGAGTTGTGGCCTCCAACCGATGGATTGGGAAGACACATGCATCATCCAAACCTGCCCAGGGATCACTCACGACAGCGGCGGGCTCCACCTCACCTGCCTAGATTTTATTGTCCTTGCTCTTGTAATAGTCAGCATCCAAGTAACTAGCATCACAAGAGGAAAACAGAGATGCATCTCCTTGGAGCACACCCACTTGACCCTTAAAGGAGTATTTGAGGCATTGATGGTATGATGAGGGAACCGCTACGTGAAGATGGAGCCACGACCTTCCCATAAATGCGTTGTAGGCAGTGTCCTGAGAGACAACCATGAATTCATTATTGGTAATTAGGCCGCCGAACTGGGTCTTCAGACGAATCTTTCCGAGTGGAGTTTGCTCAGTCCTGTCATACCCCTGAATCCTGAGGTCAGAGGGAGTAAAATCATCCTTGAACAACCCCAGTTTTTGAAGTGTCCGAGTTGGGACCATGTTAATCCAAGAACCCGTGTCGACAAGACAGTGACGGACCTCCATGCCATTGAACTGGCCGGTGTTGTACAGCGGGCGGATGTGCCCCTGTATGGGAGGGTCTTCATCTTCACCGGAGAATGAGATAATCGCCTGACATTCGGCGTCCTCAATCACCTCGGTGTGGAAGGCTTCTGCGGCCGCTACCTCCGTTTCAAACTAGAGGGGGCTCCTTAGAGCCTCGGCGAGCGCCTCACGCATTTCGGACAACAGGCGGAGGGCCTCAAGGATGGAAAGCCTTGCCGGAATGCTGGAAAGATGCTTCAGGACATCATACTTTCACGCCAAACGCGAGTATCTGCATACAGGAGGTCGCTCTGCGATTGGGGGCATGACGGGCCCTGCTGGCGGGACCGGTGACTGACTGGTACTAGGCATGTCCCGCTGATCGCCGGCTGATGCCCGGGAAGTGGCTACCATTCTAGGAGAGGAAGGTCGTAGTCGGCCAGTAGCAGGGCTGGGCTGGTTGCGACGCGGGCAAGGTGGTTCCGCCCGATCCAGCAACACAAACGGTGGTGGAAGCGAGCCTGTTGTCACCGAGTGAGGGATCTGCGAGTGCTGCTCTCTATACCGGGCTTGCTGCCTGGTCTTGGTAGCCTGCACGACCTGACTGGATGTGACGACCATCATTCCTCGGCGATTCATGTAGCCACGACTCCATCGACGTTGGCGATGGATGGGGACATTGGGGAGGTCCACCTGGCGCTCCTCACCACCGGGAGGCACAAAGGGATTTACCAACTCTACGGTGTTAACTGAAGTGTACCCCGGGCTCTCGGGGAGGTCCACCTGGTGCTCCTCATCTTCGAGAGGCACAAAGGGATTTACCAACTCTACGGTGTTAACCGAAGCATACCGCGAGCTCTCGGGGAGGTCCACCTGGCGCTCCTCACCATCGGGAGACACACAGGGATTTACCAACTCTACGGTGTTAACCGAAACTTACCTCGGGCTCTCGGGGAGGTCAACCTGGCACACCTCACCATTGGGATCCACAAAGGGATTTACCAACTCTACGGTGTTAACCGAAGCATACCCCGGGCTCTCGGGGAGGTCCACCTGGCGCTCCTCGTCGTCGGGAGCCACAAAGGGATTTACCAACTCTACGGTGTTAACCGAAGCGTACCCCGGGCTCTCACTCAAGGAGTCATCCATTACCAATCGGGGTCTCGGAGCGATCCCCATTTCCGGGGATGTGAAATCACCAAGAATGCGAGAAGATGACGGAAATGGCAGGGCGCATTCTTTCTTCTTGCGCCGCCGCCTGCTCTTCTGGGAAGAAGTAGGCTGGGACGACGATGTCGAAGTGGCGCTCGCAGATTCTGAGGGCTCTGGCTGATCCAGGCGGGCACGGATGATGCCATGGGCATGGGAAACTGTACGTCCGTCCATCCAGTCATTATACTTCTAGGAACCACGGTCAGAAACCTGTTCCCACCCATCCCCATCGTCACTACTGCCATCTGATCCCACGAAGACACCTGCCACTTGTGTCGGGGCTGGGCCCAACCAGACTATGTTGTTTTCAATCTGGTCTTGGAGACATTCCTTGAACACATAGCATTTCTAGATGGTGTGTCCCAGGAACCGGTGATAAGGGCAGTAGTTAGGGCGATCCATGATAAACGCCTCTTCTGGCTTCCGACACTCAGGCAGTCGAACGATTATCTGCTCCAAGGCGCTACGGAAATAACTGGGAACCTAGGCCTCTCCAAATGAGTTAGCCTGATTCCTTCTGTCTGGAATGGGGACTCTTGGGGGCTGATCATGGCCAGGGGCCGGAGGAGCAGGCCGAGGAGGCGGATCCGGATTACCTCGACTAGGCGGTGGTGGTGCGTTATGCGGAGGTGCCTGCCGATTTTGAGGCGGTCGCTGCTAGGACGGAGGCTGTGGAGGTGGAACCCTATAAGCCTGCTGAGATGGCCTCACTGGAAGAAACTCTAGTTGTCTGGGGGCCTCTATCTGCACCACAACAGTGGGCTCGGCTGCTGCGGCTCTCCTTGCAGAGATCACAGGAGGCAGCGGGCGTGCCTGACTGGCATGTTGCAGGGATTCATCGAGGCATTGAGCCTTGTCCAAGAAGTACCGGAACCCTCTAGGGTAATTATGCATGATTAGGGAAGGAACCAACTCTGCCTTGATGTTCCCCACACACATCGTCATTAATTTCTCCTGAGTCAGTGGCATGTCAAGGGAGTACGTGAGCCCCTTCCACCGGGCGACGAAGTCCGTGACTCACTCTTCGGGCCTTTGCATGCACCTGAAGAGGTCTGCAATGTTCGTATTCCGGGTTGTGGAACTGAACTGGTAGAGTAATTTTCGGAAATGGTCCTCCCAGCTAGTCACTGATCCCACAGGGAGCTGGCTGTTCAGACAAAAGCTGGTCCTTCCAGTGTCTGAACGAAGCACCAGAGCTTGGCAGCCTCCTGCTGCACCGAAGTCCCTAACATGGGGCCACACCTCAAGTTGAAGTGGGCCAAGTGTTGTGGCGGGTCTCCGGTCCCGTTAATGGGGGAAAAAGTGGGGTTCCCAAATCGCGGCGGGGCTGACATGTCATCCCCCCATGCAGGGTAAGGCTTGCCATTCGGTGGGATCGCCACCTGCTGAGTTTCCAGGGCCTCCAAGCGAGCGATTAGTACATCCATCAGATCATCCGGATGCGGATTCCTATCCTGACAGGGATCTCTAACCACAAGTGCATTTCCAGGCTCTTCGATATGATAGTCGTGCTCAGCGGCTCGGGGGGCAGCTGGCGGAGTGAATCTCGGAGTGGTGGGAGGAAATCGAGCAGGGTCCCCCAGGTTGTCTCGCCGCTCGGGAGGGTTCGGCGAAACATATCGCGCCCTCTTGCCATGGGCTCCGGTATCTCCCCTGCAGGCAAACATGACATGGTCACGGTTGCCCGGGGGGATCTCAGCAAGGGGTAGATGCTCCTGCCCCTGCTGTCCTGGTCTAGGGTTGCCGTAGTCAGGCCGCCGCTTTGCAATGAGTTAGGCCATGAGCTCATCAACCAGCCTTCTTTGCTCGGCTAGCTGTTGGCGCAGCGTGGCCTTCTCGGGATCTTCCTCTGCCATCTGCACTGAGGCAGATGGGTCAGCGAGCTTGACAGACCCGATAGGCTCTATACCCTTGCCGATGTTTCGGCCCAGCGCCATTGCCTCCGTGGGTACAGGAAGGCCTAGGAGGCTCCTCTGTTAGAGAGTAATCCTCCCAAATGGATCTAGTAGTGGCCTGTCCTCTGGGGGTGAGTCCCCGTCGAGGGTCTCCATAATGTTTCCCTAATCTGAATGGTCAGCCATGTTGACTACTACTGCCCTTGGCGATGTTCCATCAGGGCCTCCTAGTGGATCAGGCTGCCGGCGGATCGCACAGAAGAGGAGATCAGCGTACTGCCCCCACCCATGGACGTGCGCGTGGGGGGGGGGGGGTGGCCTCCTCAATAACTCTACGGTGTACTTGAAAACTCTGGATGCATTTTTGCTGAAGGGCCTCGTGGTGGTCCAGCGACTTGGGGTGCCGGACCGCGGGGAGTGCTCCTAGGTCGACCCGGCGGCACTGCTCACCAATCTCCTCGAGATACGTTTGGCTCCCGGGATAAGGCGCTAGCTGATGGCGGAGGCGGGAGTGAGTCACCCGAAGAATCTGGCGGAAGCATTCAAACTCTCCTGGGGTGAGTGACTCTGGCACATCAAAACCCGATTCTTCGACCGGCCAAAACTTCTCGGGGAAGTGGCCCGCTGCAAGAATGGCCCAGAAGCTCCACGGCTCCAGTTCAGGGTTCGGAACTTCCCGCCCCTGCTCGTCCACCGAGGACAGTCGGGGAATTGGCAATGGCGCAGAGGTAGGCTGTTGGGGCGGTGGGCTGGCCGGAAGGGAATACGGCGAACAAGCCGATTGGCCGCAGATCCCTGGGTCATCCTCCAGGGGTTGCAGTGCCCTGGATACCATGTCGCGATAGGATGGGCTGGTGGATGGGCCTCCTGTCACAAATTCGGTGCTCGCTGAGGGTGTGTCGCCTCACGATTCCCCCATCGGTCCCCAGAAAAGTTCCTCACCCTCCCTAACAGGGGAGGGAGGTGCTTCCGAGGAGGTCAGCGGCAACTGCGGGTTTGATCCCAGGCGGTACGCCATGTCCTCGTCCTCCGGGATATACCTTTGAAGGCAGGAGGGAATAATATGGATCTCACATTCGGGGAGTACGAGACCGACGCGCCACGTCCCCATCCCTTCCCCCAACTCTAAAGGTTGGGGGGGAGGCTCCGCCGTCGAGTCGTACTCTACCTAAGAATCCGAGAAACGGACTGGTCTGATTTCCGTCCGGACTCCCCTGACATTCCTCCTACGGTGATGACGCCCGTCCTTCCTACCCCTGGGTAGCCTCTCAGGGTAATGACGACTTTCGTCAGGGGGTCCCCTGACCACAATAGATTTGGGGCATAAGGGACCGAAGGCTGGGGTTCGAGAAGCACCGAGACAGATGTCGAAAGGGACATGGGGAGGACCTCCATGTGAGTGAGTGACTAGATACACAACGGCTCCATGCTCGTGACCGGCAGTAGGGGGAGTGACCTCATACCCCATTCAGTGGGCGCTGGAAGGAGTCATGCCCGGCACATAGCCATCGCGAAGAAGCTTTCATCTTCCCAGATCGGTGGCACGGAATGAGCCCTCATGGTGAGCGGCACTACTGCGGATTGGTCCGCAGTGGCCATTGCCAGTGTCTGCGATTGGGAGATTTGACCCAACCTGCCTGCAGGGCGGTCGGGGTTTCGATCCAAGTCGGGCACGAGGCTGACCCTGCTCAACTTGCGTAGGGATCTGGGAACAGGAGTCAGCAGTGGCTGGGGCCACAGTGGTTGTTGATGCTGGTGCCCCAGGACAGGCATTCTCCCCCACTCGCGCCCGACGATGGCGTCGAGTCAGATGGGCCGGAACCGGCGGTGCGGGAATGAAGATTGCCTGATCCTCGGCTCGGGGAGTCAGGCGGCGGCGTCGATGCAGCCTTGCTGGGGTTATTTCCGTTAACCCCTAGGAAGGATCGCCGATCGGGTGGACCCGGACATCCCCCACCTCATTGACGTAGGGGAGGGATGTGTCAAAGTGCTCCGGGGATAGGCTCCCGAAGCGGTTGAACGTCGGCGTGGGGAGCGGTGGCTCCCTGCACGACCCTCGAGGGCGACGATGGTGGTGAGGCGCAGCCGCCTCTAGATCCATCGGGCCATGCCCCTGGTGGGGATGACCCCTTCCTCGTCATACCTATGAACCAGGTTATTGATCACCCTCCATTGGATTATTTCTGACGGGGAGAGGGGGCACGAGCGCCTGGCTGCTACAGCGGTCGAAGTCGGAGCGACCGTGGGATAGGAGGGACCGCGCGGGGTAGCCGCGTCGGTATTGCCCCTGCCCCTACACCGGTGGGCAGATGGCGATCGAGCTCCGAATGCAGTGATCAGATTCATGGAAATAGGGAGATGAAAGCATTAGTATCAAGAGGAAAGGAGATCAACAACCAAGGCCCAGCGTCATTCCGTCATCCATGGTCGGCGAGAGGGATCCACGCTGACGACGTCAAAGAACAGAGTCGTCAACATCCTGGCGGCCTTGACCCCTGGCGGGTTCACGTCCCGGTGAGGGTTACCCGGACCTGGTGACATGATAATATTCTAATTCCCCAATAGCTACCAGTCACTGTGTTGAGGAGAAGAGATTCACGTCGGGTTCACCATTTTTTGTTTCTGACGCTTTCGCCGGCGTGCGCGCGTCCGTCCGTGGGGGAGGGTGGGCTACTTTTTCCCCGCATTCCCGCTTTCCAAAGGCGGGCGACATCTGTTCCTTGTTCAGGGAGGTCTGCTCCTTGATCGAAACCGGGATGATGGGATGTCGATTCTTCCTTCCGTGGATTCCTCCTCGGAGCTCATTACCTAGTCCGGGTCTCCCTCATAGATTTAAGATGGGTTCCTGAAGCAAATTCTCGGTGCCATATCTACATGGATTCCAGTTAATTACGGTGCTTCCGTCAAGATGCTCCAAGGGGTCCTATCGAGACAACAACCTGTAGTGAGGAGAATGGTCACGTTGGGGCGTCGTCGACATGTCTTTCTTTGGTTCCTCATCACAGGGCTTCTCGAGGGCGCGGAAGCCCGAGGCATCCCACATCGAACGCGGGTAATGTGTACCATCTAAGGTTTTCCTCAGCTTCCCATGTTTAACATGGGGTATGTCGCGAGTTTAACGTCTTGCGGAGACGGATCGGGTTGAAGGATCCCTAGGGGGGAACACCGATGTTTGGGCCAGTATGTGGGTGGCTTCCCATATATCCTGGAGTGGGAAAGGGTGGCATGATCTCACCTGGATGTGGCGGCTCAGGTAAGGATCAGGATGTATGGTGGAGTGAGACATGGGTCCTACGTTCTGAGACGGCCAGTTTAACGTCATGCGGGACGGAATAAATTTTAACGTCATGTGGGACAGAATACAGTTTAACGTCATGCGGGACAGAATATAGTTTAACGTCATGCGGGACGAAATACAGTTTAACGTCATGAGGGATGGAATACAGTTTAACGTCATGTGGGACGGGATACAGTTTAACATCATGTGGGGCGGAATATTTGGGGCATACGCTCTAATGCAGCCCAAGGTGGTCAGGGAACTTACATGGAGAGGTCGGGACGACCGGGTGGTGGGCTTGAACCTCGTGGAGGCCTCCTACGTATCGTGCGTTAGCACGGATCAAAGTCCACGTAGTTCGCTGGGATGGGACTTACGCTATGGGGCGTCCCATAATAGGATGTCATTGTTGATGCGCACTCTAAGCCCATGTGAGTCATGCTCGGTGTGGGAATCAAGAGGCAGCAGGGACTAGACGATCACGTCGCGAAGGGTGCGTCTGTGAGAAGCGAAATGGGGCTTACGCTTTGAGCGGCCCAAAGAGGAAACAGGGGCTTATGCGTGGTTAGCGGCCCTTGGTGTTGGGACTTACTCCAGGGTGGAGGCCCGTGGTGCAACAAAGCACAGTGGGAAAAGGACTCCACTGGCCTTGGCAGGGGGGAAGTACAGAGATGCACGGGTGCAATCATCCGCAAGAAAGGCTAGGGGCTTACGCTCTAAGGCAGCCCTTCCCCCGTGGAAAAACGCCGCTCCGACAAGGAGGATCTCAATCCATGTGAGGAAGTGTCCATTCCCGTGGAGTTTGGTGGCGTAAAAAATTTCTGAGCTGGGGGGACTCTGCGTGCGAAGCACGGGGTCAAACCACAGTTTAACGTCTTGTGTTAAGGATGACGTGCTTAGCAATTTAACGTCCTGCAGCTTGGACGAGGTGGGTTCGCTCCACACCCCTAGGGCTTACATGCCCAACGCCCTCTACCCCTTGTGGTAGGGAAGGCATCAGCAAGGCCATAGTGAAGGGGGCCGCATAGAAAACCACCAGGGGGTCCACGTTAGCGTGGCTATGCGAAGAAGCAATAGCCATTAGCGTGCCTATGCGGAGAAGCATAAGGAAAATAAACGCAACGGGAAACATGGCCCAAGGGACCTTGAGGTTACTTCACACGAGCCTGGGAGGCCGTACGGGAAAACAACACATGGCGCGCATGCCCGACAGGGGAGACATCAGGTGCCGGTGCAGGGGGCTGCCAAGGGGCGTCAAGGTGAGGGGTCCTGGGATTTGTGTGAAAAAGGGATGGTTTGCGCGCAAAACTCCGGAACAGAGCGTAATTGGTACAATGGAATTGCGCGCGGAGAGGGAAATATGTGCAGGGCTTTGTGCGCACGGCAGGGTATTGCGCGCAAGAGACACGGATTGCGCGCAAGGCTGGAATACAGGGGAGGGGGCAAATTCACTGAAGCTAGTGGAGTTGCGCACAAAGGAAAACTCCGGGGAAAGGTTGCGCGAAATGAGGGTTTTACCTGGAAGTCATCTTGCGTGCGGGGGGAGCCGAATTGCGCGCTCGTGAGTCGCTTCAGATTCTGCAACCCCCAAACCGTTCAGGGTCACCTTCTATTTATAGGCGACCTCCGGCTCGGGATCCAGTTGGTGCACAAAATTCTTCAAACCGAGCACAACCGATGAGCAAAAGCTCACCGCGTAGAACCGGGGAGTGCAAAGATTGCGCGCCTCAACGGCTCAATTCCGCGAAACCCAGTGATTCTACGTGCGCAAGAACGATTTTTCGCGCAGAACCTCCTTTATTTCATGCACCACATTCCGGGCCTCCGGATCGGGCCTCTGATTCTGAATATGACTTCACTTCGTCATTCCGAAACTTCCTCCGAGTGTTACGGACTTTTTTCGGCGTCAATAGTGGGTAGAATGAAAAGACCCTGATTTCCCATGTAATTTTTTTAAAATACATGGGAATTTTACAATTCCACAAAAACTGACGATGCTTGATTCCGAGGCCCGGTGTTCCTGGAATAAATTTCTGATGTTTTGTTCATGTACGTTCAGTAAACGTACAAGTGGGAAATTATAACTTTTGAACCGGTGCTCGGAATTGAAATTTGAGGGCACCGTTGAACTCGCAGTGCCGATATTCTATTAAGAAGACTTTCACCTCGATGAAAATTGGTCGAGAATGAAATTTAGTTTTTGATTTTTGATGAACAAATTTAATAAAGATAATGTTTTGTATTTATTTTTTATTCTGGTTGGTTAAAAACTCCAATAAGAGGTTGAAGGTGGGGACCACAACACATTAACCTATCTTGAGAGGTTATAGTGGTGGGATCCACCCAAGGTCTAAAAAATTCTTCATGTTAAATGTGGTGGGGACTACCTGGTTTTGTAACCCCTTGGAACTCCCCATTTAAGGTGTAGAAACTCTTCAACTCTCCTTTAATTAATTTATTCAAACACTTATTCATTTAATGGTGCAAATCAAATTAAAAGATTAAAACATAATTTTATTTAAATTGGCCATTCCTTAGTTGGGAGAGGGGTTGGAGGATATTGGTGAAACTTATTCACCAATCAAAGAATACTACATCTTCCAATGAAAAATATCCGAATCTTTTGATCTTCAGTCATAACAAGGGAGGAAGCGATGTCCTTGAAGAACGCCGACAATGCCATCCTTGACTTCTTATTTCCTGACAATATCGATTCAATAATCTCTTTCCACGACTTTTCCAACGATCAACGTATCTGAGGTAGGGTTTTATGCTTGGTTAGTTGTTTCATGTTCTTCGTTTTTCCATCATGGATTATAATTCAAGGCGCACGTTATCACCCTAATGCAGAGGGTGTGAGCCGAACAAACACGGCCCGCCCCCTCGACCTTATTGTGAGAGTTTACAATAAACACGGTGTTAGTCTGGAATGAGCATTACACATCATCAATGGGAGAAGATCGAAGGAGATGTTCCGAGGAGTGCACGACTTCTTCCGAAATGAGAAACGGGACACTGAAACTTGTCTGGTGACTCGCGAGAATCTCACCGATGGATGGAGCAACAAACGTCACCACAGGGTGGTGGTGGTGAAACAACACCATATAAGGAGTGAACCACATCCAATGGACCGTGGCGGTGCAGCGGAGGCTAGGGCAAGGCCGGATGTGAAGGAAACCAGTGGCTCGAGCCGTTGGGTCACCAGAGAAGGCGCGACGCAACCAGCCCTACGCGATGGATCGATGAAGTGCCACAGCCACTATCCACGACATTTCAGCTGTGGTCGGCTCGAGCCCAGCCCTGACGAGGTCTGGAAGCCCGAGCCACTGGGTCGTCGGAGGAGGTGCGGCGAATCCAACACCGTGCGGGGTTCGGCTGGCCCGACGACCAGTCTGGAAGAGCGGGACCCACCATGGGTCCTGCTTGAAGTGAAACAACACCACTTGGGGGTGCACAACCTCCCCCTGGATGTGACATAGGTAGACCCTCGTGGGCCGCTGGGCGGCTGGGCCACCGGGCTAGACCATGTGTGAGCCTAACAGTGCATGGACGACCTTGTCGAGCCCAGCACGGGTGTGGCCACGAGCGTGGCCCAGGCCGAATTTGTGGGTCGAGCCTCCCCCTTGGGTTGGGTCGGACCCACATACCTGGTCAGACCAACGAACCGGGTTGGACTCCAGTCCGGACCTAGGTAGGCCCGGGTCAATCCGACTGGGCCGGACCATACCTGGACCCGTTTTGGTCTATTTTCACATTGTCACCCATAACGTGGGCTACGAGTGTCTGATTTGTGAACCAACTGTGGCGAAAGAAAGTTTGGAGCAAGACGGTTCTTTTGGAATACCCACTTGGTGATTGCACATAGTTGGGGGTACGTTCGGGTTGAATTGAAGCTAAATCCAACCGGTCCTTCTGAACGAAAATGCCAATAACTCTCAGACCGGGCATCCTATTGATGCACCATCTATCTCGTTGTGTATCTTTTAACGAGGCGGAACATCGAGATACATCAACTTGGGAAGATGTGGCAATTGATATTTCGAATCTTGTATTGAAAAGGAGACTCTCTTGGAATCAAGCATGCTGTGGAAACTCGGAAGTTGGCTGTGCACTGACGATTGTTCCTCGATCATGTGTGGGTCCGACAGTTCTAACTTATGTTTCTAGATCATGTGTTGTCCTGACAGAATATATGGTCCTGGATCATGTGTTGGTTCGACAGCTCTGACGACTATTCCGAGATCATGTGTTGGTCCGACAGTTCTGACTTCCATTCCTGGATCATGTGTCAGTCTGACAGAATAGCTGGTCTTGGATCATGTGCTGCTCCGATTGGTCTAATTATTCAGCAGCTACATCTGATCATCTCTATCTCTATAGAAATGATTAATACCTGTGTGATCCGAGTCAGTGTCTTCTGTTTTTTTCCTCATGATTGAGTTGGGTTACTTGATAACTTAGGTATATGTATGGTCATATACCTAAGTAATGGTTATCCATTTATTTCTTACTCTGTGGTTTATCCTTGTTGGATTTTACGAGACCTTTAGGGTCTCGGGGTCCCTACTGAGTATCGTTATACTCACCCCTGCATAGGCTATACCTGCACCTCGTTGTGTTGGATGTAGATGATGGACATCGCTGACTGAGGCTGAGTAGCTAGATTGGACGGTACCCGGAGTTGGAACATACAATGAGTCAGTACACGGAGGATCCTGATGGACATGGAGTGCCGAGGAAGCCATATGTACCTACCCTTCAGGTAGGAACCCCGGAGGGCGACCTAGTAGCTTCTTTTCATTTTCAGTTGTACTTGTTTTTCAGATGTACATTCACATTCCAGTTGGGCTTGAATTTCCGGCCCCATTACCTTTCAGAACTCTTTTGTAAACATCTTTACATAGTGGTTACTTTCATCTCGTGCTCTGTTGTGTGTGTATTTTTAGTTTATAAAGGCAATGCCTTCCCAGTTTTAGGGATTTACGCCTTTGGTGCTAATCGCCGACCCTGGCCTATGGAAGGCGGGCTTGAGGTTGTCACGACACGGGCCCCGGAGGACGGGTCGTGACACCATTTTAAAACTATTTTTTGATACATGGACATGGATAATATATATTTCCTAGTAGATACTTACATAAATACAACATCTGATAATAAAGAGAATTTGGAATTGACCATTACCTTGCACTTTCCTTTGGTCGAGGGTACATTTATCCTTATTTATAATTACCATAGTATGTTATCAAATTAAAATAGAACCATATTAATATTTATTATATCATACATGATTCATTTATGACTTTATACTACCCATTTAATAATTATTTCCCTGTTAAATTATCATTTTAGGTAAAAATCGCTTTCTTTATCCCACGTGTTTTTACATGTTATTTTTGATTGTTTCATTTAGATAATGATTTACATACATCCATAATATAACACATGTATTATATATCATATATATTTATAAAATAAATAAATATTTTAGATTGATATATCAAATTAGAGGAAATGATTATGGAGACGGTAGGTCTTACATACCCACAAACACTGTGTTTGTTTTCTCATATTGAACGGATGATAGTAAATAAGATATATGTAAGTACCTACATAGACTCACACATATTTTTATATATCCACTAGAAATAGTAATTAATGTATTACATACTTGTTAATAATATATATTTCTATGATAACAGTTGAATGGTGAACATGGAAATGAATCTCTTCGCGTCGTGGAGATGGTAATCTGTACGTACGCATGAGCAACAATATAATTATATTGATAGTTAAATCTTATTTAATTTTATTTTATATCATACATACAGAATAATTGATATATTGTATTTATTATTTACATCATTTATACTAATTAATATACCCATCCAAATAATTATGTGTTTGAATAATAAACTACACCACGACGTGGATATAGTAAGCTGTACGTATGCACGTATGCTGACTTTGTCATTTATATGATTGATAGAATGAGGAATATGGATATAAAAAATTTATAATAACATCAAATTATGTAGGATGTACTGTAGTTATTATTTTGGTATAGAAACAAAAAATAAAGAGGATGTGGAAGAAGAAAAGAACTTGAAAGAGGGTGGTGAAATTATTACCTCTTCTTCGGGTGTTTCCTTTTGAGTTGAAAAAAATTGCTCCTTAGGTAGGTGTTATGATAAAAATAAGGACTCTGGGATATTTTAGGTAATTAGGAAGGATATTTTGTCTAGGTATGGATGAGCCAAATGACATTGGAGGTGTGATTTTGAGAAAAGGGGAAATGCCCTTTTATAAGTGCGGTAAGGGTCCCTTTTGGAAGAGATTAAAAAATTAGTTTATTATACAATCATATTCGGTTTATAATGAAATCCAATGAATTTATTCTAGACTTATGTAATTACGGGTCTATGTACCCTCAACAAATAGGTTTTAGACAACTTTAAGTTACCATTTTAACCTTATCTTTTAGATTTAACTCTTAGTTATATAGCTTAACTATTACCGTGTCTTCTTGTATTCTTTCACTATATTGTTAATAAACATACTCTAAACTTCCATGAGAACCTAAAGTGGTTCATTAATGATATATATATTTTTATTAAATCTCTTTTTCCGAACCCCATATTTTTAAGAATATTATATAATTCAATTATATAATATTTGTTTTAAAATATCATTTATGTCAATTTTGACACTATTTAGTATTTCATTTTTCTGAAAGTAATAAAAACTTGATTACATATAAAAGCATATGTTTAATCAACCCTAACATGTCATATTTACCTAGAAAATTCATGGATGTCATAAAAACACTGTAATTATATTTATTTTAATATTTATAATACCATTTATTTGATTATTTCATTAATAAGGTAATTACTGTATAATAATTGTGTTATAAATACATTATATTATATAATGTCTAAAATTATAAATAAAATACAATGATGTATGAAATATTTTTATAATTATAATTAAAATTTAGAGTTGAATTTATCTTTTGTATAACCCTATATTAAAAATGTTTTAGTTATTTAACATTGAATTTTACACTTTTAACTATTATTTAAATATAATAATAATAATAAATGTCAAAATATATTACAAGTGAACCAAAAGGATCATATATTATTCATAAGGTTGTTTTTGGTAGAATTATTCATTTCCAATAAAATTATGACATTTTTTAGGGTAATTATAATATCATTTTTACCATCAATTGCCCTATTTAATTTTAATCATTGTAAATAAAAATCAGATGTTACTAATCAACTAAAATTATTTTCATCTTATTGAACCAAATTTTACTTACTGATTTCAACCATGTATCTTATATTTTTGATATTCAACTAACAGAAGTGGTAAAATAATGTTTTATGGAAATTTGAAAATGTACCTAGAAGGTGGGAAAAAAAGGTTAAAATATTCAAAAAAATTTAATACATCTAATTTTATTAAATAAAAATCCAATGAATTAAATTGAACATATATATGTGTTATATATCTATTTTTAATTAAAATAAATTAAAATAAAAAAAATAATTATTTAAATAAAAAGCTAGTTTGAAATAATAACGTAGTGTTTATGAGTATTTATGAAACATTTAGTGTTTTCAGAAAAATATGAAAAATTCACCCTAAGATAAATTTGATATTTATAATTCAAAAATGAATTATATTTTACCAAATTCAAAAAATATTTGTTTAACTTATTAATTTTAAATTAATTCTCATTGTCAAAACAAAAAACAGGTTTATAAAAAGTAAAAACTATCAAAAATCTAACATGTGTTTATGTTATATTTAAATGTGAAATTAGATATAATCACATAAATTTTATTAAATGATAAAAATATGATCTAATTATACTTCAATACTATTCAAATGTATAATTTAGCACTAGAAATTATTGATATTTAAAAAAAATTCAATTAAATCATAGGATTTTTTACTATTCAACAAAATATGAAAGTTATCAGAAAAATACCAAAAAATTATTCAAATGAGATTTTTATGTCCCTCTTATAAAGAATAATTTAATTTAATTAAATTGAGTATATAAAAGTGTTAAATTTTGGTTTTTTAAAGTGTTCTCCATTAAGTGGCGGTAAAATTGCATTTTTTGAAAATACATATTTTATCTAAAAAATGAATTTGTTCTTATATAATTTATAAGAAACCCATAATATAGATGTCATAATTATATAGAGTACATAATATTCAAAATTCAGTTAATATTTTTCATAACTGCTTTTTGAATGATTAGTATGGTAAGTTCTGGTGCACTCAAAATCGGTGTGGCATGTAGCACATGCTATTGTATTACTTAAAAGAGATAATGTACTATGAAATCATGCGGTGTTACAAATTTATACTCCTTCAAAAAATTACATCCTCACAATTTGAAACTGTTTTTCAAAAATAAATGGTTAAAAATAGAAAAAGACCTTTATGGAAAATCCACATCGGCAATTGGGTTAACAAAATTTAGTCTCAATAAGAGGGAAAGAGATATGAAAAAGTCACCATCAAATTATCATCACGATTAGGAGAAAATTAGTGTCAATTAGAGACACATAATTGGGGTAGAAACTTAAATATTTTTAGAGAGTGATTGAGGTCATGAATCACAGATAAGTGTAAAATCAAGGGCCTCAAAGCCATAGATCTATGATCATGTGAAATATCATTTGTACAAAAAAACATAAGGTAATAGGATAACACATATTTTGTTTTAATATCCATTCTCTAAAGTTTAACAATTAATTTATTGATAGAATAAGTGTAAAAAACATAATTTACATGTAGAGTTTCATCCATCAAATAATTCTTACTATAAACTCATCATTCACTCCAAAATATAATTGAATTCAGAAATATTCTATTTATCCTACTCATATAGGGTTAAAAAAATAAATATATTATTAATTTGTTAGACTATTTAAAAATACTACGTTATACAAACTAGGATATCACATATGCCTATGGTAGGTGATGCACCCTTGTCACCCTTTGGTTCTAGGGTTATTTCTTGCGGCCTTTCTGGACATGACGGGTTATCTCCCGACCTCCGAGTTTTCCTTTTTATAAGAATATTAAGAAAATATTTAACCATAGAAATTGTATCCAATGTCATACTTAATCTATTCCAACCATTAGTCTTATCCAAAATACTGATGTCCAAACTCACAGTCCAAAAATTATAAGGATGGTAAACATAATGAAAATCTTTTTTTCCATGGAATAACATGTGAATACCTCCATCATGTATTCTTTTAAAACATGGTAAAACCCTGAATTACCATAAAACATTACTGATTACATTAATTCACTCTTATTCCTCATTGATTACTAGATATACTCCTATCCAAAAATGTCGTAAATTCAAAAAATAATGGAATATAAAAATCATTAATCTGTTTCAACTTAGTCATGAATATCAAATATAATTTATTTAAATCAATAATATATTATTAAAATATCACTACATCAATATCAAAATAATATTATGGGATATCTTTCTCTCAAACATATATTTTCCAAAATAAATAATCGGCTATTGACTCACTTTTCTTGGTTCCACACAATATCAAGTACGTAATCAAATAGTATTGTAGTACAATCCATATATACTCTATAATTATTATAACATGTACATCATTGATTCAATACTCAAATGACACAATACATTCATAATAACATAAGAACTCTAATTATTCCTCTTCATCTTCAGTAGTATCATAACTTGATTGTTATCCAATAGCATCATTTGGTGTATACTCTGATGATTGATTTGAGTAGTGTCCCAACATCTTGAAGACAAAGAATTGTACATTTGAAAACCTTTTCTTACCATTACAATCACATACTTAGTTTCCTTTTTTCTAAAATTATAAAAAACTCACATTCCCTTCAAGAATTTACCAACATGATCCTTTCCACAGTTATCACATATTGGAAAATCATTTATTCCAATGTTCCCTTGATGCAACTTTTTCACTTCCATCCTTTTCATCACTTGCTTCCATTCAAAGGCATTAGACTCAAATAATTCCTTACTTATCTTATTAACACATGATACTATGTTTTTATATGATGAGAATATATGGGTAACTATTTCACTTTTAAATGTTGTCTTAAAACCATGAAAGATATGATCCTTCTTAATCATTTGATCATGATTATTTCTGAAATTCTCATTCCTTCAACTAGGCAGTATTTCTAAAATATAGAATACACTAGGCTAGCTTATGAATATCAATTCATACTTACAAACTTGTAAAATACCTAATGTTAATTGGAAAATATTATGCATATAATCTATAATCATAAAATATTTTCCTTGAGGAGGTATTTTCTTCTAAATCCTTCATAATGACTTGTAATAAAAATGTGAATTATCCTAAGCATACCCCTCATGAGTGGCATAACCAATGTTCAAAATGTCTCATTGTCATGTAATACAAGTCCACAAATCAAGCCCGAAACTCCTTGTCATATTTTTCAATCCTAGGTACATCTGTGCTAGAGCCGCCTCTACCTATTCGTATCCAGATAGGGATGTATTGCTTGAAAATATACAAAATCTCTACGTTAAAAAAATTCATGGATGTTCTTCTATACTAATCCTCAAATAATATCTTAGGGAAATGTTGTCTATTCAGAGTTTTTCTAAGTCTTGTTTCCATGGTATGTACTAAACATACTCTGATAGGAACTGTAACACCCCAAACCTAGATTCCTAGATCCAGTGAATTATTTTAACACATTGGAATTATTATAGAGAATCATGTCCTAAAGGAAGGATCAGTTTAAGAGTTTTGGAAAATAGATTACATACGTGAACATTACATTACATTATAAAATGAAAAACAACTACAAAATTGTCTCCATTGACCATATTCATATCCTTTAGACTATCATTGTGGGTTAGTCATGATATACTTCTTTGCATCCTAAGAAAAATAAAACATATGAAGGGGTGAGCTCAGATGCTCATTAAGGATAATAATATTGTGGAAACATTCATAAATAAGAATAAACATTTAAGGAAATGTAAAAAACAAAAACATAATCCTTTTAAACATAAACTTCAGAATAATATGGAAAATATATATCATACAATTTGATTTACTTATTCACATGAATATTCTACTAGTCGAATAATCACAGGGAATATCAATAGAAAATTTCATAATGATGGAATGCATAATTCCAGACATCATAACCACTTCAGCAAGGCCTTGTTCCAAGACTACAACTAAGATTTTATCGTGGAATTATTCCAAGACCCTAATTTGTCTCACAAGACCTACTGATGCATCGACGAGCAATATCGGGCTCCAACCATCACTTACATTGTCTAATGCAATCATCATATGAATAGTTTTAAACATAACATAAACATCTGTATTAAAACTAGCATACGAAATGTCAATAAATTATCTATAATCGATTAATGGTATAAAAATAACACATTCACAGTTAAACATATCACAAAACATTCAATATAATATGTAATATTTGTGTCATAATAAATCTACCTCAACCAAGAATAATATCCCATAAAGGATGTTGACATAGAAGAAAATGATCAGTAATAATCATTGATAGAAATAATCCTTTTTCATGAAATCATTTAAATGTCACATAATTTATAAATTAAGTCATTTAAAATATATTTTTTAATAAAAGTGACTGATTCCACTTTGAAAAGTTTGAACGAAATTAACATTTTAAAACATTTTTGACCATATAAATAAATACTTAAAACCATTTTGAAAACATGGGCATTAATGAAATGGTTTAGAATAATAAATAAATAAAATATATAAAATGATATTTTAGTAAAAATGTACCTTAAAAATAATCCCTTTGAACACACTTTTATGAATCAAGGCCATGGATAATAAATATGTCCAAGTAGATACTTACGTAAAAATAGCCTCAGATAATAAAGAGATTGTAGAATTTACCCTTACCATGCACTTCCCATTGGTAGAGGGTATGTTTAACATTTTTTCTAATGAAAATATTATGTTATTAAATTCTACAATTACCATATTAATATTTATTATATCCTACATGATTCATTTATATCTTTATACTACCCATTTAAAAATGACTTCCATGTTAAATTAAAATTTTGGGTAATAATCAATTTCATTATTGTACGTGTTTTAACTTTTTATTCTTGAAGCTATCGCTTAGTTCATGATTTATATACATTAAGAATATAAAACATGATTTATATATAATATATATTTTGAATTTTAATATTTATACTAGATAATTATATGAAATGGAAGGCACAATTTATGGAGACGGTAGGTGGTACGTACACATAAACATTGTTTCCATTTTAATATCGTACTGAATGAAGTAAGTGAATAACATATATGTATGTACATATATATATGTCCATTATAATTATTTTGTCATATATTACATACATATTTATAATATATATTTTTATAATGATCGTTTAATGATGAACATGGAAATGAATGTTTTCGCGTCATGGAGACGGTAATCTGTACATACGCACGAGCGAAAATATCATTATATTAATGGTGAAATATTATGTAATTGGATGGTATATAATATATAAAGAATAGTTAAAATTTTATATTTATTATTACATCAGTTATACTCACTATTATACACATCTAAATAATGAAGTGTTTGAATAACAAACTTCACCATGATGTGGAGATGGTAAGTCGTACGTACGCACGTATGCTGACATTGTCATTTATATGATGGATATAATAAAAAAAATGGATGTACCATATTTATAATAACATAAAAGTATGTAGGTGGTATTTTATTTATTATTTTGGTATGCAGACAACAAAGAAAGATGAATTGGAAGAAGAAAAAAACATGAAATAGGTTGGTGCAATTATTACATATTCTTCGGGTGTTTCCTTTTGAGTTGATCAAAAAGGATCCTTAAGTTAGATTTATGATAAAATTAAGGACACTAGGATTATTTGAGGGAAGTTAGGAGGATATTTGGGCAGGTTTCGGCTGATCCAAAAGGCATTAGAGGTGTGATTTGAAGAGAAGGGGAAATACCCTTTTTAAGAGGGGTGAGGGTCAGTTTAAGAAAAGAAAAAAATATTAATTATTATACAATCATATTCGGTTTGTAATGGCTAAAAATGAATTTTTTGGAGCCTTAGGTGGTTATGGGTCGAAATATGATTAGCCAATATGTTTTAAAAAAATTTAGGTTACCATTTTAACATTATCTTTTATATTAAACTCTAAACTAAATTGTTTATCTTTTGTCATTTTTTCTTGTATTTTTACACTATATGGTTAATAAATATACTTTAAAAATCCAATAGAACATGAAGTGGTTCATTAATGACATATATAATATAATTTATGTCCATTATCCAAACATTCTATTTTTTGGAATATTATATAATTTGATAATATAATATTTGTTTTAAAAACTCATTTATGTCAATTTTGACACTATTTAGTATTTGGTTTTTGTGAAAGTCATAAAAACATGATTATTTCGAAAAAGATAAATATAAATAACCCTAAAATTAATAATAACCTATAAAATTCATGGATTTCATAATAAGATTGAAAATATATTTATTTTCATATTATTAAGACCATTTCTCTAAATTTTTCATTAATAAAGTAATTACTGCATCATAATTAGGTCATAAATAAATTTAGCAATTTAATGTTAAAAAATATAAATAAAATATAATTATATAGTAAATACTTTTATATTTCTAATGAATATTTATAGATGAATTTATCTTATATATAACCCCATATGAAAAACGTTTTAATTATTAAACATTGAATTTAACACTTTTAACACTTCTTTAAATAAAATGATAATAAATGTTCTAATCTAATCCAAGTGCACCAAAACGAACATATTTTATATATAACGTTTTTTTTCTAATTACACATATCCAATACAATTAGAACACGTTTGAGGGTAATTATAATATCATGTATACCTTTAATTACCCTATTTACTTTTAACCATGGAAAATAAAAATCAAATGTTACTATTCAAAAAAAATTATTTCCATCTTATTGAACCAAATTTTACTTAATTATTTCAATAGTTTCTCTCAAATTTTTTATATTCAAATAAAATAAGTATTAAAATAATGTTTTATGAAAATTTGCAAATGTACCTAGAAGGTGGGTAGAAGAGGTTAAAAATTTCTATACAATTTGATACATCTAATTTTATTATAAAATTACTCCAATGAATTAAATTGAACATATATAGGTATTATATATCTATTTTTACATAAAATAAATTTAAATAAAATAACTAATTATTTAAATAAAATTTCTGATTTAAATAATAACGCAGTGTTTTTAACTATTCATAAAAAATTGAATGTTTCAAAAAAATATCAAAAATTCACCTTAAGCTAATTTTGATATTATCAATTCAAAGATGAATTTTATTTTGGAAAATTAAATATATAGAAGTTTAATTTATTAATTTAAAATTAATTTCCATTTTCAAAACCAAAAAGCGAGTTTTTAGAATGTAAAAACTATCAAAAGATTGAGACGTGTTTATTTCAAATTTAAAATTGAAATTACATATAATTACCTAAATTTTATGAAATAATTAAAATATAATCTAATTATCCTTAAAAACAATTCAAACTCATAATTTAACACTATAAATTATTTCAAAAAAAAAATTTCAATTAAAACATAGTATTTTTCACTATTCATGAAAATATGAAATTTATCAGAAAAGTAGCAAAAATTTATCCATTCTAAATTTTTATGTCCCTCTTATAATGATGGATTTAATATTATTAAATTGAGTATATAAATGTTTCAAATATTGTTTTTAAAAAGGGTTTTCAATTAAAAGGTGGTAAAATTGAATTTTTTACAAAATACTTATTCTATCTGAAAAAATTAATTTGTTCTTATATTTTGTCTAAGAAACACATTATATGGATGTTGAAATTATATAGAGTATATAAGATTCAAAATTCAGTTAATACTATTCATTGACACTTTTTGAATGGTTAGTTTGGTAAGATGTGGTGTGCTCGAACTCGGTGTTGCATGTAGCGCAATCTATTGAATTATTTAAATGAGATAACGTACAATGAAATCTTGGGGTTTTACAAATTTAACCCATATCGTTTTTAATCTCCTCCCCGTTAATCAATTTTAACATTTATTGTAATATTGAATTATTTAATTGGTTTATATTGCAAATGGGAAAATGAAAGATATATTATAACTGAATGTTTAAATTATGATTATAATTATAGTTATAATTTCACAAAATTCAATTTCTATAATTAGAATATTTAATTTTTAAAATAATACAGTTAAACATGAAAATAAATAGTTTCTATGGAATTTTTTTTAAATGCAATAAAAACTTATAAAAATAAATAAAATTCCAATTATAATGTTCCGAGGGATATATTTATGAATTTTTTTTTATTTTATTAAAATATAATAATATTATAAATATAAAGAGACTATATAATTACTTTATTTAATGATAAAACATGACATTTTTACAAAATTATGTATTATTCATTGTTCGCATGAAAATAGATATTTTTTGGGATGTGCCAAAAAAATTTATAAGATAAGATATACAATATTAATTAGAATATTATTTTTAATAACTTCGTTTATTTAAACAATAATGGTAGATATCATTTATACTCTTTCTAAACAATATACTACAAAAACCATTTTTGAGGAAACAAATTTTGGAACCATAAAATTAATTTACTGGTTATTGAGTACATGTTTATTATAAATTAACCTATATACATAGTTTTCATAATTTTGATAATACTATTTATACATGAAATTACAATCGATTGGTTATAATATTATAATATATACTAGTTCATTTGGACTGAGGATTGCGTGTAAAACAAGATATAAAATACATCAATTTTATTTCAATGGAATATATATATATATATATATATATAATCATGGTGTTAATTATCACCCAATTAAACTTTATTTTATAATATAAAAAAATTCACTATGATTTAAAAATATTAGTATATAATTTCTTTGTAACATCCTCATATTCCAATGTAGCATATTTGAATTTATGATTCCTCCAATAAACATAAACCTGTTTTTTAGTCTTGTTCATAACAATTTATTTTTATGAACCAAATTTAAAAGAACTTTTTTAAAAAAAAAATCATGAAAGAGATATATGTTTTATTATTTGGGTACATATTATGGATTAGGTTTTTAAATCTTCAAATGAGATATGTGTAACACTTCTTGAACCCGATCGAGGTTCGACAGAAGTAACAAGATATATTAAACCATCCTGATCGATCAACAATATCTATGAGGATAAGTTATCATTGGGAAATATTTCCCATATTTCTAAATATCATAATAGTATTCCATGGATAAATTCATAGTAATAAATTCCCCCAAACTTCATATTACAGGTCTCATAAATAATTGTCAGTATAACTCTTGTATTGACTATAATATGACATAATGTGCTTTTAAATAGATTTAAGGATGTAAATTATTTCTTATTCTAACATAAGTCAGTATTTATTTTTTTCTCTAACATTAACTTACAATGTTTGTGCTTTTACCATCCATACAAAGTGGTATTCATAGGGAACCATGTGAACTCCCAAATAAAAGTTATTATTATAGTAAAATTTCCCAAAGGTATTTATTATTAACAACAACCATTAAAACACATAAAATAGGATATCACCATATCATCTGGTATTCTAGTGGTCCTCTAAGACTACCCAAACTTATTTCATGATATCTAGTGATGAAGTTAAACTTCATATTAAATTTTTATTAATTAAAATCTAGACCATCAAATTAAAAATCGGATTCTGATCTAATATAATAATATATATTTCAACCTATAAAGTTACAACTTCATTCATATATATATATATATATTAATTATAATAAAACATAACTATTATTTGATGTAAAATAAATGTTTTTATTTCATATGGCCACTACAATGAATATTTCAATATTAATTTATATGTTATATAGGGCCTCGGGATGTAATATATGGTGATTTATTCATATTTAAATTCTATTATGGGTAATGAATTTATATAAACATTTTTAACTATATCCCCAAGAACTAACATGATTCTATACTAGTCGTTGACATATATACTCATTAATATCCATTTTCATGATATCCAATATGAAATTTTCTTTTAGATCAAAATACATCATTATAATTCTAAGATGAATATAGGATTATAAACTATGAGATTCATTGATATTACCATTATTTATGTATTGTGTTTATGGTACACATACATAATACCTAAAACATATCATTATATAATTTTAAGGGCTTAATTCAAGAACATACCACCCTTCTTATATTATTCCACATCCTCCTTCTGCGCCTCTTTAATCCTCACAAGGATGGATATTTGAAATTTTTTTCTACAAAATCTACACTATATCCCCTTTCCTCTTGGTTTCAAGGACCATATTTTGGAAATATGTAAATATTATTTCACTTTAAATCATCTTCGGGGATAAAGTATCATTTTCATTCTTACATAGATAGTCATCAATATAGTTTTCCTTCTGATGGTAGTAGAATATTCAGTAGTAATAATCAGTAATCAATTACCACTATTTCCATTGGTTCATATACATATTATTCTATGGGACTATTGAATTTAATAGTATATTATAATTACATATAAAGCGTGTTACACAATAAAGAAAAATCATCCATATTTTCTATGAAAAAATTGCTACTGCTAACACAAATTCATGGGTCGCATAATGTTTCTCATGATTTATCAATATTAATGAGGTGTATGCTATAAATATATCATTCTATTGAGTAATAATCTATGTACCATGTATGATTTATTAGTATAGATCGAAAACCCTTATTCACTACAAGGTAGTGTATGAATAGATATGCTGAAAATCAATCTTTTCAATTCCTTTAATGCTTCCTCACATTTATGTGTCAAAAAGAACATGTAACACTTCTGAGTAAACATGGATTATAGATTATATAGTCATGAAAAATACCTCTTAAATATATGTTAATACCCATAAAATCCATGAAAACTATGGATCTTAGTTACTATGGTCACTTTATGCCACTACTCATTAACTCATATTCTTGAAGAATCCACTGATATACCGTGTATTTTAAATATATATCCCAAGAAAGATAATTTTTGACATAAATATTTTGTTTCATAATTTATATTACATCTCATTTTTTATAAGGTATATTAAAAATATAATTAATTTTTTTTCTTGTTCTTCATAAGTCATTAAATATAATATAATATAATCTATAAGGTTTATTACTAACTAATCAACGTAGTCTCTATGGAATCCATTAATTAAATTCATGATGATAGAAGAAAACATTGTATGTCTAATTGTAATTACTATAAATTCATAATATCCTTGACTCATATGGATGATTTTCATGGGAATATCCATGTTATTGGACCTGAAATTATGATATACAGAATGAAGGTCAACCATAGAAAACTATTGAAATCATGGATGTTGATAAAAAATGTAATCAATATAGGGTTTCAGATACATGTTCTTGATTTTTATCTTATTATTTTGTCAATAATAAATACAATGACACATTGAAAAACAATTTATATTAATTGAAATAACATTTGAAACACATGATGATTCACTTGGGAATATAAAGAACTTAATGATATTCTCCTAGATTATCATCTTCAGTTAATGAATCATAATTAGGTCCATTTTTTGAGTATAATTTGAAATCTATATAGGAGTAGATATTAGATATAATAAAAAATTAGGGTCACAATTTAACAGAACAATATGATAAAAATGTGAAATAAATCATCATATTCCTTAATAATACAAACATCTATGATGATGAGTTTCACCTAAAAAAATTGAATCATATAACCCTCATTAATAGGAAATTATACTCGTAATATGAAATTAACTTTCATTGTATGTTCATATTCGTCATCACATATAAAGATGACGATAGGATGATTCATAATAAAAAAACACACCTCCATTAATTGGAAATTGATATAGTATCAATACTATGAAATCCAATCCATTCCTAAATTCACATAGAATTCATCTAGATGGATAATTACCAGAATCATAAGAAAATTCCCACCACAAATTCCTATTATTGAGGAGCTATATTCTTGAGGTGTGAATATCATACAATTTAAAATTTAATATTCTAACTCAAATTCTAAAAAATAATGTTTTGATTCATTGACATTAGAAAATGAATCGTAATTTAAATAGTGGGTAAATATATAATCCAAGAATAATTTTTCAGTTATATAGTGGATGTTTATTATATATGTCACCACATATTTCTCATAACCCACATTAGTATTTTTAATCACATATTATATCATCTTTTCTCATTCCGTAAGAGATTATTGATGCTCATTTCTATCATTAACTCTAGTAATCATGCACCTATTGGCATAATTTCTATACTCCATTAAATTAATAAATTACGGTTTGCTGACATAATTGTTTTTATTCACCGTTCAAAAAAAATTATATGATAGAAGTTTAATTATATTTCCACTATTGGTATAATTAACATATCCCCCCATAATTTCATCTTTCTATTTTTCTACCTAAAACCATGAGGCATAAAGAGTCTCCATAATTAATTTCCATCACAATCAAACATCGAATGATATATTTATATTTACAAATTCCAATTCTGTCCAATTCATTTTGGAGACAATTCCTCTATACATTAATGAATCATTTATATTTTCATTAATGATCAATTATAAAACAACAATTATACCATTAATATATTGTGAAATTTCATTCATATATACAAATATATTCATCATCATAATAATTTTGTTTTCGTAATTTACTTTCAATTTTAACATGATGATTTCGTTAGAAATAATTACTGAGAAAAAACTACATAAATAATTTATATATAATAGAGTATATTTAAACCGCTTTCATCATTTTTTTATTATATCCCTTCATTTATTAGCATTTCCTTGCAATTAAAACATGTTTAATGTACCATATACATGGTCCAAAAATTAGATAATATTGAATATACATTCTATAAAATTGATAAAATTATTATAATAATATGTATTCATAGAAATACTAAATGAATATATTAATTTTCATAAGAAAGATTCATGAGTGACTTATTTCTTCCTCAGGCCGTTTGTATGTTCATCGCTATTCAGATTACAATTAACAGCTTTAGAGAGATGAGTGGGAATAACTACCCGATACCACATCCCAACTCCCATTTCATTTGGTTTCTCCTGAGGACGGTCATTGAATTGGACCTGGAATTAATTTTCCATAATATATTTTTGGTAACAACCATTTAAAAAAACAAGAAAAACATTGTGGAAAAAATAATAGCTATAGTGAGTAATAATGTATTTATGAATATCCATTCACTGAATGTATACATAATTGAATCCTTTGAATATGTGACGCCCTAGGTGTAAACTAGTTCATTCATGGAAATAATCAATTAATTTCCTTCAAAATGGTTCATATTAAAAAAGTTAATTAACCCAAGAATATACTCAAGGAGTGTCTTCAGAAACTGTAAATTCTTAGTCCCATTCATCATGCACCAATGATGATTGAGTTAGTACCCAATCCATTCCTTTACAATCGTTTACCATAAGTATCATGTTTTCAAATAAACATACACATTTTAGTATCTATATTTTGATTTATTTTATAGTATATCAACACAATATCTATATATCAATAAATTTAGGTTACAATCATATACATATACTTATACTCAACGATTTCAGAAAAAATATAATCATAATCTCTAAATATAACTAAACCATATTCGGATACCAATTGAGGTGTCATGTGAATTTCTTAAATAAATATTACATCATTTTATATCAATATTTAATTTGTATCAAAAAAATAAATTTGTAGAACTGTAACTATTTGGAATATTTGGATACTAGATACATAATATTCCTATTTTTTATTTATCTTCAAAATATCTAATAAATTTCTTCTCAAATTTCATACATCCTAGACATAACATTACAAAAGTCAATCAAAATTACATGGGAATAGAAAATACAAGAATGGGTGAGATCAGATGACCATCGTGTGTAAATAATATATATATCAATCAATGACCCTAAGTGATCATAATATAATATAAATCATTTTAAATCATTATTATAAATAATGATAATTATAAAAAGATTATCAAAATTGTTTAATCAAATGTCATAGATTAATTCATTCTCATAAATAAATGAATATTTCATAAGTGTGTGGAATCATAAATAATAAATCATGATAGATTACAACATATCACAATCAATATATATATATATATATATGTTTTATACATAAAAATAATAGAAAAAATTTTCTTATTCAAGGATCACTATTATGACTATCTTGTTGGATTGGATTCACTATCCTTTTCATCATTCCATTATTCAAGTACCTCTCCCAATTTTATCCACTTCTACAGTATACATACCTAAACTATGTTGACTACCCAATTATTTCCTATTTATCTAATGAGATATCTATCATTTCCCAACAAATTTTATGTCTATGTAATTCTAGGACCACACATATCTTATTGATAACCATATATATAGGTTTTCTATTCTTAAAATAAATTAATCAGAGCATTATATTGTAATTATTTAATATGAAATTTTTTTCATAATAATTTTATTTTTTCATCATAGCATAACCTATGTAAAAGAAATTGGTTTTATATAGGTTTCTCTATAACATAAATAACTAATGGAAATGAAACTTTTTTCAAAGAATAGTCCATAAAACACAATCATCATAATCAATCAATATAATGAAAAATAATTGTGTCATAAGTTCAAATACCCAATGGAAAATAAAGTTTTTAAAGGATATTTCAAATGGAGATAAATACCTTAAATATAATATTCAAACCATTACTTGAAAATGAGAGTGAAATATCCCTTTTTATAAAAGTTTTTATAAAAATCACCAAAATATTGTGAAAATTATTTTTTTGAAATTAACCATGGAACAGAGAAGTATGTTTCTATTAAAATAATAATAATAATAAAGGTAAAATCATTCCATAAGTTATATATTAAAATATAAAATTTTGCACTAATTTTATAAAAAGTAAAAAATGACGTTTTTGAAAACATGCCATTTAAAAAGATTTCATTTAAAAATTAGTATATAAAGTAAATAGTATTAAAATTCCATTTTTATAAAAGTTCATGTGTAGGAAAAAACAAAAATAAATAAATTTTTAGGATAATATACATTGAAGAAAAATTTCATCATCCAAAAAGCAAACATTGTTTAATTTCTTTTAAAAGTATGCCTCTATAATTTTTAGAACAAAAAATATGGAATTTTAATAATATATAAATTATCATTTTATTTATAGGAGAATAAAATATATTATTATTAAATGAATAAGTCAATATATTTTCCCTTGCTGTAAATTTATCATATAATTTTTTGAAAATATTTGAGACTGTAATATACACCCTTTCATCAATCTAGTATTTATTTTCACATGTTCAACTATATTATATATTAAATGGAGATTAATTATTAAAAAAAATATAAAAATATTATTATATCAAATACAATTTATTATTCTGTTATAAATTCAATTATCCATTTATTACAACTTCATTATTAAAATGAACATTCGGGGTAAAAATGGGTCCATTTTCTTTACGTGATTCTATTTGATGTTCTGCTACATATAAATTGGTCATGGAATCATAAAATAAATATTAATAATTAAGGTAACATTATAATATTTATTAATAAATTAATTCATATTATTTATTCATTAATATACAGGATGAAAAATGAATCACATTACAGCATAAAAGCTGTAGTTCACAAGTACAAATTAATTAAGTTTTCATTTTCTAATGGATTGAAATGTAAACAAGAAGTTAATATAATATAATTATTGAAAAATAATTTTTTAATTTATATCATATATATAAGAATAAAATCCATTATAATTACCATCCATGAATGGTGATGGGGAAAATGATATACATAACATCGTGAGGTTGTAGTCCTCACGTACACAGAAACCACAATGTAGTTCCTCATTTTATGGAGATATAGACTAATAAAGGTTGTCCCATTGACATTGTAACATATTATTTTATGAGATATATTGATATTTTTTTGTAATCACAGGTATCTTATAATATGTATTTTTATAATAATAATAAAAATGAAAACTCTTTGTAAAGATTTATATATCTTATTTGGAAAACCTCAATTGAATTACACCTTATGCATTATTAGGGGGTTTCTTGATCCAACAATGACCCCATATAATATGGATATATTTAAAGAAGGTATTTTTGATTTTTTTCACAATATATTTAATATCAATATGTTTTATAATTAATGGAGAGGTGGTTTCCTTTTATAAGGGAGGGAGATGACACAAATGGATGGTTTCAAAAGATTAAACTTTATTAATGTGTTGCTCAAGAAAAAAGGATCAAAAAAATATATTTTGATTTGGTGATAGAGATAAGATGAATATATAGAGAATAAAAATATTTATTTAATTTTTTATCAATTTTAAGGACTTGTAATTTAAGCCCAACCCCCAATTAATCAATGTATCTTTTAATGTAGTATTTAATTATTACCTTGTTTACTAATCGTAATGAAAATTAGATGTTTCCTAACTATATAATTTTAATATTATGATTCCTATTATATATTATACTTTATAAAATTATATTTTCTTTATGTTTCATATTTAAATTAATAAAAATTAAATGAAAATATTATAAAATCTTTTTTATAAGGATTCATTTTAGCCCAAAAAGTAAACCTATTACAACATAAAGTATAATGGTGATATATATGAAATAAAATATATTTTTGTATTTAATGTTTTAATATGTTAATATATTATTCAATTAATATAATTATTTGTATTTTATATTATTTTACATAAGAAATAATGGTCTTCTAAAAATAAATTATTTTCACTATTCACAAAAATATTAAATTTAGAAGAAATAAAAAAAATCACCTAAATATAATAATAACATTATTATGTAAAAAATTAATTAATCTTTTCAAATAATTTTCTTACAAATGGTAGAAATTAAATATGATTTCAAAAAAATGTAATGAACAACATTTTTGAAGAAAAACATATTTTGGAAGAATAATCGGAGTTTAATGAAGATTGAATACTTTTTTTATAATATATTTACAATTATAAATATTTTTAATAATGTGGTTAGTCTTATTAATTCTCACCTTTAGAATTTATTAGTTATAATATTATACTATGTCACATTTCATTTAGACACATGGTTTTATAAAATACATGTTTTTGAATAGATCATGACTTTTTAAAAAGACAAATATATAAAATATGAGTATGTTACACACATATGTAACATTATTATATTTATTTTGTGAATTTCTGATTGTCTAATTTATGTTTATTTTATGTTTATTTATTATTTTTCATGTCCTATTTTTTACAATTTTGCGTTTATTGATTATTTAAATATTAATTTTGATCTTTGTAATGATTTGGTTTTAGTGTACTAGTGATTCACTAGATTTCGAGAACATTATTTCCTAATTTTACGTATTAGTCTCCCACATGTTGTCTATACCATTTTTATAGGGATTAATGATTATTTCCATTTAGTGTTCCAGAATAGAGATAATAATAGTTATCCATGGAACAATGTTTTGTAATCTCATATTATAATGATTTATTTTATAATATCATTTGTAATGATAGTAGATAAGTTATTTAAAAATAATGAGGGATTCTTTTGGAACACATACTATTGATTTATAAACATACTTCCAATGAAAATGTATGGTTACTATGGGTACAAGCTTAATGTTCTCAGGATTTTTTGTTATTAATAACGTTTTTTGTAAATATAATATGTTTAATATTGTATTTCATTTATTGCTTTTCTCTTATACCATTTGAAACAACCATTTTTACTTGTATCATCTTCAACATTTATGACTCACATTCCATATATATGCTTGTCTTTAGTTGTTTGGCGGATGAATTATTCTCAATTGATCATTCATAATTTGGATTATGGTAGGTTATGTGGATTCTATTGAGGGGAAGTTATCTTATAATTCATAAAAATAACCTAATTTATATTATCGTATAAGGAACTTTTGTTGGATGACATAAGGATTGAATTAATTTAGGTTGATATCAGTATTAATATAGTTATTGGTGACTATATAGGATTCGTCTCATTGTGTAGTCAAAAACATAATTCAATGTTTCCATATATAAAACATCATAGTTTAATTTTTAAATTGCATACTATGTGTTACTTAGATTATCATAATTTGGTTTATGAAAGACATGATAATGAGTTGAAATTTGAATCAAGGAAATATTTAGAAGGTAGTATCACTAGGATTCCTAACCCTAATTTTTATTGATGCGATTTTGGTGGTGAGGATAAAACATTATCATTGGTTTTCATTTCTAAATGTTTTATAGTGGATACTGATTATGTAATAATAATTAGAAGGTGTGAGGTGCCTTGGGATATGGGATGAGATTATGTGAAGTGGTTCATTGTCACTAGGGTTGGTATTAAATCCTAAGTTAGACAATACACAAATCACTGCATCATGAGTCGGGATGTGAGATCATGTTATACTAAAGGGTAGAAAAATTGGGTTAGGGTGAGATCATTTAGGATAAAAAAGAATATACAATGGGGGTTTCTTATTATATCACTTTCATGAGGGTGAGAGTGATAATTTGTAAGAATTATTAGTAATAATTTTATACATATTTTGGTCAGTGAGAAAAATGTATACATGGTGTCCGTATGTGTTTTCCATCTGTAAAAAATCGTTTTTGATCCCATTAAGAATAATTCCGGTTGTGAATTAACCTGAGTGCTGATTTGGTAGTACTGAATATATGATATTTTTTAAATCTTGATGGATCTATCTTTTAGTGTATAATATGAGTTATATGGGATGGTTGAGCATAGATCTGAATGGTGAAAATCATGTTGTGTGGGGACCTATATGTGTCATTTATTTATGATTAGTTAATTTAGATAAATATTTTATTAATAAGACTATTTTCATTAGGGAGGAAGTAATCCATATTTTATGTGGATTGTTTACCATTACAGATATTGTTCAGTGTGACCTAGAGTAAAATATATTTGATATTTTTTGTTGGGGATCATGTATTAGCAGCTGAGCCAAATCTAGTAATTACATTTAGTGACAAATAGAGCATGGGCTGTGAAGTATGAGTTTGGGTTCATTATGTAGATGATGATGATACTCTTATATTATGAAGAAATTTATGATTCAATAGTGTATGATACTCATATTAGATGGGTTATGGTTGGGGTAAGACCAATTAATGGATACTTATTAGGATACAATGATACGGGGGTGGGTATATATTAGTTTATATATATTTACCTAGAAAAAACAAATTTTGAATTTTAATAGGGTGTTAGATACAATATATGTGTTAGAATCAGATGCAGAATGGAGTTCATGTATCCCTCTGTTGAAAAAATCGTAATGTTTAGTATTTTATTGGGTGAGATATGATCACATGTTTTGGTAGATAGTTATCTAATAGTGGAATTAAATTTAGTTTTAGAAATATATATTGGTATAGGTTTTGGATGATTACATGTTGCCACCAAGTGTTAATGAATCATTATTTAGATAGAAATTTAGTTTTAGTGTCAATGGGTGAAACCGAGGGTGTTTGGGAGAAGTCAGCTAGAGGATGAGGTGGCACTGTTTTCTATAAAATCTGATGTGTATTGGTTAAAAAATAATAATATCTATCACTAGATCGTTTGAAATTTTAATCAGGTAAGGAAATAAAATTCATATGGTTGGCAGCATAATGAATTGGGATCAGCCAATATAAGTGGACTTATATTATTGGATGCACTTTATTATAATTGATGAATTATTGAATTAAATCATGATATATTGGGTTATATGGGTAGATGCCATTTTTTTCATGGTATATTAATTAGTTATTATTGGGTAGATATGTCCTGGATGAATAGTGTAATAGGGGTTTCGAGTTTCATAATGGGACTGTGTTTTGAATTTCGAGATGGATCCTGGAGATCCATTATTGAATTGATGACCATGACAGGTCAATAATGATTTCACGAGGCTTAACACTACTTTTAGGGACTATGATGAATTATTATGAGGATTTTGTAATAAAACATAAATATTTTGTCAATAAATATTAAAATTAATTTAATTTTTTTTAATTAAATTAGGTATTATTTTCTAAATCGTTATTCTAATCGTGAATTCAAGCATTATAATATACCAACAAGATGGTTTTGGATATGTAATTATTCTAATTTGTGGGGTGTGAGTGCTCAAGTGATAATATGTTCTGGGTTATGAAGGTACGGAAACTATTTATGGTTATATGTTATAGACCAGGATAGCCTTGGGAGGTGCATGATTGTATGGTTCACGTTGTTTATGTTTTATTTTAAAAAGTGCTTCCATAGAATATCATGAAGGTATACTTAATGATGGGGTTATAAGGACCATGCCGAAACCTAGAGATACACTATTGTGGGAAATCATGATATTGTAGGGAAATGATCCCCATGGGCGTGTGCTGTTACAAAACCTATAGGTTATTTCGTATCATATCCCCAATTTAATGAGAATAAACCACAAGGTTGATGGACCACTACATTGAGGCTTCTCGATAAGAATTTTATTAAAATTCCCCCTCTAGGTTCAAATATGTTGAGGCTCTTTACAATAATATATAGATAGTTGTAATAGAGGGACATCATTCCACAACCCTTGGGGTTTCCCCATAAAAGTTTCCATTGCATGATTTTTTGGGGGTCAGATAGGATTTTCACCCATTATATAACATTTATAATTAAGAAAAAATGGGCATAAAATTGAGTCATTTTATTTAGTTATCTCCCCCTTTATTCTCCCAAAGACTAACCATTTTTATGGAAGGTTTTATTGGTGTTTAAGTGAATATTCTATGGTATAATTTTGTTTCATTTGTTCATATTCTAAACAGTCATGGATACTTTCCATAGTTCTCAATCTATAATTTTAGAACCTATTATACAGTTATATTGATTAATTAGATGAGTATTTTGAGGTCTTCATGTGGTTGGATTGGAGGATTTCTGATGAGAAAAAACTCATTAACATATATGTTGTTTTAGTCTTGAAATGGGGTTTTATGAGGATTCCAATGACTATGTTTCCTTGGATTAAAATATATAATTAATTATATTTTTTATAATAAAATATTTTTTTCCTTATGTCATTCAATAAGATACTAGGTGGTGGTATGGTCATGGTAAATAAATTTTAGGGCTTTCGTGAGGCCTGATATAGATAATAAATTTCTTAACACATTAATATAGGAAGTCCCTATTTAAAATTTTTTATTTCTTTTTATGAATGAATTTGGGAAAAATACATGTTTAATGGGTTTACATAAAATAAATATGAATTGAGATTTATCATGTGAAAGATAAATGATTTCATTAGGCCTCCTTATTTTTTAAAAAGTGTTCCTATAACATAGGTTATCATGTGGTCATTAATTTAATATGTCACCAATTGGTGACATAGACTTATATATTTTCTAGAGACCATATGTACATCTAAATATGTCAGATGAGATATGGGGATCATGAAAACCCGTATCTTCTTTAAAAATTATTTCAGAATTTATTAAATATTGAACAGTGTAATAAAAATAATAATATAGAGAGTACTTGTTTATTTAGGTAAATAGGTTCACATATCAACAACATGAAACATCTATCAAATGAAGTTATTTAAAAACACTACAACATTCCCTTAAAATACCATTGATCTTGTTAAATTTTATAGGATATCTCATATATGTATATTGAAATGTATGACCTATAAATCCCCATAACATGATAATGATTGCATAGTATAAATTATATCAGTAATTATGGTTCAATAGACATATCATGTTATCATATAATGTTGAGAATCATAATCATGAATAAAAAATCATGATATTATATGGTATCATCAAGGCCTCATAGGAATGTGAGAACAATAAAAATCATAACATTATAAGTATAATTCAATGGTGAATTCTATGAAATCATAACTTTGTGTGATTATACTAACTACTTATTCACCAAACATTGTATATCATGAGATAAAAGAATTATCCAAGGCATTAGAGGGCTATAAAATTCTGGGATCACCTGTCAAAATTCATGTTATGTATATGCATTTATTTTCCATAAACTTCATAAAATGTAAGAAAGAATTTCATTACATTTAATCCCACTCATATTTAGTGTGGTTTAAATATATGGGATTCACCAATAAATGAATTATGTATACATTTAGTTGAAAACCCTTGAAAAATTTTTTATAAGAATTCCAAAAAAAATATTGGAATATAAAATCATGTGATAATTTTGGAATCATATTGGGAATATATAATTGGTCATGGTTGGATTTAATGAGAGTGATATTTGGTAACTAATTTCATTGGAATCATAGTGAAATTGAATACATGTTTCATAACACATTAAAATATGAAAAATCTTAAAAAAAAACTTATTATCATAAAGAATTTACTTTTAAAAAATAGAAGAGGAGGGAATCCCTTAAAATATATGTTTCACATAAAATATGGGGAATAGAATCGTGATACCATGATTCCACATTGGTAGGGATTTAGATTACTCTATAAAGAGGAATGTTAAAAAAATAGATGTTGAGTGAATAGGAACACATGTTTGGGTTTGTAATTATGGAGAAATAGAGTGTGATTCTTTATTAATTTCTAAACATAGGGGTTGGACCATATGTAATAAAATAATAAAGACTAAAAAACTTCCCATGGTGTTTTCCCACGGTTTCAACCAAAGAAAACTGATTATAAAAATTTTATTAGGCTAATCACTAAAAAAATTAATATTGTACAACCAATGAAATGGATATGAGTTATGTTAATATAGAATTGTTTTCAAAACTAATATTGGTTTTCATGGGATTCATTATATATATTTTCTATATTAATAAAATAACATCAATTATTTTAATATGCAAATATTTTTTTGGTCATTGGTTCCATTTATAGTATTTACTACATCACATTTAGGATATTACAATTTCTTAATAAATATTTTATGTTTTCATTATATTTAATTTTATCCCAAAAATAGAGTTGCCTTAAAAGTTATGAAAAATTAAATTTTTGAGTACATCAACAATATAAATTCAATAATGATATTTATTTTATAAAATAATCTTAATATCATAGAATATCCAATTCATAATAAAGTAAACATTAACTACAAAATATTTTTTTATTTCAAAATAAGACATTCTAACCCTTATAAAAATTACATGGAACATAATTATATTATATTATCATTTATAATTAAAAAATATTATTTAATGAAACTATATAATTAAAAAATTACCTTTCAAACTCATGGATAAACAGAATAAATATTTTGATATAAACTATATAAATATATTTTTTACAATAACATAATTTTGGATTCATCACATCAAAATATAACTCTTTCATGATCAATATATATTCATTTAATTATATAAAGTAATAATTATAATGGATATATATAAAAAATATTTTGTATAAAATATATATATAAATTCATACAACTGGGTTCTAGATATGTAATCCCTTTTTACAATGGAATATTACATACGTCTAATCTGTTTTATTTTGGTACATTCATGGGGGTTTGAGATACATGGTTTTTCTAGTGATCTATATGAGCCAGAATTTCTCCCATTAGTGGTTTTTTCATGTTTCGTTTTTTTAATCTCAACATGGTATTAGACCCTAGATAATCCCAATGTTGTCCACTCCCTAATAATCTATTATAAATTGGATTCATATGGAATTATCCTATTATTTAGGGCCATTTATTTTTTCCTTTCATTGTAAAATAAATCATTTTATAACCATAAATTTATATTAAAATTTCATTTCGATGTAGAATGGATATATTATCAAAGGTTATGATGTCTAATAGTACATTAATCCCATCATAAATTTATTTCAATTATATATAGTGGTCCAAAATGAAAAATAAAATAAATTGAAGGATTTTTCTATATCTAAATCCATAAATAATTTATTTATTCAATACTAAAATAAAATAATTTATAAAAATTTGGGTCATAAAATTTTTCACTCATTCATAATTGTTCATCTGAAAATGTTTTTCTATAATCTAAAATTTGATATGTGTGCTCTTGGTTCATAGCCACTTCTACATTCCATCTATACTTCAATATCTTTTTGGTTCCACCAATGTAATTTAGTCATGTGAGTTGTCTTGTCTTCTAGATACTTTTATCAATATTTTAATATCATCAATGGTGGATCCTCATATTACTTATTATTCTCAAATGGATTGAAATGTCCTGGTTCCAGAAGCCACCAAGAGGTGCCGCATACCCAGTTGGTCACAAGGCCTCTAGTGCATTTCCCCAAATGCTATAGGCTGTCGACTAGCAGTGAGGGACTTGGGTGTGATAGTGGAGAAACTATGCCCTGGTTAGCAGAGTGCACAGTGGAAGTAAACAACACACAAAAGCGAAAGCAGTAAATATCCAACAATAGTAAACATCAGAAGATTGGAATAATAAACAACTGGAGCACACAAATATATATAATGATGCATGATACATATTACTAGGAAAGAATCCAAACAAGTCATAATGTAGGAAAAACAAATTGTGCTAAACCCATGTACAAACGAAAAAGATAAACAACTCCTAAGCATCACAAGCCTAAGCTTGGTCCCATGCTCTCCCACTCCACAGAAAGTTAGGTAACTCAAGTAGAAGGGTTCTTGCCCTTATCTATACCTATAGTAATATAATCTGTGTGGTACCAAAAGCATGACCCAAACGGGGTGTGAGACTAAATCCCAGTAGGAAACCACCCGATGATCAGTTCCTAATAGTCAGTGAATATATGGCATGTGAAAGTATAGGAAACAGCAAAGTGGAAAGTATTCAGCCGTAAACAATCGAGAGTATAAATATCAAGAAACCATAAAAACAGCCAAACACCAACAGGTAACCCTCTAGGAAGTGCTCACGGCCATCCCCTCTTGTCCTACCAAAGAAGTAAAGTAACCCTCAAGGCAGTACACTCGGCCTAACACCTATGGTTCAGTATATAAAAATTCTCTGTGGAAGCACTCAAAATAAATTCCCCTTATAGTCTAATCTATTTAGTAACTCTCTGTGGAATCACTCAAATTCCATTCCCCTTATTGCCCCTAGGTCAAGGACTCTCTGAGGAATCACACATAGTAAATTCACCTTATAGCCTAGGTTGTTCAAACATGCTCCGATGAAGCTCACTCAATCAATACCCCTTATAGACTAGAGTAATCAAAGTAATTAAAGTAAAACAAATACTATTTGAGGATGATCACATGGTCCAATCCCCTTATAGTATATTGTTCTCAAAGCCTCTCTATGGAAGCTCACTCGGTCAATTCCCCTAATAGCCTACTACACCAGGTTCTCACAGCCTTGTGTAGGTCAACGAGAATAACAATGCAATATGGACAAAGAAACCTGTAGAACTACTTGGTTAACCAGTCAATAACATATTAAGAAATGTCAGAATACAAACTCTCCATCCTACAACAACAGGCATGGAAAACATACAAGGTAGCCAAACTGGCTAAACATGACCAAACGACAAAAAACAGAACATGCATGGGAAATACATCCAAACCAGGTCAATAAAACCTAATCATATTCAAATAACATCTTCAAAAACATGTGAGCATTTTAGGAAATCTTTAGGGGTAAAAAAGTAAACACACAATACCCCGTTCAAGGATATTTTTGGAATTTTCACATAATACTCAATGTAATTGAACAAAAAGACACAAACCACCTACCTAGGCATTACGATATCTCTATATGTAAAACTCAAATCTTGATTGACCCTATAATTCCAATGATCTAAAAATACTTCCAAAATTTTTAACCTAAGTTAACTTGAGTAAGAAGAGAAATCATGAAACGAGGCTGAAGGAGAATAGAGAACTCACCGACGAAATTCCAATGCAAATGATAGTGTTTGATTCTGAGGATGGATGCACCCACGGGGTTTCATCGATGATCTGCAGCCATACGAAGCTCTCGGTCGAACGAGAACTACAATAATAGTGACCTGGTGACTAGACGCGACCCCGACTCATTTAATGAAAAAAAGTAAATAATGTGTACATTTGAAGTACACGACATGTACTCACCGATTTTGTACTATGTATTAAGCGGCCTCCAAGTCACTCCCACACACCCGTGTGTGTGGCTACTACACGACCAGCAGACGACCTCCTGTGGAAAATATGTACATGGTGTACTCATAAAGTAAATGGCATGTACTTAGAAAAATTTCTAGAATGTCCTCTTTTTCTCAAAAATGACCTGAAAATAAAAATATTCTTGAAAAGAAGATACGGGTTCTTACATACTTCCCCCATAAAGAAATCCATCCCCAAAACTCCCTTGCTCAGCGTAGATGAATAATACCCAAATAGATCTGGCCACAGTACTCGTACATCAGCCTCCCTCTCCAAAGTCTCATCCTGTACTCGCCCGTGCTGCCATAGCACTCATACTACAGGAACAGACCGACCACATAGAACCTTTGTACTATGATCAACAATCCAGATAAAATGCTCTTAGAATGATGCATCACCTTTGATATCAACCTACTCAGGGGTAAAGTCATGAGACTGGTTTGAAAAGTAATGTCGGAGGTGAGAATCCTAAAAAATTTCGTGCACAGACTGGAACCCGTGAGGTAACTGCAACCGATAGGCAACTGGCCCAACTCTCCCCAACACCTCAAATGGCCTCATGTAGCTCGGTGAAAGCATACCCTATCTCTTAATCCTCATGTCCCTTAACCTCAGTATGGAACACATGAAAACCTGATCCTTATCCTCAAACTCTAGAGGTCATCTCCTTTGATTAGCAGAAGACTTCAGTCGAGACTGTGCAATAGACATCCTCTTCTCAATCAACTATATCTGCTCTATGTTCTCCTGGACAAGACGAGGTCCCAGCATAGCTACCTCTGCTACATCCTTCCATCATAAGGGTGATCAACATGGCCTACCGTACAAGGCCTCATAATGTGAAATCTGAATAGTTACATGAAAACTACTATTTGAGGCAAACTCCACAAGAGGTATATATTTCTCCTAAGTACCTACAAAATCTAAGATGCTTGCACGAAGCATGTCCTCAAGCACCTAAATTGTACGCACAAACTGGCCATCTGTCTGGGGGTGGTAAGTTGTATTCAAAAGTACATGTGTACCCATCACCTTCTGAAGCCCCTGCCATACCCAAGAATTAAATCTTGCATCCCGGTCTGAATCAATGGTGTGTGTAACTTCATGAAGACATACAATCTCTTGGATGTACACCTATCCTAGATCATAAACACTGAAGGTATCCTTGATCGGAAAGATGTGATAAATCTTCATGATTATATAAATTAAACCCCATACTACATAATTCCTTCAAGGAAACATCATTAAACCTGTAAAAAACTCCATTGGGACATCATTCCACATCCACTCAAGAATGGGTAACTGCTATAAGAGCCCTGCTGGCCGCCAATGCTCTTCCTTCACCTGTAAACAGGTGGAACATTTCATGAAGAAACTAGTAACATTCTTCATTATACATGGCCACCAATACTGACGGTTTAGATCACAATACATCTTGGTGACACCAGGATGAACTTCCCAAACTTTAGAATGGAAGTCGCACATCAGCTCCTCGCGTATGTCGGTTGGCACCCATACACGCCATTGGAAACATAGGATCTCATCCTCGCCTATGGTAAATCCAAGAATAGGGTCATTCCATGACACATTCTCCCTTAGGAAAAGGCCTTCATAATCTGATATAATCCTCATTCGAACTCGATCATGAAGAGAAGAGGTAACAGCTACAGAAGATAGAAATGTCTTCCCCTGGTTTTCATGTACCTCCAAATAAATCTTAGATAATAGGGCCATAAGGTACCACTAACTACCGGCCTCCTAAACTTCCTGTATCTGATTCCACCTACTCAACGCATTAGCCACTACTTTTCCATTCCCAGACATATAAGAAATCTTGATGTTTGAGGACATTAGGTACTTATCCCACCTTCACTATCTGAAATTCAGATCAAGATGAGTGAAGATGTACTTGAAACTATAATGGTCTGTGAAAACCAAAAAATTCTATCCATGAAGATAATGTCTCCAACAGCGTTTGGCATGAACAATGGCAGCCAACTCCAGATCGTGTGTCGGGTAATTCCTCTCATATGGCCTCAATTGTCGGGACCCGTATGCAACGACTCATCTCCTTGCATAAGCACAACTCCAAGCTCGATACATGAAGCATCACTGTAAACAGTATAGCTCTTTCCCGGCTCTGGAAAGACTAGTATTGGTGATGAATTCAACCTCCCCTTCAGCTCCGAAAGGGATGAATTGCAAGAATCTGACGACTAAAACATTGAACTCTTCTTAGTCAGACCCGTCAGTGGTGATGATCAGCATGAAAAGTCATGTATTAAATGTTTGTAGTATCCATCCAGCCATAGAAAACTCCGCACATCAAAGATGTTCTTCAGCTGCTCCCAGAAAACTATTGCTCTCACTTTCTCTGGGTCTTTTGATACTCATGTCTCTCAGAAAACATGACCCAAAAAGTGAATATGATCCATACAATAGTGCAATTTTGAGAGCTTATAATGTAACTAATGCTCCCTCAGTGTACTCAAAATGGCATCAATATGAGTAGCATGGTCATGTCGAGTGTGAGATTACACCAAGATATCATCCACAAAAACAACCACAAAGGAACCCAAGTATGGAACGAACACACGATTTATTAGTGCCATGAAAACTGAAAGAGCGTTCATGAGACCGTACGCAATAAAAATGTACTCGTATAGTCCATACATGATATGGAAGGATTTAAGAGGTATGTCTGTTAGTCTAACACGCAACTGATGGTAACCGAACCTCATGTCAATCTTCATGAACTCTCAAGCTCCTTGAAGCTGATCAAAGAGATAATCAATCCTTGTTAAAGGATATCGGTTCTTTGTCGTCAAATTGATGAACTTCCAATAATCCACACAAAGCCTAAGGGTAACATCCGCCTTCTTTGTAAACAGGATAGGCGAACCCTAAAGAGAAGTACTGGGTCAGATGAAACCCTTTACCTGTAACTCCTCCAGCTACATCTAAAGATCCTAAAACTCTATTGTAGCCATCCTATAAGTACGAATGGACTTAGGTGCCTCTCCTGGAACAAGATCAATATAAAGGATTATCTCACACTCTAGAGACAAACCTGAAAATTCATCTATAAATACATCTCTAAAACAATCCACCGTTGGAGGAATGTCTAATTGTGACGTCTCTAAGTCATCCAGATATAAACTAGAAATCTAGACTGTAACTCCTCCTAACCCATGATGCTATGGACCCGCTCTTCTTTCTTGGACATCCCACTCACCCTTATGAAGAAACGATATCCCTACAGTGTGGTGAAACTCACCCCACGGAGATAACAGTCGATGACTTCTTGTAATGGAAGTATCTAGTCCATTCAGTTAATGACATCATAGCATGTCATCTCTAGGACATAAAGGCCCCATAAAAAGTTACACCCACAAACCTCTAAAGGGAAGTCTTTAATCTGACATACACTCACTATTATAGTCCCCAAAGGAGTGTCTAGTGTCAATATATCAGTAGAAGAAAATATGTAGAGCTGAAGACACTCCACAACTGCAATAGATATAAACATATGGGTAGAAACTTTTTTTAAAGAGATATTGATAAAACTGAGGGTACTAAGATCATACCTCGAACAATAGAAGGTCTGGGATCCTGCTCCTGCTGGGTCCGCTCCACTACCAAAGTCTAGCCCACACCGCGGCCATGTAACCCTACCTGACCAGTCTGAGCTAATCCACCCTGCTCTCACTGAAAACTGGGTGATTGGATACCCCGTCCACAACCTCCACCTCGGCCTAAATGGCCTGTAGAAATCCAGGTCCCTAACTGATGGGAAACTGGTGGCGAGGCTCCTTAAAGAGAAGTCATAGAATAACCCCTATCACTAGCTACTGGTGAGAAAAAATGATAGAAGCGCTGAAAATGACCTATCTTGCCGCATGATTGTCACTCTACTGGGTCTCGTGGGTAATACAACCTTGTATTCCCTCTCATATCACACTGGTAGAAAAACACTTGTCTACCATAAGATGCATCTCACCTAATCAAATATCCTGGTGCAATCTCCATGCGGCGCTTCCTGCTATTAATAGGAGGAATACTAACTTTGGATGTCAAACCTCCCTGGCTCACAGCTCCAGAATCCCTCAAATTACGCTATGTGATAAGTTCCTAGTTGACAATAAGAGACATTGAAGTCAACCTGAAGATGTTCACCTGGGATTGGATGTCATTTCTCACACCATCCTCAAAATTCGGTGCAAGGAACAACTCATCACCTCCTAGAATAGGCGTAAATTACTAAATCTCTATGAAGCAAGAGGAATACTCCATAACTGAAAGAGTACCCTACTAAAGGCTCATGAACTCTCAGGCTCGATCGACCCTCATGGTCTTTCGATATAAGTAATCGTAGAAGACGCGCTGAAACTCATACCAAGCCATATTCTACTAATGTAACACCTATGAGATCACATCTCACCACCTCTTGGAGGAGACTCAAAGCATGTTGGTAGAGAGCTTCACCCTCTTCTATGGAGTTATCTCCAGATTCTTGAAAATCATCAGCATATATTCTAGCCATGACTCTGCATCCATTGGTCCTCCATCCCCTGAGAAAGTGGGAGGATGCTGATGCTGAAAGACCCGCGTCAATTCTTCTATCGACGGGGCAAGAGGTGGTTCTCCATGAAAGCTTTGAATCATCCTAAAGAATCCCTCCCTGAACTGTGAATCAGCACCTATGTCAGGTACCACAGCTGGTTCTTAGGCTGGCACAACTGGAGGATCCATTGGGAGTCTCAGATCAACCATGTCAGTTGTCTGATCACCGTCTGGAAACTGGTGTGAAACCGTAGGACGTCTCAGTGGCATGAATCCCTAAGGTCAAGAGCACACCTCATATCAAGGTTATCAGGGACTGAAAACTAGAATGTAAGAAGGTGACATGAGAAAGAAAACATTGAAGTTTCACAAAGAATGGCTACAAGGCATGTACAATTACTACACAGCATGTTCCCTCATGTCATTCACATGGGTGTTTACTCCTGCCTAAAATGGTCGTGTAAAACCTCACACACATGACGTGCTCTCCAAACACTCATTGTGTGCTTGAATCCTCTTCCCCTCCTCGTGTCCTTCTACATGGTTAATCCACACGGCCCTCCTATGTCAAGACTACATGGAATGTTCAAGACTGACATAGTGTGTACTAGACAAGCTTCACCTGACCCGTGTTGTTAGCGATACTACCTAACACATGGCTCACACTACATGGCATGTTTTAGATAGTCAAGGAATGTATGAGGAAGGATAACAACGAACCGTGTTATTTATGACATGGTTGGGTACCTGGGATAGTCTACACGACGTGTTCAGTCCTAACACGACGTGTATAGCTTATGTTTTCATCCATCTGTGTCGTTAGTCACACAGGTGGACACATGGTCTCTACACACAACATGCACATCTGGTACACGGTGTGTCCAACAGGGATTTCTCAACCCCGTGTCTCTACCCATATGGCCTATGTCATGGTTAGAGACAACATGGTGTGTACATAGATTACACGGCGTGTACTTAAGAAAAATTGTTTCTTCATGAATAGAAGAACAAATGGCGTGTAGTCAAAACCACACGGCATGTATTCTGGGATTTTTCGGATAGTAATCCTTAGAAACTACTTCGGAACCCAGAAAAACATTGAAACGAACATTTAAAGTTCCAAATTCCTATCTGTGAGGTTCTATACTCCTCGCGAATCAAATCTTGGCATCTTATACACGTTATAACAAGGAAAACCAGGTAATGATCCACTATATTCTAGTCCCTGAGGGCCTATAACACCTGAAGAACCAAATTTTAGCGTTCATTAAAACAAAACCTTACACAAACAATACACTATAAAATATCATATATATTTTTATTAGGGAATCTATCACAACAACATGGGAATTATACACAACATATATCACAACAACATGAAATCGCTAATGCATCCTAAATGGCATGGCAAGAATGCATGAAATGTGATTTCTAACAAGTGACTATATGATGCATGAGATGGAATACCCTCATCTCATCAGGTTTCTATGGAAATAGAACCTCAATAACTTCAACAATAATAATGCAGATCATGTGAATCAGTCAAGGTGAAATCAAATAAACTTTAAACCTGAAAAACCCAAAAATTACAATTAAACGAGGTAGACTGGATTTTCCCTGTACACATGATAGCAACTCCCAGTCACAACTTATTACCAGGTACCAATTTCTTCCATCCTAGACTAGTGGATCCAAACATTATGTCAATAGAAGAGAATTCCTCTGATACCACTTTATAAAGTCCAGCTTCCGAAAGCAACCCAGAGGCACCCCGTACCCGGTTGGTCACATGGCCTCAATCACATTTCCCCAAACACCATAGGTTTCTGACCAATAGTGATGGACTTGGGTGTGATAGTGGGGAAAATATACCCTCATTGGTAGAGTACACAACGGATGTAATCAATGCACAAAAGATAAATCATTAAATATCCAATAATAGTAAGCAGCAAAAAACTGGAATAATAAACAAATGGAGGACACAAATATATATATATATATGTGTGTCTCTGTGTGTGTGTGTGTATAATGATTCATGATACAAATGACTATGAACGCAGCCAAACAAGACTCAATGTTGTAAATAAAAACAGTGCTAAACCCATGTACAAAAGAAAAATATAAACAACTCTTCAACATCGCAATCCTAAGCTTGGTCCCATGCTCTCTAGATCCATAGCAAGTCAAGTACCTGGAGAAGAAGGGATCTTTCCCTTATCAATACCTGAAACAATATAATCTGTTTGGGCCCAAAAGCATGACCCAAACATGGTGTGATACTAAATCTTTGTAGGTAACCACCTGAAGATCTGTGCCTACCAGTTAGTGAATATATGGAAGGTAAATGTACAAAAAACAACAAACAACAAAGTACTCAGTCGTAAATAATCCATAGTTTCAACATCAAGAAACCAACAAATCAAACAGCCAAACATAAATTGGTGACCCTCTGGGATGTTCTCACGGCCATCCCCTCTGGTCCTAACTAAGAAGTACAAGAATCCCTTCAGGCAGTACACTCGGCCTAACCCCTGTGGTTCAAAATATAAATACTCTATAAGGAATCACTCACTGTCAATTCCACTTATAGTATAAGGCAGTCAGGAAATCTCTAAGGAAGCACTCACATTCAATTCCCTTTATATCCCCATGGTCGAGGATTCTATGAGGATGCTCACCCGGTCAATTCCCCATATAGCCCAGGCCGTTCAAAGTCTCTCTGAGGAAGCTCACTCGGTCAATAATCCTTATAGTATAGAGTAATAATGGTAATTCGAGTAAAAAAACGACTCTCTGAGGAGGATCGCATGATTCATTCCCCTTATAGTCTAAATGTCTCAAAGAATCTCTGAGGAAGCTCACACGGTCAATTCCACTTATAGCCTACTACTCCAGGATCTCACGACCCTGTGTAGGTCAACGAGCATAGCAATTCAATATGGCCAAAGTAACCTACAAAAATACTTTGCTAACCAATCTACATCATATTAAGAAATGTAATAATATAAACTCTTTATCCTACATCAACAGGCATAGAAAACAGACAAGGCCACCAAACTGGCTAAATAGGACCAAACAACCATAAACAAAACATTCATGGGAATACATCAAAATCAGAGTGATCAACACTATTAATATACAAATAACCTATAAACAGACATGCGAGCACTGCTCGAAATCATTAAGGGTAAAATAGTAAACACACAATACCTCGTTCAAGGGTATTAGTGGAATTTTCACATAATACACAAAGACGTTGAACGGAAAGGCACAAACCACCTACCTTTGCGTTAGGAGATCTCTATATGTGAACCTCGAAGATTGATTCACCCTAGAATGCTGGATATCAAGAAAAAATTCCAAAACATTATACCTATGATAACATGATAAAGAAGATGAATCATGAAAGGAGGCTCAAGGAGAAGAGGGAACTCACCAACACGATTCCAATGCAACTGACAGTGTTTGATTCCGAGGACAGATGCACGCTCTGGGTTTTGTAAAATATATGTATTTGTATGGATATCTCGGTTGAATTATACCTTAAAGGAGAGAGTTCTGGTGATTAGACATGACCCTAGTGTGTTTAATGAAAAATATATAAATTACACGGAGTGTAATTTTGATGTACATGCCATGTACTTTCCGTTTCCGTACTCCACTTTAAGCAGCCTCCAAGTCACTCCCACATAGCCTTGTGTGTGGTTACTACACGGCCTACACAAGGCCTCATGTGGAAAAGAAGTACATCATGTGTACTCATAAAGTGAATGGCGTGTTCTTAGAAAAATTTCCATAATTTCCACTTTTTCTAAAAAACGACCAGAAAATGAATACATACATGAAAAGATGATCTGGGTACTTACATGGATCTAACAATATATTTAATATATGTGAGGTTATGGTATGTATATTCATAATAGAGATACATGTAACACATCATGTACTTGATACTTGTTTTGTAGGGGTACCAATCGATAAGCTAATTCTCTTATGAAATTAAGAAGATCCAAGAGGATGATGTATCCTGGACTATAAATTACATTCTTCTCCATCTTCATGACTTTCAACCATGCTAATACATGTAGGGATACCTTATTATTGTCTTAAATCTCTAGCTAATGTTTAAAATTATTTTAAAATAATTTCAATTTAATTTTCATGTATTTAATTTGATGATGAATTGTTTGAGTCTTCACTATCATCACTTTTATAATATCATGTTTCATCATCTTAAGCTCTATAACATTAGCCAATCATGTGATAATCCAACCAATTTACCTAAAAAATACTCTTGTGGTCCAATTTGAATACTAAAATAGAAAATGTTGTTTCTTGAGAACCCCACTAGGTGATGTTTGTTATCCTAATGTACATGTATATCAATTTAAAAATATCTCATTATATCCTATAAAATATTAATGGTTATCTAAGACAAGTAATTCCTTTGGGGATGATATGTAATTCCAAATCTCATCTTTGTATCTAACAGATACTAATGGATTCTACAGAACCTTTAGGTAAACCAAATATCTTTATTAGTCATAATGATGAGTGGAAGTCCATGAGTTATTACAACATTTCTTATATATAAATTATTGATTAAACTGAGAGAGGTATCATCATTGATAATAATGAAATGTTCGGTCTCTATAAGGTGATAAACTTCCACCAATAAATATTTATTATCATTAATGGTCCTGGGGAATCTTATAATAAATTTGATGTTTATATTTTATAATTTCTATATTGTTAGGGGAAATGTTTTCATCATACACTTATACTTGTCTCATTCAACCTTAACTTGTTTGTATATGAATCATCATAATAAAAATAAATCAATCTCTTTATTCTTGTAATCCAACTAAAATATTTTATTCATATTTATATACATCAATGTTTCTCCTAGATGAATTGAGATGGATGAGCTACATGTATAATCCAGAAGTTCCCTCTAATATTATGGTTTTTATTGTATAGAAATTTTGGTTGAAAAATTTATAACTATATATTTGTGAATGGTTAATTTTAGAATAACTTAAGGTCATGGGGCCTTACCATGTTAATTTCATTGTTATTTTTCAAGTAAACACCTCCAAAATGGGTTAATGGATAGTTTATGAAGAGTAAATATGTTCTCAGGTGTGTCACTGAGGTTTGGGGTATGCCAATGTGGGAAACAAGGAAGTTTTTTATTTGAAAAAATAGTTAGATGATGGATATTAGTAATTTTGTTCCATTACAATTCAACATGTAAAAGATGGAACATGGTTAAGAAGTCCATGTGGGATTCCCAAAAAGACTGTATATCTCAAGATCCAATTAGAATGGGGAGAGTGCATTTCCACGACATGGTTTGTTAAACTGTGTGGGTTACTCGGAAACCCGTATAGGTCAGTATAATATTAGAATGTGAGAACCACACTAATGGTGCACAGTTTTGAAAACCAAGTAGCCAATCCATGTTCCTCATTAAAAGTAATATTTTTCCATTTTCCCTCCAAACATTAAATTTATATCCCCTTAATTTATTCCCCATTCAACCCCAATAGAAAAGTGTGTGATGTATTTGCTTCTACCATTTCCCAATGATGTTTAATCATCAATTATTTGGTGTTTAGAGTGTTTTTTTTGTGAGAATTTATTCCCTAGATAGGATTTCGATTATACATTAATCAATTTTTTAAAAAATTATATTTGTGGTAAGTCCCCTGTTTTCATTGTTTATAAACCATATTTTCTAATATGATCTTGTCTAGGGTATTTGTATACATATTTTTTTGATTAAAATTTTGTTTTTTTATGATTGGACAACTAAAACAATGAGTTATGTGGTCTTTATACTTTGTCTCATATTGTTCATATTGATCATTTGTATGTGGTGTTCCAATACACATACTCATTATTGTTTCCTATATTTTTCTAAATAATATAATTCCGGCATGAATTTTATGTGAGTGACTCACCACAAAACCTATCAGACAGGTTGATGATTTTTCATCAGACCGTTGTCTACCAATGGGTCATGCCAAACCTATTAAAATGGTAAATGGATTATTAATTGGTTATATAGGGTAATTATAAAACAATCTAGATTGTAAAAAATATTTGATATGTGGTAATGGATAAATAGTTAATTTAAATGTTTATATGATACACAATTGTTATATTCTAAATTTTGTATTAAATGGGTTAAATAGTGTGTTATGGATCATTAACTGGCTGTGGTTTTTATTGAATGGAAAAATATAATAATTTAATTTGTCCTTAAAAATAATGTGTTGACCGATTTTTTTAATGAGTCTTTCAAATGGATTTCATAAATATGACTTGAAAGGGGTGTGTGTCCCCCTTTGGTGAAGATTTTCTTAAGGAATTTTCTTATCTTTTTTATGTAAATGATGATCTTGGGCCATATTTGGGGTTATGAAAGTGAATAACCATGTATTATGGGACAACCCCAAATATTTTAAGGTGAATGTTTTGTTTTATATATTTTTACTTGTACAAAGGGTATGGATTTATTATTGTATGTTTGGTTTTTATGTTCCATTGAAACATTGTTAAATGTTCAGATAATTAGTGGTATTGAATATTTATTAATGATCGGATAAATATAGATTTACATGATATCATAATCATTTAGGATGTGGGACATGACATTCCACATATATAGTTTAAGAATCATACTAATTTTCAAGGAACCTCTAATAGTATATATGGGTGATGGGGAAATTTTGCGACACTCCACTCTTTTGGGAAGGGTTAAATGATATTCTCGGTCTCTCAGTGAACCTTAGTTTTTGGATGGTGGACATTAAAATTCTATCTTAATGATGATAGAAATGAGATTCAACATTATTTTTTGTGATTGTGTAAACAAAATTGTACATCATTGTTTGATATGATGTACATGGCCTTCCACATTATAGTTTGGAATATTGGGTATGGAGTTCACTATCATGTGTTTGGATGGTCATAAATGTTGTTTAGAAACCCAATTGGATACATGGACTGTGCTTCCTTATATATTTAACTCTATCCTCTTTAGATTATTTTTTAGAAGACCTGCATGGGATGAAACATGATTGACTGGAACATGTTTCTCTTGGAACCTATGGCCCAATGAGGTTTATTAAATAATTATCAACTATGAATTTTTTATTTATTTATATTGTTATTTATTTACCCTAATCCATTTATATTGATTTTATTTACCCGAATTCCTGACATATATAATTCAAAATTTATTATGGTACCATGTATCAATTGGGTTATTATTGGAACATGATTTTTGTTATCACAATATCCATTTATTATTGTTATTAATTGTTTTAATTTTTTCTATTTTATCACTTTGATAAGTGGGTATAATCTCCCCATAGTACCTCCATAGACCCACAATGTGAGTTGGTTTCATCTATCATATGGGAGGCATGCCTAATATTATGTGGTGAAGCAGCTCAGGACACTAGATTAGTGTCTCCTGGGATGGGACATAAAAAAATTATTATCAAATGGGAGTCATTTTTTCTTAGTACTATGGAACGATGCATAGGAATCATGGATCTTATCATATCTTTGTAATTTTCTCCTAAATGGGTACCTAATTCAACATATACGGCTCGAAATTCCATGTTTCTTGGGGTGATAATTTATATTTATTTTTATTATTACCATTGATTTATATCACCACCTTGAGTAGTTTATGTGGATGAGATATTATTGATTTTCATTGTTTTATCTATTAGATAAAAAATGACGATAGTGGGTTAGTGGGTTTACGTTGCATGCTACGCACCTAAGTTGTATATTTTATCAGTATATTCCCAATGATTGATTTTTGAGTCAAATTATGATTAAACAAAATAATTGTATAGTGAAATTGAATAAATATATGAATTTATAAAATAGGTTAATAAAAATTATTTACAATTTCTAAATCCTTAAGTATAATAATATGAAATATTAATTATAAATGGAAAAATTAAAGGATGAAAATGTATTAAATTGGAAGTTGTTGTCCCTATTGTTTCATTTTCTGTCCCTGTAAATTATTCATTTAGTTTGAGGGTTAGCTGTTCGTAAGATCCTTGCTTATAGTTAGTTTGGAGTTGATTTATTTTAATGTTATGAGTAATGGTATGTTACTTTTTATACCTTCAATTAGGCTATGACCATAATGATTAGATATTTCTTCTAATAACGTGAACGTGGAAACCCTTTTAATGGGTTTTATAGATTGTGGTATCATTGGAGTTGTCAGTGGTATTCCAGATGTTTTTAAAAACATGTTTTCTGGAATATAGGTTGTTTTACAAAACAAAATATGTGTATTTGTTGAGGATTAATTTTTATGGAATACATGGAGAGCCTAGTGACATTTTTAAAATGTGACTTCTATTTTGGGAGTGGTTTCGTGGTGAAATTTGAATGTATAATTTCAATGGGTTTGGTAATTTTTTAATACATTTGGATGTGTGAATCAAAGTTGGATTTTTTGGAAATCTAATGTGATAAGTAAATATTACTTCCTAGTTTGAGATTTTCTTGGATGATCTATGTGGTAAATTTAGTGGTTTTGGGGAATATAGGTTTACCACGATTGAGGTTAGAAAAGTTGTGTGGGTAATTCAGAATGTGGATCATTAGTGGATTCTTCTAGGGTAAAATCATTTCATGTTAGGTTCCATCTAGTTGTAGTAAAAGTCATAGGTATATCATGGTTTTATTCTTAATAGGAAACACCCTATGTACTTGTTGTTTGATTTTTGGCCACCTTCCAAAGGGGAATCATCATTCAGGAGCATGACCCTGTATTGAAATTTTTTTCGACATAAGGATAATTATTTACACTGAATATAAGAGATAAGTGTTTATGGAGGGTTTTATATCTTTTTGGATGCAAGGGTAACAAATTGGGTGATGGTTGGTCATGTGGTCGGTATTGTTTGAGTGAATGGTTTTGTGTTCGGATGGAGACATCATGAATTCATCGATTCTGGTGAGGATGATGGACCAGGAGGCATGGAAAGTTGTGTGGGAGGATTCTTGGGACTAGTTTCATTGATACATGGGCTATGGGATATAGATTTTTGTTATATTAATGAACAATGTAATGTGTGTTCCCTCAAGGGTAATTATGTGGTTTTGATGTTGGCCACATTCTTGAGAAATGGGATGACATATACGATGTTTGGTAAGGTGGATCATGAGTTTGTACATGTATCATTACATGAAATAAAATTTCTAAGTGATGGTTGTGAAAAATATTTTTTGGTTTTTGATCAATGTTATGAATAGTTTTTTTTCATTTTTAGTCACAAGGTTCGTGCGAGAGGAGCATGAGTGGTTTGGTGGCGGTATTGATTAATTGATTTTTTGGTCATGAATTTTTAGAAGTGATTCGTGAGGTGGTGAGGATTTTTTTATGGAAATACGACCTAATTATAATGGATGAGTTTCCTTGAGACATTTTTTTGGTGAGGAAGCCTTAGATTTACAAGTGGGATAAGGTGTCTCTATAGTGAGATATGTCATAAGTAATGAATATGTTATGGTGGTAGTCAATGATAGAATTGTAGTTTAATATAAAATTAAAAATAAGCATACACAATATCATAGAATCATCCTAAATCCACAAGGAGATAATTATCTATATTAAAAGTGACATATTTTTTCATTTGGTAAAATGAAGAGACATCATTTACGTTTATCCATTGGAGAAAGGTATCTTAATCCATAGAGTATAATGTGCCTCACCAAATTTTTTTAGTGAGGTACACATAGCAGAGTGGTTGTTGGATTGTTTTATTGGTGATAATCTAATAATCAATAAATAGATGGAAGCTGACATTTCATTTTCCTACTCAGGTGAGGTATAGATGTCCATACCCACTACTATGGTTTTGCATTGCTTGTATTTTGGGCCACAAATCGATGGAGTGCTTGCGGATTGTGGTGAAAACAACACTCTTAATTTTAGGACTATCATGTTAGATAAGGGTGTATGAATATTTTTCTGGAAGAGGAATGATTCTATCGAGTTTATTGTGGGCTATTCATAGTGGAACTGGAATCCCATTAGATAACTTGCAAATTTGGTTTTTTGAATTGTTTTGGGAATAATATCTAAAAATTTTATGCATTAGTTTATTGTGTTGAGTGTTGGATTTATGTTCATGGTGGTGTTAAAAGTTATATGAGGTGCTAACATTAGAGGATTTTAGTTTATTAGTGACGCACAACAAAATTTTATTGGAAATTAATGTTTGAATTGAGAATAATTTACCAAGATCCATAGATAGTCTCATGTAGGATAATCCGAATTTAGTGGTACGAATTTACGATGAATCCATTGTGCATAGAAAAAGTGGTTAAATAGATAATTTAGGGTTTGGAAATCATTAGGATGAGAGGGATATGTAATACCAAACCCAATATAGTAAATGGAGTGGTTCTGTCCAAATTCAAAACACATATGGCTTGATGTTTTTAAAATAACACATGTATTTGAGGACTGGAAACATGAACTTAGGGAAAAACATTGTTAATGTAGTATAATTGATTAATGTTGTGTATGAATACAATTATATTGTATTTTTTTGGTATGGATTAATGTATATGTTGGATTATGTAATCATGTATTTTAGGTCATAGTTAGTTTGGAAACACACCAAGTATATTGTGTAAGATTGTGTCTTGGATTCTAGTTGTATTTTACATGGGTGGATGTTCCAAATATAAGATGTTGGTGGTTGTCGGATCATGAATATAGTTTTTATCACTATATTAGGTGACTGGTTAATCTATATCATTATTAGTGTTACAGGATGGATTGGATCAGTTACATTTTATATTGATGTTTTGAATTTTTCAATGGTCATTAGCTTGGGTGTCACAAACCGAATCTAATCACCATCACAACCGGCACCAAACCCAGCCCATGATAAGATCCGCATGGAATTTCTTATCCCCGCATCCTAGAACCATTTCCTAGGTATCATAGATTTTGTTTTGGGAATGATTTACCTGATTATGGATACATAAATAGTAAAAATAATCGGTAAACCTAATCTGAATATTCATGCCAAACAAGTTTTAAACAAAATCTAGAACTGAATACGTAGGATTAAACATAAAAAATCTGTCCAAATTCAAATTAAAATATCATAAAAACATCCCCATGGACATCACATGGCATGGGGTTATCACCATCAAGTTGTATTCACAACACAACACCATGGAAGGGAACTAACCAACCGAACCACCATTACCCAAGGCCTTGCCTTTACCTATGCCAAACATGATCAAGTATACTCACACCCAAGGGGTGTATTTATCGTTTGAGACTAAGACCAATAGAATAACACAAATAGATTATATAGAGTAATCTATACTTGAAATAAAACATGCCAGTTTTGATAAGCACGAAGTGGTGGAAATAATTTCTAAAGGATGAAACATTTTATGTAAACAGTTTTTTAATGGAATTTTCAATTAGTGATAACATTTTAATAAAACATCTTTGTTAAATTATTTTATATCCAAAACCACCATATTCCAATGATAAAGACAAAAGATTCAATGATCACTAATCTTGGGAACACCCTTATGCACTACTATGTCTTGAGCCCCATGTACATCGTATCGTGGTGTAATGTAACAATAGAAAAATATGTTCTCATGAAAGATAAACTGGAAAGTAACATACCCATATCCTAGTTGTCCACAACCATCATCAATATAGTTTTGTTAGTGTTGTCAATATCCATTTTTCTGAGTGAAACATGGATAAAACCTCTACGGATTGCTAGTATTGTAGTGCATATATGCCCTCCGAGATACCCGAGTTTCCCCCTTTGTGCTCAAACCATTTTCTCATGATAAAAAAGTGATTATCAAATGAAAACATAATTTCTGCTCTTAATCAACTAAAATAATAGCTACACAATCTCTTCACTACTTGCAACATTCAATAAAACATTTATAATTTCAATAGAATAACTTCACAAAATTTAGCAATGTTTTTTACACAAAATCCATTAAAAACACCACATTGAACACATTGTGAATACCCATATTCACCAAAATAGAATATTCATCAAGAAAACATTTTTTATAAATCCATTATAAGAGTTATAAAACAACCACAATTTACATGACATATAATTGTCATATAAAACATCCAATTTAACACTAAATTTGTAATGAAAAATCATTTTCTTGACAACGGTCACAAAAACCAAATTTCACCACAAGGATAATGAAGAATAATTGTGATAAAAATATAAATTAAGCAAAAATAACTCATCTAGATGTGAATACACATGGAATTTTACACCACACATGTGAAAACCGTTGAATCATTGTGTGTGAGTTCAACATCACCAATGCCACGGCAGAAGGGACTTTCATCAAGCCTAAAACCACAATAAAGAACAATGAAACCTAAGATAAAACACTAGGTTCAAATCCCTAATTTCATGTAAATTAAGAACATCATGAAAAATTGAATGACACCATAAGAAAATAGAAGAAACCCTATGAAAATGGGAGCATGAAAGAAGGAGACCCACATACTCGAGGGATCATGAAGAAATCTCCCAAAAACACTAGTATATAAAATTCCAAAGAGAAAAAATGAAAGTGTGGTTTGAATAAAGAAAAAACAATCAACTGAGAACTAAATAGGGGGGAAAGAGTTAAAATTAAAGGGGTTATAAAGTAAACAAGTAAATTCTTCAAATTGGGAAAATCTACGATTCCAAATAAGTTATTCCCTATTTCACAATGCATATAAGTTCCACACAAGGGGGAGAATGGGGTGCGCCTTGTATCAGTGGGGTCGGGAGAGAGTTTTAATCACTGAAAAATCATAAAAATTGATAAGATATTAAATATTTTTTTTAAACATGAAATGGTCTTCTGGACTAGCCTAATTCCATAAATAAAAACCCATATTCACTGTGGTTATTAATTCATAAAAGGTAAAAATTGATTTGGTGGCGATAATCTGTTATGGGAGGCAATTGTGGAATTTGAATTTGTGCAAAATGTTGAAAAAAAAAATGATTTATAATAGAAAAAAATTGTTTTTTCAATCTGGATATGAGCTCATGGATTGGCCTAAATCATGAAAAAATACCCTATCCTCCAAAAATTAATTGGAAAACCCCATAATAAAGCTATATTAGAAATTAAATTAAAATTATCTTTAAAATAAGTCATGGATGTGGCAATTATCCTCACCATGAATGACTTTCTTCCCGGGAAAGTCTACCTGAAGCTTGATCGGAAAATAAGAAAGGGTACTCTTTAATGATCATCTTCCACTCACAAGTATCATGTGTATCATTCATATTATGTGAATGAACTCGGACCATTGGAATATACATTCCATGAATAAACTTTTCAAAGAATTCCACTAGTCACACTGGACGTTCAATAATAGATAAATAAATCTCTATATCAAAATCTGTCTAATTCAGCACATGGGATGGATCCAGGTTGTATTTATACAACTAGAATACATGGAAGACATCATGGGTAGATATAAACTGAGAAGATAAGGCCAATCTATATTCCACCATTCCAATATGCTCAACGATATCCAAAAGTACGATATACAATGTCATCGGCTTCCCATGCTTCCCCAATTGACGATGGCCAAGACATGGTGCCACATTCAATAATAACTTGTCACCCATAGAATACCCTAGGTCTCGATGCCTCTGGTCAACAACTATTTTATGGTGACTTTGAGCTATCAATAAGTGTTTTCTAATCAACATGACCTTCTTAGATGTCTCCTGCACCAGACTCGCCCCCTACAGTGAGGTCTCCCCTTCCTCATCCCAACACATGGGGGACCGATAGGTATGACCATCAAGCACATCAAAAGGAGACATTAGAATTGATGATTGATAACGTTTATTATAAGAAAACTCAACTAACCCCAAATGGATATCCCAAGAATCTATAAAGTCCTAAACACATGTAGAGAGCATGTCCTCCAAGATCCGAGTTTCTCACTCTTTCTGACCATCTGTTTGAGGTTTATATGTCGTGCTATTTTTAATTTGAGACACCAAGGACTTCTGAAGGACTTACCAAAACTGCGATGTGAAACAGAGGTCTCTATCTAGGATAACTACTAATGGATCACCATGGAGCCTTACCACCTTCTGAAGATACAAACGTCCCAACTTATCAACTTTAGCTATATCCCTGATCGAAATGATGTGGGATGATTTTTTCAGACAATAAATCGCAACAAAAAATGAAACTCTTACCCCAATCTATATGGGGTAATCCATCAATGTAGTCCATGAAAACCTCCTTCCACATCAAGGTATGAATGGGTAACCGATTATGAAAACTGGAGTGCCTTTAATGATCTTCTTTCACCTGCTATCATGTGTAGCATCTCAACACGATGTCCATATTGTCTTGTCTCATACCAGGCCCCTAGAATTAATAAAATACATCATAATAAAACTTGGTTTCACCCAGATGGAAAACCCACAAATATTGGTGGCAATCCCACATCACCACCTTCAGTAGAGGCAATGACACTACTGAATGTCCCTTGAAGCACAGGATGACCTCGGGAGGTGAAAAACTATCAGAAGACGTCTATACACCATAAAGAAACTTCTTTGACCTCTAAAATTTATCATCACTAGGATTTTATGATTGAATTGGATCCAGCAGGGAAGGATTCAACTAATTTCTCACCAAAAATACAACTCCACTATGCTCCTCCATCCCTACATGCATCTGAGCAAAGAGTCCCATTATAGTCTACACATCATTGGACATCATCATGGATTTCATTAGTAATTTTACACACAAAAAATCCTCCATCAAATTACACATTCCCCGGGTATAGACGATTTCAAGGTTGAACCCCAATGTGTACTCCATCCAATGGCACTGCCTCGAATTGAGGTCCTTATGTAAGAAGATATAGGCCAGGCTTTTGTGATCAGAGTAGACAAAAAACTTCTACCCAAGGAGGTAGTGTTGCAAAGTGTTCAAAGCATGCATCACTTCTTCTAAATCCAAGTCATGTTTTGAAAAATTATTTTCATATGGTTGGAGTGGGTTAGAGAAATACACTGGCACATGATCATCCTACATAACCAAGCACATGAGACCCATACCTAAAGCATCACAATACACCACATACCCATTTCCAGCATATAGAAAAATCATAATGGGGGTGGTATTCAACTACTTATTCAGATCCTTGAAGTATGCATAACATTCTGGGCCCCATACAAACTTTATCCTTTTCTGGGTGTGTGCGGTCATGGGAGTAGAAATCAAAGAAAAATCCTAAACAAACCACTTGTAGTAACCAGATAGGAAGAGGAAACTCATGATCTTGATCATATTATTCAGATTCTACCATGATATAACCACACAATTCTTTTTGGGTTCCACCTAAACCCCCTTCTATGAGATCACATGCCCCATACATTTTTCCTCCCTGATTTATAATGTGAATTTGGACAACTTTGAATAAAAATAATGTTCTCACAATGTTCCTATAATGATCCACAACTGATGCTCAGGTTCATCCTTGAATAAAAATAAAACCAGGATGTCATCCAAAAATACCACAACAAAAGAATCAAGATACTCATGGAACATCATGTTCATGAGTTCTATAAAGACAATTGAATCATTGGTCAATCTGAAGGGTATGACCATGTACTCGAACATGCTTTACATGCTTCAGAATACTGTCTTTGGGATATCTTCCACTTTAAAATGGATTTTATAATATCCCAAACACTGGAATATATTTAATAACCACTATTCCCCATTAAATTGATAGAAAAATTAATCTATCCGTTGAAAAAGATATTTTTTCTTAATTTTTTACTTATTCAGATTCCAGTAGTCAATTTACAACCGGAGGGATCTATCCTCCTTTTTCACGAACAAAACAGGAGCGTCCCAAGGAGAGATGTTAGGGTGAATGAATCCTTTGGATTATATGTTTTCCATATATATCATTAATTACCTTATCTCAATGGGGTCCATGAAATATGAGGGAAGAGATATTGGTTCTCTTTATAGCACTAGATCAATCAAGAACTCCGCATCTTTATTTGGGGTAAAACCTAAAAAATCATGAGGAAATACCTCTGTAAACTCATCGACTACATGATTTAGTCCACCGTTAGTATCATGAACATATTCCTCAATCATGAGCGATGATAACTAAAAAATAAATCTCCAAACTCTAGGAGTGGATGTACCGTATGACTCGACAAAGGATCCCATTCCCCATGAAAAAATGGATGACTTCCATCCAGTTTCATGAAACTGACCCGATTCCTATAGAAATCAATGTGTGCATGGAAGCGTAATATCAAATCCATGACATGTATTCTATCAAATAATATCATATCTATGACCAAGAGGTACCATTATATAACAACACCTAACAACAAAAGAACTCATGACTAGAACCTTGAACCCTACTCATTTATCATTCCCAGCGGCGTCACCAACTCTCTTGCAAAAGACAAAAAATCGGTTGGAAAATTCAGTTGTGTTCACAAAACGGGTAGAAATGAATGAAACAGAGGAACCAATATCAAAAATAGAAGTAGTTATAAATGATAAAATCAAAATGGTACCTCAAATTGTCGACAGTTCCACCACTGATCCTACTAGTGACTGATCCACCGCATGGAGATGTTTGGACTTTTCATGAGGGAGACCACTAGTCTATGGTTGTTCCATAAACTAGATCTTCCCAAATGATGACCCATACTGTCCACCAAATACACCAAATCAAGATCCCCCCATCCACGATGGCTTTGACTGAGATGGCACACCTCTTGATGCCAATGATCCTACACCAATCTGAAGTGGATGTGACACCCAACAAAAGCATTGCAAGGGACCCATACCTCCACATTGATAAAAGTTATTTAGATGAAATGGGCATGCTGGTAGGATGTACCCCATCCTCCCACAGTAGTAGTACATTAAATATCTCATATTAAAATCCATAAATAAAAATTTCCTGGAGGAGTGGCCTGAACAACCACCTCCTCTATTCACCTACTCATTTTTCTTCATTTTATTCTATAAAGAACATCCATTTCCCACAATTGATTTTGTCCCAGAGAAACCATCCCTCCTTTTCATTCAATATTCACTATACATTCTCGGTCAACCACCTTAACAACGGTTATCATCTTTAATAGGAAATCATTGGAGTATATCTCTGGTAGTAATCCTTTTTAAACCTTTGGTCCTTTACATTATCATTAGAGATGATTTCAAGAGAATTCCAAACCATCTTAGTGAAATAATTGCTATAGTCCATCAAAAAATGATCCCCCTAAACAAGATCCATGATCTCTCAGGATCTAGAATATGTTAATGCTTTATGGTAGTACTGTTCATCAATGATGACCTTGATGTCTCCCCAACACATATGCTCATTCTTTATTGTTTGATGTATTGGTTCATACCACATTCGGATGGGACCCTCCAATAGAAAAGGGGAACCCTTTATCCAATCCTCCTCGGGTGTGATAGGTACTCAAACATGTGCTCAAACTTTTCGATCCATTACTATGTGTCCTAGGGTTCTATGCTACCTCGTAATGTATGAGGCTTATTTTTTAGGAACTCATGCGACTTTTCCTTCCAATGTCTAGTATCATATTCTCTGATAGTAGAAATAATAGGATCTTGTACATGTCATAGAGCTTGAACATCCAGAACCACAAACTATAGTATCCTATGATCAATCGGTGAGGGAGAACTCTCTCCGGGTACCTCTCGTGGGTACATTGGAGTTTTTCGGGTAGGCATGCTGATACAAAAAGGCAACAATCACAAGAGAAAAAATCAGTAAAAATGTTATGAAAAATTACATCAATATAATAAAATATAATGAAACCAATACCATTACAATAATAAAATAAACCACTACTTCACCCCTGCATGTTGTCCACGTGTAGTCTGTAGCCCGTACTTCTCACGTGGATGTGAAGTCAAAAAAAAATTACAGTGCCTCATGGTGACTTGAGGCCTTCCAAGATAGGTGTGGGCCAAGCACCCTACTCATGACCAATACTTCAAGCCCCGACAGTCCTAGATCTTGTCTAGCACGACTAATCCTTACATAATAATATAACACAAAAACATTAACATCTCTAATAACATTTTGTCACAAACTGAATCTGGTATCCATCAATATTGAACCAAAATCGGCATGTTTTAACGCCTGAAGGGTGTTCCCTATACCCACAGGGTGGAATAAGTGACCATGTATCATAGATTTTTGTTTGGGAATGATTTAACCAAGTAAGGATACATAATACATAAAAAACATCGATAAAAAGAATCAAAAAATTCTTGCCAAACCAGCATTAAAAATCCAGAACTGAATAAATACGTTTAAACATAAAACAATTTGTCTAAATACACATAAATGTGTTAGGAAAACATTCCCAAGGACACCACATGACATGGGGTCATCAGCAATAATCCGTGTCCACAACACTGCACTTTGGAAGGGAACCAACAAATCGAACCATCATTACCCAAGGATTTTCCTTTACATGTGTCAAACATGATCAAGTCTACATACACGCAATGGTGTATGTATAGTGTGAGCCCTATCCCAATATAATAACACCAATACAATACATAGAGTGAGAAATAGAAGATAAAAATCAGTCTTGTTTTGAGAAGCAATAAGTGGTGGAAATAATTTCTAAGGAATGAATTGTTTAAATATAAACATTTTTCCGAGGGAATTATCCATGAGTGAGTGAATTTCCACTAAACATGTAAGATAATTTATTTTCCAGCCAAAACAACCATATTCCAATGAAATAGGCAAATGTTTCAGTGAGCACTAATCTCAGGAACACCCCTATACACTAGTTAGTCTCGAGCCCTATGCACATTGTATCTTGTTGAAAAGTAACCACAAAAAATCTATTCATTTGAAAGATCCACTAGTGGGTTATATAACCATAACCTATTGGTCCCCAACCAATATCAACAATGTTTTTTAGTATTTTAATTATCCATTTTTCTCAGTGAAATATTGATAAAACCGCCTCAGATTAGTAGTATACTAGTTTGTATCTGCCCTCCATGATACTCGAGTTTCCCCCTTTTCCTCAAACCATTTTCACATGTTACCAAAATCCATTGTAATATAAACACATCATTTCTGGTAATAATAAACTCAAAACTGTATCTACATATAATTTTCAATACATACATCACTCAATTATACATTTAGAATTAAATAGAATAATTTCACAAATTTTAATAATGTTTTTCACACAAAATCCATTAAATACCCCACAATGAACACTATGTGCATAACCATATTCACCAAAATAGAATTTTCAGAACTAGTTTCTTTATAAATCCATTACAATAGTTATAAAACAACCCCAATTGGAATAACATAGAATGGACATGAAAAACACCCAATTTAACACAAAATTGGTTCTTAAATACTTTTTACTTAATAAACGTCACCAAAACCAAATTTCAAAATAAGGATAATGAAGGGGAAGTTTGATAAAAATGCGAATTAATAAAAAATAAATCATCTTGCATTGTATACACATGGAATCACCTACCAATAGTTTCAAACCCCTTGAATATTTGTGAGAATGTTCAACCACACAAATTACAAACCATTAGAGACTTAGATCAATCCTAAAACCTAAAAAATGGACCATGAAACCCATTATCAAATCGTAGTATCGAATCCCCACCAGCTAGACATTAGGAACATCAAGAATAAATTTATGAAACCCAATGAAAATGAATGAATCTTAATGAAAATGGGAGGAAGAAGTAATGAGACCAACTTACATGAAGGATCTTGAGGAAATCTCCCCAAATACACCAATAGCAGAATTTCCAAATAGAAAAAAAATGAAATTTAGGATCTAATAAATATGAGAAGGTCATGTGAAAACTGAAATGGGGGAAAAGAGTAAATATTGAGGGTGTCATGAAGGAAACATATTACATCTTCAAATCTAGAATATTTGAGAATGCCTGAGAAGTTCTTCCATAATTTTCAATGCATATTTGTTCCAAAGTGGGGGGAAAGAAAATGGGGGAGTTCCTAGGGTCAGTAGGCTTGAGTAAGAGTTAAAATTACTAAACAATCATAAAAATTTAAAAGGATAATAAATATTTTTTTAAACTGATATGGGTTTATGAGATGGCCATATTCATTAATAAAACCCATATCCACCATGATTATGGATTCCTAAAGGGTACGAATTGATATGGTGGTGTTAATATGTTAGGGGAGGCCATTTTGGAAGTCCAATGGGTGCAAAATGATGAAAAAATAATGATTCATAATAGAATAAAAATAGTTCTTTTAAATCGGGAAATGAGATCACTGTTTGGCCCAAATTATGAAAACATACCCTTTCTTCCAAATATGAATTGGAAAACCCCACAAAAACGAATGAAAGGAAATTAAATGAAATTTCTTTATAATTTAAGTCATGTATTTGACACTTGGTTATGATCTATTATATTTTTTTTTAATGATATTCTTTTGTGTGTTTCAGGTGAAAAAATATGGGGAGAGGCCATTAGGCCATGATTTATAGACCATTATTTGTTGGGTAATGTGGTTAAATAAGCATATGATATATTGGATGATTCAAGGTAATATTATCTACTTGATATTTTTGGGAGAATTAGACAAATGGTGTTTAGATTATCTCCCTCATGGCGGTTTGGGTATTTTTTCGGTTTTTTCCTCATTTGGTAGTTTTAGTTGTATTAACATGTCCTTTCATTTATGTATGTGTTGGTAATGACGATATTGTAAAAATGTTATCCTTCGAGGAGCATCAGTCTTGTGTTGTGAATCATAATGAGAATGTTTATGGGCTAAGAACTTTATTTTGATCAGAATATTTTTATGACATTTCCATGTTCCTGAGGAAACTTTAGAGATGAAAGTAGATATTTGGTCCCAACATCTTGAAACTTTTTTAATGGGATTTTTTTGAATCTTTAATGTGCATCTCAAAGATGTGATGTCAAAAGTTAATGAGGTTTCAAGGTACCAGTGATTGATATGGATCAATTTAATATAATATTTGGGATAAACTATATTTAAATGTGTTAATTGATGGTTATCCATGCATACTAATTCTCTCAGTTGGTTCATTTATTGAGTTTTTAGCTCAAATCATGGTTTTTTGTTGGATGAGTGTATGTCTATGATCATAAGGTAGGTGGTATTTATGATTTTACCAATAATATTAATTTTTATTCATTTTGTATATAGTGTGACAATGTGATCCTTGTGGTTTTTTCATGTAATGTAATATGGAATGTAGTTTGGGATTTAATTTAATGTCTGATACTCTTCACATACCTTGTTGGGTCCATTGATGAATTTACAGTAGACCTAGTTCAAGCCATTTGGTATTCCAAGCCCATGAAAATGCAAAATTGTTTTGTGGAAGGATGAGATATTGTAATAATGACTATGGAGGGGATTTAATTTTTAATTGCTATATGGGAATAGTTAAAAATATAACTAGAATTATTATATGTTATGATTTTTTGATATTCCAATGTGGGTTTTAAATATGTTAAATAATGTGTTTTAAATATTGAACCGATTGTCGTCTTAAAAATTTAAAAATGAGGTTTTAAATATTCTTTCTCATTTAAATTATATGTTAAATTAGATTTTTATTAAATGGATGAATTCAAATGGGTTTTGAAAATTGATTTCAAATGGGTTTCTAGTTAACAATTTGGTGAAAAATGACATGATGACACTTCTCATGGGTTTTAATTAAAATAAGTTCATGGACAATATTTTTTTATTATAATGGGAACATCCATCTTTTAAGTGGTTTCTTCCAATTGGATGAGGCGAATGTTTTGTTTTAGTATTTTATGACATGTAAAAGGGGTTGGTATTTATTGAGATATGATTCATTTAAATTTTATCTATATGAAATTGTTAAATGAAGATTTGATTAATGGTATTTTATATTTATAAATGATAGGATAAATATGGAAATAAATGTTAAAATAATAGTTTCGGGTGTGGGACATGGCATTCTTAATGAATGGTTTAGGTTCCAGACTAATTATGTAGGAACTTCTAATATTATATATGGATGGTGGGATGTTTAAAATATGATCATCTCCCTTTGGTAAGATAGGATGACACTTTAGGTTCCCTAGTGCATCATAGGTTTTGAAGGATGTGAAATATTATCTTCACTATAATGGAAATGAAATCACATTCAATGTAATGGTTTAAGGTAATGGGAATTGAATTTTTCATTTTGGGTTGGGATGATGGAAATGATATTCCATATCATTGTTTGTAATTATGGTAATAGAATACCACATCATGGGTTAGGGTTGATGGAAATGGAATTAAAAAATATGGTTGGATACTTGGACTAATTATCCTTGTATGTCTTCCTAAAACCTCTTTGTCATATTCTTTAACTGACTGGCATGATCCAAATTAAGTTTTATTTTCTAAAATTTCCCTTGGAATCTAGGGGATAATGTGGTTAATTAAAAATTTCTCAACTAAAAAAAATTAGTATTGATTATTTTTTATTCATTTACCATGATCCATCTATAAAACTATTAAAAATCCAATTATATCCATTGAAAATATTAGTAATTTCACATTCATATGTACTCACACCATGAACACTCTTCCAATGTACTTGGATACCTGAGAATATGATAATTTTATTGATGGGAAAATTATGGACATGGAACTTGTGGGTGTACTATGTATGTGATAATGGGTTGGAGAATGTTATGTCAGGATAGGGTTTTTCATCAAGAACATGTTCTGTATCAATCCATAGTTTTGGTAATAGATGATTTATTTGTATGACTTAATGACATGTAGAGTATACATTTTAGTGAGGTATCATGTTTCATATGCATTATTTATAGAACTTGTTTTATGATATTCCAATAGTGGTTTATAATTATTATTTTTTTAGTAATATTATACATTATTCTATCACAATAAAACAATAGTATTTCCTTCTCATTGTTTCTCCATAGACTAGTGATTCTAGTTGGAATCCTCTATTATATGGTTATTCATGCCTATGGTCATGAGGAAAATAGGCTCTGATCATAAAATTAGTGGCTCATATGCAATGTTGCTTCGAAATATTCTAAAATTCACTATATTTACTCATCCTCTTTTCAGGCCTCATTGATTTATTAATGGGTGGTTGAGAAGTTATTTGAGAAATGTGGGATGAAAAATCATGTATTATTTCCACATCTATACCTTTCATGTTAAATAATATATTATTTCATTTATTCGTCATCATTAATAGTGTTTAGGGTCCATTTTAACTCAAATAATATTCTAATTTATACCCCATCTTATGATTAAAATGTATTGAATAATTAAATCTCTTGTCCATCTAATAGAACAATCATTGGATCATATTCTGATACTTTGATGTAATTATATATATACAGATTTTATTATCTATATATATGTTACACTACCCCCACCCCCACCCCCCACCAATGAGATACAATCTTCAATGTTTTAATGCAATAATAATTGTGGCCAATTACCGACCATATTTTGGGTATCTCATCTCATGAATAATTAATTGGTATGAGGTATTGTATATGAACTTTCCATTTTAATTGATTACAAAAATCTAGACATTTTTTTATGAATCATTTTAGAACAAAAATTTATACCCACTAATGTGTAATGTTATCGTATTAGACGTGATTATCCTGTTTTTAATTTCTTAAATATTTACTTGCATTCCACAATATATTAAAAAAATAATCCCTTATGAGTTATCTTGGTTAATAGGTTTAAAAGCATAATATGTTTCTGAAAAAATGGATTTTAGTACCTAGATAATCTAATTATTCTATAGATTGACATGTCAGATGTTTGTTTTGGATATCCTTAAACAACATATTTTATTAAAGGATCCACATATAACATTTTTTGGTCATATATTTGAATTTTAATCATATATGATCTATCTAAAACTCACATTTATATAATTATCTTATAATTTTTTAAATCACAATTTCATTAGTAGAACATCTAAATTATCTTAATATTCCATGATGATTTTAATTTAGAGAAGAATATAATCATTAAATACTATCATTTTTTAGATAATACCTAAAGACACTATAGATTATGTAAATTAATATACATGCATCATAAGTGAATGAAAATGGATTATCTATGAACTCATAGTTCCAATACCTTATATGAATTTTTTTTCTAAGGGTTATCCTCCTTATTCATAATTACATGACAATATCCTATCCAAATATATCCTTTAAAGAAGATTCAAGATTGAGATAGATGATCGTATAAGTCAACATTCATGATAGAGGATAATTTGTATTTATAATTATTTTTTAGCTCATGATAATCAATGTATAAGTGCATTGTTGCACACATCATTTGAATATTTAATACTAAACCTTGCGATGAAGAAGTCAGGTTTATATTTAAATTATCTTCACTCTAATTGAGTTGCATATTTAGATATGAAATTTCAATAGTGGAAATTCTTTTTGGAGTTTTTTATTTTGGAAAATAATTGTTTATAGGTCATTTGGGAACTCCAAAACTCTATCATGAATAATTCCAAGAATTTTTATAGAGAAAACATGTTCATATATCTACAATAGGAATTTCATCAATGATGATCATTTACTTAGTCTAAATAATTTTATGTAGATACAAATACTCATAATGAAGTAACACATATGTTTGAGATGATGATTGCAATATAGATTCCCCCAAAAAATTATATTTTTATAAAATCGGATTTTGAATCTTGATAGAGAGGTTGTTTTACTTCCCTATGATATTATAATATATCATTATTTAGAAACAAAATATTTTACTAGAATAGAATATAATGACGCCTATGGGTGTTCCAATATGTTTTCTGGTTAAATAATCCCAAAAATAATTACATGGGAGATATTATATTATATTTTTGCAATAATTGACACATTTTCCATTTTCACCAATAACCAGACATCCCTGATTTGATTTGGTCAATGAATTTTTGTTCTAAAATTTTCTTTATAGGAAATAATTCATAGAACCATAGTTATATAGGATATTTTATGTTCATTAATGGATGAAAATCTAACCAATAACTATTTGGTTATTTTGCTAATCATTTTATTAAAACAATATAGACTTAGGGATTATAATTTTTATATTATTGACATAAAATTAAAAATATAAAAACATTAAAGGGTTAACTCAAAAGTACCATGTATTAAATAATATATGTATTTAAATGTTTCAGTATATTTTATCCTTGGTATGTTTCTTATAAATAATTTTCATTGTAATTTTTCCCATAATAAAGCTTCATAAGGATCTTTTATCTTTTACAAAGCATATCCCACATGACTGTCAATCTGGGTGTACAATATGGCCTCTTAGTCATCCAATGTGTAAAATTAAATTCAATACCTAATGAGCCATTTTTGGGTTTTTACCCTTAGGTACATATGTATTGGAATGACATCTGCCTGTACTATCCAAACATTTATTTTTTTTTATTGAAACCCACTTTCTCAGTACATTATTAAACATTAGAAAATGTGTCATATGATTAGTATTAATTATATGGTATTCACTCTATTTTTCTAATACTAACCCTAAAAAATAACTACACAATTATTTGATATAAACTATGACAATCCATTACATTTATAGACATTATTTCTATGTATAAAACATAAAGATACAAAAAATAAAAACCCAAAAGAAAATTGGGTATTTTGAAATTGGTTGGTATGATATATATCATAATAACTTGAACTACTTATATAGTGAAACTATTTAAAAACACCATAACATACTATTAAATTTCCATTGGTCTCTAATAACTACATGGGATAACATGGGAACACACATAAGAATGAGGTGATATATTAAGCTTAGTAAGGGAATAAACCAAGAATAGAATTATCTAATATTGAAAATATGAGTAAATAAGTAAAAAAATTAATAAACATAATGGATGGAATCATAATTAATATCTAATAATCTTGATATATGATGGTAACAACATGACATCATAGGAATGTCGCACCAACATAAAATAAGACATAATAAAAATATATCACAGACAAATCCTGAAATATAAAAAATTAATGTTGTTAGGATTAATCCAAGAAAAACATATATGGTATCTCATGAAAATATAAAATTATTAAATGTATTATATGGATATATAATTCTGACCCCTCCATTTACATTCATATTAGGTACATGGATTTCATAGCCACAAAGATCGTACAATATCAGAATATATTTTTTGAATTTTAATCTTGTGTATAAGAATAATTTGTTATATATATGGATATACCCAATTAATTTTTTATAGCTACATCTAATTGAATAGACAAGAGTGGAAATGGGAATGGGTCTTCATAAAAAAATGTTTTTCATGAAGAATCGTAGTTTAATGTTGAAATCCTAATGGGTGTACATAATGGTTCATTTATGGGTTTAATGAGAGTGAATCGAATTAACTCCAAATTTTGGAATCATAAGGATAGTAATGGAGTCTATAAAATCCCATTAAAACATCATAAATTTCATATAAATATTCCATGAACAATTAATAAAAAGGAATTGAAGAGAATATCTTATTGAATATGATTCCTCTTGAACCATTAGAGGTGTTTCTTATGTTATTGGAAACACTATATGGTTAAATATAATAGTATCACAAGAGTAAATTAGCATTCAATATGTTTTTAGTGAATAGGAATGGGTGACCATGTGGGTATTTTTAGAAAATGAGAGGGGAATTATTTATTATTGTCAAAAAAATTAGTTTTGGACTTTAGTAAAAAAATTATAAAATCTACAAACCTTAAATTTTTTTTAATGGAATCAAATAATGTTTATTGGAATATATAATTAAATTATTTATAGAAACAAAATTATTGAAATAATACCATTTAGGGTGTGTGTGTAGTTCATGTTAATAAATCATTGGTTTTAAAACCCTAATAAGTAATATATGATTTAGGGGATTCTATATCGATTTTTAAATTTAATAAAATAAACTAAAAAAATAAAATATTTTTATGTTAAAATTTATTTATGGTAATGGATTCTTTTAGGGTATTTATTACATCACCTTTTGAATATTATGATATCAGAATACATGTTTTATATTTATACCATATTTAATTTAGAAAAAATATATTTATTGTATTATACATTTTTAAAAAATTATCCTTTGGAAAAATATTATGTGATTCTTTAAAAAATTAATTTCATTAATTTTTTTAAAATAAACTAATATCTATTATTAAATATAAATATTTAGTTATTAAAAAATACTAGCTTTGATGACACAAAAAACATTCTTATCTATATAAAAATTACATGGGAAATATTCAAATTATAATATCCATTATTATTATATAAGCATTATTTAATAATATTAATTTATGAAAATAATGATTACTTATTTTTTTGGATTTCTTAAAAAGAGAGTGCCTTTTTAATCTATATATATATTTCCCAAAAATAATATCTTTGTTTCTCTACATCAAAATCTACATTTATTATACACATTATATAATCTTTTAAACCAAATAAATTAATAATGAAAAGTGATTAATATTATCATTATTTTATAAAAAATAAAAAATCATACTAATTCATTCTAGGGAAATAATTTCATTTATCATTATACTCCCTAATGGATTGGTGTGAAATGATGTCACTTTCTTTAGCTGGTTTGGTTAAGATGGTTTGGAAAGTGATATATATAATCTTGAAGTTATCAGATACACATTTTTATTATGTTTCTATTATTTATTATCAGCAAGGGATTGGTAATGAAAACACCCAATGATTCAATAACCAATAGAAGATCCAATAAATGGACTTCATAGGGTATGATCCTACAGTTTGAGTCCATCACTTCTTACTTTTGTGTCAATCTGATCATATCATAAAAAATAAAATATAATCATATTAATAGTTTATAATATATATATCATAAATTTATATCATTATTAATATTATTTTAAATCTTCCAACTAGTTTTGGATATATTTCACAATGGACTAAAACAAAAAATTGAAATATAGTCCATGTTCTTTCTATGAATCTACTATTTAACAAGGCATTGATTGATATAGATTAGAATTTCATTTTTCCAATTTTAAGTATATAATGGGATTCTAGAGTTGTTTACCTATATATTAATGAATAAAAATGTGGTGATCATGTATTTTTTGTGGGTGATATAGTTGTGGGTCTCAGGTATTGTGAGTAACCCCATCCATTGTATGGATTTGTCCTTAGTGAGAATGGTTAATATGACAATTCCTTCAAGATGATATGATGTGTGAGATTGAGTGGTTTTATCAAGGTGGTGTTTTGAGAGATACCTTATAATATATTTTATATGGTACATGAGTGAGTTTTGTAACTCAAATTATTATGATGGTGTGGAAAATTCCTATGATACGTGGGTCAGAAAGGGAATTTGGACTATGGTGTCACTAAGTAGTGAGGAACAAAAAATTATATCTATTATAATAAAATGATAATGGTAAAATGTACTATTATGGAATAATTTATGGATAATGTTTTACTTTTTTGAGCTGTGGTTATAGAATCAAGTGATTATTCCCACTAATAGGATATTGATAGCTTGTGTGATCGATGCGGTATTAATTATTATTGTAATAATTTCCATGACTTGGATCTTGTGATAAGTGATTAATCCAAATTTTGGGGTCTAGATCCTAAGTCCTATCACCCCTGTGAGTGAGATGGAACTACCTTTTCTACCACTGCTGAGACAGATTATTCTATAGGAATGATTTTCTCGAAAACAAGGAGTGAGAAGTTAGGTATTGTGACTGGTTGGATTTTCAGTTAGTGAGAAGGATATTTCATGGACCTAATCGTTAGTTATAATGTAGTTGTCTTGGTAGTAGATAATATTTAGTGATACGTCTGGTTTTTATATGCTATAATGGAAGATGGTGATGGTTGGAAAAACCATTTGTGACAAGGTAGTCAGTCATGATGTGGATGTGGGTTCCTACATTGAGTGAAAAGGTCAAAGTAGTTCTTTATGGTTGACCACAATTGAATTTGTTGTTGTTGGGAACAATATTTAAATAGTACCCGGCCTTTAATCTATAGGTATCCATCGAGACATGGTAAATAACATAAATTGATTATTCATTTCGATCTAGGTAATCAGTATGTTGAAATTTGGAATCAAATTAATTTTATAATAGTACTAAAATTTATATTATTGGGTTTATTGGGGGCTTAGTCAATAGAAGAGGTCTCAATCAACATGGAGTCTCGATGTCTCAGTTAGCACAAGAGATTTAATGTGATTTTGTTATATATTTATTTTCCTCATCACTAAATGTATATGATGATGTATACTAATGGAACATGGTGAGAGACTAGTAATATGTATTTATTACAAACTGTATGGGATATCTACTGCGTATGAAGAAGTTATATCTACATTACAAGTCTATACATTAGATGTCATGTTGATGGATGTGGGGAAACATGACGTGTATTTGATACACTGATGATGAGAGGCATATGAACTATAGTACTATGATTAATGTTTATAAATAATCTATTTGTTTTCTTAAATATGTTTTTTATATTTTCCATTGTTTTTATACACTAATTTTTAAAATAGTAACCCCATTGTATGGATTACGCCCCTGTCGATAGTCACTAAACTATGAAATGTAGGAAATAGTTTTGGAGGCCATATAACATCAAAATCTAAAAGAATTGATTTTGTTTCATAGTCTAGATCATTAAATGAAATGTTAATTCCCTACACTAGTTTTAAATTTTAACTATATTTAAATAGATCTATTATATTCCATGAATAAATTCTAATTTTACTAAATGATGAAAAAAATGATTTTCATGAATCAAATTCCCATAAACATCTATATGATGTATTTTATGAATTTGTTTCAATAAATAAATGATTAAAATTACTTTATGGGTATATGATATTAATAAAATCATACATTTTTAAAATTTTGAGGTATTCACAACTTGTACATATAGATTCATTATCCATTTTCTCCATCTAAATGGTTTATATATATTTTTATGTACATATTTTTGTGACATCATTTATTGATTAATATATTCATAACACCCCCCCCCACAATTTTATGGATTTAATTTGTTATATTTATTTTTTCTGTTAATGAATTTACACCATTGAACATCAACACCATGCAGACAATGACAACTAAAACAATAATTTAATTCTATAACAACCAAATAAAATAAAATTCATCTTCTAATATATTGATATATTTTGTATAGATAATTATATTAGAAGACCAAATAAAGGAGTATTTAAGTATACAAATGAAGGAATTAATGGATATTTACCCTTACTCTATGTATTAGGATGTTCAATGTGATTCATGTTATCATTCATAGATTGAAAAATTTAGGTGAGCATTTCATTTAGATTTTTAGGTAAACAACATTCAAAATTAGTTACTCATTGGGAGAGTCCGTTGAGATCCTATCACTCTCATTACTAACATTATTCATCCTGGATATAAGCATTGAATATTAAAACAAATGCAATAATTATTATCTATTAACAATAATCAGATTAATAAAAAAATATTATAGGTAATATAAATCATAGGGTTTTAAACATTATGACACTTTCATGTCAACATATTGAATTTCACATTTATACAAAATTTATTTTTTTATAAAATATTCAATTATATGTTTTTTCTTATATTATTCATATCAAAATATCTAATAATTACAAAACAATACTTAATATGAAAAGATATGACCTAAAAAACATATATACATATTACCCTCTATTTACATGAATATTAATTACAGTAAAAATAATAACACCTTATAACCCATAGGTTTAATTTATATGAAGATTAGATATATAACCAAATTATTTTTCAATCACATATCAATATATCCCATGAAAATTCATCTAACATGATACCCTTTTAGAAAATCCATATATAATAATCTTTTTCAAAACTAATGGAAATAAAACATAAAAAAGTGTTACATGATGTACTTAGTAAGGGTAAAAAATATATATAATAATCCTAAAACATATGTGAGCATATGATATGAATATGGGTATTAGAAAATAATCGAGGGAGAATTAATAATAATAATAAAATCTTAAGTAATAAAATATAACAATTAAATATGATTCATGGAACAATTGTTTTTAGAATGACATGGGACATTAGTCACTTGAGTGTGAAAATAAAAATCTATAATCACTTGACATAAAAAAATATCATCTAAATTTTTTATTATATCAAAATAGGACATATTAATGTCAAAAAATATAAGAATAAAAAATGATTTCCAATATATTTTATCACTATGAATATAATTATCCCATATCCTATAGACACTCATAATGGATTGGGTTCACTCCCCATTCTCATAAACATTGTTGAAAGAGTCCCACCGTGTATTGTGTTCACTCATTAGTCTATTACATGTCCTAAAATAAGATATAATGACTTAAAAAATTACATGGTTAGTAAAATAATTTTGATACAGAATGAGAAATTTAGAAAACTCATACATATTTATGTAATATGAACATGAAAACCATCATAATTTTACAATATCATAGTTAACCCGTGTAAAAAATGGGTTTTATGAAAACTACATAATAAAAGATAATATTACATCCAGGAAAATAGATTATGATATAATTATATCATATAATTAGTTATTATTAAGATACATGAAATTATATTCGCATAAATTAAAAACACTTTATAATAGTGTCACAAGATTGCTTTGAGAAATTAGAAGAAATCCATTATACTTATTCAATAAAATATATTTTAAATGAATTTTATTTCTAAATAATGGTAAAGGTTATATATAAAAATTAAAAAACAATGGGGAAGCTTTATAAGTAAAATTATAGAAATAGTGGGAAATGATATAATTAAAAAAATTTGTGAAAGTGTTTTCTATCATCTATTAATAGATTCTTTGGAAATAGAAAATGACTTCTTTGGACATCTGTAAAAAATATTCCATTCACTCTTTAATAAATAAATCGAATGAAATTTGATAATTATATTAATAAATAATTTTTATATTGGTGTTTTTGAGAAATAGTAATTAATATCAATAAAGAGTAAAAATATTTCTAATAAAAAAATATTGGATATAGTTAGATTAACATATTGTAATCCTATTGGATAAATTGTGAGGAAAAAGGGGAAGAAAAATTTAAAAAAATTAATATTGTAAATGTATAGTGTATAATTAAATATATATTATTTAATATAAAAATAATATAAAATAATATAAATGTATAATTTTAGTTAATGAAAATCCTTATTTAAAATGAAGATTAGAAGAGAAATCCTCACCATGGACTTCTACTTGGGTGGAAAAGATACAATGCATTATATAATATGTTTAGGATTATTATTTATATGTTTAGTGAACATATTAATAAGTATTACACTTAATACAAATAATTTATATTTACTAATTTACTATATAACAATTATTTATAGAAAAATATTCATATTCTACAGTTAACTAATTTATTTTCCAAAAATTCATTTTTTTGGAGCTTCTTGTTATTTATCAAAAATCATTAGTTTATCAAATATAGAGTGTTCATAATTATTTTTAATACCTTAAAAATATATTCACGGAGTTGCATGATAATTTTCTAGAATACACTATGATAGTATTCAGGTAATTCTTATAAAAATATTATTTTAATGACTTTTAATTTCAAATAATGTGTTGATTTTATTAATTAAAACAATTATTTATATAACAATTATCGAATAATGAATTTATAATTAAATTTGGGGTTATATAAATATTTCTCAATTATTAATGTTTTCATTATAATTCATGATTTTAACATTATAACATTGTTCATGTCTGTAGTAAAATAAACAATAATATGAATATCTTATAATTATTGAATGAGTAAGAACATGTTATTAAAGTGTAATAACATTAATTTTTTTTTGAAAAACAATGACAAAAAATTATCTTATAAAATTGGTGAGTAAAATTATAGAAGATATTGATAAATAAGATAATGGGAATGGTAAATTAGAAGATAATACTCTTGTTTTAAACATGAATCTTTTCTAAGAGAGAAATATTGTAATGAGGGATTTGTGACTCCTTCCACGGACTATTGGATACAAACACTATATATTCTTATTAGGGAGATAATATGGTCAAAGAATCATTATAAATCATATATGATTTTTTATGCGTGAAGATGAATCATTATCTTATAGATGATAATTGATATATATTTCAAAAAAATAATGTATTCAGTTTTGATTTAAAAAAGAAATTTAAAGAAAATTGAAAATATAGTCAATATAAGAAGAGGTGTTGTTAATAATTCAACCATAAATTCATTTAAAAATACCAATATGGTTTATTTTAGGCAATATATTCCTTAGATTAAATATTTTTATATTTTTCACCATAGACATTTGTGAATAAATGTTACCATGTTGACTTCTTTTTATTCATACAAATGAATTGGATCTTACAAAACAATAATTTATGATGATTGAAACTAGAAATTCTAGTTTTTTAATTATTATTCTAAATGTGTTGAAAAATAATTTTGAATGAATGAATTTATAACACATAAACACATTTTCTAGGAAAATATACTTTTAAGAAAAACTTATTTATTCTTATTCAATTTAAAATAATAGTCAATAGATTAATTCTAATTTATTTCACTGTACATGTAAATACCCATATTTAATTAAAATCATTCAATAGTAGTGATAAATTTAATTTATAAATATGAACACCCAAAATATTAAAAAATAGATCTTTAAATATCATCCCACATGATAGAATTTAATCACTGCTGATTTTTTTCCTTACCACCATTCAATTTTTTGAATAATGTAGTTTTATAACATTCAATTAAATATTTTAATTGATTTAAGTCATTGTTAAAATAAAAAACTATACAATTTAATAATACAAATTTTTTATCATTTATTTTAATTAATATTTTTAATATTTTTTAATTTAACAATTATTTGTTATATGTGAAATATATATTTTTTAAACTATTCACAGTAGTTTCAAATCATCAATGTTGCTATTTTATATATTTATATCCTATGAATATATATACAATAAATACATTTATAAGATACATATTTCGCATGATCATATGAATGACAGTGTATATAGATATTATATTACATTCTTATATATATATCTTTATTTATATATCTATAATCATTCAACGTAATCTCAAATTCTCATCTCATGATGTTTATCAATTTTAAATCACACTGTATTCGTTCTATATATATCATTGGATATAAGATTTTCTTGTAGGATCATGATGATCTAAATTTCAACCTATTAGTATATTTATTTTATAGGGATATCATTCATTTATTTTTTTACTAATTTTATTTCATATTGTAATATCATATAATATAATATTTTTATAATAATATGTTATAATAATGTAATAATTTATTATTACATTCAGTTCATCGTGATGTGTATCGAAAGCCATAAAAAATAAAAATAAATGGAAATACATACTGAAATCACTTATTGATTTATTTTTCCACTATATGATAACAGACATCATATTGTACTCATCATATTTCCTAAATATATTCCAATAATTATATAGATATACATAAACCGTTTTATCTATTCAAACACACACACACACAGAGATATATATATATATATACCAAGTTTTGAATTTCCTTTGATACATTATAATATCAACTTCACATTTTCCCAATGTTCTGTCACTAGTTATTTCCTAACATATATAATATATCCTAATGTATAAGATTTTTTTAATTCTTTTACACACAATTACAAACATTCAACAGCCCATATCTAAACCATATAGTACTCTTGCATAGATACCCAAAATTAGAATGAAAATTGTTTTGATTAATAAATTTTATACATCAATAAAAAATTTAATTTATTTATACCATGATAACATCAATGTATTTATTTCCAAATCACTAGAGATTCTTAATCTACAAATTGATTATTTTGTTCTTTTATTTTTCATCGTGAATATTCTTAATACACCTTTCGACATACGTACAATGAGATATATGTTTTAACATTTTACGATTATTTATATTACATCAAATAAAAAAACTAAATAAATATCATCATACAATATATAATAGAAATTATTATTTTAATTTCCCTAGATAGAAGAATTTTATATCATGAAATAATGAAGAAATTTTTTTCATATATTGATTCTTTCTTTATCCCATAAAAACGTTGTTTCTTCCTACACAATAGAAAATAATTTATACACATAGTTAAATACATTTATTTTAATGTATTAATTTTCACCTCCAATTCATCCTAATAGATTTTTTAGTTTTTATTAATGTTTTTAATATATAATCATTTGAATGAAATAATTTGGAGAACCATCTGGTTTTTTTATTTTACAATCACATTGAATATTTCATTAAAAAAAATTATATTATTTTATTCAAAATCATTAATAAAATTATTTTCATTGAATCATCTAATACAATCGTATTCATCCTTTATCTAGTCAAATAACAGTTCTTAAGTTCTTTATTCCTTATTGGTAGATCCATTTACTATATGAATCATTTTTTCTAGTAATAAACCACTTGTATCAATAATCATGTATATTTTCACATGTGAAATCAACCATGTGCTCCCTATGTAATATTAGATAGATATTCCTTAAGAGCCATGGGCTCATCTCTCACACTATACCATGTGACCCAAAAGACATCCAATGAGTATTTAAATATAGCTTCAACAAAATATTATGAAATTATAAGAGCCTATACTCACTTAACAATTATTGAAATGGACTAAATTCATGAACCTTATTACGAGGTATCCTTACCTCATCAAATAGAAAATATCAACTACCCATTATATAGAGGTAAAACCCTTCGTTAGTAGTAAAAATGTTAACCTTATCATGGAAGGATGAGACTTATAGTAGACTACTTAAACTGTGGATATTTTAATAATCGAATACAACTATTATATGTGGAAGGAATCTTGTTTATATCAAGTAGTATTGGAAATATTTAGTGACTCGAGTAATCTGCCTCATTTTAGAATATACTAGATAGTCAATGTTATAAGATGTCACTATTATGGAATAGTTCTTTGTTGGATTTCATTGTGTATATAAATATAATATAATTCAGCCATTTTATTTTTAATTATTGGTCTATATTTTAAGACAATTTATTATATCATTATGTTATGGATGGCATTACTTTTTGAACTATTAGTCCCTTGATAGGGTAGAAGTTCCATGATTAAATATTCTATAAGGTTTATAAACCACACAAGGTAACATGTAGGAATGATTCATATATATTATTATAAGATCATATGTTCATGTGTGGTCTCAAATTACATATTCGTGTTAGTATTGAAAATATATAACCCCCCTTGTTTTTTATTGTACATAAGAGTGTATTGGTGATTTATAGATACTCCTCATAGATGTGGTCAGGTATGAGAGTAGGTATGCGTCTCTCTATAGTATATATATCAGTAGTAGAAATATAATATATATTCAATGAGTTCCCAACATTTGAGATAATCAAATTAAAGATCCACATATTTGATATTGTCGATAAAGTGGCCATATTGAGGGTCCAACACAAATGGTGAAAAGAAATTGATATTCTTGTGATTATTGAAGGTATATGGATCAATATTCACCTTTCAATGATGTATAGTAAAATAAAATGGGATATAGTGTATATACATATTTAAAAAATGTAAAATTAGAATTACGATCCAACAGTTAATGGACAAGGTGACCATCAAGGAGCTGGTTTCTGAAGTAGAGACAATGAAATAATAACAGATGTTTTAGGTTCAATCATTATTAAATATTATCCAATAATTATCAATTTTGGGTTGTCTATTACAAGAATAAGATACTGGGGTTAGGGGTAGGGGAAGATGCATGATAACTAATAATATGGTTAAGAAGAACTTGCTACAGTTTTTTTGTATTATTTATGAAATTTATACACTTGAAGTTGAAACTAATTAACACTAGAGAAAGGAAATTTTTTACTTTGTCATTAGCATGATAGTTATAAATACCAGTGGAAAACCTTGAGAAACCTCTCAATCTAGAAAATATAAATAAAATTCATCACCCTCTCAACCACATATTTTATAAGTGTTATAGTGTCTTCAGAAGAGATATTATAGTATCCCAATGATCATATAAAATTAATAGATGTTTTTAACCAAAAAATATAAAAAAAACCAAAAAATCATGTGGTAATGTGACATTGTGATATTAGATAAATTATATATCAATATATAAATAATCAATACCATATTAATTTTTTACTCATTAATGTTCTATTAAATTTCATTTTTATTTGTTACTCTAAAGGAGTACTAATCGACACAAATAAACGAATATTGTGAGATTGTAAATATAAATTTGGGAAAATCATGATAATTAAGTGTTATATATAACTCAAGTGGCATACTATAATTTCAAAAAAATTATGGATAATATATAATTACAATAACACATGGAATAAATTAGATCATATAATAATATCATATCATCACAATAATATTTTATAATCATAAAACATAGTATAATAACACATATTTAGTATTACATCTATTAATATAATATATCATGTGACATGGATATTTAAAAAGAATGATACATGATATCTCAAGAGATAACATAATTACTCAATAAACTTGGGGTATAAATAATTATGGGCCCACCAGTCGCATGATAAAAATCGCACACATATGTGTGCCATATAAAATGGAAACATACTTATACATAAAAATGAATAAATATATGATAATTTAATGTGTTAAATAAGTATACCATGTATAATAATATAGTGTATAATTATGAATACTATAACAAAACTAATAGATTAATGAATTTTATATATTTATAAATAAATAAATAATAATATTTCTTAAATATGGAACTCATATGATGAAAAAATCAATATAATGTAGTAGATAATTTATTATAGAAAAAAAGGAGTATAGAATTTATGATTTCCATAAAAGAATAAAAATTTGGAGTTCATGATATTGACCTCATTTAAAGAAAAAATAAATTGAAAATTCTATTAAGTTATTGTAAAAATGAAACTTGTAGGATAAGTTTTTCAAAGAGGGGATTATAACAATAAATGAAGGAAAAAAAAATATAATTTTCTCCAAAAAATTTAAAAAACTATATATATAAAATAGTTAATATATATAATATTTTATAGGATAATGTTTTTAAATTGGCGTTACAATAATTTTAATATGGAAAAGAAACGGTCAAATAAATTAGGACTTATTTAATAAAAATACTAAGTAGGGTGTTTGATAATATTTTTCAAATCCTACAATGATGGTGATAATATGTATATATATATATGTAAGGAATATATATAATTAATATTTAACTAGTAAATAAGAATAAGAGAGAGTGAAGAAAAAATGATAGAGAATTCATAACATAAAATAATAAGATGATGGTTTGGGAGATCCCATAAATCAAGTCCCAACTAAATTTTCTTGATCTTCTATCACCCATAATTATCAAATTTAGTTAATTATTTAATTTTTTGTAAATATTTAATTTATATTCCTTTTATAATTAATTTTATATTCATTTTTATGAAATTTTTGGTTGACATTATATAAAGTTTCACCATTCCAATGATGTATTTTCAAGATTAGAACGTCACATCTGTTTATTAATAATGAAGGATGGTCTTAAAAAATGATTCCATTAATTTAGATGCTGATGATATGATTTTAATTTCATTATAGTATTTTAAATATTTCAAAATGACCATATGTGTTTTTCCATAGGTGTGGTTCATTATGTATACATGCAATAATTTAAGTTTTTGTTCTTTTAAGTGGTTTTCCCATCCGTTATGAACATACTTTGTTTTATTTAATTTTAATATTATTTCTCAATAAAAAATAAAAATATAATTATAAAAAAAATACTTATAGGTGGTTATATCATCTAGGAAATAATTATTTGTAGAATTGTTTTTGTTTTTGTTGTATTAATAATTGTATTATAGTTTCCTAATAACATATTTTTGTTAAATGTGTCATATATATTAGATAAACTAGGAGTAAGAATAAGATAAAATGGAATAGAAATGAAACTGAGTAAAAATGAGTTAAAAATACAATCCTTAGGACCTCTCATTTTATAATAAACTCATTCCATGAAAGTATAATCTTTTGATGAGATCGGAACTAATAATACATGGATATAAGTGTTTGGGATATATTTTGGTAGATTTTAGAATTCATAATAATATTAATTTTTTTGGAGGGTTGTTTCCACAAATGGTGGAATTTATTAGGGGAGGAGAGGGGTGTTTTTGAATAAGAAATTATATATTAAAATAATGATAAATCATGTTATTTAATTATGATGATATTTTTTAACAATAAATTAAATGTTAATATATTTAGAAACATCTAGAATCCTAAAAAATTATTTTTTACACAACATTAAATTATATAACTAATCTACAATATTAGGATCCTAACCTTCACATTGTGTTAATTATTAGATATAAAATAACATCCCTGCAAACTAATTCTGATGTGTCAGTTCAAAAAAATGAATACATTTTCATCCATATAATATTTAAAATGAAATAAAATTAAATTTTTCATAAAATACAATCATATTGAAAAAAATAATTTATATTACATGCTGAATGATTAGGCACCTTGAAAATTTGAAAATAATTTCATAAAATATTATTAATATTTATATATAATAAATTGTAATTTATAAATAATTATTTTTAGAAAATTGAAATCTATTTAAATTTATAAATTTTACTTGAAAATTGTATTTTAATAAAATTGAACAATCAAAATTTACCCAAAAATAAAATTATAATTCTATTGTGACAAATATTCCTGGTATCATATTAAATAATTAAATTTAATTACCTTACCATTTAAATTATTTTGTATTTTTTATTAAGATAAATAATATTATTTTAATATTTTAAATATATATTTTTTAATTTTCATAATGTCATGTTATTATTATAAAAATCACATTTCCTACTATCATATAATATATACACATCCATTAAATAAATCATGTATTTATGATTCACTATAATTACACTAAATGTTCAACATTCTTCATGCTTAAAATTATTATTGTTATACAAATTTTGTGTCTATTTTTAGTATTCTTAATGTTTTTATAATACATGGGGATTGTTGTGTTCTATAATTTTTTGTCATAGTTTTATTCATCACTTTTGGTTATTTTCAAATTTTACTATTTACAATTTATTGGATTATATTTTTACTTTGTATCAAAAGTCCTATATTAATGTTATAGAATAATATTTTAATGGATTTGGATTTTACTTAATAATATTATACCACATATCTATTTGAATAAATTATATATTTGGAATAAAATATTAGATTAAATTATCATGTTCATTACATTCTCCCATATTGAAATTTTATTTTTATAATATCAGTTCACACACTATCTTGAATGAAGATGAGGTTAATTGTACTCTTTCATGTCCTCAAGATCCCATTTTGTTTCAGTTTAATTATTTTTTCACTAATGTACTATGAAAAAATCTGTCGTCATGTTCCATAATACATTTTCTTTATGACAAAAGAAAATTCACGTGATATTCCTTATAAATGTTATTCCTCTCCAAATATATAACAATAAAATTTAGATTATGTGTGATATAATATGTATATCCTTAAGATGTAAATATGTAATATTTCAAACACATAATATATGTTTCGTGGAAGTGGTAGTTTACTGGCCATTACTCTAGAATGATCATTAAAATAAAATGGGTTAATGTGTCCTGGAATTTCAATCCCATTCTTCCTGAACCACAGAACAATATTCTTGGGATATATGTGAAGGAAAAAAATATTTCACGTAGCATGTTCTAAACATTCTAAATGATCTTTTAGGAAGTTATTATATTGAATATTTTATACACTATAATGATTTATAATGGATATGAAGACCTATTTCAATCTTTTTAATAGTTAAAATCCCAATATTTGTTATTCTACAACATCATCCACGAATATTGGAGTTATAAATTTCTTTCTATATAGTTCTTAATAAGGATGCATTTTGATTCATGAGTTAAATCTAATTTTTCTTGAGAACTCAACGGGAGTAATTTATTGTTCTTAACATCCTTTGATATTCATGTAGAATAATCTATTAATTTCATCAATGGTTTTAATAGTCCATATTATACTGATCATATTTTATAGATTTATATGTTACATTAATTGTTATCCTTATTTCCATCTAATTGTGATGAATTTTGTAGATAACTGATGTGAAATTCATTTATCAATTAGATAAAAAAATTTAGATTATTTTACATATCATTAAAACTTATATAATTTATATCATTATAATTTTATAAAGATATAATTTCTCTCAATGGGAGTTGAATTTATAAAACTATATATGATGGTCCAATATGACCCATGTTGTGTTATTTCATTTGTATGCATTTCGATGGACCCTAAAAACAAATAATTGGATGTTATCCCATTTCTATGTATGAAAGAGTTATATTTTTATCCCCATTGGAAATTTTTTTGTTACTAAATCACATGATTTTTTACCAATAACATTGATGCATATTTATTAATATCCTAATTCATATTTTCCAACCAATTGTGCTCTCATAGAACTCAATAAATTTTTGTGTACCCAAGGTGCATAAAAAATAATGATCCATGAGAATCATCCAATACCAATTTTATCTATTGTTCTAAATTTTGTCGTATTATTATTATAAATATCATAAATCCATATTTATCAATATTAAAATATTTGAATCTTACCCTTACTTATGTCATCCAAATTTTTTTGTTACTCTACATATTTAAATTGATATTTCATTATCTTCTCTATAATTCATTGTTGAGGAGTCATGTGATTAATGTATGATAGTATTTGTTTAAATAGGATTGCTATGTCCATTATTTTTATATCTAACAAGACATGATCCTTATCATTACTTTCTATTTATAAGGGTATGGAATATTATCTAAGTAAATAAAATTTAAATTTATTCACTATCCTTGGATATAAATGAATCTATAAGTTTGTTACCATGACCTTCACTAACCATTAATATTTTATAAAGTTGATTCCATCTTTTTGGACATATAAATCAATCTATAAAGATATTTATACATTAAAAAATCTCTACAGATAGATAATTTATCCAAAAAAATCAATGGAAAATAGTAAATCCTATTAAAAATACTTATGTATATAATATTTCTTATAAACAATTAATTATCCTATATCAAATCTTGTTACATTATAATTTAATAAGTTTACAACATTTATTCCATTATTAATTATATACTATAGTTAAAAAACCCATATCTTATTAGTCAATTTTTTCTACAAAAATATATTAGATATCCTTTTATTCAGCTTCGTGAATCCCTCTTATAATTCATACTCTTCAAAACTTTTATCACCTGGTTTGATATATTATTTATTAGATTTAAAAAATCATGACAAAAACTCAGAAATCATCAATATTACCCATCTAATATAAGGAATGTATAGATATCTGCTATTTATAATGGTATACTCCATTCCTCCTTCACCTTTTTTCTTTAATGGATCCACATATATTCCCATGATTGTGAGAAAATACTCAATGAATTCTACATGATTCATCTAAAAGTTACATATATTATACATTTTATTTTACATATAGATAATTAATGTGTGGTGAATTATGCTCAATTTCTCCACATTTTTCTTTTTTAATTTAATGTATATGATAATATCACCTGTAAGGACCACTATAAAATATTAAATGTAATCTATAAATACCCTATTAATCACATCAATGAAAACTCATGGGGAATTTATGACCATGAATGAATTCAACATGAACTCATAGTATCTATATCTTTTATGAATGGATGCATTGCGAATATACAAGTTATTTACCATAAATTGATAATGTTTTTATTAAATATTCCCTATATATTATTATTGATACCAACATAGTTGATCAAACAAGTTAGTAATCAATTTTAGGGTATTATAGTACTTTTTTATTATTATATCAATTCAATACTAATAAATTAAATTACTTATTGAAACTTATTAATCCTTGATAAAGTATGCTAGAACAAACTATGGTATAGAATGTATCAATATTAATTTATTGTCCATATTATGTAGTAGTTTCATCATAAATATATCTAGTTGAAGTGAGTATTATCTCTAGGGACAATGGGATATGGGAAGAGTCCTATATAAATGTTCAATTGAAAAATGATCATCTCGATATAAAATAAGACTAATAAACCCTTTAGTAGAATACATCAACAAATTCCCTTATATATGTAATATATTCATGAATGATCTAATTATTTTTATAATTTATTTGATCTTTATATTCTTTCTCATAATGAAATATTATATATCCATCAGATGGATCTTCTAAGCAATATTCATCATCCAACTTTTAAACCATGATATATATAGAAACTATTGTATTTATTATGACTAATCTAGTTTTATCTATATAATGATATCCAATCAATCCAAATTATTTTATAAAATTATACTAATGGAAGTATAAAAAGTTTGTAAGATCAAATATGTTGAAATAATATATTATATAATGGGTGAATTAGTACTTATAATTAGTATTTTAAATATGAATGACTATTTTTTTAATATTAATCTCTCTTGATAAACAATAACTGTAAACAAATAATTATTAAAATTATATTTGATAATTAGGATTCCCGCTCGATGGTTTAATATGAACTCAATGTTTTATGGTCAATATCCCCTCATAGATCTCATCTATGATCGAAAAAGAAATTATGAAATGATGTAAACGTGAAACTATAAAAATTATATCACCAAATAGACATTAATTTAATGGATTATATCCCAATGAAAATTATATTAATATATATTTAATAAAAAATAACTAGTTAAGTATTGTGTAAAAGGTTTGATCATATTACTTCCTGACTCAACAAAAATATTTTTAAATATCTTATTTCTTCATTAATTTATAATGAACATATTCTCATAAAATTATTCACTTGGTCCCTTAATTAAGTTTCTAGTACATTCATACATAGATAATACACCTTTTTTGATGAACAATGAATATATATTTAAAATAAACAACCCCATACCCTAAAGGATTAGTGTCTTAAAAAATTAGGACTCAGTTACAACTAGTTCATAAGGGAATTAAAAAGTCTAATAAAAATTTATTCATAACTAGATGCATTTAGATACATTTAATACAAATAACTTTTCGTGATACCCAATAAAAAGGAAACAATCGAATGGGGGAGCTACAATTCTATATAACGGGGAAATATAGATATCAACAAACATATAATAATAACATGAGAATATGGTTATGATAATGTTAGAATAAAATTTCAAAGAAATACCCTATAAATCAAATTTCATAATATTTTGTTACGGAATAATGCTTTACAAGACAAAAAACATGAATCCTAAAGAAACAATGAAAATAATATATGAGATCATAAAACTAAAAAAAGGAATATATTTTTTGGAATAAAAATAAGCATAGGAAATAATTTCCATAATATTTAAAGATTATTTTAAAGGATAAAATATTTAAATAGGATAACCCCCCCAAATTATCCTAGTCATCAAGGTTTACTCCTTAGACTATCAGAGTGGACAATGTCCCTTACAAAACTAGGTTCTCACCCCATTTTCATCATGTTTATCTCATGATAAATCATTCATTACAAAATTCATTAGATGAATATATAGGTCTACCCAATTACTTAATGAAAATCATATTTATGGGTGCTAAAATACAATAAAACATTCCTCACATAATAACATAAAAATTGAATGTATTTTATAAAACTTATGTCATGTTATAATACATTGAAGATAATTGTTTTTATAAAATCATCTTGTAATCATAGCATAACATATAGAAAACAAATTGGATTTATAAACATTTAATAATTTCATAATCGAATAACCCTTGGAAAATAAATGAGTTCCAGAAACATATTTTCATCATAAACATAAAAAATTACCAAGAAAGAGTATGGATGGTATCATTGGATGATACCCACAGTAAAGCTTTATTAAAATAAATATATAGAACCTTATATAGATAATGATTAAAAAATATCACAGGGAATATATCATGAGGACAATATGCTTTCCACTTTGAAAACATATAAAATAAAAATACATCATAAATAAATAAATAAATAATTTCATTCAAAATTTACATTTTAACTATAAATTGATACTTTAAATAATTTAGTGGAAATAATTATCGAAATTACCATTCTAGCCTTACACATTAAAATATTTCATCCAGTGAGATTTTCAATAAAAATTCAAAAATTCCTCATCAAAAAAATTAAAAGAACAATCATTTTAAAAAAAATGTGTAATAATTTATAAATGGGTATTAATTTTGTTAAATATTAATATTACAATATTTAAATAATTATTGAATACTTTTTAGAAAATATGGACCTATAAAAATATTATTAAATAAATAACAAAATAATGTATGTTTTCCATAAAAATATAATTTTGGATTAATGAGTACATAATGAGAGTAAAATTAAATAGAAACATTTCATTTATAAATATAGAAATTTCATAATGAAATTAATTCCTTTCTTTAGATATAGACAATATCATTTCATCATCATATTCATACTCATAAATAATCCTCATAAAAATGAAAATGATATATAAAAATTTTCTACTTTTGAACCATTTAATCATATTATCAATGAAAGAACTAATTTAAATGGATCATTAAATATAATGATAAAAACATAATTCATTATAAATCATGTTAGATGTTATTTATATATTACTCATATTATAAGGTAGTTTCATTTCATAACAAATTTCCCAGAGAATATAATTTTTTCGATAAAAACTCTAACCAAAAGTATTGAATTTATTCATAACAATTAAAACCTCATGTGTAATAAATATAATATTATTATGAATATTCTAAAAAACCATAATAATACATATCATAAAATATATTTTTTTAGGAAATTTTATTAGATTTTTAATAATTTTGAAAATTTTAAGATCATGTTTTGCTAAATGACAACTTTAATTTTCACGAAAGTTTTTGATTGATATTTTCATCAATTTTACATAAATAATTGACCAATTATATCTCAGATTATAATAATGATATTGAAAAAATTTTATTCATTCTATATGTATTTTTAGTGGTACATAGAATTTCGATATTGAAAATCAATTTCATCATTTGTTGAAATGATTGGTCATATATACACATGAATGGTGCTTCCAATTTCTCAATAGATAGAATGAAATGAAGTAAATATTTATGGAACATTACATAATAATTTATATGTCATAGATATCATATATAATAATGAAATACATGCTTATTTTAATCAACATTTACACAATCATAACACATCACATCACTTTATTGATGTGGTAGTCCACACTTATACCCGAGAGATTTTATTGTTTTTCAATAGATTGGATGTCATTAAGGATTGTGTCATTTTGTTATTCGATCATTAAAATTATCAAATAAATAAGGTATTTTTTCACAATGTTTCACTATATCATGTAATGAATCGTGGTGATGGAAAACAAATTGCATTGGTTATCATGGTGGTTGTCCTCCATAACTATGATCGACTATTACGTTTTCAATTTTATTGAAAATGATATGAATATATGAATATTTATCAAAGAAAATACCATATTAGAATATTAGAGATAATTATTGAACTATATTATCATATTTTAATATTATTTTATGGATTTAGAATAAGAAATAGAAAAATATCAGTAACTAATGATTCCACTTCTTCAAAAAAATCTTTTTTTTATAACCAAAATCCTTATTTGTAGTTGTTTCTAATAATAATACGGCCACTATGATATGAGAATTAAATAAAAGATGAAAAATGGGTAGGTTTTTGCAAAAGAAAATTCATTGTATTCGTTATTGGGATATGATATGGGTGCCATTTTATTTTTTGGGGAGGTCACAATTGAAATTTTTAAATGGAAAACGATATACACTCACCATAAAAATTTATAAAGGATAATAGTGGGTATTTATAAAATATTGGATCATATATATGTATAAATACTGATATATAATGTCACGACACATCCCCTAGGGCCCGTATCTTGACTACCCAAAGCCCACCTTCCATAGGCCAGGGGCTAGTGACTAGAACCAAAGGCCTAAATTTCTAAAATGAGAAGGCATTAAATTTATAACTGTAAAAAAAAATTAGAGTACACAACTAGAAGAAAAACACTAAGAAAAACTGTATACAAAAGATGTGCTTGAACGAAAAAGGGGCCGAAAATACAAGCCCAACAGGAAAGTACAACTGAAGAAATGTAAAGAAGCTATTGGGTCATACTTCGGGGTTACTCCCTAAAGGGTAGGTATTGATGGCCTCCTCAGCACTCCACGTCCGTCCGTCTGCTCCGAGTACCGTCACACCGGGTGATCCACCTCTGGGTACTATCACGTTCTGCTGCTCACTTCCTCAGTCCGCACTGTCTGTCGTCTGCAACCAACACAACGAGGTGCGGGCATAACCCGTGTAGGGGTGAGTATAACGATACTCAGTTGGGCCCTGATACCCTCAAGGTCTCACAAAATCAAATAAGGATAAACCAAAAATAATGAAGTCAATGGATAAACATTACTTAGGTATATGCCCATACATATACATATGTTCTAAAGTAACCCATCTCAATCATGAGGGAAACACAAATGTCAAGGACTCGGCTGAAATAGGGATTTTAATTATCGAAACCAAAGCCAACAGCGTACTCTTCCTCTATCGAGTATAGTGGGTTTACTGCATCACAGAGCGGTGCTTCCCACTATCCTTAGACTACTGAGGTACTCCTCATGTCGAGTACCGTGGGTCTTCTACATCACACAGAGGCGCTCCCCATAGTGGGTCAACCACGTCACACAGAGGTGCTCCCCCTAATAGCCTACAAAGGTACTCCTCCTATCATGTATCGTGGGTCTACCACATTCACATAGAGGCTCTCCTCTTCCATGGGTCTTCTGCTTCACACAGAGGCGCTCCCCACTGGGCTAGTCGAGTCACTCTGAGTCGAGTCATTCAAGCAGTCGTCAGGTCTCACCCAGTTGTAAGGTTTCCTTACTTTTTCTCCTTATCACCGGAAGGATACGCTCCATGAGATACTGGTCGGTACTCCAAGTTTCATGAATTATCACGTATATTTATCTCAAAGGACCTCCACTTCATAAGGATCTAAACTTAATAGACGATGTGTCAATCAGACGCTCGATCTGTTAGTTATTAGCCTTTTAGTTCTGGGGTCCAGTTGGATTCGTGATTGATCCAACCTGACCATACTCCATCTCAACCCAAAACACCAATGGGGTATAATCAAGGAACCATCTCTCTCCAAGGTTTCCAACGCCTCTGATGGTTTGTCAATTGGATGTAAGGTTCCAATGTTATTGAGGTTTGTGTAGGTGCACATGGTTTGTGGATGTTCTAAAAAACTGTTCGACCAGGTCGTTCAAAGTCTCTATGTGAGACAGTAGCAACTGCACAGTTGGGACACGGTTTGAAAAACCGTGCGTCCAAGCCATGTAAAGTCCCCAGTTGGGAAAGTGGCTACCGCATGTTTGGTTCACGGTTTCCCAAACCATGCGGCCAAGCCGTGCAGCCACTTAAAATTAGGGTTTTATGTACATGGTCACTCAAGATTTCCCATATTTTCCCCGTTCTTCTTTCGACTCATGCCTCATGTGGGATTTCTAGTTTTCATATGTTGGGGGAGCTCCTTAGCTCTTTTTGGGGGCACATTGAAGGGGTTTCTTGGTGGATCAAAGGGGGTTCTCCATTCGTCATCGCAAGAAAAAGCTCCCACCTTCCATCGTGAAGAACACACCATTCAAGAAGAACATTGTAGGGGTCGGGCCATGTTAGTTTGGCCCGCACCCTCCACATTAGATCCATAACAGGCGGCTAAATAGGAACATAAATGAAGATCATCAAACCCTAACCTCTAGAAAAAATTATTCCCACCCAGCAAAAGAAAACATCCGCGTTCTTTGTTTTTAAAAAAATAACTTGGGAATATAATCAAACTCAAAATCTAACCCCTACCTTTTTCATTATAATTTCTTCATCGTTCGTTGACATTTTTGTGGAAAGAAGATGATGAAGACCATCGTTCATTGCATCCTCCATACGTCCCCAATTCCTAGTTGTGTTGTTTCGTAAATGACGTTGTGGAGGGTTTATCGGTAGGTGGCTGGGGAAGAAGTCGATGAAGAAAAGGCATCACCGGAATTCTTTGAATTCATCATGTTCTTTTATGGGATATTTTTTCCCTAGCATTCCTCTCAAAGAATCCTCTAAAAAAAGATTATTCCAAAAAAAATACTAGTAGGGTTTATCTATTATTACGTTGGCATGTAATTCAAAAATTGATGAATTAAATTAGAGGGTAAGATCTATTTAAATTCCTGAGTGGTGTCACATTTAATTAGGTGGAAGGAAAGAGTATCTCCCTCATTAAATAGGTATAGGTGGGAGGTTTTATTCTCCATCATCAATAGGGGTCGGGTGGTCCCCAACCCTATCATTTAAATGAGAGGTTATGGGTCTCGGGTGGTCCCCATGTCGTAACCTCTCGTGGGATGTTATTATTGGGGGGGGAGGCCCACAACCATAACCTCTCATGGGAGGTTGGTGTGTGGCGGTCCCACCATAAACTCCCAAGTGGGGGTTCCAACTATCTACACTCACATGGCAGCTCAAAAATAAAATAAAGTGTTACACTTTTTTTAAGAAAACCCAAAAGCTAACTTTCATTCCTGACCATCTGCAATTGAGGTGAGAGCCTTCTTAAGCGAAAACTGGCGCTGCAATTTCAACGGTGCCCTCAGATTTTGATTTTGAGCACTAGTTCAAAATTTATAAAAACCCTCTTGTACGTTCACTGAACGTACCGAACAAAACTTCAAAAATTGATATCATGCACACCGGGCCATGGAATCAGGCACCGTAAATTTTCACGGACTCGTAAAATTCCCAATTATTTAAGAAAAAACATTCCACGGAAATTATGTTTCTTTAAAATCTCCCCACATCAAAGCATTATGTCCATGTAAGCTGCAACTCGAACTAAGGGAACAAATGGGGGTACTGAGCACGCATCTAAGCCTCCTGCTCCCATGTGTTCTCCTAGAGGTTATAGTGCTGCCAGAAGACGAGCACCAGAGTTATCGACCATCAACATAGGACCCTCTATTGTTTATCCTCGATCTCACATGCAACCTCCTTGAATGTTGCCCCTTCATCGATGTCCAGCTCCCCATGGTTGATGATGTGGGATGGGTTGTGCACATATCTCCTCGGTTGTGATACGTGGAAGACGTCGTGCAACCGGTGTAATTGAGGTTGAAGAGATAAGAAGTAAGCCACCTCACCTACTCTGCTAAGGAACTAGAAAGATCTGATGTATCACAGAGATAACTTTCATTCTCAGCTAAATCTCTATAGTCCTCGTCGAGGTGAGACCCGTAGGAATATGTGGTCATCATGATCGAACTCTACTGGTCTTCGTCTCCTGTTAGCATATGACTTCTGCGAGCTCTGTGCAGTCTTCATCTACTCATGTATGAATTGCACCTTCTCCATGGTAGCTCGTACCATCTCTGGCCCCACTAGTGGTGACTCACCTGGGTCTATCTAGCTAAGTGGTGATCTTCAAGGTCAACTATACATGGCCTCAAAATGTGCCATCCCGATGGTGGAGTGTAGAGACCCGAAGCCTAACGTACATGGACATTACAATACTTTTGCGGAATACTTAATACATAACAAAAATACACACACAAGGATCGTAATAGTTTAGTGTCTTTGGAAACTCGGAACGTAATCTTCTAATCCTGGTGAAAGATCTTCAACATCTCCCATAAAGATCTTCCTTTTTTTTACCTAAAACCATTCTTTATATCCTGGGGAAAAGAAAACATAAAAGGGTGAGCTCAAATGCTCAGTAAGGGTAAACAAAGGAAATATCAATCACATAATTTTCATAAGAACATAACATTTTTGGAAATCTTAACCTGCAAAAGAGAGCATAATTTCATAACATGGGATAAGTCATAGTAGTGAAATGAAATCAGAACTTTAAACATTACTCATTGTGGCATACACACATAATCATAGAGAATCATTTCTTGTTAGTCAAGACTCATTGCCAAGACTATCTTAGTGGACAAAGTCCCTTTCTGAATCGAGTAATCCTCGTTTCAGTCCTGTTTCACTGAACCGGTATAACCTACCATTCCAGCCATGTCTATCTCATGAGATATAAAATCTTTACCCAATGCATTGGAGGGAGATATAGGTCCCACCCATCTCTTAATGATACCATTCTTATGTGTGCCACAAAATCATAAACCATAAATCATTGCATAACCCATGTAATACAAATGGGAATCTTAAACATCATGACATCATAAAACAATTCATACAAGATAAAGAAATTCATAAAAATAATTCCATCACAACATGATCAAATCAATGTAATAATAGGGATAAAAACAGAACCCTTTATTATCTTAGATGGAAAATTATTTTGATAAAACACTTGAACTCCATTCTTGAGGAAAATATCCTTTCTTCTTCAAAATCAATTTCTTTTCACGAAACGTCATGAAATTTTAAAAGAAAGAGATTTTATTGAAAATAGTCATGAAATCTTTTCAAGGAAGCTTCATGAAAATAAGGCTTTATAAAACCGTAAAAATCCGTTCGTGCCGTATAAGTTAAAAAAAACATTCTTCTTGTACTTTTGTCAGAAAAGTCAAAAAGTACCTCGTACGAAAAACGGCAAAAGATTCCTTTCATATTCTTTACTAAAAACTCACCTAAGGGTAAAATTGGATTTAAACTTTTGCAAGTGGATGGAAACAATATTACATATTGAGGGAACATGGATGTGGATGATAAAATACACCCCAGTAAATACTTACGAATAAACAATCTCGGATAAAAATGAGATTGTGATATTTCCCTTACCTTAGGTCCAATTTTCTTCGTATGTGTCCGAACCTCCTGTATAATGATTTAAATAATGTAATTGACTTATTACAGAATCATATTCATTGTTATGATATCATATATGGTTTACTTATGACATTATATTACCCGTTCTTTTGTAAATTCCATGTTAAAGAAGCGTTTTGGGTAAAATCGTTTCATTTATCGTAGGTGTTTTGACTTGTTGTTCTTGACATCATTATTACTTATATCATGATTTAATTACTTCCAGAATATAAAATATGATTTATATATCATATATATTCAGTATATATATATATATATAATAGGTAGATAAATAAAATGAAAAACATCGTTCATGGAGACGGTAGTCCGTACGTACGCATGAACGTTGTTTTCCTTTCCTAATTGTCTTGAAATGGAAGTAAGTAGATGACATACATATGTATATATATACATAAATCCAGTAGCTTTATAATGTCAAATATTTCATTATTATTTCTTATATATACATTATAATTATTCTTAAATGGTTTAACATGGAGAATGAATCTCATCGCGTCGTGGAGACGGTAGTCCGTACGTACGCACGAGCGATGATATCATTTCTATAAATATTGAATTGAATTGGAGTGGATTATACAATATATCAGAATCAATATGATGTTGTAATAACTATGTATAGTTATTCTTTACACCATTATACCCATCCATGTAAGGTGGTGGTGGAAAATAGATTACACCACGGCGTGGAGACGGTATTCCGTACGTACGCACGCGCGGTGATTTCTTTTTCCGTAGGATGGATAGATGGTGAAATAGGGTTGTTTCATACTTATAATAACATATCAGTATATGAGTGATACTGATGTTATTACTTCATAATGAAACAACCTAAGAAGAAGAAGTGGAAGAAGAAATAAAGATGAAAGAATTGGTAACGGTAATTACCTCTTCTTTGAAGTGCCTCTTTGAGACCTCCTCTTAGGGCACTAAAATTGGTCTTTGAGGAAGACCAGAACCTCTAGGATGTTTCTAGGGAAGTGGAGAGGAGAAATTGGCAGGGGTTGGCCGAGCTTGAGTGCTCAAATTGGTGTGAGGAGGAGGGGGAGGAGGTGTCCTTTTATAGGGGAGGAGAGGGGCACCTTAGGAATATCTCAAAATATTATTTTATATTAAAGTCAAAATCGGTTTATAATGGTTCCAAAGGGTCTTATTTCGAAGCTAAAGTGGGGATGGGTCGAAATCCTATCAACCAATAGAATTTAGACAAGTTTAGGGTATTATTTTAACCTTATCAATTAGATTTAACTCTAAGTTAAATAATTTAACTTTTACCGTGTCTTTTTGTTTTCTTTCACTATATGGTTAATAAACTTACTCTAACATGCCAAAAGAACCCCAAATTGTATATTATTAATACATATATCCTTATCTAAGTCATTTGGCCGAACCTTAGATTTTTAGGAATAAAATAACAATTAATAATATAATATTTGATTTAAAAACTATTTTGTGTCAATTTTGACACTATTTGATATATGATTTTTGTGAAAGTCATAACAGAATTATATGTTCGAAACAAGTTGATTAAATCAACACTAATATATCATAGTAGCCTAGAAAATTATTGGAATTCATAAAAAGTCTTAAATTACATTTATTTTGGTATTTATATTATCAATTATGTCAATATTTCATTAATAAGATAAATACTGCAACATCTTTGTGTCATAAATAAATTAAATTATTTGATGTCTAAAAATTACAAATAAAATACCATCATGTAGGAAATCTTTTTATCTTTCTAATGAATATTTACAATCGAATTTATCTTATGTATAACCCCATATTAAAAATGATTTACTTATTAAACTTTGATTTTAACTATTTTAACCCTTCTTTAAATAAATTAATAATAAATGTCCTAATCTAATCCAAGTGGGCCTAAATGGTCATATTTTATTCCTAAGTTTGTTTTTGGTCGAATTACACTTGTCCAATAGAATTAGGACATGTGTTAGGGTAATATTAATATCATATTTACCCTTAGTTACCTTATTTACTATTAACCGTGGTAAAAAAAAGTAAAAAGTTACTATTCACCAAAAAATTATTTTCATCTCATTGAACCACATTTTAGTCCTTGATATTAACCGTGTCTCTCGGATTTTCGAAATTCCATTCACAGAAGCGGTAAAATTAAGTTTTATGCAAAATTCAGTTTTTAACCTACCACTTAGTAGTTTCACTATTCATCAAAAATTGATGTTTTTCAGAACAATGCCAAAATTTCATCCCAAGCTATATTTCATATTCCGAATTCAAAAATGAAGTCTATTTTACCAAATTCATAACATAAAAGTTGCATTAATTAATTTTATAATTAAATCCCGCTGTTAAAACAAATAGCGTGTTTTTAAGAAACAATATCTATCAAAAGATTGACACTTGTTTATGTCTAGTTTAAATGTGAAATTACATCCAATGACCAACATTGTATTAAATTGTAAAAATATATTCTAAATATACTTTAAAACCACTCAAATTAATGATTTATCACTATTAATTATTTCGATTAAAAGAGTTGTTTTTAATTATAATTTAGTAATTTTCACTATTCATCAGAATATGAAAGTTATCCGAAAAGTACCAAAATTTCACCTTAGGCTAAATTCGATACTCCGAATCCAAAAATAAAGTCCATTTTGAAAAATAAGATTTACTGGATTTCAAAAAGTGGTTATTACTATTCATAATGGCTAGTTTTAATAATATTTTTATAGCATATCGTTGTTTAGTGAAACTCGGTATTGCGTACTACACACGCTATCGAGGAAGGTCGCGATTGCGTGTAATACAAGTCAAGTCAAGTATGTGTGTTGTGCAAGCTCCTTTTGGTGTAGCGTACAACACAAGACATTAATAAAATTAAAAAGAATATTTTTTTTATAAAATCTTGGGCTGTTACATTCTACCCCCCTTAAAATGAATTTCTCCCTCGAAATTCGTCGGGGTTATAAATGGTTTACTATTTGAAAGTTTCTTTAATAGAAACCCACATCGTAAAAGGGAATACCAAAACTTGGCTTTAAAAACTAAAGTATGAAATGTAACGATTACCCAAATAAACTAATCACTGGGTTTCCACATAGGTGAAAATATGGATATGGAAGAGAAATCTAACCATCATGTTCTGATGGAGAGTGGTAGAGAACATGGCTATGGAAAATCCAGTAATCACAAATCCATAAATTTGTGACGATCTAAGGTACCATCTGATTCATCAGGTATAAGATCACTAGGACAACATTTTTGGTTTTCAAGATCATTTCCCTAAAGTTGAAAATTTGAATTAGAATAAATACTTACTTTATTTTGATACAATATCAATGTTGTTCATGCCTTGAACAATTTCCACTTCATCTCCTAAATAAATGAAGTTGAATTTGTTATTCGTGAAGCTTTATCAGATCATGTGATAGAATGACGGGTCATTCCATCTGTCTCAAACAAAAGGTATGCAAAAGTTATTAAATATACATAAGTCATTCTATAGTGAGATTAATCATATATAGTTCCTAAAATGGACTTATACTTCATATATCATACTGCTTAATATAATAAAACTAGTTTCTACTAAACAGGGACTTCCTGTAGGTCAGTGGTAGGCGATAAAGGCCAGTCGCACTTCGGTTGTGGGTTCGATTCCAACAGCCTTGTCCGAAGTGATGGGCTGTCGCCCGTCCTGCAGGTTGTCCCTTTTTCTAAAACTACGTTACTATAACATCCCATCAATAATATCGAAAATCTTCTATCCTTAAACAATACTAACTTATGTCCAACATAATCCAGTCTAATCTTTAGGCTTATACATAATACTGCAGTCCACTCTCATAATATAGTGACATCGATTACCAGAGATTTAATACTGTCGTTGATCCCCACATATCATAAGATATGTCTTGTTGGTCACATTCCAAACATTCAAAGTCCTTAATCGTGTATTTTCTTGAATACCTTAGTGAAAACATGAGTGCAGTTAAAAGTTAACACTTTCCACATACCAAAATCCTCAAAATTCTATATACTCAAACCATGATATCACTTAGTCCTTATATCAATCATGAGCTCATGAATACTGTTAAACATTTCATTTTCTCGTTTTCCCTTCATTATGCGCATAATATCTCAATCACTTTGAATACCACATTAGACCAATACATAAATATTCCAATACTCCATGATACAACATTATTTTGGAATCCCATTACATAAACACTTAATCATTCCACCACATCGTTGTTATATTCAACATTGCCAATAGTGATCGCATGTGACTTCCCTTTGTCCTTTGCCTTCAGTGGTTGCTCATGTTGATCATCACTAACCCTTGGATTAGGGCAATTATTAGCATAATGCCCCATTTCCTTGCACTTGAAGCATTGAAGTGTTGGCGGTGTGTTCTCTGCAGTGTTTGCTTTATCATTAGAAACCCTTTTTCCATTACTTCGACACTCAGCTGCTCGATGACCTTCTTTTCCACACTTAAAACATTTCTTAGTCCCTTTTATACAATCTCCACCATGCTTCTTTCCACACTTTGTGCATAAGGAAACATTCATCTTCTTTTCACCATTATTCTGAGATTTCTCCTTGAACTCCATCTTTCGTTTCTTGTCAAAACCATGAGATGGATATGTAACACCAACTTCAATTTCTACCTTGATAGCACAACGCACAATTTCTTCATAGCTACTGAAGTCTCTTATAGCTAATGCCCTTCGAAGACTTGGTTTTAAGCCACTGAAAAATCGATCAACTTTACTTTCAGGTTGGATGATAATTCCAGAAGCATACCTTGCAAGTCTTGTAAAATTTGCTTCATAGGTACCAACAGATTCATCGTCCCTTTGCTTCAGTTCAAGAAACTCTTTCTCCATCTTTGTTCGAAGAATACGAGGGAAGTACTTATTGAAAAATAAGTTCTTGAACTCGTCCCATTCCATAGACTCAATTTCATCCCTTTGCCTTGTATTCTTAACAAGATTCCACCATTGATCAGCATCTCCTTCCAAACGATACACTGCTAGGATGACTTTATCATGTTCAGAACATTGAAGAACTGAAAATATCTTTTCAGTAGTACTAATCCATTGTTCAGCAACTAATGGATCAGTAGACCCACTGAAAGAAGGTGGACGCTGCCTCATGAAGGATTCAACAGAATGTTGCTCCTTCCTTTGCTCGTTTGGAAGTCCTGCATGATTCATAGCTTGAGAAAGTTGTGTGAGCATGGCTACAAGATTTTGCATTCCAGCTCCTATATCGTTCGGTTGCTCAGGGGTACAATCATTGCATTGCCCATCACATTCTGCATTAACACGGTTCCTTCGGGTTCCAGCCATCGTCTAAAACCCCAAAAGAATTGTGTGAGAGGCAAAAATCATGCTAGGGAAAACAACATAATAAAGGGTTAGTACCCTCAATATCTAACATTTTAGGTTAAATTCGAAGATCGTTAGCGCAATTCTAGGACTATAACCTATACGTATACTTAACCTTAGAGACATCCCTAGACATACCTTAGAAATATCTCTAGGGATCTCACTAACATTTTCGCATCCTAGTTTCCAAAGGTTGACTAAACCTTTCCTCTGATACCAACTGTAGAGACCCGAAGCCTAACGTACATGGACATTACAATACTTTTGCGGAATACTTAATACATAACAAAAATACACACACAAGGATCGTAATAGTTTAGTGTCTTTGGAAACTCGGAACGTAATCTTCTAATCCTGGTGAAAGATCTTCAACATCTCCCATAATGATCTTCCTTTTTTTTTACCTAAAACCTTTCTTTATATCCTGGGGAAAAGAAAACATAAAAGGGTGAGCTCAAATGCTCAGTAAGGGTAAACAAAGGAAATATCAATCACATAATTTTCATAAGAACATAACATTTTTGGAAATATTAACCTGCAAAAGAGAGCATAATTTCATAACATGGGATAAATCATAGTAGTGAAATGAAATCAGAACTTTAAACATTACTCATTGTGGCATACACACATAATCATAGAGAATCATTTCTTGTTAGTCAAGACTCATTGCCAAGACTATCTTAGTGGACAAAGTCCCTTTCTGAATCGAGTAATCCTCGTTTCAGTCCTGTTTCACTGAACCGGTATAACCTACCATTCCAGCCATGTCTATCTCATGAGATATAAAATCTTTACCCAATGCATTGGAGGGAGATATAGGTCCCACCCATCTCTTAATGATACCATTCTTATGTGTGCCACAAAATCATAAACCATAAATCATTGCATAACCCATGTAATACAAATGGGAATCTTAAACATCATGACATCATAAAACAATTCATACAAGATAAAGGAATTCATAAAAATAATTCCATCACAACATGATCAAATCAATGTAATAATAGGGATAAAAACAGAACCCTTTATTATCTTAGATGGAAAATTATTTTGATAAAACACTTGAACTCCATTCTTGAGGAAAATATCCTTTCTTCTTCAAAATCAATTTCTTTTCACGAAACGTCATGAAATTTTAAAAGAAAGAGATTTTATTGAAAATAGTCATGAAATATTTTCAAGTAAGCTTCATGAAAATAAGGCTTTATAAAACCGTAAAAATCCGGTCGTGCCGTATAAGTTAAAAAAAACATTCTTCTTGTACTTTTGTCAGAAAAGTCAAAAAGTACCTCATACGAAAAATGGCAAAAGATTTCTTTCATATTCTTTACTAAAAACTCACCTAAGGGTAAAATTGGATTTAAACTTTTGCAAGTGGATGGAAACAATATTACATATTGAGGGAACATGGATGTGGATGATAAAATACACCCCAGTAAATACTTACGAATAAACAATCTCGGATAAAAATGAGATTGTGATATTTCCCTTACCTTAGGTCCAATTTGCTTCGTATGTGTCCGAACCTCCTGTATAATGATTTAAATAATGTCATTGACTTATTAAAGAATCATATTCATTGTTATGATATCATATATGGTTTACTTATGACATTATATTACCCGTTCTTTTGTAAATTCCATGTTAAAGAAGCGTTTTGGGTAAAATCGTTTCATTTATCGTAGGTGTTTTGACTTGTTGTTCTTGACATCATTATTACTTATATCATGATTTACTTACTTCCAGAATATAAAATATGATTTATATATCATATATATTCAGTATATATATATATATAATAGGTAGATAAATAAAATGAAAAACATCGTTCATGGAGACGGTAGTCCGTACGTACGCATGAACGCTGTTTTCCTTTCCTAATTGTCTTGAAATGGAAGTAAGTAGATGACATACATATGTATATATATACATAAATCCAGTAGCTTTATAATGTCATATATTTCATTATTATTTCTTATATATACATTATAATTATTCTTAAATGGTTTAACATGGAGAATGAATCTCATCGCGTCGTGGAGACGGTAGTCCGTACGTACGCACGAGCGATGATATCATTTCTATAAATATTGAATTGAATTGGAGTGGATTATACAATATATCAGAATCAATATGATGTTGTAATAACTATGTATAGTTATTCTTTACACCATTATACCCATCCATGTAAGGTGGTGGTGGAAAATAGATTACACCACGGCGTGGAGACGGTATTCCGTACGTACGCACGCGCGGTGATTTCTTTTTCCGTAGGATGGATAGATGGTGAAATAGGGTTGTTTCATACTTATAATAACATATCAGTATATGAGTGATACTGATGTTATTACTTCATAATGAAACAACCTAAGAAGAAGAAGTGGAAGAAGAAATAAAGATGAAAGAATTGGTAACGGTAATTACCTCTTCTTTGAAGTGCCTCTTTGAGACCTCCTCTTAGGGCACTAAAATTGGTCTTTGAGGAAGACCAGAACCTCTAGGATGTTGCTAGGGAAGTGGAGAGGAGAAATTGGCAGGGGTTGGCCGAGCTTGAGTGCTCAAATTGGTGTGAGGAGGAGGGGGAGGAGGTGTCCTTTTATAGGGGAGGAGAGGGGCACCTTAGGAATATCTCAAAATATTATTTTATATTAAAGTCAAAATCGGTTTATAATGGTTCCAAAGGGTCTTATTTCGAAGCTAAAGTGGGGATGGGTCGAAATCCTATCAACCAATAGAATTTAGACAAGTTTAGGGTATTATTTTAACCTTATCAATTAGATTTAACTCTAAGTTAAATAATTTAACTTTTACCGTGTCTTTTTGTTTTCTTTCACTATATGGTTAATAAACTTACTCTAACATGCAAAAAGAACCCCAAATTGTATATTTTTAATACATATATCCTTATCTAAGTCATTTGGCCGAACCTTAGATTTTTAGGAATAAAATAACAATTAATAATATAATATTTCATTTAAAAACTATTTTGTGTCAATTTTGACACTATTTGATATATGATTTTTGTGAAAGTCATAACAGAATTATATGTTCGAAACAAGTTGATTAAATCAACACTAATATATCATAGTAGCCTATAAAATTAGTGGAATTCATAAAAAGTCTTAAATTACATTTATTTTGGTATTTATATTATCAATTATGTCAAAATTTCATTAATAAGATAAATACTGCAACATCTTTGTGTCATAAATAAATTAAATTATTTGATGTCTAAAAATTACAAATAAAATACCATCATGTAGCAAATCTTTTTAGCTTTCTAATGAATATTTACAATCGAATTTATCTTATGTATAACCCCATATTAAAAATGATTTACTTATTAAACATTGATTTTAACTATTTTAACCCTTCTTTAAATAAATTAATAATAAATGTCCTAATCTAATCCAAGTGGGCCTAAATGGTCATATTTTATTCCTAAGTTTGTTTTTGGTCGAATTACACTTGTCCAATAGAATTAGGACATGTGTTAGGGTAATATTAATATCATATTTACCCTTAGTTACCTTATTTACTATTAACCGTGGTAAAAAAAAAGTAAAAAGTTACTATTCACCAAAAAAATTATTTTCATCTCATTGAACCACATTTTAGTCCTTGATATTAACCGTGTCTCTCGGATTTTCGAAATTCCACTCACAGAAGCGGTAAAATTAAGTTTTATGCAAAATTCAGTTTTTAACCTACCACTTAGTAGTTTCACTATTCATCAAAAATTGATGTTTTTCAGAACAATGCCAAAATTTCATCCCAAGCTATATTTCATATTCCGAATTCAAAAATGAAGTCTATTTTACCAAATTCATAACATAAAAGTTGCATTAATTAATTTTATAATTAAATCCCGCTGTTAAAACAAATAGCGTGTTTTTATGAAACAATATCTATCAAAAGATTGACACTTGTTTATGTCTAGTTTAAATGTGAAATTACATCCAATGACCAACATTGTATTAAATTGTAAAAATATATTCTAAATATACTTTAAAACCACTCAAATTAATGATTTATCACTATTAATTATTTCGATTAAAAGAGTTGTTTTTAATTATAATTTAGTAATTTTCACTATTCATCAGAATATGAAAGTTATCCGAAAAGTACCAAAATTTCACCTTAGGCTAAATTCGATACTCCGAATCCAAAAATAAAGTCCATTTTGAAAAATAAGATTTACTGGATTTCAAAAAGTGGTTATTACTATTCATAACGGCTAGTTTTAATAATATTTTTATAGCATATCGTTGTTTAGTGAAACTCGGTATTGCGTACTACACACGCTATCGAGGAAGGTCGCGATTGCGTGTAATGCAAGTCAAGTCAAGGATGTGTGTTGTGAAAGCTCCTTTTGGTGTAGCGTACAACACAAGACATTAATAAAATTAAAAAGAATATTTTTTTTTATAAAATCTTGGGCTGTTACATGGAGTGATGCCTATTATTATATGAAAACTCCACCGAAGGTAAGTGATCCTCCTAGCTACGACCAAATTTGAGGAAACATGCACATAGCATGTCCTCGAGGGTCTGGATGGTCCTCTCGGTCTGACCATCTGTCTAAGGATGGAAGGTCGTCCTCAAGCGAAGCTGTGTCCCAAAATCGTTCTACAACCCCTTCCATAGCCGGGAAGTAAAACGTGTGTCACGATCAGAGACAATAGAGTATGGTACTCCATGTAAATGCACAATCTCATGCACATAGAGGCATCCCATGATCTCTACTAAACCCTTCTATCTGATTGGTAGGATGTGTGCCGACTTGGTGAGTCGGTAGACAATCACCCATATCGAATCATGACTCCTAGATGTACATGGATGACCGCTCACGAAATCCATGGATATCCACTCCCACATCCACTCTGGGACCTCTAGAGGAAGAAAGAATCCTTCTAGTACCTGGTGCACCGCCTTCACTTGCTGACAAGTGAGGCACCGAGACACAAACTCCACTATAACCTTTTCCTTACCTGGCCACTAGTGCTGTTGTCGAAGGACCTAGTATATCTTTTCCACTCCTGGATATACCTCAAGAGGGAAAGTGTAGAACTCCTTCAACACTTCCTCTTAAAGTGCAACTGGTACCATAGTACGTCCTCTATAGAGGATGACATGCTCCCTACCTTCAGAAAATCCATCATGTGCCTTCCCTATGGATATCTGAGCACGTCATGTCTCACAGTCAGCTTCCACTTGCAGAACTTCCCTGACTTGCTAAAGGAGTGGAGGTGTGACTGTAAGAGACTGTAGAAAGGATGCTCTATCTCTATCCACAAAGGATATCTGTAATGTATCCATCTACTCTGTCACCTCTCTTAGCTGTTGTATACCAGTCCTCTGGCTGAGCGTGTCTGCTACAACGTTTCCCTTCCCTGGAGTATAGACTATCTCGAAGTCATAGTCCTCGAGGAACTCGAGCAATCACTGATGCCTCAGGTTCCAGTCCGACTATGAGAAGATATACCTAAGGCTATGTTGATCAGAGTACACTATAAAATGCTCTCCCATCATATAGTGAAACCACATATTCATGGAGAAGAACACTGATGCTAACTACAAGTCATGGGTATCGTAGTTCTACTCATTTTTTCTTAGCTATTGAGAACCATATGTGATCACAGCTCGCTCCTACATCAGGACACACCCGAGTCTGGTCCCTGATGTGTCATAGTAGACTACATACCCTACACCATCTTCTAGAAGACCCAAAATGGGTGCACTAGTCATCCTCTGCCTCAGCTCTGGAATGCTATACTCGCATCTATCTGACCACAAGAATGGTTTCCCCTTCTTTGTCAAGGCTGATAGTGGTTCTACAAATCTGGAGAAATCCGGAATGAATCTCTAGTAGTATCCAGCCAAGCCCAGGAAACTTCATACCTTCGTCACACTCCTTGGAATCTCCAAAGAATGTACCGCTTCAATCTTCTGTGGATCCACTACAACTTCAGCATCCGAAATGACATGTCCCAACAAGTAAACCTCTTGAATCTAGATCTAGAACTTTGAGAGCTTTACATAAAGATGTTTCTCTCATAGTGTGTCCAGTACTACCAGCAAATGGTAGGAATTCTCCTCCTCAGTAGTCGACTAGTTAAGTATTTCGTCGAAGAAGACTATGACAAAGTGATTCAGGTATGGTTGGAAGATCCTGTTCATGAAACACATGAACACAGCTGGAGCATTGGTTACACCGAAATGAATAATCAAGTACTCATAGTGGCCGTACCGAAACCTGAAGGAAATCTTCTATACATCCTCGTCTCAAACTCTATGTTGATGATTTCCTAATCTAAGTTATATCTTCGAGAACCACCATGCTCCGTTAAGTTGATAAATGAGGTATTCAATCCACAGAAGTGTGTACTTGTTATTTACCGTCTCCTGGTTTAAGCGAAGGTAGTTGACAGAGATCCCCAAGCTCCCATCCGCCTTCTTGGCAAACAGAATATGGGCTGCACAGGGAGAAAACCTGGTCCAGATGAATCCTTTTCCATGAAAGTCATCTAGTTGTACCCGCAGCTCACGAAGCTGAGCGGGAGCCATCTGATATGCTGGAGTTGATATCGGGGTCATCCTAGGGTACAGGTCAATGTAGAAGTCAACCTCACTACAAGGAGGTAGTCATGGAACATCGTTAGGGAAAACATCCATGTATTGGACCACCACTTCAGGATAAGTCAGACTCTCTACATCAACAACTCTGAGGGTGAGGCAAGAAAACTGGTGAGTGACTGGTTGCACACACCTCTAAGTAAGTTTGTCCTGCACTACAATGGTTCCCTTCATGGTGGTGAAGGTGAACCTGATCCCATTCGTGCTGACACACCACACTTTTTGCCTAATATAGTCAATCTGAGCATGGACTGTAGATAACTAGTCCATAACCAAGATGACGTCATAGGGCCTAGACGCCGCTATGAGGAGATCCCAGCTGAAGTTCTCACCTCCTATACTAATCTCAGATAGCCGGCACTAGTGTGAAATCATTGAGTCTTCTCTCGTAGAAGTCTCTAGCCATATGGATCGAGCCAACATCTCTGTCAGAATCTCTGAGCTCCGAATGAGGCAGTGTCAATGAAGGAATGACTGGAACCTGTGTCTATAAGAACTGCAGTTAGGTGAAGTAGACATAGATCGTTCCTTGAATCATCTCTGGAGTTCCATGGTCATATGCCTTAGCAGACTGAATCTGATCTCTCCACTGTCCACATATTTCTTATGGTTGGGGTGGACCTCCTAGTAGTGGTGGTGGTAACAACTCATAATATCGTCCACCAACAGCTGCTCGACCAGATCATCTTTCACGTCCGCATGTTCCATGTGGACTCACTCAATCGCATATATGCCTCTTCCTGGGAGGTCCCTCAACTATCTCGTGATCATCCAAATGGCGGGTCAGATAGTCATGATCCATGTGACCATGCCCGCCACATGCGTAACAATGTATGCTCCTGAAAGGTAATTTACTACCTCGGGTGCCCTACACTACAGATTTTGAGTCCTACAGTCGTCCACCCGTGGTTCTGGTCCTCTTGGCCCTGTGCGTCATCTATCTACTTCCATCTGTAGAAGACATTGTTTCATGTCTACTAGTAGTGGGTCTTGCTGCTGGTGAATGCTCATCCATGAAACTCTCTACTAGGAGGGAACTCTCTAACACCCCCACCTGCGTCGGGATGCTGAGGGATATCATCGATGCCTTGATCTCTCACCTGAGCCCCTACTCGAAGGTCTGAGCCCTGAAGAATGGGTCTCCTACCATATATGTGTAGTAGCGTGAGAGGTCAGTGAACCTCACTGATTATTGTGCTACTGTCATTCTTCCCTGCTGCATATGATGTAGCTCCTATATCTACACCACTCGAAGGGTGGATTGGACAAACATCGCCCAGAACAGTCTCTCGAAGTCTCTCCAGAGAAGGGTAGCCTCATCGTGGACCTGGAGCCTCAGGCTCCACCATCGTCCTGCTGCTGCCTAAAGGAGTATGGCAGCAAGGATCACCATGAAGTGTGTTTGTGTCCTTACCATCCCGAAGACTCTCACCACATCCCCCAGCCAATCCTAAACCACATGTGGGTCCATCAATCCCCGGATCCTGGGTGGCCTCTACCACTGGAGCTCAATAAATGCACTCAAGTGGCATGCATCGACTTCTTCTAGGTCTGGTGGCATCAATGGCCCAACGGGGAGTGGTACTGCTGATGCCTTCACTAGAAAGGGGTCATGCACCAAGGCCTCGTCACTCGGTGGGCTGTCAGTATGTACGAATCTTAGGGCTCTAACTTGTTGTCTGTGGGGAGGCATCCTGAATGAAACAGACACGACATGGTCAAAATACTATACTTGGTGAGTTTACCTGGTTGATCCGGCTTAATAAAACTTTTAAAGACACTCACACAATCAGTTTTTTCAGGAACTAAGTCGAAAATCGGTAGTCAGGGTCCTGGTGTATGGATACGTCGGCCGCCACACCAACACTGGACTCCATGAACTCAAATCCACACGTAGTACCCTTAACACTATTACATCATAGAAAAAAATGATCAGAGTTCTATTTTATATGGTAAAATTGACTCTTTTGATGCCAATATGTCACAACCCATCCCTCAGGGCCCGTATCGTGACTACCCTATGCCCGCCTTCCATAGGCTAGGGGCTGGAAACTAAAACCAAAGGAGTAAATCCCTAAACAAGGAAGCCATTTCCATTATAACTATAAGAAAACAAATCATAGTATAGAACTGGAAGCAAACAGTAAGAAAAAATGTATACAAAAGATGTGATGGAAAGAAAAAGGGACCGAAAATACAATACAAATAGGAAAGTACAACTGAAGAAAAAGTAAAGTAGCTATTGGGTCGTCCTTGGGGTTCCAACCTGGAGGGTAGGTACAGATGGCCACCTCAGCACTCCAAGTCTATCTGTATGCTATGAGTACCGTCCCACTGAGGGGTCCACCTCTAGGTATTGTCCAGTTCTGCTAATCTCTACCTCAGTCAGCGTTGTCCGTCATTTGCAACCAACACAATGAGGTTCAGTTGTAACCCATGAATGTGTGAGTATAACTATACTCAGTAGGAACCCCGAGACTGTCAAGGTCTCAGAAAATACAACATGGATAAACCAAAAAGTATGAAATAAATGGATAATCATTACATAGGTATATGACCATACATATACCTATGTTATTAAGTAACCCAACACAATCATGATGAAAATACGAAACTCAATGAGTCAACTCAAACTAGGATTTTAATTATCAAAACCAGGGCTGACGGTGTACACCTCCTCTATCGAGTACATTGGGCATGTCCCGTCACACAGAGGCGCTTCCCACTATCCTTAGATTACTGAGATACTCTTCCTATCGAGTACCATGGGTCTGCTGCATCACCCAGAGGTGCTCCCCACCGTTGGTCTGCCGCGTCACACAGAGGCGCTCCCCCTAATAGCCTACAGAGGTACTTCTCCTGTCGAGTACCATGGGTCAGACAAATTTACACAGAGGCACTCCTCCACCATGGGTCTGTCGCATCACACATAGGCGCTCCCCCGTGGGCTAGTCGAGTCTCCCCAAGTCGAATAGTTCAAGTAGTCATCAGGTCTCTACCAACTACTAGGTCTTCGTACACTATCTGCTCATCACCAAAAGGATCTACTCCACGAGCTACAGGTCCATAATCCAAGTGTCACGAAGTCTCATGTAAAATTATCTCAAAGTATTGCCACATCATAGGGGTCTCAATTCAATATACGAAACATCAATAGGACACCCGGTCTGTTGGTTATTAGCCTTTTGCTTCTCGGGTCCAGTAGGATTCGTGATTGATCCAACCTGACCATAATCAATGTCAACACAAAACTCCAGTGGGGTATACTCACGACACCATCTCGCTCCAAGGATTCCATCACCGCTAATGGTTCATCTAACGGATGTATGATGCCAATGATATGGAGGTTTTCTAAGGGGCGCATGGTTTGCGCATGGTCTAAAAAAACCATGCGACCATGTCGTGCAAAGTCTCTATGTGAGACAGTAGCAACCACATGGTTGGCGAACCATTTTACAAACCATGCGGCCAAGCCATGAGATATACCCATGAGGGACAGTGGCTACCGCATAGTTGGGGTATGTTTTCCAAATCTATGGGGCTAAGACTTAAGACCACATAAAATTAGGGTTTTAAGTCCCTGGCCACTCCAGATTTCCCATCTTTTCCCCATTTTTCCTCCCACTTGTGCCTCATGCATGATTTCCTATTTTGAGAGGTTAGGGGAGATCCTTAGCTCGTTTTGGAGGCACATTGAAGGTGTTTCTTTGTGGATCAAAGAGGGATCTCCATTCTTCACTGCAACGCAATTCTGCCAAATACCATCGCAAAGAACACACCATTCTAGAAGAACAGCGGAGAGGTCGGGCCATGCTAGTTTTATCTGCACCCTCCGCATTAGAGTGGTAACAGGCGACTTAATAAGAACATAAAAGAAGATCATAAAACCCTAACTTCTCTCAATGATCATTCCCAACTCGAAAATGAAAACATATTCATTCTTCATTTTTTTAAAAAGATCTTGGGAATATAATCTTATTCAAAATTTGACCCCTACCTTTTTATTATCGGTTGTTCATCATTCATTGACATTGTCATGGAAGGAAGACGGTGAAGACCGTAGTTTTTCATGTCCACCACATGTCCCCAATTTCGAACAGCATCAGTTCGTTGATGACGTTGTGGAGGGTTGATCGGTAGGTGTCCGGGGAAGAAGTCGATGTAGAAAGAGTGTTGCCGGCGTTCTTCGCGTTTTTCACATTCTTTATTTGGATCTTTTCTCCCTTGCTTTCCTCTCAATTCCTCCACAAAAAAGAAGATCATGCCAACCAAAATAATAAGAGGGTTTGTCTATTATTATGTTGGCAGGTAATTCAAAAATTTGATGAATTAAAATAGTGGGCCCCACATAATTAAATACTTGAGTGGGGTCCCATTTAAAATGGGGGATGGCAAGAAGTACTCACTCATTATAGAGGGAGAGGTGGGAGGTTTTATCCTCTATCACCAATAGGGGTCGGTTGGTCCTCACCACTATCATTTAATAGAGAGGTTATTGGTCTCAGGTGGTCCCCACGTTGTAACCTCTCACGGGAGGTTATGACCAGGTGGGCCCCACCACCGTAACCTCTCCTAGGAGGCTGGCATGTGGCGGACCAACATCAACTCAAATGTGGAGGTTCCATCTACCTGCACACACATGGTGGCTCAAAAATAAAATACAATGTTCACTTTTTTTTTAAGAAAACCCAAAAACTAACTCTCATTCCCAACCATCTTCCATCGAGGTAAAAGCCTTGTTAAGAGAATACTGGTGCTGCGAGTTCAACGGTTTCCTTAGACTTTGATTCCAAGCACCAGTTCAAAATTTATAAAACCCACTCGTACGTTCACTGAACGTACCGAACAAAATTTCATAAAATGATTCCGGGCACAATGGGCCTCAGAATCAGGCATCATAAATATTCAAGGGCACATAAAATTTACATGTATTTAAGATAAAAATTTCCATGGAAATTCTGGGTCATTACATCCAATATGAATTTTAATATTTTATTGTCCATTTAACCATTATCTTATCAATTTGACCCATGGTAGCCACATTTTAACCATTGATGCTATAATAATTTTTTGAATACAATTAACAATCATTATGAAATGAAATTAAAAATTTCAAATTATATAATATTAATAATGTTAATTAAAAACATGAAATCCATTTTAAAAAAATAATTCACATAAGTGGAAGAATTAAATTTAAATATAAATAAAAATACATTAATAGAAAGTGATTTTCCGAAGAGAAAATTTTAAAATGTATAAAATGTTTTAAAAATAAGAATTAAATTGATTATAATGACCAAAATAGTATTAATTATACAAAAACATAAATAATTTTACTTTTAATTCATATTTATAAAATATAATTTTTTACACTATTTAATCTAAAAGGGATCATTCAAAACAATTCTAAATTTTTCGATATTAATTAGAAAATTTACTTTTTCATAAAAACTTGAATATTCTCCTTGGGATAATTTAAACATGATAATTAAAAAATTATTTTAATGTCATAATTTTTTATTATGAAATTCAAAAAATTATTATTTTTTTATAAATACACATATTTTTTTAGGAAACTATATTTTAAAGTCATACTATGAAATTTTTAAAAATTAATTACTGACTTATAACTATTTTTTATATATCTAAAATTCATATACTTTTTTAGAAAAAAACTATTCTTATTTATATTAATAACATTATTTTCTATGATATAAGGATATCTTTTTTAATAATTTGTTAATATTATATCACACTACATTGAAACCCATCGTTAAGTGTAACACATGATATCGAAGAAAGGATATACATTTTATTAAATCTTGATGTGATATATTATATCACAATTAAATGAATTTTCCCTAATTATTTAATATCTATAATATAAAAAATTAGGGATACTCTTACATCATCATATACATATCATCAGTTTTATTTTCCTCAATTTGGTGGTTATAACAGAAATCCTTGACCAGGTGAGTGGTCTTGTTTTATAGAATCTTATATCCTCTATAATGAATATCTAGTAGTGTTTCCACAATGAAATGATCTTGATATAGTGGTATATCATTAAATATTAGTACATATGTAAAATCAATTATGTACATCCTCATGATAGATACATGTAACACATTATAGAATTGAGAGAGGTTTGGTGGAAGCACCAAGCAATAAGCCACTATCCATACTCGATCAGGAAAATTGAAGGGTCCAACATAATTATGGGTGAAATTAATTTCATCATGAATAAAAAAAGTCAATCAATATGGAAATTCATAGAAATAAATTATCTCCACATTAAATTTGTGGGTTATATTGACGATTGGGAAGATAATGTTTTTGTCGATTCTGTCCCACCAACAAGTGTAAAAGAGTTGATCTCATATTATAATCCATTTATTCAATTTTATCTAGTCCAAATAGAAATATTTCCCTAACTTCATCCCAATTGTTTTGAGTTCTACAATTTTTTCGATAGATAGATCCATAAAGATACTTTAAAATGCTTGGGTAAAATATATAATTATATGAAAACATGATTTAGGGAAGTAATTAACCCAAAATTTATTTAAAATCTATATAAAAATATATAAAAAACATATGGGGTTTAAATTCGTCTCTTAGAATAAATATTTTTCTAAGGAAGATATACAGTGATGAAACTAAATTATGTATCATGAGATTGATGATGAATTCACGATAACATTATGGTAAACCTCAAATTCCGGTTATAATAATTAGAATATTGTACTATAACAATACTTCAAACATAGTTAATATACATCTAGTTATGATTATAATGAGGTGAATATTAATTAATTATGATTCACTATGGTGGCGTTGTATATTGATCAATGAAAACATATATATCATTACTGCCATTAGAGGTTTTGGGGTGTATGATGAATAAATCAATAGTGATGTTTCACCATTTCATGTTTTGTATGGGTTTTGGGTTATACATACACTTAGACATTTTTTTAAAATAGTTATCTTGATAACATAACATGAATCTAGATACAAAATATAAAATAACTATCTTCATTACATCCCACTAGAATTAATATTTTATATGTCTATACATATCTATACATACAGGATGAATAGATTCTGAATAATTGTGGGATCCTTCTAACTAGTTTTTTTTCAAATCAGATATGGAAGAAAAACACACATAGTTCCTAAACCTAATCATTCCAACATAATCAAGGTTAAACTCAAGATAATTTGTTACCTTCTAATGTAGATGAAAATAATCTTTATATTCCTTTTTAATATTTTATTATATATATGGCTGGACCCCCATCGATGGAATATATGATATTACCACTTAATTCAAGATCCCCATAACTATCCATTGAAAATTCCAAAAATATTGGGTCTTTTTTATCCTCATCATTGATATGTTATCTTCATTTTTTTGAACATAATTAAGTGGGAACCTTGTTCAAATTCCTAGTGTGGTAATGTATTGAGAAATCATACTCTTTAATCCACTCCAAGGATATTCTCATCCACATATTGAACTATTTATATTTGAAATTTTATTTCAATCTCATATGACATGCATATGTATCACATTTTTATACATAATGATAATTCTTGAATATATGTAATGGAATAATTATAATAACAATATCTAAATCATGATTTGGGTATTTTTCCCATAAACCTCTATTTTTCATGAGAAATAAGATATCACCATATCATTATACAAGATAAATCATCCAAGGACCATATTTGATGTATCACTATAAATTCAAAAACCATCTTCATTGTAGGGTAATGTAATCATAGGTTCAAAAAGTATTTATTCATTCAGTTCCTTGAATGTTTTATCCCATTCATCCATTATGAAAAATATGGATCTCTTAATAGTTAACATGGTTGGTGTATTAGAATCTGAGAAAACATTTCCATAAAAAATACTAATAATATCCATCCAAGATGAGAAAATATCAGACCACAATCTTAGTGGTTAGTATTGGTTGATGTTAATTTGACTCTATATTTTATGGATCCACCGATATAACCATGGTTGAAATTATATGACCATTAAATAAAACTTTTTACAGAAAAAATTCTCACATTGTAAATTTTACATAAAATTTATCCTTAATTAACATCATATTCACAATTCTCATGTGATCTTTATGATATTACTTTCCATCCCAATAGATAAGTATATAATTTATAATGACATACATAAAATTATCACGGTAATCTATAATGGATCAATTAATTAAATCAATATATATATATATAGAATTAATATGATAAAATAACATCCATGTATATCCATATTACTTGTATGTTGAACGAAATGTTGTCTTGAGTATATAATCATTCATAAAAATGAATTTATGATATTAGTAATGAAATTAATTCTAGGAAAAGTACGAATATCTATGTAGTTAGTAAAAAACCAACGATAACTTGTAGTGGATACATGTTCTTGATTGTGGTTTTGTTCATTTCCTGATATTTCATGAATATTTTCATTGAACCAACTTCATTCTAATTAATAAGGATATGTTCTCCCCATGTTGACACACATGGAAAAATTAATCCCTTACCATTATTACATTAGATTTTCTTCTTTAATTAATGACACTTAATCATGGTCCTCCTATATAGAGATATTAAAATAGGTGAGGCACCATATATGAGTTATTATTGATTACTCAACTTCATGATTCAATAGAAAATTATGAATTTTTGTGTGTGAAATGAATCCATAAATACCCATAAAATATATATGTCACTTATGTTATATTTTTCCTACATCCATGTGATATAAACAGCACTATTTAGTTTGAATCAAGACCCATAAATGGATATGATATCTATTGGTTGGTCATATTAATTTTCTCAGTAATAGATGATCATAGTTTGGTTCAATGTATCCAACATTACATCAATTCTTATGAAATTGAAGTGTGATATATATAATAAATTCTAATCCATATTAAATAGATCATAAAATTAAACCATTATAATAATACAATATTTGTAGGAATCACCTTTAGACAACCATCATTTGGATATGAAACATAGACTAGAGATATGATCACCAATCCATTTGGGGTTTTTCACTACTAATTTAACAAAAAATTAATTGAGTTGAATTTTGATAACCTTAGTACTCTAATCACATATAAAAGATTAGGAAGTTGTTGAGTCAAATAAGAAATTATAATTTCTAGTGTCAATGGTATGTGTGCGTTTCACCATTCCTTAATAATACACCTTTTAAAAAATAGTGAGCACATGATATTTCATTTTATCTTTTTCCATTATAGGTTTTTGTTATTGATCATCATAAATTACCTTTGGATTTGAATATTGGATAGCATAATTAAAATAATCCTTTCCATTATAACACTAATTTAATTTAGGTGCGGTGGATTCATTTGATGGAGAATTATCTTTATTCTCATAATTAGCTATCATATTTCATTTTCTGATGACGATCTATTTCACGGATTAAAATTTAATTTGAACATTAAGAAATAATAAAAATCATTTTGTTCCATAATTTTACCATATTTTATGGAATAGAATATTACCTCTATTTTTTTATTTATGTTGAGTTCAATAATATTCTCTTGCTAAAAAATGATATTTATAGTTAACTATAATATATATTTCAAAAGTTAGAAAACATAGAAAAATTAATTAAAATCTACTCAATCCCTATAATTTTAATTACATATGGAGACATTGTTTTAATCTACATTAGAAATTTTCAACCCCAATTTTAGGTTATATGAAAATACTAGAAGTATATCTCACATGTCTTGTAAAATATTCCACATATATAGAAAATAATAATAATCCATCATCAGAAGAATATGGATTCATTCAAAAAAATTATGATGACTCTAATTAAAATAACTATTGAGAAATTGTATATTACATTAATCCAAATATAGTGAGTCAATTTCTAATTATTTACACATATTCTCCATAAGAGTCCACCACTGATATGGTTCACGTTCAAAAAGATAGAAAAATAACATGAATTTTTCGTGGACTAAAAACTATAGAGTGGAAAACATATTTTCAGTGGTAAAAATACATTAATCAATAAATAGTGGAAACATAAATTGATTTTATTCACATTAAAACATGTATTTAGTTAATATTTTTGTAAAATAGAAAAAAGATAACAATATATAAAACTGAATGAACAGTAAATATAAAATAAAATTTAAAATTAAACACTTGTATAAGAATTTAATTAAAAAATAATTCGGTAATATTAAATAATTAATAATTTTTTTAGACAATATGGACATTGAAGTAAATATATTTTTGACTGAACATAGAAATTATAATGTTTCTTCTATAAATATGGTATAGGGAGTCATGATTATATAAAGAAGGGAAAATGCATTGGAAAAAAGGTATTAATAGAAATAACTATTGGTTTATAAAATTCATGATTTTCATGAGATATATATCATAACATATCAATATTATAAGAATAATTGGAAAAATTCTAGATGAAAAAAATGATTTTAATATAAAAAATTTAAAATGTTGGTAAATTTTGAATCATGAGGACCATGAAAAAATAAATTTAAATTAAACATTAAATATAATTATAATGGTAAAATTTTTGATATATTATTTTATATTGGAATTATATAAACACAATTAATTATTATAGGTTCATAAAATTATATATGTCCCAAAAATGGAAATTTTAGAAAAAAAATCCCCTATCTGAAGACTGTACTTTCTCCATACATGTTCGAGACTCATATATAATAAATATAGTTTTATTATGTATCTATTCCAAATCCATAATAAAATATATCATACCATATATTATTTACTTATGATATTTTATTACATGTTTATTTATAATTTCCATGTTACAATCATGTTATGGTTAATGAGTACTTTGAATTTCATGTAAGTTTTGTTTTGGTATTTTTGGTACATATAATTTTATTATGTATATATAATATTAAAAATTATAAAAATGTAATATATATCATATATATTAATTATATATTTATTATGAGTAATCAAAAATAGTTTATATTAAAAATATATTACAACATTCTTGTAGATGGTATGCCATATATATGCCCGAACGTTACCTCTGTTTTATCGAAGGATGAAAAAAAGTAATTTACAATTATTCATTCCAAAATAAGTCATATATCACATATATCATATCATTTAATAAAATCTATCTTAATTTCCATATATTATAAAATAAAATGATTAACATATCATATAACTTTATGGAAGTGGTTGTCCACACACACACAAGAGTGATGTAAGAATTTTTCAACAAAAAGGAATGTACGGAGGTATACATGAGATTATAATTAAATAATTATAATTTTTTCCTAAATAATATATATATATATATATATTAAACCCCTCATTATATCTATCTTTGAAAGATGGTGATGGAAAATTAAATAAATCAGTTTGTGATGGAGTAGTTTGTCGTACAAACAATTGATGATTTCAATACAAATTTGATTTCACATGATATGCATATAGGTTATGAAACTAACAAGATAATATATCAATATATTTTAGATATTTATTTCATTATTTAAAAACAAGTTACGAATATTTTATGTAGTTGGAAGAAGAAATAAAATATTAGTGCTCGTTCAAGAATAATGCCTCTTCTTTAGTAATCATGAATTTTTTAGAACAAAAATAATTATTATTAGTTTTTATTAATCAATATCATTACTTTAGGAAATATTTTGATAATTAATGATGTGATATGGTTAGGTATCGATTAATCCAATATGCATTGGATGTGTGAAGTGTTGAGGAGAGGGAGCCCTTTTAAAAGTGGCCGAGAGGACAGAACTAGAATTTTTTAGAAGAAAAAATATACTGAAATATTAAACATTCCAAAATGATCAAAAATGGATCATTTCATAATATTTCAAAACTAAAGAACCATAATGTTTTTATGTATGGAAACAAAATCCAGTATCCTATATATGGTGTCTACTTTATTACATTGGTATATGATTTATGTAATTATTTTCTGAATAACCGAATATTTTGGTAGTTTTGTTAAACTATATATATAATTTATTCTTTAATTAAATTTTATTATGATAAATAAAATATATATTTTAGAGAATATAATTATTTTTTATGTCATATCCTTTCATATCATTCTTAGTATACATCCTAGATTCATAGGTAATGGACAAAATATAAGGGTGACCTGAAATAATATGTCGAGATTTTGAACAATGGAAGATACCATGAATAAATAATAACAATAATAAATATAGAAATTAAATATAATTACACAAATTCCATTAAACAATAAAATAATAATAAATTCAACCAAAAAAATTAATGTGAAAATATCATGTATAATAATCTATATGGAATTGTACATATACGAGAAAAATAAAAAGCTTAATTAGTAAGAATAGAATAAATGAAATATAGAGAAAACAACCTTGTAAAAATATCATGGATAAAAATGTAATTCATAATAAATATAATAAGGTTTCTTTATGAACAGACATTCCATTTAATGAATATGTTACAACCCAAACATAGACACTTTTTATTTTATCCTTTTTTAGGACTCAGACCCTTTGGTTAAAGATTGGGTTTGGGTCCACATTTTAAATATTTGATGTTTGGAATTTTAATGTTTACAGGACACTGCACATGCATTACACTATTAGTGGTAACCATTCGGTCAGACGATGAGACCAAACCGTTTCCCACCAGTTCAAAAAAATTAATTTGATGAAAACAAAATGAAAAAAATAAAATTAAAAGAATTATTATTAATTGTAATAATGATAATAATATTATTATTATTATTATGTTTCAGTTTTTTAGTCAAACACTCAAGGGAGGTCTTCTATCTTCCCTCTCATCTCTTATATCAACACACAACCCCATTATGGATCACCTGTGCACGCAACCAGCTTCCCTGTCCTCCATAGTCATGAACTCCCCCTAGCCGAAACCTATAGTGCATCCTCCCTCCACACATCAGCTCCCATATTTTGACATCCCTTATTGCATGATCTCCTTCCATGGATCACCCTTATATATACTCGGTCTATGCTGGATAGCTCACCTCATGAACTACTCATTGCATAGTGTTTTTATCTGAATTTATCAAAAGATTCTCTGTGGATCATCGAGGTAAAGTCAGTTTTTCCTCTGTTTTTATTGGCCCAATTTTAGATCCTCCCATCACCCTTCATTTTTGGAAAAAACCCACATAAATGGGGTAATTTTATTTTTGTGGTTTCTTTCAGTTGAAGGGTATGCAAAGTCTCTTGTGTCATTTTAGTGCATGTTCAATCAACCACCACTGAAGTCGAAGAATTGTGAGTTGAATCGATTAATCACAACATTGTGAGGATAAGGTATACACATTTTTCATAGTTTCACAACACCAATTTAAGGGCCTTTAAATGATTAATGGTCCATGGTACTTTTGGGTAGTTAATTAGAGTTATTTTGAGTCAAAAAATCTACGGCGACATGCCTGCGTATATATAGGTAAGCATATATAAATTTTGGTTCCCTCATTATGGGTATATTCATCCTTTTTAGTGAATATACATGTATGGTGGTAGGTTCACTTTTATACATATAATGAAATGCATATGTAGGTGAGTTTCGATGGGTATATGAATATAAGCATATATGAAAGGATCCCTTTATCCATGTTCATGTCCATTAGTGTTTTTTCATAGGGTATAGGTGTCCTTTTATGTTTTCAGAGATGCATATTCTTAGTGGGGGAGAAATATATTATAGTTAGAAAGCATCAAGAGGTAAAGATCCTCGATTTGTTATGTACCAATTTTGATGTATGATTCCTTTTTCAGTGCCTTTAATTTTCAATTCTCTTATTTATTAGAACTTTAAAAGTGTATTTTTATATTAATGTCATTTTTATATATATTAATGAAACTAAATATGTGTTTGTAAAAATTTATTGTGTCTCCTAAAATTGGTTTCACATTTATTTATATAAACTATTAATGCATGTTTACAAGTTTCATTAAATTGTGATGTATCATATGTGTTTTAGAATGGTTTTATTAATGTTTCAAACATAGTGAAAGTGTTTTTATTAAAATGAAAATGTATTTAGTAAAAAAAATTTGTAATACATGTCTTGGCTATCACCGTACTGGGGTTTTGGTGTTTCATAGTTGTTTAGAATGTCTCATTAATTGTTGGTTCATCCCTGAGTACAAAAAGTGCACAAATGTGTGCACCATCAAATGTACATGGAACATTGAAATAATGGTTATTTTTTCATTAAATATAATTTTGGTATACGGGAAAACGTGAATATGGTTATGACAGTATTCCTTATAAATCATCATGTTTATTACTTTATAAAGGACGGTTGACTTCTAAATGTTACAATATCACATTTAGTATCATGTTTTTTTGGGGGAATTTTTATTTTTGGTTTTTATAGAAAAAAAATATTGAAAATAGAACGCGAATGGAAGGTGTAACGGCACATTCAGAAAGATCATGGAAATTTTTCATTTAACATTGTTTTGGAAATTGTTTTTGAGATGTTTTAAAAAACCTATTTGGCTGTAAAAATATAAAGGACATTGTGAAAACTAGTGTATTTTAATGAAAGGGTTCAGTGTTCATATAATGTGATGGACTAGTTGGAACCTTAAATATGTTATATATATTTAAATCTATGTAGTGGGAACTCCGATAATGGGATTTCCCTATATGGTTATCATATAGGTGGCGTCTATGTATGGGGTATGAAAGTGTGGTGATGATAGGTATGGAGATTCATGCATGTGATGTCCTCTTATTTACATAGTATACTTATTTCATGGATTTTATGGGAATATTTTCGAGGTTCTAGTGATTGTTTTTGATCATCCATGATTCGAAAAGATGGTACAACCTGGATTTAATGTTAGGATACGTGAGATGTGCCACTGGTTTAGTCAGTTGAGGGAGGCCAGTTAGTTATAGACATATGAGTTTCACCAACTTCTGGCAGGTGATTCCAAATAGATTTTGTCTAGGGACCACTCTATGGATGTTTAAGGAGTTCCCATTGTGGAAAACTTGTATGTTTTTGTTTCTTTTCTCGATCCTTTGGGTATTTTATTCCATGGAACCTCTACATTCATTATATATAAAACACTTTTTCATCACTAGTTTCCATTTAAATTAATTTATTGGAATGAATTATATTCCATTGAATTTTATTTTGAAAAAATTGAAATGGAAATGATTTTTTGTAGATTTTAGAAGCATATTACTTGTTTGGGTAAAAGAATGAAAACATTTTATTTTATATCATATTTTTAAACAAGATAAAAATGGATTTCATTTTAAAGGTGAGTCATATGGCGTGGTATATCTTTTCCATCCCTACTGAGCATATCAGTTGTCTCACTTACTCTATATTTTAAATTTCAGGTTCTCTCAGTTTTGGATAACTCTAGGTGAGAGTTTGGTTTCATGGATTGTTGTGAACCATGAGGTCATATAGAGGTATGTTTAACCATTCATTTTATTTCTATTTGCAGTGCTAGAGTTAAGTGTTATTATTAGATTCATTCCCATTTATTTATTTGTTTTTCATGGGAAAAATAATTCATAATAACATTACATTGACACATTAAACTAGTTTCAAGCCCGTGGGGATTGGGAATTCCCTTTGGTCAATGCCATGGGATGGAACATGTGACTAGTTAAGGGTTGAAATAGGTTGGTTAACAACAAAATGGTATTTTAGGGGTTCTTGTTATTTTGGGTGTCCTATAGAAAGAGATTAGGATTGTTGGGGCTCATGACATAAGGCATGGGATGGAGCACAATTAATAGTACTCATGACGAATCCTTGGTCACTAAGGGTATTCTGGGAATTGAGTGCATATCATGTCAAGGTTTCTTTGTATTTGGATTAGTTGATGAAAACTAAGATAAGACGGTGTCATATCGCCATGTCACATGGAGTAATGTCCCATGTGACGTTTCGGTGCATGGTTCATGTATATTGAATATGTTGATTCTTTCATGGTCCATGGATCACTACCATTTCATCGAGTAAAACATGACTAATAGTTCCTTATTCTAGGGGTTTGGTGTAATCTATTCTTATTTGTTTATTTAAATTGGTGAAATGGGTTTTAAAGGAAAATAGTTCTAGTTTTAAAATTTGGAACCTATTAGGAATTCTTAATGAAATGGTTTTGGTGCATCTATGGGTACTCATTATGAAAATTTGAACAAGTGAGTGTTTCTATGGAATGTGCATGTTATAAAATATGAATGGTGTAAGATAGACACATATTTGACAGTTTATGGGATTCCGTAGGTGTTTATTTTAACCTAAGGGCATGAATTAGTTTTTCTAAAGTGATTATCAGAAAGTAAAATGATTCAAAAAAAACAATTTGGTTTTTTGATGTTGATTTTGTTTGTTGCAAGTTGTTTTGTGTTTGGGAAGTAGCAATGAAATTATGTGGTTTGGAAAATTGGTAAAAAATATTGATTTTTGAAAACAGTATTTTTCGTTGTGTTTTTATGTGTTTTTCTCTTTAGATAGTAGTTTTGGATGAGATGGTCATGTGGTTTTGATTTATATGGATGATGATTTTTGGATTTGTGTTTTGTTGATGTCCATAGAATGGCACCAAGAAAAGTCCTCAAAATTTTCCAATGACCCATGCCTAATTTCTAGTTTATCTCGAATGTCGGTTATTATTAATGGTGATTTAGGTTTGTTAGAGAAATTTATGTGGCATGAAGAGGTAGATAATGAATCCAGGGTATTGGGAACTCCCAACAACATTAGAGAGTGAGCTGCTTTATGGTTGTTCGAAGGTCCATATTTGGAAGAAGAGAGTTGTTCTTTCCACTATCAATGAATGTTGGGTTTATGTGAGATGTCATCAAATATGTCTTCGTCGGATAGTTCATAGCTGAATAGGTGATGATGAAGAAAAGGGATGAGTTCATGTGTACTTAAGAATGATAATGGTCTGTTGTATCCGACACTTTTACACAGGGGCGTGCGCGCGTCCGTCAGGCGGGGGGAGGACGTGCGGCTTGTTTCCCCACATTACCTCTTTCCAAAGGCGGGCAACATTCGTTCCTTTTTCTGGGACGTTTCCTCCTTGATCGAAACCGGGATGATGGGATTTCAGTTCTTCCTTCCGTGGATTCATCCTCGGAGCTCGTCACCTAGTCCGGGTCACCCTCATAGATTTAAGATGGGTTAATGAAGCTCGTTCTAGGCACCATATCTACATGGAGTCCATTTAATTATACTGCATCCATCAGGATGCTCTAAGGGGTCTGGTCGGGGTAGCAACCATCGGTGAGGAGAATGGTCACACTGGGGTGTCGTCGGCGCGCCTTGACGCTGGGGGATTGACATGTCTGTCTTTTGTCCCTTATTATAGGGCATATCGAGGGAGCGGAAGCCTGAGGCATCCCACATCAAACGCGGGGAATTGTGTACCATCATAGATTTTCCCCAGCTTACCATGTTTAAAATGGGGTATGCCACGAGTTTAATGTCTGGCGGAGATGGATCAGACTGATCAGAACACTGAGAGTGGATCAGATTGAAGGATCTGTTAGGATAACACCGATGTTGGGGCCATCACATGGACGGATTCCTAGATATTTTGGAGTGGAATGAGGTGTCATGATCCCACGGGGATGTGGCGGCCCAGGTAAAGATCAAGATTGTTTATGGAGTGATGGGCTTGAACCTCAGGGAGGCTTCCAACGTATCCCCATGGTATGGAATCAATGTCCGTGTAGTTCGGTGATACGGTGGGACACCTAAAGAGGTGACTCATGAGAATGAACGCATGGATTGGATCCTGGAGGAAGTAATATCTCTAGGCTAGGTCATGAGCTTCCTAAAGAACATGGGCTCGAAGGAGAGGTCAAGATGAGACGTTGGTGTGGGGTATGGGTCTTAGGCTCTGAGGCGGCCCATAACGGTTGTTTTGAACCGATGTGGATGGGTTAGAACAACTGAGTGATGGGCTTGAACCTTGTGGAGGCTTCCTACGTACCATGCGTTAGCACAGATCATTGTCCACGTAGTTCGGTGCATAAAGTTTAACGTCATGCGGGACGAGGGCATACAGTTTAACGTTATGCAGGACACTGGCATAGAGTTTAACATCATGTGGGAAAAGGGCATACAGTTTAATGTCATGCGGGATGAGGGCATACAGTTTAACGTCATACGGGACGAGGGCATACAGTTTAACATCATGCGGGACGAGCAATCTGGGGATTATGCTCTGAGGGATCCCAAAGTGTTGTCGAACCGATGTGAAGAAGTAGGAATGACCGGGTGGTGGGCTTGAACCTCGTGGAGGCTTTCTACGTACCATGTGTTAGCACAGATCAAAGTCCACGTAGTTCACTGGGATGGGGCTTACGCTCTGAGGTGGACCATTGGAGGATGTCATGGTCTATTCTCGCTCTAAGCCCACATGAGACATGCTCGGTGTGAGAAACAAGAGGCAGAAGGGACCAGACGATCACGTCGCAAAGGGTGTGTCCATGAGAAGCGGAAAGGGTCTTACGCGTTGAGCATCCCAAAGAGGAAATAGGGTCATACGCGTGGTTAACAGCCCTTAGTGCCGGGGCTTACTCCAAGATGGAGGACCGTGGTGCGACAAAGTGCATAGGGAGAGGGATTTGGGACCGAACGGAGGAGATGCATCGTTCCCTATCACGCCATCCACTGGCCTTGGAAGTGGGGAAGTACGAAGGTTCATGGGTGAAACCTTACGCAAGAGATGCTAGGGGCTTACGCTCGGAGGCAGCCCTCCCACCATGGACAAACACCACTCCAAAAATAGGATCTCATTCCATGTGAGGAAGAATCAATTTCTGTGGAGACGAGAGGTGTAAAGAATGTCCGAGCCGGAGGGGACATTGCGTGCGAAGCACGAGGTCGGACCATAGTTTAACGTCATGTGTTAAGGACGAGGTGATTAGTAGTTTAACATTCTGGAGCTTGGATGAGGTGGGTTCCCTCCACACCCCTAGGGCTTACATGCCCAACACCGTCTACTGCATGTAGGCGGGGAGGCATCAGCAAGGCCGTAGTGAAGGGGGGCCGCAGCGCGAACCATCGAGAGGTCCACGTTAGAGTGGCTATGGGAAAAAGAAATATCTGTTAGCGTGCCTATGCGAAGAAGCATAATAAAATTCAACTCAACGGGAAACACCACCCAAGGGACCTTGAGGATACATCCTATGAGCCTGGAAGGCCGTACGGGAAGACAACGCATGGCGTGCATGCCCAGCATGGAAGACATCGGGTGCAGACACAAAGAGGCAACCAAGGGGCATCAAGGTTAAGGGTCCTGGGTTTTGCACGTAAAGAGAAGGTTTGCGCACAAAACACCAGGATGGAATGCAATTGGGTCAAAGGATTGCACGCGGATAGGGGATTGCGTGCATATGGTTTAGATTGCGCGCGAGGGAAATGAATGATCCCTAAGTCACGGAAAAACCTATCATATGGATTGAACACAGTTTAGAAGGGATTGCGTTCAATTGGATGGGATTGCACGCAAGGGGTAAGGATTTCGTGCAAAGGAAGAACCCGGAGGAGTTGGAAAATTCACTTAAGCCAGTGGGGTTGCGCGCAAAGGTGAACCCCAGGGAAAGGTTGCGTGAAAAACAGAATTACCTGGAACACATCTTGCGCACGCGGGAGTCTGAATTACGCGCACGGGAGCTTGTCCGAATTCCTCCACCCCGAAATGGTTGAGGTAGCCTTCTATTTATAGGAATTCACCGTCACGAAATCCAGGTGGCGTGCGAAATCTTCCACCCCAGGACCAGTCGGCACGCAAGGCTTCCCCGTGTGGAATCGGTCCCCGCATGGAACCGAGCGAGCAAATTGGTGCGCCACGCCGGTTCTTTTTCATGAATCCTGGGAGTCCTTCGCATGAACATAATTTTTTGAATTAGTCCTCCTCAATTTCATGCACCACTTCCAGGTCCTCCGAACCGAGTCTCTGAGTCTGAATATGACTTCGCTTCATCCGTTCGAAACATCCTCTAGGAGTTACGGGCTTTTTTGGCGTCTTCAAATTCCCCCCCTCGGAATGGGATCAATGAGAGGTCGCAATGATCAGATTCTGAGGGAAACGCTGATGTAGTGCATCTCCTGGGCATTTTGTGCGCAAAAATCCAATGGGGCACGCAAAACGACAGATCATCGCGGAATTCACCTTGTGCGTAGCACAGAACCCTGGACTTGCCTATAAAAAGGGGCGCTGGGTCCCAAGTTCCATACTCATGATTTTCCGCGCGATAGGTACACTGCTCTCGTGTGCGAAATTGATCCCGCAGCTGCGCATAAAAACGCTATGGCAGCGCATAATTTCTTCTAAATTTCAGCCGCATTTGCGCGCCTACTTGGGATACACCGTACCTTGTGTGATAATTGTGCACCCAACTCTTGGATTTCGCGCCGAAGCATCAGATTTCACGCAACTCTCTCTGTTTCTGCGCACTTCATCTGGGTTTCGCGCAACCCCCGAAATATTCTAGATGGTTGCAAACCAAGTTTATGAGGGGGAATCTGCCGCTCATAGAGCTGAAATAGCGGTGAACGATGAGGTTTATGGTGCCAAGGTGACTGTTTCCAACAACCTGACCTTGTTCAATCTTCTGACCGCATCCTAGAAGGATTATCCCCTGTCTGAAAACCTCCTTCTCTGGAACTTTGGCATCCTGGAGGAGGTTCCCCTGGTGGGCTTCGAGGTGGACACACCGTAGTCATGGGTGACCTGAGAGGACAAGCATCCCCAGTACAACATCACCAATAATGGCCATACTTCCTGGGAAACTAGGCATATGGATGTATATGTCCTGAACCTGAGGACCAGGACCCTTACCAGGGATGATCCTGTCATAGATAATTCTCTATCCCTCTACGCGAGCACATTCCATTAGATCATCATGGATGACACTAAGAGCTGGATGAAAGATTGGGACTTGCAGTCTCGGGGCAACTTTACAAGTGAGTGGGCCTGGGCGTTCTCGGTTCGCCATACATGCGACCAGTTTGGGGCCAAGCTGCGGCATATTGGCCTGTTCGAGGCGGAATTGATGTTGCAATTCCACTTTCACTGTCAACCTGATCTCGGTCAGGATCTATTCACCCAGTGGTCTCTTGATACCAACACATTCCACATTCACCATGGGGATGTTGGCATCAGCCTCTGGGACGTTCACTGCATCGGAGTAATCCCACTGGAGGGATACCAATATGACGAGTTCGTTCCTCTAAAGAACACCAGGGAAGACAGGTCACAGACCCCCATGCTGATGTGGCACCTATTGGAGCTGGCCAGAGAGAGGCTGGGGGTCAAGGACTTCCTGAAGGACATTGCCTACAAGGGCTGGTTCAGCCAGTTCCTAGAGAAGGATCCGACAATCAAGATGCTGGGACAGGGTAAACGGTGTCCAACCGCGACTCAAATGAGCATGGATGGGTCGTATTGGAGGACCTTGGCGGCAGGGAAATACCCATCATGGGGATATCGTGTCATTGAGGCCCAGGACCTGAACGTCTGGTACGCCGGGTTCCTCGCCGCCTTCATGAGCGGGTGGCTCCTGCTGGTGCGGGACGCGAGGATCGGCGCCCATCCAGCAACACCAGTGATGGCGGGCACCATGGCCACCAAAACACGGTTCAACTTGGGGTCCCCATTCTAGAAAAGTTGTATTCCATCCTAGGACACATCTCATGAGGGGGGTCTCCTCAGAGGGTATGTGGCACCTTCCAGATCTTCCACGGCTGGGTGGCGACTCATCTCAGCGGGTACACTTTCCCAAAATCCATCTGTCCTCCGAGCAACGGCCTACGACTGTCCCTGCTTAACATCACCGGGGTGGAACCGATGATGCTCAATGAGGATGGTGTGAGGATCCACATTGGTAACCACACCAAATTCAACTTCAGCTTGTTCCCTACCCTGATCGGTCAGATGGTGGACAATGGGTGAGGCTCTATGGAACAACATGAGTATTTTCAGAGCATCCGGGGAGGGGTGCTCATGGCTCGGATCGACAGGAAGGTGATCTGTGAGCCTTACGTACCTTCCCAATTCACCAGGAAATTCAGGTGCCTCCAACGAATGCTGAAAAATGTATTCACGGCTGTTTGGGAGGAGAAGAATCCCTACGTTCTGAACCAGATGTGGTTAATGTTCACCACTTTCGGCTACAACGATTTCATTACTCATCCTCCCACCGGGGTCGATGCTGGCCTAGAAACTGAGTATGTCAAGCATTGGACCATTGCGTACCCTAAGGGGCTTTTACGCAAGTGAGTCTGGGAATTCGAGACTACCCGTGTGGAAGCTGGGCAATGGGGGAGCAGGCAAGGTGCTGCTAGAAGGGGGGAACCAGGGGTGCGTCAGGCAGCGAGGCATGCACAGGATGTGACCTCAGCGGTGGGAACATCACACAGTGCCATCGCGACCTTATTATCGTAGGGGGTCACATGAGGCGGCTAGGGAACTGCCCGGGAAGTAGATAAGGTACCTGCTCGAACCTTCGCAAGATGCAATTTTCTCTGAACTTCGGTCGGCCTGGATGACCCTGCGACAATGATTGGGCGTTGAAGCCATCTGGTAGAGGATAATGCAGAACGGGATCCAACTGCCATAGGTCGGTCTCATTTGAGTTACCGATATAGTGAACTTCCATCGGTGTCATGCTTATCTGACGTCCATGGACACATATGCGTGCCAAAGGGGTCGGCGTGCGGAGCCACCTTTCCTAGTGAAAGTGATTCTCATCTAAGAGAATGATCCAGAAGTGATTCCACCAGGATAAGGCGACAGCGACGAGGAGTCGGAGGGGGAGGAGGAGACTGGATAAGGCGAAGGCGAAGGAGAAGATGAAGGAGAAGGAGAACCCGAAGGTGAGGGGCCGTAGGGGGCGACCTTCCAAGGGAGTCTCCGGGAGAGCGGCGATATTATCGGCTCTAATCTGGAAATAACTGAGATACTCGAGGTCTATCTATATCTTCATTCATTTTCCTTCTTCATCCATTCTCCTTTCCAATTTCGAACCCATCTCTCTACCTCACTCAGGAGCGCCTAAGCGTTGGTCAGGCATCCCCACTAGAGGAGGGAGGAGAGGATCTGGTGGGATATAATGGGGATCCAATGCCCATCATTGAATTGACAAGCGCAGAGGGGTCTCATGTCATGATAGCTCCTATAGTGGCCAGAACGCTGGAGGCCGATGCTCTGGGTTCCTGTAAGTCCCACACTTCACTACTGGTGATTGTTATCAAAAGATCCCAACTAATCACGGTATGCCTTGTTAAGCAATCTTAACATTTGAGGATCATCAGGATATGAAGCCCGGGCCGTCCGTGAGCAGACCAGTGGAGGACTTACCACAACTTTCAGAACATGCTCCCCGCACTGAGTCGGCCCAGCAATTGGTGAGTAGGGGGCGGTGGACATCAGCGGCGCTGTCCTTGAGGTGAGGCCAGAAGCTGAAGGAGGCATCTTCACTATCGGGGTGAGAGAGGAAGGTCACCCGAACATTGAGGATCCTATTACTCATGAAGAAATCCTTGAGGCAGATCCTTCCGCAGACCTGCTGGATGCCTTTCCTGTGTATCGACTTGCTGACCCTAAGGAGATAGATGACTCGGACTCAGACGCGGCCAAGGAGAGCCGGATGACATGGCGCAAAGGGTGGAAGTGTATCTAGTGCTTTATCAGGCGGCCCCAGTCGGATTGGATGAGGCGGATGGGATCACTCAAGACCTGACTGTGTTTCCTGTGCGCCTAAGGGGCTGACGCTCAGCGCCTTCATCTGACGGTCCGTGATTACATGGCCGAGAAGATACGTGAGAGCTGCCGGCACACCGCCATTGACCATTGTCGGGAAATATCGATGAGCACCCGAGCATTTCTGAGGGCAGAGCGGGAGGTCCGGCGCCTCGAAGGGAAAGCAGCAGAGAAGGAGCCCTTGATTGCAACATGATCTGAGCTCATGGAACAACTGACAGCCCAACTGGCTGACGCCCAAGAAAAACTGATGGAAGCAAGTCACCAGATGGCCTTACTTCAAACCGAGCGGGCGCATGCACATGCCTGGGTTGCCGAGCTGCACTCTACAGCTGCTGATGAAGAGAGAGTCTTGAAAGAGCGAGAAGCAGTCTTGGAGGCTACCATCCAAAGGGTAACAATGTTGGAAATATCGATCCAGCATACTAATCCTTAAGGGCTTTGTTTCGGCCATCTCATGAACTTTTTACTTTTTACTTCTCAACATTTTGACCCATGTATGGACTAATCTATTTATCTATACCATTTGTCTAATATGCTCACTATAATTCTGAAATGAATAAAAATTCACCCCTAAGCTCCTATTGGTCGCACCCAATGCGAGAAGTAAAGGATGCTCGAGTTATCATTTTGTCCAACTGTGGGGCATTAAACAAGCTTCAGCATCCGAACTCGGACCTAGATTTCTGAGGAGAAGAGGGAGGTCCAGCCGATGGGAAGAGACCTCAGACCAATCGATCTATCTTCTCCTCCACGTGCCCTAACACATGAGCAGGGCAATGCCGGGGGCATTGAAATTCATCCGAACATAGGGAGATGAAAAAGGTAAATCACGTTACCCGAATTCGAAACACAATGGGGTGCGATGATGGAGGATAACTGTTAACCGTGGTGGAAATGCAGCATCCATAACGCATTGGACTGAAATTGCGACAATAAATGAGGGCTGACTTCTGACCATGTTCGCAACATGGGTCCTTACTCAAATATCGTCGATCAGTCTTCTGGAATGTTGGCCCAGGACAGCAGGTGAACTATAGGTCTATCATCCATATTTCTACAATAGGTGGACCAATGGTCTATCATCCATATTGTGGCAGTAGGTGGACCAAATTCTATCATCCATACTGTTAGGGGGTCCCATCAAACATGACCAGTCCTTCGGGACGTTGGCCCATGACAGTAGGCAGACCATAGGTTTATCATTTATACAGTTAAGGGGTCACATTGAACATGAAATAGGATGAGGATCCGAATAAAGGGGAACACAAAGCGTGGAACGTGGAGTGGTGGTTTGTTCGAACAGAGTCCAACACTCCTGAAATTGCGCCATCATGGCAGAGGCACATTAGGCGGACGTACCAAACTGATCACGGATCATCCCAATTTCCAGACAGGACCTCTCTGGAGAGAGAACTGTTGAATCCCACCATCACTATGGGGAATCCCAAACATATTCGGGGTAGATGTCGCAACTACACCACTCCCCAAGATGTCAGGCCGAGGGACCGACTGTAAGGAGGGACGGGATTTGGTAATCCATAGGGCTGGACCCAAGAAAAAATGTCCAGGCATTCCTACGTATCTCATAAGGATGAGAATCAAGCCACGCGTAGTTCTAGAAGCATAGTTTAACTTTGTGTAGGATGAAAGGATGAGAAGGCTAATTCTTTAGAACGGGGTGCACGAGGTAAAATCATCATAAACCCGACCTGAATGAGGACATGATCCTGCACTACGCCACACAGTCCCTTGGTTGGGGTCCCGAAGGTGGGACCGAAGAGACAAATTAGCAGAACTCGAGCTGGACCCAAAGACAGGAGGTCTGGCTGTTCCAACGTATCCCATTATGATGGGAATCAAGACAGACGTAGTTCTTAATAGATCTTAGTTTATGGTCTTAGAAATCGGACCAAAGGATAAGGGAAATGGGAGACACACGGTAAAGCGGTTGCAAAACCCGCCGTGAATTGGGGAAAAGCCCTGCTTACTATGTGCTCCTAGGGACATGTTTAGGCCGAGGGACCGAAAACGAAAAGTTAGGCTGGGCCAATGGGGAAGTGCCCATGTGCTCCTACATATCTCATACAGATATGAATCAAGCCATACATAGGTCTGTAGAGGTGGAGTGGCACGACATGGCGCCTGCGCAAAGGACGAGGGAGATGTGAGTGTCTAGCCCTCACACCAAAAGAAGCGGCATTTGATATATCTTGTTTTTCCTTGAAGGTGAGTGGTTTTTCTATTTTGGAGCGCCCGGCCTGGGGCAGGAACTCCTGGCGTCGCCATAATAATCAAGTCATAATAGGCGTTGAAAAATGGTATGGAAATTTACCAATACCCAATGAGATGTCCCCTATGGTGAAGTCACTACAATGAAGTGTCGTTTCTCGTCCTGCGGCCAGGATGATATCATCACATTTTATGGTCATGTGGTGGGACTAAAAAGCACAGTTTAAGGTCGTTTGTCTTGGACCTGATAGCATAGTTTAAGGTCGTATGGCTTGGACCTGACAGCACAGTTTATGGTTGTATGGCTTGGACCTAACATCACCGTTTAAGGTCGTGTGTCTTGTACCTGAGGAATACGCACGATGTGGTGAGGCGTACCCGGTGTGAATGAGGGCATATCCTCATATCGTCACTGCGGGCGATTTCGAGAGAGGGGTCTCAGGCCAAAGGGGCCTACGAGTGTCCAAAAATCAAGGGGGCAGGAGATGCTAGCTCACAGCTACACTAGCCCCGAAATACAATATCTGGGCGACTCCTCGTTTCCCATGGGGATGAGGGTCAAGCTAAACACAATCCATAAAGAAATAACCCAAACACATACTCTAGCGCTCAGATCGCGGGATCCCCAAGAGACACCATTACACAGCATCATGTCGTGTTATCCTAGAGATTGGGGAAATCAAATGAGCATCAACCACTGACCACATTCGCAACGCGGGATTTGTATCAATTTGTTTCACGAAACCCTCGGGGGCATTGGCCCGTGATGGTAGGAGATCCCTTAGGCATTGTATCCAGGCAGTTCTTGGGTGTCCCTCCGGGTGTGAAAGATAATGGGGCCCGAATGAAGGGGATCACGAAGCTTTCCAAGGGGACACAAACTTTCCTAAGTCGAATCTGACACTCCAGATCATAGACCAGAGTACTCTGAACACATTAGAAGACCACTGGAAAGGGTCGAAGGGCTCGGTCTGAGAGCAGCCAAACGATGGCGGATTCCCATGGGGAAGGGGGCATAGTGCCAAAACCTTGTACCAGACCTATATTCCCCCCCCCCATGGGGAGGGACAAGCAAAAAGACCAAGGAAACCGAGAGATCATGGGATCTCTTAAGAGATGGGGATGGACCTGAAACCTAGGTGTTCAGGCAGTCCTACATATCCCATAAGGATGGGAATCAATCCAGATGTAGTTCTTAAGAGATCTTAGTTTATTTTCTTCGATCTCGGACCAAAGGGGCCCAAGTATAGGTAAAAATGCAGTTTAGGGTCATGTAGGACCATGTAAGGATCTTATTTTTAGGTCTTATAACTCGGACCTAAGGGGATTATGAAAAATACCATTTTAGGAACCTGGCATTGGTGGGAGGAGTGAAATTATCACCATCTATAGTCAGAAATGAATACACGCCATTGGGATAGACCGTATGGACAATGAAAGGACCCTCCCATTTGGGCTCCAACAGGGGTGGTTTCCTGCCAGGAATCATTGGTGCTCTAAGAGCCAACACCAGGTCACCTTGCATGAATTAGTGGAGGCGGACCTTCTTGTTGAAAGCTCGAGCCATCCTGCTCAAATGCCTTTCCATGTTATGTAAAGCGTGAAACCTATTTTCGTCCAGCACTTCCAATTCAGCTAGATGGATTTCGGCAACTCTATCCGGCACTTGCTGGTCCTAGAACACCATGCGCAATGAGGGAAACTGAATCTCGATGGGCAGGATGGTTTCAACTCCGTAAACAAGGGAATACGGAGTCACCTGGGTGGAGTTACGATTCATTGTCCTATAAGCCCAGAGGGCATTGGGGAGCTTGTCCAGCCAACTTTTCTTGTTCTGACCAACCATTTTTTAAAGAATGTTGGAGAGGGTTTTGTTAAATGCCTCGATCTGTCCATTCACTTACGCATTATAGTGGGAGGTGTGGTTAGAGCTAATGTTGTAGTTGGCGTAAAATTTCTTCATCTCACATGCTCGGAAGTTGGTTCCGTTATCCGTGAGGATAGAGTGAGGTAATCCAAATCAATAGATGACATTGGAGCTCATGAAGTCAACGATAGAATAGGCTTTGACTTCCTTGAGAGGAATTGCCTCTGCCCGCATGGAAAATCAATCCATAGTGGTTAGGATGAACCGGCACTGGCGGGCCGTCGCTGGTGGGTAAGGTCCTACGACATCCAACCCCCAGACTTCAATGGGCCAAGAATACATGGTAGTATGGAGTGGCTCTGGTGGCCGATGCCCAAAGTTAGCATGAACTTGGAACGCATGACACCTCTTGGAAAACCCAATGCAATCGTAGATCATGGAGGTCCAGAAGAACCCCATCCTCCGAATCTGGTGGGACAACTTTGACCCGTCCTGGTGGGCGGCACATGAACCAGCATGAACTTCTTTCATGACATGTGGGATCTCAACTCCCTGAAGGCAACGGAGGAGAACACCATCAAATTCATGTCTGTAAAAGAGATGCTCAAGGATGGGACTGCTCTGAAGGGTAAACTGCGGCGCGTGGCGTCAGATTCTCTCATGCTCGGCTCGGTCCGACAGAAGATTTTTGTGCTGGAGATATTCAACCAAGGGCGTCCTCCAGTCAAGAACTGTCTCAATTACTACATCTGAAGTCTCCGAGGATCCTGACGTAGGGGCACCAACGGTGAGATGGTTCACCTACGGGCCATGATCATCCTCCGGAATAATAGGAGCAATGGCTCTTCACTGTACCACGTGGATAATTAGGTCTTCCTGTTCGGGCTCCGCAAGTGATTCGGCCAGGATGGCCAAAGAATCTTCTCAACTGTTCTGCGACCAGGGAATATGAATGACCTCTGGCCGAGAGGGGAACACAACCATTAGACGGAGGGTGCACTCCAGCAAAGGCACAAGTTCTGGATTTCTGACAACATAGTCACTATTGAATTGTTTGATGACTAGCTCAGAGTCCCCTTTCACATGAAGATGGGTTACATCAATCTCGAGAGCCAACTCCAGGGCAGTGATGATGGCATGATATTCTGCCTCATTATTGGTGCATCCTTCTGACAACAGGAACGAATATGGAAGAACAGCTTACTTCGGGGTCATGAAGAAGACACCCAGGCCCACTATGTTGAGCCTAGGATCATTGAGCCTTCTACCGGTTGGGCTCCGGGAGGCACCGTCAAAGTACATCTGCCAGCATGGGATGGCATGATCGACTGAGAGGATTACTTCATCAGGAAAGCCTAGATCTAGTGGCTGAACCACGGAGGTTGGATGACAAGCTAAGAAGTCTGCTAACACCGGTCCTTTGATAGCCTTCTGAGGTATGAACCTAATTTCGAACTGCTGGAGGATCACTGCCCAGTGCGCCAATTGGACGGTCAACATTGGTCGTTTCAGGATGTATTTCAATGGGTCTACCCGAGAGACCAGCTGTACCTCGTGGTGCTGCAAGTAGTGCCGCAATTTCTGCACGAAAAATATTAGGGTCATGCAACTCTTCTCGATGGGAAAATATCTAATTTCTGTATCGAGGAGCATGCGGCTGAGGTATTAGAGGCTATTCCTTGTTCCCCCGATGTTCTTCTGGGCGAGAAGTGCACCGTGGGATCGTTCCAGTGCGGTCACGTAACAGAACAATGACTTTCCAGAAACGGGTGGCATTAAGACTAGAGGTTGGAGAAGATATTTCTTGATTTCCTCAAAAGTGATCTGACACTCTTCGTACCATTCATAGGCGGTGCCTTTCTTCATGAGCCGGGAAATGGGCTTACACTTTCTGGGCATATTCGAAATGAATCCACGTATATAGGCTATGTGGCCTTGGCGGCCTCTCAGCTCTTGAATATTACTCGGGGGAGGCATCTGGAAGATGGCCTTGATCTTCTCCGGGTTGATCTCAATGCCACGATATATGACAACGAAGCCAAGAAACGTTCAGGAGGTGACCCTGAAGGCACACATTAATGGGTTCATCTTCAAGTGGCGAAAATGGAGGAAGCCGAACACATTTTCAAGGTCCTTCAGATGGTCCTGCCGCTGGCGAGATTTAACCACCAGATCATCCACGTAGAATTCCACCAGTTTCCCAAGAATCGGCTTGAATATGCGATGCATGGCTCGTTGATAGGTGGAACCTGCATTTTTTAGGTGGAAGGGCATAACCTGGTAGTAGAAAGTACCTTGGGGGCCCTGAAGGCAGTGAACTCTTCATCCTCGGGGGCCATCCAGATCTAGTTGTACCCGGAGTACCCATCCATGAAAGAGAGGGCCTGGAACCCAGTTATGGAATTGATCAACAACTCTGTCACTGGAAGGGGAAAATCATCTTTTGGACAGTGGCGATTGAGATCGCGGAAGTCGATACAGACCCTGATCTGTTTGTTCTTCTTCATGATCGGCACAATGTTGGCTAGCCACTGGGGGTACTGAACTTTTTTTGATGAAGTTGGCTTTGATGAGCTTATCAACCTCTCCCTCAACCATGACACCGTGAGAGGGGTGCATCTTTCTGGGAGGATTCTTGAACCCGCGATGGTTTGCTGCAAGGCCAAAGAGGTGGGAGGCTACCTGGGGATCAAGTCCTGGCATCTCATCATAAATCCAAGAGAACACATCACAGTGCTATCTAAGGAAGTCTATGTATTGTTTCCGTTCCTCGGGGGGGGGGGGGGGGGGCATAGCGGCACTGAACAATGTGGGTCATGGGTCCGCCTCGCTACCAAGGTTCACCTGCACTAAATCGTCTACCGTGGTGGCGACGCCCTCCTCAAAGGAAGGGGGAGCATCTTCCATGTCCTCCTCTCCACTTATGGAGGGATCATCCATGGGGGGAGCCGTTTCGGGGCTGCCAGACCTTGATGGGATGCTGGTGCTTACATGGGCGACAGAGGTCATCATGTCAGGAGACTCATGAACTACGGAGACCATGGCGACAGAGGCAGTTGATCCAATCCCATATGGCCTTCGGCCTAAGGGTACATGCTTTATGATATCAAAGTAGTAGTGGCGCGTTGGCTTGAGATGGTCGATTATTGCCCTACGAAACAGAAACGTATGATGTACCACCATTTCCATGAGCCTGATGTCCCTATATCGTACCAGGGTAGGAGGCTCGGGGATCAACTAAGCCTTGTTGGTGTTGGAGTACGAGGTGATTTCCCGCCGCCGCTTGGACCCGGAAATATTCCTTCATCTGGTACCCGAAACAACAAAGCACTGCCCCATGTTGGTGGTTGTGGCCTCCAACCGATGGATTGGGAAGAAATAAGCGTCATCCAAACCTGCCCAAGGATCACTTGTGATAGTTGTGGGACAACCTCACCTGCTAGGATCTTCTTGTCCTTGCTCTTGAAATAGTCAGCATCCAGTTAACGGGCTTCACAAGAGGCAAAAGGAGATGCATCTTCTTAGAGAACGCCTACTCAACCCTTAAGGAATTATTTGAGGCACTGGTGATTTGATGAGGGGACCACTGCATGAAGGTGGAGCCACGACCTGCCCATCAATGCGTTGTAGGCGGTGTCCTGAGATACAACCATGAATTCGGTATTGGCAATTAGGCCGCCAAACTGGGTCGTTAAGTGAATCCTGCTGAGTGGAGTTTCCTCGATCCTGTCATACCCCTGGATCCTGAGGTCAGAGGGAGTTAGATCGTCCTTAGACAACCCCAGCTTCGACAGTGTCCGAGTTGGGATTAGGTTAATCTCGGAACCCGTTCCAACAAGACAACGTCAAACTTTCACGCCATTGAACTGTCCGGTGATGTACAGTGGGTTAATGTGCCCCTGTATTGGAGGGTCATCATCTTCAACAAATAATGAGATTACCGCCTGAAATTCGGTGTTCTCAATTGCCTCAGTGTGGAAGGCTTGTACAGCTGCTACCTTCGTCTCAAAATGGAGGGGGCTCATTAGAGCCTCGGCGAGCGCCTCAAGCATTTTCGATGATAGGCGAAGAGCCTCAAGGATAGAAATTCTTTATGGAATACTAGCCAGGTGCTTCATAACATCATACTTTCGAGCCAAACGCAAGCTTCTACTTATAGGAGGCCGCTCTACGATTGGAGGCATGACGGGCTCCGCCGGTTGGACCGGTAGCTGACTAGTACTAGGCACGTCTCGCTATTCACTAGTCAAAGCTCGTGAAGTGGCAACCGGATTAGGACCGGAAGGTTGTGGTAGGCTTGTGGAAGGGCAGAGTAGGTCGCGGAATGGCCGAGGTGGTTCTACCTGATCTAGAAACACAAACGGTGGTAAAGGAGAACCTGTCGACACCGGATGAAAGGGCCACGTGTGCTGAGCTCTGTATCGGGCATGCTGCCTAGTTTCAGTGGCGTGCATGGCCTGTCTAAAGGTGCCAACTACTGTGCCCCGACGATTCATGTAGCCATGGATCCTCCGACGTTTGTGAAGGTTGGGGACATTGGGAAGGTCCACCTAGCATTCCTCATCGTTGGGAGTCAAAAATGGATTTACCAACTCTACGGTGTTAACCGAAGCGTACCCCAGGCTTTCACTCGAGGAGTCATCCAATACCGGACAGAGTCTCAGAGGGATCTCCATTTTTGGGGGCATAAAATTGCCAAGTGTGCGGGATGATGACGGCATTGGCAGGTCAAATTCTTTCTTCTTACGCCACCACTTTCTATTCTGGGAAGAGGTAGGATGTGACAACGATGCCGAGGTGGCCCTTGAAGATTCTGAGGGCTCTAGCTGAATCAGGCGTGCACGGATGATTCCATTGGCATGTGCAACCATCCTACGGGCCATCTAGTTGTTATACTTCCAGGACCCACGGTCGGAAACCTGTTTCCACTCATGCTCGTTGCCACCACTTTCATCTGATCTCATGAAGACACCAGCCACTTGCGCCGGGGCTGGGCCCAACCTGACGATGTTGTTGTCATTCTGGACTTGGAGCCGGTCCTTGAACACATAGCATCACTGGATGGTGTGCCCCAGGGTCCGGTGATAAGGGAAGTAGTTAGGGTGATCAGTGTGATGCGCCTCTTCTGGCATCCAACACTCATGAAGCCGCACGATCCTCTACTCCAAGGCACTACAGAAATAACCAGGGATCTGGGCCTCGTCAATCGAGTAAGTCCGATTTCGTCTGTTTGGAAAGGGGGATCTTGGAGGCTGACTGTGACTAGGGGTCGTAGGAGCATGCTGAGGAGGTGGTGCCTGATTATCTCTCCTAGGTGGTGGCGGTGCATTACGCGGAGGGGCCTACCGATTTCGAGGCGGTCGCTGCTGGGCCGGAGGCTATGCCCGTGGGGGTGGACCCCTATGGGGATGCTGAGCTGGCCTCACTGGGAGAAAATCTAGGTACTTGGGGGCCTCTATCTGGGCTACAATAGTGGGCTCTGATCTGGCGTCTCTCCTTGCAGGGATTACAGGAGGGAGCAGGCATTCCTGACAGGCCTGTTTTAGGGCTTCTTCGAGGCACTGAGCCCTGTCTGAGAAGTACCGGAACCCTTCGGAGTAATTCTGAGTGATCAGAGAAGAAACCAGCTCTGCCTTGATGTTCCCGATGCACATTGTCAGTAATTTCTCCTGAGTTAGTGGCATGTCAAGGTAGTACGTGAGCCCCTTCCACCGGGGGATGAAGTTCGCGACTCACTCATCAGGCCTTTGTTTTCACCTGAAGAGGTCTGCGATGTTTGTCTTCCGGGTTGTGGAACTGAACTGGTAGAGGAATTTCCTGCGAAGTTTCTCCCAGCTAGTCACAGATCCGACATGGAGCTGGCTGTAACAGACGAATGCTGGTCCTTCAAATGTCTAAACGAAGTAACGGGGCTTGGCGGCCTCATGTTGTGCCAGAGTCTGAACAATAGTCGCACACCTCGAGTTGAAGTGGGCCAGGTGATGTGGCAGGACTCCGGTCTTGTTAAAGCGGGTGAAAGTGGGGTTCCCAAATCCCAGAAGGACCGGTAGATCATCCAATCACGCTGAGTATGGCCTACCGTCCGGTGGGATCTCCACCAGCTGAGTTTACAGGGCCTCTAAGCGGGCGATGAGTGCTTCCATTAGATCATCCGGACGTGGGTTTCTATCCTGACGGGGGTCTATAACCACAAGCATATTACCGAGCTCTTTAATCCGGTAGTCAGCGGCTGGCAGAGCGGCTTTTGGGGCAGTGGGAGGAAACCTATCAGGGTCCCTTAGGTGATCACGCAGCTCTAGAGGGTTCGGCGAAACGTATCGTGCCCGCTTTCCATGGGATCCTGCCTCTCCCTTGTTGGCGAACGCGGCATGGTCGTGGTTGCTCGGGGGAATCTCGTCAATGGGTAGGTTCTCCCGCCTCTGCTATCCTGGTCTAGGATTAACATAGATAGGACCCCGCTCTGCAATGCGTTCGTCCAAGAGCTCATCAACCAACCTCTTCTGCTTAGAAAGCTGTTGGCGCAGCGAGGCCTTCTCAGGATCTTCCTCTTCCTTTTGTACCGAGGCATATGGGTCGGTGATCTTGGAAGCCCTGATGTCCTCTTGACACATGCCGATGTTTTGGCTTAGTGTTAGTGCCTCAGTGGGTGTGGGGAGACCTAGGAGGCTACTCTGTTGGCGATTAATCCTCCCAGATGGGTCCAGTAGTGTCTTGTCCTCAGGGTGTGAGTCCCCATCGAGGATTTCCACACTGTTTCCCTCACCTGAATGGTCATCCAAGTTGACCGCCAATGCCCATGGCGACATTCCCTCAGTGCCGCCCAGTGAGTCGGGCAATCGGTGAATCGCACAGAAAAGAAGGGCAGCGTACTGCCCCCATCCACAGACGTGTGCATGGGGGGTGGATTCCTCGATAACCTTGCGGAGTATTTGAAAACTCTGGACGCATTGTTGCTGGAGGGCCCTGTGGTGGTCGAGTGACTCGGGGGGCCAAACCATGGGGAGCACAGCCAGGTCGACCCGACGACACAAATCGCCGATATCCTCGAGATGTGCTTGACTCCTGGGATAAGGCACTAGCAGATGGAGATGACGGGAGTGAGTCACCTGGAGAGTCTGGTGGAAAAATTAAAACTCTCCTGGGGTGAGCAACTCTAGCATATCAAAATATGATCCTGCGACCAGCCAAAACTTGTCGCGGAAGTGGCCCACTGGGGGGACGGACCAAGAGCTCCATTACTCTGGTTCAAGATCCTATCCTTCCTACCCCTTCTCATCAACCAAGAATGGTTGAGGAACTGGATGCGGTGCCGAGGCAGGCCACTGGGCCAGTGGGACGGCTGGTGGAGAATACGGTGTGCAGGCCGATTGGCTGCCAAATCCTATGTTGTCCTCCAAGGGATGCAGTGTCCTGGATGCCACTTCACGATAGGATAAGCTGGAAATTGGGCCTCCTGTCACAGCGTCGGTGCATGCCGAGGGTGTGTCATGTCGTGACTCTTCCATCAGTCCCCAGAAAAGTTCCCCACCCTCCCTGACTGAGGTGGAAGGTGCTTCCGGGGAGGCCAACGGTAACTGCATATTTGATCCCGAGTGGTACGCCAAGTCCTCGTCCTCCTGGATATACCTTCGGAGGGAGGAAGGAATCATGAAGATCTCACATTTGGGGAGTACGAGACTGACACGCCGCATCCACACCCTTTCCCTTGACTCATAGGACCGGGGGGAGGTCTCCATCATCGAGTCGTAGTCCACCTCAGAGTCTGAGAAATGGACTGGTTTGATTTCTGTCAGGACACCCCTGCCGTTCCTCTTACGGCGACGACATCCCGCTATCCTGCCCTTGGCCGCAATAGTGCGGGGGCAGAGAGGACTGAATGCTAAGGGTATGATAAGTACCGAAACAGATATCGAAAGGGACATGGAGTGGCCCTCCGTATGGGTGAGCGACCAGATACGCAACAGCTCCATACTCACGGACATCGGTAGAGGAAGTGACCACATACCCAGTGCATTGAGTGCTGGAAAAAGCCATACCCAGAGCATAGCTGTCACAGAGAAGCCTTTTTCTTTCCAGATTAGTTGCACGGAGTGGGCCTTCATGGTGGGTGGCACTACCGCGGATTGGTCCGTGGTGTCCATTGTGTATTCCCACGACTGGGAGAGTCGACCCAACCATCATGCAGGGCAGTCGGGGCCTCGATCCGAGTCGGGAATGTGACTTCCCCTGCTCAATGTGTGCGGGGGTCTGGTAATAGTAGTCATTAGTGGCTCAGGCTATAGTGGTTGCTGATGTTGGTTCCCCAGGGTGGGCATTATCTTCAGCTCGCGCCCGACGCTGGCGTCGGGTCAGATGGGTCGGAGTCGGTGGTGCAGGCACAAAGATTGCCTGCTCCTCGGCCCGGGGAGTTGGGCGGTGGCATCGACGCAGCCTGGCGGGGGCTCTTTCCATGATACCTTGGGACGGGTCTCCGATCGGGTGGACCCGAACATCCCCCACCTCATCGGCGTAGGGGAGGGAGGTGTAAAGGAACTCCGGGGATATGCTCCCGAAGCAATTGAACGTCGGAGTGGGGAGCAGCGGCTCCCTATGTGGCCCTCGGGGGTGACGATGGTTGTGAGGCACAACTGACACTAGATCCAAATGGGCCATGTCCCTGGTGGGGATGACCCCTTCCTCCTAGTACCTACGAAGCAGGTCATCGATCACCCTTCATTGGATGATTTCAGACAGGGAGAGGGGGTGTGAACGCCCGGCAGTTACAGCGGTCGGAGTCGGAGCGACTGTGGAAAAGAAGAGACCATGCGGGGTGGCCACGTCGGTACTTCCCCTGCCCCGGCACCAATGGGAAGGTGGCGATCGATCTCCGGATGCAACGATCTAATTCCTAGAATCAGGTAGATGAACCCATTAGTACTAACAAGAAATGAAATTAACAACCAATAGCCCAACATCATTCCGTCGTTCGTGGTCGGTGAGAGGGATCCAGGCTGACGACGTCGCAAAACGGAATTCTCAACATCTTGACTGCCTCAACCCCTGGAGGGTTTCACGTCCTGGTGCTAGGTGCCCGGACTTGGTGACATGCTAATCTTTCGACACCCTGAACGCTACCAGTATCTGTATTGAGGAGAAGAGATTCACATCGGGTTCACCATTTCCTATTTCTGACGCTTTTACATCGGGGCGCGCGCATGTCCGTCACGAGGGGGAGGACACGCGGCTTGTTTCCCCACATTACCGCTTTCCAAAGGCGGGCGTCATTCATTCCTTATTCATGGAAGTTTGATCCTTGATCAAAACTGGGATGATTGGATGTCGGTTCTTCCTTCAGTGGATTCCACCTCGGAGCTAGTAACCTAGTCCGGGTCTCCCTCATATATTTAAGATGGATTCGTGAAGCTCGTTCCCAGTGCCATATCTATATGGATGCCAGTTAATTATGCTGCTTCTGTCGAGATGCTCCAAGAGGTCTGGTCGGGGAAGCAACCTTCGGTGAGGAGAATGCCTGGGGTGTTGTCGGTATGCCTTGACGCTGGGGGATTGACATGTCTGTCTTATGTCCCTTATTGTAGGGCTTTTCGAGGGTGCAGAAGCCCGAGGCATCCCACATCGAAAGAAGGGAATTGTGTACCATCTGAGGTTTTCCTCAGCTTCCCATGTTTAACATGGGGTATTCCATTAGTGTAACGTCTGACAGAGATAGATCAGACTGATCGGAACACTGAGAGTGGATCAGATTGAAGGACCCCCTAGGGGGAACACCGCTTTTGGGGCCAGCACGTGGGAGGCTTCCCGGATACTGTGGAGTGGAATGAGGTGGAATGATCCCACCAGGATGTGGCGGCTCACGTAAGGATCAGTATGGGTGATGGAGTGACGAGCTTGATCCTCATGGAGGCTTCCTATGTATCCCCATGGCAGGGAATCAATGTCTGCATACTTCGGTGATACGGTTGGACACCTAAAGAGGCGACCCATGAAAATGAACGCATGGATTGGATCCTGGAGGATGTAAGATCTCCGAGTTAGGGAATGAGCTTCCCGGGGCACGTGGGATTGAGGGAGAGGTCAGGATGAGACGTGGGTGTGAGGTATGGGGCATACGCTCTGAGGCGGCCCATAACGGTGATTGTGAACTGACATGGAGGGGTCGGAACAACTGAGTGATGGGCTTGAACCTTGTGGATGCTTCTTAAGTACCATGCGTTAGCAAGGATCAAAGTCCACATAGTTCGGGGTATACTGTTTAACGTCATGTGGGACGAGGGCATACAGTTTAACGTCATGCGGGATGAGGGCATACAGTTTAACATCATGCGGGACAAGGGCATACACATTAAAGTCATGCCGGACGAGAGAATATAGTTTAACGTCATGCGGGATGAGGGAATACATTTTAATGTCCCGTGGGATTAGGGAATAAAGTTTAACTTCATGTGGGACGATCAATCTGGGGCTTATGCTCTGAGGCAGCCCAATGTGTTGGCGAACTGACGTGAAGAAGTTTGAATGACCGGGTGGTGGGCTTGAACCTAGTTGACGCTTCTTACGTACCATGTGTTAGAATATATCAATGTCCACGTAGTTCACCAGGATGGGGCTTAAGCTCTGAGGCGGCCCATTGGAGGATGTCATGGACGATGCTCGCTCTAAGCCCACGTGAGTCATGCTCGGTGTGAGAAACAATAGGCAGCAGGGACCAGACGATCACGTCGCAAAGGGTGCGTCCCTGAGAAGCGGAAATGGGCTTACATGTTCAGCGGCCCAATGAGGAAACAGGGGCTTGCGTGTGGTTAGTAGCCCTTAGTGTAGGGGCTTACTCCAGGATGGGGGCCCGTGGTGCGACAAAGTCCCAAGGGAGAGGGATTTGGGACCAAACGGAGGAGTTGCCTCATTCTCTATCACGCCATCCACTGGCCTTGGAAGTGGGGAAGTACAAAGGTGCATGGGTGCAACCTTCTGCAAGAGAGGCTCGGGGATTACGCTTTGAGGCAGCCCTTCCCCCATGGAAAAATGCCACTCTAAAAGGAGGATCTCATTCCATGTGAGGAAGAATCCATTCCCATGGAGAAGAGAGGCGTAATTAATGTCCGATCCGGGGGGGCCATGCATGCGAAGCACAGGGTCGGACCACAGTTTAGCGTCATGTGTTAAGGACGTAGTGCTTAGCAGTTTAATGTCATGTATCTTGGGAAAGGTGGGTTCTCTCCACACCCCTAGGGCTTACATTCCCAACACCCTCTACCCCTTGTGGGAGGGAATTCATCAGCAAGGCCGTAGTGAAGGGGGGCTACAGGGCGAACCATCGAGGGGTCCACATTAGCATGGCTATGCGAAGAAGGAATATCTATTAGAGTGCCTATGAGAAGAAGCATAAGGAAATGCAACGCAATGGGAAAAAACACCCAAGTGACCTTGAGGTTACTTTGTACGAGCCTGGAAGGCTGTACGGGAAAACAACACATGGCATTCATGCCCAGCATGGAAGTCATCGGACGCTGGCGTAGAGAGGGAACCAAGGGGAGTCAAGGTGAGGGGGCCTGGGTTTTGCACGCAAAGAGAAGTTTTGCGTGCCAAAAAATGGGATGGCGTGCAATTGGGTCAGAGGATTGTGCACTGATAGGGGATTGCACGCAAAGGGCTTGGATTTTGCACGAGGGAAATGATCGATCCCTACGTTATGGAGAAACCTATCAGAGGGATTGCACGCAATTTGGAAGGGATTATGTGCAATTGGAAGGGAATGCGCGCAAGGGGCAAGGATTGCGCTCAATGGAAGAACCCGGAGGAGTTGGAAAATTCACTAATGCCAGTGGGGTTGCGTGAAAAGGTGAACCCCGGGGAAAGGTTGCGCGAAAAGGGGAATTACCTGGAAGTCATCTTGCGTGCGCGGGAGTCCGAATTGTGCACACGGGACCTGGTCGGAATTCCTCTACCCTGAAACGGTTGAAGTCTCCTTCTATATATAGGCATTCACCATCGCGGAATCCAGACGGCGCGTGAAATCTTCTGCGCTAGGACCAGTCGGCGTGCAAGGCTTCCTCGCGCAGAACCGAGAGCGCAAATTTTCACGCCACGCTGGTTATTTTTCGAGAATCCCGGGAGTCCTTCGCACAAACATCATTTTTTCGCGCAAGTCCTCCTTAATTTCTCACAGCACTTCTAGGTCCTTCGGACCGGGTCTCTGAGTCCGAATATGACTTCGCTCCGTCTGTTCGAAACTTCTTCTAGGAGTTACGGACTTTTTTGGAGTCCACATCGGTCAAGGCCAACATTAACCCCCTTAAGGAACTAGTTTCCTTTCCTCTAAAGGTAGCGTTGAAGGATTTTATGAATTCATACCACTTCATTGGGGGTATTTCCATAAATATAAAAAATAGTGTCCTCTATTCTATGTAATATTGTTTTGAGATGCTTGTAAAGGAATCATTTCTAACTGAGTTGGTTTCTAGAGAATAGGTTATTCACAATCTAGAATATGTAGTTGCTCGTGAAGGTTCCCCACCTAGAGATACGGGAACACCAGAGGAACCTTTTCATAATGAGTTATCGTCATTATCTATGAAATATAATTCATTAGAACAATCTATAATGTCCCATTTGTGTGGACGGTCTGGGTATTCAAGCCCATATTGTCGCATCCCTCTGAAGACCTACTGTCGATGTGACTGTTTGGGTCACCTGGAGATGTTTTTCAGGATGCATTGCTCGAATAAGGGGTTATGATAGGGGATGATCATATCTATATGTGAGGAATGATATGCTTTATCTATCATATCCCCATCCATAGGTCTCGATGGGAATCTCGTACATGTTCAAGGATGTCAGGGGTAAGTTGGACCCTAGTGCACTACATTGTACTTTGTTTTGGAACATAAAAATTGAAAGTTTCCATTTTATTCTTTTCCTACTATTGTAGGTTAATCTATTGTGGTGATATTGTGATGAAATTATATTTTCAGGATCTTAGTAGTTGTGTTCCTCTATATGTTACTTCTACAATCGTTTGTTTTTTTATAAAACTGCAGTTGGTCTTTAGGTGGGTTAGTCTTGGTTTTATTAGTGACCGTTTGGATAAGTGATTTATTGTGGAGATCGATGGTTGTAATTGTGGTTGAGTCGACATTTTGGTTGAGTGCATCTCATTATCTAGGCCGAGCATTATGGGCTTCAGTGGAGGTGTTTTATCACTCATTCAATGGATGTTGGATGTGTTTGTGTTTTGATCTTTTGATTGGTGTGGGAAATTATATGTTCCAATGGTGTTGTTATAGGGATTTTCCATGTTCTTGTGCCCTGGTAAGCCAAGTTTCATTGTAGTGGGATTTCCATTTAAGACATGGCGGTGTAGTTTTTTTGTGTTGGGGAAATTTAAGGAGTAAAATTTTGGGGTCCCATTTTTTCTGTTTGTGGTGACAGTGTTTTTGGCTAATGTTGAGGGGTCGAGTTAGTTTCTAGGGTCTTGGTTCATCGGGTTTCTCTGTAGAAGGATTCTTATTTAATTTATAGTGAGTTTTGTTGGATTGTGATGTTTCTATATTTTTAGAATTATTGTGGTGGGGAGAACTCTCTCATAATATCCCATAATTTTGGACATTGGTTTCGTCATTATCAGTCGGGTGCGATCTGTAGAAAGAAAGGTCACCTGGGGTTCATTGATTCACCAGGTTTTGATCATTCTTGGACTCAACATATTATTATTCATTATCCTGGATAATTTTTGTAAGATTAAATTTACTTACATGGGAATAATTATAAGACCCCAACCTCAGACCCTTTTATTATCATTTTTATGTCTTGTACGTGTTGATAAAAGATTTTCTCAATGTCATGGTTTGAAATTTTTGATGTATGGAAATTTTTGTGGGTTTAGGATAGTGCATGGGCACCACATAGATAGTGGTATCTGTGCGGTCGACCACGGTGACAATGCGGTTTCCAACCACATAAAATAACCAAATTTCATGAATAAAAAATGAAAAAATGAAATTAAAATAATGATTAAAAATAATATATAAAATTTTGTGATATTATTATTTATGTTAATGTTATTATTATTATTATTAATGTGGTTATTATTATTATTATTATTATTATTATTATTATTATTCAGATTTAGGTTTTTAGTATAACCCTCAAGGGAGGTCTTATCCCCTTCCACTCCTCCCTCATGTCGTGACATAACCCCCCCCCCCCCCTCGTGGCACCCCTAGGTGCACAATCAACATCCCCATCCTCCATGGTCGCGAGATCCCCATAGATAAAACCTATAGCATGACATCCCTACTTAATCAAGCTCCAGTCAGCCAAATTCGCCTATATAATGGTCTCTCCACGCGTGACACCCCTAGAGCCGCCTAGTATATAGAAGATATCACACCTCCCAAACTCCTCATTTTATAGTGTTTTCAACAAAAATTATCACATGATTCTCTTCAAATATTATAGGTAAGGATATTTTCTCTTTTATTCACATTTTATTGGAAAAAATTAGGTCCTCCTATAACCCTACATGTTCGATTGAAATACTAGTAAAGGGTGTTTCTCAAATTTTGTGGTTTCTTTCAAATGTAGGGTACTTGGAGGCTCTCTCAAGTCTATTTGGTGCATGTTTTTTCAACTACCTCTAAAGGTACTACATTTTGGGTTGAATTGGTTCACTACCACCATCCGAGGTGAGGGTTTATACTTTCTGTTTAGTTTGACGCTATCTTATTTATGGTCATTAATTCTTTAATGGTCCCTCATAATATTGTCTGTTAAATTAGAGTTATTTCGAGTCATCGAGTCTAAGGTGACTCGCTTGTATATGAATGGGTAATTATATATATATATAGGTTTCCCCGTTATGTGTATATTCATCCATGGTAGTGAATATACATATATGGGGCTAGGTGTTCTAATGTATGTATATATAAATTCATACGTAGGTGAGTGGTCTTGAGTATATTCATATAAGAATATATGTACAGATACCCTAACGCAAATTTGTTTCCATGCAGTTGAGTTCCTAGGGGATCAGTGTCCTTATATGTATCTAAATATACATATTCTCAGTTGAGGAGAAACATATTTTAGTTAGAATAATTCATGATATAAAGTGCCTTGACTTGGTCCACATTTTTTTGATGTAGGATTACTATGTATGTGAATTTAATTTTGAATTTATTGAATTCATAGAACTCTAAAACTCTTATTTTATATTTTTTTGGGTTTAATTATATTTATAAACATACATAAGTGTTTGTTAAAATTGATTTTTCCTCTTGAAATTGGTTTTCTATTTATTTAAATAGCTTTTCAAATCATGTTTACAATTTTATTTTCATTTTGAAGTATAGTAAGTGTTTTAGAAAAATTTTCTAAATTATTCGTAGTTTTTGAATGTTCATTTTGTAAAACAAAAAGGATTTGGTTTATTTTTTTTTATGTAATACTTTTCCTAGTTTTCCCCATGAAGGGGTTTAGGTGTTTCATGGTTGTTAAAAATATGCCATTAGATGTTGGTGAATCCATTAATATACCAAATTCACACATGGGTGATCCATTAAATAAATATAGCATATTGAAATAATGTTTATTTGATCTTTAAATGGAATTTTATTACATTGGGTTACATGATAATGTTAACAATTGTGTTCCTTACAAAAAATCATGTTTGGTAATATAGAACATATGGTTGACTTCTAAATGTTACAAAATCCCATTGGGATACTTGGATTATTGGGTGAATTTTCATTTTTTGTTTCTAGAGAAAAAATATTGAAAATGGGATTGGATTTGATGGTGTAAACCCTCTTTTTGAAAGGGTTTGTTAATGTGTCATTTCAGATTTTTTTGGAAATGGTTGTTTAGATGATTTGAAAAATGATTTTGGCTGTTTAAAGATGAAAACAATTGTAAAAACAAGTTTATTTTAAATAAAAGGTTGAGTGTTCATATTATGTGATAGGTTAGTTGGCACATTAAGGATCATATATTATGTACATATATAGAGTGGGCACTCATATAAAGGGATTTCCATTTTCTGGATATCATATTTGTAGTGTCGGTGTATGGGGTAGGAAAGTTTGATGATGGTTGGTATAATGAGTCACGCTTGTGATGGACTCTTACATACACAATATACAATTATCATGAGCTTCTGAGACATCATTTATAGGGTTGTGTGATAGATACTGATTGAGAATTATTAGATGTGTCTGTACCCACTATATTTTTTATTAGGGTGGGCAGGGTGTGCCCTAGGATTGGTCAGTTTAGGGTGGCCAGTTTTTTATAGACATAGGGGCTTCACTATATAGTAGAAGGAGGTTCCAAACCAAGTACATCCAGGGATCACTATATGGATGTGTAGGAAATTCTCATGGTTTCAAACATGTATGTTCCAATATAAATTATGGGACTTTTTGAAATTGGATTTTAGGACACCATAACTTGTTTTTCATATTTCATACTCTTTTTCAACATTACATATCATTTAATGGATATTTTGGAAAAAAAATATGACTTGAAAATTACTTTTGAAAAATGGAAATGGAAATGGGATTTTTGAGATTTTAGAATCGTGTAACTTATTTGTGTTAAAGAATGAAAACATCATTTTTCATATAATATTTACAAGAAATAAAGAATGGATTTAACTTTAATGATGGGACATAGGGTGTGGTATATCATTGGAATCCCTACTAAGAATCTCGGCGCTCATGCCTTCTCTATATTTTTAATTTCCTGATTTCATAGTTTCAGATCACTCTAGGAGTGAGTTTGGTTATGTGGATTTTGGTAACCCATGAGGTCATCTTGAAATATGTTTATCCATTAAATTTTTTATCTTTTCACAACTATATTATTTTTTTATTATTTTGTTTATTAATTATTATTTACATGTAATTTATTGTAAAAATTGATCCCAATAGATTTACATTGATGCATGACACTATTTTGTAGCCTGTGGGGAGTAGGAATTACTTTTGGGCTATGCAGTGGTATAGGTCGGGTAACTTGTTAAGGGTCGACCTGGGCTGGTTCGTGACAGAATTAGATGGGAATGAAATTAATTTTGAGAAAATATCATTTTAGAAATCTCATGGAGAATAAGATAAATCCTAATCAATATAGATAGGAAAATATCAAAAAACACAATACATTCAATTTAGATGGTGAGAATGAAAATCATGCAGTGATAATATCATTGGGAAAATCTCATGGATAATAACTTAATTGATATTCAATATGTAAAGTTATAAATCTGATTATAGATTCCATTTAATAAAAAAATCTGAATGAAACCCATATGGATAAATTATCGAAATGAAAATCACATGGATATTAATAACTGAAATATTAATGAAGGAAATTCTTAATTACCAGACATCATGATCTCTGGCGTCGTAATACCTCTACCTTCACGGCCTTTCACAAGAAATATTAAAACTATTTTTAGATACCCATTTACTAACAGTTTATAGATTATCCTCAAGTTTTAGGAATGCATCGAGGGGCTATATATTTCTTAACCCAACCTATCACTACATGTTCAAATTATTCATCATATATCAGAATCTTCAATTTACTTTATGAACAATTTTATTTATAATCAAATATCAATATTGAGTAATCAATACAAATTTATCAATATTTTGAAAGAAAAAATAATGTTAAATGTATAACTCTCAATGTTACAATGATATTTTGTTAATGAAAAAAGAATAATCCTAACAAATAATATGGATACTTAAGAAAAATTCAATGTACAAGGATCACATGAAAGGTATCATTTACGGTCAATGTCAATGAATTCAAAAATGAATAATGAAACACCAAACCAATAATATCCATCGACAAAATGATCTTAATAAATACATATATATAATATGTTTGTTATCAATATAACATATCCCTTTTAATGTATAATTAATATATAGGGATTTCGTTATTGTTGAAAATAAATACCAAAAAAATATATATTAAATGATTCTTGAGGAAAATATCATTTTCACATTGATTTTATTTTTTTCTAAAACATAATGATCACAATATATTTTCAAAATACATTCCATTGAAAAAATATTTTCAACATTATAAGTAATTATTTAAATCATTCCATGGTGGTGATGATGAGGAATTCTATAGATCTCATATATGTTAAAAAATATTTTATTCTCTTTTTTAGTAAAATCATAACACCTTGTTTGGAAACCAAAATAAATATTACATTAAAATTTTAAAAATAATTAAAAAATGGGTGAAAATAAATTTAACAAATTTAAAATATATTTAACCAATTAGATCATATTTGGAAAACATGTTGCTAGATGAAAAAATAATTTTTAATGATAAAATAAAGGTAATAATATTTTCATCAAACATTTTAGAGTACATTTTAAGTAAAAAATCAATAACAAAAAATGGAACTATTACATGTAAATTTAATGAATAATTAGAGAAGAAAAAAAATTAAATTTTTTTATTATCCAAAGATCAAATAGTTCCCTCTAATTAAAATTCCAGAATAATCAATCCAGACAAAAATGATATTATGAAACAAATCCAAACGATAATTGTAATGTTAATTTCATCATTAATAAATTTTTAACTTATATCTATAAAATTAAAATCTGCATTAAATAGTTCCATTAAAGGATAATTTAACCAAAATTAATATAATAAAAAATATATTATAATAAAAAAACAAAGACGTGGTATATCCCATTGAATGGAAATTGAGTTATGAAATTATTTACCAATTGTGACATTAATGTGAAACCACATTTGATGAAATAATTTCAATATGAAATTAAAATACCATGAATAATTAATTAATCAAGATATTTATGGTAAATGTTCAATTATATATACCATATAATTGAAATAAGGTGTATAAAATTCAAATATTACATAATAAAGTGAAATTGAGATGAATCCCATTACAATACACTTACTTTTTCTAAGATAAGGTTTACCATAATATATAATAGTTTTATGACTACAATTAATATATAAATGAATAGTATTTTTATTTATAATATCATATATGATCATTTTATAAGACCTTATCAACAGTTTTTTAGCAATCTTTCATTATTTTCATAGTATTAGGTGATAATTTCCTTATTTTCTCATTCGTGTACTATAATTCATATGATAGTTTATATTTATTGGATATTGATCGATAATCTCAATAATTAAAATGATTTTATAAATACTATTTTTTCATTAAATGAATTTTAAAATAATTGTTGAAATTTGAACATTGTGAATAGATCACATCAATTCTAGGGGTACGTAGGGAATACTTATACACCATAGAAGGTATCATTTTCTAGATAGAAGAAATGGTTAGGGAGTGGGTGATTTATTTTTCCTCTATAATAAATATATTGTAATATATATCACCTGTATTCAACAAATTTATCCTTATTATATTGCATGAAACGTGTAGGTGAAAAATGAATCACATTACTTCATGAGGCAATAGTCTTACCTACACACGAACGACATTATAATAATTTAAGATGAATGGAAGGTAAAAAGGTATATGTTATTTTATAATTATGTAAATATAATAATATCATCAATATAGTATAAATGGTTTAAATCCATCACTCTATCCATCTTGGAACGATAGTGATGGAAAATGAATAACATCGGTTCATGAGGCGGAGGTCAAACATACACATGAATGATTGATTAATTTTCATTTTGATTGAATAATAATTAGATATAGGTCATTAACTAAACCTAATAACATCTATCTATATGGAATATATAGAGGTTATTATATGATCTTGGTTGATTAATATTACATGGAGGAGGAGGAAGGAAAAAATGTGTGTCTAAGTACATTACATATTCTTCGAAAAGAATCTTTAGGGTTTCAAAAAATGCCTTCATAGGGTTGATTTACTACCGAACCAAGGGATCTATGTTGTTAAAAATGGACTAAGTAAGTTATTTAAGATTTTATTTTGTCAAAACAATTATATGGATGTGTAATGAGGGGATAAAAGGGCATGACTTTTTATAACTAGGGGATAGGAGACAAATGGGATTTTTGAAAAGATTTCGTTACACCCACATTTTAATCAGGCCAAAACCCTCCAAAACAGGTCATTATAGACCCTTAGTGGTGAAAATGCGTAAATATTTCTATAAAAAGGTTATTGGAAATGTTTTTAGGTTATTTAAATGCGAATATTTAAGTTTAACTCTAGGTAATTAGTTTATACCATAATCATTAAAATTAATTATTACTAGATTCACAAGTCATAATGGTAAAAAATCAATATGACCCTATTGGATAATATAATTTTTTTATTGCTATACAATTTTTCCAAAAATAATTAAAAAGGTTGTAAAACCCAACTTATAATTATACTCACAAATTCCCTAAAAATGATGGATTCCAAATATTAAATTATCATATATATAGAAGGTTTTAATATAAGATGTCAATATGAAATTGATTCTAACGGCCAAAATTTGTTAAATTTTAATATTATTGAACTAAATCAAATTGAAATCAAATTTAAAATTTAATTTATGCATTAAATGTATTTACAATAAAATTATTCTTTTAATTAAAATCATTATTTTTAAATATTAATTGAATAATGAAACATTAAAAATATATATTTACCATCTTATTATTAGGATATAGTTATTTTAAAAAAATTTCATTTTTTAAAATAAATTTTCTCAATGTTTCAAAAATTATTTTCAAATTATGTATGGAATTTGAAAAAAACCCCGTGTTATAGAAAATACATAGTTTTTTTAAAAAAAATATTTTCATTTTAATCCATTGTTATCTTAGAGTCTAAAGATAACAAAATTTTCCATAATTTAGATATTTATATTCATAACAACCAATTTAATTCACTTTATATAATTTTATATTACATTATGGTTCATTTAGTCTCAGGGTTTTTGATAGTGGTAATATTTTCCTAATTTGTTATATGTTATCTGTGATTTAATGAAGAAAATTTTATAAATTTGAGCTTATTTGCATCAATACTTTATTTATGATGTATTTTCGACTGAAATGTGAAAATTCATCTATTTTGTAAATTTAAAATATTTTAATCAATATGATATTTGGGAATAACATTTATAATATTTTATAAATTCGAGTGATTATTTCTATTTACAATCCCTTGAAATATGTGATTCAACATTGTCTTCTTAACCAATATCATATTAAAATATCTAGAGGAATCAATATTTCATTCAAATTGACATATTGTTCGGGTAGAAATGGTGGACTAACCACATGAAATGAGGCATAAATAGTTCTAAAAAAATCCAATTAAGGTTATTATAATTCGATATGGAAGATAACAAATACATTTGTTTAGGCATTGAATTTAGAGGAATTTTCATTCATTAATAGGTGCATTAAATGTTTTAATTCAATAACATTTTCTGGAATAATTCATTTAGAATATAACCTCATAAAAAGTTTTCTATAAAATCTTTTAAATATTGAAGACGGAATTTAAATTTCAATGGAAAATACAACAAAAAAATTAAAAAAATTCTAGATGACCATGCTTGTTGATTTTGCAAAAAATATCTGGGTTCCAAGCGAAAACTTTTTAAAAATGATTTTGGAACCAAAATTTCTTTCATTGATGACCATTATGTCTTGAAATAAATTTAATGGTATGTTATTACTCCCCAAATCTTCTTACATTACTACAAATAATATGATATGGGGAATTTAAATGTTTATTGATCAGAGATGGAATCTTGGATGATAGCCTTGCATTTGTATTTTCTCATTGTATTTATTTCTGTTTGATTTTCAAATGAAACACATTTATCTTATTTTTTTGTTAATGTTCTTCACTTTATTCTTCCATCAATTTTTCCCTTCCAATAATAATATCATTTTCTCTCTCTTTCATCTTTCCATTATGATCTCTTTTCACATCGCAATGGAATGTGACTATCCCTATGGGATGTTTCATGGCATTATTTTTTACTTTTCATCAATTCCAAATATTTGAAATATATTTGTGTTGGATACAAGAGTATGGTATCGGTGTGGAAATCATCCACCCTGACACTATTTTATAATCCATTCATTTTCATTGATTCATTCTTTTCCTCTCCATTCTCTAATGAAAACCCTTCATATTCGGGAGTTAGGGTAACTTGTAGGTATGAAATGGAATAAGGGGGAGCTGAGTATTTTAGGAATAAAATTCTTAGTTGAAGTTTTATGCAATTTCACTGTTGGAGGAGATGTGGATAGATTCACTGATGAAATTAAAAAATCACACTCAAGAAATCAAGAGAAAGTAGTTAATTAAAAAGGTTTCATAAAAAATTTATTAAATTTTATTTAAAAAATATTATAATGAATGTAAATTCAAAATAAATCCAAATGACCAATTTATTTCATCTTTAATTTTATTCCTTCTTCATCTATATGAACAATAAGATTTAAACTTTTTATTTAATTATTTTAATTCAAAAAATTTCATGATTGACAAAAAAATAATATTCATAAATACTATAAAATGTAATAATAATTAGTGCATGTGAATTATAATTAGTGATTGAACCGATTATGACACCTCTCAAGTGATACAACCCTGGTTAGCCTCGATCTTTCCATCAGATAATTAAATTGATTTTCACACACCGAATTAAAAGCGTTCATCAGAAATAGAATTTTTATTAGGGATCTAAAATGTATTTTGACAAATTTTTTCTAATTTAAAATTTTGTAAACATTTTTTATTTGTATTCATTACTAAAAAAGTATAAAAAAATGAATAATAATATGTTTCCCACGATATATCATAAAAAATTTATTACTCATAGGTATATAACTAATAGGTCTAATATGAAGATCTTGAAGTGGATTATAGTGATCTAAAAGATAGAGATGGAAAGATGGGTGATACATTGGATGACTTCGGGAGGAAAATTTAAATTGAATTTGACTATGTTATTAAATAATTGAGTAACTCAACTCTTATCCCATGCAAGAACCTGGGGAAGTGGTGGAATAAATTTCATCACTCATTAATGAAATTAAATAACAAATAGTTTTAATGGTGGAGATACAAGAATGTTAATTTAACCTCTCTCAACCATTTCAAGGAGTGATAGATTAAAAAGACATTCAATTTGATCCATATATGGGAGAGAGCATGAACTGGATGAATTATATAATGAATTTGAGGAACTGCATGATCTCCCCAATTCTTGAAATGAATTAGAGAAACTAACGTTGCATACCTCCCATGGAATGGATTAATCTAACCAATTAGTTGTATATATAGAATTAATATGGGATATGGACTACCTAACTATATCTAGTGAAAGTGAACTCAAAGGTGATCTTTACACTGAAGAATATATTCAAGATAATCTAATTGAGGAATATGATGCATTATTGAACTAAAAATGATTTAATTTTATTGAAAATAATTTTTGTATCCCTCTTTATTTTTTTAAAAAAATTTAGAATTAGATGACTCTATTATGACCTTGAGGTTGAGGAAGAAATATAAATGTTCCCTCTTGAGAAACACACTGAGCACCCTAATGAAAAAGAAAATATACTTTAGGGGGTGAAATAGAAGATCATTGTGACTCTATTGGATGAACATGAGACAAAACCTACTAAAAATAAAATTGAAATTTTTTAAAAAAACATCACAGAAACAATATTACCTAATAAATATCCCATTTATTATTCTCTTAATGAATCATATTTGGAGAAACCACTAGATTATGATGAAGATGTTTCACAAGTATAAAAAACTGAGGATGATTTTCCATAGTTAATCCTACCCTTAACATGAAATATATACAAAACTATGATAGGGGTGATCTCGTGTAATCATTATAATGAATTATTATGAATATAGAAGAAGAAAGCCATGTTATAAATAACCACATGTGGTTGTTCAAGTCCAAAAATTCTCCACCAATGGACTAATTATGGATAAAAGTCGGTAGTTCTCTCTAGATTCATTAAAAGTTAAGGGCCACATGGGGGATCATACCAATATTTATCAATAAATTCATTATAAAAATATAGATTTCAAATTCATTCTTTGGAATTTGTTAAGCATGATACTCACTCTCTCTTTTCAATTTAATCATATCTAACATGATCTTTGTTCTTAATTGATTATTTTTATTTTATGGGTTCATGATTTCTCTAGGTAGGTCGTTAATAGTTGAGGAATAGGGATAAGATTAATTTATAAAGGGATTTAACATTTTGTGTTAATTTTATTGGAACTCCCTATATTTTGTTCTAAGAAACTATTTGATATTTTAACTGTGTAATTGCATGACCATGATTAAATTAATGGGGTTTTGACATATATAAGAGACATTAGTTTATGTGGAATTATATGATCCATATTTTAAATTTGAATTCAAAAATGATTGAATGAGTAACATAGAGAATCATGTCATCAATGTTATCTTTGTATATTAATATGATGACTCATTATTTTATGGAATTGAATAATTCATGAAAATGAAACATTCCAAAATAAATTCTATGCATTGAATTTATTAGATTTATGTTAATTGATTTTTTTATTATTAATAATGACTTTATTAATTTTCTATAATCATATTTCCCATTCCTCATATAATTTATAGTCCAAGTACATCATATTTTTATGGATCATATATATTGAGTAATCTTTGGAAATGTAACCTGAAAAAAATGAATTGGAACTTTTCATTGCTATGAATGTGAAAATATGACATCAAATTGTGAGAGGAATCTTTTGATAAACCACATTATCTTAAATGAACAGGTGTATATCAATCTTTCTTTACCCTAGAGAGACAATGATTGGAATTTTTATGAATGGGACATGTTTCAAGGAAATTTTAACCATTCCTACCATCCTCTAATTATATACATGAAATTTTAAAAATGATGTGTGGGGGTGGAGGTATTCATGGTGGGTCGGATGAAATTCATTTCAAGGAGAAAGTGTGGGGGTTAAATTATTGGTTTAATGAAAGTATTTTTATTCATTCAATGTACATAAATGTTTCCCTTCATGGAACAACATGAAAAAGGGAATGTTGTGTGACTTAGTAGAATATAAAATCACCATCACTTGACTGATGAGATTTATCATATGTTATTTGGTGATGTATATGAGGTTCATTTTTTTCATAACATTTTAAAAATAAAGAAATACATTTTTTTTTAAATGAGATATAATATAAAAGGTGAGAAAAATTCATAAAGGAGGGAATTATTCATTATGATTTGATTTTTCATGACCCTATATTTGTGTTTTGGGGAAATGGTAGTTGCTACATTGTAGGGGATAATTTCATTACACATTTATTTTTTCTATCATGCATCGTAAAAAAGAGATAAAACTCATTCATGATTCTTAATATTCAAAAATAAAATCCTACAAAAACTATTCCTCGGATTCATTTAAACCTTTCAAGAATGTCTTTATGATTTAATGCTAATTTTTTATTTACAATTTAGAGAATTTATAACATTTAAAACCCTAATGATAGGGATAACTGTTTCCTGAAAATAGCATAAATCTACTTGAATTTTATCACAAGTACTAAGAGAATAGAATCCATTGTGAGGTAGATCATGATTTGACTTGTTTCATATTATAATATTGATGTAATTATATGAATTAATGGATATGTTCCATTATATTCCAATGGGGGAAAATAAATTTCATTAATTGACTATTATTTTACAATTGAGAAATTAAATTGATATTTTATTTTTAAAAAAAATTAATTTAACAATGAATATTGTTTGATTATATTTCTTTTAATTTTTAATATTGGTAAAATTTGTGCTTTCAGAATCCCACAATGAGATTTCATGCTTGTGTACAAGAATGGTTTAATTGTTTTTGAATTGATTGAGATAAAATTTTTCTCATTTTTATATATACATCAATTATTTAAATACTAATAATTTTCCAAATTGATTTAGTTTTTTTCAATATATTATTTATGGATTATTTCATAATAAAATGTTAAAATTTCATAATTAATATATTTTATATAGTTTTCAATAACTTTGGTATTTATTGAATAAATCAAAAAATATTATACATATTTGAGTGATTATTTTTTAAGGATTATTTTATTTTTGGGATTTGACTTCACTTTTTAACTAATAGATGATTAGAGCATCTAGAGGCACAAAAAATACATCATATTGACATATTGTGCTGGTGGACATGGTGGAACCCACCACCGTAAATATGGAATAAATCATGACATACACCACCAATTAAGGTGAATCAAGTTGGATGTAAAAATTAAATCATGTGCAAGTTTCTATATAACATTTGCAGATGTTTTTTTATTAAGGGGTCTATTAATTTTTCAACATTAGTAAATGATTCTTGAAGCAGTCAACCAATATACAATTTTAGAGTAATTTTTCCAAAAAATCATTTTCACATAAAGGATGGAACAAATGTGTGGTGGGAAAAAAATATATTAACAACTTTTTAGAATAAAAATCTCGTTGATTCGGAAAAAAACATGGATTTTCAGGTGAAAAATTTTTAATTATAGATTTTGGAACTAAAATTCCAACCGTAGAAGACAATTATGACACGAAACAAATTAAATGGTTTGTTATGACACCCAACAACTCATCTATTACAACAAATAAAATGATGTGATTAGAATAGAAATAATATCAATCAGAGAGGGAATCATAGATTCCATCCATGCTTTAGGTATTTTTCTTTCTTTTTAATTTCATATTTTCATTACATTGTAACACAAGCATCATGTTTTTTATTAATGTGTTTCCCAATAATATTCCATCCATTTTTATCTTCCAACTCCAATATCATTTTCACTCAATTCCATCATTATTTTTTATTCCATTTTCACATTGAAATGGCATGTGAATTACCCCAGACTTTTCACATCGGTTGGTTTCATGGTTATTTGTTAATATGACTCAATTAAATTATATTTAAATCTATTTTGTGGCCATTCAAGGAGTATTGAATGGGTGAAAAGGTCATCCACCCCGACAATAGTTACAAATCCAATAAATTTAATTTATTCGTTATTTTTTTACCTTCTTTTTGGGAACCATTAATACAGTGATGTTGGGGATTCATTAAGTGATGAAACGACATAAAATAGAGCCAACTATTTTAGGAATATCATTATTGGTTGAGGATTAATCATATTTTAATATTCTAGGAGGTTTGTTTGCTACACTAATGAAATTATAAAATAACATAATCTGTAAATTGAAAAAAATCATTAATGATGTTTCATAATTATAATTACCATATATAATTTAAATAAAAAATAATTAAGGAATGAACTTTTGATATCAAATACTAGGTCGAAGTTCCTTTTTCCCCAATTTTATTTTCACTGCATATGAAACTTCATTTATATTTAATGTTTTTATTTCATTATTTAAATTCCACATCATCAAAAATACCAAAAAAATATTTTAATATATAATATAAAAACAAAAACAAATTATGTGATGTGAATTAAAATTAAATATTGAACTAACAATGACACTCTTCATGTGAGATGACCTTTTTCAGCCTCTATTCTATATTAAGAATATTAAATTTCAATTTTTATTTCCTTTTGATAGGTGTAATTTAGTTTTATATTATATGATCTATTAAAAATATTAAAATTGAAAAAAATATTTATTTTTTTATGGTCAGCATTTCATGTCATATACATTATCAAATAAAATTTATAATTTTTTATTTGGTAGGGAATTATATTCTCTATACATTCAGTAAATTTCATCCTCAGAATTTATATTCATCCTTATAATCATGGGTTTGAAATTTATAAATACCAATTATGAAAAAATACATATAATTAAAGGGTTAATAAAACATCCTCTTGAATGAGAGGGTAGAAAATATGATGGAAATCTAGAATAACACATAATTAGGAATCTATGTAGGTGAAAATTTGTGGAATGTGGTGATTTGGACATGGAATACAAGTCAAAATAATTATAGAGAGTAAAAATGTTCTTTTAAAAAAATTACATTAATGATTAGTGGAATTTTAAGGATAAAAAACCCATAAATATGTGATTATTTAGAAAATCATTTGATTTATAATACATAATTTTATTAGGAAAATCATTTTGTTTCGTGATACTTTTCACATTTTTAGTAATTTTCATACAATATATCAATATAAAGAAATAATATTACTTAATATCTTTAAATTTCATAAGCATAATTTTATGCTTCTATTTTTCATAGATCAATTAACATTTCATCTATTATTCACATAAATTACTATCCAAAATTGAATTTTTTTAGGTCTAAAGAACTACAATTTTTTTAACAAATCGTATGATCTAAATAAAGAGTGTATTGTGATTTAAAATGATTCTATCCATTTTATCAAAATAATATGCTTTATACATGTTATTAAATATCATAAAATAGTTTTTAAACCTCAATAGTAACTCTACTGGTTCACCATTAACATTAATTCATCAAATTATTAGTATAAAAAATTAAATATTAACCATTACATCATTTGAGAGAGTGGAATTTTTTAGACGCTTAAGTAATGGGTTCATGTCCTAAATCCTTGCATGATGCGATGGGTTTTCTCCAATAATGAAAGTTTTCATTTTTAAAAAAGCTTATTAGTATAATCACATTGACATTCTGAATGTTTAATAACACTTAATTACCTATGTAATAATCATTAGATAAACCCTAAAAGTTACTAATACCTTTAATCATGCACCGAATAAATTTAAAGGCATTTTAACTTAGATAAAATTTTCTCTAATACATATTCTAAATAAATGTGTTATATCTCGATTAATGATTCCCAAAATATCAAATATCATGGTAAAATCCCATAGCTTAAATCATAAAAAAATATTTTTTCAGACATTAACATATTATCAATTTTAAACTCATAAACCCATGATGGTATCTACAATTCTTATGTTAACGAATAAATATATTCTGGTAATGAAAAACAATCAATAATTGAATCATGATTGTTATAACCAAAATACCATTAGATAAAATTCTTCTATAATATAATTATGGAATCCTAAAAAATATAATATACAATTTTTTTCAACATATGTCCTTCCTTGGGCTTTGAGTTATCCTTTAAAATAGTGAATTATCATGGATAATTTTTATATTCCACAAATTATTGAAAAAACATATAAATGGATCCCATGATTTAATATTATTTCCTAAAATTATAATATTCATTTTAACTTGAAAATCCTTTACATCATGATATTGTTTTAAATTGAAAAAAATTCTCATTGCATTGAAATAGTTTCTTACGTTTCCTTCATCCTTGATGATATAAGGAAAATCAATTAGTATTTACTCCATGGTATCCAATACTAATGCTCTTATAGAACTCATTCATTCTTCTAATTAGTTAGTTCAATATTTGGTTAATGTATAAGTTGTTAATCATATATCGGGATAAGTACTTATAATTATTCAAGATTTATTTAAATCTAATCATCATCCAATATTGTAACTCATAGTCAAAAATAATCATCACAATAATTATTAATATGATTCATTACATTCCTAAAAATTTAATAAAATCATTAATGTAACACCTCATGATTCCATAGTACGCTTCACTTTAAGTAATACAACATCGGGCGATGTATGCAACACCGAGTTCAAGCACACCACGAACTATAAAAATAGTCATTTAGAAAGTGGTTATGAGTAAGTAATAACCACATTTTGAATTTTATATATATATAATATAATTATAAAATTAATATTTTTTGTTTCTTAGACATAATATAAGGACAAATTCAATTTTTCAAATAAAATAAGTTTTTTTTAGAAAATTCAATTTTACCCCCATTTATTAGTGATCAATTTTTCAATCCAATATTTGAAAATTTATATATAAAATATGAAAAAATAAACTTCTTCTTTAGAATGGAGTCATAAAACATTATTTTGAATAAATTTTTAGAAATTGTCTGATAACTTTCATATTTTGATGAATACTGAAAAATAGTATATTTTTATTAAAAACATCTTTTTTAATGGAAATAATTTATTGTGTTAAATTTATAAATTGAATGGTTTTTATGTATAATAAGATTATATTTTTATTATTTACTTCAATATAGGTCATTATAAGTAATTTCACATTAAATATTTACATAAACACATGTAAATCATTTGACAGTTTTTACTTTTAAGAAACCCGTTTTTGGGTTTCGACAGCAGGAATTTTTTTTAAATTAATTAATGATACTTCTAATATTTAAATTTGGTAAAATAAAACATATTTTTGAAATCAGAATATATAAATTATCTTAGGGTGAAATTTTGTTATTTTTCAGAAATCATTCAATTTTTGATGAATATTTAAAAACAATGTGTTATAGTTTCAAACTATTTTTTTATTTTAATAATTATTTATTTTATGTTAATTTATTTTAAGTCAAATTAGATATATTTATATATATTTCCAATTTAATTTCTATTTAATTCATTGGATTCACTTAATAATAATATTAGATGTATAATATTTTATTTAACGTTTTACCATCATTTACCTACCTTCTAGGATCATTTGAAAATTTTCCTAAAACATAATTTGAATACTTATTTGGGTAAAATTTGAAAAATAAAAGAGACATGGTTGGCATCAGTATGTTAAATGTGGTTTCATAATGTGATAATAATTTTTTTAAATAGTAACTGTTGATTTTATTTACGACGTTTAAAATTATATAGGGTAATTTTGGATAAAAATAATATTATAATTACCCTAACACATGTCCCAATTCTATTGGATAAGATTAACTCAACCAAAAAAAACCTTAGAAAGAAAATATGATCCTTTTTGTTTCAATTGGATTAGATTATAACATTTATTATTATTTTATTTAAATAATCGGTAAAAGAGTTAAATTCAAAGTCTAATAACTAAAATATTTTTAATAAAGGTTTATACATAAGATAAATTTTACTATTAATATTCATTATAAATATAAAAATATTTCCTACAAAATGTTATTTTATTTAAAATTTTAGGAATCTAAATAATTAAATTTATTTATGACATAATGATGATGGAATAATTAACTTATTAATGACAGATTAAAATAATTGATATTATAAATATAGAGAAAAATGTAATTTGATACTTTTGATGAATTAAACTAATTTTATAGGTTAAAATGACATTTTAGGGTTATTTAAATAATTTTTTTTAATTAATCACTCTTTATGATTTTCAACAAAACCAAATACAAAATACTTTCGAAATTGACATAAATGAGTTTTTAAACCAAATACTATATTATTGGTTGATATAATATTCCTAAAAATATAAGTATTGGATAAAAGGAATAAATAATGTTATATATGTCATTAATAAAACAATTGAGGTTCTATATGATGTTTACAGTAAGTTTATGAACCATATAGTGTAAGAATACAAGAAGACATGGTAAAAGTTAAACTATTTTACTAAGAGTTAAATTTAAAAGATAAGGATAAAATGGTAACATAAATTTTCCTAAAACATATTATTTGATGGTTATGAAACCCATACCCACCATATCTTATAAATAAATCATTTTGTATACATTATAAACCAAAAATTATTTTATTATAATTTAATATTTCAAGGTTTTCCTAAAGTGACCCCCACCCCTCTTATAAAATGGAACATCCATTTCTCTCAAAATCACACCTCCAAAGACATTTTTCTCAGCCAAACCCTACCCAAATATCCTCCCAAATTATCACACATCAATATACAGTCCATAAATTGATCTTAAGGCCAAACTATGAATCCCTTTTTTCAACTCAAAAGGAAACACCCGAAGAAGAGGTAATAATTTCCGCACCCTCTTTCAAGTTCTTTTCATCTTCCACATCCCCTTTATTTGTTGTTTGCATACAAAAATAATAACTCCAGTACCTCAGACATACTTTTATGTTATTATAAATATGGTTCAATCATATTTTTTAGTCTATCCATCCTATAAATGAAAATTTCACCAAAGGTGCGTATGTACGACTTACCGTCCCCACATCGTGGTGTAGTTTGTTATTCAAAGACATCATTATTTATATGGATATAATAATGAGTATAACTGATGTATATAAAAGATATAACATTTTAATTATTATTTATATATGATATACCATCCAATTAAATATGATTCCACCATCAATATAATGACATTTTCTCTTGTGCGTACATACAGATTACTGTCTCCAGGATGTGATTAGATTCATTCCCTTGTTCACCATTCAAAAATGATTATAAAAATAAATATTATTAACAGGTATGTGATATATGAAATAATAATTCAAATATATATATATATATATATGTACTAACATATATCTTATTCACTGACTTCCGTTTAATATGATATGAAAACGGAAACAACGTTTATGCTTATGTATGACCTACCATCCCCATAAATGGTGCCTTCCATTCCATATATCTATCTATTATAAATATTTATATTCTAAATATATATGATATATAAATCATGATTTATATTGTGGATTTATTTAAATCCTGATATAATGATACGATCAAGAATAAAAATTAAAAACACGTACGATAAAGAAAGCAATTATTACCTAAAATTTTAATTTAACATGGAAATAATTATTAAATGGGTAGTATAAAGTCATAAACGAGTCTTGTCTGATATAATAAATATGAATATGGTTCTAGTATAATTGAATAGCATACCATGGTCATTATACAAGAGGATAAACATTCTCTCGACCAAAGTAAAGTGCACGGTGAGGGATTTCTTATCTTACTTCCAATTCCATGAGATTTCCATTGTTCAACACTTATTTATTACATTTGGTGTATTTTGTATTTCCATATGATATATATTATCATGATTCTTTTTCTATCCATGGAATTCTGTGATTCATTTGGTTGTTATTAATTTTTCTCGTACGACTCGATCGATTGATTACAACATGGTATGGGGATTCTAATCTCACTTTTCATTCTGTGAGATTTCCATTGTTTGCCACTTATTTGTTGAATGCAATGTATTATGTAATTCCATATGATCGGTGCCACATGATGATCTACTTCACCTTAGAGGACAGTCATATTTTCACCTGGTCTAGCACCCCTCATGTTTTCAATGGCTGTGGTTTTCACCTCCTTCAATGGTCCTTTGAGTTCAGCATGAATCAGAATGCCGCTTCGATAGTGGATTGGGTATGATTTCCTAACCTGCCTCTCCGTTTTCAGAATCCTTTGATTATCTGTATGCTGGGTAATCTGGTTGGAAGGTATTTTTTTCTGATATCCTCACTTCTATGGTTTTTCAACCAATCACCCCTCCCATATGTGTCGTGCTCAACATCTCGAAGGCTGCTACAGAATTGTTATGGATCTTGGATGGCGAATAGTTCAGATAAAAGAAAAGAGTGTTCTTTGAGAAATGACCTTCATTATTCCTGCTGTCCCACCAATTAGGCCATTTGGCCTCTGGTTGCTGCTGCTGTCTCAGAGGCAGGCATTTCACTACTCCAGTGGTAAGTCCAGATGAGGGGAATGAAGTGCAGGTGGAAACCGTAGTCAAGCAGGCCTGTGATAATACAGGCATGGGCGAGCATGAGGAGGTGAGTGGGGCTATTCTAAAGGAAGTGGAATCATTCATGAAACAGAACTGCACAAAAGTATAGTCCAGCTTCTGGTTCGATCACTTGACTTTGGTTCCTCAGAGGTATTGAAGTGTGTGAAGATTATGGTGAAGGTCGCAGAGCTGCAGGCAGAAGATGTTTTTCACTGCCTCAAAGAGTTTTTGTGAATTACTCCCATACATGAGGGTATAAAGGAGGCTGTTCAGGGAGGTGAAACATATGAAAAGGAAATGTATATACTAGATTCAAATGGTGTGAGGGATTGGATTGTTGGTGATGCACAAGATACCAGTGGAAACCGCGGTCAGGGATGGGAAGACACTAACAAGTATCTGGAGTTCATGGGGAGGGGATATGAACAGATCCCTGGTTCTGACATGGTGCAGAAGACTGCATTGCTGGTTGAATCAGAGACTCAAAGTAGACATGAGAGGACAAATGGAGTGACTTTATTGAGAACGTTAGACCCTAACACACTCGAGGATAACCCAGCACATCAGTTAATGTCTATGAATGGGGGAAAGGATAATGGATGGGTGAACATAGAAGTAATGGGGGAGTCTCCAGGAAAACATAGGGGAATCAAAGAAGGTTTAAGGATTAAGATAGGGAACCGATTTGAGGCCTTGGAGGTTCAATAACTCCCCCTGACTCAAGAGGAATAATCTACATGAGATGAAAACTACAGTTAGCTCTCTATGGATAGCATGGACTGCTTTCAAGGGAAAGGGGCTCATATCCCTATAAGGAAGAAGGGGAATAATGGATTTCGAGATTCAGGGAAATGTAATGTGTTTCACGGGAAAAAACCAAAGGGACGCAAGGAATAGTCCCATTTGCCAAAGTTGATTGAGACAAGGTCAGCAAAGAATGACATGACCAATGGAATAAAAGACCTAATGAAGGGGGAAACTGAAGATCCCATGGAGTGTTTGAATTTGATTCTACACTACAAGGAAGAAATGTAAGATAAATATGTAGGACCCAATGCCTTAGAAGTGGAGATCAAAATAATTTATTAAAGAAGTTTTGAAGTTGATGCCAACAAGGAGCAAGAGCTGTGGATAGATAAAAAAGACATAAAAATGTCCCGGGGATTCAAACAGAGCATAATAAACCTATAGGAATTCATCCAGACAATGGAATGGATGCTAACCGACCATAAAGATATTATTAGAGAGGTCCAAGAAGCAATGGTTAGTCTGATTCCATGGGAACATTATAGGGTAGCTATCTCAAGTAATTTAAGTCTCATGTTTAATAATTTTTGGATCACTTATAGAATGTTTTGGTCTATTCTGTGAACTATGGTTTTCTTTTTTTTTATCAAAATGTCTTAATAAAAAAAAATTAAATTTGATGGAGTAATATTAACTCAATTTCAATTATTTGAGTTAAACATCCTTTTCATTGGTGTTGTTTTTACTAGAATATGCATGAATGTCCTATATTTGATTTAAATTGATTATCCAATCATATTTAGTGTGTTTATACTATTCACACATAATTATGTCATTGATTTATCATTAACCAAAGGATACAGTCTTTATAATGCAATTCATCTCATCTTACATTCCATTGATAATTCTTTGTTGTTATGCACCAATTCACTTTTATTAGGTGTATATATTGTACTTTGACATAGTATATCATGAATCCATTTTTTCTTATGATATTATAATGTTTTTTTGCATCAATTATTTGTATTCAAGTGTCTATCATTTGGATTGGAACTCCAACTAATGTATTGTTTTAAATGTTTTAAATATTTATTCTTATAATTCTTTGTAATTAATGTCCATGTTCTAAAAATGGTTTTAAGTATTAATTTATGTGGACATAAATTTTTTGAAATTAAAATTCATTTTAAAAGATTCAAAGTTTTATGACACACTTTGATACAAAAATATCATTTAAACAACTTCTTTGATAAATATTGCGACATTTAAATGCTTTTATGAAAAAGGAGATATTTCTCTCAAATAGTTTTAATGGATTTTTTCATATATATTAATATTTATTAGTTTATTTTATTCATTATTTAGGTTGATTTATCATAATACAATCATCCATATTGTATTGAATGAGTTATGTTTGACTGTGGATGTGCTTTTTTTTTTGCCATTCATGGTTTGTTGTTTAAATATTGACATTTTTATGCTTGTTTTAATATGAATATTTAGATTATGTTTCACCCATAAATATAAGGAATTCATTGGACTTAGTATGTTAAGGGTGGAGCCCTATATAGCTCCTCGATGCATCTGTAGGTCTCTTGAGAAAAACTAGTGTCCTCTCACAAGGCCATGAAAAAAATATTATTTTTATTCTTGGCACAAGGCCTTGACTATGTGGTTATGAAATCTAGAAGTATGCATTCCATTATTAGGAAATTGGATACTGATATTACATGTGATTATTAGACTAGTATAATATCCATGTGAATAAGTAAATTTAATTATTTGATTTATCATTGCATTATTATGATGATTTTTAGGTTTTAAAGTCTTGTGTTCTAGACTTATACATTGCCTTAAATGTTTGTTCTTATTTATGATTGTATCCACTATATTGGTATCATTACTAAGAATCGGTGCTCAACCCTTTCATATGTTTTATTATTCCTAGGATGAAAATAAGTACATTACGATTAACCTATATGAATATGCTAAGGGATATAAGAGTGTTCAAATGGGACATAATGTTTTTTTATTCCATTATGTAATGTAAAACTATTGTATGTATCTAGTGCTTCTAAGGCTAATAAACTGATCGGTATTTCGGTAAAATATTCCTTTTACCATTCCAATGGTATATAATAATGCACCAATTCTAGGTAACAGGGGTCGGGGCGTTACAATTGGTATCAGAGGATGTTTAGTAAAAACCATGTAAGCTAGATTTAGGAGAAAAATATGATTGGGAAAAACTACCCTAATATAAAAGTTGATGATTAGTATAGAAGAAAATAAAAAAAATTGGTAATGTAAAAATTATGTGGGTTTCCCAAGAAATACATCCCTGTCTAGATACGACCTGGTAGAGGCAGCTCTGGAACAAATGTACCTATGAGTGAAAATCTGACAAGGAGTCTCGGGCATGACCCAGGGTATCCTGGTACATGAGAACATGCCTTTCTGCACTTTTGGTTATGACACTCCTAGGGGATACGCATAGAAAAATTTACATTTTATTTACAAACATATTTGAAGGATTTTAATATAATATGAGAATAAATAAACATAGTTAATCCTAAGTCTTTTTATATTGCAAATATGCTGTTATGATATTAACTAAATGATTATATGACACAAATTATGATTTCTTATGTTAGAAAATTTTTGGATTCCAAGGAATTCATATTAACATAGAACATGATGTACAAGGTGGCCACAGTGGTGGAAATGAGAAACGAAATGGATTGTTGATATGTGTAAAAGATCTCTTGTTTGTGCCAAATTAGTTTTCCAAAAATATGATAAAAAATATATATATTAACCAACTACCTGACTGAATAAATAAGATAAAGGAAGTGAATGATAAGAGCTACAGTAGTGGAGACCATGGAGAAAACATAGCTCAATTTTTATCATGCATGAAATGTGGGAGGAGACACTAAGTAAAGTGTCTCAATGGAACAAAGAAATTCGTTATGTGTGGGAAAGAAGGACATAATGTAAAGAATTGATGAGGAAAAATGAAGAGAACTATGGATGAGAAAAATGATCCTAAGAATCCATTTATAGTAATCTTTCATAAATTTAGGGGAACTGGGCATTACTAGAGTGAATGGCCTATTGTTTAAGATTACCGCTTGGTCAAAGAAGAAATTATGTAGAAATAAATCGATGATGAAATGTTTAAAATTATTACTACTCTTTGTTGATGGGATTACTTTGGAATATTTTTCTCTTGTATGTGTAACCCTATAGTTTTTTATGTGAAAATGCTATTTTAGGAAGAATTATAGTTTTCGTTATAGTAATATCTCTTCAAATTGGTTTATATGATCCTTGAATTTGAGGAAATTACATGTTATTATATTTTGGGGTGAAAATGTGAGGTATGAGATAACATTTGTGGTGAAAATATGTTATTCTTATTTTGAAGAATTTTTCTCGTTTTTCGAATGTTATAAAATATAGTTTTTGGAAAAGGATAACACGAATACCGTGTGACAACCCATCGCATCAGGCAAAGATGTAGGAATATAACCCCCAACTAGAGTGTGATGGGGATTTATCGCCTACCACTGGACTATGTGAAGTCCCTAGTTAGTGTGACTAAATATTTTTAGTTAAATTATTTTACTGATCTATAATATGTGGATTTGGGATCTTATGTATTATCAAATATACATCCTTATTATAGGAAAATGATTTGGTGATTAAGTGAATAATGTTATTTTGGAAGATTTTCTCATTTTTGGGAACACTATATACCTAAATAAAATAGAATACTATGAGATTTAATTTTAGGATTAATGGTGAATTTTTATCTATTTTTTATTCTGGATTTATAGCTATTTGGGAAATTTATGGAAATGATTAACCTATCATTGAGAATATATGATATGGTTAATTACATTATGTTTGTGAGTTTAATAGTAGAAGATGATATTTGGAGTTACAATTTAATGTGGAAGACTACATAATAAAATTATTATATGTTTTGGGTTTCATTATTTGTTTGGATTATATTGAAGGATTTTAAAGACAATTGTTTATTGAATGGAATTTGTTGAACATTGAGTATTACTGGTTAAATTTTCAAAATTAAGATTATTATTTCCTTCTGTAAAGGATTATATTTCTTGGGGATATTCTGATCTTTACTAACTATTTTGGTTTTGGATAATCTCTAAAGGCAAAGTAAATATATAGTTTATCCTTTGTGGGTCATGGGATCCACTAGAAGTTGATTCTAGCACTTTAGGTGTGACCAAGTCATATTGAATACTCATAATTTGAAAAAAATATGAGTTAGTGTTATAAATTTATTAATGGATGAAACTCTACTTAAAAGGTATGAATATCTCTTTATGTTCTAAGTAAATATCATATATAAATTACTTAACTTTATCAACGGGATCTTTAAAAAAAACATTGTCCGTTTACTTTTCCTACTGGGATAATAATGACCGTTTATCCCATAACAAGTTTTTGGTTTTCTTTTTGTGAACATTTTATTGATCATGTTTTCTATCACTTTCCATCAGAATATTACACTTCATTTATCTTCCATGTCCATGTTTTCATACATGGAATCCTGGTACAGGTTATCTCGGGTTACCATTATACTTCTCTTTCTTTCTTTTAATGTGATAGTTTTATTGACCCTTTTTTTTATGTGGGACTTTCTATGATGTTCCTAAGACCAATTTTAAAATTAATAAGATTAAATTTTCGAAAAGGGGGAAGAATGTAACACCCCAAGATTCCACAATACGCTTTTCTTTATGTAATACAATAGTGTGTGATATACGCAACACCGAATTCAAGCACACAATGACCTATCATAGTATCCATCTAGAAAGTGATTATGAATATTAATAGCCACATTTTGAATTCTATATATATCCCATTTGATTTTAAAATTCTTATTTTTTATTTATTAGACATAATATAAGGACAAATTCAAATTTTCAGATAAAAGAAGTATTTTTTAGAAAATGCAATTTTAAACCCTTTTATTGGAGAAAACATTTTAAATCAAATATTTGATACTTTAATATAATAATTTTGAAAAAATAAACTTCTTAATTATAATAAGGACATGAAAATTTATTTTTATTAAATTTTTGGTACTTTTCTGATTACTTTGATATTTTTATTAGTACTAAAAAAAGTTTATTCTAAATGAAAAAAAAATTTAGTCAAAATAATTTATAGTGTTAAATTATGAATAAGAAGTATTCGGAAGTATAATTAGATTATATTTTTAGCCTTTAATATAATTTAGGTCATTATAATTAATTTCACATTTAAATTTGACATAAACACATGTCAATCTTTTGATAGTTATTACTTTTTAAAACCCCGTTTTTCTGTTTTGACAATGTGAAATTTTTTTAAATTAATTAATGAATATTATATTAATTTATTTGGAAAAATATAATTTATTTTTGAATTTGGAAAATAAAAATTATCTTAGGGTAAATATTTGTTATTTTTCTGAAAACATTCAATTTTATATGAATATTGAAAAACACTAAGTTATAGATTATAACCGAATTTTTATTTAAATAATTAATTTTTTTAATTTTTTTAATTAAAAATAGTTATATAATACCCATTTATTTTCAATTTAATTCACTAGAGTCATTTTATAATAAAATTATTTGTATAAAATTTTATTGGCCTTATTACCGTCTTTTACCCACCTTCTAGGAGCTTTTGCAAATTTGAAAAAAATATAATTATACCACTTCTATGAGTTTAATTTCACAAATCAGAGAGACATTGTTGACATAAGTATGAAAAATTTTGATCAATGAGTTGAAAATAATTTTTGTTGAATAGTAAATTTTGACTTTTATTTACCACGGTTAAAAGTAAATAAGGTAATTAACGGTAAAAATGATATTATAAGTACCCTAAAACATGTCCAAATTCAATTGGATAAGTGTAATTCGACCAAAAACAACATTAGGAATAAAATATGATCCTTTTGGGTTCATTTGGATTAGATTGGGACATTTATTATTAATTTATTTATATAAGAGTTAAAAGAGTTAAAATCAATGTTTGACAACTGAACAATTTTTAATATAGGGTTATACATAAGATAAATTAAGAAATAAATATTCACTAGAAATATTAAAATATTTTCTACATAATGGTATTTTATTTAATAAAATTAGACCCTGAATAATAAAATTTATTTATGACACTATGATGATGCAATATTTAACTTATGAATGACATATTAAAATAATTGATATTGTAAATAACCAAATAAATTTAATATGATAATTTTGATTAATTATACTAATTTTTAGGTTATTTCTATAGGTTAGGGTTGAATAAATAATTTTTTTTCGAAGTAATCACGATTTTATGATTTTCAAAAAAACCAAATACTAAATAATTTGAAAATTAACATTAATGGGTTTTTAAAACAAATACCATATTATTTATTGATATAATATTCCTAAAAATATATTGTTCAGAAAAAAGGATTAAATAATATTATATATGTTATTAATTAACCACTTGAGGATCCCTTTGATTTTTAGAGTATGTTTATTTACCATATAGTGTAAGAATACAAGAATACACGGTAAAAGTTAAACTATTTAAATAAATGTAAAATCTAAAAGCTAATGGTAAAATGGAAACCTAAACTTGTATAAAACCTGTCAGTTGTGATGTTTTAGACCCATCTCTTGCTTATATTTTAAATGAATCATTTGGGATTCATTATAAATCGAAATTTATTTATTATAAAAAAATATTTGAAGGTTTTTCTAAAGTGACCCTCACCCATCTTATAAAAGGGAACTTCGCCGTCTCTCAAAATCACCTCTCCAGATCCATTTGGCTCGTCCAACCCCATCCCAAATAACCTCCAAACTACCCTTAAATCAACATAGATTCCATAACTTGATCATAAATCCATCTTATGGAGAACTTTTGATCAACTCAAAAGAAAACACCTGAAGAAGAGGTAATAATTTTACCATCCTCTCTCAAGTTCTTTTTTCTTTCACTTCCTCTTTCTTTGTCATTTCCATACCAAAATAATAACTTTAGTACCTCCTACAAACTATGATGTTATTATAAATTTTTTTCAATAATATTCATTATTTTATGCATCCTATAAATTTCAAAGACACCATACGTGCGTATGTACGGGTTACCATCTCCACATCGTGGGGTAGTTTGTTATTCAAACTCATTATTATTTGTATTGGTATAATAATGAGTATAACTAATTTAAATAATAAATATAACATGTTAATTATTCTTTATATATTATATATCATCCAATTACAAATGATTCTACCATCAATATAATGATATTGTCGCTTATGCGTAAGAAGAGATTACCATCTCCACATTGCGATGAGATTCATTCCCATGTTCACCATCCAAAGATGATTATAAAAATATATATATTTTAATAAGTATGTAATTTATGACATAATAATTATACTATATATATATATGTCTATAATTTCATATATGTCAATCACTTACTTCCATTCAATATGATATGATATCATAAACAACGTTTTTGCGTACGTACGGCCTACCATCTCCATAAACGGTGTCATCCATTTAATATATCTATCTATTATAAATATTTATATTCTAAATATATTTGATATATAAGTAATGATTTATATTATAGAAGTATTTAAATCATTATCTAAGTGATATGATCAAGAACAACAAGTTAAAACACGTACGATAAAGAAAGCGATTAGTACCCAAAATGTTAATTTAACGTGGAAATCATTATCAAATGGGTAGAATAATGTCATAAATGATTCATTTATGATATAATAAATTTTAATATAGTTCTGGTATAATTTAATAACTACTATGGTCATTATAAAGGAGGTTAAACTTTCCCTCGACCAAAGGAATGTGCAAGGTAAGGGATTTTTTATCTCACATTCAATTCTGTGAGATTTCAATTATTTTGCACTTATTTATTAAATGTGGGGTATTGTGTACATAAATATAATATATATAATCATGAATCTCTTTATACTCATGTTATTAACTGATTCATTTTGTGTTCATTAACTTTTTTTCATATGACTCGATTGATAACAACATGGTAAGGGGTTTCTTATCTCACTTTTAATTCCGTGAGATTTAAATTGTTCAGCACTTATTAATTGCATGTAGTGTTCTGTGTACTAACATTATATATATTATCATGATTATAATTATATTCATGGTATCTTTTTATTCATTTCGTGGTTATTAACTTTTGGGCATACGACTCGATTGATTAAAACATGGTAAGGGGTCTCTTATCTCACTTTTAATTCTGTGAAATTTCCATTGTTCGCCACATATTTATTACATATGGGGTATTTTGTATTGCCATTTCATATATATTATAAGGATTATCTTTATATTCATAGTATTATGTGATCTATTTGGTTCTTATTAACTTTTTTTCATACTACTCATTAGATTACAATATGATAAAGAGTTTTCATCTCACTTTTGTTCCCTTGAGATTCATGCAATATTTTCCACTATTAACTTTTGTGTGGTGTATTCACTACCCATGATTGTATTTTTTGAGTAATATACATATATTTATGGATATTTACATCATAATTGGATTATCCTTCTTTCATGGGGTTTATGTTTTGTATGTTACGGAATTGGTGAGGGAATTTCAAATTTTAATTTACCCTCATTCAGTTTTATGCAAAATTACTTGATTAAATTACTCGAAGATTTTGTGTGAAATCACTATTTATTTACATATGTAGTAATTTGAACTCTCGTTTTTGTGGATATACTCTTGATACACATAATCACACCATTTAAAAATACTCAGGTCATCAATATAAATTTGAAAAGAGTAATTTTAACTCAATTTCAATTCATTGAGTTAAACATCCAAGTCGTTGATGCTGTTTTTTACAAGAATATGTGTGAATGTACTCTTATTGATTTACTCTGAATATCCAATAATATTGAGTGTATTTACTTTTTCATTCATAATTATTTTCTTGATTTATTTCTAACCAAATGATATGGTCTTTATAATGGAATTCATCTCAACTAACATTCTATTGAGTCTTCTTTGTTGGTATGCGCCAATTCACATTTCTTTGGTGTATATACAATCATTAAAATAGTATATCATGAATCCCATTATTCTCATGATATTATAATGTTTTTATTACCTCAATTATTTGTATTAAAGTGTCTCTCATTTGGTTATAAACTTTAACTAAAATATTTTTTTAAAATTATTAAATATTTATTCTTCTAAATATTTCTCATTTAATGTCCATGTTTTAAAAATAGTTTAATGTATTTATTTACATGAAAATAAATGTATTGAAATTAAAATTTCTTTTAAAATATAAAATTTTTATGGACACTCTGATTCAAAAATATCTTTTAAACAACTACTTTGATAAATAGTTCAACATTTAAATGTTATCAAGAAAAAGGGGATATTTCTCACAAATTGTTTTAAAGAAAATTTTCATCGATGTCAATATCCCTTAGTGTATTTTATTCCTCATTGAGGTTGATTTATCATAATACAATCAACCATATTTTATTGATTGATTTATATTTGACTGTGGATGTGCTATTTTTTTGTCACTCATTATTTGTGGTGAAAATATTGGCATTTCGTATTCTAGTTTTAATACGAATGTTTAGATTATGTTTCACCATTTCAAATGAGGAATTAATTGGAATTATTATGTGACCATTGGATCCCTCTATAGCTCCACATTGCATCGGTAGGTCTCAAAAGACAAACTAGTGTCTTGGCATATGGCATTGAAAAAATCTTATTTGTAGTCTTGGCATAAGGCCTTGACTATGTGGTTATGAGGTCTGGAATTATGAATTTCATCGTTATGAAATATTCTATTGATATCACATTTGATTATTCGACTAGTAGAATTTCCATGTGAATAAGTAAATGGAATTATTTGATTTAACTTTTATTTATTACGCTGAAGTTTAAGTTCAAAAGACTTCCGTTCTTGTCTTATATATTACCTTAAATGTTTTCTCTTATTTATTACTATTTCCTCTATATTATTATATTTAATGAGCATCTGAGCTCACCCCTTTCTTATGTTTTTTTTCCTAGAATGAAAAGTTGTATCTTACGATTAACCTACAAGAATATGCTATGGGATATAATAGTGGTCAATGGGGAAAAATGTCTTTTTATTTCATTATGTATTGTAAACCATAGGTATGTATCTAGTACTTTCAAGGCTATTAATCTGATCGGTCTTATGGGACATGATTCCTTTTCTCATGCCAATGTTATGTAATAATTCATAAATTTTGGTAACTTGGGTCAGGGGATTAAGAAAAAAGGATTCTGTGACAAAAAATAATCATTCTATAGAAATATTAAATAATTTAGAATATGTCTAAATCATGATACATTATTTTCAATCTAATAACTTTTGGTTTAACAATATTCATTCATTTCCATTAACTATTCAAATATTTCATAAGGATATATTAATAAAAATGTTAATTATCAAAGCATATCCCCATGAGGTGTCTAACCTGGTGCGCAGTAAGGTCCTTGTTTCTATACCATGTAATTCGAAAGGCAATCTCAAAATGATTTTTGGAGATATCACACAGAGTTACATCTTTTCCAGAACTACAACATCATATATTATACAAATGTGTAATTATTTGTATGAAAAACCACATAGTCAATACTTTACCTGAACATTAGAACATCCTTCATTACAAATAAAAAATGTGTATAATAGGGTTATGATCCATATAATATGTTCTCTATAATCTACTTCCTAATATCAATAATAAACATCCATTAATACCATGTAAAATGGCTCTGAATCCTATAACACAGAGATGATGTCTACATTATTAAATTGGCATAATAAAAAAGGAATCATATCTCAAAAGTCCTAATAGTTTATTAGTCTTCGTAAACTAAATTCACACACGCCTCTTTCATTATATTTAAATACAAAAAACTACAACATAATTTTTTAGAATATCATTATTCTATATATTATATCATTACATATCATTTATATGAAACTTCCTAGATTCATAAGAATTAAAAAATAATGATGTGATAATATACCCAGTAACAGTTATGTATAGTTATCGTTATTATGACTTAATAAAAATAATCAACATGTAAATGTAAATAAAAAAACAAGTGTTCCATGAAATTAATAAAATTTCAAGGAAATATATAATGATACAATATCAATGTTAAAATATCATTGAAAATAATAAATATGGATTTGTAAATAACATAAACTAGTTAAATTTAAGAAATAACATGAATTTTATGATTAGATAACACATAATCAACATGGAAATGTAAATATAGGAACACACATTTTATTTAATCATCAATATGAAAATGATATAAAGATGGATACAATATCATAAGAAATATCCATGTAGAATAATATGGGGAATAAAAAACAATTAAAGGTAAAAAATGATAAAACATTCCATTTAATTAAAATATAGATAACGAAATGCATCGAGATATAATATAATTTTTAAAAAATTATTGATAATAATGTAAGGCATAATCAATAAGTCAAGGTTAATATATAATCACACATTCCATTTAATGAATAATATTTTAATCTAATACATCCAGAGATAATATCACTGTGAAAATCTCATGTATAACAGTATAGAGCATCATAAATATGGAATGGTAAATATCTAATCACAAAAATAATTTATTCAAGAAACTATAAATGAAATGATTCTAATTATAATACCATTGTGACAATATCATAAATATTACTAACTAAATTCATAATGAAGGAAATTCATAATTATTTGATGTCATGATCTCCAGAATCAAGATTCATCTTCCATCAAGACTCTTCCAAAGATGATCTAAAACTAATGGTAGTTACCTAATTAATGTTAGCATTGTGATTTGTGTCAAGGGTCTACTGTTGATTTGAGGGGAAATATAATTTTATGCCCCACCAAAAACTGAATGTCTAATTTATTCCTCATATATAAAATAATGAATCTAAATGATAAAAAATTTGTCTTATCATTAACTATTTGTATTCGATATATAATACAGAGTTTTGAATATTTCCACAGATAAACAAATTTCTATCAATGGTGAAACCCTTCTATAAAAATGATATATAATTTATGAAATAATCATATACATTATAAATAATTTTTATATTAATGGGAAAATTAATGTACACTAGTCAAATGAAATTGAATATTTTAAGGGAAAGTTAATGACTAAAATATAAATCAAGAAAGTGAACAGAAATATTTTTTTAGTAAAAATGATAATAAACATTCTATTAAAATAACATGGTTGGTATAAACAGTACATATCCAAGAGGACTATAAGTAAAATAATGTGTTTTCATCATTGATGATGATAAATACATTAAAAATTTCTTAAAAACACTTCTTTTGAAAATATTTTTTTCACTTTTGAAATAGATTTTAATTTCAAACTAAATGTGTGATTATTATTTTTTAAAAAAATTTCATAGAAACGACCAATTAAAATTTATATATAAATATTTAAATGATTTATTGGCCATCATGGAAGGACATTATATACTTTTTTTTAATGTTATAACGAAGAATCATTTCACATTTTCGATAAAATCCCATTGAGAATTGTTTCAAAAATAAAATTAAGACTCCTATGAAAAAATTCACTAAAAATTAAAAATTGTGATGATTTTTTTAATAAATCATTTATAGAATGTTAATTTTTTTTTAAATCATGGTTTTAGTAGAAGAATTATTTTTGAATGAAGAGGGAAATAATGTTGAATTAAAAATGAATAATTTGAATTACTAATGATCTAAAATTTTTACAATTACAAAACCACTTCATGATTGAAAATATATTTAGAAAATAAAATCCGTTTTTATCCAATGATAAAATAATTTCTTTTAATTTAAATTTAATATTTAATGATCTAAATTAAAATGGGATTGTAAACTAAACCAATTTAAATATTATAACCTTAATGTGAGAATAAATCAATGATTCAATTATGAGTAAAATATTTATTTAATTTTTTTTTAAATAAATTATAATATAATAAAAATTAATAAAACACATAATCTTATAATATTAACGTTTGTGAGGAATTAATATGACATAATGAAAAGAAATTGCGCAATGAAATTCTTTACCATTACGTAACATCCATGTAGGATTATATTACATGAAATAATTTAAATTGGTAACTAAAATAAGATTAATTATAAATTAATTATGTTAATACAAATAATAGGGAAATTATATAGACCATATAATAGAAATTATTTTGAAAATATTATAGTTGTCCCCAATGAAAGGATATTATGATGAAATCCCTTACCTTATGCATACTTTTTGTTGAACGTACTTTAAACTCATGTATAATGTTTTTAATAATGATAATTATTTATAAAATAATCATTTTAATAATTATAATATTATATATGACATACTTATATCATATTATAAAATTATTGTTAACAATAATTCCTTTTTTGCATTGTTATAGTGTTAATTACATTATCTTATTATCCAAGTTTTATCATGAATGGTCAAGTTCATGTGCATTATTTATAGATCCATAATATATATAATTAGATTAATGTTATAATTATTATTTTGATTTAATATATACACTTTTATAACCATTATTTAAATTTGATCTTGGAGATATATCATATTTTTTCATAGATGTGGTCATTCATATGTAAGCAAAAGCTTTGTTATCATTTATTTAATTTCAGAAAGGGTATGGATGTGGTGATATTTTAATTTTTAATAATAAATATATTGTAATATTTTTCACCTATATATAAATAAATTTATCCTTACTATACTCAATTAAATGTGTAGGTTAAACATTAATCACATCGCTCCTCGAGAATATAGTCTTCTGTACAAAACATCGAAGTTATTGTCATTTAAAAGGCATGTAAAAAAGAAGGTATATGTGGTACTGTAATTAAATATGTATAATAATATTATATATATATATATATATATATATCATATAAATTTGTCAGTCCGTCCTTATATCCATACTTGATATATGGTAATGGAAAATAAATTACATTGGCTCACATGGCAGTGTTCCACCTTACATATGATCGCTAGTTTCATTTAACATTTGATGGAAGAGGTGATATATATAGGTATTTCACATAAAATAATCCCATATAAGTATATTTAAGATATTAAAGTTATTAAATGATCTTGTTTTAAGAATGTATCCTCCTCTAAAAAAAGTTATTTTAGAAAATGGATTTGCTAGTAAGAAAATTGGATGAGAGGGTGTGCCCTTTTATAAGTTAGGGAAAATACACACATGTACTTTTTTAAAAAATTTGATTAAACCAAAGATTTTATCACAATAAAGCCCCAAAAATGAGTGATTATCATAATTTATAGGTTATATGTTTACAATATTCCTATAAAATGGTTGTTCGATGTGTTTTTAGTCCACTTTATCAATTATCATTTTAGTTTAACCACTATAAAATATGTTTTGTTCTTAACAAAAGTAATGAATTTTTACTAATTTTACTATTAGTAATAGTAAAAACATAATTTGAACATATTAGATAATATATGTTATCCCGATTAAAAATTATAATTATATTTTCTAAAATTATTTATTATAAGTTGTAGAATCATATTTAAAAATGTACCTGCAAAAGTGATGAAAAAGAGGGATTCCAAAGTTAAAATTATGATAAGTATGAAAAACTTTAGTATTAAATATAAATATTAAATTGATTATAATGAATAAAATAAGTAAATTTTCATGTAATTTAACTAATGTGACCTTAAACCCAATTTAAACTATAATTAATCCCTCTAAATTATTTAAATAAAAAGGATGTTATCAATAATAATCATTAATTTTCAATACGCATCGAAAAATTATACATTTTAGAAAAATGAGAAAATTAGCAGTAAGATAAATTTTATATTTTGAATTAAAATTTAATTTTAATTTGTAAAATAAGTTTTCTAAAAGGGGTTAAAATTAATATTAATACATCTGAGCAAAGTGCAACTAAAAACCCTTTAACAAAAAATAGTTTTTTTAGATTATATATTTTTTATATTAAATGATTCAAATTTTATTTTATATAATTTAATAACCAAATCAATCATATATTAGATATAAATATTCATACACACCAACTTAAATGAAAGGTTATAATAGTACAAAATATTATAGTTTATTTAGGCTCGACATTGCATGTTCTCTAAACTATCGAATAGATTAAATTTAATGAAATGTATTTCTTAGGTTGTTTAAGCTATGTGTATCATGTGAACTACACTATGGAAAACAGTTGAATTATTTTAAAATATTGGTTGGTTAAATTTTTGTTCGTTTTTACCCTTATATTATAATTTCAACATCCCGACGAAATAGATTTTTCCTTAACTATGGTAATTAATTTGTACATTTTTTCAGTCATTATTAACATCAATTAAGTAATGATTTTAATATAATACTAATTATTATGGTTTAAAATTGGGAATACATTTTTTTAAATTAAAATACAAAAATTGTAATAATGTAATTTTAATTTATACTTATAGATGAGTTGAAAATTGGTTGTCCAAAGAAAATGGTTTCCAAAATTATTTAATATTTTAATGATTGAATTCAATTTTAAATTTATTTTTATGAACTGAATTATATTTATGAATATATAATTGAAATAAAATTACTTTTAAACAATTTAAAACCCAAATATATTATATTTATTGATTTTTTAAAAAATTATGTTTCACCAAAAACATGAATTTTCAATATTCATTAAATTTTTTCTATTTTCAGAAAAAACCATAACTAACTGTAACATAATTTTGAAATGTCGAATACAAAATTATTGTTAATTTTATAAAATAAACTTTTTGAAAAATTCAAAAATTATTTTATTATTTGTTCACAAAAACCAATAAATATTAGTGTATTGATAAATAATTACATGTTAAAAAATTAATGAATTTAGTAAATAATTAATTATTTATTTATAAATTTACATTAATTAACTAAAAAATCACAATTATTTTTCTATAATTTGTTATTCTTTTTTATAATTAATTGTTTAATAGATGGTTATAATGGTGTTGATGGAGTATTATTATATTTTTTGTTAACAATATAGTTTGATACTCGATGTATCTTGTAACACAATCTAATGAAGAGAAAAATAATTCAAAAAATCATAGTGTGGTATATATTCCACATCCATTTTCTTTAATTAACATATTTTTATATGTTGTGTTGAAATAATACATTTCTATCTTTTAATGTCAAAATCACTATTTTTATTTGAACATATGATCTATTTATTGTTTCCCTTAAATTTATACTATTCTATAATTATGAAAAATATATATTTCAGTTAAAACACATAAGAAACTTGAGATTTATTCTTCAAGCTGTATAAAAAATATGATAATCCTATAAAAATAATTCCGTTGAATATTTAATTTATTATATGTATTTATAGATTCTTGTGGTAAATAATTTCTCTTTCCTCTTCCTTTAGAATAGTTTATTTTATTAATTTTTGTTACGTATAAAACGTGAATCACCATTCATTAACACTAGAACAAGAATATTGAGATATGAAAATAAAAGTATTTATGATATGTGAATCACTGTAATGAAAAATAATTTTCATCAAAAATGATATTTATTTAGAATAAATCATTCATAATATCTCATGAATTAGATAACATGTGAGTCTTATGGAAATTACAAATTATGAATTGTATGGATCTTCTACCATTATAATTTGCTTATCTAGGCATTGAAGCACATGAGGGGGAAATTTACACATATTAATTAATACCTTTTTTCCATTTCATTGTCCATAATATAAGAAAAACATATATAATATTTATTTAATAAACACTAAAAAACTATTTTAATAAGCTTAAATGACACTCATGAAATATCCTGATGATTTTTTTGTTCCATAGTATAGTTATCTATGACATCTCAAATTAAAACTACAATGCCAAAATTACTCTTACAATCCCTCTATAAGACTGTATATACTCATGTCCTTCCAAAATTCATTATATTAACCTTCAAAATCACTCATATGTATATTCATGTTGTACAATGATGGGTCATATCATATGATAGATGAAAATTGTTAAATTAAAAATGAATCTTATGGATTCCTTAGATAAACCTTTATGAAATCATGAATTTTTGAATATCCACTATACCAAACTAAATTATTTCTGAAATATAATTATATGACTCATATAAATTGTCTTCTTATCCTATTTTATGATTACTTATGATGATTGAATAACAATTTTCATAAAATATTAAAACTCCTTCATTCATCCTCAATAAATTTTCAATAAAAAATAATCAAAAAATTATATTGCACAATATATATATATTGACCAAAATACAATATTATCCACAAGGTGAATCCATACTCCACCCTTTAATTTTTTTATCATTTATAATATAACACATTTACATTTTTTTCCACATAAAAACTAAATATATATTCTCCCTAATAAAGGATTACTACAAAAAATATGAATCACTATTCTAACCAATTATAATAATAATGAAATACAAAATTTGAATGGGTGGAACTATATATATAAAATAAATAATACATTAAAAAATAAATTATAATTTTCAATGGTCATGTTGACTGTTGAAAAAAGGGTAATAGACTTGAAATTCAATTCTATCTCTCAAGAACACAACATGTTATATTAAATCCAATATTATTTTCATCAAATAAAAAATAGATTATATATTTTTTTTCAATTACTCAATATCTACATTGGTGTAAATCACAAATAAGAATATCAAATTTCTCCCTTATAGATTAAATATCTACTTTTATAAAAATTTAAAAACATTTAAATATAGGAGTAATGAAACTTCTATGTCCTTATTTTTCATGTATGTTATCTTTAATTTTAGGGATATATTTTCCCTCTAGCCCCCACCCCCTTGAATTTTGTAGTGAAAGGTATTTTTTGGAGGACAGAACTAGGCGAATGTTCAGTCTCACTGTTTACGAAACTGTGCAAACAAACCATGTGCGTATTCTAAGTCCTATAAAATTATTATTTATATATTTTTATTTAAAAAAATTATTAATAATTCAACCCTCAGGTTCTCCAATAGACCATTTCATCCATATAAGGACTACAAGATCTGTAATGCACCCTTGTCACCCATTTTTGAATGTGTTTTGGGGGGAAACCTCAATGTTCATCATGTAAGTGGATTTCACCCCATACCTCATCTTTCTCTTTAGGGAATCTTCTCTCATTCATGATGTTATAGATTTCAACCTACAAGGTTTTTGTCCTTAGGGTTCAATATTGAGTTTTTTAGTTCAATATTCTTCATTAGGGCTTATTTTCAGTTGTGTGTGCTATAGTTGTGGTGCATTTGATGTTTCACTCCAATTTTTATGGGGGTATTAAAAACCAATGTAGTTGGTTCCACATTTAAACACTCTTTGATGATATTTTTCTCTCTCCTTACTTATTGACCATATTCCTTCCATATTATGTGTTTTGAATAAAGCATTAATAGTTTCATTAATTTAACAACTAATTTTAATGTAGCAATTTTACATGAAATTTCGTAGTTTTTTTGTGTAAACCATATTGTGTTATTTAATCACAATTTTTAAATTTTATCATTTGATTAAATTAAATTTTTTGAGGTATTACAATACTGTTTTGGTATTTTATTGGTGGGAATTTGGCCATTAAAGAGGATTTCTGAAAGGAGACAGTGTGAAAATCCATGTAATCCATCTCAAAAATTGTTTTATAAATTTTTAAAGAATTTTTTAAAAAACATTGGGGTGAAAAACATGTTTGAGTATTATTTTGTGTGTTTTTGAATTTTAAATAGAGTTTTTTTGTGAAAATTAGAATTACTAACGGGTGGAACATGGTTGAGAATGAAAAATGAAGTTTGGGTAAATAGGTCTACAGAATAAAACTAGTATGCTAGTGATTCAAATGTGGTTAAAGCCTGGTATAACATAGTGGGATTGAATATGAAAAAATAAATAAATAATGATGATTGGTCAGAGACCATTATGCCATTGGGGTGTCCCCTCCTAGTGGTTAGTGTAGAAGAACGTAATTGGTTGTGGTTTTGAGACAAATTTCACAACGATATGGGGTACCTGGGCCACATATAAAGCTAGTGCCTAGAGGTGATTCCCATGACATGTACTTCTTGGTTGTCTTATAATTATCATTGGAAGATGGAGTGTTTTGTGGGTACTTTCAGTTGCATGTGTGTTTTCATTAAAAAATTTCATTCATTAATGATTCCCTCTTGAAAACTATTTTCATTTATAGTGTCATCACTTAAAATTTTTTACTAGAATTTACCATTTATGAAAACATGATATATTATTAATTGTATTATAATATTCATATCATGGAATATTTTCGGTTGGAATCCCATTGGGCTTAGGATTATACACTACATACACCTTCTAGTGTACATTGACTTGGTATTGTTTGACGCATGTAAGGTCAAGGTCTTTGGAGGTAGTGGTTGGAGTTGCTAGTTTGCTTCCATGGTGTCCTGTTGTGAAGATGACATGATGGAATAGTACCCTTGTTGTGTGGTGGTCATTGATTTAGGCTTACTATTCCATTTTATTTTTCACCTTCTTGGATTTTTTATAACAATTTAATTTAATATTGAATTTTAATTATGGTTTGTTGATTGAATTTTCATATTCGGTTTATTTATTATTTTTAGTTGTTTTATGTTTCTATACTCAGGTAAAAAATTCTTAATCTTTTATTTATGATATACGAGAACATATTCCAACCTATGGGGATAGGGAACCCCCTTCAGGAATTTCCATTGACCTGGTCTGGTGCTGGTTGGTTGGTGACCCAGCTTGGTTATTGAAAAAATGGTATCAAATACAGGTTATGTGCTTAGGGTCATATTCTTTAGGATGAGTCTAGTTATATATGATCTAGGATAATTGGGGGTCATAGTTCATGTTGCAAGTGGGTTTCGTAGATAGCACCTCACGTGACAGACCTCGAGTCAGCATGGGATAATGGGCTTTTTGTTTTACTTCACTCTCAGGTTGGATATGTAGGCTTCCTACTACACGTGGACATTAAGTGTGGGTGAAGTAGTTGTTTAATTAATTAATGTGATGAGTTTTATCTATTTATATTTAATGTTTTTTGTGAACATTTTCAGAATGTTTGTAATATATATTTCTCTTGTAACTATTTATTTTTGTAGCAACATGACTTCCCAGAACCTCCCATGCACCCAGGGGAGAATGACAGAGAGAGTGTTATTTATCACTGCCTAATTAGATGTTGGTAGAATCTAGTGTCCGGGATATCTAGTCTTAGGGTTAGGTAGAGTTTCATACTCTTCCTCCATTTAGGTAATATAAAGCTTGTCCTATGAATAACAAAACCCAATATTTTCTCAAGAATAATCCCCTAACTTTTTGAGGTTGTGCAGAGCCTCAACAAAAAGAACAGTGGATTTAGAAGATAGAGCACATGTTAAAATTATTTTACACACATGAGCTAGTAAGGGTAAAATTTCCCTCATTTCTATTAGAAGGCCTTAGTCACAGTTGGTGGGAGTTAGTTCTTTAAGATGGGAAGAGTGAGAATATGGTATGGAAGTACTTCAAGGATATCTTAAATTACTAGGACTATCTATAGGTCTTCGCATATAATAGATCGCAAGAGTTAATCGACCTCGTTACGGGTGACCATTCTGTGAGGGAGTATAGAAACTTCTTTACCTATATAGTCTGATATTCCCACAAGACAGTATTTAATGAGTAGAGTAAGGTTTATAGGTTTTAAAAGGTGTTAAGGCTAGATAACTTTTCAGAGTTTTTCCTATTCAGGTTGAATTCCAATTCTATGGAGGTTGACAAGGAATTTATGGTATATATTGACTACAAGAAGAGGTCTAGTTTCTATCGGATTATATTGGCGATGGACAGTGGTGATTCGTGGGGGGTGAAAACGAAGTGATAGGAACATGGGATGAAGGGATGTGGTAATTTAGTCCATCCTCCTATGATGCTTTCATATATTTATTTTGATATAATTTCCATTATTTCCCACTATAGAGATAGGCCATAGAACACTTGAACATTATTTAAATCTTCTTTGAGGCCTTGTTATCATTGTGGAGTGATAGGGAACTTTCTATACTTTTGTAAGGTGACACGTCCCATCCAGAGTGTGGATGGATCTGGGGCTTCATTGGGGTGTCAATTTAGTCAGAGCCATCCAGTACGGTTGGATCATAGTTGGGTGGCCATGGTGGCAGGACTAGTTCATATACTAGGTAGATCTACTATAGGGTAGAACCAAAGGTGGTCATTTGTTCTCATGGAGAGACGAGGCATGTTCATGATGTGGATTATCCACTAGTGAGATAGGATATAGGGCCTTAATCAAATAATAGTACCATTTTTATTTCAACTTTTATATTTTATATTCTCTATTATATGGGTTCATCTGTTACTTTTATCTCTTCCCATCTTGTGAATATGTTAAATTTTCCATCTAAGTTATTGTAATTTGTGATGGAGTTGGTGATGTCGTTGGGTAAGATGATGTAGCAAGGTCTCAAGTTACAAAAATGTGCACATTTTTTGTAATAATTTGAGATGGAATAGGATCTCCTGGTCTTTGATACAAACATTTTTTATGTAATAGTCATCATATATTGGCTTGTGAACATTAATTCACATATTGATTACTATAGATGGCGGGTGAGATTCATTGCATCTAATGGGAGTCCTCATGGTTTTTCATGGGCAATGAGATCCTTTTTCAATTAATAAAAGACCTATACTCCTTGTTTTGGGAAATCATGTCTTTTAGTTACCATCATTGACATTACATGATGATGATAGTGCTTCTAAATATGAATTACCTTATACACTTAATGAGTTCCTAGAAGTATATCTGGATAACTTTTTGGGCTTCCCCCTGAGCGGGACGTGGTTTTCAAGATCGATTTTCCACTGGGAATCAAGCCAATATATCATTCCTCATATCATAAGGCCCCACTGAGTTGAGGGAATTATATTTATGACTAGAAACTGGGAATCCAAATGATTCATTAACATGAGCATCTCTCATTAGCCTCCTCCTATTCCTTTTGCGGGGAAGACTGGAAGATCCCTCTTGGTGTGCATCGATTACCATAAGATAAATAAGATAAATATTGTTAATAAGTATAAATTTTCTTGAATTGATGATTTTTTTATCAGATTATGGGGAAAAAGTTGTTTTCTAAAATACATTTCAATTTTAGTTTCCACCAAGTCATGGTGAGAGGGGAGGATGTCCTGAAAATGACTTTTGTATACAAGTGTGACCACTTTGAGAATGTGGTCAGTCCTTTAGGATTGAAAAATCCACCAGTGGGTTTTAGGGAACTCATCAATAGGATGTTACACCATTATATTGACTTGTTAATTGTAGTATTGATGGAAAACAACAATGTTTATTCTGGATATACGGAGGAGAATGAGAATCATTTGAAGATCATGTTGGTCAATCTATTGGATCATCACATTTATTAAAATTTGTCCAAAAACACATTTTGGATCAATGATTTGACGTTTCTTGGTCATGTCATATCAGAACAGGTGTATTCAATTGACCATGAGAAGGAATATGTAGTTATTTTAGGTGTGGTGATGAAGAATGTATTCGAGATCATGATTTTTATTGTCCTAGCATGTTACAATAGTAAAATTTTTCAAGATTTCTATCTGTCTGATTCTCCCATGACCATGCTCACCTAAAGAGGGGTGATGTTTTAATGGGGTCTCAAATGTGAGTAATCCATCAAAGAGCTAAGGCAGTGGTTGACTACTTCCCTATTTTGATCATTCCCAAATCTTGAAACGTCTATGTGGTTTATTGAGATGCTTATTTTGTGGGACTCAGGTGACTCGTTATGTAGTGTGATTAAGGGATGGTGTATGGCCATCACCAACAATGACCATATAAAAATAATTACCGACCCATGAGTTGGAGTTAGCAGTAGTGATGTATGGTTTGAATACTTGGTTTCACTACCTCTTTAGGTAGAATTTTTTTCTTCTACTCTGATCGTAATAGCCTGGCATGCATATTCTTATATAAGGATTGTAATCTGGTGTAGTTCATTTGGATTGAAAAATTACCAGTTTTTAACATTGATATTTGCTATACCCCAGGGAAGGGTATTTTGATGGATGATTCCTTGAGTTGAAAACTGCCAGTATAGGTTTTGATGATGTCTAGGGACGAGTAGTCTCTAATAGGACTCTTTGCATAGATGTATGTGGAGATCAAGGAGCATAATGGATGTGGATTCTAGGTATGATTTCAGCTGAATGCTTTTCTTTTAGAGCTGATTTAGTTAGAGCATCCCAGTGATGATTTATGATAGTGGTATATGCAGTTTCATCATATTGGGGAGACATCTTATGATTGGTCTTCTACATTCAAGGGGATCTTGTGCTTCAAGGGCCATTAAACCGTGTCATTTTCTATGAGGAAGTTGTTTTCAAAGGATAACCACAAATCGTAGTGTGAATTTCATCATGAGGATACCAAAATGTATTATGATATTTTGTGGTAGTTCTGGTGGCTAGGTATGAGATGATCTATAGCTAAATTTGTATCAAAGTGCTATGTTGTTCAGTAGGTGATCGCATATCACCTACGGTCCTCTAGTTGGAATTATCCATTTCACATTATTTTGTAGATGTAGATTGAGGTCACCATGGATTTTATTTTTTTTGTCTTTCCTTGTACAACCTGTCGTAATAAATCCATTCGGGGGGTGATTAATCGCTAGACCAAATCAGCCAAATTTATTCCAATAAAAGATACGGTGAATGTGTATGAGTTAGGTCAACTATACATTTAAGAGTTTGTAAGGAATAATGTGGTTCCATTGGAATTATTCTTAGATAAAGACCAATGTTTTACCTCTCAGTTTTGGGAAGAAATTAATAAGGCTTTGGGGTCACAGATTAAGTTGTGTATGACATAACATACCAAAATAGATTGTCAGATAGAGTGGGAAAATTAGATTCTGGAGGAAATACTTCATGCATTTGTTTTGGATTTCAGAGGATCTTGGGATATACATTTGGTGTTGGTTGAATTATCTTATAATAATATATATCAATACACTATTTCAATGGCTCTTTTGAGGTGCATTAAGGTTATCCTTCTCAGTCCCCTCTGTATTGTGTTGAGGTAGGTGAGACCTCACAGTTAGGGCCAGACCTTGGGAAGGAGACATCTGAGATGGTAAAAATTGTCTAGAGAAAGTTACTCAAATCTCAATGTCTCTAAAAATATTATTCTAACTGGATGTCTCATTATCTAAAGTACTATATTGGAGATCATATGTTCTTGAAGGTGGCCCCTCATTCGGGACATCGTCATTTCGTAATACAAGGATAGCTAACGCCAAGGTACATCAAATATTTTGAGATCACTGAGCGTATTGGAAATTTATAATATAGGTTATATTTTCATTCTCCGATAACATTAATTCATGATTTATTCTTTGTCACCCAATTGAGAAAGTCTAATGCATATATGTTCCATTTGCTGAATTGGGATGAGTTGGAGATTGAAGCTAGTTTATTCTAATTTGAATGGACGGTGTGAATAGTGGATTCTCAAGAGAAATTTATCTAGGGAAAGTCTATTTCATTGGTCTAAGTCCTTTGGCATCATGTTAATTATGCTCACATGACTTGGGAGTGTAATTTGTTGGTTGAGAATGATAACACATTCTTATTTTTCGATTAAGCTTCAAGATAACATTCCAAGGTGCAATTTTTTAATTTTGGGGAGAATTATCACCTAAATTTTCATTATTTTCAGGTGTTTTCTAATTTATTTACGGAATTAATTTCCCCATTGTACAACCATTAATTTTTGTGAGCAATAGAGGTTTTTGCATGGACAAAGCCTGTGTAGGATCGAATATGTAAAAATTATATGCTCAAATACCAGAGGGGGGGTGTGATTTTATACTTTTAAAAATTCTTTTGGAACTTTTAATGATGGTTATGTTTTACAAGGTTAAATAATATAATTCAAAAAACCTCTAGTTCTACACACTTTCATGATTCCGAAAATATGATTTCGACAAAGAAATTCGGGAAAAGTGAATCTAGAAATATAACTTAATGAATGTTTACAAAGATGAAGATTATACCTTTAAGCATATAGAATCTAACTAATTCAGAGTACAAGTATTAAGGAAGTATAATATAGTTATACATTCCGGAACAATACAAATGCAGTGGAAAACATGTAACGAAACAACTAACATGTAGTAAATCTTTAAACCCAAAGAGAAGGGTATCCAATAGCCTTGGATAATGGTCCCTTGATTTATACTTTCTAGAATGTTTGTCTTACCCGCTGTAGGGTAATCCCTCTATATGAAAATTGGAGTCTGTCTTGCTATCCCTGCAAGCCCACAACTTTTAGGTAGTCAGCACCTCTGTCTTCCTCAGCAAGGAAGCCCTCAATTTCAAGGTAGTCGGAACCTCTATCTTCCTATCCTCAGAAGCCCTCGAATGTAATGAACAACATTCAGAGTCGCTTAAATAAAATCTGAACAAGACGTTTAGTACACAGTTTGCATAAGAGTCCCTCTCTAGAAATCCCATTTATAGCATGTAATCTATAGAATCATCGAACAGTGTTGAGCTCTTTCAAATGAGATTCTATTTATAGGCACGAATTCAACGCATGGATCCCTGCTCCAATGATCATATTTTTTCATGAATTTTGAAGGGACCTATACACGTGTCACTAAAACAATGGTTAGTTAGTAACTGAATGCATGATATCGTTTTATAACAAAACAAGTGTAAGAAAAAATATGGTTACATAACTAAAATCCAATATTCGGAATGTTAGAAAATGAAAGTTTGGAGTCTAACCAAAATTGAATTCAGGGTCTACAATACAAGGATATTCATTTTACTTTTTCTAGGAATTTGAAACATGAACTCTATAGAATTCCGGAGTATGAATTACAAGGATATTATGAATATGGATTCACAATAATTTGGAACCTGAACTCACAATGTTCAGAGTCAGAGTTAATGAGAGTTCGGAGTCAAAACTCATAAGATTTCAGAGTCTTAATTCAGAGAACTATGAGTCAAAACTCGGAGGAGTTCGTAATTAGAATTCATAATCAGAATTCGGTGTCAGAACACAGAAGAGTTATTATCCAAAATTTGTAATCAGAATTTGGAGTCAGAACTTAGAAAAGTTCATGTCCAGAATTCATAATCAGAATTCGGAGTCAGAACTCAGAAGAGTTCATATCTAGAATTCGTAATTATAATCTTGAGTCGAACATAAAAGACTTCGTATCTGGAATTTGTAATTAGAATTCAGAGTCAGAACTCATAAGAGTTCATAACCATAATTCTAAGAATTCAGATCATAAAATAGAATTCTTAATAACTAGTTAATTATAGGATTTTGTGATTTTGGTTTCAAACCAAATTTTATACTAATAAAAATTATAATATGAACAATGAAAACAAGGTAAGGATAAATTTCCTTATGGAAGGAAATTTTCCTGATAGAAGTAAAACAAAGGGTAAAAAGAGATTTTCCTTGAGATAAGGTGTTTTTGATTTTAAAAATAAGAAGGAATGGTAAAATCATAAGGAATGATTATTGACTTAACAATCTCCCCCAAGTATGAAGGAATGGAAAAGTCATAAGAAAAACCTTATTGAATCAACAATCTCCTCCTTTTTGTAATGAACAAACAACCTTAATAAAAGGAATACAAAAACATAGAAAATATTTCTCTAGTCTTTGCAAATAAAACATATCTCCCTTATTACATTGGAAATGATGAATACGACTAACTCACACATAGGATTTGGAACACTATGGATCGAATTCTAGATTTCCAGAATGAGAATTTTCATTATCCTGAGTATGGAAATCGTTGTATTGGAAAACCCCCCTTAAATAAACTCCCCCTTACTTACTGATATATTATCTCTACTTAGAATTCTTTTTACTTCTCCCCCATTTTGATTTTCAAAAAGAGTTTTGGGGAATGGAAAAAATATAGTACCTAAAATATTAGTATAAACATCCAAACAAATCAAGCGACCACAATTTTAGTATGATTGGAAGAATTTGTTCAAGGAAAACTTAGATACAACAAAATAACGGATTTGGATCTATTTTTCTTCTTTTTCCTTGTGTATCGGCTTCTTCACTATGCTTTTCCTCTTCTTTAGCTCCATGGGGTCCTCCTCTTCTTATTTTTCAATGGCTTTGATCCTTTAATCTTTATCCTTCAGAGTCTATTCATGGACCATCATCAATTCATCTTTCATCAATAGCTTTTCTTCAATCTCAATCCGGAAATTACTTTCAATTTTCCAACTTTGGACAAAATAATTCAACATGCCATTCAAATCTTTGACATCATGAATCTAGGTATTCTACTCAAGGATTAGCTTTTTATCAAAGCTATTAGTGAGATATTTGATTTTGTTTTCTTTAGTATCAATAGATTCCTTAACATCGTTTTGAAATTCATCAAGCTCTCTCTGATCTTTGACTATATTCTTCGAATAGCTCACCATTTTCTTGCAAGATTTTCTGTGGGATTCATAATTGATAAGGGAATTCTGGTAATCAGCCTCAATCTTTCTGAACATATCCATCACCATGGATATAGAGTCTAATTTCTGATTCATGCTATGCTGAATCATCTGGCATCTAGAGTCAATGGTTGGGAATATCGGAATGGTGTCCAATAGCTTCGTTAGGGATTGAATGACAAAATCTTGTCCTAAAGATGATGAATCTGAGTCTAACACTCTGCTAGGTTGAGGTTCATCCTCTACCTCGACATGCTTCCTCATGGAGGATCCCCCAACATTCTTCTTCCTTATAATTTTTTTGGTTGGGGAATCAACAACCACTTGTTTCCCCTTATTATTTAATGGAATATCTTCTTCATCTGGAGATTTCTGCTCACTCTCAGACAATTGAACAATCCTATCTTCACCAAATTTTTCTTTCTCATCTTCTTCCTCAATATCTACAGGGGTGAATAAAGTGATTATTATGACTCTCTTCCTCATATAATTTGTTCACATCCTCTTTATCCTTCTCATCCATTTCAGGAGTTTCATGTTTCGAAGATCCCTCTTGAGAAGTCTGGATTGAAATTTTTTCGAAAGCACATTCCTTATCATGGAAGTATTCTACTTGGTTTATCATATTAGATATATCTTTATTTATTTTAACTTATTGTACTTCTTCTATAGGATCCTTTTCTTTTTCACCCTTATCTATTACTTTTTCTAGAGTCATGAACTTTCTCCCCAGTGTCTCAGGTAAGGGTTCATCTAAGAAAATTTTAGGTACGGTAATGTTCTCGGAAGCTACTTCAGTAGCCTTCAAAAGAGATTTGAAAATATCTACCTCCGACATCATCTTCATAATCTTCTTATCATTGTATTTCTTATCAAGCTTTTCAGTAGTTTTCTCTTTCATTTATTTGGCCTCTACAAGGTCTAGGCCAAATTGTGGATCCCCTTCCTTCCAATTCTTTTTATCCTCCCTCCATTTGGCTACTACCTCATCTGGATAATCCTTCTTCTTCTTGGGATTTGGAGGTGCGGTTTGTGCTTCTTTGGATTTAGGGGTTTTCTCTGTATCTTCCACTTCATTTAGTTTCCTCTTCTTTCCACCATTTTTTATCGTTCAGCCTCTTCTTCATTTTTCGGATCGACTTCTACCTTTTCCAATGTCAGATCATAAAACTCTACTAAATCTGTAGAAAAGCCAACATTCATCTGTTTCAATGTGTCATCGCATACTAACATCACTTTGCAATTCCTCGGCTTTGAATTGCAAGGAAACTCGAATGATTCAGGACACAAAACTATCAACTAGGAGAGTGGGGCAAGATATATGAATATATGTGCTCTCAGATTCCCATTCATTATATTCTCTATCGTAATGTGAATATGCTTCATCAGATTGATTTTCCATAGATTTAACAAATAAACCATGTTATACATATCACTTTTCTTAATAGTTTCTTTGTCACCCATTCTTGGTATGATAAATCCATGAACCCATAACTCTAGGATTCGATTGTTGGTAGATAAGTGAGAAAAATTTCTAGTGTTATCATCTGTAAGTCCAAGAAATTTCATATCCTTCACTTTTAAAAAACTCCCTTGAACATCTGGCAGCTTGTGAGAAACAAATTCTGCCTCTCCTTCATAAGATAACCCTACCAAGCTAGTAACCTTGGTGTAAGAAAGTTTATATGTTTTTCCATAACTTTTTATGGAAAATTTTTAATCACCATATCCCTTAAAGAAACAAGATGACTCATAAAAATCTATTAGAAAATCCAGATACACAACATCCTAAGCTCCTGGATTCAATATAGATAAACTCTCCCATCGATTAAGCTTGATATTCTTTGAAATAATAGAATCATTCTGGTTGAAGAAGTTCGGATTCACCAACCTCTCCCTATATATCTGCCACTTGACAATCATCTTGACGTAAGATATATCTTGAGAAGGAATTTCACCAGAGATTCAGAATTGAGCTCTTCTGAAAAGTTCAGAATGGGATTTTGTAGCGGGGTAGATCTTAGACATGCAAAATCTTGAAAACCGATGTAGGACAACTATCAGGGGTCCCCTTTTATAGGTGTTTAAGTGATGGTTAATCTTCTCATTTCAATCTAGTGGCTGAGAATTCTTCTGATCGGATCTGACGGTTGAAAAGATAGCCTTAAGGAAAATTTGGTAGGATCCGATATTTTGAGGTTTTTAAAGGAAAAGATTCAGATTTAGGGAAACTAGAATCTGGGAAATTTTAATAGAAACAAAAGAAGCTACCAGAAATTAAAAGGTGATTACATAAACTCAAGGAACAATTATACCTTTTGGATTTCTAGAAATATTATTCGTATTGAGGGTAATTCTTCTTGAAGAACTTTAGATTCCAAAAAGAATTGACTACGAAAAAAACTCATACAAAAAGAAAATGTATATTGAAGTTTTCATTATATAAATCATCATTACGAAAATCATCATTATGAAAATTTTGAGTACGAAATACTTTTATTATGAAAAATCATGGAAAAACTCCATTATGAAAAATAATGAAAAAAATTCATTACGAGAAATATAAAAAACTTCATTACGAAAAATATGAAAAACTTTGTTATGAAAAATGTGAAAAACATCATTACGGAAAATCTGAAAAACATTATTATGAAAAATGTGAAAATATTCATTATGAAAAATGTGAAAAACATCATTATGAAAAATATGAAAAACTTCATTACAAAATATATGAAAAACATCATTACAAAAAATATAACAAACATCATTACGAAAAATATGAAAAACTTTATTACAAAAAATATGAAAAACTTTATTACGAAAAATATGAAAAACTTCATTACAAAAAATATGAAAAACATCATTACAAAAAATATAAAAAACTTCATTAAGAAAAATATGAAAAACATCATTATGGAAAATATGAAAAACATTACAAACAAATGTACTCCCACTATGAAAATGAGTTTATTACATTAAGTAGAATGGTTAAACATGAAGTTATTAAGGAGGATTACCTTACAGTTATCATTCCAAACTTCTTTTTAATGTATTCAAATCTGTCAGAGCGTAATGATTTTGTGAAAATATCACCAAGTTGATCTTGTGTTCTGATAAATTGAATAATGATATCTTTTTTTGTGTGTGATCCCTAAGAAAGTGATGTATAATATCTATGTGATTTGCATGAGAGTGATTTCTAGGGTTTTCACTAAGGTAAATGGCACTTGTATTATCACAAAAAATGTTTGTTTTGGTAAAACTCATACCATAGTCTGAGTATGTGTTGCATCCACAACACTTGAGCAGAATAACTTCCTGGTGATACCTATTCAGCTTTAGCAGTGGAAAGTTCTACCAAATGTTGCTTCTTGGATGACCAAAAAACTAGTGAATCTATTATGAAATGACAAGTTTCGGATGTACTCTTTCAATCCATTTTACATCCACCAAAGTCAGAATCTGAAAAAAAAAATTAATACAAAAGAATTTCCACAAGTATAAAAGATTCCTAAATCCATCGTTCTTTTTATGTGTCAAAAAATTCATTTCACTACCTTTATATGATATTCCATAGGATTGGATTGATATCTTTCACATAAGCATAATGAAAACATTACGTCTGGTTGACTAGCTGTTAAGTATAGTAAACTTCCTATCCTACCTCTAAAATTTGTTTTATCTACTGGTTTCCCAGATTCATCAAGATCAAGTGAGTTTGAGGTACCAATGGGAGTACTTATACTCTTAGTGTTGTCATATCCATACTTTTCAAGAAGTTCATTAATATACATATGTTGGGATATATACATTCCTTCTGGTTTTTGAGAAATTTGGAAACCATGGAAAACTGTTAACTCACCCATCACACTCATTTCATACTCATATTACATTAGATCCAAAAAGGAATCAGTTAAAAATTGATGAGTTGAAGCAAATATAATGGCATCAACATAAATATGAAAAACAAAATCATTTTTCTTATCTTTATTTATAAAAAGGGTTGGATCCGCATTTCCCTTAACAAAATTATTTTAAAGTAATAATCTTTTAAGTCTATCATACTAAGCTCTAGGTGATTGTTTAAAGCCATATAAAGCATTGGTAAGTCTAAAAACATGATCAGGATGTTTCATATCTTCAAAACCAAGAGGTTGTTCAACAAAAACTTCCTCTTGAACACAACCATTAATGAAAGCACATTTCACATCCATTTGAACAAGTTTGAAATTGATGAATGCTATAAATGCATGTAAAGTATGAATATATTCATGTCTAGATATGGGGGAAAAGGTTTCTTCATAGTCTATTACTTTTTGTTGATTATAGCTTTTAGAAACTAATCTAGATTTATTTCTTACTATGATTCCATTTTCATCACACTTATTCCTGAAGACCCATTTTACGAAAATATCATAATTTTCCCTAGGTATTTCATCCAAGGTCCATACATTATTATTTTCGATTTCATTTAGTTCATCTTGCATAGATTTAATACAATCATCGTCACCTAAAGCTTCATCATTTCTTTTTGGCTCTACTTGGGAAATAATTTCTAGATGTTCTACTTCATTTCTTAAGGATCATCTAGTTTTTATAGGCTTATTTACATCACGAATTATGATATCACTAGGATGATTTTTCAGAACCATCTGATTTGTGTCTTGTAAAACCTGTTCATCTACATAGGGTACAGAATTTTATGGGGTAAATGTTTCAGAAGTATCTTCTTGAAAATTTTCTTTATTAGAAGGATATTCTAACACATGTTGATAATTAGAGTTTCAAAACACGTCTAAATATGTAGGATGGGGTTGTCCAAAAAAATGATCAGTTCGATCATATTTGACATGTACTGTCTCTTCACCAGTACAAGCGTTTTTATTGAAAACACTATATGCCTTAGAAGTTTTTGATTATCTTAATAAAATTCCTTCATCAGATTTTAGTGCAAATTTATGATGATTATCTTTAGTATTCAGAATGAATACCTTGCAACCAATTACCTTGAAGTTGGAAAGTTTGGGATTTCTACCATTCCATTACTTATAAAAGGTTTTATTAAGAAAAGGTCTAATCAAAACTCGAGTTATAATATAACAAGCAGTACATACACCTTCAGCCCAAAAATGTTTGTCTACAGAATAATCACTCAACATATTTCTAGTTACCCCTTGAAGAATTCTATATCTTCTTTCAACAACACCATTTTATTGAGGTGTTCTGGGTGCTAAGAAGTTATGAGTAATTCCTTTTCTACTACAAAAAGATATAAAATCAGAATTTTTATATTCTCCACCATGATCACAATGAATAGTTTTCTGTGGAAGGTTTTAATCATTTTTAACTCGGGCTCTAAAAATTTTTAAATAATAAAATGATTCATTATTATTTTCTAGAAAATAGACCCAAGTAAATATAGTGTAATCATCAACCAAGACAAATATATAATACTTTCCTCTAATGATTCCAATTTGAGTTGGTCCAAAAATATCCATATGTACTTACTGTAATGCATCAGTAGTTGAGATTTCACTGACTGATTTAAAAGATTATTCTTGTTGCTTTCCATATTTTTAATGGTTACAAACTTTTGAAGAGACAAATCTAAGATCAGGTAGATCCTTAACTAATCGTTTCTTAGAAAGTTTTCATAAGTTTCTACTGTTATAGTGTCCTAACCTTATATTCCATAACCAAGAGTGATGTTCTATTTCACTAATGTAAGGTAAGTCTTGGCTCCTAATGTCTTCTATGTTTAGTGTGTAAATATTCTCTTGCCTATGGGTTGAAAGAATGAACTCTACCTTGGAATTGTGTACTAAATACTTGTCATTCCTAAAATTCACAAGGTAAAATTCATCACATAATTGACTTATTCTAATGATATTGTTATTAAGACCTCTAACAAATAAAACATTTGAAATAAAGGTTTTTCAACGAAGAACCTACACCAATAATTTCTCGCTAAACATTATCTCCAAAAGATACTTTTCCTCCTTTCATCTAGATAATATTTTCAAAATAGTTTTTGTTAACAGTCATATGCTGGGAACATCCACTATACATGTACCATGTATTGTTGTTGGTAATCTATCTAATTTTTTGAAAATAATAAAAATTTAGACTTTCGGAATACAAACTTTCCTGGATCCAAAAATTTCAGAAAGCAAAATTTTAGGCACCCACATCTTCTTAGAAAAATAGGCTTTATGAAATCCTAAGGACTGGTTTTTTATTAGAGAACAATTCTTTGACCAGTGTCCACCACACTGACACATATAAAAAAATGGTGCACTTTGAGGAACAAAGTAATTGTTAATAAAAATTGGTTTAGAACTAGTATATAAAAAACCAGAACTATTCCTTAGTGGTCGGATTTGGAAAAACTTTTTACCAAAATTAACCTTACCTAAGGTAAACTTTGAAAAACACTTCCTTAGGGAAATGATTGCATATTTCAGTTTTACAAACAAGTTCATGTCTTCAAAATCATTTTATTGGGAACTAGAGCTAGGCTCGAAAACATCTCTCATAGAAATTAGTTTTTCTAGATCTTTAAAAAAGTTTATTCTTATAAGAATTTACTTCCTCAAGATTTTTTGAAATAATTTCAAAATCTTGATCTTTCTTATCAAGATCATTATAAAGATGTTATATTTTCTTAGTAAAAATACTATTACTAGATTTTTCCTTATCAAGATATTTCATGAATTTTTAGTTCTCAATCTTAATAAGTTTAGGAATCCTAGAAACATCTTCATAGGTAGGTAAAGGATCATCTTAATCAGAAGAGGATACTTTATCAGAAGCGTTATAATATTTATCATTACTATAATTTGAATTTAAGGAAACATTGGTCATTGATTCAGCATTGTGTACCTTAGCCATAAAGAAATTATTGACAATAGGTAGCCTGGCTATTAGAACAGGATTCTTCTATCCAGAAGATTCCTAACCTGACCATTCATCTAAAGAGTCACCACCACTGGCACTTCAGTAGTCATTTGCTTTCATGACTTTCTTAGCTTTATCCTTGTATTACTTCTTTCTGTTTCTCTCAGAATGCCTTTACTTTCTTTGTTTTCTCTTAAGAATAGAACAATCAGGTCTTATTTGTCCTACTCTCTTTCATTCATAACATGTATCTTATGAATCTGTCATATGATTCCTTTATTTCTTCTTATATAAGGATTGAAAGTTCCTCGGTCCATCTATCTTGTTCATCCTTTAAGCAGGATTTTCTAATTCATTCTCCGAGGATTCACTTCCACTAGATTTAGATTGGATAACAACCTTCTTAGACATAGATATTGTAACTTTCTCAGGTGTCTTAGCATTAGTATGATCAGAAGTTGTAGTAAAAGCTACACATCCATTCTCATTCTTCTTATTAACATTATCAGCATCTCTCTTCATTCTAGTCTCATGCTGAAGAGGATTTCCAAACAGTTCATCTATGGAAATCTGAGTAACCTTTATATTCTCGTCTATATCTTTCCTCTTGGATTCCCACTCATTGGGAATGATTTTTATGATCTTATCAACAGGAGCTTCATCGTCTAATCCTTTCTCACCCATGGACTGTAATCTATTCACAATAGTTATTAATCTTTTTTTCACCTTACATATGGGTTCTCTGTAAGGAAAGAAGAAACCATGATATTCAGCTCTAAGCATGGCTCTCCATGTTCCAAAAACTTTGGAAGTTCCAAAGTGAGTAACTTCAAGTTTTTTCCAAATAGAATTTTCTGTTTCGCAAGTTGAAATTTGGATATATATATTTCTAGTCATAGAGCAAAGAAATGTATTGCGTAACATAAAATTCAGGGGATATTCATGCTTTTCTTGATTTGTAAAGGTTCTAACTTCTTTTTCAGGGATTTTATATCCCCCTGTTAGCATAAAAAAATTATCAACTCCAGTATTGATAATGAATGTATTCATTCGATCTCTCCAATATTCGTAATCATTTCCACCAAAGATAGGTGGTCTAGTTGGATTAACATTGTCTATAGAACCCACATTGATTGCTTCCATTTTCAAGAAAACTCTTTCCAAAAAGACATGTTAATAGAAAAAATTTGTAAATAAGGAATATTTTTCTAAGAATGGAAAAATATAAAACCAGAGTATCTCTAAGAAATAATGAATCTGAACTATATGAGTCCGAAAAAATGATTCAAAAAAATTAGAAGAAGAAGAATTCGCCTCGGAATCTAATCATGAGATTATTTCAGATTGAACCATAAATTATTAGGCCAATTGTTGAATTTGTTCAGGATTCAAGGTCACCTGCCCTGATACCAATTTTGGGATCAAATATGTCAAAATTAGATGCTGAAATACTAGAGGCGGGCAGTGAATTGTATACTTTAAAAATTATTTTGTAACATTTAAAGATGGTTATGTTTAACAAGGTTAAATAAGATAATTCACAAAACCTCTAGTTCTACACACTTTCTTGATTCCATAAATATTATTCCGAGAAAGAAATTCTTGAAAAGTTAATCCGGAAATGAAACTTACTGAAAGTTTACAAAAATGAGGATTCTACCTTATAGAGTATAGAATCTAACTTATTCAAATTACAAGTATTAAGGATGTATAATATAGTTATACATTTCTCAACAATAAAAATGCAATGGAAAACTTGTAACAAAAAAAGTAACATATAGTAAATATTTTAACCCAAAGAGAAGGGTATCCATCGGCCTTAGATAAAGGTCCCTTAATTTATTCTTTTAATAAAGTCAATCTTACCCACACTAGGGTAAGCCCTGGATATGAAGATCGGATTCTATTTTGATATCCTCAGAATCCCTCAACTTTCAGGTAGTCAGCACCTCTATCTTCTTCATCAAGGAATCCCTCAACTTCAAGGTAGTCGGCACCTATAACTTCCTATCGTCGGAAGCCCTTGAATGTAATCTGCAACATTCGGAGTTGTAAAAATAAAATCTGAACAAGATGTTCAGTACACACTAAACATGAGAGAATCTCTATAGAAATCACTTCAACAGCATGTAATATCTAGAGTCATCAAACATTGTTTAACTTTTTCAAATGAGATATTATTTATAGGCACAGCTTCAACGGTCGGCTCCCTCCTCCAACGGTCATATTTTTCCTTGAATTTTGGAGGGACCTGTAAACCTGTCACTCAGAAAATAGTTAGTTAGTAACTGAAATCACAACATCGTTTTATAACAAAACAACTGTAAGAAAAAATAAGGTTACATAACTAAAATCCAATATTTGGAATGTAATAAAATGAAAGTTAGAAGTCTAACCAAAATTGAATTCGGAGTCTATAATACAAGGATATTCAGATTCTTTTTTCTAGGAATTCAAACCCTAAACTCTATAGAATTGAGGAGTCGGAATTTCAAGGAAATTCGAAATCTAGATTAACAAGAATTCGGAACCTGAACTCACAAAGATCGGATTCCGAGTTCATGAGAATTCAGAGTCAGAACTCATATGTTTTTGGAGTTTGAATTTAGAGAACTCAGAGTTAGAACTCGGAAGAGTCCATAACTATAATTTTTAATCAGAATTTGGTGTCAGAACATATGAAGAGTTCATATATAGAATTCATAATCAGAATTCAAAGTCATAACTCATAAAAGTTCCTATCCATAATTCATAATCATAATTCAGAGTCATAACGTAGAAGAGCTTGTATTCATAAGGCGTAATTATAATCCCAAGTCGAAATTAGAAGAGTTTGTATCCATAATTTTTAATTAGAATTCATAGTCAAAACTCAGAAGAGTTTGTAACTGGAATTCTGAGAATTCAGATCCTAAAACAGAATGATTCATAACTGGGTAATTATAGGATTATGAGTTTTTGGTTTCAAAAATAATTTTATACTTAAAAAAATTATGACATGAACAATGAAAACAAGGTAAGTATAAATTTCCCTAAGGAAGTAAATTTTACTTATTGAAGTTAAAAATAGGGTAAAAATAGATTTTCCTTGAGATATGGTGTTTGTGATTTTGAAAACAAGAAGGAGTGGTAAATTCACAAGAAAGCCGTACTGACTTAGCAATCTCCCCCATGTATAAAGGAATGTAAAAGTTATAATGAAAACTATACTGACTCAATAACCAGATGCACAGTTAGGCACATAGTTTACTAAATTGTGCTAACATACTGTGCAAACAGTCCAAGTCATAAAAAAATTAATATTTCCATTTTCCCTTCCTAAATTAATCCTAATGGTCCCCTATCCTTATCAATTTGAACCTTTTATCTATTGAAGGCCTCTATGATTCCTCATTCTCCCTTGGTACCCCATTAAGATGGTGTTTTTGTGGGGAAATCTTCAATGATCATCAAGTAAGTGGATTTTACCTTCCTTTTTCCTCTTATTTAGGGATTGTTCCCTCATTCTTGAGTTTAAAAATTCCCAACAACTATTTTTTTATCCATAGGGTTCAATATTGAGTTTCAGTGTTCAATAATATTGATTTCACTCATTTTGACTCGATAGGGTCACCATTGATGTTTTGCACCAATATTTAGCGGTGTCTTGACATCCAAGGCAGTAAGTTCCTTGCGTATACATTATATTATGGATTTTTTCCTCTTTCGTGTCATATTTAACATGTTCCTTTCCTATTATGTGTGATTTGGAAAAATAATTTGTTATAATTAATTAAGAGATAAATTTGAATGTATCATTTTTACATGAAATTGAGTAGTTTTATTGTTTAAAAATTTTGTGTTATTTGAGTGCATACTAAAAAATTTTCAATTAATTTATTAATTATCATTAGGGATTCCAAATTTATTTTGGTATGTTAATGGTGGGTGTTTTTCCTTGTAAAATTAGTTTTTAAATCTAGTTTCTATGAGAGGCCTTGTAATCCCCCTTAAAAATTATATAATATTTATAAATTTTTTATTAAAAAACAATAGGGATGATAAAGGGTTTAGGTACATTTTGGTGTGTGTATGATTCTGAAATGGGGTTTTTATGTGAAGATGGTATATTATAACATGTGGAACTTGGTTGAGCACCAAAAAGGGAAGAATGGGTAAATAGGTTGGTGGGACTAGTATGATGGTGATTTGGAAGTAGCTATGGCCTAGTTTCACTTAGAAGGATTGAAGATGAAATAAATAACTAAATAATGGTGATTTTTTGGAGGCCAATAGGCCATTATAGTGTCTAATCCTTGTTTCTCATTCATGGGAATGTAAATTGTTGTGGTTTTGATAAATATTTCATTAATATATGATGTACCTAGGTCCCCATAGCTAGCTAGTGTCGAGGGGTGTTTTCCATGACTAGTTCTTATTAGTTATGTTTTATATCCCACTAGAATATAGAGTGTAAACTATATAATATATGTAGAATGTTTTTTTCTTTAAAATAGTTCACTTTTTAATGTTTCCATCATAAAAACTCTTTAAATTTAAAATTTCATCCCTTAAAAACTATTACTATATTTTCATGTGTATGACAATTTTCAAGACTTTTCTTTGTCATATAATATATACATATCATTTAATATTGGGGGGTTTCATCCTATTGGGATTAGCCTAAAACCCAACATACACCATTGGATGTATGTAGACATGGTAATGTTTTACACATGTAAGGGATATGAATTTTGAGATGGTTGTTTGGGTTTCTAGTTTCTAGCCTTGGTGCGGTGTTGTGAAGACGACTAGAGGGTGATCTCCCCTGACCATGTGTTGGTATTTGAGTCTGTATTGCTACTATTTTTTAGTTTTTACCCTCTTGGGTTTTGTTTTAGAACCATTAAATTGAATTCTAAATTTGGGTTATGATTATTGGGGATTGAATTTTCATATTCTATTTATTTAATATTGTTGGTTATTTTATGTTTCAAAACTCATGTAAATTGTTCCCGAAACCATTATATATGATACTCAGGTACTTGTTGTAGCCTGTGGCATAGGGAATGTCCTTTAATCCTATCCATGGACTCGGTCGGGCACTGGTTGGATGGTGAACCGGGTTTTTTTGTTACAAGGATAGATAAAACTAATTATACCATAGTGCTGGGAAGTGGATTCAATATCCATTTGTATCCAATAATTTCCATAAGAGTATGTTGGAAGTGGATTGGTATGTATATCACCAATTTTCATATTTAATGGATTAAATTCCATTATTAGAATTCATTCATGCACCTATATCTTAAAAAATGATACTTAATATTTATGTTATTAGATAAAGAATGTCATTCTATATTTTTGGATACATGTATAGAATATTTGGATAAAAAACTATAATATAGTGATCTCATGTCATCATCTAGATTATCTATGTAGCTACCTATTATGAAACTGTATATTCAACATCAGTTTAGCTTCAAAATAATATAAGATTACATATTGAATTCCATGAAACATTGGTTTTACAAAATAAAAATACTCTAATAGATGTGGACTACAAATCACTAACTACACCTTCCCAACTGACATTCATACACTATTTTAGATCCAAATATTCTATCATCTATCAAATTAAATCATAATTTTCATGACACCATCCCCAGAAAGTGTACCCCTCTTAATCCAACAATCTGAGAAGGGAGAAAATGACCCCCCCGAGTCCCACCTCCAGTAGGCCCCGGGTTAGCGACTAGCGCCGAGGGTATATTAATCACAAAAATGGGAGGCATTAACCTCTAAGAGAACACATGAGGAAGAGATAGACTAGACATACACCAACCTACTCTAACTCAGAACTGGAATATAAACGAAAAACCAAGTACAAATATGAAATGTCACGCAAAAGTACTACAACTGGAAGGGAAAATCTGCAAGTACCCAAAAGAATGTAAAAGAGCATCAACCAGTAGCCCGAATAGCTCCTCTAACCACAAGCTAGTAGTAATTAGCCTGATCTTCAAACTACTCCATGTGACCTAAAAAACAATTTATATATATATATAGGGTGAGTATAACAGTATACTTAGTAGGATCCTCCTTTAAGCCTCTCATTCAAAGGTAAGGAAATCAAGCTAAAGCACAGTGAACAACAAGTGAAACTAACTCTTCACCTAAACAGGTATACTGTGTTCCCAACCTCACTATGGATACTCTCACCAAGTAACGCATAAAAGAATATAGCATATATTAAAGAATATTAAGGTTACACCACCACTACTTTCCCACTGGTTTTCCTCTTTTCACCAATGTCGCATGTCCTGAGAATCTCTCTCCCAAAGGCTTGCCCACAGACACCTGGGCGAAGCACCACAATATGCACCTCGTGAAACAAAAACCACCATGTCCACACACCAAAGTAACCAGGTAGTTTCCGGGAGCCACCACAACTCTCATAATGTGTATCATACACTGATTATTATATCTCAATCTATTATATCCCATACACTGAGTAAGGATCCTCAATCCATCACAGTTTATACACATTACACCTATAGTAGTCCATAGAAAACTATATCCAGAATATATGTGTGTGAATAACCACAAGCCATTATAGCTCTCCACAAACATATATGGGGAAAACTAACCATTGTGCCTATCAGCGCAAGTAACTACCAAGAGAAGAGAGTCGGGCCAAAGGGGGTAGTCACCCATTCATCCTCCCACCGGAATGTTTGAGAAAACACCCCTCCGGGCTCAGAATCCCTGAGGTGTCAGTTGCCCATACTAACAGGGTGGAGTAGCATATAGAAACACAAAAAATAAGGAAGATAATATATCTCGCAACTACACTATGGGTATAACGTAGTCTTTGACCCAACTGCAATTAACATCTCTCAGACTCTGGGCTGCTATTTCTAAGACATGGTATCTTATAAGCACACAACCAAACAACAGGTTTATTGGATTTCTCAATTCAACTTTTTTATCAGTTCCACTATATGTTAATTAATTCATTAAATGTTAATTATCCATGAACAGTTCCACATTAAATTTCATTAGTATTAGACCAAAAATCCATTGTTCATTCAAAAGTTTTCAACCTGATCATTATGTTCTGGAAACTCTAACCCCCTATGTTAACACCATTTAGTCAATCATTCATTACAAAAACACCTTCCCATATTCTCAGGAATTCTAGAAAATCATTCTATGCTAATAACACAAAGGGGATCAACAAGGTGAGTAGATGTACTACCCGTCGAGTCTTTGCAGCCTATAGCTAGAGAGTAGACCCATTCTCCCTTGAGAATATAAACACAAAAAGCACATGGCATACCCCACGTGTCTTCGCCTCCTTTGGAAGAAGGGAAAGAAAGACAAGATGCCTTGAGCAGTGGGAAAAAGTAAAGCAGATAAACAACCAAGGAACTAGAAAGAATACAACAATCACATCCATCCCATTCCATCATACCTGGTGTCCTCCCGACACCCAAATGCATAAACTGATGAATCTCCCAACTCTAGGCATCATCCGCTGCCACAACCAAAAAACCTCTATCCCCCCACATATCAAAACACCCCTCTAGTGTCACGTCTCAACACAAGCAGCTGAAAAAACAACCATGGAATCAATTGGGCTAAGGCCATTTAATAATCAAGATGGTAACTCAGAACCCTTCAAGGAATTATCAAACAATCAAATTCTTTAATCCATCTTGAATTAACAGATTTATAATCCATTGGGTCCAACATCGGGAAACCTAACCAGTAAGTAATCCCATATTATTAAACATGCTTACTACGCCAATTTTATTAACATAAAATTAAAACATGAACCATATTCATTTTCCTACCTCTTTATCATTAACCAAACAATTATTAATTAATCTCGGTTTACGTTCATTACCAATTTCCATCAAGAACAAACAGCTAGGCAAATCAAGCATAGATGTCACACTATATAGAAAAACAATAGGCAATAACATACGATCAATTACAACTTCTTTATCCAGTTCAAAATATTTATTATGTCAATTCCTTTTTCATCTAGTGTGATAAAACATGATAAAGTTGTAGTTTCATGTAAAATAATGTGAATCATAAAATCCCCTACCTCAATGGTTTTTGACGAAAATGCCAATAAACAAAGAACGCACAAATAATGCCAGGTTGATTCTTTAAGAATCCTACTTAGATATCTTCTCTTAACACAACCAAGACCAAATCTCATCATATTTTTCATCGACACACTTATATCTACCCATAAAAGACATAGGTCTAATAAAATGAGAGAATAGGGGATGTATATCCAAGTGGATCTAAGAAACTGATCATGAACGAAGAAGAACGATCACATACATCAAGAAACCAGCTTCGATTCCCCAAGAGAAGACTTCGGATCGCCTCCAAAATGCGTGGGAGAGGTTCTCCTACCTTCAGTGGAGGATAATTCCAAGTTATGGACTCTTAGGAGCAGAAATGAGCAAGTTAGATGAAAAATGGTCGAGATCCACAATTTTATGATCTAGTTTGTGTGACCGCACGGTTAGACAACTGTGCACTAACCGTGTCATTTCTACTACCTCATCAAACACTCCTCGCATGGTTAGGTCTCATGGTTAGACAAATTTTGTGCTAACCTTGTGTTATCCACTGCCTCCAATATTAATTATGCAAGGTATGGACACACGGTTTAGACAAACCATGCATAGCCCGTGCGAAAGCTACTTTCCTTTAGTTTTCCTTAAAGATTCGCCCAAAAACACCCCCAAGTAACTACCCAAAACAGGGGTAGTTAGAAACATCAAAAGTAACTGAAGGCGTAACGTGATGCTACAGTTCACAACTGTTTACCATTGAAAGGGTTCATTGAAAAGGAATATTTTGGAAAATCATTAGGGATAAGTTATCTTGACCACCTAGAATGCCTATAACACCGCATTTTCACAAAGTAGTGGACCATAGAGGTCCATGCCATTACATCAAATACCTCTCAAAACAATCGCATCCTCAAGAATCCAAAACCCATATAAATAGAAAATGAAATAGGTTATGAACAACCACACATCGAGATACCTCTCAAAAGAGAACAATCCACCAAAACAACAAAGGGTTCCATCTCATAAACATGAAATTTCCTAACCACAAAAGCTACATCGACACATGAAAAGAGTTAATCATCGAACAAATCTTGGTACTAAGCACGTATCTATGACTCACGTTCCCAGGTACTATCCTCCATGTCACCGTGTTGCTGGAAGACAGGACCTAAAGGAATAGAACTCTCGTGCAACACCTTATCCATGCGGCCTTGGATCTCCACAAGTCACTCCTCAAAGGTTGAATCATCATCAACATCGATATCTCCCCAAAAAAATGATGTGAGAGTAATCACGAAGATACCGATAGAGTAGTGATACATGGAAAACATCATGTATCTGACACATCTGTGGGGGAAGCGCTACTTGAAACACCACATCTCCAACCTAAATAACACCTTGAAAGGCCCAATAAACCGGGGATAATGTTTACTTCCATGACCAAACTTTCGCTGCCCATGATGGGGATTCACCTTCAAAAACTCATGATCCCAAAAATTAAACTCTAAGGGTATACTTTTTTGATCGGCATATGATTTCTGACGATCATGTGTTGTCTTCATCCTCTCACAAATCACCCGAGCCATCTCAGTTTTATTCTGAACTAGTTCTGGTCTGAGAATTGATAACTCTCTGACCCCAGTCCAGCTCAACAGAGAACGGTAATGCCAACCATACAAGGCTTCAAACTACATCATACTAATGGTGGAGTGAAAACTATTATTGTAAGAGAAATCCACCGAGGATAAGTGCCTCATTCATGAACCTCCTAAATAAAGAATACAACAGAGTAACATGTCATCAAGAGTCTGGATGGTTCATTCTGTCTGACCATCCGTTTGAGGATGAAAAGCAGTGCTAAGAAATAGTTCACAACGAAAATCATGTTGGAGACCTCTTCACACTCTGGAGGTAAAACATGGATCTCAATCAGAAATGATCGTCCTAAGGACTCCATGAAGTCTCACAACCTCCTTTAGATACTGCTTTGGAAAAAATTCCACTAATCTTGACTCTTTGATTGTTATAAAGTGGGCTGATTTCATTAAACGATCCACTACCACCCAATAGCATCATGTCCTCCTAGAGCTCGAGGTAGACCAGTAACATGTTCCATTTATATGTCCTCCCACTTCCACTGAGGAATTTATTATGTCTGGAGAATACCACTAGGAACATGGTATTCATCCTTCACATTTTGGTAAACTAAACATCGAGACACAAACTCCGCAACCGCACACTTCAGCCCTGGCCAACAAAACTGCCACCTCAGGGCTTGATACATCTTTTTCATGCCAGGATCTACCACTAATGGTGAACTATGGAACTCTTTGAGGAGCGTATCGTGCAAAATCAAAGGAACAAAAATCCTTCCGTGATACAACACTTTGTGTTGTTCATCCTCAGACCAACCATCAGGGGCCTCACCACAAACTACTTGGTCTCTCCAGACTTCCGCCTCTAGATCCCCCAACTAGAACTCTACTAAATTATGAATTAGGGATGACTGTACCATCACATGAATAACACATACTATACCCCAAACTTCTACCATATCAAGATGTAATGCTGACAGTTCTTACATTACACTCTAGGAATCACCAGATTCACGCACAGCATCACTACGCGACTTTCAGCTCTGCGCATCAGCTACAACATTACCTTTTATAGGTGTATACGATATTTCTAAGTCGTATAATTATAATAACTCCATCCTCTGACGTTTTCGTATGTCCAGGTCATGCTGGGAGAATACATACCTCAAAATCTTATGATCAAAGAAAACCACAATGCACTCACCAATGAGGTAATGTATCCACAACTTCAGAGAAAACACAACTGCTTCCAACTCAAGATCATGGGTTAAATAGTTGAACTTATGGGGATGTAACTTCTGATACCCCTAAGAAACAACTGACCTATACTACATGAGAACGTAGCCTAACCCCAGATATGAAGCATCGTAGAAAACGTCAAAATGAAATCCTTCAGCTAGAAGACGAAGGACTGGAGCACTTACTAACTTATCCATTAGATACTCGAAAGCTGCCTGGCACTGATCAGTCCATATGAATGCCAGATTCTTTCTGGTCAAAGCTATTAGAGTGGTCACAACTTGTGATAAATTGGTTAGGAACCTCCTGTAGTATCCTTCCAGACCAAGGAAACATCGCACCTCTGACACTGTCTTGGGGGTTCCCCAAGACACAACTACTTCAATCTTCTATGGATCAACAGCTACTCCCTTTTGGGACACAACATTATCTAAGAAACGTACTTCTCGAGCCCAAAAATCACACTTATACAACTTCCCAAATAGCTAATGTTGCCGAAGGACTCCCAAAATAGCTTGTAGATGCTCTGCATGCTCCTCTTCAGACATGGAGTGCCCAAGGATGTCATCGATGAAAACTACCATGAACTTTTCCAGTAACTCTAGGAACACAACATTAATCCATCCCATGAATATAGATGGAGCATTCTTCATGCCAAACATCATTACAATGAACTCATAAATCCCCTGACAACAATATAAAGTAGTCTTCAGGATATCCTCATCTTTCACACGCATCTGATAATATCCTGACCGCATGTCGATCTTTGAGAACCAACTAGAACATTTTAATTGATCGAATAAGTCATCAATCCAAGAAAGATGATAGAGATTATTTATTTTCACTTTGTTTAGGTGAAAATAATCGAGACACAATTGAAAACTGTTATCAGCCTTCGGCATGAACAAAACTAGTGTACCCCATGGTGACACACTTGGCCGAAGAAAACCACACATTAACAGACCATCAAGATGTATACGTAGCTCTTGTAACTTAGAAGGGGCCATCCAATATGTAGACATAGAGATAGAAGACACACCTGGCTGTAGTTCGATCCCAAACTCGATCTCTTGTCAAGGGGATAATGCTACAACCTCTTCTGGAAAGGCATCAGGGTACTCCTCTACGACCCAAGGAAATGCCAACTGATGAACTTCTGAAGAACTCAAAATCATCTCATCCATCATGGATGATAAGGACAGAACACACCTATGACCCATCTGAGGATCTAGTTCACCAACACACACCACTTGATCTCCATCCGAACAAAGGAAAATGACCTTCTTTCTGAAGCAATCCATGATATCCTGCACCTAATACAACCAATCCATGCTGAGGATGACGTCATATGGTTGTATTAGTAAAAGTAGGAAATCTCCCCTAGAGTGGTGTTTCCCCAACACAAGATCATAGTCTCTACATACATTAAACATGTCAGCTCGACCTCTAACTTATGTAATCAACTCCAAGGGAACTGGAAGCCTCTCTACCTCACGTACCAAAGCACAGAAAAATGGTAGGTGATATGAAGGAGTGTGTAACTCATGAATCAAACAAGGAATACAACAAGGTATAAAACAAGAAAAGGGTACATCGAATGACATCTGGATCTCCTAGAAATGGAAATTATAGAGCATGAAGCAAACCATGACCTCCTCCACGGCCTCCATGACCCTGATGACAACCACAACCACGGCTGCGCTCTGCTCTCTAAGGACGGGGTGCATCCTGGGGATGCCCTCTACAAGCCCCATCTACCCTCTGGTGATCTAGAGCTGATGCAACTTGTTGTTGCTGTTGCCTCGGCTGGAACTGCCTCAAAGGAGGAACCTGAATCGTAACACCTGGTTCACAATGACCACTCTGAAAGGTCGAGCACTCCCACTGCTGACGGCCATGACCACCACATAAAAAACAAGCACTTGATCCCTTAGCACATGCCTGATAGTTTCTGCCTCTGGAGATATGAGATTTGAAGGGCTGGGGCGTACCCCCGGTTGAACGAAAAATCTTCTGCCCAAAAATACGGGAACCCCAGACCACATATTTTATTTGTAAGGGATCATGACGATCCCCCTCTCATAGATGATCTAGTCCTAGACAAAGTACTATCAACAACCTCTTCCCTCACTAACACCTCAAGATATGTCTTCAGCATAAATGGGGTGACCTGATATAGGATCTATGGACACAAAGCCTCCTCGAAATGAATCTCCCTAGCCTCCTCATCTGGTAATAGGTCTGAATAATATTGTAAAAGTTTCCGGAAATGGATTCCAAACTCTTGAATAGTTGATCTCCCCTGTCAAAGGGTAAGAAGCTCATGTCGACTGGACGCCTTCGCAGTCGAAGAAAGAAACTCGACTCTAATCTCATCTCGGAACTCCTCCCATGAGATCACTGACGTGTCACGATCCATGAGGTACAAGATCCACCATGGAAATGCTGCTCCATGCAGCATCGTCACAGCTAAGGACACCCAGTGCTCTTTTCGAACATGGATCAAACTGAAACCTATCTCGACCTCATCCAACCAGTCTTCTGTGAATGCATCTGAAACAGAGCCATCATACTTTTGTAGTCTCTGGTGCTGAAACGCTTTGAGTTTCTTCCTCGATGTGTCTTCTTCATCATCCTCTACCCTGAGGCGATGATCCGGAACAGCCTGCCGGACATATTCTGCGCAAACCTGAAGAGGACATAAACCTGGAGCTATACCTGTAAAATAAAAGACTATTAGAGGTCTTAAACCTTGAATATAAAAGACTCAAAATTAATTAATTAAATATTTAAATTTATTCATTTTAGGTTACCCTATCCCATGGTCTACCCATTCAAACACAGGCATAAAAAAGAATGAAGCATGATCCTTTACTAGGTCTCTACCTTGCAACTACTATCAACATGTTTAGTACACATTGTAAACTTAAAGGTTCGTACATCGAATCATAGGGGGCCCTAAAATCCTATGTCTCATCCAGTCTCCACTGTTTACCTCACTTGGTAAACTTGAATGGCACTATTTTCCTACCAACCCATGCAACCTCGTGTGTGCCTAACTCTAATCTCTATCTTATCCCTCAACCATACCTCTGATACCACTCTATCACAACCCCATCCCCACAAAGTGTACCCCTCCTAGGATGACAATATGAGAAGGGAGATAATGAACCCCCGAGCCCCGTCTCCAGTAGGCCCCGGGTTGGCGACTAGCACCAAGGGTATAGTAATAACACAAATGAGAGGCATTACTCTCTAAGAGAACACATGTGGAAGAGATAGATAAGACAGACGCCAACCAACTCCAACTCAGAACTGGAATATAAACGAAAACCCCAGTAATCATATGAAATTTCATACAAAATTACTACAACTAGAAGGGAAAATCTGAACATACCCAAAAGAAAGTAAAACTGCAGCAACCACAAGCCCGAATAGATCCTCCAACAAAAAGCTTGTTGTAACAAGTCTGATCTCCAACCTTCTCCAAGTGTCCTGAAAAACAGATTATATATATAGGTTAACTATAATAGGATACTCAGTAGGATCCTCCACGAAGCCTCTCGTGTAAAGGTAAAGAAGTAATGCTAAAATAAAGTGAACATCAAGTGAATCTAACTCATCACCTAAATAGGTATACTATGTTACCAACCTCACCATGGCTACTCTCACCAAGTAACGCATACAAGAATATATCATATAGTAAAGAATATAAAGGGTACCTCACTACTACTTCCCCACTAGTTTTCCGCTTGCCCCAACGTCGCAGGTCCTGAGCATCTCTCTCCAAAAGGATTCCCCGTAGACACCAGGGAAAAGCACCAAAATATGCACCTCGTGCAGCAAAACCACCATATCCACACACAAAAGTAACCAGGTTGTTTTCTGGGAGCCACCACAGATCGCATAACGTGTATCATATGTCGGGTATTATACCTCAAGCCATTACAGACCATACACTGAGTAAGGATTCTCAAGCCATCACAACCTTACATGTTACACCTAACGTAGTCCATAGAAAACTATATCCAGAATATATGTGATTGAATAACCACAAGTCATTACATCCCTCTACACACATATATGAGGAAAACGTACCATTTTTCCTACTAGCACAAGTAACTACCACGAGAAGAGAGCAGGGCCAAAGGGGGTAGTCAGCCATTATTCTCCCACCAGAATGTTGGGGAAAACACCCCCAGGGCTCAGAATCCCTGGGGTGTTAGTTTCCATCACTGACAGGGTGGAGTAGCATATAGAAACACAAAAGGTACATAATATACTATATCTGACAACCACATTATGGGCATAAACTAGTCTTATACACAACTGCAGCTAACATCTCTCAGACTCTGGGCTACTATTTCTAAGACTAGGTATCCTATAAGCACACAACCAATCAAGATATTTATTGGATTTATCTATTTCCCTTTTTTTATCAGTTCCACTTTATGTTAATTAATTCATAAAATTTAATTAACCATGAGTAGTTCGACATTAAATTTCATTATCATCGCACACAAAATCCATTGTTCCATCAAAATTTTTCATCGTCATCATTATGTTCTTACAACTCCAACCCCATGAGTTAACACCATTTTATCAAACATTCATTACAGAAACACTTTCCCATATTCCTGAGAATTATAGAAAATCATTCTATGCTACTAACACAAAGGGGATCAACATGGTGAGTATATGTACTATCCATGGAGTGTTTTCCACCTATAGCAAGAGCATAGACCCATTTTCTCTTGAGAAGCTAAACACGGAATGCACGTGGCATACCCTACGTGTCTTCGCATCTTTCAGAAGAAGGGAAAGAAACACCAGCTTCCTTGAACAGTGGTGAAAAGTAAAGCAGATAAACAACCAAAGAACCAGCATGCATCCAACAATCACATCCATCCCATTCCATCATCCCCGATGTCCTCCCCGAAACCCACATGCATTAACTGATTCATCTCGCCACTCTATGCGGCATCTGCAGCCACAACCAAAAGGCCTCTATGCCCCCACATATTACAAAAACCCTCCAGGGTCACGTCTCAACACAAGTAGTAGGAAAAACAACCATCAAAATAATTGGGATAAGTCCCATTAACAATCAAGAGGGTAACTCAGAACCCTTCAAAAAATTATTAAACAATCAAATTCGTTAATCCATCTTGAAATAACAGATTTATAATCTGTGGGTTCTAATATCCGGAAAACTAACCAATAAGCTATCACAAATTATTAAACATTCTTACTACACCAATTTGATTAAAATTAAATTACAACAAGAACCATATTCGTTTTCATGCCTCTTTATCTTTAGCCAAAAAATTATCAATTAATCACGGTTTACACTCTTTACTTATTTCCATCAAGAACAATAATCTAATCAAAGTAAGCATATATATCATAGTATCTAGAAAAACAAGAGGTAATAACAAACGATCGATAAAAATTTCTTTATCCGGTTCAAAATATTTATTATGTCAATTCCACTGTCATCCAGTGGGATTAAACATGATAACAATACAGTTGCACATAAAAGAAAGAGAAGCAATGAATCCCCTACATCAAATGTTTTTGACGAAAAATAATATTATAATAATAATAAATTACGCCGAAACGTGTCCTAAACGTATTGGTTGATAAATGTCCGACCATGGGCATCTTTGGGTTGATTTTGGGACCCAATGGATACACTTGTAAGTGATAAGGACACTTAATATTAATTAAGTAAAAGTAAATAAAAAAATTACACTAGCATATATCTTTTAACAAAACAATTTTTAAGTAGGGTTATATAGGTAATATTTTCGACTATGAATGTTCATTATAAAGATAAAAATATTTCCTACATAATGGTATTTTATTTATAATTTTTAGACATTTAATAATTAAATTTATTTATGACAGAATAATGATGCAATATTTTCCTTTTTAACGAAAGAATCAAATAATTGGTATTATAAAAGTTAAAATAGATATAATTGGAATGTTTTGATGTCATACACGAATTTTATTGGTTAATATGACATGTTATGATTTCTTAAATGATTTTTTTTTTGAATTAACAAAGTTTTTAAGACTTTATCAAAAATCAATTATTAAATATTGTCAAAATTGAAAGAAATGAGTTTTTAAAACAAGTATTATATTATTAATTAATATTATTTTATTAAAAATCTATTGATTGGAAAACAGACTTATATCTGGATAGGTATGTCATTAATGGAACACTTGGGGGTCTCTTGGATGTATATACTATGTTTATTAACTATATAATATAAAAATACTAAGTGACATAGTAACTATCAAACTAATTAACTAAGATTTAAAACTAAAAGATAAGGTTATTATAATGACCCAAACCTATCTAAAATATATTAGTTGATAGGATTTAGACCCATAACCAACTTATAAATTTAATAACTCACTTTTTATCCATTAAAAACCTAATATGAATTTATTATTAAATAATACATTATATGTTTCCTATAGAGCTCATCCTCCCCCTTATAAAAGGACACCACTTATAACCAATTCATTACACCATCAAAACCTTTTGTCTCAGCCAAACCCTACACAAATATTCTCCCAACATTCCTCTCTTAAACCTAGAGGCCTTAGTTTGATCATAAATCCATCCTATGGATCCATTTTGATCAAATCAAATGGAAGAACCTGAAGAAGAGGTAATGCTTTCACCACCCTCTTTCAAGTTCCATTATTCATCAACTTCCTCTTTCCATGTTATTTCTATTGTAAAATAATAACTCTAGTATATTATATATACTGTGATGTTATTATAAATATGGTAAAACCATATTCAGTACTCTATCTATCCTTTGAATGACAAGTCACCATACGTGCATACGTACGGCTTACCGTCTCCACGTCGTGGTGTAATTGTTATTCAAAACATTATTTTTTGGATGGGTATGATAATGATGTTTAGTTCATGTAAATGATATGTATAAAATGATAATTATTCTGTATATATGATATACCATCCAATTATTTATTATTTTAACATAAAAATATTGATATTGTCGCTCGTGCGTACGTATGGACTACGGTCTCCACGAACACGATGAGATTCATTCCTCATCGTATCCATTCATGTCTAATTCTATTTTGATGATTAAAAATAATGTTTATGTACTTTATAGAATTTTTTAAATGAATAATATACAACCTATGGATAAAAAACATGACTTACGTAACAAAACATATAAAATAAAACAAGTATGTTAACACCCGAAATGACGATAATACTAAGATATTATTATTGAAGCAATGTTAACAGATCATATATGATATCATATTAATGTATATGATTCTTGTATAATTTCATAACAATTATTTCATCATTATAAAGGATGTTAACATACCCTCAACCAACAAAAAGTACATGGTAAGGGTTTATTTCACAAACTTTTCATTATCCGAGGTCGTTTATACGTAATTATCTACTGGGACCTCCTAATCATCCACATCAATGTTTCTTAAAAATTAATTTCAAAACATTATTACCATTTTAAAAAATATTTGTTAAAGTAATTTATACCCTTGTTTTACTTTTTATAAGAAGTTTATAAAGGAATCTTTCTATCGTTTTCCAAACAAGTTTCTTTTTAACCTTTTCGATAGAATTATGGTAAGAATGTCTCTTTTTAACTTATACGATGGGCGCAGCTACTTTATGCCATTATAAAATATTTGAAGTCTCCTTTAAAAGCTTATATGGATATTTTCAATGTAAATTTTTTATCTTATAATTATGTTCCATTTAAATGATTTCAAAAAAGAGATATTTCTCTCAAATAGTGTTGATTTCATCTATGTGAACATCCTTTTATGGATTTCAAGCTTATTTGAAGTTGATTTATTATGATACAAATCTTCCATATTGTATTGAAGGTTTTGTGATATGTTTGACTCTGGATGTGTTATTTCTATACCATTCATGGTTTATGGAGAAAGTATTAACATTTCATATGCTAGTTTTAATAAGAATGATTATCTTATGATTAAACCTGTTCATATGAGGAATGCATTGGACTTAATAAGTGATGGGTGGAGCCCGATATAGCTCCTCGATGCATCATTAGGTCTCATGAGACAAACTAGTGTCTTGGAACAGGGCCTTGACAAAATCATATTTCTAGTCTTGGCACTAGGACCTGACTTTGTGGTTATGATACTTTGGCATTATTCATTCCATCATTATGAAAGTATTTATTGATATTGCATGTGATTATTTGACTAGTAGAATATCAATGTGAATAATTAAATGGAATTATTTCATTTTACCACTTCCATATTATGATGAAGCTCAAATTTTAAAGGCTTTTGTTTTAGTTATACATTGCCTTAAATGTTTATGTTTATTTGTGAATGTTTCCGCTATATTTTTATCCTTACTGAGCATCTGAGCTCACCCCTTTCAATGTTTTAATTTTTCTCAGGATGTGAATAAGTATTTTATGAATGAATTATAGGGAATTCATGATGGGATATGAATACAAGATGTGTTGTAGTTTTTTTTCACTTTATGATGTAATGTAAGACTTATGAATATATCAAGTGATTCCAAGGCTACTAAACTAATCGGTCTTTCGAGACATGATCTTCTATGAGCATGACAATGTTATGTAATAATGCACCGACTTTGGGTAAGTGGGGTCGGGGAATTTCAGTTATTATCAAAGGATGTTTAGTACAAAATTTGGGAGATATATTTAGATAAACTCTGATTAGAGCACATATACCTAAGATGGACTTTGAGGATTAGTAAAGAAGAACTTCTTATAATTTTGGTATTATAGAGATTTTTTGTGTTTTCCAATAAATACATCACAGTCTAGATACGAGAAGGTAGAGGTCTCTCTATCATAGATGTACGTAAGGGTAAAACCCAAAAACACCTCTTTGAGCTAGACTCGAACGGGAACTGGTGCACGATAATGGGCCTTGCTGCCCTCTTAGTTACGACACTCCTGGGGGATATGCTTAGGATAATTCTCATTTTCTTTACAATCCATTATTAAGGGTTTATGAGTATATAATTACTCAAAGAAAATAGTTTTTTATGATTATGGATTTTATCCATAAATAGTACAATTTTTGTTAAGTGTTTTACAAGTATAGAATTACTTAATTTTATTGATAAACTGATTTAGTTTATGAAATTGTTTAGAATTGGCACCTAGTAAAACAAATAGAAACTATATCAATGCACGATCTCCATTTAGGGATTTTCGTCCACCTCAAGATAATTATAGTGGAGCTGGTGATGCAACTGGTTTTGATCAGATTATCACCATACCGGGACAACTCACTTAGGTTACCGGGACAACTCACTTAGGTTATGAATACTAACCTTACCCATATGGAGCCCCCTGATCCACATCTTGGAGGATAAATTTTAGATCGATTCATGAAAAAGAAACCACCATCATTAAATTGGAGTACAATTCCATTAGTAGCTGAGCAATGGATAATTCCCTAGAGAAAATATTTCAGGCTTTGGGAGTAGTGAAAGGGAAAAATTTATAATGGAAGTTTATCGCATCACTGGAGATTTTGATCAATGGGGGTCATTGATACAAAACACGAAGGAAGATGATGAAGTATCAAATATGGAATGGAAGGTGTTCAGAGATATTTTCATAGAAAAATACTTTCCTTGTGACCATCTAGCAGATATGGAAAGACAATTTCTGATTCTAAGGCACAAGGAGTATGAGAATGTCCCAAAGTATGAGGCTATCTTTACAAGGTTAGCGATGCATGAAGAAGATTATACACATAACCCAAGAAGTAAGATTGATCATTTCTTTTATTGGTTAAAACTGTTTCTTCATCGAGCATTAGTCTCACAATCCTTCTTGTCATACGAAGATATTGTCTCATGTGCTATCAAGACAGAAAAAGAATTCTCTAAGTCTTATGACTTAAAATCAAAGCAATAGAAGAAAATATCTTCTGATCAATCTCGAAATAGAAATAAGGGGAAGAAGGGAAATGTTTAATATCCATCATGTTGTAAATTTGGGAAGAAACACCCTGGTACTTTCTTAAATGGATTGGGAGTCTGTTACAAGTGTGGTGAAAAAGGCCACCAAGCTCGTGATTGCAAGGTAAAGACATAAGCTACTGATGGTCAATGCTACAATTGTAGAGAGACAGGACATTATGCAAATGAATTTCTTAAGAGTCAGGGGAACTTACCTCGAAAAAGGCCATGAGATCAAGGCCAAGCTTATTCCATCACTACTGCTGAGGTAGAAGCTCCGAAAGACGTGGTGGCAGGTATTTTAATGGATTCCTCAAGTTTAGCAAATACATTTTTTGATTATGGATCATCACATTGTTTCGTATCTTCCCAGTTTACTATGAAAATTAGATATTTCCAATTTGATTTAACAGGGGAGTTATCAGTTAAATCATCTAAGGGAAGTATCATTGAAACAATGTTTTGTGAATCAGTCCCCATTAGAGAACATAAATGATCTTTATCCTCTGATCTCATCGTCATACCTATGATTGAGTTTGATATAATACTTGGTATGGATTGGATTTCGGACCATGATGAAGAGATTTATTATAGGAAGAATGAGGTTATGATTTTTGATGATGATGATGATAAGGAACACCTTATCTTTAGTGCAGAATCGTAACCACCTAATTCTTATCTAGATCCACCCCCAATAGCTCAACTAAATTCAATTATTGGGGAGGAAGAGAATGAATTGACTGTGGGTGAGGAAAGGAATGTTCAAATAGAGGATATACCTATTGTGAGAGAATATGTTGATGTGCTTCCATAAGATTTACATGGACATCCTCCAGAATGAGAAATTTAGTTTTCCATTGATTTGATTATTGGATCAAGGCCCGTATCAAAGACCCATTATAGAATGGCCACTTTGGAATTAGTGGAAATAAAGAAACAACTAGATGAATTGATTAATAAAGGATTTATTCACCAAAGTGATTCTCTATTTGGAGCCCCTGTCCTTTTTTTAAGAAGAATGATTAATCTATGAGGTTATGTATCGACTACAGGGAGGTCAATGCTATAAAAATAAAGAACAAGTATCCTCTACCTCGCATTGATGATTCATTTGACCAACTGCATGGAGCTCAGTACATTTCAAAGATTGACCTTTGATCCTGGATACCCTCAGTTGTGTGTGAAGAAGGAAGACATTCCGAAGAAAGCTTTTTGAACCAGGTACGAGCATTATGAGTTTACAGTAATGCCTTTTAGGCTGACTAATGCACCCTCTGTTTTCATGGATCTAATGAATACAGTTTTCAAGGAATATCGTGATGAATTTTTAGTGGTATTTATTGATGATATATTTCTATACACCAAAATCTACAATGATCATGAAAATCACTTTCACATTATATTGAAGTCTCTAAGAAGACATGAATTATATGTGATGTTTAGAATGTGTGAATTTTGGATTCAGTAGATTTTTTTTCTTGGCCATATTGTCTCTAAGGATGTAATCACTATTGATCCTTCTAGGAAAAGAGAAATCCTGAAATGGCTGGCATCGATGAGTATAACTGAGGTATGTAGTTTTATTTGTTTAGCTAGTTATTATCGACGTTTCGTCCAGAATTTTTCCCGGATAGCTAACCCATTAACGTAGCTCACACGTAAAGGGGTTAAATTTATTTGGACAAAAGAGTGTGAATAATGTCTTAAAGAAATGAAAAGAAGATTAGTAAATGAACCTATATTGACTCTACCATTGGGGAATGATGGGTTTGTGATTTATAGTGATGCATCGAAGAAAGGACTTGGTTGTGTCATTTTACAGAATAATAGGGTTATTTCTTATGCATCACGATGTATAAAAAGTATTGAAAAAAACTATCCTACTCATGATCTTGAATTATCAGCTATAATATTTACTTTGAGTATTTGGAGATACTATATCTATGGTGAAAAATGTGAGATTTATACTGATCATAAGAGTTTGATGTATATTTTCTCACAAAAAAAAACTCAACATGAGGCGAAGGAGATGGCTTGAACTACTCACGGATTTTGATTGCATGATACACTACCACCTGGGGAAGGAAAATAAGGTTGTGGATGCTTTCAGTAGATAAGATCATCGAGTTTTGAAGAATATGAGAGTTGAGAGGGATCATATTTCATGGATCTAGTAAAGATGGACATGGGAATCACCATAGAAGGTGAAACATCAATACTTTTTCAAATGGTTTCCAAACCATCTTTACTAGAAATGAATACGAGTTCTTAGACAGATGATGAAGAATTTCAAAATAAGATTAATGCTGTGAGTGATGCGAGATTGAGTGACTTTGTGTATGAAGATGGAATTTTGACATTTGGGAAGAGACGTTGTGTTCCCGATATACCTGATCTAAAAAGGGAATTATTGGATGATGCTCATAGTTCCAATTTTTCTATACACCCTATGATAACAATAATGTATAGAGATTTAAAGGAACATTTTTGGTGGGATGACATAAAGAGGGAGATTGCTGATTTTGTGTCAAGATGTATGGTTTGTCATCAAATGAATGATGGAAGGCAACAACCAGGAGGAGTCATGCAACTTCATCCCATACCTGAGTGGAAATGGGATAATATCACGATGGACTTTTTCATGGGACTACCAAAGACTCCTATAAGGAACGATTCAATATGGGTTATTGTTGATTGTCTTTCCAAGTCTGCACATTTTCTTGCTATAATTGATGATATACCATTGGAATGTCTATGAATACTATATATTAATGAAGTTGTGAGACTTCATGGAGTACCCCTATAGATATTTTCTGATTGTGATCCCCATTTTACATCATGATTCTGGAAGAGTATTCAGAAGGCCTTAGATTACACCATATGAATTTAGATTGCACCATATGAAGCATTAAACAAAAAGGGATGTCGCGCACCAACCTGTTGGGATGACGTTGGTGAAAGAAAACTTGTAGGCCCATAACTGGTGAAGGAAACAATGGAAAAGGTAAAGATAATCCAAAACCACATCAATGTAGCTCAAAGTAGTCAGAAGTTCTATGATGATAACCGAAGGAAGGATTTGGAATTTCAGGTAGGAGATCATGTTTTCTTGAAGGTATCTCTATGGAACAGAGTTATACGTTTCGGTAAGAAGGGTAGATTGATTCCCAGGTACATCGGACCTTTCGAAATTCTATAATGAATTGCGGTTGTAGCTTACCGCTTGGCTATGCCGCCAAGTCTCTCCAAAGTTCACGATGTGTTCCACGTATCACTGTTGAAAAAATACATGCCTGAACCAACGCATGTACTCACTTACGAAAAATTAGAACTAGAACCCAATCTGTCTTATTGCGAAGAGCCCGTCAGGATTCTTGATACAAGAGATCAATTGTTGTGAAATTGGATGACTCGTCTGGTAAAAGTTCTATTGAGAAACCATAAGATGGAAGAGGCAATGTGGGAACCCGGGAAACATATGATGAAGAACCACCCGAGTCTTTTCATGCGTTAGTATTCTAAAAAATTTGACGATGAAATTATTTGAATGACGGGATAATGTAACACCCCAATCTTCCACGGTACGCTTCCTTTCGAACAATACAGTAGCGCGTGATGTATTCAACTTCGAGTTCTAACACACACCACAATCGATCAAACTAGCAGTTATGAATAGTAATATCCGCTTTTTTAAATTTTATAAATAATATAATTAAAAATTAATTTCATTTTTGGATTCGTAATATCAAAATTACCCTAGGGTAAATTTTTGGTATTTTTCTGAAAACATTCATTTTTTGATGAATAGTGAAAATTACGTAATTTTAATTACAAACTATTTTAATCGACATAATTAATAGTGAAAAATTATGAATTTGAGTGGTTTTAAATTATATTTATAATATATTTTTACCATTTAATACAATGTTGTTCATTAGACATAATTTCACATTTAAACCGGACATAAATGAGTGTCAATCTTTTGATAGTTATTATTTCTTAAAAACACACTTTTTATTTTGACAACGGGAATTAATTTTAAAATAATTTCGGAAACTTCTGTGCTTTGAATTTGGAAAAATGGATTCTATATTTAGAATCAGGAGGTCCAAATTGTGTAAATAGGTAACTTTTATTTTTAGACGTTTTGAATAATTACATCGGTAAATATTTTATTTTCCATGGTTAAAGGGTAAATCCGGAATATAAGGGTCAAAAAATAATATTATAATAATACTAAATTACCCAAAAACGTTTCCTAACACTATTGGTTGATACAGGTTCAACCATGGGTATATTTGGATCGATTTTGGGACCCCATGAATCCACATGTAAGTGATAAAGACACTTTATATTAATTAAGTTAAAGTAAATACAAAAATGACATAAGCATATATCTTTTAGCAAAACAATTTTTAAATAGGGTTATATATGTTATATTTTTGACTTGAAAATTCATTAGAAAGATAAAATGATTTCCTACACAATGGTATTTTATTTATAATTTTTAGAAATTTAATATTTAAATTTATTTATGACATAGTAATGATGGAGTATTTTCCTTATTAATTAATGAATCAAATAATTTGTATTATAAAAGTAAAAATAGATATAATTTGAAAGTTTTGATGTCATACAAGAATTTTATAGGTTAATATGACATGTTATTATTTCCTAAATGAAATTTTTTATAATTAATAATGTTTTAAGGACTTTAAAAAATCAATTATTAAATATTTTCAAAATTGACATAAATGAGTTTTTAAAACAAGTATTATATTATTAATTGATATTATATTCCTAAAAATCTAATTTTCTGCCAAAAGAATTTATATCATTATAGGTGTATCATTAATTTACCACTTGGGGGTCTCTTGGATGTATATAGTATGTTTATTAACTATATAATTTAAAAATACAAAGAGACATGGAAAGTATCAAACAACTTAACCAAGAGTTAAAACTATAAGATAAGGTTAATATAATTACCCAAACCTATCTAAAATCTATTGAGTTAAAGGCTTTATACCGATACCCACCTTAGACTTTGAATAATATACTTTGTATCCATTATAAATCAAATATGAGTTTATTAGAAATTAATACTTTATGTTTTTTCTAAAGAGCCCCTCCTCCCCCTTATAAAAGGATAGCACTTCTAACCAATTACTCACACCATCAAATCCTTTTGGCTCAGACAAAACCTTCCCAAATATTCTCTCAACATTCCTCCCTTAAAAATAGAGGCCTTAGTTTGATCATAAAGCCAACTTACGGAGCCCTTTTGATCAAATCAAAAGGAAGAACCCAAAGAAGAGGTAATGTTTTCACCACCCTCTTTCAAGTTCCTTTATTCTTCAACTTATTGTTTCTTTGTTATTTCCATTCTAAAATAATAACTACATTATATTCAATATACTGTGATTTTATTATAAATATGGTACAACCATATTCATTATTCTATCCATCCTTTGAATGACATGTCACCATATGTGTGTACGTATGGCTTACCGTCTCCACGTCGTGGTGTAATTGTTATTCAAAACATTATTATTTGGATGGATATGAAAATGATATTTAATTCATGTAAATAATAAATATAACATGATAATTATTATGTATATATGATATACCATCCAATTATATATTATTTTAACATCAAAATATTGATATTGTCGCTCGTGCGTACGTACAGACTACAATCTCCACGAACGCGATGAGATTCATTCCCCATCGTATCCATTCAATTGTAATTCTCATTTGATGATTAAAAATAATGTTTATATACTTTATATCATTATTTATATTAATAAGATAAAACCTATGGATAACAAACATGTCTTATGTAACAAAATATATAAAATAAAACGAATAAGTTAACACCCAAAACGACGATAATACTAAGATATTATTATCGAACTAGTTTTAAAAGATCATATATAATATCATATTAATGTATATAATTATTGTATAATTAAAAAAAATATTTCACCATTATATAGGAGGTGAAACTACCCTGAACCAAGGAAAATTACCAGGTAAGGGTGTATTTCACAATCTCTTCATTATCCAAGGTTGTTTATACATAATTATCTACTGGGACCTCCTTACCATCCACATCCATGTTTCTTAAAAATGTATTTCAAAACATTGTTATTATTTTATAGAATATGGGTTAGAGTCATTTATACCATTTTTTGACTTTTTATAAGATGTTTATAAAGGAATCTTTCAGTTTTTTTCCAAACAAGGTCCTTTTTAACCTTTTCGACAGAATCATGGTAAGAATGTCTCTTTTTAACCTATACAGCAGGTGCAGCTATTTTCAGCCGTTATAAAATCTTCGAAGCTTCCCTTATAGGCTTATAATGATATTTTAAATTTAAATTTTTTATTTTATAATTATTTTACTTTTAAATGATTTCTAATAAGAGACATTTCTCTCTAATAGTTTTGATTTCATCTATGTCAACATCCTTTCTTGGGTTTCAAGTATATTAGAAGTTGATTTATTATGATACAAAACTTCCATATTTTATTGAATGTTTTGTGATATGTTTGACTATGGATGTGTTATTTTTATACCATTCATGGTTTATGGAGAAAGGTTTAACACTTCCTTTGCTAGTTTTAGTACGAATGTTTATGTTATTCTTAAACCTGTTCATATGAGGAATGAATTAGACTTAATAAGTGACGGGTGGAGCCCGCTATATCTCGCAAATGAAACGGTAGATCTCATAAGACAAAGAAGTGTCTTGGTACATGGTCTTGACAAATTCTTCTTTTTAGTCTTGGCATGAGGCCTTGACTATGTGGTTATGATAGTCTGTAATTATGCATTCCATCATTATGAAAGTCGTTATTGATATTGCATGTGATTATTCGACTAGTAGAATATCCATGTGAAAAAGTAAATGGAATTATTTCATTTTATCTGTTACATATTATGCTGATGTTCAAATTTTAAAGGCTTTTGTTTTAGTTATACATTGCCATAAATGTTTGTGTTTATTTGTGAAAGTTTCCGCTATATTGTTATCTTTACTGAGCATCTTAGCTCACCCCTTTCAATGTTTTAATTTTTCCCAGGATGTGAAGACGTATTTTTTGAATGACCTAAAGGGAATGCAAGAGGGGAAATGAAGAAAAGATGTGTTGTAGTTTTTTTCACTTTATGATGTAATGGAAGACTTAAGAATATATCTACTGTTTCCATGGCTACTAAATTAATCGGTCTTTCGAGACTTGATCTTCTATGATCATGCCAATGTTATGTAATAATGCACCGACTTTGGGTAACTGGGGTCGTGGCGTTTCATTGAACAACACCATAAAATATTTTTCTTCTAAATTGGAAACATAACCATTAGTTTGTATAAATATTTATCACATCGAAAACATAATTTCACCATATATGATCATGCCAATATTATTTTTATATTATTTTAAAAATTACATAAACAATTTCTTTTCATTTCAATCAAAACAAATATAACAAACATACACAATAATGAAGGGTGATATTTTATTCATATTATTCACATATAAATTCACTTACAAAATTCCTTAATGTATTCTATACTTTGAAAATATAACTAAATAAAAAATTGTCATACTCATGGTGTTTATTTAAATAAATATTGTAACAACCCAGATAAATAAAGAACATGACATTTTTATATTTATCCCTATCTGTGAAAAAAATATTAATATTACTTTAAACGGAACGCTATGCTCGATGGCGTACCCAATACGCGACAACGAGTACATTTGAAATCTTATGTTGCACCCTAATAATAAAACAATATTGTTTCAAATTGTAGTTAACTCATAGCCATTGTATTAGCGGGAGAGAATAGAATTAACTAAAAATTATTATGTATGTTTTTCAAAAAAATTACTTTTTACAATAAATTCTAGAGGATTAAAAATGTGAATGAATCCAATTTTAAACGTAAATATTCTAATATTCTTTAAAAGGTAAACTAACCGCCTTTTGATGGAGAACCTCTTTTAAATCCACTTTTTTACAATTTAATGTGTTATATTAGAAAAAATAAAATTCTTCTTTAGAATCGGTACATCAAAATTTACTTTGTAAATTTTTGGTATTTTTCCGATAAAGTTCATTTTTAATGAATAGTGAAAAATGTTTGATTTTAATTCAAAACCTCTTTTTAATCTAATTTATTTATATAATTAGATTATCTTTTGAATTGGTTTTAAAGTGAAATTAGAATATATTTTTACCATTTAATCCAATAGTGGTCTTTGGAATTAATTTCAACTTGAAATTGGACTTAAACTAGTGTCAATCTTTTGATATTTATTGTTTCATAAAAACACGCTATTTTCTCTGACAGCGGAAATTAATTATTAAATTAATTAATGTAACTTATATGTTTTGAATTTTTTAAAATATACATCATTTTAGAATTCGGAATATCAAATATATCTTAGGGTGATGTTTTGGTATTTTTCTGAAAAACTTCAAATTTTGATGAATAGTGAAACCACTAAGTGGTACTTAAAAACTGATTTTTCGTTTAAATGAAACTTTACCACCTCTGTGTTTTGAATTTCAAAAATCTGACATACATTTTTGTCATTAATAATTAAAATTTGGTTCAATGGGATTAAAATAATTTTTTTGGTGAATAGTATCTTTTAAGTTTTTAATCGCGATTAGAGGTAATTAGTGTAATTTAAGGTAAGAATAATTTTTTAATAATATGAAATGAACTTGACACATGTACTAACCTTATTAGATGTGTCATGGCCGACCATGACAACCCATGGGTCGATTTTTGGGACCCCATGGAGACACTTGGGTAAGATAATGACATTAATGCCTTTTATTTAAAGTGAAAGTAAAAATGACACAAACATGAGTTGTTTTACTAATAAGATTTTTAAATGGTGTTATAAAAGTCATATTTTTTACTATAAATATTCATTGTATAGATAAAAATATTTCCTACATCATGATATTTGTTTTATTATTTTTAGACATTAAATAAATTAAATTATTTATGACATCATGATGATAGAGGGATTAACTCATTAATAATGGATTTAAATAAAATGAAAAGATAATGTTAAAGCTTTTACTTACACTTGTAAAAGACCTATTGAATGAGTATATTTCGAACCCTTATCACCTTATCCTCGAAATACTTCAATCTGGGACCTTTAAAATTTGAAACTCATTTGAAAATAATGTAACGTTTTTTTGACTTTCCAAGAGTGCCCCTCCTCTCCTCTTATAAAAGGCCCCCACCTCTACCACCTTACACTCACCTCTCAAGCATTTGGCTTAGAAAAACCCTGCCCATTTCATCTCTCCACATCCCCCTCTTCATCATTTATGCCTCACATTTGGAATAATCATTTCCAAGGAATCCTTTGAGCTCAAATAAAAGAGAGTTACCCGATTTAAAGGTAGTGTCCTCTCTTGTGTTCTTATGTTTCATTTTACTTCTCCAACCCTCTAAACTCTTTTTATTCCTTTCTTTTGTAACAAAACCAATATATTAAATATACTAGGATTTTTTATGTGATGTATTTGAGCTACACTTACGCCCACCTTCATCTAATGGTTAAAGGACAGACTATTTCTGTGGATGGCGAATTTCTGCCTCACGAAACGATGATTTTTCAATTTTCTTTTAACACCATTCATGGTGGCCATTATGATGTCACTATATTTTATATATGATATATATGGTATTTATTTTTTCTATATTATTCTGAATTTTATATTTAAAACATGCCTTTATGCTTTTCATGTTGTGCAAATGCGATAATTTTATACGAGGAAGTGTGGACTACCGCCCCCTCAAGTGATGTGACTCGTTCATGCAATACATGGGATGTATATAGAATGAAATTAATGAACATATGTGACCTATATAACTTATATATTATACGGGAATTATAATATATATCTCTCAATTATTTTTAATTACATTAATATGACAAAGAAATGAAAGTAGCGTTCATGCGTACGTACGGTCTACCGTCTCCATGAACAGAGCATTTCATTTCATTTTATCTCAAAATGTTATGGAGTAGTATAAAATGAATATGTACTGGATATATATTATATTTAAATCATTAATAATATTCTGGAGATGATTTACTTATAACTACATGGACAATCATTTTCAAAAAAAATTATTTTTGACTCATGTACCAAACATCAACAAAAACATCTGATATGAACTCACATTATTAAAAAAGTATTATAGCATAATAACATGTGATATGAACTGAATAATAATCTTTAAAATAGGTCCTTAATCAATTATAAATTGAAAAAAGTTTATTATTCAGGAATATAATGAAACAAACAAGACAAGTCGGACTTGAGGTAAGGAATCTTACCCCTCCCTTTCTTTTTAAGTACTCTCCTTTATGTCACTTTTTTAAGAACCCCTTTGTTATGTTGGGGGATGTTATTTTATATTCCTATTGCTGTAAATTTTATTTTTATATGATGAATGACCCTATTTGATCTCATGAATCCATTTTTGGATGTTTTATGTGGCGCCGTTAGGCTGCCGAGTTTTTTAAGGGATTTTTCATCTCACTTTTATTCCCGTGAGATTTACGCTACATTTGCCACCATTTTCTTTGAGTGGTGCATGTACTGACCATTATTATACTCCTTTTTTATATAATTCCATTAATGGGTATTTACATATTCATTTTATGACACTTCTTCAATGGGGTGTACATTTCGAAAGTTACCCAAGTCGATAAGGGAACCTTTAACTCTCCTCTTTTTAAAAGACTTCTTTTTTTATGTCTTTTAATTCACATACTATTATGTTGGGATATATTATTTTATATCCTTATTGATTCAAATTTTATGTCCAAGTGATGAGATACCCTTTTTATCTCTCATCAACTCATTTTCTGAATTTTGAAGTGACGTCATTAGGCTGTCGAATTTTACCAAGGGAACTTTTTAACCCAATTACGATTTCATTGGGTTCAACATGTAGTTATTGAATATGTCATCCTTTGAATATGTGTGAATGAAATTTTATTGTTTTACACATAATATCCACATTTATTTGGTGTATTTATATTTTTCACACATAATTTTGAGATTGAATTATCCTTAATTTAAGGATACCATCTTTATAAGGGATATCATCACATTTTACATTTCTAATGAGACTTCATTGTTGTTATGCACCAATTAACACTTATATGGCATATATACTGTCCTTTGGAATATTATATAATGAATCCATTTATTCTCATGATATTATAATGTTCTGACTAAATGTTATTCCTCGATTATTATATTCAAGTGTCTCTAATTTTGGTAAAAACCCTTTAACCAAAATATCGCTTTAAATGTTTTAATGATTTGTTGTTATTAATATCCATGTTTTCAAAATGGTTTTAAGGATTTATTTATATGGATATTAATGGTTTAAAATTTAAAAGCTTCAAGGTGGTATGGGACACTTTGATTCAAAAATCTCTTTCTTAAATGTTTTCAATGGTTTTGAAGATGGTTTTTTTAATGGATTCTTTATTTAAATATCATAAAATGTTATATTGTGATTGAAATGTGGAAATGTTATGTTTCCATTATGCACGTTCTATGTGATACATTTATGTTCTGGTTCTTGGGCATTGTTATGAAAATGGTTGGTTCGGTGATAAACTAAGGGATGGTGAGCCCGATATAGCTCTCCAATGCATTGGGTAACGCGAAGGGGTTAAACGTTAAGGTTTTTACGAAGAGATTTAGGGAATATACTGTGATGGGTATTCCAAGCGTAACCAAGAGGGTTACTCCCTATATAATAATGTTATGAATGCCTCATTTTACCTTTATGCCTTATGATTTCTATGTTTTATTCATGATTTGATGAGGTATGTTAAAGTGATTATGTTTTTTGAGTAAAGTATGATTTCATTGATTCTTATGTATACATGTACTCATGTTTCCTTTCCATATTTTTATATCCCTTACTGACCTTTTTATTCTCATACCATGTTTTTTAAATATTTTACACGGGACTTAAAGATGAATAGGGTCAAGGATGGGATCAAGGAAAGACATGCTATCTAAAACATGGAACTAGACATGTTTCTTCTAAGAGTTTTTTTATGGAAACATAGTAGAAGTGTCTTGTTTGAAATATTTTGAGATGTAATAGTTATGTCCTAATTCTCTAAAACTCTAAATCTGAAAATATCCTCAATGTGAATTATTCATTTAATTAAATATTATGTAAGGATTAAGGATGGGGCATATAGTTGGTATCAGAGGTCGGTATAGACAACTTTAGGGATTAGGAGTTTTTGTTAGACACATGGTTAGTCCCTATATCTATTATTTTAGTTAAATCTTTATTTTATAACTTTTTTTAGGTCATTTAAAGTCAGTTACGAATGGAAGGAGAAGGATATCACCTGACATTCCTATCTCTTCCTGATAACATGCTTGCAATAATTATTGCAAAGTCATGTTCGGATGATTGTGAACCTTTTTCTAGCATACTACTCACTTGCAAGCAGTTGTTTGAGATATCAAACACCTCCAATATAGCTCGTTATCATCGTGGATCATGGGTTGTATTTAGACAAATACTATCTTCACAATATTCTCATATTTTCAAGAAAGGAAAATATTATCAAGGTATTTTCAAATATTTTACCTTATCACAAGAATTTGAAGCATATTATGATTTTAAAAATGGTGCTGAGGAAGGAGACACTTGCACAACCTACTTATATTTTCTATCAAAATATAGTCTCTCAACACATGCTTATGGTATTTTAAGAGGACCAATAATAGAATGTTTCAACTCAAATTCTGTCCGACTATTTTATAGAAATCATGTTTTATTAGATGTTTTGGAATTATATGTCATAAATGACTATTTTCCAAAACTGTTTTTCTGTGAACACCCATATAACCCATGTTGTAGAAGTTGTATTTGGATGGAGGAAGCAAATGATTTTTAAGGATGCCTAAATCATTGTTTTAATTCATGGGAATTCTACCTACGTGAACAAGATGACGATGAAACCGAGTGGACTCCATGATCAAGGTATGCTGTTATTCATTTTGGGAATCTTTTTATTTTTTCTTATGTTGGTAAAATAAGACTTGAAGAATTAAGATGTTGAGATCGTAATGAATTTGGATGAAAATCATAGGTATAAGGAAACTATTGAGGTTAAAACATGTTAGGGTTATTTTTTGAGTTTTATAAAAAGGACAACACACAGACAGTGTGACAACCCGTCACGTCGGACAAAGCTACGGGAATCGAACCCACAACCAAAGTGCGACTGGTATTTATCGCCTACCACTGGACTACATGATGTCCCTGGTTAGTTTGACTAATTCTTTTTAGTTAGATGATTTTATGAATCAAGAGTAAGTTTATTGTGGGTTATCTATGGAAATGATTAACCTATCATGGAGGATATGTGATTAGGATAATTACATTTCAATATGAGACTTTAAGAGAAACTGATGTTATTTGGAGATATGTGTTATTGTGCACCTTGGAGGACTATGTGATTAAATCCTTCAAATATTTGGGTTTCAATCTTAGTATAGTTTACATTGAATAATTTTATGGAAAAATTGTTTATCGAATGGTCTTCGTTGATCTTTGGGTTTTGTTGGACAAATTTTGGAGATTAAGAATAGATTTTCTTTTTATAATGGGTTATCCTTTTTTGGATTATCTGATCTTGTACTAACCTTTTTGGTTTTGGTTTTGGTTAAATTCTAAATACATGAGAAGTATATATTTCTCTTTTTTGGATTAGGTGATTCTCTAGATGTTGATTATAGTACTCTAAATGCGAACAAGTCTTCCTAAATACTCGTCTTTTGGAGAAAATATGAGTTCGTGTAAGAAATCTAGTAAAAGTTGAAAGTCAACATGACAGGAAAGTATGTTTCCTTATGTTTTAGTTAAGCTCAAAAATAAATTCCTCAATGAAATTTAACTAAAAAAAATGTTGTCCATTAACTTTTCCTACTGGGGAATCCAATACCGTTTAACCCATCACAAGTTTGTGATTTTTTTATGGTTATCTTTCTTATAGACATGTTTACTATCACTCTCCATCAGAACATGAACCTTTGTTTTTTCCTCCATATCCATATTTATATACATGGAATCCTAGTATGGGTTAACTTGGGTTAACTTTGTACTTACCTTTCTTTCTTTTAAAGTGATAGTTTAATTTACTCCTTTTCTGATGTGGGACATTCAATGGAGTTTCGATGCCCAATTTTGAAATTGCGAGGATGCAATTCCCAAAAGGGGGGAAGGATGTAACACCCCAGGTAAATAAAGAATATGAAATTTTTTTATTCATCCCTATTTGTGAAAAAAAAATATTAATATTACTTTAAAGGGAACACTATGCTCGATGGTGTACCCAATACGCGAGAACGAGTTCCTTTGAAATCTTATGTTGCACCCTAATAATAAAATAATATTATTTTAAATGGTAGTTAACGCCTAGCCATTGTAATGGAGGGAAATAATGGAACTAACTAAAAAATGATTATGTATGTTTATCAAATATTTTTCCTTTTTACAATAAATGTTAGAGGATTAAAAATGTGAATGAATCCAATTTTAACCGTAAATATTCTAATATTCTTTAAAAGGTCGATTAACTGCCTTTTGATGGAGAACCTCTTTTAAATCCACTTTTTGACAATTTTATGTGTTATATTTGACAAAATAAAATTCTTCTTTAGAATCGTGACATCAAAATTTACTTTGTGTAAATTTTTGGTATTTTTCTGATAAAGTTTATTTTTTAATGAATAGTGAAAAATGTTGTATTTTAATTCAAAACCTCTTTTTAATCTAATTTATTTATATGATTAGATTATATTTTGAATTGGTTTTAATGGGAAATTATAATATATTTTTACCATTTAATCCAATAGTGGTCGTTGGAATTAATTTCATCTTTAAATTGAACTTAAACTAGTGTCAATCTTTTGATACTTATTGTTTCATTAAAACACGCTATTTGTTCTGACAGTGGGAATTAATTATTAAATTAATTAATTTAACTTATATGTTTTTAATTTTGTAAAATAGAAATCATTTTTGAATTCAGAATATCAAATACAGCTTAGGGTGATGTTTTGGTATTTTTCTGAAAAACTTCAATTTCTGATGAATAGTGAAACCACTAAGTGGTACTTAAAAAACTGGTTTTTCATTTAAATGAAATTTTACCACCTATGTGTTTTGAATTTCAAAAATCCGACATACATGGTTGTAATTAAGAAGTAAAATGTGGTTCAGTGTGATTAAAATAATTTTTTTTGGTGAATAGTAACTTTTAAGTTTTTAATCTCGATTTGTGGTAATTAGTGTAATTTAAGGTATGAATAATGTTTTAATAATATGAAATGAACTTTACACATGTCATACCCTTATTGGATGTGTCATGGCCGACCATGACAACCCATGGGTCGATTTTTGGGACCCCATGGAGCCACATGGGTATGATAATGACATTAATGCCTTTTATTTAAAGTAAAAGTAAAAATGACACAAACATGAGTTGTTTTACTAAAACAATTTTTAAATAGGGTTATACAATTCATATTTTTGACTATAAATATTCATTGGAAATATAAAACGATTTCCTAAATCATGTTATTTTTTTAATATTTTTTAGACATTATATAATTTAAATTATTTATGGCATCATGATGATGTAGCAATTACCTCATTAATAAAGGATTTAAATAAAATGAAAAGATAATGTTAAAACTATAAAATAAACATGTCAAAGACACATTGGATGAGTATATTTAGAACACTTATCACCTTATCCTCGAAATAAATCAATGTGGGACCATTAAAATCAGAAACTCATTTGAAAATAATGTAACTGTTTTTTTGACTTTCCAAGAGTGCCCCTCCTCTTCTCTTATAAAAGGCCCCCACCTCTACCACCTTACACACACCTCTCAAGACATTGGCTCGGCCAAACACTGCCCATTTAATCTCTCCACATACCTATCTTCATAATTATCCTCACTTTGGGAAGAATCATTTCCAATGAATCCTTTGAGCTCAAATCAAAGAGAGTTACACGATTTAAAGGTAGTTTACTCTCTTGTGTTCTTATGTTTTATTTTGATTCTCCATCCCTCTAAACTCTTTTTATTCATTTATTTTGTAACAACACCAGTATATTAAATATACTAGGATGTTGTTATGCGATTTATTTGATCTATACGTACACACACCTTCAGCTAATGGTTAAAGAACATACTGTTTCTGTGGATGTCGAAATTCTGCCTCACGAAACGATGATTGTTCAATCTTCTCTTAACACATTTCTTGGTGGCCATTTTTATGTCACTATATTTTATATATGATATATATCGTATTTATGTTTTCTATATGCTTCTGAATTTTATATTTAAAACACGCCCTTATGCTTTTCATGTTGTGGAAATGCGATAATTTCATACGGGGAAGTGTGGACTACCGCCACCTCAAGTGATGTGACTCTTTCATGCAATACGTGGAATGTATATAGAATGAAATTAATGAACATATTTGACCTATATAACATATATATTATACTGGAATTATAATATATATATCTCAATTATGTTTAATTACATTAATATGACAAAAGAAATGAAAGTAGCGTTCGTGCGTATGTACGGCCTACCGTCTCCATGAACGGTGCATTTCATTTCATTTTACCTCCAAATGTTATGGAGTAGTATAAAATGAATATTTACTGGATATATATGATATTTAAATCATTAATACTATTCTTGAGATGATTTAGTTATAACTACATGGACAATCATTTTCAAACAAGTTCTTTTTTGACTCATATACCAAACATCGACAAAAACATCTGATATGAACTCACATTATTAACCAATTATTTTAACATTATAACATGTGATATGAACTGAATAATAATATTTAAAATAGGTATTTGATCAATTATAAATTTACCAAAGTTCATTATTCAGGAATATAAAGAAACGAACAAGACAAGTCAGACTTGAGGTAAGGGATCTTACCCCTCTCTTTCTTTTTAAGTACTCTCCTTTTTGTCACTTCTTTTAAGAACCTCTTTGTTATGTTGGGGGATGTTATTTTATATTTCTCTTTCTGTAAATTTTATTTCAATATGATGAAAGACCCTATTTTATCTCATCAATCCATTTTTGGATGTTTTTTGTGGCGCCGTTAGGCTGCCGAGTTTTCGAAATGGATTTTTCATCTCACTTTTATTCCCGAGAGATTTATGCTACATTTGACACCATTTCCTTTGATTGGTGCATGTACTGACCATTATTATACACCATTTTGAATATAATTCCATTTATTTGTATTTAAATATTCATTGTATGAAACTTCTTCAATGGGGTGTATGTTTCGAAAGTTACCCACGTCGGCAAGGGAACCTTCCACCCTCCTCTTTTTAAAAGACTTCTTTTGTTATGTCTTTTAATTCACATACTATTATGTTGGGATATGTTCTTTTATATCCTTATTTATCTAAATTTTATTTCCATGTGATGAGATACCATTTTTATCTCTCATAAACTCATTTTCTGAATTTTGAAGTGATGTCGTTAGGCTGTCGAATTTTACCAAGGGAACTTTTTAACCCAATTTCGATTTCTTTGGGTTCAACATGTAGTTATTGAATATGTCATCCTTTGAATATTTCTGAATGACCTTTTATTGTTTTAAAATTAATATCCACTTATATTGGGTGTATTTATATTTGTCACACATAATTTTGATATTGATTTATCATTAATTTAAGGATACCTTCTTTATAAGGGATATCATCACATTTTACATTTCTATTGAGACTTCATTGTTGTTATGCACCAATTCACTCTTATATGGTGTATATACGTCCTATGGAATATTATATCTTTAATACATTTACTCTCATGATATTATAAAGTTCTGACTAAATGTTATTCCTCAATTATTTTATTCAAGTGTCTCTAATTTTGGTAAAAACCCTTTAACCAAAATATATCTTTAATTGTTTTAATGATTTGTTCTAATTAATATCCTTGTTTTCAAAATGGTTTTAATGATTTATTTATATGGATATTAATGTTTTAAAATTATAAAAGCTTCATGGTGGTATGGGACACTTTGATTCAAAAATCTCTTTATTAAATGTTTTAAATGGTTTTGAAAATGGTTTTTTTAATGGATTCATTATTTCAATATCCTAAAATGTTATATTGTGATTGAAATGTGAAAATGTTATTGTTACTTTATTCATGTTTTATGTGGTACGTTTATGTTATGGTTCTTGGGGATTGTTATGAAAATCGGTGGTTCCGTGATAACCTAAGGGCTGTTGAGCCCGATATAGCTCTCCAATGCATTGGGTAACGCGAAGGGGTTAAACGTTAAGGATTCTCTGAAGATATTTAGGGAATATAATGTGATGGGTATTCCAAACGTAACCAAGAGGGTTACTCCCTATGTAAGAATGTTATTAATGCCTCAAGTTACCTGTATGCCTTATGATTTCTATGTTTTATTCATGATTTGATGAGGTATGTTAATGTTCTTATGTTTTATGAGTAAAGTCTGATTTCATTGATTCTAATGTATACATGTACTCATGTTACCTTTCTATATTTTTATATCCCTTACTGAGCTTTTTATGCTCATCCCATGTTTTTGAAATGTTTTACACATGACTTAAAGATGAATAGGGTCAAGGATGGGATCAAGGAAATACATGCTATCTAAAACATGGAACTAAACATGTTTCTTTTAAGAGTTTTTTATGGAAACTTAGTAGAAGTGTATACTTTTTAATCTTTCGAGATGTAATAGTTATGTCCTAATTTTTATAAAACTCTAAACCTGAAAAGATCCTCAATGTGAATTATTCATTTAATTCAATATTAGGTAATGTTTAAGGTTGGGGACTTATAAATATAGTTACTTCATTATGTCACTATATTTTCATACATCATATTAACATATAAATCCCTTATCATATTACATGTAAACTTCATTGCCTAAATCAGTATTTAGAAACACTAATTCTACATATATTTGGGAAAAAAATTGATATATATATATATTATTATGTGGTTGTAAAAATTCATATTTTTCAAGTATTCATTCTATGGAAAAGGACTCATCAAATTAAATTACCTCATTTATTAAATACCACTTCTATATTAGTATTTCATTTATTATAGAATCATTATCATTATAATCATGATTGTTCCTAAAATTCAATGATAAATTTAAAAAAAAGTTATCCATGGCCCAAGGAAATATATCAAAATATTCAGTAATTTCTATTGATATTATTCATCTGTCATATGTTATATTCATTCATTATAATCAATAGTTTTTATATTATATTGTTGATCAATAATAGATAAAAGTTATTTTATTTATATGGATATTTTTATTCTCTAAACCATGTGATTATTGTATCTGCTAAAATTTTATATTTAAAAATGATTACTTAATCTCTTATTTATTCATGTTTTTTCTTTATATCATAATCATCTATGAAATAAGCGGATTCAGTATCTTATCCCTGAATTTGTTTTCTACTAATGATCTACCAATGATTCAAAACTATCATCACCATTATCATTATCAACCATTTTCGAGTTCATGAACATTACTTCAATTTTAAATAGTCATACTTATTGTTATATAATTTTAATGAACTTCTATTTGTCGTATAACCCAAAATGTTACATGTTCAATTTTTCTTCACCCTCACGGCCATGATTTCATTTCCTTTTGACCATGAATGGACTCCAAAGCAATATTAAGTTTATATATTTCCCTTTTTGAAAAATTTATTTTTAAGGGGAGTTTTTTTGCAGATTTTTTCTTCAAATAAATCTATTATTATAATTCTGGTATTTATAACAGCTTGTAACAAAAAAAATTTCTCTTACTACTCAAGGAACAATGTTCTTGACATATAAACAAGATTTATATATTTTATTTCACCTAAAAAAATCTATTGTATAGTATATGATGAATAAAATCCACATTTAATTGTATTATTATCATGATATTTCGAGAAATAGTTTTTCGAATATTTGTTATCTTCATCATATCTCAACCAATTAATGGGAATGTAGTTTTTTTTTCAACTAGCCTTCTTTTATTTTAAATATTTCTAATGATTGAGACTTATGAGACATGGAAATGAAAATTTTCATTGTAGGTTTGTCATAAATTATAGTAAAAAATATTTTTTTGTTTATTTATATATATATTTTTGTAATCTCATGAGAATTATATTTTAATAGTTTAAATGATTTAGTTAGTACAAATTTTATGTCCCAGGGGAAATTTTTCACTATTTTTCTTTTTTACTTGAGATAAAATGAGTAATAGATCCATTTTTTTATAATTAGTGTTATTTATCATAGATTTTTATTTGGTTAACATACTCATGTTCTTTTTTCCAATATGTAAATACCTGTTATTCCAAAAAAAATTGTAATTTTCATATATAGGTATGTATTTATTAAATATTATATAACATCAAACATTATCTGTGATTTTCTAAAAAAAATTTATGACTACACCATAACTTTAAATAATTAATAACAAATGTTCAATCATAATATTACATTATCTCCATTATCATACAACTTTGATAAATTAATCAGATTATTTATTTTCAAATAAAAAAATAAAACTTTATATAGTCTAACATTATTTTTCAAATGTCACCAATTCCAACACTTTGTACAATTATTGAAAAACTATTACTAAATTTGATAACAATTCATTAATATATTTATCATATATTAGATTATTGTAATAACTTATCATATAAGAGGAACAAATACTATCCAAGAATCATATATTTTTAAATTTACATTCAATAAATTCTACTATAAAAAATTGGCTTTTTGTTTAAGATGACTCCCTTTCCCACAGTTCAATGTTTTTTGAATCGCTCTTTTTTTGGCGGCATGAATTTAATAATATGATAAGGGATAAAAAATTTTGGATTACACATCTCACAATCTTTTAGTGAAAATTCATTATTATTCAACCAATAATTATTCTTATTTGTTGTATGAAAATTTTGATTAGTTTTGATATTCTTTGTATATCTCCCTCTTGATATATATATCATTATTTTTCCAAATAATTTAATGTCATAAATATAGTTGTATACTTTGTGACCGAACACAACAAAAGAATTCTAAAATCCATAAAACATCTATTATTTATTGAAATTATTTTACTACACTTATTATTGTTTGAATAATGTTTTATACAACTCATGAATTTATCCCACAAAAAAAAACATTTTTTATTATTTTATTAGAATTTAGAAATTAAAAATATATTTTTTCAGGAATTTTCACCTCCTATAAATTAACTGATTTGTTATATTCCATAAACATTATAGTTATATCAGAAAACAATTTCCCATAGATATCATATGAGATCATAAATTGCCTTCATATATGGACTCAAGTACAGTTCATATCTTCTTGTATAATAATTTCTATAATAGTTCTTGGTGTTAATTATTTTGAGAATTCACATATTCATAAACATAAAATATTTTAATCACATTTGATATGCACATTTTTTCATCTCAAATTAAGAAATATTTACCTTTATCTTTAAACCACCTTGTCTCTTTTAATAATAGAGGAATCCATTCATCAATAACCATTTTCATAAATTTGGTGACGTAATATTTGAAATTCATTGATCAAACTACCTTTCAAAATGAAGTTTTTATTTTAATTTTATGAGTTCATTTTTATAAGATAATTTACATGTCATATTTATCCATTTTTCATTAAAACTCATGTTTATTTCATCTCTCAAATTACACTTCTCTATATATTTGTCTCCCATAGTAGAAAACTCATTATTGACATGTGATCCTTCTTTTTATAAATCACATTATTATTCTTATTAATCTATGAAAATATTTTCAAAATATTTCTAGAGTCTCTCTTCATACTCAATATAATTCTACATATTATGTATACCCACATCAACTTAAAGAAATTTTCCTCGAAGGAACAAGGGTGAATTTCATTTCATTCCTTCTGACTGTCTTTTCATCTCATAACATATAATATTTTACCTTCCTAGTTTGTTCATATTCTTTTATCCCTAAACATTTTTATTAGGTATAATAAGAAATAAATTATTTTCCATTTTACAGAATTAAATAATTTAAAAAGAACCTTAACATTATAATTACCATCCACATGTTTCAAACATACTGACATTAATGAATGACATTTAAAAATAATAATTCCAAAATTCCTCTTCATTAGATTCATTTCCGTTATCAACAACCTTTTGAAAATTTTAATTGTATTATGTAAATATATTTTTCCTTATTAATAATGATTTTGAGATATTCATTGTTTATTTCATCATTCATTATGAGTGTTTTGTGATGTTATTCATCTATAAAATTATCATGATCTCTTTCTCCATGTTTAGGATCTTATCATTAATCATGACAGTAAATATTAAGATATGTTTTAACATAATGACATATTTCTTATTTGTTTCAACAATTACAATAGTGATTCTAAAAATAATTGTTAATTTTTTAAATAAAGCATCAAATTGTTCTTCATCATAATGACGAACATATTTCCACTATAGTATACATGTTGAAACATGGCTTCATTAACCATATTGATTCATATATAAATTCATTGAATATTCATTCAATTTTTTTTTGTTTTTCAATCCAAAACATTTATATTTTCCTTATTAGATAAGAATTATATTAAGGAAATAATATACGTAAATAACTTTCAACACTCTTCTATCAGTAGAACCCTAAACTAAATTGAATCCTCTTACTCTAAACCATAGACATATATAATCATGAATATAAAAACATATTTAGGGACATTATAATAATAGTATCTACTTGATAATATTAAATCCCAATAATTTTAATGTTGTTATGACTTCAATGTTGATTTATTTTTGTATACCATAATAATAAACCTGATAGGTCACTAACAATTAGATCATATTCTATTATACCAATAACTAGAATAATTCTAGATGAGATGAAAATTTATATTCTTGAGTGAATTAGTGTATATGATTTTTTATAAAATTTTTATGAACATCCAACTTCTTATGACCATAAATATATTAAACTCATTAATCCAGAAATAAATATTGAATGATGATTGTATTGTTAATGAGACTCACCTATGTTATGTAAAACAATGTTTCGAGTGTGTGATGGTACTTATCCACCACATGAAGTTATCTTATTGTTATATATAAATAACACAATAAAGGGATGAACTTGAACCTGTAATAATTATAGGACAAACCAAAATCGTTTATATCAACCAACCCACTAATTTTTTTGAAGAAAACATCATTGAAAAAAATTGCAATAATGGAAAGTGTCATGTATAAAAAGTGTATTTCATTTTCCAACATTATGATGTAACCAGAATATTTGACTATATCTTTATTAATATTTCTATGATACCCTTTTTCTTTTCCAATAATTTCAAATCAGGTCACTTCATTCAACTATTTTCTCCTCTTTGATATTATTTATATGATGTATCATGTGAATATGATTCCATATTTGAATATATAATTCTTAATTGAATTACTGTATCATGAAATCCTCATCATTATTTTCTAATTATTATTATTATAGAAATCAAGGTCATATATTTCCATATTATGTCTCCTAATAAACTAATGATTTATACATAAATAGAAATTCAAAAATTATACTATACTCATTGAAACACCCTGAGATTAAATGAAATATATTTTTATAATATATAATTAATTTATATGATTAATCTAATTACATGAAACTTGATGTTAACATTATATAAAACATAATATAATGATTATAATATGTTGAACACAACGTTCAGCTTAAAGGAAACACAATATATTTTTAAAATATGATTATGTTATAGTTATTTCTGATCTATTGATATTAAATGCATGAATATGATTATGAAAATTAAGAAAATAATATAATCATACCTATTTATATAAATTTAATTACCTTGTAACCAATTTACTAGAAATTAAAACAAATACCAATTGATTATAAAATAACTCATTCTCTTTAAAACAGTTTTTAAGCATAAAAACATCTTTTATATCAATTAATTAAATAAACAATTTTTTCAACAACAATTATAAATATTATGTAATATATATTCAATATAATTTCTTCCAATTAATGTTTTGTGTTTTATAGTATTGAGATAAAAAAATCAAATTTTATTCTCAAAATTGTATATTAATAAAAACTAAATTTAATCATATTATGAACATTTAGTTTCCAAAAAATTATTTATGAATTTTGTTGAATATTTATAAAAAAATATGGAATAATTGTTTTAAAACTCATTCAAATATTAACTTTTGTTAAATTTAAGATAATTCTCAAAGAAGGTAATCTTTTTAATGAATACTGAAGAATAAATGTTTTCATTAACAATATCCATTTATTTTGAGGGAGTCTAGAATTCCCAAAAAAATTGGATAATTATAATGTATAATTAGTTTAATTATATTTATAATAATCAATTTAAGCTCATTTTAAACAATTTGATATTGATTTTTGATAAAAAAACATCTATTCCTGATGAATCATTTCCCATTTGATAACCATTTATTCGTTGCATTTATCGTGTATATATTAAATAAAAATATTCCACTTGTGCGAGTGTAATTTTGGAAAAATATTCCATACATTTACTGACAATGATATATAATATATAATATATTCAACTAAATTTTTTACCATAATAAATAGTAAAAATATTATAAATTGATTACTATGAATAAGTTAAAATCATATTATTGTGGGGTTTAACTAAAAAGATATGATAATAAATGAATGAAAACTTTTCCAATACACATTATGTAGACATATTTTGACCTCATCCCCTAATTTTTTTTGTTAATGACCTATCTTTGAGACTTTGGGATTGGAAAAACCATTTTTGTGCTTTTTTTATTCTATGAAATTACCAGTGTGCCATTCCACTCACTTATAAAAGGAAAACCTATATTGTCTCTTCTTCACAATTAAATAAAAAATTGTAATAGAAATTAAGTAAAAAAATAACTAATTTAATTAACTTTTCTTATGATAGATTCCAAAATATTCATTGAAAACTTACTCCTGAATCATTATAGTTGAAACCAGACGATAATGCCTAAGAAGTGTTAATTTCCCTAACGAAACATTTTATTTTATTTTTTCCTCCACCTCCTTCAATTCATATTAAATAATTTTAATATAATTACCTTATTATCTTCCATATATTGAGGTTTCATTATGTTAATGTAATAAAATAAATTAATCTATACCTCAATCAAATGGTATATGAGATAATCACTCACGTGTACAATGGAAAACTACCTCATGAAACAATATTATTTGTTTACCATAAACACCTATCACATATGGAATTAATTATGGATTCAATTTTTACATATTAAATTTAATATATTATATGTCTGTCATTATAGTATTGAGTATTACATCTTACCTCCCACCAAATTTGAAAATGATAACATCGCTCTTGTGTCTAACCAGCTTCCACCTCGTGAATAGATATGATGTTTTTTCCTTTAATTTTTACATGGAAGGTAAAAATAATATTAAATTAATGTTGTAGATACTCTAGTTTTTTAATTTTTATACTTTTTAATATTTTTATAAATATTTACAAATGTAGATGCTGAGTCGGCGCAGAAATCTATGGTTTGTTAAACCTCGACGTAGTGATATTAAAAATATTAAATATATTTTATCACCGATTAAAAGTTTCTCATGAAAAAACTAAATAAATCAACAGTGATACTTATATTAGATATCTAAAAATTTGGATGAGTTCATAAGGTCATGTTTATACTAGTCATGATATAAACCCTTTTTGCACTGAGTGTGAGGTCGGAGGTGAGTTGGGACAAGGTGTTAAGATGAAATTGTTTTAATAATAATTAATATAATATCCCAATCCCCCTTCCCCCATTGGTGCACACACAAGAGGCTGAATCCCCCTCTTTCTCTCGCATCGACCAGCGGATGGACCAATGTACGGAGGTGTCTACATGTTCTATTTTTACACTGATCAATGATTGATCAAAAATCACCATATCTTGGCCATTGTTCTACACCTAAAGATTCAGAATTTCACCCACAAGGAAGTAAGTTTTATATTGTAGTGATGATCTACCTTTTTTTCATAATTATTTCATTTTAGTCCTCTTATCTGCTTACCGGGGACACATCATGGGTTGATCTATTTTTTTAGTGGTGAATGTGGTCGATCCTAGCTATTTTTAGGGAATTTATTATAGATATTCCCATCTACAGAGCATGTAAAATTTTCCTACACACCTAGTGTTCTTCATATTTGAGAAATATGATGTTTTATGTTCTACATACCACATACCAAGGGATACTCACCAAGTAGGGATCGTCATCATGTGGCCAAGGGAAACAACCAAAGTAGCCATGTAAATGTACATGGACTTGTAATAGATCATGACCATTGCAAATAGACAAGGGATTCAATACACGGTCTCAGTTAAAATACATTGAAATTTTTCTATACAACCTACAAACACTATGTTTAATGGGATGCATGACATGTCATGGGCCAGGCTGGATGAGTCGTGAGAAGGAGAAACATAGACGGGGATTGGTTGAATTGAGAAATTACATGTACATATTTATATATTGTGTTCTTCTACGTGGATTAAAAAAACATGTAGAAGAGATACAAATCATTGTGATTAGTAGGTTTCACATGTTTTGTGTATCACATTCCATGCCATGTACTCATTGAGGATCTTACTCCTCCCATAACTCCACCTTTGTATCCTGGATTTATACATGTTAGTAGTATATTTTGAATATTTTTCAACATAGAGCGTGATGGTAAACATGGTTTTCACATTAGAGGTAATGTGTGTAAGAGTTTCTATGTTGGGTTGTTTGGGTTAGCCACACATTGACTAGCCGGGATGAGTGGGTCCCCCAAGTCCTTGTTAGTAGCATTTAGACTAAAAGGGTTGGCTAGGTCCCCCAGTTCTCTATTGGTGAAATTTTCCACCAACATGGTTTAGTGTTTCTCATGGTCCTATCACTATGAGTGTTTTCATTATCATATCCCTTCAACTAGATTTTGACCCCTCTTCGTCTGCTTTGCATACAGGCAGCACAGCTATTTTTGACATTCTAGAGTGAGCTATCTCAATCCAATTTGATTATGGAATTAGAGAATATGGATAAAGTGTCTCCCCAATAGGCCCAAAATGATCATCAAATCATTTATTATCTCTAGTAATGTTCTTAAAATTTTTGTGACCAACGTTTAACTTTGCATCGGTCCTCTTCCAATGATGTTGTTCCAATTGGGGATGTATCCCCTAGTGAGCCATGAGCTCAAAATCTCTACCATTGTATCAAGATTTGATTTTTTTCGTCTATGATCTAGGATGATGTTTTCATCAGTGGGGTTTTTGGAATCAGCATGACCACCTCAAAATGGGAGCAGATCCACAGGTTAGGGAGTTATACCAAATTCAGGTTGTGGCTTGATGCCCCTTTTTGTGTTTGGTGCTTCCAGCTAGGGTTCTTAGTCTTTCCTAGAAATCCTCTGGTGGGAACCCCATCCTATGGAGTCAGAGTTGGTTTACTAACTCAGTGACTTCCTCTGTGTCAATTTACATCACACATGACCTCATAGATACGTACCATTATGGTTTCCCAAGATGTATAATATGTTCAGTTTTCTAATAGATAACATCGCTCAGTGGAAGGATTCTACCTTCATGACTCAAATATGAACATGTTTTGGTCTATGTGGTTGGTACCTCATCTGACCATTGAGAGTGTTATATTGGAACTTTGAGTTGGATATTGTTGATTGGTTATTTTTGAGACTATAAGACTCGATAGTATATTTTGAGTATTTTTGGGTATTTTTTACGAGTCCTCATGGTATGTGTCATTTTTTTGAAAGGCCAGGGACGTCGAGGTAAATAGTCATGTATAGCTAAGTATGTTCTTAAGATATATTTTCCAACTTGTTTGGCTTCCCACGGGAAGGGTTGAGTCAACTGATTCCTATTATTTTCTCTCTTTCTAGTTTGGGATTTTTTTTCACCTACTAAGTATTTTTATACGCACCCATGCATAAGTATTTCTTTCATGGGTTGTGCCTCATACAAACCAAAAGTCCATCAATGGATTCCTAGTAGTCCATGAAGCATGAAGAGTGTTTTTGATGTATTGACCCATGATTTCACCAAATCCATACCATGGTTTTTACAGGTGGGAGTTTGATAGTGATCCCCTCCATCAGAGAAGGTTAGAGGATTTTATAGTTTTCTTCAGGTGGGTGTGTATTTTCCCTTTTAAACTGTTATTGTACTCTGGTTGTGATCGATGTATTCCGGTATTTTAGTTTTCAATATATATATATATGTATATTCTATTTAATTCTGTGTATATGGGTTCTTTCATACATTCACGATAGGATAAGACCTCCCATTTGTGTGAGATGATACTCAGTGCTGGTCACCACCACCGGGTCTATTGGTGGCGGGTGTACATTGTCGTGACTCAAGACCCATTGGGCAGGGTCATGAAATAGTGGTATCAGAGTGGTTTCCACTTTGGTACTACAATTGATATCTTGGTTAGGGTTTCATTGCATTAGTTTTATGAGGTATCAAGAATTGACTTCAATTTAAGGACACTAGTGTTTGTGCGGGAAGATGACATATTAATAAACTAGGAATCTAATAAAATAAATATCAAATCGGTACATATGAAGACTGGTAACATAAAAATTAAAGATACATGCATTATATATGATTAGGTTTTCAGTTTTTTCTGACCTTGATTCATCTCCTCATATATACACTTCAACTGTGGTGCAACGTGAATTTGTTTTGGGATGTTTTCACAATGACATTATTAGAGGTTTCCACAGATGGGATTGGAGTATGACACAATGAGTGATTAGGTCACCCTATAGGAATCTAGAAATAATGTAGGATCATTTCCAATTGTCTAACTTGTGGATCACCATCCCATTGAAAACCATAGTAACCCTCCTGTGAGATTTCAAGGGGATGCAACCTATATGACTGAGTCTTGGATGGATCTATTGGTGTTCGACATTGATCTAATGGGGTCGCGTGCATAACATGATCAATATAAATAGTGTTTTGATGAGGTATAGGTCGTTAATCACTCGTAGTTTTCACACATGTAACATGGGAGGCACCATCATTTACAGAGGCATACCCTTGTCCAGACAGATGATCCGCACCAGGGTTTTGGATGGCTGTGAGAGAGGAACTACTATGATTGTGAGTGTTGGGGAAATATTGTTATTGATTATCTGAACTACCCTTATACTAAGGGATGGTCTATCAATGAATCATCTTGGCATATTCAACTATTTTAGTGAGGTTCATCATGCAATATATGAGGCCTCCAATATAGATTTTTGGGAGGTATAAGAAAATTGATTCATTACCACCACCACCCTAGGTTGTCCATGCCATGCTCAAGGAGATAGTGGATGTGTAGATGTGGAGTTGAAGGCTCTAGAGGGTGTTGAACAATATCCTCCTAATTAATAGAGGTATGTTTTGTGTCCATTCTTCTTTGTCAGTTTGATTGATAGAAACTTCTGGGAGTCACCCTTCTATTTATGTTACTTGATTGTGGGTTTTTAAAAATATGAATGGAATTAGGGGAGCCATGTGTTTGTGTTTATCTTTTTCACTTCGTATTCATAAGGAAGATAGATCATTTCCTCAATGAAATGGATTTTTTGTGGCATGATAAAAACTATGAAGTGAGTTTTTCCACAAAAAGTGGATAGCATAGAGGTTTGATGAAGGAGTTCCATTATCTTTTATTATTAGATCATTCATGGGAAGAAAGTTGTTTGCCGGAGGGATTAATAAGACCCAATGTGAGAATCTAGGCATGCCATTGTTGTCCAGTATTAACCTTGCGGTCTTGGCGTCATCTTGTACATGAAACAGTCAACGCGTTTGTGGTGTCATCCATCGTGGGATCAAAATCCCATGAAGGATGGAAACTATCCCCTCTATGATGTTTTCTCAATATTCCATACAAAATCAAGCGGGTGAGTGAGTTCCATGCAATGTAGAAAATATTGAGGTTTGGTGGAGGAGTTCCTTCGACAAGTGAGTTTTTGGTATGTTTCTAGTGTTAGAGGTTGTTTTGTAAGGGCTTTTAACACACAATGTGTATTCATGGGAAACCCTATATGTTCTTTAGGTAGAGGAGATGTTTTTTCATGTGGTTTTGAGGGGGTCTATTTCCTTGAAATATTGTTAGTTTTATAACAGACTATTCGGAGTTGGTTGGGGTATGTTGGGGACCATTCCCGGTATTTTTTGAGCTACCATGGTGGCCCTAGGTGTATGATGATAAGGTATTGCGGTCATTTGGATCCCAATAAGGGTTAAAATTTTATCAGTGGAGATAATCTGTCTATAAGGTTCATAAAACCTACCATATTTTTTGTGTGGATTTTGGAGGTTTCGAGATTCTGGGACCTTTCTTAATCATGTGGTAGTTTTTGGTTATTTTCCAGATGTTGCAAATGAAGAAATATTTTATGCTTGTTGCATGATGTCAACATGCCGGTAATGAGATGATGTGTAGTTATGCATGACAGTTTCCCTGATTTTGTTTTAATGGGAAGTGAACTAAACTGTGGTGGACATTGTGGTGGCCTTTTAGTGACGTGGTTTCTAATGGGTCATGTTTCCTTTATCATAGGAACCTTAGGTGAGCTCATTGGCATGAGATTACAATTGGAGAGCTCCGGTCTATTCACATGTTTCGAGTCATTCACTTGTCGAGGAAGAAACACCTTTTTATGGGGAGGATGCTGAAAGGTGGTATTTTCCGTTTCATACATTGGATTATTTATATGAATATTTCCACTGCCAGGTGCTGAGTTGATGTTGGAATTTTAAGTCCAGTCAGTGCTAGTGTAGTGATGTTTAAATATTAAATATATTTTACCACTACAACATTGTTTCTCATGAAAATTTTAATAACTCATGGGATGTGTATCAGATCGTATTTCTGAGAACATGGTTGAGTTCATAATGTTTCATTTACCATAGGTGAAATATAATCCTTGTTAGAATATCCTTTGAAGAGGGATGTGACTCAGGATTTCATGGTAAGAAGATATTATTTTAATAAAAATTAAAAAAACCCATCTCCCATTTCACCCATTTGGTGCACATATAGGGTTCTAAATCACTCTCTACTCTACATATGCTTCCTTCAACCAACAGATGATGCAAGGTGAGGTGGTTCCACCAGGTTCCATCATTTATTACGATCATCACCAGGTCGAGAATCAACATATCCCGAGTGTCTTTTTGCACTAGAAGCAGTGGAATTTCACCCACATTGAAGGTGTGTTTTAATTTTAGTCATGATCCCCCTTTTTTATACATCTTTATATGGTTTTATATCCCTTATTTACTAGATAGAGACCCCTTGTGGTTCTATTTATGTGTTTTTGGGTGAACGGTGGTTATCTTGGATGTTTGAAAAGAGTTTTTGATGGATTTTCGGATATACATGATGTTTAAACTAGTCATACATGTCGTGTGTTCTTCCCAGTTATGGAAGATGAAGTCTTAGGCGATGAGTGTTATATGCCATGTAGGGACCACTGTAGTGTGGTCATGGAAAATTATTAGAATAGCCTTGTAATAATAAAAAATTCTCTAGTACAACACGACCATGGTATATTGATGCGGGGTCTAGTACATTGGCTCAGGTAATCCATATGACAAGGTGGCCATATAACCCAAACACACCATTTAGTATGGAATGCAGGGCATGTAAGGGTCATGGAAGGCAAGTAAATGTGAAGGAGAAACAAAGCCATGGTCCTAGTGAAATGAGAAACAAACTGTACTTCTTTACACGTGTTGTACTCCTACATGGGTTGGTAAACTATGTATAAGGGACACACGACCAGCTTCTCGGGTGGCTTCACATTCCATGTGTACCCATATTCATGTTATGTACTACTTGAGTATCTTAATGAGAACTTATACCTGTTATTTCTCCCCCATCCTAGTTCGGATTTAGGCCCATGATTATCCTATCATATGTAGTTTTCTACATAGAACATGATGTTGTCCACGGTTTGGGCTAATGATGTGTGGTGTGTAGGCATTGCTGTGTTGGGTAATTTGGGTTAGCAATACCTTGATTGGATACGTTGATTAGATCCCCTAGGTCTCTGTTAGCAATGTTTATACTCGTAGGGTTGAGTGGGTACCTCTAGTCTCTATTAGTGATATTTTGAATAATATGGTTTAGTGGGTCTAACTATTTCTATCGCTATGAGGGATTTTGAGATCACACCCTTTTCACTGGACTATGACCCCTATTCTGTAATTTTTCATATGTCATACATTGGCGGACCCAAATTTCAGAATTGATTTCTCTAAATACTCTATTAAAGTAGACTCAGTGGGTTTGGATCATGTGTTGCACTGAGAGTCACATCATGATCCTCACATCCATATATTTCCTTGGTAGGGTTCATGAAATCATTGTGGGCAATATTTACTTGGGAATGAATCTTCTGCCAAGGATTTTGTTCGAGTAGGGGAGAGAGCCCCAATGATCCTTGGGCATTGACCCACTATCTGTGGATTGAGATATGATTCTTCATTCGATGATCTAATATGATTTTTTCCTCAGCATATCTCTCTAAATCATCATGAACAACTATACATTGGAATTTATTCCCAACTAGAAAGGTTATATTAGATTTGGGTTGTTGCACGATACCCCTTTCTAAGATATGTGTTTCAATCTAGGGTTCTTAGTTCCCCCAGTGGACCCATTGTGGGATCCCATACCTAAGGAGTTAGGGTTATTTTAGTCACTGGGTGACTTTTTTCATGGAAGGGTCATTTGAGCATGCCATCAAAAATAGGTACCATGATGGTTTTCCATGTTGGGTCATTATATCATTTTCCCAATACAGTAGTATCACATGGATGAGTCACTTTGGGTATGAGGGGGATACCTCTTAGACTACGATTTGATGATGTTTTTCACCTCTTGTTTTTTGTTCTATCAGTAATTGTAAAACCCCAGGTAAATAAAGAATATGAAATTTTTATATTTATCCCTATTTGTGAATAAAATGTTAATATTAATATAAAGGGAATGCTATGCTCGATGGCTTACCCAATACGCAACAACGAGTTCCATTGAAATCTTACGTTGCACTCTAATAAAAAAACAATATTATTTTAAATGGTAGTTAACCCCTAGCCGTTGTTATGGAGGGAATGAGCAGAACTAACTACAAAATTATTGTCAAATATTTTTACTTTTTACAATAAATGTTGGAGGATTAAAAATGTGAATGAATCCAATTTTAAACGTAAACATTCTAATATACTTTAAAAGGTCGATTAACCGCCTTTTGATGGCGAACCTCTTTTAAATCCACTTTTTGACAATTCTATGTGTTATATTTGACAAAATTATATTCTTCTTTAGAATCGGGACATCAAAATTTACTTTGTGTAAATTTTGGGTATTTTTCTGATAAAGTTCATTTTTTAATGAATAGTGAAAAATGTTGTATTTTAATTCAAACCCTCTTTTTAATATAACATATTTATTTGATTAGATTATCTTTTGAATTGGTTTTAAAGTGAAATTTGAATATATGTTAACCATTTAATCCAATCGTGGTCATTGAAATTAATTTCACTTTGAAATCGGACTTCAACTAGTGTCAATCTTTTGATACTTATTGTTTCATAAAAACACGCTATATGCTCTGACAGCGGGAATTAATTATTAAATTAATTAATGCAACTTATATGTTTTGAATTTTTTTAAAACAGACTTCATTTTTGAATTCGGAATATCAAATATAGCTTAGGGTGAAGTTTTGGTATGTTTCTGAAAAACTTCAATTTTTGATGAATAGTGAAACCACTAAGTGGTAATTAAAGAAACTGATTTTTCATTTAAATGAAACTATTCCACCTCTGTGTTTTGAATATCGAAAATCCGACATACATGGTTGTCATTAAGATGTAAAATGTGGTTCAATGGGATTAAAATATTTTTTTTGGTGAATAGTAACTTATTAAGTTTTAATCGCGATTAGAGGTAATTAGTGTAGTTTAAGGTAAAAATAATGTTTTAATAATATGAGATGAGCTTGACACATGTTATACCCTTATTGTATGTGTCATGGCCGACCAAGACAATCCATGGATCAACTTGGGGACCCCATGGAGCCACATTGGTTGGGAAATGACATAAATAACTTTTTATTTAATGTAAAAGTAAAAATGACACAAACATGAGTTGTTATACTAAAACAATTTTTACACGGGGTTATAAAAGTCAGATTTTTGACTATAAATAGTAATTGGAAATCTAAAAAGATTTACTACATCATGATAGTTTTTTTATAATTTTTAGACATTAAATAAAGAAAATTATTTATGACATCATAATGAAGCGGCGATTACCTCATTAATAAAGGATTTAAATAAAATGAAAAGATAATGTAAACTATATGACCTACACATGTCCAAAACCTATTGGATTTGTGGATTTAGAAACCTTATCACCTTATCCCAGAATGATATCAATGTGGGACCTTTTAAATCTGATAGTCATTTTCAAATAAAGTAACATTTCTTTACTTTCCAAGAGTTCCCCTCCTCTCCTCTTATAAAAGGCCCCCACCTCTACCTCCATACCCACACTTCCAAAACCTTTGTCTCGGACAACTTCTGCCCATTTTGACTCTCCACATCCCTTTATAACTCTTATAAGCCTCACTTTTGGCAGATGTCTTGCCAAGGAAGCCTTTGAGCTCAAACCAAAGGGAGTTACCCGATTTTAAGGTAATGTCTTTACTTGAGTCCTTCTGTATTATTTTGCTTCTACAACCCCATAAACTAATTTTATTAATTTCTTTTGTAAAAAATCTAGTATATTCAGTATATTAGGATGTTTTTATAAGAATAATTCTAGCTACACTTACACACACCTACATCTAATGGTTAAAGAACATACTGTTTCTGTGGGTGGAGAATTTCTGCCTCACGAAACGATGATTGTTCAACACTCATATAACACCTTCAAAGGTGGATATTAAGATGTCACTATATTTATATATGATATATAATATGTTTATGTTTACATAAGATTATGTATTTTTCTTTTTTTGCATACCTTTATGGTTTCCATTGTGGGTAAACACGATAATTTCATTTTAGGAAGTGCGGACTACCGCCCTCTCAAAGTGATTTGATTCATTAATGCCATATGTGAGATGTATAAAGGATGGATTTAAAGTTATTATATATGATGTTATACTGGAATTATAATATACCTCTATATCATTATTATTTTCTTTCCATTAATGTATGATATAGAAATGAAAGTATCATTCATGCGTACGTACGGCTTACCGTCTCCATGAACGGTGCATTTCATTTCTTATCCCCAAATGTAATGTACCATTATAGGTACATATATATAATGGATATATATGATGTGAGTTACATATAAATGATTAATATAATTATGGAATAAAAATATACATATCTCTAATTTAGTTTTAATTCCATTAATATGACATAGAAATGAAAGTAGCGTTCATGCGTACGTACGACTTACTGTCTCCATGAACAGTGCATTTCATTTCTTACCTCTAAATGATTATGTAATATTATAAATACATGTATATTCTGGATATATATGATATATATGATATCCAAATCATGAATATTATTCTGGATATAATGAACCTTTGACCACACAAACAACATGTAATTGTAAGAAGTCCACTTTCGACTTAAGATCCAAATATCGACAAAACAAACATTATTAACGTAAATGATTACATAATGTTTATAACATGGAAATAAGTGATATAAAAGTAAGAATGAACTTGAAAAATGTTTCTTAAGAAATTATAAATTAACTCAAGTTTATTATTCAGGATGTTAAAGAACGATCGAGTCAAGTCAGACCCGAGGTAAAGGATCCTACCCTCTCTTTATTTTTAAGTACTCTCTTTTATGACATTTCTTTTAAGCCCATCCTTCTTATGTTTGGGGATGTTCTTTTATATTCCTAATAATTTAATTTTTATGTTAATATGATTAGAGACCCTATTTTTTCTCACCAATCCATTTTTGAAGATTTGAGTGGCGCCGTTAGGCTGCCGAATTTTCGTAAGAGATCTAACCTCTCTCTTTCTTTTTAGGTACTCTCCTTTATGTAACTTATTTTCAGCTCATATTTGTTATGATGGGGGATGTTTTTTTATATTCCTCATACTTTAAATTTTATGTTCATATTATTAGAGACCCTATTTGATCTCATAAATCCATTTTTGGACGTTTTAAGTGGCGTTGTTAGGCTGCCGAGTTTTCGTAAGGGATTTTTCATCTCACTTTTATTCCTGTGACATTTATGCTACATTTTCCACAATTTCCTTTGAGTGGTGTATGTACTGACCCTTATTATACACTTTGTGTAGTATAATTTCATTTATGGGTATTTACATCTTCATTTTATGACCCTTCATCCATGTGGTGTACTTTTTGAAAGTTACCCAACTCGGTAAGGGGACCTTTCACCCTCTTCTTTTTAAAAGACTTCTTTTGTTATGTCTTTTAATTCACATAATATTATGTTGGGATATGTTCTTATATATCCTTATTTATGTAAATTTTATGTCCATGTGATGAGATACCCTTTATCTCTCTCATCAACCCTTTTTGTAAAATTTTATGTGATGCCGTTAGGCTGTCGAATTTTACCAAGGGAACTTCTTAACCCAATTTCTATTTCTTTGGGTTCAACATGTAGTTATTGAATATGTCATCCTTTTAATATGTGTGAATTAAATTTTATTGTTTTACACTTAATATCCACTTATATTGGGTGTATTTATATTTGTCACACATAATTATGAGATTGATTTATCCTTAATTTAAGGATACCTTCTTTATAATGGATTTTATCTCATTTTACATTTCTTTTGAGACTTCATTGTTATTATGCACCAATTCACTCTTATATGGTGTGTATACTGTCCTTTGACATATTATATCATGAATACTTTTATTCTCATGATATTATAAATTTTGGATTAAATGTTATTCCGCAATTATTTTTATTTTAGAGTCTCCCATTTTGATAAAAACACATTAACAAAAATATCGTTTTAAATGTTTTAAAGATTTATTATTATAAATATTTATCTTTATTGTCCATGTTTTAAAAATGGGTTTTAGTATTTATTTATATGGACATTAATGTTTTAAAATTTTAATTCCAATAAAAGCTTCAAAGTGGTATGGGACACTTTGATTCAAAAATATCTTTTAAATGATTTTTGAAAATGGATTGATTAATTAAATATCTTGGAATTACTTATTTTGAATGAAAATGAAATGTTGTTATTGAAATGTGTATATTTTAAATATTTTATGTGTAATGATGGTACTTGGACATTTTACGGGTGGTTACATGATAAACCATATGAAGGGTGGTGCCGTGAATACCAGGATGGGTGGTTACGTCATAACCTCCAATGCATTGGGTATAGAAGTCGGCCGTTGGGCTATTCCCTTAATTATGTGTGGAAGTCGGCCGTATGGATATTCCATTAAGTGATATGTGTGGAAGTTGACTGTATGGTTATTCCACTTAAGTATGTTTATGTCCCAGGTTACCTTTATATGTTGTGTGTTCTTTATATGGGTTTTATTGTAATATTTTGTTTGCAGAAGGGTAAGTAATGATATTTTATTCAGTGAAGATTTTTTACTACTTACTAAAGGTGAAAGGTGTTACTTTGATAAATTATACATGGTTTACTTGTTGCTTTGAAAAACTAACAGTTTTCATTCTTTGTGAATCCCTTGCTGAGCTTTTTATGCTCACCCCAAGTTTTTTTGAAATGTTTTTCACAGGACTTAATGTGGAATAGGGTCAAGAATGGGATCAAGGGAAAGTCATGTTATCTAATACATGGAACTAGACATGTTTCTTTTTAAGAGTTTTTTATTTTATTGAAATTTAGTAGAAGTGACTACTTTGTAATCTTTTGAGATGTAATATTTATGTCATAATTCTCTAAAACTCTAAACCTGAAAAGATCCTCATTGTGAATTATTAATATAATTCAATATTAAGTAAGGTTTATGGTCGGGGCCTTATAGTTGGTATGAGAGGTCGGTTTAGATAATGTTAGAGGTTAAGGTATTCTTTAAGCATAAGTGACATTACCATAATGGTTAGAATTTCAGAAAGAGTCCTAGTTTTAGATAAAGTGAATGAGTAAGTATATCTTAGTGTTTATCTTCCTCATTTGTACATGATGGTTTTGTTGATATACTCACACTGACCTTTTTGGTTTTAGTAAATGGCTAGATCTAGCAGGCACCAAAGTAACAGTGGACGTGAAGGAAACTGTGGCAATCTTTTGAGCGAGCAACTGAATGATTTGGGAGCTGTAATAAGAACTCTTGTGTTTATCCTCAACCAACTATCTGAAGTCATGATTGACCACCTAAACCTTGGTGATTTCTATAAGTCATCATATATGCGAGAAAAAAATCCCTACGGAACTACAGGTAACAATAATAAAGGTAAGTGTGTTCAAAAACCTATGTGTCAAAGATGTGGAAATAAACACCTAGGAAAATGTTTCAAAGGGAATGAAATATGCTATAGATGTGGAAATGTAGGTCATAAATCAAGAACCTTCCATGAAAAAAATGAAGCATCCAGTTGACTCGAGGAAAGGGAAAGAAGTTCTTTTTGAGGGATCAATTGAATGTTTTAAATTTGGTGTGCATGGTCATTATGCAAACACATGTCCTATGAAGATGTTTCGTTAATGGGATCACCAAGATCGTACAAATATTAGTTTACCAATACCTAATGCCATTCCGATTGAGAATGAAGAAACTGACAAAGATCAATCAAAGGTATGGATTATTTCATAACTTTTGTTTTCCTATTTTGGAATCTTAGGATATGATTCATGATTTTGTTTTTAGGAAAGAAGTATTTCAGAATAAGTTGGAAAGGAATGGTTAATGGATCATGAAGAATGTTGAATGAGTAAGAAGTCAACATTTAAGGGCTTCAAGAGTTATAGTGAAATTAATAAGAGTATTAAGTCTCTTTTGATGATGGGGTTACATTAGAAGACATTTTATAGTATGTGTAACCCTGATGTTTAATATATGAAAATTTTATTTAAGGAATAGTTATCTGTTCTTTTTTGGACATAGTTATAAAGAACTATTTGGGTTTATATGATCCTTACTTTTGAGGTAATGACGGGTTACTATATGTTATGATGGAAGTGAAAGGCATGAGATAAAATTGAGGTTAAATTATGTTATGGTTATTTTTGATGATTTTATCTCTTTTTGGGGAATGATTTGAGAATTATATAGTTTGGAAAAATGATAACACGCAGACCGTGTGACAACCCGTCCTGTCGGACAAAGCTGTGGAAATCGAACCCACAACCAAAGTGAAACTAGTATTTATCACCTATCACTGGACTACGTGAAGTTCCCGGTTAGTATGACTTATTTTGTTTTGTTAGGTGACATTATGAATTAATAGGAAGTTGATTTTGGGTTATTTATGAAAATTACTAACCTATCATGGAGGATATGTGATTAGGTTAATTAATTTTCAATACGAGACTTTCGGAGCAACTGATGTTGTTTGGAGATAAATGTTACGATTTAACTTGGAACACTATGTGACTGAATCCTTCAAATATTTGGGTTTCAATCTTAGTTTGGTTTACTTTGAATAATTTTATGGACAAATTTTTTATCAAATGGTCCTCATTGAACTTTGGGTTTTGTTGGACAAATTTTGGAGATTAAGAATAGATTTTCTTTTTATAAAGGGTTATCCTTTTCTGGATTATCTGATCTTGTACTAACCTTTTTGGTTTTGGTTTTAGTTAGAGTCTAAAGACATGGGATGTATATAGTTCTCTTTTGTGGTCTCTAGAAATTTATTATAGTACTCTTAATGCGAACCATTATTCCTAAATACTCGTCTTTTGGAGAAATATTAGTTTGATTAAGGAATCTAGTAAAAGTTGAAAGTCTACATGACAAGTAAGTATGTTTGATTATGATTTAGTTAATCTCAAAAATGAATTCCTCAATGAAAAGTAACTTAAAACAAAAATTTTTTTTGTTAACTTTTCCTATTGGGGAATCAAATACCGTTTAACCCATCAGAAGTTGGTGATTCTCTTATGGTTAACTTTCTCCTAGACATGTTTACTATCACTCTCCATCAGAACATGACCCTTTGTTTTTTCTCCCATGTCCATGTTTTACTACATGTAATCTTAGTATGGGTTAACTTGGGTGACATATATACTTCTCTTTCTTTATTTTAAAGTGATTGTTTTACCGACTCTTGTTCAGATGTGGGACTTTCAAAGATGTTTCGGAGCCCAATTTTAAAATTGCGAGGATGCAATTCTCAAAAGGGGGGAAGGATGTAACACCCAAGGTAATTAAAGAATATGAAATTTTTATATTTATCCCTATTTGTGAATAAAATGTTAATATTAATATAAAGGGAATGCTATGCTCTATGTCTTACCTAATACGCAACAACAAGTTCCTTTAAAATCATACGTTGCACTCTAATAATAAAATAATATTATTTTAAATGGTAGTTAACGGCTAGCCATTGTAATGGTTGGAATGAGCATAACTAACTACAAAATGATTGTCAAATATTTTTACTTTTTACAATAAATTTTAGAGGATTAAAAATGCGAATTAATCCAATTTTAAGCGTAAATATTCTAATATTCTTTAAAAGGTTGATTAACCGCCTTTTGATGGCGAACCTCTTTTAAATCCACTTTTTGAAAATTTTATGTGTTATATTTGACAAAATAAAAATCTTCTTTAGAATCGGGACATCAAAATTTACTTTGTGTAAATTTTTGGTATTTTTCTGATAAAGTTCATTTTTAATGAATAGTGAAAAATGTTGTATTTTAATTCAAAACCTATTTTTAATCTAATTTATTTATATTATTAGATTATCTTTTGAATTGGTTTTAAAGTTAAATTAGAATATATTTTTACCATTTAATCCAATCTCGGTCATTGTAATTAATTTCACTTTGAAATCGGACTTAAACTAGTTAAAATCTTTTGATACTTATTGTTTCATAAAAACATGATATTTGCTCTGACAGTGGGAAGTAATTATTAAATTAATTAATGCAACCTATATTTTTTGAATTTTGTAAAATATACTTCATTTTTGAATTCAGAATATCAAATATTGCTTAGGGTGATGTATTGGTATTTTTCTGAAAAACTTCATTTTTTGATGAATAGTGAAACCACTAAGTGGTAGTTAAAGAAACTGATTTTTTGTTTAAATAAAACTTTGCCACCTCTGTGTTTTTAATTTCAAAAATCCAACATACATGGTTTTCATTAAGAAGTAAAATTTGGTTAAATGGGATTAAAATATTTTTTTGGTGAATAGTAACTTATTAAGTTTTAATCGCGATTTGAGGTAATTAGTGTAGTTTAAGGTAAAAATAATGTTTTAATATTATGATATGAGCATGAAACATGTCATACCCTTATTTGATGTGTCATGGAAGACCATGAAAATCCATGGGTCAACTTGGGGACCCCATGGAGCCACTTTGGTTGGGAAATGACATAAATAACTTTTTATTTAATGTAAAAGTAAAAATGATACAAACATGAGTTGTTTTACTAAAACAATTTTTACATGGGGTTATACAAGTCAGATTTTGACTATAAATAGTCATTGGAAAGATAAAAGGATTTCCTACATCATTATGGGTTTTTTTATAATTTTTATACATTAAATAAATTAAATTATTTATGACATCATAATGATGCAACGATTACCTCATTAATAATGGATTTAAATAAAATGAAAAGTTAATGTAAAATCTATGACCTACACATGTCCAAAACCTATTGGATTGGGGGATTTCAAAAACTTGTCACCTTATCCTCTAATTATATCAAGGTGGGACCTTTTAAATCCGAAACACATTTTCAAATAAAGTAACATTTCTTTACATTCAAAGAGTTTCCCTCCTCTCCTCTTATAAAAGGCCCCCACTCTACCTCCATACCCACACTTCTAAAGCCTTTGTATCAGAAAAAAACTGACCATTTTGTCTCTCCACATACCTCGTTAACTCTTAGAAGCCTCACTTTGGGCAGAAGTCTTCCCATGGAATCCTTTGATCTCAAACCAAAGGGAGTTACCCAATTTTAAGGTAATGTCTTCACTTGAGTCCTTTTGTATTATTTTGCTTCTCCAATCCACTACACTCTTTTTATTCATTTATTTTGTAACAAATACAGTAACTTCGATATAATAGTATGCTTTTATAAGAATAATTCGAGCTACACTTAGACACACCTACATCTAATGGTTAATGAACATACTGTTTCTGTGGATGGAGAATTTCTGCCTCACGAAATGATGATTGTTCAACACTCAAATAACACCTTAAAAGGTGGCCATTAAGATGTCACTATATTTATATATGATATATAATATGTTTATGTTTACTTAATATTCTGTAAATTTCTTTTGTGGCATACCTTTATGGTTTCCATTGTGGGTAATCACGATAATTTCATTTTAGGAAGTGCAGACTACCGCCCCCTCAAAGTGATTTGATTCATTAATGCCATATGTGGGACTTATAAAGGATGGATTTAAAGTTATTATACATGATATTATACTGGAATTATAATATAACTTTATATCATTATTATTTTCTTTCCATTAATGTATGATATAGAAATGAAAGTAGTGTTCATGCGTACGTACGGCTTACCGTCTCCATGAACGGTGCATTTCATTTCTTATCCCCAAATGTAATGTACCATTATAAGTACATATATATAATGGATATATATGATGTGTGTTACATCTAAATTATTAATATAATTCTGGAATTAAAATATACATATCTCTCATTTAGTTTTAATTCCATTAATACGACATAGAAATGAAAGTAGCGTTCATGCGTACGTACGGCTTACCGTCTCCATTAACGGTGCATTTCATTTCTTACCTCTAAATGATTATGTAATATTATAAATACATGTATATTCTGGATATATATGATATATATGATATCCAAATCATGAATATCATTCTGGATATAATGATCCTCTGACCACACGAACAACATGTAATTGTAAGAAGTCCACTTTCGACTTAAGAACCAAATATCGACAAAACAAACATTATTAACATAAATGATTACATAATGTTTATATCATGGAAATAAGTGATATAAAAGGAATAATAAACTTGAAAACGGTTTCTTAAGCATGTAGAAATTAATTCATGTTTATTATTTAGGACGTTAAAGAACGATCAAGTCAATTCGGACCCGAGGTAAGGGATCCTACCCCTCTCATTTTTTTAAGTACTCTATTTTATGTAATTTCTTTTAAGCCTATATTTCTTATGTTTGGGGATGTTATTTTATATTACTCATACTTTAAATTTTATTTTAAAATGATAGAGACCCTATTTTTTCTCACCAATCCATTTTGGATGTTTTGAGTGGCAACGTTAGGCTGCCGAATTTCCGTAAGAGATCTAACCTCTCTCTTTCTTTTTAGGTACTCTCCTTTATGTAATTTATTTTAAGCTCCTATTTTTTATGATGGGGGATGTAATTTTACATTCCTCATACTTTAATTTTTATTTTCATATTATGAGAGACCCTATTTTATCTCATAAATCCATTTTGGAAGTTTTAGTGGCGTCGTTAGGCTGCCGAGTTTTCGTAAAGGATTTTTCATCTCACTTTTATTCCTGTGATATTTTTGCTACATTTTCCACCATTTATATTGAGTGGTGTATTTACTGACCATTATTATACACTTTTTGTAGTATAATTTCATTTATGTGTATTTACATATTCATTGTATGACCCTTCTTCCATGGGGTGTACTTTTTGAAAGTTACCCAACTCGGTAAGGGGACCTTTCACCCTCTTCTTTTTAAAAGACTTATTTTGTTATGTCTTTTATTTCACATAATATTATGTTGGGATATGTTCTTATATATCCTTATTTATGTAAATTTTATGTCTATGTGATGAGATACCCTTTATCTCTCTCATCAACCCTTTTTGTAAAATTTTATGTGACGCCGTTTGGCTGTCAAATTTTACCAAGGGATTTCCTAAACAAATTTTGATTTCTTTGGGTCCAACATGTAGTTATTGAATATGTCATCATTTGAATATGATTGAATGAACTTTTATTGTTTTAAACTTAATATCCACTTATATTGGGTGTATTTATATTTGTCACACATAATTATGAGATTGATTTATCCTTAATTTAAGGATACCTTATTTATAATGGATTTCATCTCATTTTACATTTCTTTTGAGACTTCATTGTTGTTATGCACCAATTCACTCTTATATGGTGTGTATACTGTCCTTTGACATATTATATCATGAATGCTTTTATTCTCATGATAATATAATCTTCGGATTAAATGTTATTCCGCAATTATTTGTATTCAAGAGTCTCTCATTTTGTTAAAAACTCTTTAACAAAAATATCGTTTTAAATGTTTTAAAGATTTATTATTCTAAATATTTATCTTTAATGTCCATGTTTTCAAAATGTTTTTCCGTATTTATTTATATAAACATTAATGTTTTAAAATTGTAATTCCAATAAAATCTTCAAAGTGGTATGGGACACTTTGATTCAAAAATCTCTTTTAAATGATTTTTGAAAATTGATTGATTAATTCAAAATCTTGGAATTACTTATTTTGATTGAAAATGAAATGTTGTTATTGAAATGTTTATATATTCTATATTTTATGTGTAATGATGTTACTTGGACATATTACAGGTGCTTACGTGATAAACCATATGACGGGTGGTTCCGTGAATACCAGGACGGGTGGTTATGTTATAACCTCTAATGCATTGGGTATGGCAGTCGGCCGTATGGCTATTCCATTATGTATGTGTGGAAGTCCGCCATATGGTTATTCCATTAAGTGATATGTGTGGAAGTCAACTGTATGGTTATTCCACTTAAGTATGTTTATGTCCCAAGATAACTTTATATGTTATGTGTTCTTTATATGGGTTTTATGGAAATATTTTGGTTAAAAAAGGGAAAGTAATGCTATTTTATTAAGTAAAGAGTTTTTACTACTTCCTAAAGGTGAAAGGTGTTACTTTGATAAGGTATACATGGTTTACTTATTGCTTTAAAAGACTAACAGTTTTCATTCTTTGTGTAACCCTTTCTGAGCTTTTTATGCTCACCTCAATTTTTTTTTGAAATGTTTTTCACATGACTTAATGTGGAATAGGGTCAAGGATGGGATCAAGGGAAAGTCATGCTATATAATACATGGAACTAGACATGTTTCTTTTTAAGTGTTTTGTATTTTGTGGAAATTTAGTATAAGTGATCACTTTGTAATCTTTTGAGATGTAATAGTTATGTCCTAATTCTCTAAAACACTAATCCTGATAAGATCCTCAATGTGAATTATTCATTTAATTCAATATTATGTAAGGTTTAAGGCCGGGGCCTTATAGTAATGGCTTAGATATTTGTGTGCATCCTCCAAGGAATATTATTTCGTCAGGCCTCGAATGTGAACATCTTATTGTCTATAAGTTTGGTGCCATATAAGACCTTTGTGAGTGTTGGGTGGGGATTTCAAGTTGGGTATTGTGAAAATCTATGGTAGAGACCACCAGGCTGGATAATCTATTGTGAGTATGTTTGGGTGTGTTCTTAGAGTCCATCTGGTATTCCATGTTTTGTTGACATAATAAGTAAATCGAGATGTCTATACTTTTTTAGTTGCGGATGATCTTGAGATGGATTTTATCTCTCATTTATGTTCTCTGTAGCCAAGTCATGTCAACTGTTTCCTATCGGCCTCTTCCTTTTTAATTTTGGTTAATTGTGGAGACTACTGGATATTTTTCTACTCACCCATGCATAATATTTTCCTGTGTATGTTCTATATTGTGCAGACCATGGGTCCTTCTCTAGGGTCCTCGTAGGACCCAGAGCATGTAAATTGTACTATATGTACTAACATGGGTTTTTAATGTAGCCATACCACAGTGTTTACCGGTGGGAGTTTAACATCGAACCCCTCCTTAAGAGCAAGTTGGATTCTTTTTCATTTTTCTTTTAGTGGGCATGTATTTTTACCTTTGGTAGTATTATTTTAATATATTTGGGATATATGTATACATTAATTTTATTTTTCAACTTATATATATATATATATATCTACAATATTTTATTGAGGTGTATGTGGGTGTCAGTGTAGAGGTACGATTGCTTAAGTCCCCCCATGCGTGTGATAGCGTACTCAATAGTAGTTTCCAGCACCTGGCCTATTGAAGGCTTGATTTGGGTGTCACGAATCAAGCCCTGTGGAGTCATGCCAATTTAAAATATATATAATATTTAAAAAATAATTATAATTACTTAATTATGATACCTCATAAACTTTTTAACATTCCATTATTTGCGTAATATGATATTGTCAATTGTGTGTATGGAGGACGACCATCTCTCAGAGCGATGTGATGAATTTTTGAATAATGCATTGAATGAAATATATTTGTGTAAATGAAATGAATATATGTAATATTAATGACACAAAAAAATTTCTATTATGGTAATATATTATTTAAATTTATTTATTTTCTTCTATCGAGAAACTGGAAATATTATTCATGCATTGGTTTAACCTACCTTATACATGAAATGAGTATTCCATTTTCCTACTATAACATTTATGGGGATCTATAAATATAAAGAAAATAGATATATATGATATCTATATCAGGGATAAAACTAAGGATTTTATGAATACATGATCAATGTTGGAGGACTAGAAATACCAAGCCAATACTTAAATGATAAATGAAAGAGTTTTTACCTGAAATGTTATTTCAATAAGGTATTTTTATAAAAATGTAAAAAATGTAATAATTAAATAATATATTGTATGATATCTATATTTAGGTTTATATAATATATTTTAAATAGAAATATAATATTTTTATAGTTTTTTTGCCAAGTATGAATGAATTAGATCCTCAATGTTTTTGTATTTATCTCTATATATTTTAATTTATTATTTGAAAAATACTATTTTCACCATATATATACAGTATGTGGTTTATATATGTCCCAGGTATGAAATTATTAGGGAATTGTCCTATGAATAATTTGTATTTACATTTTCATTTTTGGATGTCATTTGCATTGGGTTTACAGTTCGAATGTTATCAATATAGTATGTGACATTGTCTAAATTCCCATTTATTGAGGCATATTGAAATGTTGTAGAACTAATTTATTTTATATATTTCATAAAATAACCATTTTAAATTTTATATTTAACACACCATGATTTCATAGTATGTTATCTCGTTAATATAATTCAATAGCTTGCGTTACACGCAACACCGAGTTCGAGCACGCCACAACTTACCAAACAAGCCGTTCAAAAAGCTGTTATTAATAGTATAAACATAATTTTTTATATTATATTCTCTATATAATTTTAAAATCAATATTATGTGTTTCTTAGACATAATATAAGAACAAATTCATTTTCATCAGATAAATGAAGTATTATTCAAAAAACGCAATTTTACCGCCTTTTAATGGAGAACCCTATTTAAACCCATTTTTGAAACATTTATATATTCAATTTAATGAAATTAAATTCCTCTTTATAAGCGATGCGTAAAAATATAGTTTGTATAAGTTTTCGGTGCTTTTCTGATATCATTCCAAATTTGAAGAATAGTGGAAAATACTATGTTTTAATTGAAAACAACATTTTTAATAGAAATACTTTATTATGGTAATTTATGTATTTGAGTGGTTTGGAAGTATAATTAGATTTTATTTTTATCATTTAATACAATGTATGTCATTATAAGTAATTTCACAGTTAAATTTTACATAAACCCATGTATATCTTTTGATAGTTTTTAATTTTTTTAAAACCAGCTTTTTGGTTTTGACAATGAGAATTATTATAAAATTAATAAATGAATACTCAATGTTTTTAATTTGTTCAAACAAACATCAATTTTTAATTCGGAATATCAAAATTCTCTTAGGGTGAATTTTTGGAAATTTTCTGAAATCTTTCAATTTTTGATGAATATTTGAAAACAATCCGTTATAATTTTAAACTGACTTTTAATTTAAAAAATAACTTATTTTATCTAAATTTATTTTAATTCAAAATAGATACATAATATCAATATATTTTCAATTTAATTCATTAGAATCATTTAAAAAAATTAGATGTATAAAATTTTATTTACCTTTTAACCTCTTTTAGCCAACTTCAAGGAGCATTTTCAAATTTGCATAAAACATTATTTAACCGCTTATATGAGTTATGTTTAAAAAATCTAAGAGACACAGTTGACATTAGTTTGTAAAATGTTGGTCAATAAGATAAAAATAATTTTAGGTGAATAGTTACTTTTTAATTTTATTTAACACGGTCAAAAGTAAATAGGGTAATTAAGGGTAAAAATGATATTATAATTACCCTAACACATTTCCTAATTCTATTGGATAAGTTTAATTCAACTAAAAACAACCGTAGGAATAAAAAATTACCCCTTTGTTCCACTATTATTAGATTAGGACACTTATTAATATTTTAGTTGAAAAAGAGTTGAAAGTGGTAAATTCAAAGTTTAACAACTAAACCATTTTTAATATAGGGTTACACATAAGATAAATTCATATATATATATATATACATATATTCATTATAAATATAAAAATATTTCCTACAAAATGGTATTGTATTTATAATTTTTATATATTAAATAAATTAATTTATTTATGACATAATGATTATGCAGTTATTACCTTATTAATAAACAATTAAAATAATTGATATTATAAATATTCAAATATATGTAATTTGAGACTTTTGATAAATCCCACTAATTTTATTGGTTAATTTTACATGATAGGGTCAATTAATTAATTTTTTTCTATGTAATCGTGCTGTTATGATAATCAAAAAAACCAAATACTAAATAGTGTCAAAATTGACATAATGGAGTTTTTAAACCAAATACTATATTATTAATTGATATAATATTCCTAAAAAAATTAGGTTCATAAAAAGGAAGTATATAAGGTTATATATATATATTAATAATGAACCATGTGGGGTTCTCTTGTCCCGTTATAGTATTTTTATTAATCATATAACATAAAAATACTAAGAGACAAGGTAAATGTCAAACAATTTAACTAAAAGTTAAATAAAAAAGATAAGATTAATATGATGACCTGAAACTATCTAAAACCTATTGGATTAATGGTTCTAGACCTATCCCCACATTAACATCTAAATAATTCATTTTGGAACCATTATAAATCCAAAATGATGTTATTATAAAATAATATTTCATGCTTTTCCTAAAGTGACCCTCACCTCTCTTATAAAAGGGCACATCCCCTTCTCTTAATTTCACACCTCCAAAACCTTTTGGCTCGACCAACCCTTGTCCAACAATCCTCCCAACTATCCTCCAATAATCATATAGGCCTTAATTTGGTCAAAAAGTCAACTTATGGATCACTTTTGATCAAATCAAAAGGAAGAACCCGAAGATGATGAAAATATTTCGTCACCTCTTTCAAGTTCTTTTCTTCTTCCACTTCCTATTTCTCTGTTGTTTCCATTGGAAAATAATAACTGAAGTATATTCTTTAAATTTTGATGTTATTATAATAATTGTACAACAATATTTGTTATTCTATCCATCCTATAAATGACAAAGTCACAATACGTGGTACGTACGGCTTACCGTCTCCACGTCGTGGTGTAGTTTTTTATTCAAACACTTCATTATTTGGATGGGTATAATAATGAGTATAACTAATGTAAATAATAAATATAACATGTTAATGATTTTGTATATTTGATATACCATCATATTACATACGATTTCACCATCCATATTGTTGATCTCACCTGTTTTGATAATCCCAATTATACTTTCATATACTTTCATAATATCAATATAATGATTTTATATATATTAATTCTTTCAATATGTGATCAAGATGATAATAATATTAAAATAATCCATGAGATATGTTAATCTTTGTTTATCCATGTTTATATAAGTTCTGAAATAATTCTAACCCAATTGTATGTGTTTTGGGTAAAAACATATAATTGTAAGCTACTGATCTACATATAGCTACTGATATAGAGATACCGATAGACAAAGTCACCGATAAGCTAAGGTTACCGATATGTACAGAGATGCTGACAGAAACCGAGAAACCGACAGAACAAGTCTACCGATATAAGCAAGTCTACTGACAGATTCAGTCTACCGATACAGAACCCTAAGAGCTGCCGATACGAGCTACCGACCGGCCTAATGATACACAGACGCGACTGATATACCAGAGCTACCGACAGACAAGAGCTACTGATAGACAGAAGTCTACAGATAGAGACAGTTCAAAGATAGTTACCGATAGAGTAAGTTTATTGATATAATTACAGTCACAGATACATCGAGCTACCAATGAAACTCGAGCTACTGATGGAACTAAAGCAACCGATGGAACGAAGTAACTGGTATATAGAGAAACCGATGAAAAATCAAAGAGCTACCGATGGAAGGGCCTACTACACAAAGTCTACCATACACATTTACCAACACGAGCAACTAATTGACCAACCAGTCAAACTCTATACTCTCAATACTATTTAGTTATTAAGCTAAAGGCTACATTTGATGTCTTTAATGCATTCAATCATATTTAGTGAATTCCGTTGTCATGTCAAGGAATCGTACCTAGTACCAACACAAAAACTAATCATTATTTTTTGCAGAAGATGAAATATATAAAGGGATAGAAAATGATCGTGAAATATACACTTTTTATAAGATTAGTAGAGATCCCTGAGTGTGCATACAACAGGCATCAAGGAACTAAGAAGGCACACTCGTGAAAAAGAAAGAGCTGAATATCATTCAAACTTGGTGCATTTTTGAAAGAAGAAAAATCTATACTCCAAGAACACTGGACATACACGTAGCTACTCATTTTCAAGGATAACTAAATATGCATCTTGAGTGAACTACAACAAACACGTCTTTCACTTAGGCTACTAAGATAGACTTGGAATCAATGAATAAAACGACCCTCTGTTTTCTGAGCAGAAACTAGAGAAGGACTCAAAAGTTTTTCTGACCAACCAAACGAGTCCAGAGCTACACTGCCAATCACTAGAGCTTTTCTAAACTCCTTTTCACTTACTTTAGTGATTCTATCTTTACATTTTGAGCAGTGTGTGTACCCTGTATATTTTACACACACACACTGTCTCCTAAGCTAAACTGGAGGATTCATAAATCCTCACTCAAACTTCATAACCCCTTTTTTCCCACTCTGGATAGTGGTAGTGGTCGAGTAAGACCTAAAAAGCTTGTGTGCTGTTGTTTGTTTTTCCCACAAAGAACTATTGTAGAGGCCTTTGGACCCAGACAGTAGTGTACTTTTGTTTACCCTCGATCTAGTGTGTGGATCAATTTATATAAATTGTTGAGAGGACTAAGTCTCATCTTGAGACTGAACCTCTTGGTTAACTTTGTTGTGCATTTTTATTTAAGTGTATAAGTATACTAAATATTTATTTCATATTTCGATGCTATTACTTTGAAATACAATACTTTATTAACGATACTTTGATAGTAAAATTAGCAAGTGTTTATACTTTTTTTAAACTAGTAAGTCAGTTTCAAAAGTTATTTTAATCTTCAGATTAAGTCAACTCAGACCTAATCAATCTTTGAGAAACTGATTGAACATATACGCTCTGTATAGATTCACTATACTTTAACTTTGTTTTTAAATTGGGGGATTTTAATAGAAATAATTTTATGAGAAATTTTTATAGGAACTCAATTCACCCCCCTATTGAGTATCCACTCTGACCAACATTTGGTATCAGATGATGTTTTTGTTTAAGGATTTTTGAAATAATCTGTTTTTCAACTGTGATTTTAGTTTCATCTTTAAAGATCTTAAATTTCTGTTAGTTCTAAATTTTCCCTCTTTGAAACTATTTTCGAAAATATACCTATGGATAATAGACTATAGGGTGATGATAATTAAATGAAACCTTTCTTCAATGGCACAAACTATGCCCAGTGGAAACTAAAAATTAAAATTCAATTGGAAAGTATGGGTTTTGATATTTGGACTACAATAGAATCTCAATATAAAATTCCAGAAACTGAAAGAACAACTTGGGATGAACCTAGAAAGACTGATTAAAATAATAACTGTAAATACATGAATGCTCTGTACTGTGCTTTAGGATATGAAGAGTTTAATAGAATTTCTACTTGCAAAACTGGTTATGAAATATGGGATAATTTGTGTGTTTCTCATGAAGGAATAACTGATGTTAAAGAAATGAGATTGAATAATTATTCTATTAAATATGACAATTTTAAAATGAAAACTGATGAACCTATTTCTGATATGTATCTCAGGTTTAATGAGATATCCAATACAATGATTTCACTTGGAAAAGATGTTCCAGCTAAGGAACAAGTTATGAGGATTCTGAGATGTCTGCCAGAACGATGGAGGGGCATTTCTGTTTCAATCAGACAGTCATGTGACATTGGGGCACTGCCAGTAACAGATCTTATTGGTAAATTAATGATGTATGAGGAATAACTCAAGTTGAATAAGGGGGAAGATGATGAACATAAGAGAAAATCAGTATCTTTCAAGTCTACTTCCTCTAAGAGTACAGACAAGGTGAAAATGAAAATTCAAACAGAAATTTCAACAATTGAAGATTCATACACTGATAGTGATGCTGAGATGGCTCAAATAGCCGGGAGATTCAAGAAGTTTTATAGGAATAATAAATTAATCATGAAATCTAACTACAAAAGAAAGTATGATAATAAGGGACAGTGGAAGAATGATCAGAAGAAAGATGACAAGAATGATGAAATAGTCTTCTATGAGTGTAAAAGGAAAGGACACATCAAGTATGATTTTCTGAAATTATAAGTCAAAAAGAAATATTATTATAAGGACAAGAAGTACATGAAAGCTATGAAAGAAACTTGTAGTTCTTCAGAGGACAACACAAGTGAATCTAATGTTTCTGATTCTGAGAAGAATCGTGCCAACATGTGTTTCATGACAAACACATCTGAGGTAACCTTAGAAACTTTTGTTTTAAATTCTTATTATTCTAGAGATGATGTAGAATCTGATTCAGATTCTGAAAACATGACTAGTGAGGAATTCTTTGAATATTGTAATATTATAGTAGAGATATACAATGAACTTAAGGATAAATACAAATCTTTGATGAAATGGCATGTTCTCACTAAAACTGTTAAAACCAAACATACTATAAAAAAGAGAAGAATGCTCAACTGTTAAAGGAAAATACAGAACTGAAAATGTCAAATGAGCAACTTAGAAAAGACTTATAGATGTTTACAAATGTAAAGGATACACAAACTCAAATGCTAGGAAAGAGAGTGGCACAAAAATATACTACTGGAATAGGCTACAAACCTGGACAGAGACAGCTTATTAAGAATAGATTTATTCCTAAATCTGGACAGAATACTGCTAGTTCTAGTTCTGAAAATCCCTATGTTTCAACAAGTTATTCATATGGTTATAGATAAAATAATATTTATCTTTCAAAATATATTGATTTTGTAAATTATATGAGACCCATAAGACAAATATGGGTTCCTAAAGCATTTATTTCTAACCTTTCTGGACCCAAGAAGATCTAGGTACCATAATCATTTCCTATCTAAATCTATTTTATAGGGAACATGCTTAAAGAGTTCTCACTAGAAGGTATGGTACTTGAAAAGTGGATGTTCAAGACATATGTCTGGAGATTATTCATGTTTCAAAATTTTAATAAAGGTTGATGGGGTCCATGTCACCGTTGGTGATAATTATAAAGGAAAAACCATCGGCCTAGGCCAGATTGGTAACTCTAATCTAGTTTTAATTTCTAAAGTTTTATTTTTTGATGGACATAAGTATAATCTATTATGTATTTATCAATATTGTGATGATGGATTTAGTGTGAAATTTTAAAATGATTCCTGTAATGCTTTTAATTCTAAAAATGATTTAGTATTTTCTTCTTTAAGAAATGAAAATGTTTATGAAGTTGATTTAAATTCTTTAGCTAAGTAAAATGTTACTTGTTTAAATGATTTTCATAAAGAATCATTGCTTTGGCACAAATGATTAGGACACTGAAAAATCTATTCACTTAGAAAATTAACTAGGACGAACTTAGTTAGAGACCTACCTAAACTTGATTTTCCAAATGACAATGTTTGTAATCTCTATCAAAAGGGAAAGCAACATAAAGATTCTTTTAAATCAAAGAAATAAGTTTAAACTTCTCAACCTCTCGAGTTGGTTCACATGGACTTGTTTGGACCTTCAAGGGTTTCTATTTTAAATGGGAAGAACTATGTCTATGTCTTAGTAGATGACTTTTCTAGATATACTTGGGTATACTTCTTAGCTCAAAAAAGTGAAGCATGTTCTTACTTTGTTAAATACTCCAAATCTTTAGAAAATCTTAATGGAAATAAGATTAAAACCCTGAGAAGTGATCATGGTTGTGAGATTGAAAATCAAGAGTCTGAATATTATTGCTCACATAATGGATATAGTCAAAACTTTTCTGCTCCTAGGACACCTCAGTAGAATGGTGTAGTAGATAGAAGAAATAGAACCCTTCAAGAAATATCTAGGAACATGCTTAATGAATATGACCTTCCTATTTACATTTGGGATGAAGCTGTGAATACAGCTTGTTATATTATTAATAGATTCTTAATTAGACCAGTTCTTAAGAAGACCCCATATGAGTTGTGGAATAATAGAAAACCTAAATTTAGTTACTTTAGAGTATTTGGCTACAAAGTTTTTATTATTAATACAAAGGATAATCTAGACAAGTTTTCTTCTAAGAGTGATGAAGGAATTTTTCTTGGTTATTCTTTAACTAGAAAAGCCTATAGTGTCTTTAATAAAAGAACCAAATGTGTGGAAGAATCTGTTCAGATCATGTTTGATGAAACTGATCCACATGAGCCTAAAACCTCTCTTGAAAATCTTGAGGAAGATTTGAGTATTCTGGACCTTAATGATAAATCTAAAGAACCTGCTGTAAAAACATCCATTTCTAGACATATTCCAGAATCTGATGGTATAGAACCTGAACTTGGAGATGAACCTAGAATTTCTAGTCCAACCTTTACTAGATCAACAAGGATTCTAATGAATCATCCTTTGGATGCTGTTTTAGGTAATATTGATAGAGGGACACAGACTAGAGCTTCTCTAAGAAATCAGGTTGAACACCAAGCCATTATTTCACAGCTAGAACCTAAAAAATGTAAATGATGCTATCAATGATGAATTTTGGGTAATGGATATGCAAGAAGATTTAAATCAATATGAAAGAAACAATGTCTGTAAATTAGTTGACAGACCTAAGGACACATTAACAATAGGCACTAAATTGGTTTTTAGAAACAAAGTTGATGAGTCTGGAAACATAGGTAGAAACAAAGATAGGCTAGTTGCATAAGGATATATTTAAGAGGAAGGTATAGACTACGAGGAAACCTTTACACCTGTAGCCAGATTAGAAGCCATTAGGATCTTACTTCCCTATGCTGCTCATCTAAATTTCAAGTTATATCAAATGGATGTCAAAATTGCTTTTCTAAATGGTTTTATAAATGAAGATGTTTTTGTTGAATAGCCACCTAGATTTACTAATTCTTATTTTCCAAATCAAGTGTTTAAACATTCTAAAACATTATATGGTCTAAAACAAGCTCCAAGAGCTTGGTATGATAGACTTGGTAATTTTGTTATTTCAAAAAGTTTTACTAAAGGGATTGTCGATCCAAATATTTTTATTAAAAGAATTTCTAAGGATTTTTAATAGTACAAATCTATGTTGATGATATAATTTTTGGATCTTCCAAACACACTTTATGTACTGATTTATCAAAATGTATGAAAAATGAGTTTTAAATGAGTTTAACTGGAGAACTAAAATATTTTCTTGGATTTCATGTTTTCCCAAATAAATATGGTTTTATTTTTAATCAAAGTAAATATACAAAGGATCTCTTAAAAAGTTTTGGTTTGGATATTATTAAGGAAAGTGAAACTCCTATGATTACTGTTTGTAAATTGGATGCAGATGATACTAGGAAACCTGTGGATCAAACCAATTACAGAGGTATGATTGGAAGCTTACGTTACCTTACTTCTAGTCAACCAGTTATTATGTTTAGTGTGTATAAGTGTGTAATATTTAAAGATAATCCAAAATAATCACATTTACTTTCTGGTAAATGAATTTTTAAGTATCTTAAACATACTGTAATGTTAGGTTTGTTTTACCCAAAAGGAAAACCCTTTGAGTTAATGAGTTTTTCAGATGATGATTTTTCTAGTTGAAAGTCGGATAGAAAAAGCACTTCAGAAACATGTCACTTTTTGGGAAAATACTTAGTATCTTGGTGTAGTAAAAAGCAGAATTATGTAGCATTATCCACTGCCAAAGCAGAGTACATAGCTGCTGGTAGTTAATGTGCACAAATTCTTTGCATTTAACACACTCTTTTGGACGATGGATATGACTTTAAGCATGTTTCAATCAACTGTGACAACAGTAGTGCAATAAATATCTCGAAGAACCATATGTCTCACTCTAGGACCAAACACAATGATGTATGGAACCATTTCATGAGAGATCACTACCAAAAGGGTGATATAATTCTTGATTTTATAAGTACTGAACATCAATTAGCTAACATCTTCACTAAACCTTTGATTTCAGATTGGTTATGTTACATTAGACATGAGTTAGGTATGTTTAACCTTGATCGATAGCTATTCTCACCGATATAAAATTCTCACCGATGTGAAATTCTCATCGATGTGAAATTCTCACCGATGTGAAATTCTCACCGATGTGAAATTCTCACCGATGTCAAATTCTCACCGATGTGGAATTCTCACCAATGTGAGATGCTCGCCGATGTAAAAGTCTCACCGATGTGAATCCTCATCGATGTTACCTCACTAATAGGAATTCTCATTGATAGACCCTACTGATGAGTGCGCTATTTTAAAAATTTTGTCTTCCACCAGAATCTGAATCATTTTGGCGTTATTTCATTTTATTTATTTATTTTATGATTCCTAAATGATAAAACTAAAGTTCGAGCCACTTCTAAATCCACCGACCCTAAAACCATAACCCTTGAACCTTAGCTCTTGTATCCTTAGAGACCACTAAATCCTTCGAACCAGTGACGGAAAAAACCAAAATCCCTACCGTCAGAGATGACTCTGTTGAGACGAAAACAATGAAGCAGAGGATCGAGAAAGAAGCAAGTGGTAGTGGTAGTGTTGCTAGAACAAGGTCGGGGGGACGACCAGTGAATCCTCATCTGAAAAATCGAGTTATTGTGATTGAAAAAGAGCTGTGTCTAGAATGGATTCTGCCTAGAAAATACTTAGTGCTCTAATTAGTCTAATATCAAAAATGGGTAGAGTGTTTTTTGAACACCAATGGTCCCTAATTTCCAAAATTAGTGAAACATATTTTCGATTTTGTAACCTTTGAGAAATCGGATAATGAAAATCGAGTAACCTCTTTTATGAATGGAAATGAGATGTCTTTTTCATCTGTTGAATGGGATGATTGCTTGAATGTTCCATATGAAGGATTATTTGGATATGTCTCCAGATCCATTCCACCTACTAGTGACATTTTCGACTATGAGACTGGTTTGGAAGAGCTGACTAGTGATGGAAGTCAAAGACAAGTAGTTGTTGTAGAAATGGATGGAGAGAACAGATTGTTGTTCAAATTCGTTCAAAATGTCTTTATACTGAGGAGAGGAGACTAAGCTAATTTGATATATCCAGATATCTATCTCACGAACCTCTTAAGACATTGTGTAAAGTTTAATTTGTGCAGATTGCTGATGATCCAAATAGAAGATATGACGAGACTAAAATCAAAGACAAATTCCCTATTCTTTGATAAATTGATCTCTGCGGCGATTAAAGTAAAAGGGGTAGTTGAGTCTCAAGATGAGACAGTAGTAGTGAATAATAACATTTGTATCACCTCTACTATGTGCAAATACATGAGGATCTATTGGAACCCTTGGAGAGGAGAAAGGGTTAATAATGACTAGAAGGTATATGACAAATTCAATCATGTGGATCATCCTTCAAGACCAAAGGATGTGAGGGATCTAGGTCTGGGACCTGATGAAGAAGAACCATAATATAGTGATGATTCAGTAGAGGAACAGTCCTTTTCTGATGAAGGAGGAGATCCTGACTTACCTCCTAGTCCAGCTCCTAAAGATCTAGATCAACATAAATTACAAAAGGAAGAAGATGATTTAGAGGATGTTGAAGTGCCTACTGTAGAGAATGAAGAAGATGTTCATGAAATTGATGCATCTCTGTCAGCTGATTTGAGCCTGATTCCAGTGATTGGACAATCCTTAGTTCCTGATATGGATGAAAATGAGGTTGGCATACCCTTACCTAATCTAGAAGACCCTCCTCATATTGTAGAGGAATAATTGATAGTGGAAGATTCTCCTCAAGATGAAAGACCTGCTAAGAATACTGCTGAGAATGTTGTTGAGAATGCTATTATCCTAATTGTGGATGCACCTGTTTAGGGGGAGCATCAAACCAATGTTGGAAGTGTTACAATGGATGCTGGAATTGAATATTGGGAAGAAGACCCTGGTTTTATAGTATGTGGTTTAGACTATACTAATTTAGATAATGACCAATCTCTCAATAGACCTAAGATTACTTATGATGTCGATTCTGAGTTATTGCCTCAGGATGTGGTCAGAATGCATGAATAGGATACTTTAAAGAAGAAGCTTAAGGACAGTTTTGTGGAAGAGGTAAAGAAGATGGAAGTTTCTCTAGTCTCCTCAGTTTAATCGGTTATGAATGATTCTGTGGTCAGTTTAGCATCTGAATGAGTACCCACTGCAGTTGCCCCTACTGATTTAGTTACCAGGGATGATCTAGAATCCATGAAGGATGAGCTGAAATAATCTTTTAATGCCTTAGTTACTGATATGAATCATTGTTTGGCTAAAGATATGAAAATGTTGGAAAGATCATTTGAACTCTCTCTAGGTTGTAATTTTTCAACCATCATGGAAGAAATAGTGGATGAAGTTAAAGACTTCTAGGTTCAAGTTTCTATACTTGAAGCAGATCTTGAAGCTTTAAAAAAACTGGTTATCTCTATGGAATCTTACATGAGCTCAAAATCCAAAGCAGAAAAGGACTTAGCCTATGTCAAGGGTGTGGTAAGGCAGATGGTTTCAGTGTTTTATGGTTTCAAAACTTCTATGAAAAATCATATTAAAACCCATGATTCCCAAGTTCAAAATCTTATCAGTGGGTTGACCAAAGCTTCAAAGAGACTATATATTTCTCTTTTGGTTCTCTTTCATCTAAACCATTAGTGGATTTGAATCAGTTTAGATTTGTGATGAAGGAGGAGCTTGGTTCAGCTTCATCCAGTGGATCTGTGGACTGATCCGAGATAAGCAGAGTTGTTCTCCCTACCAGAGATTCAGCTAGAGAAATAAGGAAGATAGTACAAGAATATATGAGAGAAGTATCTACCTCTTATAAAGAAGTGAAAGATAAGGTGGACTCCTATTTCTCTAATATTTTCACCAAAAATCAACTTAACAATCACTTTAAACTTCTGTTAAAAAATATGAAGCTGCCTCCTGTCAATCAAGCTTTCAGAGAACAAGTTAGCAAGCTACGAGAATTGACTCCAGCATTGGACAAGTTTATAGAGAACAAGGATGACATTGTATCCTCTATAGAGAGGGGAGGAGGAATAATTATGGATTTTAGAAATCTGTTGCTTCCTTTTCTGCATGTTGATGCTAGGCCAGTAATTGCCCCTTCTGCTTTGCCTACCTCTACTTCTACTGCTTCTCCAGTTCAGATGACTCCTTCCCAAGCAATTAGAATCCCCACACCTATGATCACACAAAGGACTCCTTAGTACAGAACATGAATAGTTTCTGTGGCTCAGCCTCTTCTGATCATTTCTGGAATTCCTCATCCCTCACTTGCTTTCAATTCCCTGGAATCCTCTTCTGCTCTCAAGGGAAAATCTCACATCGAGGATGTGGATTGAACCAGTGGCTAGACTGTTTGATAGGAATCCATTGTATTTTGTTTATTTCTTTTTACCTTATCTGAAACATGAAATGAAACTGGTTTTTCATCTCTTTTCTCATTTTTATTTTTATTCCTGATTCTCTTTGGTTTCCCACATTTTGATTATCACAAAGGGGGAGAAATATTTTACCATGTTTTTACAAAGGGGGAGAAATAATCTCTAAGTATCAAAGAGGAAGACATATTCACCCAGGGGGAGAGATATTAATGAAAGGGGAGATATTTTATCTATGGAAAAGCTATCATGCTGTACTCCTCTGATATTGTTACATTTCATTCTCTGATACCATTTTCTCTAACTCTCTGATGCCACTAAACTTTACTTTTGATATCATTAAATTTAATTTTATCTCTGATACTATCTCATTCTCTTCCACCTCTGATTATTTATGTTCTATAACATACTGTTTCTATGAAATAATTGCATTTAATAACATATCCCCTGATACAACTGCTCACTATTTTTAAAATGATAATATCATATGTTGTGATTATCAAAAAGGGGCACATTGTTGACCTGACCTATTTTGATAATCCCAATTATGCTTTCATATACTTTGATAATGTCAATCTAATGATTTTCTATATATTAATTCTGTCAATCTGTGGTCATGATGATAATAATATTAAAATAATCCCTGAGATATGTTAATCTTTGTTTATCCATGTTTATATAAGTTCTGAAATAATTCTATCCCAATTGGATGTTTTTTTCTTAAAAACAGATAAGTGTAAGCTACTGATCTGCATATATATACTGATATAGAGCTACCGATAGCCAAAGTCACCGATAAGCTAAGGTTACCAATATTTACAGAGCTACTGACAGAAACCGAGCTACTGATAGAACAAGTCTACCGATATAAGAAAGTCTACAGAAAGATTTAGTCTACCGATACAGAACACTAAAAGCTACCGATACGAGCTATCGACCGGCCTAATGATACATAGACACGACTGATATTCCAGATCTACTAACACACAATAGCTACTGATAGACAGAAGTCTACCGATAGAGCTAGTTCACAGATAGTTACTGATAGAGTAAGTCTACCGATACAATTACAGTCACCGATACATCGAGCTACTGATGAAACTCGAGCTACGGATGGAACTAGAGAAATCGATGGAACGAAGTCACTGGTATATAGAGAAACCTATAAAAGATCAAAGAGATGTCGATGGAAGGACATGATACACAATGTCTACCATACACATTTACCAACACGAGCTACTAATTGACCAACCAGTCAAACTCTATACTCTCAATACTATTTATTTATTAAGCTAACTGTTACATTTTATTTCTTTAATGCATTCAATGATATTTAATGAATTCTGTTGTCATGTCAGGGAACCGTACCTAGTACCCATGCATAAACTAATCATTCCTTTTTGCAGAAGATGAAATATATAAAGGGATAGAAAATGATCTTGAAATATACACTTTTTAGAAGAGAAGTAGAGAACCCTGAGTGTGCATACAACAAGAATAAGGAAACTAAGAAGGCACACTGGTGAAAAAGAAAGATCTTAATATCATTCAAACGTGGTTAATTTGTGAAAGAAGAAAAATCTATACTCCAAGGACACTGGACATACACGAAGCTACTCATTTACAAGGAGAACACAAGCTGCATATTGAGTGAACTATAACAAACACATCATGCACTCAGGATGCTAAGCTGGACCATGAATCAAAGAATAAAACGACACTCTTTTTTCTAAGCAAAAACCAGTGAAGGACTTAGATGTTTTTCTGACCAACCAAACGAGTCCAGAGCTGGACTTCCAATCACTAAAGCTTTTCTAAACTCTTTCTCACTTCCTTTAGTGATTCTATCGTTACATTTTGATCAGTGTGTGTACCCTATTTATTTTACACACACACTGTCTCCTATGCTAAAATGGAGGATTCTTAAATCCTCACTCAAACTTAATATCCCTTTGTTTCCCACTGTGGATAGTGGTAGAGGTCGATTAAGACCTGAACAGCCTGTGTGTTGTTGTTTTTTTTTCACGAATAACTGTGGTAGAGGCCTTTGGACATGGAAAGTAGTGTGCTATTGTTTACCCTCAATCAAGGGTGTGGATCAATTTATATAAATTGTTGAGAGGAATAAGTCTCGGCATGATACTGAACCTCTTGGTTAACTTTGCTGTGCATTTTAATTTATGTCTATAAGTATACTAAATATTTATTTCATATTCTGCTGCTATTTCTTTGAAATAAAAAACTATTTTAATTCTACTTGGATAGTTAAACTAGCAAGTGTTTATATTTATTGTAAACCAGTAAGTCAGTTTCAAAATATAATTTAATCTTCAGATTAAGTCAACTGAGACCTAATAAATCTTTGAGAAACTGATTAATCATTTACATTCTATATAGATTCACTACAGTTTTACTTTGTTTTTAAATTGGGGGATTTTAAGAGAAATAATTTTAACATAAATTTTTATAGGAACTCAATTCACCCCCTATTGAGTATCCACTCCGACCAACACATATAATGATATTGTCGCTCGGCCATACATATGGATAACCATCTCCACGACGCGATGAGATTCATTTCCACACTCACCATTCCACGATGATTATAAAAATATATATTATTAATAAGTATGAAATATATAACATAATAATTATACTGAGAATATATATATATATATATATATTTGTGTGTGTTTTTATTTAAATATATCTTATTCACTTAGTTTCGTTCAATATGATAAGAAAATGTAAGAAACATTTATGCGTATGTATGACCTACCATCTCTATGAACGTTGTTTTCCATTTCATATATCTATATATTATACATAATTTCATTCTATCTATGTATATATGATATATAAATCATATCTTATATTCTAGAAGTATTTAAATCATGATCTAAATGATACGATCAAGAATAACAAGTCAAAACATGTTTGATAAAGAAATCCATTATTACCCGAAATGTTAATTTAGAATGGAAATCATTATTAAATAGGTAGTATAATGTGATAAATTAATCATGTATGATATAATAAATATGAATATGGTTTGGGAGTTATTTAATAACAAACTGGGGTTATAATACTAGAGGTTAAACATGCCCTCGACCAAAGGAAATTGCAAGGTAAGGGTTAATTTCACAATCACTTTATTATCCGAGGTTGTTTTTACGTAAGTATGTACTGGGAAATATTTATTATCCATGTCCATGTTTCATAAAAAGGTTTTCAGAGAGATTATTTTTAAGGTACCTTTTTAATAAAACATCATTTTAAATGTTTTAGCGATTTATTATTCTAAACCTTTCTCACTAATGTCCATGTTTTCAAAATGGTTTTAAGGATTTAATTATACGGACATGAATGTTTTAAAATGATAATTAAATTCAAATGTTTCAAAGTGTTAAGGGACCCTTTGATTCAAATCTATATTTTAAATGACTTTGTTTTATGTATCTTTTAAATGATTTCATGAAAAAGGATAATTCTCCCAATGATTTTTAATGATCAATAACAACTATGTCAACATCCATTACAGGATATTATTCGTGATCGAGGTTGATTTGTTATGATAAAAATATTCCATATTGTATTGAAGGTTTTCTGATATGTTTGACCGTGGATGTGTTAATTTTATATCATTCATGGTTTATTGATAATGTGTCGACATTTCTTATGCAAGTTTTAATACAAATGTTTATGTTGTGTTTAAAACTTTTCATATGATGATTGAATTGGAATTAGTAAGTGAAAGGTGGATCTCGTTCCATATCATCGATGCATCGGTAGGTCTCTAGGGAAAAACTAGTGTCTTGGAACAAGGCCTTGAAAAAAATATATTTTGTAGTCTTGGAACAAGGCCTTGACTATGTGGTTATGATGTCTAGAATTATGCATTCCTTCATTATGAAAGTGGATATTTATATGTATGTGATTAATCAACATATAGAATATCCTTGTGAAGAAGTAAATTAAATTATTTAATTTTATATTTTCCATATTATTTTCATGTTTACGTTTAAAAGGCTTTTGTTTTAATCTTATACATTTCCTTAATGGTTATTCTTATTTGTGAAAGTTTCCACTATATTGTTATCCTTACTGATCATTTCATCTCACCCTTTTCTTATGTTTTATTTTCCAAGTACACCAAAAAATGTAATATGATTGATAAGAAGGTTTAAGCTAGGGAATTAATGGAGTTCTCAAAGGATCATTTGTGTTGTGTTTTATTTTATAATTTGAAATTTGACTTTCATGTTTGAAATATATTTTCCATGACTTCAAAATTGATTAGTATTTTGGGACTTTATTCCTTATAATAATGTCAATGTATTAAACTAATGCATTGACTCAGGGCTTCTGAGCTCAGGGTATTACAGTTGGTATTAGATAGAGTTTATCAATAACTTTGGAAACCAAATTTTGAATAACTCTGATTAGTAAACATTACCCTAATATATAAATTTAGTATTAGTATAGAAGAACATCCTAGAATTTTGGTAATATAGAGAATTTGTAAATTTTCCAAGGAATACAACCTTTTCTGGATACGTGTATGTAGAGGCAGCTCTGGAACATATGTACCTAAGAGTGAAAACTCCAACATGGAATTTTGGCCTAGACCTAGGGTATCTTGGTTCATGACAATGTGCCTTGTTGCACTCTTCGTTATGACAGTACTAGGGGATATTCTTTGGATGATTGACATTTTCTTTACAAGCCATTATGAAGGATTTAACATTAAATACTTGTTCAATGAAAACATTTTAATGATTATAGATTATATTATTAATCTTTTCAATTTACGTTATGTATTTTATAAGTTTGAAATTTGGAATTATTATTAATAAACTAACATAGTGTCTGCCAATGTTTAGAAATGGTTCCCAGTAGATGGGATTTGAACTCTTGCAATACACATGGACAAAAGTTTAAGAAGGATCATATCTTTCATGGTATTAAGACATCATTTTGAAAGTAAATAGCCTCCCACGTAATATCATCATTTGAAAAAATAGTATCATGTGTTAATAAGATAAGTAAAGAATTTATTGATTCCAGTGGCTTTAATGAAAAACCAGAGAAGAAAAGGATGATAGAAATAAATATATATAAAAAGAATAATAGAAATAAGGATGTTTGCATATGTGATAACTGTGGAAAAAATCACCTTGGTAAAAGATTCAAGTGAATGGGAGTTTGTTATTAGTGTGTAGAAAAAGGACATCAAGTACATGATTTCAAGGGTATGAAAAATGATTCAAATGTACAATGCATCATCTTTATGAAGTTGGGACACTACACGAATCGATGTCCAAATCGTCAGAGTATACCCCAAATGATGCTATTGGATAATAATCAAGTTATGATACTTCCAAAGATGAAGAGGAATGATTATGTGATATTTTATTGTTATTATATTTTTGTTTCATTTGAGTATTTTATTGTTGATTTACATGTTATAAGAATGATAGAGTACTTAATTATTATACTACAGTAATATTTTATTAAGGACTTGAGATTGTGGGGAACAAGGAAAAGTGACTCAATGGCAGGTTAAATGTTTTTTGGAAAATATATGGTTGATAGAAAGATAAACCTTAATATGGTTCAGATACCGAGGTATTGATTTTGGAATAAGATATGATTGATTTAGATAAATTATATTGGATGTTATTGACTATCTTGAAATTGATTAATGATTTTTATATTCCATCATTTTGAGAGTTTACAAAATTTTTGGATATAAGGAGTATATCTAGTATTCTATATTAAATAAGGGAGCATGAATGTAATCAATCTGGTTATATGACAATTTAGGTTGTTAACATGTTTTAAAATAATACATGATGAAGGTATTCACATGTTATTACGGGGAAAGAATCATCTTGATTGTGTTTACCTTCCTTATAAATTTTGGACTCTGAGTTTGGAAAAAATTATTGTGGATAAGTATAATAGTATGAATCAATTTAGTATGACATTAGATACTATTGTTAAGGTTAATTCATTTCATGAGATTATTTTTTGATTGTCATAAAAAGAAAAACCTGGAGGTCGGGCGACAACCCTTCACGTCAGGCAAGGGCGCGAGACTTGAACCCGTAACTGAAGGGCAATAAGGGTACATCACCTACCACTGGCCTACGTGATGTCCTTATTTGTGTTACGTAGTTTTTTTAAATAGACTAATAGTTGAATTATAAATTCGTTATTATTGGAACCCTATAAGATTATGATAAATAAAATATATTAGAATTCTATTATCATTTGGAGTGAACGATAAGTTTGTAGTAGGAATTAGTTGAAGGATGAAACTGTAAATGTCAAGTATATTTTTTTCCTCTTATTATATGAATAAATTATTTCATAAAATTTAGTGATGGAATATTTAAATAAAAAATGGGTTATCTTAATACATTATGTATTGTTGAACTAATGATATTTTAAATTATCAGAGATTGATTTCTTTGAGGTCCTCAATATTACACATGTTTGTGATTGATGTCCTCAATCAATCCATATATATATATATTTAGGTTCTTCCTCCAATTTTGTTTCTCTAATTTCCACCAATATTCTCCTAATCGATACCATAATTTGTTGGTGACTTTTTCATTCATTTTCACTTTTATTAAGACTAAATTTTACTAACCCACTTTCCGATGTGGGTTTTCCACAAAGGTTTTTTTCCAATTTTTTACCATTTATTTCTAGAGAAAAATTTCAAATTTTGAGGATTGAATTTATTGAAGGAGAGGATAATGATACACCCCAAGATTTAATAGTACATTATCTCATTAAAGTTGAGATGCCTGGATCGGTTGTGATCACTGAGAGGGGAGGGGTGAATCAGTGATAACTTTTTCTTTTTATGAATTGTTCCTCTTGGATTATCAATTCAACCTCTGCAGCTGGTTAAAGCCTAGAACTACTCTTTTAGTGGTGCAGTAATTATAAGAGCACAGAACACAGAGATTTACAAGGTTCGGTACAAAGACCTACTCCTTGCCGTGTTGGTTACACCCCCCAACACGGATTCTTCACTATGCCAAAAGATGATTACACAGTAATTGGTTACCCCCCCCCCCCCCAATTACAAGTTGGTTAAACCCCCCAACTCCACAGCATCATCTTCTTCATGGCTTCACTTCACTTCTTCAAAGGTGTTGTTCAAAACTTCAAGTAGCTTCAACAGTCTTCAAAAGATCTCGTTGGTCTTGCTCACAAAAACCCAATCACTTAGAATGATCAGTTCTTTTGTATTCACACACATAAGTGTGTACTCCTCAAAGTTGATCTTCTTCACATGTGCACACATACACTACTCATTCTTTTAGTGCACCCACTTGACTTGTCCTTATTCTTCAATTTATAAACACACAAAGTGTGGTCTTCCTTTTGCACCCAAAGCACAAAGGTCCTCGGCCTTCTCCTCTTTGTGCACACACTCTACCCGTATACTCCTCTTCACTTGGCACACAAACACAAAGGCCTCGGCTTCTTGTTCACTTGTCTTGCACACACACTTGGTTGCGGCCTTCAATTGCACACACCCGAACACCAATCAAATGCAAGGTGCAAGGTGCGGCATCCTCCTCAACACTGCCGCGCAAGGCTCAAGCCACAAGGGCCGCGCAAGCCACGGGTGCAAGTAGTTCAAGGCGCGCAAGGCCTCGGGTGGCCACTGCTGCGAAAGTGCTTACCGCGCAGGGGGCCGCGGTGCACAGAGGTGGCGCACAAGTTCGTGCTGCCCAACCCTCTCTTCTTGTCGCGCAAAGAGGTTGCGCGCAAGGAACTTCATCCGCGCAAGATACATGCTCGGGGCTTCAAATCTTTGCGAGGCAGAGAAGGACTCTCACGAGACTTCAAATATTCAAAGGATCAGCAGCGAATCCAGAGGTCTCGGCCTCTCTTTATATAGGCAGAGGAATCCTCAAAACATCCGCGGGATATAAATCTTGATCCACCGAGATTTTCGGTTCTTTGAAAACTTCAAACGCGGGCCGAGAATCTCGTTCTTTCTCTCTCCACAACGCGGACTTCTTCTCCTTCTCCTTTATCCACGTGCATGCATTTTAAAACGCATGCAAGCCTCTGTTTAATCCATCCCATGCAAAACATGAACACCGTGTGGCCTCGACACTTCATTTTCCTTCGTCCGAACTCCAAAATCTTTTAACCATCGTGTGCATGCATATTTTATTTCATGATTGTGTTCGTAGCGGCCAGACGATCACAATGGAGGCTTCGGGTCGATCAGCGGTGGCCAGGAACTCAAATTCTGTCATCGGGGTGGCTCTGGTTCAGCGGAGGCTCGCGGGAGGCTTCGGACGAGCTCGAGGTAGAGGATGAGCTCTCGGCCGTCGGATCGTGATGCGCGACGGCCAGGATTAGATCGCGAGCGGCGCGATGCATCGGGCGGCCGTGATCTGCCGCGAGATCGCTCGGACGGCCAGGATCGCTTCCGCGGGAAAAATCCGCGTCCCACATCGAAACGAGGCCCGGTTTATCCGCGGCTTATTACCATGCCGCTCCCTCAACCCCGCAATTGAACTTCCTCCTCCACGGTGCCGCCCCGCACCGTGTTCTCCCTGCGGGCGCGCTCTGCGCCCACTCTGCTCCCTGCGGGCGCGCTCCTAGCGCCCACTATGCATCCTCCGGGCGCGCGAGCTTCACCACTGCGTGCCCTCGGGGGGCTTATACACGGCCCCCCTGCCTCTCGAGCTTGCACCATGGGATCCCCCATGGGCGTGGCGCCTAGTGCCCATATGAGCCGTGGGGTTGAACCCGTGGGCTGGCTTGAGATGGCTAATTTTTTGGCTAAGGCAAAGAATAAGCACTTTGTTAAAAAACAAAGTATCCCATATGAAAAATGCCAACCCAAGTTCTTCCAAGCCAAATGCCACTCCAAGCCTTCTTCCTCATTTTCTTCTTCATTTGAATTCCTCACTACTACTCAACAAATAATCTTCACTTATGAGGGAAATGTAGAAGGTTCTTCCTTCAACCGAGCTCATTAATCACATAAATTCTTCAATAAAATTCAATGATCCAATTAGAGGTCAAGTTGGATCACACTCACATTGTCATGCACTAAGAATTAGTACATGGTCTTCTTCAGCTCACTTCATCCACTTAGAAGTTGTGGATGGCTCTCTTCATCTCCTCATGCATTGTGAGGACAATGCATGGTCTTTAATCAATGTTGTGACTTTGTATCCAGTTGATACAAGTTCTATGAACTTAAAGATCAGCTCAACAATCGTCAGATGTAATGCTTCTGTAATCATCAATCTTCAAGATGTACTTCATCAGATGGCACACCATGACAAGTTATTGACAACAAATGCAATTACTTCACTTGGGCACAACAATCTCCCCCTTTGTATTTGGTTGTCAATACTCCGAATCACACTGATAGAATGTCGTGTGCCTTGTGCCTGATGATTTCTCCCCCTTATTGGCCAACAAATGCAAAGGGATGAATGAAAGCCATACTCATAGTATAGAGCTTCTGGAACCTGCACATCTTCAACTACCAATGCTCCCCCTCAGGGGATGCATTCATCTCCTTCAATTCCCTGCATGTAAGTACAAGAATACAAAAAAAAATTTAGGGAATAAGGAGGGACCTTCTTCTTCCTCAAGTGAGAGTAGAAGGCTGAACATGAAGTTTCAGCCTCAATTCAACAAATCTTTCCGTAGGCATAGCTTTGGTGAAAATGTCTGCCACCTGATCTTGAGTAGGAATGTAGTCTAGCTTGATGTCTCCATTGGCGACCCTTTATTTGATGAAATGATATTTTATATCAATGTGCTTGGATCTGGAGTGTTGGATAGGATTCTTAGACAACCCAATTGCACTTTGATTATCACATAAGATCCTCAATGGTTTTTCAGCGTTAATCCTCAAATCTGACAGCTGCACCTGCATCCAAATCATTTGAGTACATGCATGTGTAGCGGCCACATACTCTGCTTCAGCTGTGCTCAATGTTACAGAATTTTGTTTCTTGCTGTACCAGCTAACACATCCTTCTCCCAGAAAGAAGGTTCCACCAGATGTGGATCTTCTATCAGTGCAATCACCAGCCCAATCAGCATCTGTGAATCCCAACAACTGTATGTTTGCACTGTGTTTGTATAAGAGTCCATAGTTGAGGGTTCCTTTAACATATCTCAGGATTCTTTTGGCTGTAGTTAAATGAGATTCTTTTGGGTCACTTTGGAATCTGGCACACAAAGTCACTGCATATGCTATATCTGGCCTTGAAGCCGTGAGATAAAGTAGACTGCCAATAATTCTTCTGAACTCTTTCTGATCAACATTGTTGCCTTCTTCATCCTTGCATAGCTTGGTTCCGACAGAAATGGGTGTGGAGACTTCCTTTGAACTTTCCATTCCAAACCTTTTCACTAAGTCCCTTGCGTACTTTTCTTGTGAAAGAAATATGGAGTTTTGTCTTTGTTCCACCTGAAATCCTAGAAAATATGTCATTTGACCAAGCATCGACATTTCAAAAGTTCTTTTCATCTGCTCAGCAAATTCTTCACATAGTCCTTCCTTGTTACCAGCAAAAATGATATCATCCACATAGATAATGACTATGAGGGTACCATTGGCCATTTCTCTGACATAGAGGTTACTGTCAACTGTTCCTTTGACAAATTTCATGTCTTTAAGACAACCATCCAATTTTGAGTACCAGGCTCTAGGGGCCTGCTTCAATCCATACAAGGCTTTTCTCAATCTGCACACCATACTGCCATCTTTGTCTAGCAAAAATCCCTCTGGTTGTTCAATATACACCTCTTCTTCAAGATCTCCATTCAGAAATGCAGATTTCACATCCATCTGATAGACCTTGTACTGCTTGTGTGCTGCAACTGCTAAGAACATTCTGATAGTTTCCAGTCTTGCAACTGGTGCAAAGGTTTCCTCAAAGTCGATTCCTTCCATTTGTGAATATCCTTTGCATACAAGTCTGGCCTTGTTTCTGGAAACTTCTCCCTTTTCATTGAGTTTGTTTCTAAACACCCACTTTGTCCCAATAACATTTTTATTTTTGGGCCTTGGCACAAGATCCCAGGTGGAGTTCTTTTCAATTTTATTGAGTTCCTCATGCATAGCTTGTATCCATTCCTCATGTACAACTGCTTCAGCCACTGTGTGAGGTTCAACTTGAGAAACCAGTGCAGTCTGATCTTCCAATCTCAATCTTCTTCTAGTTCTTACTGAGGATTGTAGGTCTCCAAGGACATTTTCTGTGTCAACATGCTTCTTCAATTTGTTGTATCTTCTTCTTCCATTTTCATTACCTTCATCTTCATCACTGGTATATTCAGAGTTGATTTCACCAGCAGTTGGTGTTGGCTCAGGTAATTCTGCATTCTTCTGTTCCAAGGCTATGTCATTCTTGGAGTCATCATCATCCACAGTGTATGGTTTGGTGGTGTTTTCAATTATTATGACATCACTGCAGTCAATCATTTTATTCAACCTCTTATTCCAGTATCTGTAGCCTTTTCCATTAGGTAGGTAACCCATAAAGATTCCTTCTTCAGCTTTTTCGTCAAACTTTCCCAGATTGATGTTTTTAATCTTGATGATGCAGGGACTGCCAAAGACTTTGAAATATTTAACAGTTGGTTTTCTGTTAAACCACATTTCATAGGCTGTCGTTTGTGTTTCTGGTCTCAGGAGACATCTGTTCTGTATGTGTATAGCAGTGCATACTGCTTCTCTCCAGAAAAACTTAGAGATATCATGCTCAGCTAACATAGTCCTCCCCATTTCAACTATGCTTCGATTCTTTCGTTCAGCCACTCCATTCTGTTGTGGAGTATATGGTGTACTATATTGATGTTTGATTCCATGCTTGACCAGATAGCTTTCAAAGACATCACCGGTATATTCTTTTCCGTTGTCTGATCTTACTTTCTTGATGCAGAGCTCTAGTTCCTTCTCAGCCTGCCTTCTGAAAGTCTTGAACATCGTGATTGCCTCTGACTTGTGTTTCATGAACATGACATTGGTCATCCGAGTGTAATCATCAATGAAGGTTATAAAATAGAAATCTCCTCTTGTAGACTTCTGTCTCATCGGTCCACATATGTCTGTATGGATGAGTTCAAGAGGCCTAGTAGTCATGATATCAACTCCTTTGTGTGACCTATGGGTCAGTTTTCCCATCTGACATGTGTCGCAGACTTCATCTCTTTCTCTCTTTAAATTGGGTAGATCTCGTACAACATTGTACTTCAGAAGTTTACTCATACTACTTTGGCCAAGATGGCCAAGTCTTCTATGCCAGAGGTTATTTTCATCTTTAGAGCTAAGAAAACAAGAATTGATGGGATCACCAATTTGAAATAGATTTCCAGTGGTTCTTCTTCCTTGAGTGATGATTTTTCCATCCTTTGAGCTCTTGATGATGCATGAGTCCTTCTGGAACAACACCTCATGTCCATCATCACATAATTGACTTACACTGAGTAGGTTGTGCTTTAATCCTTCAACAAACAACACATCATTGGATTTAAGATTTGTTGTTGCAATCATAGCCTTTCCAACTCCCTTGATTTTCAGAGAACGATCATTTCCAAACACCACGGTTCTTCCCTCATGACTTTCAATGTTGCTTAGAATTTTTGTATCACCAGTCATGTGGGATGAGCATCCACTATCAAGAATCCATGACTTGGTTTTACTGGTGGCTTTTAGAGCCACTTCAGCAAAGCATGTAATTTCATCATTGGTTTCTTGAATGCCTTTCCCTTTCATGTCTTTGACTTTTTGTTCAGGAAGAGTTGTCATACATTTATCAGCTCTATGACCTTGTTGGTCACATCTTCCACAAGCTTCACTCAGGCAGTCAAATGTGTTCTGAGTTGGTGGTTTTGATGCTTTCTGCAAAACACTCTGGGTTTCAGGATGTCTCCCCCTTGACTCATGCCTCATGTTTGGACGAGACATGTTATACCAGCATGCATAGGCCTTATGTCCAAACACACCACAACACCAGCAGTAGCCTCTGAACCTTGACCTTCTTTGTTGATAAGAGTCATGTTGTAATTTTCTGTCCAAGATTTGAGTAGTCCTTCCTAAGGATTTCCTTTCTTCCATTGAAGATGATTTTACACAGGTTGGTTCATGCCATGTTTGTCTCAATTTTATCTTTGAACCTGCATTGTTAGGAATAACAGATGTATTTAGAGATTTACTTAGTGGTAAATTGACCTGCCTCTGAGCACCAGCATAAGATGATTCTGCCTTGACCTCAACAGCCTTGTTGAAGTCTTCTCTCATCTTTGTCAAGCTATTCTGTGCTTCAATCCACTTGGAATGTGTCACTGATTTCTCTTCTTCTTTGAGGTGAAGTTTCTCCTCAAGATCTTTTGCTATCTTGTCCAGCTCAGCTACCTTCAGTTTATGTCTCTTGATTTCTTCAATGTACATTGTCTCTTTCTTCATACATTCTTCCAACTCCTCAGTCATTCTTTTAGTTTCCTTTTGTAACAATTTCTTCTCTTTCTTGAGTTTAATGTTTTGCTCAAGGCTTGCCTCTAATTCATCTTTCAATATGTATTCAAGCTCTGTTCGTTCACTTTCATCATCTTCACTGCTGCAGGTATCAAACCCCTTTTCCACATGAGCCATAAAATTCGTTTCTTCTTCTGATTGACTGGCTGAAGTAGAGTCTGATTCTTCCTCTTTGCTTACATAGCTTCTTCTTTCACCTGGAACGAACCTTTTCTTTCTTACACCTGATTTGTTTCCTTCTCTTGGGTATCTACTCCATTTCTTCTTTTGTGACTTCTCATCTTCAACTTCTGGAGCACTATATCTCTTCTTGGGGCAGTTTACAGCAAAGTGTCCGATGTTATTGCAATTGAAACATCTTGATGGTGATTTCCCTTTTCCCCTGAATTTAGTTTTTCCAAACCTTTTAGAAAAAAGAGAAATAATCGTGTTGAGATCTTCATCCTTTTCTTCATTGTCAGTATCACTTGATTCTAGGACTTCGTCATCTTTTATCTTGAGTTGTCTCATGGCCTCAAAAGCCATCTCATCCTTGATCTTCTTCTTGAATACTGGGATCTTCCTCATTTCATATGCAATGAGAATGTTGTGTAGTTCATCAAGAGAGAGATCATCTCTGTCTTCTAATGCTGAGACTTTGGGGTCAAACCTGTCAGGAAAATTTCTCATTAGCTTTTTAACAATAGTGGAGTCCTCCAACTTTTCTCCAAAGCCCCGAATGTTACTGACAATTTCATTGACTCTTGTGAAATAATCATCAATATTTTCTTCTTCTCCCATCTTGACATCTTCAAACTTGCTTCTCCAAATCTGTAATTTGGCTTCCTTGACTTTCATGTTGCCTTCATAACTACTTTCCAATTTGTCCCAAATTTCTTTAGCATTCTTGAGTCCCATGACTTTTGTGTATACCTTTTCTGAGAGTGACATAAGAATGGCATTTTGAGCTTTACCATAAACTTCCATATTTCTTTTCTCATCGAGTGTCATAGCAGCTTCATTAGCAAGAGGAGGGAATCCAAATAAGGCTGCATTTCTAACTTCAAGGCCGAGAGATAGAAGGTAGGGTAACATCCGATTCTTCCAGCTGTGGTAATTCTTTCCATCGAATGTAGGAACACCCCTACTATTAACAGAATTCAGATTGTCCATCTTCTCAGAAGTAGATCCTTACAGAGGGAACCTCCCTCTGATACCACTTGAGATGCCTGGATCGGTTGTGATCACTGAGAGGGGAGGGGTGAATCAGTGATAACTTTTTCTTTTTATGAATTGTTCCTCTTGGATTATCAATTCAACCTCTGCAGCTGGTTAAAGCCTAGATATACTCTTTTAGAGGTGCAGTAATTATAAGAGCACAGAACACAGAGATTTACAAGGTTCGGTACAAAGACCTACTCCTTGCCGTGTTGGTTACACCCCCCAACACGGATTCTTCACTATGCCAAAAGATGATTACACAGTAATTGGTTACCCCCCCCCCCCCCAATTACAAGTTGGTTAAACCCCCCAACTCCACAGCATCATCTTCATCATGGCTTCACTTCACTTCTTCAAAGGTGTTGTTCAAAACTTCAAGTAGCTTCAACAGTCTTCAAAAGATCTCGTTGGTCTTGCTCACAAAAACCCAATCACTTAGAATGATCAGTTCTTTTGTATTCACACACATAAGTGTGTACTCCTCAAAGTTGATCTTCTTCACATGTGCACACATACACTACTCATTCTTTTAGTGCACCCACTTGACTTGTCCTTCTTCTTCAATTTATAAACACACAAAGTGTGGTCTTCCTTTTGCACCCAAAGCACAAAGGTCCTCGGCCTTCTCCTCTTTGTGCACACACTCTACCCGTATACTCCTCTTCACTTGGCACACAAACACAAAGGCCTCGGCTTCTTGTTCACTTGTCTTGCACACACACTTGGTTGCGGCCTTCAATTGCACACACCCGAACACCAATCAAATGCAAGGTGCAAGGTGCGGCCTCCTCCTCAACACTGCCACGCAAGGCTCAAGCCACAAGGGCCGCGCAAGCCACGGGTGCAAGTAGTTCAAGGCGCGCAAGGCCTCGGGTGGCCACTGCTGCGCAAGTGCTTACCGCGCAGGGGGCCGCGGTGCACAGAGGTGGCGCACAAGTTCGTGCTGCCCAACCCTCTCTTCTTGTCGCGCAAAGAGGTTGCGCGCAAGGAACTTCAGCCGCGCAAGATACTTGCTCGGGGCTTCAAATCTTCGCGAGGTAGAGAAGGACTCTCACGAGACTTCAAATATTCAAAGGATCAGCAGCGAATCCAGAGGTCTCGGCCTCTCTTTATATAGGCAGAGGAATCCTCAAAACATCCGCGGGATATAAATCTTGATCCACCGAGATTTTCGGTTCTTTGAAAACTTCAAACGCGGGCCGAGAATCTCGTTCTTTCTCTCTGCACAACGCGGACTTCTTCTCCTTCTCCTTTATCCACGTGCATGCATTTTAAAATGCATGCAAGCCTCTGTTTAATCCATCCCATGCAAAACATGAACACCGTGTGGCCTCGGCACTTCGTTTGCCTTCGGCCGAACTCCAAAATCTCTTAACCATCGTGTGCATGCATATTTTATTTCATGATTGTGTTCGTAGCGGCCAGACGATCACAATGGAGGCTTCGGCTCGATCAGCGGTGGCCAAGAACTCAAATTCTGTCATCGGGGTGGCTCTGGTTCAGCGGAGGCTCGCGGGAGGCTTTGGACGAGCTCGAGGTAGAGGACGAGCTCTCGGCCGTCGGATCGTGATGCGCGACGGCCAGGATTAGATCGCGAGCGGCGCGATGCATCGGGCGGCCGTGATCTGCCGCGAGATCGCTCGGATGGCCAGGATCGCTTCCGCGGGAAAAATCCGCGTCCCACATCGAAACGAGGCCCGGTTTATCCGCGGCTTATTACCATGCCGCTCCCTCAACCCCGCAATTGAACTTCCTCCTCCACGGTGCCGCCCCGCACCGTGTTCTCCCTGCGGGCGCGCTCTGCGCCCACTCTGCTCCCTGCGGGCGCGCTCCTAGCGCCCACTATGCATCCTCCGGGCGCGCGGGCTTCACCACTGCGTGCCCTCGGGGGGCTTATACACGGCCCCCCTGCCTCTCGAGCTTGCACCATGGGATCCCCCATGGGCGTGGCGCCTAGTGCCCATATGAGCCGTGGGGTTGAACCCGTGGGCTGGCTTGAGATGGCTAATTTTTTGGCTAAGGCAAAGAATAAGCACTTTGTTAAAAAACAAAGTATCCCATATGAAAAATGCCAACCCAAGTTCTTCCAAGCCAAATGCCACTCCAAGCCTTCTTCCTCATTTTCTTCTTCATTTGAATTCCTCACTCCTACTCAACAAATAATCTTCACTTAGGAGGGAAATGTAGAAGGTTCTTCCTTCAACCGAGCTCCTTAATCACATAAATTCTTCAATAAACTTCAATGATCCAATTAGAGGTCAAGTTGGATCACACTCACATTGTCATGCACTAAGAATTAGTACATGGTCTTCTTCAGCTCACTTCATCCACTTAGAAGTTGTGGATGGCTCTCTTCATCTCCTCATGCATTGTGAGGACAATGCATGGTCTTTAATCAATGTTGTGACTTTGTATCCAGTTGATACAAGTTCTATGAACTTAAAGATCAGCTCAACAATCGTCAGATGTAATGCTTCTGTAATCATCAATCTTCAAGATGTACTTCATCAGATGGCACACCATGACAAGTTATTGACAACAAATGCAATTACTTCACTTGGGCACAACAAAAGTAATTCAATAGCATGCGCTACACTCAACATCGAGATTGAGAGACCCACAACTTACAAACTAGCCGTTAAAAGAGCGGTTATGAATATTATTAACTTCATTTTGAATCTTATATACTCTATATAACTTTAAAATCCATGTTATGTGTTTCATAGACATAATATAAGGACAAATTCATTTTTTCAGATAAAAGAAGTATTTTTAAAAAAATGAAATTTTACCGCCTTTTAAAGGATAACCCTATTTAAATCCAATATTTGAAACTTTTATATATTAAATTTAATGAAATTAAATTATTTTTTAGAAGAGGGACATAAAAATATAGTTTGGATATTTATTTGGTGCTTTTATGGTAACTTTCATAATTTGACGAATAGTGAAAAATACTATGTTTTAATTGAAAAAAAAATTTTTAATAGAAATAATTTATAGTGTTAAATTATTTATTTGAAATATTTTAAAAGTATAATTAGATTATATTTTTATCATTTAATACAATTTAGTTCATTATAAGTAATTACACATTTAAATTTAACATAAACACATGTCAATCTTTTGATAGTTTTTACTTTTTTAAAAACCCACTTTTTGGTTTTGAAAATGGGAATTATTTTTAAATTAAAAATTTAAACTTCTATGTTTTGAATTTGGTAAAATAGACTTTATTTTTGAATTCATAAAATCAAAATTAGCTTAGGGTTAGTTTTTGGTATTTTCTGAAACCCTTCAATTTTTTTATGATTGAGGAAAACACTATGTTATTATTTAAAACTGAATTTTTATTTAAATAATTATTTATTTTATTTAAATATATTTTAAGTCTAAGTAGATATATAATAAGTATATAATTTAAATTTAATTCATTGAAGTCATTTTATAATAAAATTATATGTATAAAATTTTATTAAACTTTTAACTTCTTTTACCCACCTCTTCGGGGAATTTGTAAATTTGCATAAAACATAATTTTACCGGTTATGTGATTTGAGTTTCATAAATCCAAGAGACACAATTGATGTCAGTAAGTTAAATGTTGTTCAATAAGATGATAATAGTTTTTGGTGAATAGTTAAATTTTAGTTTTACTTACCACGTTTAAAAGTAAATAGGGTAATCAAGTAAAAAAATGATATTATAGTTATCTCAACGCATGTCCTAATTCTATTGGATAAGATTAATTCAACCAGAAACAACATTAGTAATAAAATATGACCCCCTTTTGTCCATATGGATTATATTAAGACATTTATTATCATTTTATTTAATGAAGAGTTAAAAGAGTTAAATTTAATGTTTAATAACTAAACCATTATTAATATATAGTTACACAGAAGATAAATTAGACTATAGATATTCAATAGAAAGATAAAAAGATTTCCTACATAATGGAATTTTATTTATAATTTTTAGACATTATATATTTTAATTTAATTATGACACAATGATTATACATTAATTACCGTATAATTGAAACATTAGAATAATTGATATTATAAATATCCACATAAATGTAATTTGAGACTTTTGATGAATTGAACAAATTTTATAGGTTAATATGGAATGTTATACTTTATTAAATAATTTTTTTCCAAGTAATCATGTTTTTATGATTTTACTAAAACCAAATACTAAATAGTGTCAAAATTGACATTCTTGAGTTTTTAAAACAAATACTATATTATTAATTGATATAATATTCCTAAAAATCTAAGGATAGTCCAAAGGGATTAAATAAAGTTTTATATATTAATAATTAACCACATGTTGTTATCTTGTATTTTTATAGTTTTTTTATTAACCATATAATATAAAAATACCCTCCGACATCATAAATGTCAAAATATTTAAATAAGAGTAAAATCTAAAAGATAAGATTAATTTGATGACCTAAACCTATCTAAAACCTATTGGTAGAGATGTTTTCAACCCATACCCACATTATCCTTTAAAAAAATAATTTTGGATCCATTAGAAACCAAAAATGATTTTATTATAAAATAATATTTAACGCTTTTCCTAAAGTGACGCTCACCTCTCCAATAAAAGGGAACTTCCCCTTCTCTTAATTTCACACCTCCAAAGCCCTTTGTCTCGGCCAAACCCTACCCAAATATCCTACCAGCTTTCTTCCCTTCATCCTATTGGCATTATGTTGGTCAAAACTCCATCATAAGGAACCCTTTTGATCAAATCACTACTGGAAAAACGGCCTATACCCACGGTTCAAAACCGTGGGTATAGCCCCCAAAACCGTGGGTATAGCCTATACCCACGGTTTTGGGAACCGTGGGCTGGAACGCCGTCGGTATAGGTCCCCAGCCTATACCCACGGTTTTGGAAAACCGTGGGTATAGGTGTCCTGCCACCGTGTCACCGAAACATAGAGAATTTCCACGGTGTCAACGGCTTTTACCCACGGTTTCAAAACCGTGGGTATAGGTCCTAAAATAATGCAGGCGCCGAGTTTCGATCCCGCAACCTCTTCGCTGCAAACACCGCGTCTAACCACTACCCTAACTTCACATATATGTATATATATATATATATTTAGTTAAATATAGTTATAAAAACCGTGGGTATAGAGGGAAGAACCGTGGGTATAGGGTTCCCGCCAAAAAAATTCCTTCCCGCGGAAAAAAAAAATTTCCCGCGCACACAAAATTGACCTATACCCACGGTTTTTCAAAACCGTGGGTATAGGTATTTTATCCCAGACCTATCCCCACGGTTATCCCCAAAACCGTGGGTATAGAACCCCCCTATACCCACGGTTTTGGAAAACCGTGGGTATAGGTGAATTTTCATGACCTATGCCCACGGTTTGCCAAAACCGTGGGGATAGAGCCCCCTATACCCACGGTTTTGGCAAACCGTGGGTATAGGTCATGAAAATTCACCTATACCCACGGTTTTCCAAAACCGTGGGTATAGGGGGGGTCTATCCCCACGGTTTTGGTGAAAACCGTGGGGATAGGTACATTTTCCATTAGTGAATCAATATGAAGAACCCGAAGAAGAGGTAAATATTTCATCACCTCTTTCATGTTCTGTTCTTCTTCCACTCCCACTTTCTTTGTTGTTTACATTCTAAAATAATAACTCCAGTATCTTCTATATATTTTGATTTTATTATAAAAATAGTACCACCATATTCATTATTATATTCATCCTATAAATGATAAATTCACCATACGTGTGTATGTACAGCTTGCCGTCTCCACCTCATTGTGTAGTTTGTTATTCAAACAGTTCATTATTTGGATAGGTATAATAATGAGTATAACTGATGTAAATAATAAATATAACATGTTAATTATTATTTTAATATGATATACCATACAATTACATATGATTTCACCATCAATATAATGATATTTTCGCTCGTGCGTACGTACGTATTACCGTCTCCACGACACGATGAGATTATTTCCACATCAACATTAAATAAAGATTATAAAAATATATATTATTAATAATTATGAAATATAGGACATAATAATGATACTGATAACATATATATAAATATATATATATATATGTGTGTGTGTGTGTGTGTTTAAATATTTCATATTCACTTAGTTTCGTTCAATACGAAATAAAAATGGAAACACTGTTTATGCGAACGTACGGCCTACCGTCTCCATAAACAGTGTTTTTCATTTCATATATCTATCTATTATAAATCATTATATTAAAAATATATATGATATATAAATAATTTGTTATATTCTGGATTTATGTAAATCATGATCTAAATTATACGATCAAGAATAACAAGTTAAATCATGTACGATAATGAAAATAATTATTACCCGAAATGTTAATTTAACATGGAAATAATTATTAAATGGGTATTATAAAGTCATAAATGAATCATGTATGATATAATAAATATAAATATTGTTCTGGAATAATTTAATAACATACTATGGTCATTATTCATGAGGGAAAATGTACCCTCAACCAATGGAAAGTGCAAGATAAGGGTTAATTTCACAATCTCTTTATTATCTGAGGTTGTTGTTTTGTAAGTATCTACTGGGACATATTTTATATCCATTTCCATGTTTCATAAAATTTCATTCAATGTGATTATTTTAAGGGCCCTTTTTTTTCATCAGCATTCTAAATGTTTTGATGATTTATTCTTCTAAACCATTGTCATTAATGTCAATGTTTTCAAAATGGTATTAAGGATTTATTTATATGGACATGAATGTTTTAAAATGTTAATTCCATTCAAAAGATTCAAAGTGGTATGTGACAAAATGATTCAAAACTATCATTTAAATTACTTCTTTTATAAATTATGTGACTTTTAAATGATTTCATTAAAAATGGATATTTCTCTCAATGATTTTTACCGATCATTTTCAACTATATCAACATCCTTTGTAAGATATTATTCTTGATTGAGGTGGATTTATTATGATAAAAATATTCCATATTATATTGAAGGTTTTGTGCTATTTTTGACTATAGATGAATTACTTTTAAACCATTCATGGTTTATGTAAAATGCATTGACATTTAGTTTGCTAGTTTTAATAAAAATGATTATGTTATGTTTAAACCATTTCATATAAGAAATGAATTGGACTTAGTAAATGATGGTTGATTCCCGCAGTAGCTCCCCAATGCATCAGTAGGTCTCAAGAGAAAAACTAGTTTTTTTTGGAACAAGGCCTTGAAAAAAAAATTATTTTCAGTCTTGGCTCATGGCCTTGACTATGTGGTTATGAAGTCTGGAAATATGGATTCCATCATTATGATTGTGGATATTGATATTTTATGTGATTATTCGACATGTAGAATATACATATGAATAAGTTAATGAAATTATTTGATTATATCTTTTCCATATTATACTGATTTTTTGGTTTAAAAGTATTTTGTATTAGTCATATACATTTCCTTAAAAGTTATGCTTATTTGTGAAAGTTTCTGCTATATTGTTATCCTTACTGAGCGTTTGATCTCACACATTTCTTATATTTTATAATCCTGGGATTCCAAAATGTGTATTATGATTTATATGAAGGGTTAATCTAGGGGATTAATGGATTTATCAAATTCTCATTTATGTTGTGTTTTATTTTATAATGTGTAAAGTAACGTTCATGTAAGTAGTCTAATTTCCTAGACTGCTAAACCGATCAGTCTTTCGGGACATGATTCTTTGTAATCATGAAAATGTATTAAAATAATGCACCGACTATGGGCTTCTGGGGTCCAGATATTACATTATATATTTAATATAATCCCATGATATTTTAGGTTTCCATTATCTTTATTATTTCATTGGTATTACAATTCAATGTTAATTTTTTTATAGTTTTATGGTAAAATGTCACCATATATTAGGATTTCATATGATTATTCATAAATTAATGAAATATTATTATCTATATCGCAAATAAATAATTGTATTTATTCAAATTTATATACCATGATAATACATGTTTTCTATTAACATTCCTCTTATTTATTACTTATTATTAAAAAAGAACAACTGTAATGTAATGGATCATTATTATACTCATTAGCTAAAAAAATATTTCATCTATATCTATTACTTAGAAAAGGGTTTTAATTTTTTATTTTATTTTTCTTGAATGGATTTATTAATTCAAATTTTACCGATGATATAATGTCTAAATTTTTTTAAAAAAAATCCAGTCGTTTTAAAAAAATTCCAAATTTGATTTTAACAAAAATGTGAAAGGAATCATTATTTTAACTAGTACAATGTGAATGTTATTTTATGATTTCATTATCACATAATGTTTTAAAGTGTCATTTTTTTTATTTTTGTAGGATTGCATAAAATGAATTGATTTTATGTTTTATAAACTATTTCTCAACATGTATTGGACATTTTCATAATAGAATTATCCATATAATATTTCAAAATTACTTTCAATAGAAGATAAATTCATTTAGGATAAATTATACATTATTAAGGGTATTGTTAAATGATAAAATCTTTATTCCTTCTCTTGAAGGATTATGATTATGAAGGAATAATTATTATGTTACCTTATTTTTATCAATGGGTTTTTATATATTCAAATTAATTTTGAAGACTATTTGATTTCAAAGGTTATGAAATGTTGAATGTTTTATAATCATTTTGTACAAAGATGTATAGATTGTGTTTTGGGTGGGACCTATTTCTCCATAAAATTCATTTTGAAAATATAGATAAATAATGTGTTTGTATGATATGTGTGACATTGATTATATTTCAACAATGTAATGTATTGATATAATGACATGTTCATACCAAAGAGCATGAACTAAATTACATATTCATTATAGCACCCAACCTATTTTTTCTCCCATTGAGTGCTCAGACTAGAGTGCTACTTGGCATTAAGAACACAACCCCATTTTCAAGGTAAATCTAATTGTAATGATGGTGTAAATATGTGATATTGGGAAGACTATACCCTCTCGTGATGAAAATAATAATGGTCTATATTAGTATTATGAAGTTAAATGAAATTCCACAAACGACTAGACTAATAACCCAATGTAGTTGAAGTATAAGAACCAATAGTAGTAATAATTCATAAGATCAAATATACCATTTTTATAAATAAACCCAACATGATACCATTTATAGAAACATGCATACTAGTCAGGTCATAAAAGATAATTATCATAAGGGGCCTCTCATAGCTGACAACAATAAATTTATACAAACATTAAGATATAGATGAATGACTCAAAAGAAAAACTCCAACTGATTTATAAACCACCAAGGTCCCTTTCAATCCATCACCTTCTAACCAAAATGACATGATAAATAAGCTACATCTCATGTTTCTGAATCCACACCAGATCACAGAAGAAAAAAACATTACACATGCTCCAAAGGGTTTATGAAAGGTGTGTGAATGAATCTCAATAGGCTACCAAAAAAATGTCCTAATTTCCATAAATGATTGGGAATGTGTGTAATACAAATTTACTTGAAAAACATATAAAATAACATACTCCCCTAGTGGTCAATACAAAAATAAAAATAAATCACCTACTTAGTCCATCATTGTTATAACTATAGTACAAATGATCCAGAGTATATAGATGAAGGAATCCTTTGTAAAAAAGTCATAACGGGTGAGCCCTTTTGGTTTCACCTGAAAATGTATCACCATAAACCTCATTCCAACAACCATAAAACCAATTTTCTAAATGTACAACAAAAAAATAAGTACATAGTCCCTATGAATCCATCTCAAAATAATCTACATCTTCCCTTGGGCTGTTGTCCAATAGAAAAATGATGTATATTATCCAAATAAATAAATCCCTCAGATCATCGGTTGATATGTCGAGGAACATTGATACCCATCCTCCTAAATCTTACCGGACCAATGTATCAATATATGGTGAGTCTCATCGCCAAAATAATGGCCTCAATGCCATCAAATGATGCATCATCACAATACTCATGTATTTTAAAGGAAATCTCCAACAACATTATTGAGGGCCAACACCATCATAAGAAGCATATAATGGAGGCTTCTACCGACATGTGTGGTCATTAACATCACATTATTTGAGTCGTATATGTGTGGACATGGCTCGAAAAGGTGTGTCTTCCTATCATAGTGAGTCGTAATCACCAGCATAGTTCCTACTAAACACCATTCTATAACCACATTTCCAATCAACTGTGTCTCTCATCCAAATTGTCAACATTATCCAATATCGCATTTTTCATTCCAATATCAGGACAACCACATCGCCTTAATCAAATGACATTATCACCAAAAAAGTGATCAATATCCCCCAAATTATATATTCAAATCCAAATCTAAATAATCTTGTCTTTTTATCTTGATGGTCAACACTATATAAATCCTTAGAAATAAAACTTCATGTTCTCATGGAACACATCATATTTAATATATACTATTAATTAATTTTAAAAAACCAACCAAGTAGAAGTAGCATGTTTTCTGAGGCCTCTCACTAGGAACATAACATTTTCAGTAAAGGGGGATAATACCCATAATAATCTCATACAATCACTTTAATAATAATAATCCAAGAATTAACTTAATGTGGTCTAACTCATATACAACCCAACTATGTTCTCAACAATGAACCCCCAAACAAGAGTAAAATAATAGTGAAATATAAAACCACATAAAACATGTTGGTCGATGTTTTGTGATGTAATACAAGCCTTTTACTTGTGCTGATTCAGAAGAAATTAACATCTTGGATGAACAACCCAAAAATAGGGAAACATGGATTACAATTATTTATCACACCATATGGAGGGAGAAAAGAATAAAAGAAGAAATATGATTGAAGGCCTTACCAATTTTGTTCCGTAGACACCAATAGATTGAATATTGGAGTTCATATGAAGAAATCTGGCGAATGTCTAGGGTATAGGGAATGAAGATATACTACTATAAAAGAGGAGGGCTAATGAGAGATTATGAATCTATTGGAGATCCTCATAATGATAGAAGTGGAAAATTCTTCATTTTCACCATTTTATAGATAACATTTTTACCGCATGGCTTTGAAAATCATACAGAAACCATGTGGTTCCTAGTGACAAGTTACATGGATCACCTGGTTCATGGGAAATGAATTCAATATGGTGAAAAAATAATGTTTGATAATACTATCACAATCTATAGTGGTACTCACATGACCTTGATTCCCATTTTTCATGGTTTTTGAAACCATTTATAGAGATAAATGAGGGCCACACAGCTTCTTCAAACTATGTGCCTCTGTCTATAAGGCCCCAGCCTTAAACCTTACTTAATATTGTATTAAATGAATAATTCAAATTGAGGATCTTTTCAGGTTTAGAGTTTTAGAGAATTAGTACATAACTATTACATCTCAAAAGATTACAAAGTAGACACTTCTACTAGGTTTCCATAAAAAACTCTTAAAAGAAACATGTCTAGTTCCATGTTTTAGATATCATGTCTTTCCTTGATCCCATCCTTGACCCTATTCATCTTTCAGTCCTGTGTAAAACATTTCAAAAACATGGGATGAGCATAAAAAGCTTAGTATGGTATATAAAAATATGGAAAGGAAACATGAGTACATGTATACATAGGAATCAATGAAATCATACTTTACTCATAAAACATAAGCACTTCAACATACCTCATCAAATCATGAATAAAACATAGAAATCATAAGGTATAAATGTAACTTGAGGCATTCATAACATTCTTACGTAGAGAGTAACCCTCTTGGTTACGTTTGGAATACCCATCATAGTATATTCCCTAAATCTATTCGGAAAAACCATAACGTTTAACCCCTTCGCATAACCCAATGCATTGGAGAGCTATATCGGGCTCACCCGCCCTTAGTTTATCACGGAACCACCTGTTTTCATAACAATGCCCAAGAACTATAACATAAACGTATCACAGAAAACATGCATAAAGTAAACATAACATTTCCACATTTCAATCACAATATAACATTTTAGGATATTGAAATAATGAATCCATTAAAAAACCATTTTCAAAACCATTTAAAACATTTAATAAAGAGATTTTTGAATCAAAGTGTCCCATACCACCTTGAATATTTTAAAATTTTAAACCATTAATATCCATATAAATAAATCCTTAAAACCATTTTGAAAACATGGATATTAATAAGAACAAATCATTAAAACATTTCAAGCGATATTTTGGTTGAAGGGTTTTTACCAAAATTAGAGACACTTGAATAATATAATTGAGGAATAACATTTAGTCAGAACTTTATAATATCATGAGTAAAAATGTATTCATGATATAATATTCTAGAGGACAATATATACACCATATAAGTGTGAATTGGTGCATAACAACAATGACATCTCAATAGAAATGTAAAATGTGATGATATCCCTTATAAAGAAGGTATCATTAAATGAAGGATAAATCAATCTCAATATTTTGTGTGAAAAATATAAATACACCCAATATAAGTGGATATTAACTGTAAAACAATATAACATCATTCACACACATTCAAAGGACGACATATTCAATAACTATATGTTGAACCTAAAGAAATCAAAATTGGGATAAAAAGTTCCCTTGGTAAAATTCGACAGCCTAACGACGGCACTTCAAAATTCAGAAAATGAGTTAATGAGATATAAAAAGGGTATATAATTCCTTTGAAATAAAATTTACATCAATAAGGATATAAAATAACATATCCCAACATAATAGAATGTCAATTAAAAGACATAACAAAAGAAGTCTTTTAAAAAGAGAAGGGTGAAAGGTTCCCTTACCGACTTGGGTAACTTTCGAAACGTACACCCCATTGAAGAAGTGTCATAAAATGAATATGTAATTACCTTTGAATATAATTATATTACAAAAGGAGTATAATAAAGGGCAGCACATACACCACTCAAAGGAAATGGTGGCAAATGTAGAATAAATCTCACGGGAATAAAAGTGAGATGAAAATCCATTACAAAAACTCGGCAGACTAACGGCGCCACTTAAAACTTCAAAAGATGGATTGATGAGATCAAATAGGGTCTCTCATCATATTAAAATAAAATTTAAAGAAAGAGTAATATAAAATAACATCCCCCAACATAACAAAGATGTTCTTAAAATAAGTGACATAAAGGAGAGTACTTAAAATGAAAGGGAGGGGTAAGATCCCTTACCTCAAGTCCGACTTGTGTTGTTCGTTTATTTATATTCCTGAATAATAAACTGTGGTAAATTTATAATTTCATAAGGTCCTATTTTAAAGATTATTATTCTGTTCATATCACATGTTATAATGTTATAATAATTGGTTAATAATGTGAGTTCATATCAGATGTTTTTGTCGATGTTTGGTACATGAGTCAAAAATGAACTTGTTTGAAAATGATTGTCCATGTAGTTATAAGTAAATAATCTCTATAAAAGTATTAATGATTTAAATATCATAAATATCCATTAAATATTCATTTTATACTACTCCATAACATTTAGAGATAAAAATAAATGAAATGCATCGTTCATGGAGACGGTAGGCCGTATGTACGCATGAACGATACTTTCATTTCTTTGTCATATTAATGTAATTACAAGTAATTGAGAGATATATATATTATAATTCCAGTATAATATATATGTTATATAGGTCACATATGTTCATTAATTTCATTCTATATACATTCCATGTATTGCATGAACGAGTCACATCACTTGAGGGGGCGGTAGTCCACACTTCCTCGTATGAAATTATCGCATTTTCACAACATGAAAAGCATGAAGGCATGTTTTAAATATAAAATTCAGAAGCATATAGAAAACATAAATACCATATATATCATGTATAAAATATAGTGACATCATAATGGCCACCATTAAAGATGTTAAGAGAAGATTGAACAATCATCGTTTCATGAGGCAGAAATTCTCCATCCACAGAAACAGTATGTTCATTAACCATTATATGAAGGTGTGTGTAATTATAGCTCAAATCCTTCACATAAAAACATACTTGTATATTTAAGATACTGGTGTTGTTATAAAAAATGGAATAAAAATATTTTAGAGGGTCGGAGAAGCAAAATAAAACATAAGAACACAAGAGAAGACACTGCCTTTAAATCGGGTAACTCTCTTTGATTTGAGCTCAAAGGATTCCGTGGAAATGATTCTGCCCCAAGTGAGGATTAAATAATGAATATATCAATGTGGAGAGATGAAATGGGCATGTTTTGGCCGAGCCAAATTCTTGAGAGGTGGGTGTAAGGTGGTAGAGGTGGGGGGCTTTTATAAGAGGAGAGGAGGGGCACTATTGGAAAGTCAAAAAAAGATACATTATTTTCAAATGAGTTTCGGATTTTAAATGTCCCACATTGATTTATTTCGAGTATAAGGTGATAAGGGTTCGAAATATACTCATACAATAGGTCATTGACAAGTTTAAGTTATAGTTTTAACATTATCTTTTCATTTTATTTAAATCCTTTATTAATGAGGCAATCGCTGCATCATGATAATGTCATAAATAATTTAATTTATTTAATGTCTAAAAATTATAAAAAAATATCATGATGTAGGAAATATTTTTATATTTCCAATGAATATTTATAGTGATAAATATGACTTGTATAAACCCATTTAAAATTTATTTTTAGTAAAACAACTCGTGTTTGTGTCATTTTTACTTTTACTTTAAATAAAAGGCATTAATGTCATTATCATACCCAAGTGGCTCCATGGGGTCCCAAAAATCGACCAATGGGTTTTCATGGTCGGCCATGACACATCCAATAATGGTAGGACATGTTCCATGTTCATTTAGTATTACTAAAACAATATTCGTACCTTAAATTACACTAATTACCTCCAATCGCGATTACAAACATAAAAGTTACTATTCACCAATAAAATTATTTTAATCCCATTGAACCACATTTTACTTCTTAATGAAAATCATGTATGTTGTATTTTTGAAATTCAAAACACAGAGGTGGTAAAATTTCATTTAAAAGAAAAATCAGTTTTTTAAGTACCACTTAGTGGTTTCACTATTCATCAAAAATTGAAGTTTTTCAGAAAAATACAAAAACATCACCCTAAGATATATTTGATATTCTGAATTCAAAAATGATGTATATTTTACAAAATTCAAAACATATAAGTTACATTAATTTATTTAATAATTAATTCCCGCTGTCAGAGCAAATAGCGTGTTTTTATGAAACAATAAGTATCAAAAGATTGACACTAGTTTAAGTACAATTTCAAGATGAAATTAATTCCAACGACCAATATTGGATTAAATGGTAAAAATATATTCTAATTTCACTTCAAATCAAATTAAGAAGATAATCTAATCATATAAATAAATTTTATTAAAAAGAGGTTTTGAATTAAAATACAACATTTTTCACTATTCATTAAAAAATGTACTTTATAGGAAAAATACCAAAAATTTACACAAAGTAAATTTTTATGTCCCGAATCTAATGAAGATTTTTATTTTGTAAAATATAACACATAATATTTTCAAATAGTGGCTTTAAAAGAGGTTCTCCATCAAAAGGCGGTTAATCGACCTTTTAATGAATATTAAAATATTTACGCTTAAAATTGGATTCATTCACATTTTTAATCCTCTAACATATATTGTAAAAAGTAAAAATATTTGACAAGCATACATAAAAAAATTTTAGTTAGTTCTATTCTTTCTTGCCATTACAATGGATAGGCGTTAACTACCATTTAAAAAATATTATTTTATTATTAGGGTGCAACGTAAGATTTCAAAGGAACTCGTTGTCATGTATTGGGTGCGCCATCGAGCATAGTGTTCCCTTTAAAGTAATATTAATATTTTTTTAACAAATAGGGATAAATATATTAATTTCATATTTTTTATTTACCTAGGGTGTTACATCCTTCCCCCCTTTTAGGAATTGCATCCTCGCAATTTCAAAATTGGGCTTGGAAACTCCATTGAAAGTCCCAAATCGGAAAAGGAGTAAATTAAACTATCACTTTAAAAGAATGAAAGGGAAGTACAAAGGTCACCCGAGTTAACCCATACTAGGATTCCATGTATGAAAATATGGATATGGAGGAAAAACAAAGGGTCATGTTTTGATGGATAGTGATAGTAAACATGTCTAGGAGAAAGTTATCCATTATAAAATCACAAACTTGTGATGGGTTAAATGGTATTGGATTCATCAGTAAGAGAAGTTAATGGAAAACATTTTTTTAGTTACATTTCATTGAAGAATTTTTTTTATCTTAACTAAAACATAAGAAAACATACTAACTTGTCATGTTGACTTTCGACTTTTACTAGATTTCTTACACGAACTCATATTTTCTCCAAAAGATGAGTATTTAGGAAGACTTGTTCACATTAAGAGTACTATTATCAACTTCTAGAGAATCACCTTGTCCAAAAAATAGAAGTATATACTTCCCATGTCTTTAGACTTTAACCGAAACCAAAACAAAAAATGTTAGTACAAGATCAGGTAATCCAGAAAAGGATAACCCTTTATAAAAAGAAAATCTACTCTTAATCACCAAAATTTGTCCAACAAATCCCAAAGATCAACGAAGAGAATTCGATAAACAATTTATCCATAAAATTCATCAAAGTATACCAAAATTTTATTGAAACACAAATATTTGAAGGATTTAATCACATTGTCCTCTAAGGTACAAAATAACACTTATCTCCAAATAACATATGTTGCTCTTAAAGTATCATATTAAAAAGTAATTAACCTAATCACATATCCTCCATGATAGGTTAATCATTTCCATAGATAACCCAAAATTAACTTACTCTTGATTTCTAAAATCATATAACTAAAAAGAATTAGTCAAACTAACCAGGGACTTCACATAGTCCAGTGTTAGGTGATAAATACCAGTCGCACTTTGGTTGTGGGTTTGATTCCCGCAGCTTTGTCTGATGCGATGGGTTTTCAAACGGTCTGCGTATTGTCCTTTTTATAAAACTCCAAAAATAACCCTAACATGTTTTAACCTCAAAAGTTTACTTAGACCTCTCATTTTCATCCAAATTCATTACGATCTCAACATCTTAATTCTTGAAGTCTTATTTTATCACCATAAGATAAAATAAAACGATTCCCAAAATGAATAACAGCATACCTTGATCATGGAGTCCACTCGGTTTCATCCTCATCTTGTTCATGTAGGTAGAAATCCCATGCATTACAACAATGATTTAGAGATCCTTCAAAATCATTTGCATCCTCCATCCAAATACACCTTGTATAACATGGGTCATATGGGTGTTCATAGTAAAAAAATTTTGGAAAAAATCATGTATGACATATAATTCCAAAACATCTAATAAAACATGATTTCTATAAAATAGTATGACAAAATTTTAGTTGAAACATTCTATTATTAGTCCTTTTAGAATACCATAAGTATGTGCTGAGAGACTATATTTAAAATTAAAATATAAGTAGGTTGTACAAGGGTCTCCTTCCTAAACACCATTTTTAAAATCATAATATGCTTCAAATTCTTGTGATAAGGTAAAATATTTGAAAATACCTTGATAATATTTTCCGTTCTTGAAAATATGAGAATATTGTGAAAATAGTATTTGTCTAAATACAACCCATGATCCATGTTGGGAACGAGGTATAGTGGAGGTGTTTTATATCTCAAACAACTTCTTGCAGGTGAGTTGTATTCTAGAAAAAGATTCACAATAATCCGAACATGACTTTGCAATAATTATTGCAATCATGTCATCAGGAAGAGATAGGAATGTCGTTTGAGATCCTTCTCCTTCCATTCGTAAATTACCTTACCTGACTTGAAAAAAAGTTATAAAATAAGGATTTAACTGAAATAATATATATAGGGACTAACCATGTGTCTAACAAAAACTCCTACTCCCTAATGTTGTCTAAACCGACCTCTGATACCAACTATAAGGCCCCTGCCTTAAACCTTACATAATATTGAATTAAATGAATAATTCACATTGATGATATTTTCAGGTTTAGAGTTTTAGATAATTAGGACATAACTATTACATCTCAAAAGATTGAAAATTAGACACTTCTACTAAGTTTCCATAAAAGCACTCTTAAAAGAAACATGTCTAGTTCCATGTTTTAGATAGCATGTCTTTCCTTGATCCCATCCTTGACCCTATTCATCTTTAAGTCCTGTGTAAAACATTTCAAAAACATGGGATGTGCATAAAAATCTTAGTAAGCGATATAGAAATATGGAAAGGAAACATGAGTACATATATACATAAGAATCAATGAAATCATACTTTACTCATAAAACATAAGCACTTTAACATACCTAATCAAATCATGAATAAAATATAGAAATCATAAGGCATAAAGGTAACATGAGGCATTCATAACATTCTTACTTAGGGAGTAACCCACTTGGTTACGTTTGGAATACCCATCACAGTATATTCCCTAAATCTTTTCGGATAAACCTTAACGTTTAACCCCTTCGTGTTACCCAATGCATTGGAGAGCTATATCGGGCTCACCCGCCCTTAGTTTATCACGGAACCACCCGTTTTCATAACAATGACCAAGAACCATAACATAAACATATCACATAAAACATGAATAAAGGAAACATAACATTTCCACATTTCAATCACAATATAAAATTTTAGGATATTGAAATAATGAATCCATTAAAAAACCATTTTCAAAAACATTTAAAAAATTTAATAAAGAGATTTTTGAATCAAAGTGTCCCATACCACCTTGAAGCATTTAAAATTTTAAACCATTATTATCCATATAAATAAATCCTTAAAACCATTTTGAAAAAATGTATATTGATAAGAACAAATCATTAAAACATTTAAAGTGATATTTTGGTTAAAGGGTTTTTACCAAAATTGGAGACACTTGAATACAATAATTGAGGAATAAAATTTAGTCAGAACTTTATAATATCATGAGAATAAATGGATTCATGATATAATATTCCAAAGGACAGTATATACACCATATAAGAGTGAATTTGTTCATAACAATAATGAATTCTCAAGAGAAATGTAAATTGTGATGATATCCTTTATAAAGAAGGTATCATCAAATTGAGGATAAATCAATATCAAAATTATGTGTGAAAAATATAAATAAACCCAATATAAGTGGATATTAAGTGTAAAACAATAAAAGTTCATTCAAACATATTCAAAGGATTACATATTCAATAACTACATGTTGAACCCAAAGAAATCAAAATTGGGATAAAAAGTTCCCTAGGTAAAATTCGACAGCCTAACAGCGTCACTTCCAAATTCAGAAAATGAGTTGATGAGAGATAAAAAGGGTATCTCATCACTTGGACATAGAATGTACATCAATAAGCATATAAAATAACATATCCCAACATAATATTATTTGAATTAAAATACATAACAAAAGAAGTCTTTTAAAAAGAGGATGGTGAAAGGTTCCCTTACCGACTTGGGTAACTTTCGAAACGTACTCCCCATTGAAGAAGTGCCATACAATGAATATGTAAATACCCATAAATGGAATTATATTAAAAAAGGAATATAATAATGGTCATTACATACACCACTCAAAGGAAATGGTGGCAAATGAACATAAATCTCACGAGAATAAAAGTGAGATGAAAAATCCCTTACGAAAACTCGGCAGCCTAACGACGCCAATTAAAACATCCAAAAATGGATTGATGAGATCAAATAGGGTCTTTCATCATATTAAAATAAAATTTACAGCAAAAATAATATAAAAGAACATCACCCAACATAACAAAGAGGTTCTTAAAAGAAGTGACATAAAGGAGAGTACTTAAAAAGAAAGGGAGGGGTAAGATCCCTTACTTCAAGTCCCGCTTGTCTTGTTCGTTTCTTTATATTCAAAAATAATAAAATTTGGTAAATTTATAATTTATTAATGAACTATTTTAAATATTATTATTCAGTTCATATCACATGTGATAATGTTATAATAATTGGTTAATAATGTGAGTTCATTTCAGATGTTTTTGTCGATGTTTGGTACATGAGTCAAAAATGAACTTGTTTGAAAATGATTGTCCATGTAGTTATAAGTAAATCATCTCCAGAATAGTATTAATGATTTAAATATCATATATATCCAGTAAATATTCATTATATACTACTCAATAACATTTGGTGATAAAAATAAATTAAATGCACCGTTCATGGAGACGGTAGTCTGTACGTACGCATGAACGCTACTTTCATTTCTCTATCATATTAATGTAATTTAAAAAATTGAGATATATATATATTATAATTCAAGTATAATATATATGTTATATAGGTAACATATGATCATTAGTTTCATTCAATATACATTCCATGTATTACATGAACGAGTCACATCACTTGAGGGGGCGGTAGTCCACACTTCCTCGTATGCAATTATCGCATTTGCACGACATGAAAAGCATAAAGTCATGTTTTAAATATAAAATTCAGAAGTATATATAAAACATAAATACCATATATATCATATATAAAATATAGTGACATCATAATGTCCACCATGAAAGGTTGTAAGAGAATATTGAACAGTCATCGTTTCGTGAGGCAGAAATTCGCCATCCACAGAAACAGTATGTTATTTAACCATTAGACGAAGGTGTGTGTAAGTTTAGCTCTAATACTTCACATAACATAATCCTAGTATATTTAATATACTGTTTTTGTTAAAAAATAAAGGAATAAAAAGTGTTTAGAGGGTTGGAGAAGAAAAATAAAACATAAGAACACAAGAGAGGACACTACCATTAAATCGGGTAACTCTCTTTGATTTGAGCTCAAAGGATTCCTTGGAAATGATTCTGCCCAAAGTGAGGCTTAAATGTTTAATATAGGGATGTTTAGAGATGAAATGGTTATGGGTTGGCCGAGCCAAAGGCTTGAGAGGTGTGTGTAAGGTGGTATAGGTGGGGGCCTTTTATAAGAGGAGAGGAGGGGCACTCTTGGAAAGTCAAAAAAAGATACATTATTTTCAAATGAGTTTCATATTTTAAAGGTCCCACAATGATGTATTTAAAGAATAAGGAGATAAGGGTTAGAAATATACTAATCCAATAGGACTTTGAGTAGTGTAAGTTATAGTTTTAACATTATCTTTTCATTTTATTTAAATCCTTTATTAATGAGGTAATCGGTGCATCATTATGATGTCATAAATAATTTAATTTATTTAATTTTTAAAAATAAAAATAAAAATATCATGATGTAATAAATCGTTTTAGCTTTCCAATGAATACTTATAGTAAAAAATATGACTTGTATAACCCCATTTAATAATCGTTTTAGTAAAACAACTCATGTTTGTGTCATTTTTACATTTACTTTAAATAAAAGGCATTAATGTCATTATCATACCCAAGTGGCTCCATTGGGACCCCAAAATCGACCCATGGGTTGTAATGGTCTCCCATGACACATCCAATAAGTGTAGGACATGTTTCAAGTTCATTTCATATTATTAAAACATTATTCTTACCTTAAATTACAATAATTACCTCTAATCGCGATTATAAACTTAAAAGTTACTATTCACCAAAAAAATTATTTTAATCCCATTGAACCTCATTTTACATCTTAATGACAACCATGTATGTCGGATTTTTGAAATTCAAAACATAGAGGTGGTAAATTTTCATTTAAACGAAAAATCTGTTTTTTAAGTAACACTTAGTGGTTTCACTATTCATCAAAAATTGAAATTTTTTAGAAAAATACCAAAACATCACCCTAAGCTATATATGATATTCCGAATTCAAAAATTATGTCTATTTTACAAAATTAAAAACATATAAGTTACATTAATTAATTTAATAATTAATTCCCGCTGTTAGAGCAAATAGCGTGTTTTTATGAAACAATAAGTATCAAAAGATTAACACTAGTTTAACTCCAATTTCAAGATGAAATTAATTCCAATGACCACTATTGGATTAAATGGTAAAAATATATTCTAATTTAACTTTAAAGTCAATTAAAAAGATAATATAATCATATAAATAAATTATATTAAAAAGAAGTTTTGAATTAAAATACAACATTTTTCACTATTCATTAAAAAATGTACTTTATCAGAAAAATACCAAAAAATTACAAAAAGTATATTTTGATATCCCGATTCTAAAGAAAAAGTTTATTTTGTCAAATATAACACATAAAATTGTCTAAAAGTGGATTTAAAAGAGGTTCTCCATCAAAAGGCGGTTAATCGGTCTTTTAAATAATATTATAATATTTACGCTTAAAATTGGATTCATTCACATGTTTAATCCTATAACATTTATTGTAAAAAGTAAAAAAATTTGACAAACATACATAATAATTTTTTAGTTAGTTCCATTCTTTCCTACCATTACAATGGCTAGGGGTTAACAACCATTTAAAATAATATTATTTTATTATTAGGGTGCAACGTGAGATTTCAAAGGAACAGGTTGTCGCGTATTGGGTACACCATCGAGCATAGAATTCCCTTTAAAGTAATATTAATATTTTTTATCACAAATAGGGATAAATATAAAAATGTCATATTCTTTATTTACCTGGGGTGTTACACTATCCATCCTTCTGAGAAAGGTTTTTTTATTCTCCAATACACACTAAAGATAACGGATGACCCAAATAGCATTCTAATCATTATAATTCATATAAAAATATATATTTGGTTTTGAAGAATAGTCAAAATTAAATTCTGAAGATAAAAAAATTGTTTTCCCACTCACCAAACTCTAATAATTCAAAAGAATTATATATTTAGGTTCTCTCAAAAAAACTAGTTCACTACAATATCCACACAAAAAAATAGATCATACCCAATATATAAATAATTTCACAGATATTGTGAAAATATACAAATCTATTTTGAATTTCTTAGGACTACCACTAGTACAAAATTCATAGGTCAACTCTCTCAAGGCACCCTCTAGAGTATGAATTACCTACCCTGATCACATCCCGACCCAAAAATCAACTAAAGTAATGGTACTCTAACCATAAACCGACTAAAATATCATCCCATGAAACATCATTAATCCTACTTCTCATCAAGTTCTCAAATATTACACATTCCACATCTTAATCCCATCATTATTTTCATCTCATCAGATGTCGGCCTCATGTTCATGTCAGAAATGGATCCATTGAGGTCCCACATCAAAACAGATTCCCAGATACCTTGTATCTAATCATATTATCAAAAGTATCAATATGGAATAGGGTACCCATAAAACATTCATCTTGTAAATTCCAATATACCAACACACATGGGGAAAACCCACATCACATCAATGCCCAAATACCTACACACCTCCTCTAAAAACATGCATCAGACCAATGCATAGATTCCAACACATCTCATTAAAACCCAGATCACATTGATTCACATAATTGATATTATTCCATGCACCTCATATAGTAATATATAACTCATATAATCCGGAATCAACTTACTGACATGCACTTGTTTACTTCAAAAATTCATCTTGGGAACCTCGTGCACCCTAAACTGGGCATGTCATTATAAAGAGCCATACCAAAATAACATGAACTAAGTCACACATATAGGTTCCCAATAACCATAATTGTATCACCAGACTCTACTGACCCTGTATTCTCAATAGAAGGTACCAAAACTGATGATCAAGTACAAGAACCATGGAATCCCTATGGTCATACACCTACCACCAGCCACTGACCAACTATTGGGTCACATAGTCTTTTCCATGACCTCTTTTTGTAGTTTGATAATGGATTCTAGAACAATGTACCACATAACATATGACCTCATATCCCTATGTTTACCATTGTCTCTGGCTGAAAGCTAATTGAGGTGGGTTAATGTAGAACATCTCATTACGGTTGACCTAGTTATACTCTCAACACACCTTTGCGGGTCCCTCTCTATGATTCAGGATATTCCCCAACATCCCTCCTTAGATTACACCATCAACGAACCACTCCATGGTGGTATACTTACTCCCTTGGCCAGGATTCCATAATGATACTCATATTGGCCTCACTTCCTTCAATCTGAAGCATCACCACTAAAATCACATAATATCATCATCCATATTGAGTATTACCAGATGATCAACTTCTTGTGACCATCAAATCCCAATTCAATGACTCATAAAATAAGGAAAACATAGATTTTTCTACCTAACCCAAAATTTCATGCCAAAATCCAAAATCAATACAACTCACACACAAGTAATGATATCACACAATATCGAGGAAGAAATGAGTCACGTCAGTAATTAAGCTTTTTAATGCATGACAAACATGTATCCCAAGAATAACCTCAAGATCTCACACATTTATCACCACCCAATCTGTCTTAGGGAAGAAGTGATTGATGAACTTGGAAATGAATCCCTTCTAGACTAATCCATCATGTTTACCTTCTTAATCATATATATCGTTCCAGTGTGATTCTATTCATCAATAATGTATGTGTCAAGTTTCACCATCCTCCCTATGTGTGTATTCATATGCTCTAATATGGTATGGACTAACTCGATCTAGTTATCTACCTCTTCTGGTCTTCCCTCAATATAAAATAGTGGTGGGTGCTGTAAATAGAACTAACATGTCATGAATTTCATAGAAGAATCTACTCCATGATATCCCCTTTTAAACCCCTAGATAACAAAACCCCAGATCACCCTGAGCTCCTCACCAATAAATGTCTCAATACCCTATATATCTTTTTTATATCCCACCAATATATAATACTTTATGTATTCCTATACCTTTGGATCATTCCCATCTTGACCTTTTAAGACCTCATCCAAACCCTCATGGAATCAACCTGTGCATGCTCATGTTGAAACATTTCACCACCCACCTAAATCACCATTAGATCCGCCCAAGTGATATCCCACTAAAATATAATATAATGGGAAAACAACCATAATAATATAAATGTAACAAATATAGGGAAATGTGTAACAAGTAGCATAATCTCACCACCCTTACACTCATTCATTTCAACCAAATCAAATCACAATCTAGACCTAAGGTCCCTTCCTACCAAATATAACCTCGGTATCACATATAAATATTATCTCATGGCCCCTTACCTACCCACATTGGAGTCAAGCGTCACATATTAAATGAGGTTGCTAAGTAGAATGCCAAAATATATGATATATATAGGGAAAATATTTTATATTTAATGGAGATATTCTAAACAAACCATGATGATCATTATCCATGCATACTCTTATTAGTGTTAGAACTATACATTTAAATATCACATGTCATCCCACACATAGATTTTATTATAACCACATGCTTGTGGTAGCTGATAAAAATTCCAACAAAGAGAGGCTAATAAAGAAAAAAAATATTAACTTCCATTGTTGGTATTTTAAACAACCCATCTGATATTAATTCAATCTAGGTTCCTAGTGAAAATAAATATAAAATTTTAATAGGCACATGAATATATATATATATTTATCAATCATTCTATGTTTCTATGATGAATGCATAAAAAACCATTCAATTATGGTCCAATGATATAAATATCCCCACTATAAATACCAAGATAGGGGTAAAAAATCTCTTCCCAAGCCATACTAGGATAAGGGAAACATAACATAATTGATAACAGTCACACACCAAGTTCACCGCTTGAGGTTGAAATCATATGAACAATAAAATATAAAAGAATAAAAAAAATTCCCACATCTGGAAGTGGTCCCCTGTGCATGGGGTCTTAACATGAAGAAACAATCTATAAACCTAGTTCTAGAGAGATCCTAGTCTTTAACCTTCCATATAACAAATATTAATACATTGAAATAAGTAATACAAACTACATTGATACCTATTTTTCCACCGCTACCGATTTTTTCACCCGAATAGAGCTTAGAATGGTGTCACACCAAGCCTAAATCACACCTTCCCATATATCAAAGTCGTTCAACTTGTACGAAGCAGTTATTTGGTGAAAGTGATGAGTCTATACCCAATGGTGGTGATAATAATATGGGCCTATATATGTATAATACTATGGAATGAAGGAACGTAAATAACTAGATTAGTAACCCACTACAGAGGAAGCATAAGAAGTAAAAATAGTAAAAATCAACGTTCTCAAATGTAAAAATTATATAAATAAACTCCACATGATACCAATTAATGAAACATACATACAAGTCAGGTCATACACGTTATTAATTATAAATCCCTCCCATGGCGGACCTATGTTTATAAATACCTGAAAATCTATTTTTTTATTTTCATAAAATCCACTTTGAGGATAATGTAGGTACCACACATTACATTTAAAATTCAAAATGAAGGTGCAATAACAACATTCAAAAAAAACCTTAGTTTCTAAATACAAGACTGATGATATAAAAAAATTCTAAAAATAAAAACTCTAGATAATGTAGGAAAATAAAAGGTCCCTTTCTATCTATCCCATGATATATATAATGACATGACTATTATGGTCAAGGTCATGATCCTGAATCCTTACATGATCGTAGAAGCACAAAATTAAAATGTGTCAAGAGGATCTTGTGTAGGTTTTGAGAATAAATACATGTTTCCCACCAACAAAATGTTATTGAATTACATATATTATAGGGATGGTTTGTACTTAAAATTAATAAAATATTACACAAACATCGTTTAAAATAACATAAAAACCTTGTTTTCAACAACCACAATGAATAAATCACCGACATCGGACATCATTGGTATAACTACACTGGAGATAATCCATATCATGTTGCCCATTATATCCTTTGTCCAAAATCATCTAAGGTGAACCTTATATTTCCTCCTCCAAATTGATCACTCAAAACCTAATTAAAATATTCATAAAACTAATATACCATTGGAACACCCAATAAATAAATATTTGGTCCCGTGGAACATAGATCATAAGAATCAATGTCGACCATTGGCTCGATATCTCATGGAATAACAATTTCTATCTTCAAAATAAACAATAATGATGGATCACTTGTCGATGTACCATGGAACAGTAATATCCATACTCCAAAATAATCCCATCTCATCATCCTCAATATTCAAAAACTATCATCCAATAAATTAATTTCTCATCACGTTCAACAGATAGATCATCACAATCCACATACAATTCTATTGAAGGAACCTCCAACATCAATAAGGATCAACACCATCCTAGTATATATGTAACAGAAGCCTCTACTGATGTTAGTGGTCAACACCACCTCATCATCCGAGTAATATGTATTTGTAGATGAATCAAAATGCTTCATAACGAAATTACAATGGGAAAAACCATAAAATAGTTCCCAACACACATTATCTTGAAACCGCATGCTCTTGTGATTATCATTAATCCCAATGGTCAACACCATAGAATATAAAATGGTCTATTCCCACTACCTGATGACATAATTGCCACAATTGGTCAAGGGAATCTCCCAAATAGTGATCAAATTCGCCAAAAGAAACTATGCAAAGCCCAAACAGATGAACCATTTCATCTCATTTAGATGATCACCAACATATAAATCCTCAAGACACACCTATCAGGTTCCCATAAAACTCAAAATATTTAATATAAAAAATTACATTAAATAAATAAACCTCTCGACCTAATTATCTCGACATCTAATGACTCTAACAAGGATCATACAATTTTTTGGTCTATGGTGAGAAAGCTGTTGGGAATCACATGAAATAAATATAACATTAAAAATAAATCATTAAATTATAAGGTTCTCTATTTTATAAAACCCAAAAACATGAAAAATAACCCAAAACTAGGCAAGATATAAATCAAATAGAATGTTAGGAAGAACCTACCTCACGTTTTTAATCATTATCTCATCTGATGTGATCCTATAACTCAAGTAGATTAGGAATAAATGGTTTTCTTATAAACACCCTATATATATGGTAAACTGGATCACATGGAATTAGAAAACAATATGGAAGAGAAAATATGGATGGAATTAATAGTATTGAAATCTTCTTTTGTGACATTTTGTATCCAGCAATAGACTGATGATTACTGTACACATGAGGAAATGAGGTCAATGCATAATATGGTGTAAAGGACCTACTTGAATAAATCATATGAGAGATGAGATGAGAGTAATGAATGATGGGATACCCTATTAAGGAAATGGGGTGTGAAATTATCATTTTTACCAACCTAATAGGATACACCTTTTCTATATCATTTGAAAACCCCTAAAATATTATTGTAGTTCCCACTAATTAGGATCACATTATTCTTGTGACATTTTCGTAAACTATGTAAAAATGGTTTATGGGACTATTTTTAATACCATAGAGGCCCTCACATGCTTTTACACCCCCCCCCCCACAATGTTTTTCAAGCAACACAGTAATCCAAAATGGGGTTGCACAATTTCACATGGGAGGCCTCACTATTTCTCAAAAGTGTGCACCTCTATCCATGCCTATTGAGAAATGAGTATTTCAGTATCTGATAGACCCCAAATGATAACCAAAACACTTAGGCACTTTTGGTGTTCTTAAACACATCTAAAAATAAATTGGGTCCTATTAACCCTAGGAATAATGTTTTGAAGTTCAATAAAAGAAATGGATTGATCATTAAACACAAAAAATTAAAATAATGTATGGATTCAAAACATCCCTAATAACACAAGTGTTTTCACTCATTGTGTTATTTATATCAATATATTTCATGTCCATAAGGTTATATGTAGATAATATTTAATGAACAAATGTTTAAATGATGGGATAATTTCAAGTCCTTAACTAAATGGTTGAATAATTTTTTTTATAGTGGTCACAATGTCAAAATCTTATGTGAATGTAAAAAATATTTTTTTTATTACAATGATATGTTCTCATGGATCATATTATTTGATGCTATTTTGATTGATGTATTATGAACATAACATATTTATTACATGACATAATATTTTGATCTTTGATCTAAAGTTTGTTGTTTTCGTATGTAATTTTTATATTCCTATAACCTTGTGATATTTTTATATGTATGTATTTCCCATGTCTTCCCTTACTGAGCATATTCACTAAATCATTCTTATTTTTCCTTTCATATGTTATGAACAATGTTTTTAAGTGGGATGTTTTTATGAAGAGTAAGAAAGGTATGATCATTATAAAAGATGTCGAAGATCTTTAACTAAATAAGAATATTGTGTACCTAGTATTTAAAAGCACAGAATAATTATTTTCATCAGGTATATATTTGTGAAATGTAATTTATATTCATCTATTATGATGTTTTATCAATGTATGAGATTATTGGGTCTCTATAGTTAGTATTAGAGGAAATTTTTAGACACCCTTTGGGATGTAAGATAAGAAAACATTATTGGAATCCCTAGGGATATTACAAAATGTATGTATAGGAATAATTCTATTGATATGTATAATAATAAGTAAAATTAATAGAAAATGTCCTTGAATTTTACATATATATTGAGAGATTGCTTTAGATGAAATTATATCTTAGTCTAGATACTAAAATTTCATGTTGACCTAGAATATTATTACCTAGGTGTAATAACAATGTAAAAGGTTAATTGATTTGGAATCAATCATCACATGGTGTATGAAATCTAGAATTGCGACATACCTAGTTCAACACACCCATGAGGAATTCAATGGAAATTACATAAATATATTAAGAAACATGATGGAGTTAAAAAAAACATGTCAGGAATGAATTATGTTAATCCCAGGGTTCTATTGATTAGAAATAATGTGTACTTATTTAAAAATCCTATAAATTAGTTTTCACAATTTTGTGGTTTTATTATATAAAAAGTGTTAATCATGCTATTATTTCTTGTGTTAGTTAGTAGATAGAACATGAATGAACCATGTCATTTATGTGTGCGATAGACAATGCAATGATTTCCACTCTAGATAATAAACACTACGTGAGATTGAATACAACTCCATGTTGTTATGGTCACAAAAAAATATCAATATATGAATATATTTTATCATCCTAATGAAAAATGGAGGGAAACCCATTATATTGAGACAATCATGGGATAATTCCCACCTTCACATAGTTGGTCAATTGATCCACTGGTTACTGTGCAATGGATGGTACCATTGAGAAGATATTTTCCGTTCTTCATCATTCTGAGCATAAAAAAGTAATTTTGTATTTTAATTGTTTATAAGGAGAAGTAGATCATTAGAGGACACTATTCAGAACAAAAAGGAACATGATGAAATCATATGTACGGAATGATAAATTAATAGGGTTATATTTATCATCAATTACATCCCTCGTATTCTACACGTATAGAAGGATAAATAACTGATTGTGTTTATGAAAATCGATAATGAATCTATTTGGTCATATAAGGATAATTTTACATGGATTTCCATGTATTTGTGAAAATTAATCATTATCCCAGATATAAAAATTTATTTATTATTTTTTGTCATAAGTCCAAGTAACTAAAGGGCCATATCCATATTGGATTTATTTTCAACAAAAAATTTATTAGATACGCACTAAAGGTATAAATTGAAATAATAGATTCTTACAATTCACAAGTTTTTTTATTAGAAAATGATGATTGATTTTGATGAGAACATGAATAAACAACATGGTGGGAAAAAATTTAATTCACATAGATTCCATAAAATGTGGGAAAAAGAACATATGTGACATCCTAAAATGAATAAGTTGGTGTTACAAGTGAGATAAATCTATCCATCATGAAAAATAATGTTGAAGTGATGTGTAGATTCCATTAAATGAAATGAATATAGAGAGATCTCAATAAAATTATCCAACCCCAATATAATGTTTCCAATTCAATGAGTTTTGGAAATATGAAAATCAATGACCTAATGAAATTGTTAATGAGAAAGATTATCCATAACAACATCTAAAGAAATAAAAAGGTTAATATTATGTAATCACCAAAATTGATGTAAATCCTGATAATTGGCTCCCTCCATAGAAGGGATTTACATATTTTATATATCTTTAATATGCTAAAAAATATATTTTTGAGCATCGTTTTGTGAAATTTAATTATATTATATCTATCTATATATAATGTATATTAAAGAAGTCACATTTGATATTCTAAATCAACTTATTATTGTATTTGAATTCAAATATAAACTCAAATTTAAAATAAAAATGCTTTAATAGAGATAAGTTTTTATATGAGAAATAAAATGGGAATTATCTCTTAGAAGGTTATATGTGTTTATTATTACTTTTAGAGGGTATTAAGTTATAGAAATTTTATTATGATAATTAATGGGTGATTAAAATTATTTTTAATATAATCATCACTGCATATAACACTAAATCATTTTAATATATGGGATTAAATTTTAGTCCTAAATATGTTGGAGGATCTTAAAGGATAAAAATTTAAGAAATTAATTTCATTGAAGTTTAGATGTTATTGGAAAAATTTCACTATTCATCATAGTTTTCCTAAATATTTAGAAGCCAAAAAATGAACAATTAATCCTTTTATTATTTTCTCGATTTAGGATTGGAAACATCATCATGAATATTTACATAATAGGGTACCACATGGAGTGTATTTCAATAAAATCAAATCTAATAAATTGAATTATATTTATCGTATATTGCAATTTTGAGCCATAAATATATTGGAAACATCAAAATTCATGTTCATATCAAGATATTATCTAATTTTTTGGTTCTTCCACTGAATATCTCTCAAATTTCATAGTGGGCTCCATGTATCTATAATTTAATTATATACCAATACCTTAACATTTAATGAACTAATATGTTCTAGGAGTAGTGCATGATCGTTATTTTGAGGAAAAACTAGTAGAGATTATGGATTATATAGATAATGGTTAACAAAATATGACCACTAACTAGGTTAATATTTTTTTTTTGGAAAACCTACCATCTTGGGGAAGCTATGTGAGAACCCACAGATGTAATGAGGTAGAAGTATCCTCATTTTTTTCTTTCATAGAGACTAAATTCATGAGACAAATAGATTTTAATGGTGATAGAATATAAAAAATAGTGATTTTATGAAATAACTATTTCAATTAAATATCTTTTCTTTGATTGAATGAATTATTCCCAATACCATGTTTAGATTTCCTCACTCTCCAAACCATGATTAGCTTGAGTAAAATGAAATTTCAAAAATAAAAAATAAGAAATAATATTGAAATGTTATTATATAATACCAATAACCTTGATGAAGAAATGATTGGAATCAACTAGATAATGTAAATTATAAAATTATAATTTTTATATAAATATATATAAAATTAATTATTTAGAAAATAATTTATTACAAATGAAAATTAATACAATTTGTAAATAAAGGAAATCATTTTTGAAAAATAGCTTTTATGCACACAAATATTTTTTGTTATGAAAATAAAATAAATAAATAATATTTCATATTAATTTTTAAAAAATTATATATTTTATATTAAATCATATATTTTTACATTATCTAATTTATTTTATTGTAATTAAACCTGAAAAGAGTACAATTATATTCCTGGAAACATTATTTGTTAAAAAATACTTTTTATCATATTTTGTGCACTTATATTTCAAATTTAATACTTCAATAATATGAAAGTAAAAATTTATAAAGGAATTTAATATTTAAATTCATCAAATGATAATAAACCTATGGTTAATTTATTCTATGTTTCTAAGATGGTAAAATTTTCAAAGAATAGTAAAACAAACATGTTTTTATTAAGAATTTTCATTTCATTTATATAATATAAAAAATGAAAATTGTTTTTGGATCATTTTAAATTTATTCATACATAAATTATATATCTATTTTTATAATTTAGTTTATTGGAATAAATTTAATATTATAGTTTTATAAATAGACTTTAGAAACGTTTTAATTTCTTCTCTTTAGAAAACTACTTTTTCAACCCATCTACTTGATTATTATTAAAATAAATATTTCCACTTTTATGAGTGGTCTATGATGAAATGTTTTCCATTTTTAGTAATAAATTAAATTTTATTTTCTAATATAATTTACATAATTTTCTAACAAAATGAAAATAAAAAATAGAAAAAAATAATTGTCCTCGTTAATGTAAAAATGGGTTTACCAGGGGTTAAACTAAAAAGATTAGTTGTAAAAATGAACCCAAACATACAAAAAACCTATTTTACGACCATATTTCATTATTTTTTCTCATATAATATATAATTTACACTTTTTTAAAAAATAAAAGTGTTTCACTCACCTCACATATAATGGACACCCCTACCATAACTTATTCACTCCCCCAAAACCCATTGATTCATTATTTACATATTAAAATAGCTTCATCAATTTCCAACTATAATCCATTAATCCTTAGTTTTATCATAAATCATACCTAAGTACCTTTTTGGATAAAAAAATGACGTAGTCTGGATAAGAGACAATTTCCCTAACTAAGCATTTTATTTTATTTCTTCTTTCACATTTCTAAATTTTTATTAAAAACCACATGTATCATAATGAAAATATCCTTTATAAAATTATTATTTATTATTATAATGCAATGACTTAAAACCGTCCCACATTCAATAATATTTGGTTCATAATCATCATTTGTCTGCTTGACCGAATATTTCATTATTAACCGACGTTGTCTGTTTTCCATAACCTCCTATCATGGATATATAGAATGATGGATTTAATTTTTATATATGATTATCATTACATTATTATTAATATTTAATTGTAATAATAATTATTTATTTTACCACCCAAACCATTAGAAATAAATAAAGGCTCATGTGTGTACGACAAACTACCACCTAATGAATAGATACAATGTGATTTACATTTATATTTTAATTTTATGGTAACAAGAATATATGAAACGAATATATATATATATATATTAATTTATTTATTTAAATCATTATACTAAATTAATTATAATACAACATATATAATCTTCATTTCAATTTTTTGGGGTATATGAAAATATCGTGATTATGTTGGGCAGTCTACCACAATACAAAGCGACGTGATTAATTTTCAACTAAATCATGTCATGAAAGTAATTAAGGTAAATTTAATGAATGAATGTGATATTTATGGATTAAAAATGAATCTAAAATGGTAATATTATCAATTCAATTATTTTTTTCCCTTCAGAATATGGAAATAGTGTGCGCCCACACATATGACCTACCTCATCCAGGAACATTCTATTGCATTTTCAATATATATCATTTATGGATTAAAATAAAAAAAATATAATGAATATATATGATATTTATATAGTATTTATATCATGGATAAAATTTTGGATTTTACTAAAACATTATCAATGTATGGGGACAAAAAATACAAAACCAAAATATATGTTAAAATTGAAGTAGTTATTATCCAAAATGCAATTTTAACAAAGAATAGTAAATAAAAACGAAAAAAAGGGTTATAATTAAGATATTTATTTTATGATATATATATATGGTTCAATAATATATGTATAATAAAAATTTATTTTTTATAATTGAGTTTTGAACATGTATCAAGGAAAAAAAGACTCATTGTATGGGGTTTCCATCACACATTTACATTATTTGAGAGAAATTCCATATTCACCACATATTTTTTTAGTTTGTGTATATATTTACCATTAATTTACCCTATAATTGTTACCTTAAATATTATTTTTATTTACATATCCATTTTATAATCTCATTTTAATGGGTTTTATGGTGTTAATGTTAAAATGGTGGTGAGAAATTTGATTTAATTTATCTTCATTGAGGAATATTATAATGGTATTCACATTATTTCTTTTATATATTGTATATAACTACCCACTGAATTATGGTATAATTAATATATTCTCATGATATTATATATATCTATTCATTTTATTCTCTCATGGGGCTTGTGATTCAAATTTATCAATGTTGAAAAAGTTTTATGTTAAAACATCATCCTGTATCTGGATTGTATATTATAATGATTCAACAGATGAAATATTTTTATCAAAAAATCGTGAATATAATTAATTTTCTTATCATATAGTTATCTTATAAAAATATACATTTTCCCTGTATTTTCCTATCATCACGTACTCAGGAGTTAATAGGAATGTTCAAAATGTAAACAGATATTATTTTTCACTTCGGTCGAAAATAATTTTCCTTCAATGCACATGTTTTCTAAAATGTTTTAAAAAATGTTTCAACCTTACCCAATTGATTTAATAATGAATTTTTTTCCAGTTTTTTTATTTTAAATAAAGTTAAAGGGATTATTATTTTTATTTTTGAAAACAATGCCAATTGGGATTTTATAGTAAATTTGAATTGAATCATTATTTTAACCCATATAACAAGAATTTTATTTTCCAATATAATAATAATTGAGTGTTTTAATTCATTTATTCATTTTCCAAGATTTATTTTAATAAAAATGATTTCGAATGTGATTTATGTTTTGAAAAATCGATTTTCCATTTTTAAAGGTTATTTTATTCATGAATTGTTCCATATAATCATTAAAAATAATTAACTATAAAAGTTGAAATCCACTGATGATTCTTATTATATACATGGGATATGATTAAACTATACCATATTTATTCTTTCAATGGATGATTAATGTTTTTAATGAAAAATATTCAAGATACCGATTTCTTTCCCATCGGGTTATTTGGTGGTGAAATATTTTTGGAAGACCATTTCATTCCACATGTTATGAAATGATGACTTAGATATGATCTTGTGGAACATATATGTATGGGTTATGTGATGGGTGATACTTATATGTCACTCTAATGCATTGGGAGAACATAGAAAACTCATGAGAAAAGATGATATATCTAATTTTCATTACATGTCCACAATGTTATGCATGAACATGATGACAATTCACAATGGTATGTTTGATCCTAATTACATGTTCACAGTGTTATACATGGATTGGGATTTAATGTCCATAAAGTTATGTGTGGCTTTTTTTAGTTACATATCGTTATTCGAGGGCTTTATTTCATGTCTTTTACTTAGTTAGTGAACCTATTTCTATTAATAAAAGTTCACAATGTTATAAGACAATGTGTGTGCCACAAATATTTGTCTTATACCAATGTTATTTTGTAATGTGTTACATTATATAATTCTAATATTATTCATGTCTTATGAAATCAGATTATATATTCCATCAACCACAATTTTGATCTTTGATATGAAGGTTACATTTTTCTCAAATGTTATGCTCATGTAATAATAATAGTATTATCATGTTAAATATATATATTTCCCATGTTTACCATTAATATTAATATTACATAACCCATGGTTGTGTTTAATTTATCATTTTATGATGAATTTTATTAAGTAGGATATGTTTTTTATGTGGAAAAAATGGGATGATCATTACAGGGGATGTTTAAGATCTTTCTATAAATAATAATATTGTGTTACTAGTCTTGAAAGGCAATAAACCATTATAGAACATTTGACTATATTTTTTAAATATAATTAATATTCCTCAATTAATATGTGATATCTATTTTGTGAGATTATTAGGTCTTTACACTATAATACTAGATCCCCAAACCCCTAAATTTATTCCACTTCTATATGAATTTGTGATTTTTTTTTCTCTTCTCTCCTCCACCAGCTTCACAAAGTGGATTTCAGGGTTTTGGAACATACTAAATTATAGTTTATCTTTTTTCACCAAAAAAAATATCCTATATCATGATAATATAATTAATGATGATATATAAAAAATTGAGTAATACAAAAAAACTCATAAACAGATTTTTTTTTCCAAAATAAATCATTATAAATAACATGGGAATTTATTAAAATGATTATTCATATGTAAATTCACTATTAAGAACCCTATTGACGTACTGAAATAGAAATTATTTTGACTAAATGTTGAATCTTTTAATGGATTTATGTAATATTACTCATTTAATTCTGTAACGACCCAAATTTTCATTAATGTAAATCCATATTGATCTAATTAAATGTCTCTTTATGTTTATATAAAATGTCATTTTCATTGGTTTTATGTTAAGAATTTTGACCGTTTCTAATATAGCCGTTGAACAATGATCACATGATTAGTATAAATACAGGGCTTTAAGACATCCAATTTTACATAGAAAAAAGAAGAGATGGCCTCGTTCAGTAGAATTGCTCCGTACGAAGCCCATTTGTCGGAACACAGAAAAGAGGTGGCATCTTTGGGCTTCAACCTTGACCAAGCCCAAGATGAGCTTCATCTTGTCAAGCTCGAATGTGACCGTCTACGGGAAAAGTTGAAGTGGATTGAAATTACCACTTGAGCAATGCTATCCGAGCCACCCCAATAGTCTGTCACCATCGCACACCTTACCCTTAGGTCTTATGTAGCTGTTTTAAGGGGTTATGTAACAAATAAGTAGTACTATGTTAAAGTACATTATTTTTTTGTATATAATAATTAATATAATTTCTAGTCATTTTTGATACATTGTAAATAGTTTTTAAAGTGAAAATAGTGTTTTTAGTTATTATTTTATTAAGAATTAAATATTATTAAATTAAGGGATTTTTGAATTAAATAATATTTTAATAAAATATTATTATTATTATTAAATTAATTTTTATTAAATATAAATGATCTTATAATTTTATGAATGTAATTATAATTTTTACTAAGGTTTAAAAGCCATTTCTGTCCAAACCTGTGAATTTTCGATAAATGTCGCATTTTATTTTAAAAGTGAAAATTATCATATTTAGAAATTTATTTAGATAAAATAAATGTTATTTTTGGAATCAAGATGTCTAAATTATCCAACAGTGAATTTTTCATAATTTTCTGAGACAGTCAAATTTTTGAGTAAAAATTAAATACCGTTTAAATATATATTGTGTTTTATGACATCATAATGACCCAATAGTAATGTAATAAAATACTATAATCTTTATGTTCGGAAAATATATGTTTAAAAAGTAAAATAATGTGATTTTGGGTTTGTTTAACTTAGTTTTTGAAGCATTAATGGACCCTTCAAGACTTATTCAACAACTTGACTTTTTAAATTAATTTCCATGGGAGTGTGACTCACCTCCAGACAAGCAACACTAATATTTTAAGAAGTTCGGACTTTGGCCTTATAAAATATTTTTTTCCTCTTCCCTTTTCCAAAAACCATGGTCAAAAACCATGGTATGGTTTGTGGTTTGGATTAATTTTATATAAGGGGTCCCAAACCTAAATAATAAAGAATTCCCTCACCATTCCTATATAAACCCACCCAATCTCCCACTTCCTCCTCACTCAAAGCCTTTGGAGTTCTTCCAACCTCTTCCCTACTCTCTCTAGAATCCTCCCAAGGTTCCCCAATCTCCCAAGAAGCCTCTCACAAGCCTCTCTATAGCCTTTGGAAGCACACTTCCAAGTAAGGGGTTTTTTTCCTTTCTCATTTTTATCAATTTTCTTTATGTTGTTTTTCCCATTTAATTCCAATTATGAATATTGGGGTATGGTTTCTCACCTCCCTCATACTTCCCTATTTATGTTTGAATGATGGGATACCCATTTCTCTCTCATTAAATGCCTCCCATGTACACCTGTTACTATGCCGAAATTCCGAAAGGAACTTCTCCCTCCTCATTTACATTGAAGCAATACTTTTGTATCATGAACCTAAATTCCATTACAATTGTTGGGAAATGTATTTATATGACCTCCTTACTGTCCATTACATGTAAATATGATGAGTAACCCCTTTCTCTCTCATCAATATTCTTTTTTATCAATTTTTATGTCACGCCGTTACGCTGCCGAAATCACACCGATTTTCTAAGCCAATGTCATTGTGTAGTGAATACCATGACCATTTCTCCATCAAGGGTATTCACCTTTATGCACATTTAATTATTGATTTTAATGTTTCATGTATGAATTCCACATTCCTTTATCGTGGGATAAATGATTATGTTTTATAAATCCATGTTTTATGATCCATGTGGCACACTTATGCATGAAATGAAATGTTTAAGAAGGGTGCGCCCTTATAGAGCTCCAATGCATTGGGTAAAGTATAGTATCATGATACGCCATGTGAAATGAGTGTTGACTCATGATAATTAAAGTACAACGAGGGTTTACTCGTGCTTTATGTGCAATGATTATTTACTCATGCTCCAGGTGTAATGAGGCTTGGCTCATGCTAATTCCTTATTAAGTGTTGTTGCCACATTTCCATGGAATGATTATCATGCTATATCATGACTTTATGTTCATGTTTTTTATATGATCTATTGATATTCCTATCATCTGACATGTATTGTACTCCTCATGTTATTCCATTTGTACTCCCTTACTGGGATTTATAGCTCACCCTTTTCTTATGCATGTCCTAAGGTTATCCCATGCAATGCTAAGTATGAGGCAATGTAGTGGTCATGTAAAGGAAGTTTTCAATAAAGATGTTGTATTTCATGTTTTAAGTATTTATGTCATGGTTCTAATCCCCAAAGACACAAAACTTCTCGATCTTCTTTATTGTATCAAGTGAAGTTTTATGTAATAAATCATGTTTAAGTTTGTAATAAAAGGAGGGTTTTCATAGTTGGTATCAGAGGATAGGTTTAGTTATTTTTGGGATTAGGAAACCCTTGTAAAGCCTTAGAGACAAGAATAAGTATAATAAAAACATCCCTATGTTTTGGTAAGTACTGAGTAAGTGGTTTATCAGACAAATACATCCATGTCTGGATATGAGCAGGTAGAGGCGGCTCTGGCACATATGTATCCTAGGGGAGAAACCCGAAAACACCGCTTTAAGCTAGACTCGAACGGGAACTGGTGCACGAAAATGGGCCTTGCTACACTCTTGGTTACGACACCGTCGGGGGATATGTTTTGATAAATTCAAAATCTTAGTATGAACCCTTATTAAGGGAAAAAATTCCCCTAATAATATATGCTAGAAAATAGATCATAAAAATCCTAGATTGAATCCTATATACTCACGAGTTAATGAAAGTTAATTTATAAGTCATAAACTTTTTCCTTTGGATTACTCTTTACGTGTTACCCCTAACATTTCTTTTATTCCAGCCAATGGCCGGTAATAGGAGGACTTGGGCTAACAATCGATGTGATGATCAGTGTGATGATTGTACTAATGAGATGCCCAATCTAATGGGAGCAGGAATTGCGAACTGTGTCACCCTTCTCTCTCAGCTAACTCAAGCATTGAATAGAAACACGGGTCAAGAGGAACGTTCAACCCCCCCCCCCCCAAGAAAAAACAATTCGCTATCGAGAGATTCATGATAAAAATGCCTCCGACATTTAGTGGATCATCTGATCCCACGATCGCTGAACAATGGATTAACTCCATTGAAAAGATCTTCTCCATCCTTCAAGGTTCTGAACATGAGAAGGTTATCCTGGATGCCTATTGTATGGAGGGTGAAGCTGATCAATGGTGGACGTTGATAAAAAATACGTAGCCCGAGGAGGAGATCGAGGCGTTGGAATGGAAGGATTTTCGGAAGATATTTTTCGATAAATATTTTCCGTGCACCCTCCTGATTAAGATGGAAATGGACTTCCTTTCCCTCAAGAAAAAAGATGAAGAATCTATTGGAGGGTACAAGGAAAACTTCACAAGGCTTTCATGATACGCTTCCGGCTTTGTCGTTACCCCCAAATGCATGGTTGACCGCTTCCTTGGTGGGCTGAAGCCTAGCTTGCGGAAAGAAATAGCGATCCTTGACTTCGACAGTTATGGGGAAATTGTCTGATGTTCTCTCAATGTCAAAATAGAGATCGGGGAATCAAAAAGGTATCATGGGGACAAGAAGTGTAAGGTGGTTGTCAATACTGGTGGTCCGATGGATAAATCCAACACTGCTAAGAAGATCCAGCACCCCACTTGCCAAAAGTGCGGAATGAAGCACCCTGGAAATTGCCTTAAGGTGACGAGAAAATGCTTCAGGTGTTGAAGAGAAGGGCACCTAGCTGATAAATGTCGGAAAGAAAGACCCACAGTTGTGACAGAGGAGAGGAACGCTCCATTAGAACCTCAACGCATTGTTCAATGCTACAAATGCAAAGAACCGTGTCATTTTTCAAATCAGTTCCCTAATCCAAGGGTTTTCGGAGGCGACCAACAACCTCCAAGGTAGCAAAGAAGAGATTTTTTCCATCACTTCTACCGAAGTGAACCCCGAAAACGACGTGGTGATAGGTATGCTAGTTATTCATTCATGAATAGCCAACATAATTTGTGATTCAGGGTCTACGCATTCTTTTATATCTCGAATGTTTAGTAGAACAATCCCAGCATCACCACAAATCATGGAAGTAAAGATGTTGGTGAGTACGGAAAATGGGGCAATCATTGCATCCCATGAATATAATTCCTCCCCTATTATAATATGTGGATTGAATTTCCCGGTGAACCTCATCATACTCCGTCTGGTGGAATTTGATGCAATTCGTGGCATGGGTTGGCTTTCCTTATATATAGCCAATATAAATTGTCGGGAGAGGGAAATCAAACTCCATATAGAGAATCGACCACCGATTCTTTAAAAGTATCAGGAGGAAGATGAATCTCTTTTAGCTCCATCATCTCAAGCATGGATATTACTGCCTTATGAGCATACGTATCTGGCTCAGATGATTGAGTCCTTGGAAGAAACCACCCTAGAAGAAATGCCTATTGTGAGGGAATTCGATGAAGTGTTTCCCAAGGAACTGCCTGGTCTTCCTCCTAGAAGAGATGTTGAGTTCTCAATTGAACTTATACCTGGGGCGCTGCCAATATCCAAGAATCCATATAGAATGGCTGTTGTTGAGCTTGAAGTGAAGAAGAAACAACTACAGGAGGATCTGGATAAAGGGTTTATACGCCCAAGTGCATCACCATGGGGTGCACTAGTCCACTTCGTCAAGAAGAAGGATGGGTCAATGCGGTTGTGCATCGATTATCGTGATCTTAACAAAATCATGATAAAGTACAAGTATCATCTCCCAAGAATCGATGACTTGTTTGATCTGCTACGTGTAGCACAATACTTCTCCAAGGTGGAATTGCGGTCGGGATATTATCAAGTAAGGGTGAAAAAGGAATATGTATCCAAGACTGCTTTTCATACAAGATACGCGCACTATGAATTCATAGTAATGCCTTTCAAACTCACAATGCTCCAGCAATCTTCATGGAATTAATGAATATAGTCTTTAGAGATTACCTAGACAAATTTGTGGTAGTCTTTATAGATGATATACTAATATACTCCAAAACCAAGGAGGATCATGAGGAGCATTTAAGAACTGTACTGGAGACTTTGCGCAAGGAGAAGGTCTATGCAAAGTACAGAAAGTGTGAGTTATGGTTGAAGGAAGTCTCATTCTTGGGCCATATAATCACAAGAAATGGGATATCTGTTGGTCCCTCCAAAATAGATGCAATTGAGGGATGGATGAGGCCAACATCGGTAACAGATATCCGTAGCTTCTTGGGGTTAGCTGGATATTATCGACAATTTGTAAGAAATTTCTCACGATTGTCTAACCCTCTTACCAAGCTAACTCGAAAGGGGGTAAAGTTTTCTTGGAGTGATGAATGTGAAGAATTCTTCAAGGCATTGAAAAAGAGGTTTATCACTATTCCCATGCTCACTTTACCCACAAGTGGGGAACTTTTTGTTGTATTCATTGATGCTTCAAAGAACGGATTAGGATGTGTGCTGATATAGAATGATAAAGTGATATCCTATGCCTCGAGGAAGTTGAAAATCCATGAGTGAAACTATCCAACACATGATCTGGAGTTGGCGGCTGTGATCTTTGCCTTGAAAATCTGGCGGCATTATCTCTATGGAGTGAAATGTGATATATATACTTACCACAAGAGTCTTAAATATATATTCATGCCGAAAGAGCTTAATATACTCCAGAGAAGATGGATAGAGCTCATAAAGGATTATGATTTTCCAATACATTATCACCCTGGGAAAGAGAACAAGGTAGAAGATGCCCTAAGTAGAAAGGATCCAGCGATTCTATCAATGATGAGAATTGAGAAGGATCCAATATTCTTAGACTTGATGAAGATGGACATGGGAACCATAGAGAAGGGAACATCATCAAACCTTTCACAAATGATTGCTCAACCATCTCTTTCTGAAAGGTTAAAGGATGCTCAAAAAGATGAGCTGGGAATTCAGGGAAAAGTGGAAGCTATCAAAAAAGGGAAATCCTCAGAGTTAAATGTTAATGAAGAAAGAATTGTGCGGTTTGGGAAAAGACTATGTGTTCCATCAAGTCCGGAGCTGAAGAAGGAACTTTTTGATGATGCGCATAGTACAAATTTCTCTATTCACCCAGGGAGCACAAAGATGTATCGTGATCTATGAGAAAACTTTTGGTAGGATAATATGAAGAAGGAGATCATTGAATATACATCAATGTTCCTGGTGTGTCAGGATGTTAAGGCAGAGAGGCAGAAGTCTAAGGGGATGATGCAACCATTGCCCATACCAGAATGGAAATGGGAGAACATCACCATGGACTTTGTCACCGGACATCCAAGGACATCCAAAGGCAACAATGCAATCTGGGTTGTTGTGGATCATCTTACAAAGACTGCACACTTCATTGCTATTTGGGAGGATTTATCATTGGATCAACTAGCATAGATATATATCAGGGAAGTGGTAAGGTTTCATGGAGTACCACTATCTATTGTGTCTAACCGAGATCCAAGATTCACCTTTATTTTTTGGAAGAGTCTTCAACTTGCTCTAAATACTGAACTGAACTTCAGTACGGCCTATCATCCTCAAACATATGGCCAATCCGAGCGGACTATCCAAACACTTGAGGAAATGTTGAGAGCCTGCTCAATGGACTTTAAATTAGGATGAGATCAACATATTCTTCTTGTTGAGTTCTCTTATAATAACAATTTCCACTCAAGCATCCAAATGGCAGCATATGAAGCCCTGCATAGGAAAAGGTGTAGAACACCGGCATGTTGGGATGAGGTCGGTGAACGTAAGCTGCTTGGACCAAAAATGGTCGAGGAAATGGTGGAAAAGGTGAAAACCATTCAACATCATATCAAGGCAACTCAGAGTCGACAGAAGAGTTATTTAGATAACTGTCGACGAGAAATTGAGTTTAAAGTTGGAGACATGGTTTTTCTATGCATATCTCCATGGAATAAGGTCATGAGGTTTGGAAAGAAAGGGAAGTTAAGTCCATGGTACATCATCCCCTTTGAGATTCTTGATCGTGTCGGGGTTGTGGCCTATCGACTAGCACTTCCACCTACTATTGACGATGTACATGATGTCTTTCATGTATCCCTCTTAACGATGTACATACTGGACCCTTCACATGTACTCTCTTTTGAGGTGGTAAAATTGGAAAATAATCTTTCTTATGAGGAACAACCAGTGAAGATCTTAGATTGTAGAGAAAAATTTCTACGAAATAAGACAATGCCCCTTTTCAATGTGTTGTGGAGGAACCAGAAGTTTGAAGAAGTGACTTGGGAATCGGAGGATATAATGATGCTGAGTTACCGACATTTGTTTTAGTGTGGGAAAAGGAAACTTTCGTGGGTGAAATTTCTTAAGGGATGAATATTGTATCGACCCAAAGTTTCATTAATGGAAATCCCTCTTGATCTAATTAAATGTCTCTTTATGTTTATATAAAATGTCAACTTCATTGGTTTTATTTTAAGAATTTTGACCGTTGCTAATATAGCCATTTAAAAGTGATCACATGATTAGTATAAATATAGGGCTTTAACACGTCCAATTTTACTTAGACAAAAGAAGTGATGGCCTCATCCAGTAAAATTGCTCCGTACGAAGCCCATTTGTCGGATCTCGGAAAAGAGGTGGAATCTTTGGGCTTCGCCCTTGACGAAGCCCAAGCTAAGCTTCATCTTGTCAAGATCGAATGTGACCGTCTACGGGAAATGTGTATGTTGATTGAAATTACCACTCGAGCGATGCTATCCGAGCCACCCCAAGAGTCTGTCACCATCGCGCACCTTACCCTTAGGTCTTATGCAGCTGTTTTAAGGGGTTATGTAAAAAATAAGTATTACTATGTTCATGTACATTATTTTTTTGTATATAATAATGAATATAATTTCTAGTCATTTTTGATACATTGTAAATAGTTTTTAATGTACAAATAGCATTTTTAGTTATTATTTAATTAAGAATTTTATTTTATTAAATTAAGGGATTTTTGAATTAATTAATATTTTAATAAAATATTATTATTATTATTAATATAATTTTTATTAAATATAAATGATCTTATAATTTTATGAATGCAATTATAATTTTTATTAAGGTTTAAAAGCCATTTCTGTCCAAACATTCGAATTTTTGATAAATTTCAGTTTTTATTTTTAAAGTGAAAATTAACATATTTAGAAAATTATTTAGACAAAATAAATATTATTTTTGGAATCATGCGTCGAAATTATCCAACGGTGAATTTTTCATAATTTTCCGAGACAGGAAATTTTTTGAGTAAAACATAAATACCGTTAAAATATATATTGTGTTTTATGAAATCATAATGAACCAATATTGATGTAATAAAATACTATAATCTTTAAGTTAGGCCAATATATGTTTTGAAATTAATATAATGTAATTTTGGGTTTGTTTAACTTACTTTTCAAAGCATTAATGGACCCCTCAAGACTTATTCAACACCATTCCTTTTTAAATAAATTTCCATGGGAGTGTGACTCACCTCTACATAAGCAACCCTAATATTTTAAGATGTTCGGACTTTGGAATTATAAAATATTTTTATCCTCTTCCCTTTTCCAAAAACCATGGTAAAAAACCATGGGATGGTTTGTGGTTTGGATTAATTTAATATAGGGGGTCACAAACCTAAATAATAAATAATTCCCTCACCTTTACTATATAAACCCACCCAAGCTCCCAGTTCCTCCTCACTCAAAGCCATTGGAGTTCGTCCACCATCTGCCCTACTCTCTATAGAATCCTCCCAAGGTTCCCCAAGCTCCCATGAAGCCTCTCACAAGCCTCTCTCTAGCCTTTGGAAGCACACTTCCATGTAAGGGTTTTTTCTTCCTTTCTCATTTTTATCAATTTTCATTAACTTGTTTTTCCCTTTTAATTTCAATTATGAATGTTTTGGTATGGTTTAGACCCTCTCTAATACTGCCCTATTTATGTTTTAATTATGGGATACCCCTTTCTCTCTCATTAAATGCATCCCATGTACACCCATTACTATGCCGAAATTCCGAAAGGAACTTCTCCCTCATCATTTACATTCAATCAATATTTTTGTACCATGAACATAAATTCCATTATAATTGTTGGGAAATGTATCTATATGAACTACTTACTATCCATTTCATTTAAATATGATGAGTAACCCCTTTCTCTCTCATCAACATTTTCTTTATGAATTTTTATGTCACGCTCTTACGTTGCTGAAATCACACTGATTTTCTAAGCCAATGTCATTGTGTAGTGAATACCATGCCCATTTCTCCATCAGGGGTATTCACCTTTATGCACATTTACTTTTTTATTTCAATGTTTCATATATTAATTCCACATTTCTTTATCGTGGAATAAACGATTATATTTATGAATCCATGTTTTATGATCCATGTGGCACACTTATGCATGAAATGAAATGTTTAAAAGGGTGTGCCCTTATAGCGCTCCAATGCATTGGGTAAAGTATAGTATCATTATACATCATGAGCAATGAGTGTTGACTCATGATAATTCAAGTGAAACGAGGGTTTACTCATTCTTTATGTGCAATGAGGATTTACTCATGCTCCATGTGCAATGAGCCTTGGCTCATGCTAATTCCATGTTATGTTTTGTTGCCACATTTCCATGTTATGATTATCATGCTTTATCATGCCTTTATGTTCATGTTTCTTATACGCTATATTGATGTGCCTATCGTTTAACATGTAATTTAATCCTCATGTTATTCTAGGTGTACTCCCTTACTGGGCTTTATAGATCACCCTTTCCTTATGAATGTCCTCAGATTATCCCATGCAATGCTAAGTATAAGGGAATGTAGCGGTCTTGTAAAGGAAGTTTTCAATAAAGATGTTATATTTAATGTTTTAAGTTTTTATGTAATGGTCCTAAGCCCCAAATACACTAAACCTCTCGATCTTTTTTTTTTGTATCAAGTGATGTTTTATGTAATAAATCATTTTTATGTTTGTAAAAAAGAAGGGTTGTCATAAATTCCCTATAAATTTTATTCTCCTCTATAGAAACGAGTCTTCTGAAACATTATCTCTCTTAATTTATAGAATATAACATTTTTTATGCATAAATGATTCTTATGAATTCCCTTGAGGACTATTTTGTTTCTCAACACAATTTATATAAATATTTTCATTTCTATCAACCAAGTCATAATGAAATTTTTCGATCATCCAGATTAATATTTTTCATTCTTTCAATTTTGAACTTATTCAATTTTAGTTTCATATTTTCTTAGGGGTGCTCAATAATTTTATTTAATAATTTTTATATGAAACATATGAATTATCTAACATCCATTTTGAATTATTCAGGAAAACCCTTAAAAAATTCATTCATTTTCAATTTTTTGATTTAAATGTCTGATTAACATGTTAAAATTCATTATAATAAACATAAAAATTTGTACTAATTATATTTCAATAGATTAATTTTAATTCAATACCTATGTTGAATGTATCTAATAACATGATCAGGATATATCAATGAATTTCTAGTATCACTACAAACATCTTATAATCATGAAATACCTCTACCAATTAAATATACTTTATATAATAAAAAACAATTTTTCAGGTTCAATGAGTCAATAATAGAATTAATGTGAATAAAAAAAAGATATAATTCCAAAATAAACATATAATTTGAATCTATCATTTATTACTATGGTTCTATTGACCTTTCATTAGTCCAATATTAAAATGTAATATTCACATCCAGTAAGAAACTTCAAGATAGTATAAATATATTTCAAAAATGATCTGGCATTTGTGATTCATACCATGAACATAAGGGGCCATAATTATATCTTGAAAAAAATCCATAATGAGTGAATTGAGGATCAATCATGTTTTATCGTCCATGTATTGACTATTAGTATCATTATAAGCATTAGGAAAGGTAATCGAATCACTATTAATATTTGGATGTAATGAAATAAAAAGACAAAAAAGTACAAATGAATGTACATTTTATCATTGAGTCCCTAATTTTTTACAATATTGTCCAAATGAATATCTTCCATTTTTAAATTTCGAATCACATAATTTTTCTTTGTAACAGTGAGATAGTTTCATCTAGGCCACTATTTATAGTATCATTGTACAATAAATCTCATTCATCACTGCTCTTTCACATGATCCTAGATGACAACAATACATTATTTATGTGTTTTATAATAAAAATAAACATAATAATAAATAATGAATAATCTCCAAAAAAATATTTGAATCCACGAAACTACAAGTGAACCTATCCACCATATAATTACTTGTTAATAAAATCTTATCTACCATGACTTATAAATTGTTCAATTGGAGAGATCAGACCATGTAACCATCAAGGCACATAAAAAGCTACTCCAACATATTATAGGGAAATTAAATGTAAATATTCTAATGAAATTACATCTAAATTTTAGATTTCATACATTAAATTGTTTTTATTTAATCTCCAAATTATATGTAAATTTATTAATCCCTTAAAATACTTGGTTTTTCTGAGATTCTTCACAAAAATATTAATTAAAGAGGATTCATGCACATTAGATTAAATAATTGAGCTACATGGGGTTTCCATTTATAATTCAAAATCCTTATATTTATGTGTGTTTTTTAATATTTCCACTAAACATTCATCATATACCGGAAGGAATAAAACTATAATCTTTTATGATATTTGAAAATTGTATTGGGATAATTAGTACACTTGATTATATTTCATTGTAGTTGTTTTAATTTAAAAAAAGAGATATTAGGGATACATATATAGTAATTAATTGTTAGGTAAATATAAACCTATTAACTTACAAATAATAACTCGTAATTTTAATTTATAACACAACATATGATTTTCCATGTTTTATGATCGGTAATTCAAGGAATATTTCATATTAGGTTCTCTATCCTAAAACCTAAAAATAATTGTACCATAATATAATACCATATATAGAAACATTAGTTTAGTTCACTTATTATAAAATGATTTTATCTATAATAATTAAATATTTTAAACCCAAAAATATATAAGAATACTTTGTTTGGAAATTAGATAAATAATAGATAAACTTTTACAAACTACATAATATATTTTTTGATATCAACAAGGTACTTCTAAGTCACTATTGATATTTATTACTCAAATTGGAAAATGTAGTCACTCATAATAGAAATGGGGTAGATTATAGATCCATATAATAGAATACATAAAAAATAATGTATAATATATGGGTAAAAAAGAATTACAATATTTCATTAATGGGAATATATATATATAATCATATGGAGTGATAGAATAATGAAGATGATATCATAATATCATGGAATCTTATTAATGAGTAGAAAAAAATAAGCAATTTCATAATAAAATAAGTGAAGGATTGCTACCATTATATCCTAACATAATTGTTTTGGATAACATCCCATTCACATAATATGGTATCTGAGGAAATTTATGAATTACCAAATTAATTTTTAGGATTATATAAATTTATTAAGGAATATCAAAATATAAAATTACCATTAATGTGTTTTTCAGGCCAAAATAAGTTTTTATATAATAATAAAAATGGGAAAACCAACGTGAATATAATGGTGTTAAATAATCAATTCATAACACATAATCAAATGTAAAATCATATAAAATTGAATAATAAATTGTGATTAAATACTTTTTATCATTCCTAAATTAATAAAGAATCATAATTGATAAATATATGGATCATTTGAATATAATAACTTATGAGTGGGATGGAGAATTAGGTATATAAATAAAACTATTTAATTTTTTTTTTTCAATTTTGTTAAATAACCTTTATTGAACATGACCATATTGTGATTTGTTTAAAAATATAATTAAATGCGTATATTTTCTAATAAATTTGTTTTTCATGAAATAATTAAATATAAAATATGTTAGAATAGTTTTACATGAGGAATAATAAGGAGTATAAATGTTTTCGTTAATCATGTTTTCATTAATTAAAATATTAAAAAGTTAAATTGGAAAACATTACTATACATAATAGTTGAATGGAAAATAAACCTAGTATTTTTATAAATAATATATTTATATATATAATACATAATGTTTTCATATTAGTAATAGAAAAATATAAAGAGATAGTGGGGTAAAACATAACCAAAAAGAAAAAAAGGGTGGTTGTGCTATTCCCTTTCATCAATTCAAAACTCACTTGGTACACGTATCAAACTACAAGATTACTCAAATTAACATTAATAAATCATTAATTTAGAACCTTATTTCATATAAATTAAATTTATTGTAATTATTTATTGTTTTTTATAATAATTTTTTATGTAATTATGTTCGTGATTACTATCTAGAGTTTGTTTGATTCATGGTTTCGTAGTCTCATTAATTTGATGATAATTATTGTTGTTTTTGTAAAATTATACCAAATCAATAGAAGTGAAATAATATGATTTTCATGAAATTATATAATTAAAAGTTGTCTTATATGTTAATAATTGTTTTGATATAGGCCTAGATCATTGTGAATAAATATTTTCATTTGAACAATTAGGCGGTTTGACCTCCCATTATGAATATAAATTGTGTCATTTTATTTTGTATCAACCCACTGAAGAGTATTAATCAAATTATAATATCATTATTGTTATCATATTTAACAATAAATTTATTCATTATAACTCTCCCTGAAGGAAAAATTATGTTTTTTTTAAAATAATCTTCATAGGAGGTTGTACTGGATATAAATGGATATTTTTTAATAAAATAAACTATTGCCCCATAAAATAGTTTTAATATAAATATCAAAATTGTTTAATGTTTTTTTAAAATTTAGACATTATATATTTTTTTATAAAAACATGTTACAAATGAATATAAATGAAAAAAATGACGTAGAGTTCTTATATTACACCCATGGATGACTCCTATGCTTATTAAATTATGACTATGAAGGGTGGTCTTTTGATATGAATAGAACTAGTAGAACCTGTATAAGAGATTTGAAGAACATTTTTTTTGATATTTTAGAAAGGTTAGGATTCTTGATGTGGGATATGATGTTGGGTGGTAAAGGGTTGTATATTAACAGGTGGAGAGGGGTGTTTAAAAAAATATTATAAAAAATATTATATCTTCAACTTGTGATAAAACTATGATTTAATAGTAAGGGGATTTTAAATTAATTGTAAATTATATGTTAAAATATTTATATACTCTATAGAAATAAAAATACTAATTCCCATACAAAATTTTAAAATATGGTTATTATTTTACACATTAATATCATTTTGTTATTCACATTCATATTTTAATATTTATATGATATATGAAACATCACTATAAAAAAATTCACATAAAAATTCATTAATATGATATCTTTTTTATAAATATAATTCTCTAATGATTCTAAATATAATTTCTAAATAAAATTATTATTTATTAAAAAAATATTAATTTTCTTGACAATATAATATTTATAACACATTGAATTTAATTAATATTTCATTAAATTTAATTATTATCTATATACATATTTTATAAATCCAGTTTATGAGAATAATTTTGTATTTTAATATTTTATATGTACTATAAATATATATTTTAACAAAAATAAAACATATTTTTTTCTCTAAAATATTATGATTTTTATTTTATTTAAATTTATAATGTATTATTTTTAACACTTTTATATAATTTTATTATAATTAAAATTCATTATATTTTTATTTCTCAAGAAAATAATTTATTATATTTCTATTCAATATTTTTATGAAACTATTCTAATGGGAATATTTCTAATTTATCCTTAATGTTTCCAATGTTCATATATCCTTTACACATCGTATAAAGATGAAATTATTTTACAATTATAATATTTCCAAATTTATGATGTATATTTATTGTTCTTTTGTAATATTTTATGGAAATATAAAAAATAAAATTTACTTTTTAATGATGGGGAATCTGATATATTCATATTATACCATATGTCCAAATATCATAGATATATATTGAGCGAGTTATTTAATTTTCCAAAGTTTGGATTATTAAAATGTTTTGTTATTATGATCAATTTTTTTGAATGTGAGGTCGTATTTCATCATCCATGGTAGAGATATATTAACGTAATATAATCTTAAATTTAATGATATCATCATTATTTTGTTTTCAATTTAGTATGGGGTTTATGTATATCATAACAATAAAATTGGGCATCTTTTTGGGATGAATGGTTTCATACCCTAAAAGGATATTAGTGTTTACTAACTCATTGAAAAACAAAATATATTGTTACTCCCTTATATAAAGATCTATTTCAATATAATATGGACATAAATAAACACATTTACTTCTATTAACACTTATCGTATAATCATATCCATGATTAGAATTATAGTCCAATTTTAAAAAACAATTATCAATCATAAGGTGACACCATTGGTTTCTCACCTTTAATTCATCTGAAAATTAAAAAACGAGCATAAGGCATTATATTGTATATAATAATTTAAACAAGATTATATATATTATTAATCACTATATTTTGAGGATCAAAAACATTTTAGACCAAATGAATAGATTTATCCACTTTTTACTATCCAACTATATCGTCAAATATCATCCTATTTGGGTTTAAGGGGAGAAAATCCCAAATAAGTTGTTCAAGTATCATTATAGGTATTATTAGTTTCCAGTGAATTTATTTGGAGTCATGAAATATTTTACTATGTTCATAGGACTCATAAAATTAATCAACTATGTCTATATAATGTAGTTCAAATTTCTTCAATAAATTATATATTTATTATTTTATGTTCGAGGAAGGTTATTTTGGAGATATATGTATTTTCTTATATTTTCTGCAAGAGAAAATTATTTATGGTATATAGTTTAAAAATCAAAATAATAGTTTTTATTTCATTGGGAATTTCATCATTAAGACAGAGTAGTAATAGAACACACAAATATTAATGTTGTGATGTCTTGAGAATATCAAATGTTTGTATCTGAGTGTAATGTGAAAGCAAGGAAGATAAACCTTTAGTAAAAATTGATGAGTTTAACTGAAAAATGTTCAATATAAGTATATCATCATGCTTAGACATTTTTCATTGATACATTTTACCATGATAGAATATGGGAGTATTTTATACAACCATTCGATAGTGGTGGTCCCCACACATTTCCATTGAGTCACACACACTTATCTTAGAGAAATGTATTTTGAGGAAATTTGTGAATAATTTATACTTGTAGTTATACCAAATTAATTTTTTGATGGTATAGACCACATCATTCGAATCAGGTGATGGGAAGTGATTTCAATTTGGTAGTATAAGGTTGATGTTGTGGGACTTTTTCACCCACCCCATTAGTGCAACATTTTGGAATTGTGTGTATACACCATGAATCTAAAAAGATGATACCTTGAATAAAATGTTAGGTTGTAGAGTTCATATTACACTACATTAAAATTTATGAAACTGAAATTGAGCTTGGGGTCCAATCTAATGATACATATGATTTTATTCATTAGGAGATATATGATCATTTACTAAATAGTATAGTTTTCGTATGATATTATCTAAAAAACTACTACCATCTTGACACCATTTAACGTGTCATATGAGAGAACTTATAAGCCACCATATATTTGTTTTGGAATTTGAAATTCATAACATCTAAATATTGAATTGTAGTAATTAGAGATAGATAATATACACTTGATCCAAGAGAAACTAATAATTTATTTAATGTATCATGATTTAAACATGACCATACAATAGAAACCATTGGAGATAATGGACATGGATCATTCGATCCTAATTTTTTCTATAAAAGACATACAAATTGGGATTTTTTAGGGAATTCAGTTATCGTTTTTCATTTTTGGACCCTTTCAGATCCAATAAACTATTATATATATTGTTTATTTTAAGAAATTAACCCAAAAATAGGATTGAGTGCATAATATATTCCATATATAATAGAAAAGGATATAAATAGAAAATATTTCAAACATTATTGACTTTTTTGAAGTATAATTTTGGTCTATAACCACCTTTTTGGATGAAATAATGACAGTTGAGGAATAATAGGAAAAGATTCTATAGTATGGAAGGAATCTATTGGAGAACATCTTATGACCACACAGAAATAATTATCAATGATAACGGGAGCATGAGGATATAATAGTAGCTCAATAACATCATATTTTTTTTATGGATAAGGATTTATTGGATGAATGTTATCATATGTGGGGTGTATATAGGTAATTATATAGTTTATGCAGTTCATTAAATACTTTTGAAAATATTTATTTATATAAACACTAGGGTGAAATAATTTTTTCTAATACCTCAACAAAATTCCATATTTTTGATTTTTTATAATTATACAGAATATATTAGAGTGAGATAAGTAGGTTATACCACCTAAATTTATACTCAAATGGATTTATGTTCACTTTAGTATTTCCTATGATAGTTGGTTTTACCCATGTCTTTTATAATTCATGTTTAGGTTACTGGGCACAAATTGAGCATATATTTATTATAAAATATAAAATATTATTTAAAGAAATTTATTTAAAAATTTCAATTTTAGTTCTCTTCATTGTGTTTATCCAATGATGGCTTGGGAATCACTAAAGGGATTTTAAATTTAATTAATTAATACTCCAATAAATATTTGACCCCATGGATATTTTTGTCCAAAAACAATGATGGTCAGTAATTAAGGATAAAACAATGATTTGATGTATAATTTCAATAAATCTTGGTCTCTATCATTTCATTTCAAAATCATCATTTAATTTCTATTATGTATGTTTTCTAGTTTGTTTTATTTTTACGTTTTCATTATATGAGTAATTTCAAAATGAAATTTGGGGGATACCTATATTAGTGATGTCAAATATTTGTTTTAATCTTTAACATAAACCAGTATTTTCTATTATTCACTTTGTCATTACACACTGTGTAAGGGGAGTAGACACTTTATAATGTCTTCTAAGAAGAATCCTAGCACTGGATAATGGGGATGATATATTTACATTCTTTGTAATCTATTAAAATCAAATAATAAAAAATCCTACAATTTTAATAAAAAATGATGTGTTATTCTATAATTTTAGCCTTCGTCGATTATATGACATGTAATGGGATTTCATATAATGTAAATTTTGTGAGGTGTGGGTTATTATGGTTGTTAATGACTTTTATTCATTTAATACCACCTTATTATTTCCCAATAATGTCCTAAAGCTAGTAGTAGGGGAATTTTTCCTTACCTCATCACTTTTGGACCAGTTTATTCTGTTGCTGAATTTCATTGTGATTTTTCATATTCTCGGCAGTTTGGTAATCCTTATATTTCTTCATTTGATTGGGTTATATTTGTGTTTTTTTCTATAGTTGGGTTTTTATTTTAGATTATATAGTAATTTCAGTCGATCGATTTCATTTTCAGAGTATTCCTTACCTTTCAAAGGTTTTACTCCTAGTATCTGGCCACCATTGTCGATTCTAGCCATGTTTCTACCTTTTCGATGTATATTTTTCCATACAATGGGTTATTTTGTTGATTTACATTTTTTTATTGATACATTAATTTGGGGTCTCCAATGATTTGAAGTGATAAATGGTTTCAACAATTATCTCATAAATGGATTTTTTTTAATAAAAAGGTGTTTTCATTGAAAACGTATTTTCTGGATTTGGAAATGACTTTAAAAACATTAAAGTGAGTTTTCATGTATTTAAAAGGGATTATAAAATTTTGAGGTGGGTTTTGAATTTAATTTTTATAATTTTACATCAGGAACCTTGGATGTGTTGGTAAAGAGACACAATATTCCTTTGTGAGTGTTTGGAACCACAAGGAGGTATCCTTTTTTGAAATTTACTAGCATCAATCGATATATGTTGGATCAAAAATTATATTTATTAGGAATTGGGGTGTTTAGTTTTCAGTGTCCTATATTCTATATTCAAATTTGTTATATTTTTTTACTATTTATTGTTATTTATCTCATGATTGTTTTTATCTTTGATTCTCCCTAAGATCTTTTTATATAAGGTTATATCATATAGTATAGCATGGTATTTTGTTTCATAGATATGTGTTTACATTATTTCCAATAGATACATGGATATCATTTCAGGTTGGCATCCCTTATACATGTCATATATTTGGGTTTATATTATAATTTGATTTTATGAAAACCAAAGGGCTAATGATTTATAAATGGATATGATTTAATAAAATTATTTATAATTCATTTAAAGGTATCATTGTTTCATTCATTGTATTAGAAATCTTATAGAAATATTCATGGAATCCTATGGGGATTTATCTCACACCCTACTTTGACATTTGAAATTTTTAGAAATGATATTATAGTTTTTTTTATAAATAAAAGACAATATTGTATCATTACAGACTGTCCTGTAGATGTTTTTTTTAATTTGGGTTTGATTGGATGTCACTATTGTCCACATAAGTATTTGATATAATTCTTGGAATAACCTATATGGGATTGGATTTTATGTATTTGTGTTATATCGTTTGTTTCTACTTTTTACAATGGTTTTATGACATTTTTATGTTATATTCAAGAATAGATTCAATTATCTTGTATTACCAATATTACTTCATGGGCAGGTTTGAGTGATTTTCTAATTTAGTTGGGTTTCCTCATTACAATCTAGAGTCAGAGGTATCTTTAACATGAATTGTTTTAGCCCTTTCTAAGATTCAATTTTTTGTCATTGGTAGATTGAAGTTAGAACTATTAGAATTTAGATTTTATGTATCGAAAAGTGGCCTGGCTATCGAACTTATATAACCAAAAAAGAGTTTTCATTGGTGCGCCGAGACTTTTATCGGGTTTGAGACATTGATTTTTATGTTTTTATATTGAAATATATGGGATGATTATATAAATTTAACTATTAACTTTTATGTAAATTAATTTTTGGATTCATTATATTCATAATGTTTTATATGTTTTTATCAATATGTAAAGTTATTCCGATGATTTTTTAATTTACTCATAAATGATTGAATTTTTCATTTTATTCAAAATTCTTCAGAGAGTAAATATTAAAAAACGAGAGTGAAATCTATAAAAAAATGTTATCCAAGAAAACACTCAAGTGGAACCAATTTTTTTATAATCTGTTAATCATATTATTGATACTCTGGGTTACCGAGGTATCAATAGTATAGTACATGTGGTGGAACAAAGAACAAAATTTAACATGTCGCATCCAACAATCATTCATGGTGAAGAAGGACTATATAAAATCCTAGTAGTGTATTGAGAAGATGGAGTGGATCATCAACATCTCGAAAACTAAAGAAGACTATAAGTTTGGTTTTTTCATGAATTTTTATATGGTATTGGGATGTAGTTGGTGGGACACTAATTTGGAATCTATGTTGTGTTTGGATCTTACTCATGATTTATTGAAGAAAAAATTGAACAAACCATTTTACTCTGAGTCCTTGTGTGTGCTAAATACATATGAGTTTCCGATGTTACATAATAGGGAGCATACCATTCTAAAATAATCAAAATTTTTTGATGAGATAGGGAATCCTAAACTGCAGCTTATTACTAATGACTACCTTCAGATTAATTGGTTTTGGTTAGGATTGAGGCCTAATATTCGGTCGATGATGATACACATGTTCAATCAGACCATTGTATTAGTGGTTCACAATGCATCTTTAGCTTCGAAAGACAAATATTGGAAGGTATGTTTGGGAGGACCTTTAGTTGCTTTAGTTGATACATGGGGTGTATATTTTGTCCAGATAAGAATTATAATAGTGGTAAATTCTCTTTAGGACTTTTTATTGGCTTTGACCGGGTGGTAGTTGGTTGGAATACACTAGTGTAGAAGTTTATGTTATACAAGGATTACATGATGGGAGGTTTCCTTATATTGTCATTAGTATATAGTATATTTCCATCTACAACATTCTCATGAAATGGTATCTCAGGGATGTGGGTCAATATCCTCTCTCTACAAGGGTTCGTTGGTTTATGCATATTCATTCATGGGTGGTGGTTCTAATTCCTTTTCCAATGGAGACATTCTTGTGCATAACATTGAATGGATTTGTGGAATATAGTATTCTATAAGGGAATATAGTGTTGGTACATATATTTTTTGGTGTATGGGTTTTAACTCATATTCCATGTTGTTATCAATCTTTGATGTTGGTGCTAGTCATTAATTTGAATCATCAAATGTGGAAAAAAATTTGGGGTTTCATTTGTAACTTATTCTATTCATGATTAATCTTTCCATGTCACTGTAATAAAGGACCTTACAAAATTTTAGATGTCCCATGTGTCTGGTGATGATAGCCGAATTCGAAGTTGAGAGTGAATTTTTGGTGCTTGATCAGGAAATCTTAAAACATGATAATCTGAATGGATTGTATGATATGTGTTAAGGGAAAGATAAACTATTATAATTAGAGGGCTTAGTTCAAATCTATTGATGGAGTAAATCATGGGTTCCAAGGTGAGTGGGACTCTATATCAGGAATGGAATGTAATATTGTTACATATGTTGATGTGATATTGTGTCATTTGTCTTGGATTTTTTATGATACCGTAGACCCTTTATTTAGTGGTAATATTCCTACACTTGTGTTTGTGTACCCTAAGTTCTTTCAAGATAATTTTTCTAGTTTTTTACAATGATATAGTCTTAGTTTTCTCTTGACCCACTCCATGTTATGATTCTCACCTTTAGGCCATCGTATAGTATAGAACCTATAGAGTTGGTGGAAAATATTTTCTAAAATTAGGACCTAGTAGGAAAATGATTTAATCATCCTAGAATTTAATAGTGGGATTATCATTCCCTATTTTATAAGAAGGAAAATTTTATCTTCATACATTGTACCAATTATATTAAGTTTAATTAGGTGACCTTTTAGAACAAATATACCCTTCATAATATTAATTACCAAATTGATCTAGATAAAGGGTATAGTAGTATTTTTTAAGACTAATCTATGGTTACAGTGCCACCATATGAGATTTTGTGAAGAGGATATACCCAATACATCATTTAAGAGTCAATATGGGCATTTCAAATTTCAGGACATGTCATTTAGTCTCACTAATGTTCATAAAGTGTTAATGTAAATGATGAAATGTATATTTCATCGGGTCATGGATCATTTAGTTAGGTTACTATATGATATTTTGGTGTACTCCATCTTAGAGAAGGTTGATATAAACCATTTGGGTATCATTCTTGAAACCTTTAATGAGCATCTTCTATATGGTAATCTCTATATGTGTTAGTTTTTGATTGAAGGAATAATGGTTCATGGATATCTGATGCATAAGAGGGGTGTCTCAGAAGATCCTAAAAGGGTACAGGATGTTATGTCTTGGGAGGAGCATGGAAATGTGTTAGAGATTTGCAGATTCTTGGGTTTGGATAGTTACTATAGATGATTTTTAGGACTTCTCCATGATCACTTATTTGATATCAACATTTACCTATAAGGGTGTTAAAATTGAATAGAATGAAATTTTTCATATATATTTTTATGCTCTAAATATGAGCCTGAATTCAGAATTAGTTTTAAATCGTCAGGAATTAGTTTTGTTTTTTTATGTTTTTTGTATTGTTTTTGGTCTTGGATTGGGATGTTTCTTATTTTAGGAGAAACATGTTGTAGCATATGGATCCTTCTAGTTACACCCTTATGAAAATAACAACCCCACAAAATATCTTGAGTTTGATAACATTATTCACCTACTCAAAACATGACATCACTATCCATTTAGGGAGAAGTTTATAGTATCTTCTGATAATAAAATCCTAAAATAAATTCATAACCAAACAGATATAAATGTGAGAAAGAGATTCTAGGTAGAGTATATATAAAGTATTTATTTTTATATATATTATACCCTTGGGATTTTGAATGTTGTTTTTGATGCATTGAGACTAAAATTAATTATAGTTATCTTGAATGAATTGGTTTAGCAGTAGTATCTAATGATGTGGTTTGCTAATATTGTCTTGGAAGTGGAAGAGGATAGAGGACAAGTGGTTATGGGTTAAATTAATGTTGGATCATCTTTTTATGATAATTTTCTGGCTGAGTGGGTGAGATACTCTATGTTTGCATATTTTAAATAAATCCCATATGATGGGGAGATCGTGGGTGATTGGTCTCGGTCGCCCAGTGGAGTATTCTTCTTCCATAGTAGGTTGATCGTTTTGTTTTCCATAAGACTTGAGTTTTTGGAAATTGGAAACTATTCTTGTATTTCCATAATCCCAGGTACCTCCATGAATTAAAATGTTTTTATGTTGTAATTTGTGTAAGGGGATGATACAGTCGATAGAATATTTTGAATCGTGATGAAAATCTTGTCATAGAATTGAGGTGGAATAGCATATACTTGAGGGGTTGTCACAAATAATACTAATTCTGGTATAGAAGTGTGTTGAGAATTCCATGGATTTCATCATTGGTTTTCCATGGACACCTATTGAGATATATATGGTTTGGGAGATCATTGATCTAATTATAAAAACATATTATTTCCTACCTTTTAAGGAGAATACAAGGGTGTATGAACTTGTGGACCTATATGTTTGATAGATTATGATACTTCATGGGGTTCTATCTACATGTGTTTCTTTGAGTGATCCAATGTTTACATCCATGTTTTGGAATTGATTATAAGCGATTATGTTTTCCAATATTAATTTAGTATTGTATTATAACATGATGATAGATAGAAAAACATGGAGGACTGACTAGGATCTGGAGGATATGATCTAGGATTTGTCCTTGATTTTGGAATTGTTGGGAAAAAATCCCTCAAGGTATCATTGAATCATTTTTGAGGTGATTGTGTTTGTTAAAAAAGTGGACATCTGTGTGGTGCTTGTTGACAAAGAAAAACAATGACATAAAAAATTGTTGATGAAGGGGATTTCATGGTGGAATGTTGAGTTCAGGAGCTATGGTCAATGATCCATGTTTGATTGAAAAATTTCGATAAAGGAATGGATGACCTGGAGGTGGTATAAAAAGAATAGATACAAGGTGTCGTCGATTTCTAGTGTTTTCCAAATTTTTGGGCCTGAAAATCGACAAATGAAGTCAACTGCCTTTTGGAAAAGGGACCAGCGCGCCATTGAATTGAAGTTGAAAAAACATGCGGGCTTAATGTTTTTCATGATCAGATGGTCAAAATATGGAAAAGGAAAGAGGTTCGTGCCGGTATTGGTGTGGTCGCACAGGTGAATTGTGCATCATAAAGAGATTTCTACGCTGATGCCTAGAAGGCTTGAGAACGTGCATGCCTGTCATTTTTCGAGATCAGTAGATCTATGTATAACAAAGGAATGAGGGTCACACATGTATTGGTTTGGTCATACATGTGACTTGCAAAGGCAGAGACTTGCGCGCTGAAACTTGCGTGTCGAGGGGTGACTTGCGTGTCGTCATGCAAGGTGACAAAATTCCTATAAATATAGGACCCCCCCCCATTTTTAATAGAGCTCAATACTTAGATAAAATCTGAGCTCTGAGTGCGCAAGTGGATGTTTTGGTGTGCAATATTTGGTGCGCAGGTGTGGGCCTGAAGGTGCGGGTGCGCAGGTGTTGGTGCATAGGTGTGGGCACGTAGGTGTGGGCCAGTAGGTTTGGCCCAGTAGGTCTCGACCAGCAGGTCTCGGCCAGCAGGTTTTGGCCAGTAGGTTTCGGCCAGCAGGTTTCGGCCATCAGGTTTCGGCCAGCAGGTTTCGGCAAGCAGGTTTCGGCCAGCAGGTATTTGCGTGCAAGTGTGGAGAGAAATTCGGTTTTTCCCCAATGAAGGCAGAGGTTTTGCACTGGTTAAAGGGGCACACAGGTCACCCAAGGTTTGCGTGAAAGTTATAATTTTCCCAGAACATCTGTGGTAAAGAGTTATTAATCATTGGGTGAACATTGAACATCACCAGAGCATCAATCAATAGTTGAGGATGCATTATTTCATGAAAATGAAAATACCTATAGGTCTATAAACTGTGAGTGGATCCTTTCCAAAGTAGTGAGAAAAGGAAGAGGAATAAGGTGATCCTCTCCACCGACAGTGAGCCAAAGAGAGAGAAATAGGGAGTGAATCTTGGGAATGTAGTGACCTGACCCTAAACCTTGTGAAGGTAGTGAGCCTAGACAGAGTGACTGTTCCCAAACCGTTGTATCCACATCTAGTGACGAATAGTGGAATTCGGACCGACCAGCAACTTGTCGGTGTATGCTCTTTGGATGTATCCCAGTGATGGTGAATCAAGTAAAAATCTTTGTGTCCTCCTTCTTACCCCCTGCATTGCATTTAAAACATCATCATCAGATAAATAAAAAAATAAGTGGTCATAATAAACAAACATGTGAAAACAAAGTGACCCTTGTAATAAAGAGGTCAAGATCCAGTGGGGCAGGAAGAACATTGAAATATAATATCCATACACTGATTCACCCCACCTCTCAGGGTATATAGTCCCCTATTGGTCCTAACAAGAAGATATTCAGAATATTATACTATGTTTGTTGACTTTTTTTGAATATAAAATAGCTAATAAGATTGGATGAAGTTTTCACCCTTGAAGGAATTATAAGAAGGGACATGAAAATCTCTCATGTGTTGGGTAGAGTTGGGAGAGTGGTTTGTGGTTGGACTGAGTGTTGTTTCAGATATGGAAGAGATTATTTAATTGATTCAAATACATTTTATCACATCATAGAGTCACCATAAATATTATCCAGACTGTGGTTGTCAACAATAATAGTTTGAGGGTAGTGATAATTTCTTTCATAGAGTTTCACCTCACTTAATACATCATCATTTGGGCACTCAGTGTATGTTGGCATCAAGGTTTCGGGGTGCCTTTGATATATTTGGATGAATACGGAGAGTGTAATGTTTTTTTGAAATATCATCTGAATTTTTATATTTCAAAAATATGTTCCATGTTTCCTCTTATAAGTGGTATATATTTGATCCTTACCAAGTGATTAGTTTAAAATATGTTGATCTAGACCCTAATGTGACTTTGACTAGACATCTGGTTCTGGTTATGGATCTCTAGGATAAGATACTTGGTTGTAAAATTATTTCCCTAGTATAGGTAGATGGTAGTACTTATAAAATTTCTTTAAGTTGTATGAGGGGGATCCCATAATGTGGTAGTAGTGGCCTTCTCTTTTTTTGGATCTAGGATCTTGAGAGACTTATAAGGGAAAATTTTAATGGATGGGAGATTGAAATTCCCCTATTAATTTTCATTTTATTATGTATTAACCTTACATTTTGTTTCCCATTTCTATTTGATTAATAGTGCTAAAATGTAATCAAGAAGATACCAGTAATTATGATGTTTATGATTTTGGTAAATTTTCAGCACAAACATACAATTTTTCCTTATCATTAGGAAATTACATGCTGTTTAAGGGAATTAAATGTTGTGAAATGTCTTCCAAGAATAATATTTAAACATCATATAAGGAGTGAAGGATTCAAACACCATGTAAATTGTTCACATAATGTAATAAAAATATTTTATTTTTAATAAAAATGTGATGTGTTATTCATAAAATCATGCCTATGTGGATTAGATGACAGGTAATGACCTTACATGTTGGGTAAATGTTGTGAGTTATGGTTTTTATGGTGGTACATGAAATGGCTGAATGTTTTATTAATGGAAGTTTCATTCTTATAATTTTTTCACATAAAATCACATTAGGAAACACAATGCCACATCATTCTTATAATTATGCCACATAAAATCACATTAGGAAACTCAATGTCACATCATTCTTCAATGAACTAATAACGATTGTGTGAACTTTATATCATAGTTATTAAACATAATTTTTGACTCATGTGATTTGAATTTCGAAAATATGACATACACGGTTGCGATCAGTAAGATATTTGAAACCTAATAAGAAAAAATATTTTTTATGAATAGTAACATACCCTTATGAATATCAATGTAACCCTTATGAATAGTACTATGACCCATATGAATAGAAAATCAGCCATGTGAATAGTAATCATACTAGTGATATTATAAATAAAATATATTCATTCTATAAGTGATAATATGATATTATTATTTTATAGTATAAGTAAATAAATTTTTTTAAATTACTAATTAAATGTTGCTCTTTTTATAAGTCATAATTATTATATGATAAATTTAAAATAATACTTATTTTCACAAAATATAATCATTATTTAATATTACGATGTTTGATTATTTGTGGATAATTTAATGAGACCATATGCATTTTTTAATAGTGTTATAAAATCAGTTAAAATTTTAAATTTGTGTTTTCTATGTAAATGGTGATATTAATGAAAAACTAAATTAATCATATTTAGACAATTATTTTCATATAATAGAGTTAATATTTTAATTCTACACATTGAATAATGGAAAATATTGGTTTTTTTGGATTTTTCTGAAATACATGAACTTTTGGTGAATAATAAAATATAATAATTTACGATAAATGCTAAAAACCAAAAAAAATTATTGATGCATGAGTCATGGATTATGTAAGGGAAAATTGGTTTGAACTCACATTCAGTAATTACTATATTTAAATTTAATAATATACACTAATTATTTTCTTTAGCAGAATAATAAACTAATGATTAAAGTAATAAGAAAACACATGTCTCCTCCACTATAAATACCACCACTCTTGCTCTATTATCCTCACAACACTCAAGGTTTTTTTATTTCCAATATTATACACAATAGGGTTCCTTATTACATCCCCCATGCCCATAATCTCTTCTTCTCATAAGAAGTCCGCGTCTATGTGTTGTGTGGAGGATCTCAAGAGTAGAATTAAACAACTAAATCCTATATGCTTTCTTTTAATTTCTGTTGAGTTTGAATTACTTGTTTTATTCTCTCATCACCCCATTAATCCAAATGGAATGATAACTCTAGTACCTTAAATATAATGAAATTATATCAGGTTAATGTAAGATCCAACATTAAACTACTCTCTCTCTCTCTCTCTCTTATTAAAAATGAAATTGACACATGCGAAGTGTCAATTTAACAACACTGTGGCCGATGAACATTAATTTTCCATAAATTACCTCAAGACAATTAATAAAAAAATTAAATGAAAGAATATAGATTTTAAATTTTATGTGTTAACCCCATTTATTTTCTTGAACTTACTTATACACATATTTTAAAAGGATAAAACATAACATGGTCGTTGTGATCAAAAAAGGCTGAAATTAACTTTAAACGATCATCATTAATATTTATATAATGAATCATCTTAATGCTATATAATTTAATCATTTATAAGATCATTTAAACTCATTTAATATCAATATCAACATATAATAACAATTATGGATGTTTATAAACATCTTATATGAACTTCTCATCCTGTATTCAAGTGAACCGATCATGAAAACAAAAAAATGAAAAATACCAAACAATGATTCTAATTTATATAACTCAACCAAAGGCTGATAAAGGTCATAATAATTACATAATGAATCATAATCATGTGTATAAGTATATTTAATATTTAATTACTTAATATAGTGTTATTATACACAATATTAATGTAGATGGACCTTTCGGAAAATCGTAATGTGGATTTCTCAAAACCAACTCTCTTTCTTTATGTTTTCCGTCATTCACCAAATTTTATGTATGATAAGAACTTGGATCTTCATTTCATGTTTTCAAATTGATTTTTGGTGTTATTTATGAAAAATTAATAGGTGCGCATTTTCATCTTGCACGCGGTATTCTTTTGAGTACACACCTTGTACCCGGGTACGGCGTACTACATTGTACTGGACGTGTACTAGCCGAGTATGTCACGACCCGTCCTCGGGGCCCATGTCGTGACTACCCCAAGCCCGCCTTCCATAGGCCAGGGGCAGGAAACTAGCACCAAGGCGTAAATCCCGGTAAAATGGGAAGGCATTTCCTTTGTAAAGTAATCCAAAAACACCACAGAGCAAGCAGGAAGAGGTAAACACTAAGTAAAAACTGGTACAACAGTAAGTTCAGAAAAATAAGTGGGCCAGTATACAAACCCAAACTGAAAGTAAAGTACAACTAGAAAGGGAAAACAACAACTGAAAAGTAAAGCCGCAACATCGATTTGTCCACTAAAAATCCCACCTGAATGGTGGGTACAGGTAGCCTCCACTGCTCTTCGGGTCCAGTTGTCCACTCCAAGCACGTCCCGCCCAGTGGTCCACCTCTAGGTACCATCCTGCTCCGCAAGCCTCAACCACGATCAGCGCTGTCCGTCGTCTGCAACCAACACAACGTAGTGCGGGCATAGCCCATGCAAGGGTGAGTATAAGCTAATCAGTACAGACCCCGAGACCCCCGAAGGTCTCCCAGAATCCACAAAGGATAAGATACCACCACGAAGTAACATCCGACACTGCTTAGGTATATTCCCATACATATACCTAAGTCATCAATTCCATGTTCGGCTCCAACATCAAATCCCTAGTACAACCCAGTCCACACAGGAATGAAAAACGTAAATCCACACAGGATAGCATAACACAATCTACATAAGAAAGAAAAACGTAAATCCACACAGGATAGCACAATGCAATCCACGTAGGAAAGCAAAACGTAAATCCACACAGGATAGCACAACACAATCCACATAGGAATGCAAAACGTAAATCCACACAGGATAGCACAACAAAATCCACATAGGAGACCAAAACGTAAATCCACACAGGATAGCACAACACAATCCACAGAGGAATGAAAAAACAAGATTCAGCTCACACAGGAATACTATTTCGTAAGACGATAGAGATGATCAGATGTAGCCACTAATTCATCTAAGCCGTCGGACCCACAAAGGATAGGTAGGTACTAACCCCCGTAATGACCCACATAGGACCGATCGTGAAGTTGAAACCATAGCTATTGGGAAACTCCTTCTCCATCAAGTACAGTGGTTATGCCGCTACAACCAAGCGCTTCCATATAACATTGGACTGCTGTAGTACTCCACCTATCGAGTACTGTGGACCTACTGCTACAACCAAGCGCTTTCCACCATGCGTCTGCCGCTACAACCAAGCGCTCCTCCGTCGTGGGTCTGCCGCAACAACCAAGCGCTCCCCCGTTCTGCTACAACCAAACCCTCCTCCGTCGTGGGTCTGCCGCTACAACCATGCGCTCCCCCTCATAGCCTCCAGAGGTACTCCTTCTGTTGAGTACCGTGGGTCTGGCACTACAACCAAGTGCTCCTCCACCGCAGGTCTGCTGCTACAACCAAGCGCCTTCCACTGGGCTATCCGTAAAACACTGAGTCGTTCGATCAGCAGTCGTCAAGTCTCAACCGGATCTAGGGTTTCCGCACACATCATGATCGTTCTGGGAGGGTCCACTCCACGAGCCAAGAGGTCGATGCATCAATTGACACATAGTCCAGAGTTGATGTATCCCAAAAGTACCGTAGTGGTCACTATCGAACCCACGGAGGATTCCCGTAATGTCTTCATTGTCGTCGCAGACGCAGCCAGCTCTAGGGTTCCCGCACACAGCAAGCTCGTTTGGGAGGGTCCACTCCATGGGCTGAGAGGCTGATACATCAGCTGACACATAGTTCAGATTTGATTTATCCAAAAGTTTTTTATCATCAACAGGAACTCAACGTCGCAGACGGCACGTCAATCGGACACCCAGTCTGAGAGTTATTGGCTTTTTCGTCACAGGGGCCCGGTTGGGTTTTAAGGAAAAACCAACCCGACCGTACTTCCACCTGCGTCCAAACCTCGGTCGGAGTACGCCAAAAGATCCGTCTCACTTAGAGGAATCCATAAATGTCGATGACACATCAATCGGACGTCCGGAGCTCAAGATATGAGGATTTACGCTCCGAGGGCCAGGTTGGTGTTGTGTATGAACCAACCTGGCCGAATACAAAGTATTCCGAAACGTTGAGTGTAATATACCGAAACGACCGTCTCGATCCAAGGATTGAATTGTCACTTACGGCGCATCCATCAAGGGCTCATAGATCAAGATATGAGAAAAAAATCGAAAAGGGTCCGAAAATGGGGGGTCTAGGCCCGGACCGACCCGGCCCAACCCCCTGGATCGGCCCGAACCGGGTCGACCCGACCCGGTTCCAGTCTGACCCGTTCGGCGCGTCCCGGCCCGGCCCAGCGGTCTGGCTGGGCGGCTCGGCCGGCGCGCTGGCACTGGCCAGGTGCCGCGCAAGGCAGCCCTCCCCCCCCCCCCTCGCGCGGGGGCCGCTTTGTGACACCCAGACGCGGCTGAAGCCGCGTCCCTCATCCGCGGTCCCACGCGACCGCGGGACCGGACAACATCGCCGCATCCTGGCGGCTGGCCGCTACCAGTCGCCGCCTCCGGCCACTGGCGCGCCGGCGGGGGGTTTCGCAGACCACCAGACGTGCTCCGGTGGTTCGATTTGCGTGCGGTCTTCGCCAATGCACATCTCGGGACTCGTTCTTCACTGTAAAGCCTTCAAAATTTTCTTGCGGCCCCGTTTGTCGTCGCCTGCCAATACGCGCATCAAAGAAAAACTGCGGAGGTTTGTCGAGCCATGTTTGTTTGGCCCGCACCCTCCGCATTAGGTGATAACAATTGGGAATAACAATCAACAAATGAAAAACATAACAAGGCACAAATTTAATAAATTAAAATTGAACTTTGATCCGGGTTCTTTGTTTTAGAAGAAACAACCATGGGAATAAATATTATTGTCAAATAAAACCCCTACCTCATAGCTGTCGTCGGATGAGAGTTCTTCGCGGAATTGACCGTCGTGGAAGAAGAGGATCGTCGCGTCGCGGAAGGGCGTCACGTCGTCGCGGAAGGGCATCGCGTTGACGATCTCCGAGGGTTAAAGAAAACACATGGATTTAATTTCACGAATTAAATCCATGTTAAGGATAAAATACACAAAGAAAATTTAAAAGATCTGTAATCTCCAACCTCAAGCAGTAGATGATCGAAGATTGTTGCGGGGAAGAACGTCCCGGAATAAGCGTCGTGGAAGGAGAATCGTCGGAATCGCGGAACACGGCGTCGCGTCGTCGATCTCCGAGGTTTCGGCATTATTCACATTCTTTGCGTTCATCGCGTTCTTCACGAAGAAGGATGAAGGTACAGTTTCTCCAAATCCTCTCAACAATTTTCATCCAAGAAGAAAGGGTGTTAGTCTTATTTTATTATTATGCAAACAGTTTGAAAAACAGGTTAAGAAACAAACCATTAATTCGGTGAATTAATGGTAACGTCTTAATAGTGCAATTAATAGGAGTGTTAAGAGTTTTAGAAAACTCCCCAGTTGACTTTCATTAATGAGGATTTTTCGCGGGTGCGTTACTTAGAGGAAAAGAAATGGTGGGGCTCGTGCGGGCCCCACCCCACAAATATCCTACCAAGAGGGTAGGATATTTTGGGTTTCACCATATCTACTTCAACTCATCTTAAGCATCTTTAAGTGCCTTAAAGTGAAATAAAATAATGTTGTCACCCCACTTTATTTTATTTTCTTCACTTAACCCCAAAAATTCAAAAACCACAACTGAGAAAAAACGCAACTCCGGAAGAGGCGTTTCTAAGAAAATACCAGTGATTCGATTCCATCGGTGCCCTCAGAATTTGATTCTGAGGACTGGCTCAAAATTTAGAATAACCCGCTCGTTCGTTCACTGAACGTACCCGAGCCAAACTTCGGAAAATGATTTCGGGCACACTGGGCCTCGGAATCACGTGCCGTCAGAAAATGCGTTCCTGTAAAATTCCAAAGAAAATTAAGAAAAAAAAATTTCCTTGAAATTTATGGGTCTTTACATCACTCCCACCTTAGGGCTTTACGTCCCCATTAAGGTACATCATAAACTAGGAAACAAATGTGGGTACTGAGCATGCATCTGAGCCTCCTTCTCCCAAGTGCTCTCCTGGAAGTTCTTGTGCTGCCATCCGATGCGCACTAGAGGAATCGACCGTTCACATAGGACCCGCTCGTTTCGATCCTCGATCTCCACCGGGACCTCCGTAAAAGTCACCCCATCATCAACGCCCATCTCTCCATGGTCAATGATATGCGTTGAATCATGCACATATCTCCTCAGCTTAGATACGTGGACGACGTCATGCACCCGATGCAACTGAGGTGGTAGAGCCAGGTGATAAGACACCTCACCAATCCTGCTGAGGACCTGGAATGGTCCAATGAAGCGTTGAGAAAACATTCCAGCTCGTCCAAATCTTTGTAACTCACGTCGAGGTGTGGCCCATAAGAAAACGTGGTCACCATCCTCGAACTGTAGTGTTCTCCGCCTCCTGTCAGCATAAGACTTTTGCCGGCTCTCAGCTATCCTCATCTGCTCTTGGATGACTTGGACCTTTCTGGTCCTACTGGAGCTGCTGAGATTTCCTCTTTGCCGAGAAGAGAAATCCGGTCTCATCCCCTGGATGAACCACAGTCTTCGCCTAATACAATCAATCCAGTCATGGATGATACAATCCCATACCAAGGATGACGTCGTAAGTCCTCGACGCTACTACCAAGAGATCCAACTGTTACTCTCGCCTCAAAGGGTTGAGTCTCACTATCGACATCAGTGTGTGCTCACTGGGTCTCCTCCTGTAGGTATCTCAATGTGAGGGTCAAGTCAATAATTTTTTTTAAACTGGAACCTCTTAGTAACAACACAAAGAGAGTAAAAGAAGGTAAACGCCAAAAAAGGTGTCTTTTATTTCTGCAGATCAAAGTACAAACACACAAAACATCTACAAACAAACATCAACAACACTAGAAGTAGCATAAATAAAAGTCTCCAGGCCTGGAGCTAGTCCCGCTCCTGTCCATCTGCTCCCGGAGCTCCACGATCTTAGGCCTCACCTGCCTAAAGCTGAGCTGTCCCATGTCCACCAGCTCCTTGCCGTCGGGGTGGACCTCCTGGTGATAGTGGTGGCAACACCTCGAAGCACCGTCCACCTCCAGCTACACGGCCAACTCCTCTTCCTCACCTGCCTGCCCCATGAAGACCGCCACGGTCGACCCTTTGCCTCTTCCTGGGTGGCCCCTCACCCGTATGCTACTCCTCGGCAAGGCTGGTCGGGCAGTCACGAGCCATGTGACCAACCCCGTCGCATGAGTAACACTGTCCGCTCATGGTAATTCGTTGTCCACCCCGGGTGCCTCTCACAAACGATCATGTGTCATGCGGTCGACCACCGGTAGGTCTAGTCCTCTTGGACCCCTGCGTCATCTGTCTACTGCCTGCTGTAGAAGACTATGCCGCATGCCGGCTAGTGGTGTGTCCTACTGCTGGAGACTGCTCAGCAAGGAAACTCTCCACAAAGAGGGTTCACTCCAACACCCCTATCTGTGTCGGAATGCTGTGAGAAACAACTGAAGCTCTGATCTCTCACCTGAGCCCCTGCTCGAAGGTTTGGGACCTAAAGAATGGGTCGCGTACCATGTCCGTCGAGTAGTGAGAGAGATCGGTAAACCTCACCGAGTACTGGGCTACTGTCATCCTGCCCTACCGCAGCTGTAGTAGCTCCTGGATGCGCACCACTCGGAGGGTGGATGGGACGAAATCTGAGCGAAAAAGGTTCTCAAATTCCGTCCAAAGGATTGATTCCTCGTCGTGCACCTGGAGCATCAAGATCCACCATCATCCTCCTGCCGCATGCAGGAGGGTCGCTGCAAGGACCACCATAAGGTCAGCCGGTGTCCCTACCAAACGAAAAACTTGTACAACTGCCTCCAGCCAGTCCTCGGCTGCCTGGGGATCCGTCTCCCCGTGGAACCTGGGCGGTCGCTAGCGTTGGAACTCATAAAGTGCACTAAGGCGACGTGCATCGTCAGCAGCTGGGGCTGGAAGCATCGATGGCTCGGCGGGTAGAGGTACCGCCGGTGCCTCAGCTGTCAAAGGGCTGTGCACCGAGACCTCTTCACTCGGTGGGCTGTCGTCACGCTCAACTCTCGAAACCCTAGCTGGCTGTCATCGTGGGGCCATCCTGAAAAGGAAACAGGTGCGCCACGGTCAGAACAGTATACCTAGTGAGCCGACACAATGTAATCACAAAGAAAACTTGAAACAGACATGCAATTAATGTTTTCATGCATTAAGTCGGAAATCAGAAATCAGGGTCCGGGTGTTCGGATACGTCGGTCGCCGCACCAACACTGGACTCCCTGGACTGATAACCACACCCAATACGCTTAACACTATTGTTTCACATAGAAACGATCAGAGTCCCATGGTTCTACGGTAGAACCAAACTCTTCTGATACCAATTTGTCACTACCCGTCCTCGGGGCCCGTGTCGTGACTACCCCAAGCCCGCCTTCCATAGGCCAGGGGCTGGTGACTAACACCAAGGCATAAATCCTGGTAAAAAAGGAAGGCATTTCATTTGTAAAGTAATCCACAAACACGACAGAGCAAGCAGGAAGAATTAAACACTAAGTAAAAACTGGTACAACAGTATGTGCGGAAAAGTAAGTGGGCCAGTATAAAAACCCAAACTGAAAGTAAAGTACAACTGGAAAGGAAAAACATCAACTGAAAAGTAAAGCCGCAATGTCGAGCTGTCCACTGGAAATCTCACCTGAAGGGAGGGTACAGGTAGCCTCTACTGGTCCTCGGGTCCAGCCGTCCACTCCAAGCACGTCCCGCTCAGTGGTCCACCTCCAGGTATCGTCCTGCTCCGCAAGCCTCAACCACGATCAGCGATGTCCGTCGTCTGCAACCAACACAACGTAGTGTGGACATAGCTCGTGCAGGGGTGAGTATAAGCTACTCAGTAGGGACCCCGAGACCCCCGAAGGTCTCCCAGAATCCAAAAAGGATAAGATACAATCACGAAGTAACATCCGACACTGCTTAGGTATATGCCCATATATATACCTAAGTCATCAATTCCAAGTTCGGCTCCAACATCCGAGCCCAAGTACAACCCAGTCCACACAAGAAACCAAAACGTAAATCCACACAGGATAGCACAACACAATCCACATAGGATAGCACAACGCAATCCACATAGGAAAGAAAAACGTATATCCACACAGGATAGCAAAACACAATCCACATAGGAAAGAAAAATGTAAATCCACACAGGATAGCACAACACAATACACATAGGAAAGAAAAACGTAAATCCACACAGGATAGCACAACACAATCCACATAGGAAAGAAAAACATGATTCAGCTCATACAGGAATACTACTTTGTAAGACGATAGAGATGATCAGATGTAGCCACTGATTTATCTAAGCCGTCGGACCCACAAAGGATTGTTAGGTACTAACCCCCGCAATGACTCGCACAATATCGATCATGATGTTGAGACCATATCTATTGGGAAACTCCTTCTCCATCATGTACAGTGGTTATGCCGCTACAACCAAGCGCTTCCCTCTAACCTTGGACTACTGTATTACTCCACCTATCGAGTACTATGGGCCTGCTGCTACAACCAAGCGCTTCCCACCATGGGTCTGCCGCTGCAACCAAGCACTCCCCCTCATAGCCTCTAGAGGTACTCCTTCTGTTGAGTACCACGGGCCAACCGCTACAACCAAGCGCTCCTCCGACGGGGGTCTGCCGCTACAACCAAGCACTCCCTCTCATAGCCTCCAGAGGTACTCCTTCTGTTGAGTACCGTGGGTCTGCTGATATGACCAAGCGCTCCTCCGCCGCGAGTCTACTGCTACAACCATGCGCTTTCCACTGGGCTATCCGTAACACACTGAGTCGTTCGATCAGCAGTCATCAAGTCTCAACCGGCTCTAGGGTATCCGTACACAGCATGCTCATTCCGGGAGGGTCCACTCCTCGAGCCAAGAGGTTGATGCATCAACTGACACATAGTCCGGAGTTGATGTATCCCAAAATTACCGTAGTGGTCACTACCGAACCCACGGAGGATTCCCGTACTGTCTTCATTGTCGTCGCAGACGCAGCCAGCTCTAGGGTTCCTGCACACATCAAGCTCATTTGGGAGGCTCTGCTCCACGAGCCGAGAGGTAGATACATCAACTGACACATTGTCCATAGTTGATGTATCCAAAAGTTCCGTATCGTCAACAGGAACTCAACGTCGCAGACGGCGCGTCAATCGGACGCCCGATCTAAGAGTTATTGGCGTTTTCGTCCCAGGGGCCCGGTTGGTTTTTCAGGAAAAACCAATCCGACCGTACTTCCACCTGTGTCCAAACATCGGGTGGAGTAAGCCAAAATATCCGTCTCACTTAGAAGAATCCATCAAAGCCGACGACACATCAATCGGACGTCTGGAGCTCAAGATATGAGTGTTTCCGCTCCGAGGGCCCGGTTGGTTTCGTGTACGAACCAACATGGACAAACCCAAAGTATTCCGAAACCTTGACTGTAATATACCGAATCGACTGTCCTGATCCAAGGATCGCATCCCCACGAAAGGTGCGTCGATCGGAGGCTCGTAGCTCAAGATACGGGAAAACACCCGAAAAGCGTCCGGAAACAGGGGGTCTGGGCCCAGACCGACCCGGCCCAACCCCCTCCCCCTCTGTCGGCCCGAACTGGGTCGACCCGACCGGACCGGCGCTGCCCAGTCCCGCCAGGCGGCTCGGCCGGCGCGCTGACGCCGGCCCGACGCCACGCAAGGCAGCCCCCCCCCCCCCCCCCGCGCGGGGGCCGCTCCGTGACACCCGGACGCAGCTTAAGCCGCGTCCCTCCTCCATGGTCTCGTGCGGCCACGGGACCGGCGAGCGCCGCCATGGCGGGTCTTCCTGGCGGCGCGCCTGGCGCCGCCGCCTCTGGCGGGGGGTTCTGCGGACCACCGAACGCGCTCCGGTGGTCCAATTTGCGTGCGGTCTTCTCCAGTGCTCATCGCGGGACACGTTCTTCACTACAAATCCTTCAAAATTAACTTGCAGACCTGTTTGTCGTTTCCCACCAATCCGACATCAATTAAAAACTGCGGAGGGTTGTCGGGTCGTGTTTGTTTGGCCCGCACCCTCCACGTTAAGTGATAACAATTGGGAATACCATTCAACACATGAAAAACATAACAAGGCACAAATTTAATAAATTAAAATTGAACTTTGATCCGGGTTCTTTGTTTTAGAAGAAACAACCATAGGAATAAATATTATTCTCAAATAAAACCCCTACCTCGTAGCTGTCATCGGACGAGAGTTCTTCGTAGAATTGACCGTCACGGAAGAAGAGGATCGTCGCGTCGTGGAAGGGCGTCGCGTTGACGATTCTGAGGGCTAAATAAAACACACAGATATAATTTCACGAATTAAATCCATGTTAAGGATAAAATCCACAAAGGAAATTTAAAAGATCCGTAATCTCCTACCTCAAGCAGTTGATGATCGGAGATTGTTGCGGGGAAGAACGTCGCGGAAGAAGCGTCGTGGAAGGAGAATCGTCGGCGTCGCGGAACACGGCGTCGCGTCTTCAATCTCCGAGGGTTCGGCATTCTTCGCGTTCTTCACGTTCTTCGCGTTCTTCGCGTTCTTCGCGAAGGAGGATGAAGGTACAGTTTCTCCAAATCCTCTCAACAATTCGCACCCAAGAAGAAAGGGTGTTGGTCTTATTTTATTATTATGCCAACAGTTTGAAAAATAGGTTAAGAAATGAACCATTAATTCGGTGAATTAATGGTAACGTCTTAACAGTCCAATTAATAGGAGCGTTAAGAGTTTTAGAAAACACCCCAGGTGACTTTCATTAATGAGAAGTTTTCGCAGGTGCATTACTTAGAGGAAAAGAAACGGTGGGGCTCATGCGGGCCCCACCTCACAAATATCCTACCAAGAGGGTAGGATATTTTGGGTTTCACCATATCCGCTTCAACTCAGCTTAAGCAGCTTTATGTGGCTTTAAGTGGCTTTAAGTGAAATAAAATAAAGTTGTCGCACCACTTTATTTTATTTTCTTCACTTAACGCCAAAAATTTAAAAACCACACCCGACCAAACGCAACTCCGGAAGAAGAGTTTCTAAGCAAATACCAGTGCTGTGATTCCATCAGTGCCCTTGGAATTTGATTCTAAGCACCGGCTCAAAAGTTAGGAAACCCCGCTTGTTCGTTCACGGAACGTACCCGAGCCAAACATCGGAAAATGATTCCGCGCACACCGGGCCTCGGAATCATGTGCCGTCAGAAACTGCGTTCTTGTAAAATTGAAAAGAAAATTAAGAAAAAATATTCCTCGAAATTTACGGGTCTTTACAGAGTACATTGCCATGTAGGTGACTTGGAAGACACCATAAAGTGAGGGATGGTTGAGGCGAGTACATGACACGTAAATTAAATCAAATGATTTGTACATTTATTTTTATTTTATTAATCACGGTGGGGTCGTGTCTATCCTCTAGAACGCTCTTCTTCTACCCATGTCTCATACAATATAGCGATGAATGAACAAGGAATATAGATCTTGTCCTGTTCCATCATCTGACCACCAATTGAGATGCCACTGGGTGTGTTGGAATACCACCAGTGTCTTCTCTCATCCCCTAGAGCCTCTCTTCTTGATTTCTCCTCTCTCAGGAGTTATTGTGGGTTGATCGTTTTAACCATTTTGAATAACAATGTCATTATAGGCCGATTCAAGTTCTTACTTTCATGATTTTTCATCATACTACTTTGAGGTAGGTGTTTTTTTCCTTTAAATGATTTTTATTTTGATTAAATATGCTTAATGAGATGAATAACTTTGTTTGGTGTATTGCGTATTTTAAAATTTTTCCTTGTTTAATACATAATATGGTTTGTTTATTTGATAAATGGGTATTTTCTTATGAAAAAAGATTTATATCTCTTTATGGGACACCCCATGAGTGTCTTCCATTGATTGATTATGTATAGTCGTTTGTTCTAGAATTATCTATTATGATTGCCTTGTTTTCAATTCCTCATGTTGTTAGGATGGATTTACTCATTATATAAAATGCATGTTTTTTTTCATTATGAAATTTTGATCAAGGGGAATTAACTGTGAGAGATACCAGAGGTAGGGTTAGTTATGTATAATAGTTGATGTTTTGACACAGAGGTATTGACTGTGACTATTATGGAGTGGTCATAGACCAGAGGGGTTAGAAAGTGAGGGCTAACCTGAGGGTCGTTATTAAATGAATGTTGGACCATAGGGAATTGATTGTGAGATCTTCCAGGGGGACATTATAATTTGTTATTTCTATGTAGACCAAGGGGGTATCGACTTTGAGAGATACCCAGGTGGTGGTTTTTAAATGATTAGTACTATGTGGGGCCAAAGGGCATAGACATTCTGAGCTTTCCGATAGGGTTCATTATTTATAGAATTAATGAAATCTTGAACCAGAGGGGTCAGACTGTGATAACATTCCTAGAGGTTTACTTTTAAATGATTTAATGATTTTGATGAGTCTTCCAAGCCAAAGAACCGGCTTGGACTCTATCTTAATAGATTTATAGATGGCATTATGAGACATCTATTTTTCTATTACATGGAGGGATACAGAGCTTTGGCTAGATCATGGGATTTATTATTCAACTGTTTGAATAACTAATTAATGATAATGATTGTAATTGGAAACTATATGATTGTTTAATTTTGTGTACTTCCTAGTTTATTTCCTATTTTGCATCTTTCCTTATATATATATATTCACTAACTATTAGGCACATATCTATTAGAGGTTTCCTACAGGGATACGTCTCATACCCTTTTTGGGTCATGATTTGGGATCAAAACAGATTAGATGTTTGCAATTATAGATAAGGGAAAGAACCCTTCTTTATCAGGTACTCGATTGTTGTTGGATCTAGAGAGAATGGGACCAAGATGAGGCTTGCGATGCTGTTGGAGTTTACTTATTTTCAATACTTTGGTTCCAGTATTGTATTTCCAGCATTGTGAAATTTTTGGATACATTCCTAGATAAATGTGTCATGCATTAATTATATATGCTTCTATTGTTATATTACTATCAGTATTCCATTGTTTAATTTTGATCTACGGTACTACTGCTTCCACTATTTTTCACTATTTATCTTCTTCTATGTATAATCTGCCAATGAGGGAATAGTTTCCCCTTTTGTACACTGCAACCCTCACTACTAGTCAACAAAATTTGGAATTTGGGGAAAAAATTTTTATGTCATTTGACCAGACAGGATTGAGACACCATTGGGTGAAACCCGAAACTAGGGCGTTAAAAAGTGGTATCATATGGTGTTTCTTTTATGATTTACCTTACTATTTGAATCCTATTAATATGTATAGGAATGAATAGGGATTTGGTAATAAGATATGACCTTCAATAGTTAACCTGTGTACATCAAAAACAATGTTAACTCAAATATTTCTACTTTTATGGTATTTCAATTGCTAAAGTTTATTTGATTTCAACATTGGGGTATGCACATGTATTTTTTTGTTATCATTAATATTATCATGGTTCGATTTTTTTGAATCCTCATGAGATGAGGGTATCCCATATAATGCATCATATATGCAGTTTCTAGTGATCACATGTCATTCATTATTTTTATTCCATTTAGGTTGCATTATTGATTGCATGATATTGTGATAGATATTGTGATATATATGCATGATGTATGAGATAGAAGACATGATAAAATACATTTTATTTTGAAAGCGTGTTGAAATACGTAATTTTTCATTTGGATGGATGCCAGACTTTGGTCCTTGAGGAGTTATGAGCCCTCATGGATCAAAATTTCATTAATCAATGTTGAACTATAATAAAAGTTTGTCATGTTTTAATATAAATAAGGATGCCAAACTTATATTCGTATAAAGTATGGGATTCCATAGCTCAGAATTTGCCATTCCTCAGAGTAAAATCTATGATTTCAGTGGTTCTAATAGAGTTTCAGAGGATTACTATTTGGAAACACAAACAACACAGCTTGTGGTGTTATAAACACACACCATGTGTTCTTCTATTATAGAAGACACAACTTTCTTAAGTACATTCCATTTACTGTATGTACACTCCATGTAGTATTTAACTATGTGACTGAATGTGTGAGCAGATACATGGTGTTGGGAAACATTTTTAGAACATGCATTGTACTAGGAGTATATGTCATTCCATAAGGAAGGTGTTTTCGGCAATGTGAAAAATGACACGAGTGAATAAAATGTAGCTTTTACCAACATTGTTATATTATTACACACCATGTAGATTTGTCTGTGTATCCGACCATGTGACCAATAACATTTTTCAATGTGACATAATTAGTACACACTGTGTCTAGGGTGAACACAAAGTGTAGTGTTGCTCTGGCACACCCCATGTGTTTTAGTCATATAGAAGTACTTCGTAAAAAGATAAAATTCATGTACATGCCATGTTCTAAGTGGAACACTCTGTGTTTAGGGGTTTTACATAACTATGATTTGTAGAGGTACATGCCTTGATAAAATCATAAGGGAAAACGCTTTGTAGAGACTCTACACTTCGTGTAGCCATGTTTTGTAAAACATGACCTTTTACATTCTCTTCTTCCGTTAATGAACTTATAAATTGTCCTTAATAATCTTGAACTAAGGTGTGTGATTGAACTTCTAGAGTGAATCCACCAAGTCATCATCTAGATTTATAGCAGATACATGGAAATGGTGGGACAAAAGAATTTCTAGATCATTGACTACAATTAGATCATCCTTTCATGCCATTATTGGTACCAGTTGTTGTACAAGACACATGCGATGATGAAAAATTACTCAAATGATTTTTGAGTATGTTACAGAATTTTTAGGGTGCACCTTATCCTTTATTATATATGTAAGAGTGTGATATAGGTGTTCAAGTATCAGCATCCTCCCAATTTTTCTGGGGATGGAGGACCACAAGTTGTAGAGTCATGGTTGGATGTAACACCCCGAGCTTTCAGGATATGATTCTCTTTCAATAATGAAATAGCTTGCATTGTACGCAAGTTTGAGTTTCTAACACACCGCGACCAATCAAAATAGCCATTATGAATAGTAATACCCACTTTTTGAAATTATATATATTTTATATTTCAAAATGGACTTCATTTTTCGATTCGGAATATCGAAATTAGCCAATGTTGAATTTTTGGTATTTTTCTGAGAATTTCCAATTTTTTATTAATAGTGAAAAATAATTAAAAACAATTTCTAATAAAAATAATTTATAGTGAAAATTATACTATTGAGTGGTTTTAAATTATAATTAGAATATATTTTTATCATTTTATCCAATTGTGGCCATTAGAATTAATTTTTCATTGAAATTGGACATAAACAATTGTCAATCTTTTGATATATATTGTTTCTTAAAAACATGCTATTTGTTGTGACAGAAGGAATTAATTATAAAATTAATTATTGCAACTTATATTTTTGGAATTTTTTAAAATAGAAATCATTTTTGAATTCGGAATATCAATTATAGCTTAGGGTATAATTTTGGCATTATTGTGAAAAACATCAATTTTTGATGCATAGTGAAACCACTAAGTGGTAGTTAAAAAACTGATTTTTCGTTTAAATGAAACATTACCACTTCTGTGATTTGATTTTCAAAAATCCGACATACATGGTTGTCATTAGGATGTAAAATTTTGTTCAATGGGATTAAAATAATTTTTTTTGAATAGTAACTTTTAAGTTTAATTAATCGCGATTAAAGGTAATTATTGAAATTTAAGGTAAAAATGATATTATCAAAATATGAAAATACATTTAAACATTTCCTAACCTTATTGGAAGAGTCATGGACGACCATTAAAATCCATTGGTCAACTTGGGAACCCCATGGAGCCACTTGGGTAAGAAAATGACATTAATAACTTTTTATTTAAAGTAAAAATAAATTTGTCACAAACATGTGTTATTTTACTAAAAAATTATTACATGGGGTTATATAAGTTAAATTCTCAACTATAAATATTCATTAGAAATATAAAAAGATTTCCTACATCATTCTATTTTCTTTATAATTTTTAGACATTAAATAAATTAAATATTTTATGACACCATGATGATGCAGCGATTACCTCATTAATTAACGATTTAAATAAAATGAAATGATAATGTAAAATCCTAGACATAAACTTGTCAAAAACTTATTGGATGATTATATTTCGAACCCTTATCACCTTATACTCGATATATATATGTTTGGGACCTTTAAAATCCGAATCTCATTATATAATAAAGTAACATTTCATGACTTTCCAAGAGTGCCCCTCCTCTCCTCTTATAAAAGGCCCACACCTCTACCACCTTATTCACAGCATCAAATCCATTTGGCTCTGCCAAAATCTACCCAAATACTATATTAACATCCATCTCATACTCCTAGAGGCCTGAATGTTTGCATAATTCTTCCCAAGGAAGCCTTTAACCCAAATCAAAAAGAGTTACCCGATTTTAAGGTAATGTCTTCCCTTATATTCCTTTGTTTTATTTTTCTTATCCAACCACATAAAATCATTTTATTACTTTATTTTGTAACAAAACCAGTATATACAATATACTATGATGTTTTAATGATAATTATTTGATTTACACTTACACACATCTCCATCTAATGGTTAAAGAACATACTGTTTTTGTGGGTGGCGAAATACTGTCTCACGAAACGATGATTGTTCAATATTATTTTAACACCTCTCATGGTGGCCATTATGATGACACTATTTTTTATATATGATATATATTATGTTTATTTTTTCCTTATGCTTCTGTATTTTCATTTATGGAACACCTTTATGATTTCCGTTATGGGTAAACGCGATGATTTCATTATAAGAAGTGCGGACTACCGCCCCCTCAAAGTGATTTGAATCGTTAATGCCATATGTGGGATGTATAAAGATGGAGTAAATGGTATTATACATTATATTATACTGGAATTATATTATACCTTTATATAATTATAATTTAATTCCATTAAATATGAAATAGAAATGAAAGTAGCGTTCATGCGTACGTATAGCTTACCGTCTCCATGAACGGTTCATTTCATTTCTTACCGCTAAATTTTATGTAATATTATAAATGCGTTTATATACTGGATATATATGATATATATGATATATTCATCATGAATATAATTCTGGATATAATGGATATTTCACCACATGAACAAATTGTGATTATAAGAAGTTTATTTTTGAATCAAGTACCAAAGATCGACAAAATGACTGTTATTAACATAAATAATTACATAATGTGAATAACATGGTATTAAGTGATATAAAAAGACTAATGAACATTAATAAGGTTCTTAAGCAAATATAAATTAACTCTAGTGAATTATTCAGGAGATTAAATAACGATCGAGTCAAGTCGGACACGATGTAAGGGAACTTCTTAACCCAATTTCTATTCGTTGGGTTTATCTCCTACATTCAAATTATGTTATGATATTATTATGTCCTATCTTGTATTTGTACTTTCTTTATGTGTACTTATAGTGAATACACATAATAGATTTATTTTATTTTAAAAAAATGATCTTTTTAAGGGACTTCGTCTCAATCCCCATTCATTGAGGCATATTTTTTTTATACACAAATTTGTTCTATACGGTGTATAAACCCCTTTTAATTTTACATTTATTCAAAATGACTATTTATATACGATGCATTTTACTAAATGAAAAAAATAAATGTTTTTCTTGTCATACTTATGCGGCGTCAACGACTTCTCCACCGCCGTGACCATTATTTGAGTTTCGGCTTCCTCTACAAGCCATAACATTTTTTTAAATGAAAAATAATTACAATGTTTTAATTTTCTTATATTTTGGTATTGAAAATGGTTTTTAAAGTGTTTTTTATATCAATGTGTTGTATTGATATCTTTTGATTGTAATGTGGAAATGTTATGTTTCCATTATGCATTTTTTATGTGATACAATTATGTTATGGATTATGATATGTTTAAACCTGCTCGTATAAGGAATGCATTGGACTTAATAAGTGACGGGTGGAGCCCGCTATAGCTCCTCGATGCATCGGTAGGTCTCATGAGACAAACTAGTGTCTTGGCACGGGGTCTTGAAAAAATCATATTTTTAGTCTTGGCACGAGGCCTTGGCTACGTGGTTATGATAGTCTGGCATTATGAATTTCATCATTATGAAAGTGGTTATTGATATTTCATGTGATTATTCGACTAGTAGAATATCCATGTGATTAAGTAAATGGAGTTATTTCATTTTATTTTTCCATATTATGCTAAAGTTCATGTTTAAAATGCTTTTTTTAGTTATACATTGCCTTAAATGTTTATGTTTATTTATGAATGTTTCCACTATATTTTTATCCTTACTGAGCTTCTAAGATAACCCCTTTCAATGTTTAAATTTTTCCAAGATGTGAAGAAGTTTCTTAGGAATAACCTGCAGGTATAGTCTGAAGGGGATATGAGTGTGGAAAATAGAGACTATGTTATTGTAGTTTTTTACTTTATGATGTAATGTAACATTTATGAATGTATCTAGTGTTTCCATGGCTACGAAACTAATCTGTATTTTGAGACTTGATCTTTTGTGATCATGCCGATTTTACGTAATAATGCACCGACTCTGGGTAACTGGGGTCGGGGCGTTACAGTTGGTATCAGAGGCAGTTTAGTGTTAACCTTGGAAGTTAGAATTATATAAACTCTGATTAGAGCACATATCCCTAATATAGACTTTGAGGATTAGTATAGAAGAACTTTCTAGAATTTTGGTATTATAGTTATTTTTGTGAGTTTCCGAGCAATACATCCCTATCTGGATACAAGCAGGTAGAGGCGGCTCTGGCACAGATATACCTAGGGGTAAAACCCGAAAACACCACTTTGATCTAGACTCGAATGGGAACCGGTGCACAACAACAGGCCTTCCTGCACTCTTGGTTACGACACTACCGGGGTATATTCTTAGGATATTTCTCATTTTTTTACAAACCATTATGAAGGGTTTATGAGTATAGACTTCCTCAAAGAAAACCTTTTTTTATGATTATGGATTATATCCATAAACCGTTCAATTTACATTAAGTACTTTACCAGTTTTGAATTATTCATTGCAATTCATAAACTAACCTAGTTTATGCAATTGTATTGAAATGGCACCCAGTAGAAGGAATGTGAAATCCATCAATACGTATGATCCAAAGAGTAAAAAGGATCATATCTTCCACGATATTAAGCCAACATTTAGAAGGGAAATAGTCTCCCATGTTTTCCCAACATATGAAGAAATAGTATCATGTGTTAATAAGATAAGTAATTAATTCTCTGAGTCTTATGGCTTTGAAGGGAAGAATGTCAACAAAAGGATGGAAGAGAGAATGATGGATAACGGGCCGAGGGAAGAGAATAATTTTCTAATATGTGATAAATTTGGGAAGAAACACCTTGAATCTTTCCTGAAGGGAATGTGAGTTTGTTATAAGTGTGGATTAAAAGGACACCAAGTGTGTGACTTCAAGGGTAAGAAAAAGGTTTCAAATGTACAATTCATTATCTGGAAGGAGTGGGGACACTATGAAAACCAATGTAAAAATCATCAGAGTGTGCCCTAAATGATGTTATTGGATAATAATCAAGTTACGATACTACCACGGATTAGGAGGAATGATTAGATTTCTTATGTTGTTATTAAAGAATTATGTCATTTGAGTGTTCTATCAATGATGTACTAGTTATAATTATTAAGGGGTATATATGGATTGTACTGTAGTACTATTTCATTAAGGACTTGAGATTGTGTGGAACCAAGAAAAGTAACTCAATAAAAGGTTAAATTTTTGGAAAATATATGGTTGAGAGAAAGATAAACCATAATAAGGTTCTGATACCGAGATAGTGATTTTGGAATAATACATTATTTATTTGGATAAATTATATTGGATATTCTTAACATCCTTGAAACTGATTAATGATTTATATATATTTTTTGATAGAAGGAGTATATCTAGTATTCATATAAGGAATAAGGGATCATGAATGTAATCAATAAGGATTTATGGTCATTTAGGATGTTGCAGTGTTTTAAAAGAATACATGATGAAGTTGTTCACATGTTGTTACGCAGAAAAAAAAATCTTCATTATGTTTACCTTCCTTATAAAATTTGGATTGTGAGTTGGACAAAAGTATTTTGGATAAATATAAAGGTTGGAATGGATTAATTTGAACCTTGGATAGAATTTTTTAAGATTAAAACATTTTTGAATATTATTTTTGGAATATTATAATACTATATTTTTAGGAAAATGACAACCTGTAGGTCGGGGGATAACCCGTTGCGTCAGACAAAGCTGTAGGAATCGGACCCACAACCATAGTGTGACATGCCTTTATTAACTACCACTCGCCTACATGAAGTCCCTGGTAATTACAAAATAGTTTTCCTAATCTAAATGGTATGTGTTAATATTTTGAACCATGTACGATTAGGATAAATATAATATTTTTCAGTCTTATTATCTTTTTGAGTGAAAGATGAGTTTGTGGTAGAAATTAGTTGAAGGATGAAACTCTACTTGTCAATCATAAATATATATATATCTATCTCTTATTCTATGAATAAATTAATTCTTAAACTTTAATAAAGGGATATTTAAACAAAAAATGTGTTATCCTAATACCTTATGTCTTGTTGAACTGATAATTTTTTAACTCAACATAGATTGAAGGCTTTGAGTCCCTCAATTTTACACTTGTTTTTGATTGATGAACTCAATCACTCCGTACAAATATTTACGTTTTTCCTCCAATTTTATGTCTCTACTTTCCACCAATTTTCTCCTTATCGAGATCATAATTTGTTGGTGACTTTTTCATTTCCCTTTCCCACTAATAAAGGCTAAATTTTATTAACCATATTTCTGATGTGGGTATTCCACAAAGGTATTTTCTATTTTCATCCTCTTATTTTCAACGAAAATTAACAAATTGAGAGGACACAATTTATTGAAGGAGGGGAGAATGTAACACCTCGAGCTTCCACGATACGCTTCTCTTTCAATAATGAAATAGCCTGCATTGTACGCAAGATCGAGATTCTAACACACCGCGACCAATCAAAATAACCATTATGAATAGTAATACTCAGTTTTTGAAATTATATATAATTTATATTTAAAAATGGACTCCATTTTTGGATTTGGAATATCGAAATTAGCCTATGTTGAATTTTTAGTATTTTTTTGAGAACTTCCAATTTTTTATGAATAGTGAAAAATACATAAAAACAGGTTTTTTAATCAAAATAATTTATAGTGATAAATTATAAAATTGATTGGTTTTAATTTATAATTATAATATATTTTTAAAATTTTATCCAATGGTGGTCATTAGAATTAATTTCACTTTGAAATTGGACATAAACAATTGTCAATCTTTTGATATATATTGTTTCATAAAAACACGCTATTTGTTGTGACAACAAGAATTAATTATAAAATTAATTAATTCAACTTATATGTTTGTAATTTTGTAAAATAGACATAATTTTTGAATTTGGAATATCAATTATAGCATAGGGTGAAATTTCGGCATTGTTCTCAAAAACTTCAATTTTTTGATGAATAGTGAAACCACTAAGTGGTAGTTAAAAAACTGATTTTTCATTCAAATGAAACATTTCCACTTCTGTGATTTGATTTTCAAAAATCTGACATACATGTTTGTCATTATAATGTAAAATTTGGTTAAATGGTATTAAAATAATTTTTTGGTGATTAGTAACTTTTAAGTTTAATTAATCACGATTTAAGGTAATTATTGAAATTTAAGGAATAAATGATATTATAAAAATATGAAAATACCTTTACACTTGTACTACCCTTATTTGTAAATTCATGGCCGACCAAGACAATCCATGGGTCAACTTGGGGACCCCATTGAGCCACTTGGGTAAGAAAATGACATTAATAACTTTTTATTTAAAGTAAAAATAAAATTGTCACAAACATGTGTCGTTTTTCTAAAACAATTATTACATTGGGTTATATAAGTTAAATTTCCGACTATAAATATTCATTGGAAAGATAAAAATATTTCCTACATCATTATAGTGTTTTTCTAATTTTTATACATTAAATAAATTAATTTTTTTATGACACCATGATGATGCAGTGATTACCTCATTAATTAACAATTTTAATAAAATGAAAAGATAATGTAACATATAAGACATACACTTGTAAAAAACCTATTGGATTAGTATATTTAGAACCCTTATAACCTTATCCTCTAAATATATAAGTGTGGGACCTTTAAAATCATAATATCATTATATAATAAAGTAACATTTCATGACCTTCCAAGACTTCCCTTCCTCTCCTCTTATAAAAGGCCCCCACCTCTACCACCTTATTCACACCATAAAAGCCATTTGGCTCAGACAAAATCTACCAAAATAATCTCTAAACTTCCCTATATTACTCCTAGAAGCCTCAATTTGGGCAGAATTCATCCCATGTAATCCTTTGGCTCAAATCAAAAAGAGTTACCCGATTTTAAGGTAATGTCTTCCCTTATGTTCTTTTGTTTTATTTCTCTTCTCCAACCCCTTAAAATAATTTTATTACTTTATTTGTAACAAAACCAGTATATAAAATATATTAGGATGTTTTTATGATAAGTATTTTATTTACACTTACAGACACCTCTGTCTAATGTTCAAAGAACATACTGTTTCTGTGGGTGGAAAAATACTGTGTCACGAAATGATGATTGTTCAATATTATTTTAACACCTCTCATGGTGGCCATTATGATGAAACAATTTTTTATATATGATCTATATTATGTTTATGGTTTCCTTATACTTCTGTATTTTTCATTTATGGAACACCTTTATGATTTCCATTATGGGTAACGCGATGATTTCATTTTAGGAAGTGCGGACTACCGCCCCCTCAAAGTGAATTGAATCATTAATGCCATATGTGGGATATATAAAGGATGGAGTAAATTGTATTATACATTTTATTATACTGGAATTATATTATACCTTTATCTAATTATAATTTCATTCCATTAAATATGAAATACAAAAGAAAGTAGCATTCATGCGTACGTACGGATTACCGTCTCCATGAATGGTGCATTTCATTTATTACCACTAAATGTTATGTAATATTATAAATTCATGTATATAATGGATATATCTGATATATATGTTATCTACATCATGAATATAATTCTGGATATAATGGATATTTCACCACATGAACAACTTGTGATTATAAGAAGTTTATTTTTGACTCAAGTACCAAAGATCGTCAAAATGACCGTTATTAACATAAATAATTACATAATGTGCATAACATGGTAATAAGTGATATAAAAGGAATACTGAGAATAAAAAAGGTTATTAAGAAAATAGAAATTAACTATATTTTATTATTCAGGAGATTAAAGAACGATCGATTCAATTCGGACACGAGGTAAGGGATCTTCTTAACCCAATTTCTATTCTTTGGGTTAATCTCCTACTTTCAAATTATGTCATGATATTATTATGTCCTATCCTGTATTTGTAATTTATTTATGTGTACATATAGTTAATACACATACTAGATTTATTTAATTTTAAAAAAATGATTTTTTTAAGGTACTTTGTCTCAATCTCCATTCATTGAGACATATTTTGTTTTATACACAAATTTCTTCAATACGGTGTATAAACCCCTTTGACTTTTATGATTATTCAAAAGGAATCTTTTTATACGATGCATTTTACTAAACAACAAAAGGACTGTTTTTCTTGTCGTACGTATGCGGTGACAACGCCTTCTCCGCCACCGTGACCATTATTTGAGTTTCGGCTTCCTCTACAAGCCATAACATTTTTTTAAATGAAAAATAATATCAATGTTTTAATTTTATTTTATTTTGGTATTGAAAATGATTTTGAAAGTGTTTTCTATATCAATGTGTTGTATTGATATCTTGTTATTGTAATGTAGAATTGTTATGTTGCCTTTATGCATGTTTTATGTGATACGATTATATTATGGATTATGATATGCTTAAACCTGTTCATATGAGGAATGCATTGGACTTAATAAGTGATGGGTGGAGCCCGATATATCTCCTAGATGAATCGGTAGGTCTCATGAGACAAACTAGTGTCTTGGCACGAGGCCCTGACAAAATCTTATTTGTAGTCTTGGCACGAGGCCTTGGCTACGTGGTTATGATAGTCTGGAATTATGAATTCCATCATTATGAAAGTTGTTATTGATATAGAATATGATTATTCGACTATTATAATATCCATGTGAATAAGTAAATGGAATTATTTCATTTTATTTTTCCATATTATGCTGAAGTTCATGTTTAAATGGATTTTTTTAGTAATACATTGTCTTAAATGTTTATGTTTATTTATGAATGATTCCTCTATATTATTATCCTTACTAAGCATCTGAGCTCACCACTTTCAATGTTTTAATTTTTCCAGGATGTGAAGAAGTATTTTAGGAATGACCTCAAGGGATAGTCTGAAGGGGATATGAGTGTGGAAAATGGAGACTATGTTATTGTAGTTTTTCACTTTATGATGTAATGTAACATTTATGAATATATCTAGTGTTTCCAAGGATACTAAAATAATCGGTCTGTTGAGACTTGATCTTTTGTGATCATGCCGATGTTACGAAATAATGCAGCGACTCTGGGTAACCGGGGTTGGGGCGTTACATTGGAGGCCATGATCTCTATCTTTGTGCATCTAGAGACACCTCAATTGTGGAGGGTGATTCCTACGACGTACATGTTGTGTGATTCCTCCATGAGATGGTGGGATGTTATCTCATAGACAGGAATTCTTTGGGATATATCATGGGAACAGTTTTAGAGGACCTTCTATTATTATCTCTACCCTAAGGCATTGATGGCCGATTGAGGCTGAAAATTCCTGCATTTGGAGCAGGCTGCTCTTTCAGTGATGGATTAATCATCCCTTTTTATAGAGATTTAGAACTTTTTACCTGCTCTGGGAGATGAATAGTTATATTTTCTAGTAGATTTGAGGATGGTCTTAGGTATGACATTTGATTGAAGGTGAATGTCTTCAGGCTGACATCAGTGACAACTATAGTGAAACCGATGATGATTACTGAGTGCAATATGAGGGTGTTGGGAGCTATGAGCCGAGGAGGTATAGAAACCCAGGGTTCTACTCAGTTGTTGGATAGGTGGAAGCGCCGTAGAGAGATTTCATGAAATGTTTCATCAGGTAGCTAGGTTGTATGCTATAGTGAGTAAAGAGTGGGAATATGATACCACATTGCTCGAAGGACCCAGTTGAGTGACGATCTTTCCTAAATATGGGTCATTTTTGTGTTTTTTCAAATATCCTCACCAACAACGAGTGATAGGGGTTAGTCAACGACTCCATGTTCTGGAGAAGGACAACAAGTTTCTCATCAGTTAGGGAACTGGTGTTTGTTAGGACATTTAGGCCCAGGAGGTTGTCATGTCTATGGTAGTCATGCTATAGGTTCTCAGAAACAGTAGGGTAGAGTAGCTCCAGATAGTCAAGAAAGGTAACATGGCGATGGAACAGGGAAAACATTAGCAGTGGACAAGATCCAACCGAATTAGGACACCATACCCTCTATAATTAGAGGTTCAATTCTAGTTTCCTCAGTTATAGTATATGACATTTTTGATATAGGGGGTTCCATTAGTTTTATATCTGTTTCCATTATGGATATCCTTGTTCTAATTATCTTTAATTCTAAAGATATTATGATGTTATACACTCCGTTGGGGATTAATAAGGCTAGTGTATGTTTATGTGAGAAAATCCCCCTGGAGGTTGGTGGGTGTCACTTCTTATGGGAAATCTATGTCTTATAGATTACAGGTTACTATGAAATTATCAAAATTGATTGGTTGGTCCCAATTTAGTCCATTTTTATTGATATTTCCACAAGGTGAGTTTCAGTTCTTCAGAGGGAGGGTATTTTCTATTCAAGGGTGAATGGATTTTCCAGGCAATCAGAGTTGGACTCAAGCATCCTGGGTTGGGAGGAAATACAACACATATTGCAGTATTTTATTTGGATGACCAGGGAACTTCATAGTTGGTGATTCCTCTAACAGTGGACTGTTTCAGAGATGTATTTCCAGAGGAATTTTCAGATTTACATCCAGATAGGGAGAAAATTTTATCTATCGATCTTCTATCAATAGTTTCATCGGTGTACATTCCTTCTTATAGGATTGCTACACTTGAGTTACTGGATCTCAAGAAGTAGTTGGAGGAGTTATAGGAAAGGGGTTCCATCCAACCCTGTACTTCTCCCTGGGGTTTGAAAATCCTTTTTACGATGAAGGGAGATAGTACCCATAGACGTTGTGTGGAATATTAGAAGGTTAACCAGTTAACGGTCAACAACAGATATCCCTTACTAAGGATTGATGATCTCTTTGATCATCTTCATGGATCCCATATGTTCTCTAAGATTGAATTCTGATATGGTTCTCATCATTTGTGCATTATACCATCAAATATACCTCTTAAAAACTTTTTGAGTAGGTATGTTCTTTATGAGTATGTGGTTATGTCATTCCAACTTACTAATTCACCTTCAGTTTTTATGGAACTAATGAACGGAGTGTTCAATCCTTACATGGAAACTTATTTGGCTGTTTTTTCAGATGATATCTTGGTGTACTCCCACAATCTTCATGACCATGCTACCTATTTTGAGATCATTTTGTGTACAATATGTGAGCATCATTTATATTCCAATATCTAAAAATTCAACTTATGGAAGGACCTGATTCACTTTTTAGGTCATGATATCATAGAGACAGGGGTATTAATAAACCAAGAGAAATTGAGAGCAGTAGTATCCTGAGAGCAGGTAAATAATGTATTTTAGGTATGGTGTTTACTAGATCTGGATGGTTACTATAGTGGTTTTATACATTTCTATTCAAACATAGCAGTGCCACTAACAGGACTAACTATGAATGGTGGAATGTTCTTGTGGATATGTTCATACAATTCTGCCCTTTAGGTGCTGAAATGAAGATTTTATTCAACACCAATAAAGATTTTCCTAAATATAGGAATGTGTTACACCATTTAATCTGATGTAAAATGTATTGAGCAGGGTGTAGTTCTTATGTAGGGGGAATGAGTCGTTGTGTAGGGGTCTCAGTGGTTGATAACATGTAAGAGTAATTACCCGATGCAAAATCGCAAGTTAGCTATACCTGTCTTTGATTTACTCTGTTGGAGAAATTATCTTTTATGATAGAATTTTCTGTTGCTTTCATTCCACAAAATCCTTAAGTACATCTTCAGTAAGTTTTATCTGATTTTGAGATAATGATGGTGGTGTGAGTAACTTCAGTATTTTGACATTGAGATTCCCTACATTCCTAGGAAGGGAAATGCAGTGGTTGATGCATTGACAAAGAGAAATCAGATAAATGAAATGCAGGAGTAAAGTAGCAAGTGTTATATTATGGCTCTGTTCTCTGATAAGCATTTAAAGGTCCACAAAAAACATGGTCAAATGTTTCTTCCTTCTATATCTATTACATATACTCTTCTATTTCATATTAGATGTGGCATCTATCAGATCCAAAAGGCCTAGTCCTATGGGATAGGGTGTTAGGAGATCACCCTATTCCTGGGTGGGCCTTGGGAGAATACGAGGTCTTGTGTGTTCGCTGGTACGTATGGCTATCGATAGACATACATGAGGAGGTCCTGTGAGTTTTTCATTCATCAGTTTCGGAATTTCATCCTGGTGTCACCAAGATGTTTCGAGATATACACTGCCAGTATTGGAGGCCTGGTATGAAGAGGGATGTATCTGGTTTTTTTATGATATTTTCCACCTGTCTAAAGGTGATGTTAGAGCATCAAAGACCGGTAGGGATCTTATAGTAGTTACCCATTACCGAGTGGAAATGGAATGATTTAATGATGGATTTTTTGATAGGTTTACCAAGGTCCCCCCAAGGGAATTATTTAGTTTAAATTTTTGTTGATAGACTCACGAAGGATTCACATTTCATAATGATCAAAGAAACCATCAATGTTGATGAGATTGGAAGGATGTACATTAGAGAGATTGTATATTTTAATCAAATCTCACACTATACTGTTTTGGAAAGGGTCTCCCAATTTACTTCTCATGTCTGGTAGGTAATGAAGTGGGATTTGGGTAAATAGATACATATGATTACATCATATCATCCCTAGATTGATGGCTAGTATAAGCGCATGATTTAGGATTTGGAGGAAATTCAACAAGCATACATATTAGATTTTGGGTGCTCTTTGGAGATGCATTTACCCCTAATGAATTTTTCCTACTATAACAATTATTAGGAAACAATTTAGATGGAACCTTTTGAGGAACTGTATAGTATGAAATTCCGATCACCACTCTATTGGATAGAGGTATGAGTGGCAGCTATTCTGGGACTTCATCTTGTCAATGAGACCACTATATAGGTTGAGTTGATTAGAAAGAGGATGGATACTGAACTGTCTCACTAGAAATCTTACGCTGGTCATCAGAGAATACCTTTGGAGTTCATGGATGGAGATATGGTTTTCTTGCGTGTTGCACAATGGTTGGGATGCAGGAGGGTTAGGAGACAGATGATTTATCCACCAATTTGTGTTGGTTTGTTTAAGGTTTTGGAGGGCTTTGGGAAAGTTTATTATCGGTTGTAGTTACCTCAATGGTACCAAACTATGCACGATATCTTTTGTGTTTCTCAACTACGATGTTACTTTTCAGACCAGTTTCACATTTTTCAACTTGAAGAGGTTGAGTTGGAGGTGGATGCATCTTTCAAGGATCACCTTCTTCAAATTGTGTATCTAAGCATGAAGGTTCTCTATGGATGGTATGTTCCTATGGTACATGTGTAATGGTATCATGACTGAGTACATGATGAGACATGGGATATGGAGGATGATATATGATCATAATGGCTAGTGTTGTTTGATGTTTCATCTTTACCACCCTTTGAAGGGAAATTTAGGGACAAATTTCTTTAAGGGTGGATATTATTAAGAACCCAAATCTTCATTTTACGTATGGATCCTGATTTAGGGTGTTTAATGAAAAATGAAGAAGAAATGGAATTTTTCAATCAAAATGCCGTGTTAATATTATTAGATGCCATCTACCCAGGTACCACTTATAGCGTGTACTAGCCATGTAACGGCCAAGTGCATGGCCGTGTATGTGACCTTGTGGTCCACCTAAAGAGGGGTCTGGTTGATGCTAGTACATGGCATATTAATTAAATGAAAATGCCATAATCTTTTCATATTCTTTGTTTACTAATATCGGAGTCGTATCTAACATCCAGAACACTCTTCTTCTCTCATGTCTCATAGAGATGTGCGAAGAATGGTCGATAATCTTCTGCTCCTCCTGTTGCTTCATCTGACCATCGATTGAGATGCCGGTGGGTGTGTTATATGTTCAACGATGAGTCCTATCTTCCTATAGAGCCAATATTCCTTAATCTATTCTCTCATGAATTATTGAGGGTTTATATTTTTTCACTTTTCATAGATCTACATAGTTTTAGGCCGATTCAAGGGCTGAGATTCGAGACTGTTCGTCGTACAACTTCGAGGTTGGTGGTTTGTGCCTTTATTTGAGTATCTATGGATTATATATGCTTAACATGATTAATACCTATGTTTGGGGTATTGAATATTTTATAATTTGGCCCTGTTTAATACCTTCTATGGTTTTTATATTTGAGAATGGGGTTATTGTTTATGAAAAAGGTTTTATAACTCATTATGGGACACCCCATGAGTGTGTTCTCGTGATTGTTTTTATATGGATGTTTAGTTTAGAATTTACTTTTTGGATTTCATTGTTTTCCAGGCTTCGTGCTGTTCGAATGGAGTAAATTGTTACATTAAATGAAATTGTTTCACATTGTAAATGTTTTCCCAATGAAAATTGACAATGATTGAGTCCTAAGGTTTGGTTAATTGTGAATAATTATAGATGTGTTGACTTAGAGGTATTGACTATGATAACAACTAGGTTATCATTGACAAGATTGGTTATATAGTGTGATCGACCCAAATGGTTATTATAAAATGAATGTGAGACTATAGGTCATTCACTGTGACAGCTTCTAGGGGTCATTATAATTTATTATTGTTATGTAGAACAAGGTGGTATTGACCGTGAGAGCTACCTAGGTGGTCATTTTTAAATGATTAGTGCTACGTGGGACCAAATGGGTTAGGAAATGTGATCTTTCCTTGTGGGTCATTATTTATTGAATTAATGATATGTTTAACCAGAGGGGTTAGACTACGAGAAAACATTCCTAGAGGGTTTGTTTCAAATGATTGAATGATTGTGACGAGTCTTCCAAGGAAATTCATAATCTTGTACTCAATCTTACTATATTGTTATATGTCCTTATAAGACATCTATTTTTCTATTAAATGGAGGATACAGAGCTTAGGCTAAATCTTGGGATTCATTATTCAACCTCATGAATAATTAAAAAATGAAAATTAGTGTAATTGGAAACTGTAGGATTGTTTACATTTGAGTACATCATAGTTTATTGCTTCATTTTTTATATTGACTTCTATATTTATATTCACTGCTATAAATGTATAGTTCTTTTGGTATTTTCCTAACAAAATTCGTCTCACACGCAATTTGGGTCATGCTTTTGGACCCAAAAAGACTATATGATTGAAGGTATAGATAAAGAAAAATTCCCTTCTTCACTAGGTACATGACAGGTGTTGAAGATGGGGAGAATGGGACCAAGATGATGATGGGGATGCTATTGTAGTTTACTGCTTTTCTATAAATTGTTTTTTGTATTAAATTTCCAATATTGTGACTTGTTTGGCTACTTTCGTAGAACAATGTGACATGCATCATTTCTTTATGCTCTAATTGTTATATTACTACTAGTCATTCGTTGTTTTCTTTTTTTTTGGAATTAACACTTCATCTATTTTTCACTATTTATCTTCAAATGTGTATGATCTTCCAATGAGGTCATAGTTTCTATATTTTCACACTATGTCTCTCGCTTCTAGTCGGTAGCCTCTAGAATTTGGGGAAATCTTCTTTAGGTCAAGTGAACAACCGGGTTTCGGTCACCTTTGATTGGAACATGAAATTGGGACATTAAAAGTATTGTTATTCCCTAAAAATTCATTTATTCATCAGTGTATTATCTTTTCTATGACATAAATTTTTTTATGAAGATTAGGACACACACATTTTTTTCATAATAACTCAGCATTCAAAACAGAACTTTTACTTATTAATCATGGATAATGATTGTTATATCAATTATGATATTACCCTTTTCATTTGGTAACCCAAAGTATGAGAATATAATATTATGTGTTGAAACCCATTCCATTCCATGGTTTAGTTTTTTTCATGACGTATATATGTTCTATGTGTCATACTTGATAATGTAAATGTAATGATTTGACTGTTGTTCCCAAAATTATATAGAGTCATGTAAATGTTGTTATGTGATGTGTGAGAATTTAATTATATATAACTCCAATTCATTGGATAATGGGAATAACCTTGTGAATAATGTGAAATATGAATGACCATGATGCTATTTGTTTTAAAACAATGTGTGGTAGTTTACCACTAAGAACTGATCTTTCCTTTTTATGGATTGCCACATTCCAAGCCTTCTCCTAATTAATCCTTTCATGATTATGGTCGTATGTCTATGTTATGTTAAAAATTATTATTCTCTCCCCTTGTTATATTGTTTAATGTTATAATCTATCCTCTTACTAGGATTTTATCCCACCACTTTTTGAGGTAAATCCTTTGGTACCTACTTGTACTAAAGAGAAATCAATGGCCAATAAGAATCTAGCAAAGAAGGAATTAAATAAATGTTTATGTTTTAATTTTTCAATCATATGTATGGTACTCGTTTTCCCAAACACTAAACCTTTAGATCCTAATGTGTAATGAATTTATGTATTTTATATTTAAAATGATTTAATATTAATATATGACAAATCGGAGGTTCTATAGTTGGTATAGGAAGATGATTTAGTTAATGTGGGAATTATGATTAGGGAAACTCTGTGAAAATCTATAGTATGAGAATAAGTATAAATTTAGAACCCAATATGCATTTATAAACTAGGGGATCCCACAAGATAATCCTTTGAAATTAATTTCACAAATAAATAAATTATATATTTGTGACCTGTTGACTTCTGTTTAGTTCTGACCATTTCTATTTTACAAAATGGTGTAAATTAGGAGAAACAAATCCAAAAACCCATGTGAGATACAATTAATAAATTTCTTGAATGTCATCCCCAATTATTTTGGAGTTGGTGTTATAAATATCTTGGAAATTCTTACCCATTTGTATTAGGTTATGAATAATAACCTATACAATCTAGAGTTCCATCCATCACCAAAGGAGGAGAATTAGGTTATCAAGTGTTATATGTGCCAAAAAACACCAAAACTTAGTGGATCTTATGATCCACTAGTTACAGAATCGTGGTTCAACTCTATGGAAAATATCTTTTCTATGAGTACCTATACAAAGATGGAGAAGGTGAATCTTATTGGTAAACATCTGGATGGAGAGGCCGATAAATGGTGGTATTTTATTAAGAACACCAAGACGAGGGATGAAATTGATGAGATGGGTTGTGAATACTATAAGATAATGTTTCTTAACATGTATTTCCATCAAACAATTTAATCTAATATAGGGAGATAATTCATATATCAGATGCAAAATGATGGAGAATATGCATGACATATGAAGAAAATTTCACAATACATGCATAGTAAGATTATTGTTTTCTTATCAACAATGATATTAGAATTGATATATTCATTATTTGATTAAGCCTACTAATTCAAAAGGATATTTAAATTTATGTCTTTTCGGGTAATGATGTTGTTGATAAATGTTCTCAAAAATTGGATATGGTTTTTGGAGAATGGTCGCATGGATATGCTGATAATAAATGAATGATAGAGTTTCATGTTGGAGGATCTAATGATGAAGGTGGAAAAAAATCCAATCCAACCACATGTCAAAAAGGAGGGAAGAAGCATCAAGGTAAATACCTTTAAGGGTTGGAGAAATGAATGAAATGTGGGAGACAAGGCCACCTCAATCCTGAAGGTAGAAAATACATGAAAATGGTTGACAATGTGGTGGAGGAAAAGACAGTACCACATGTGGTCCAATGCTACAAAATTAGGGTGCATGGGAACTGTGAAAGCCAGTGCACTAACCCTGTAGTTCTCGAGCATGATTAGCATCATCGTCCCCAATATTCAAAGGATATTGGAAATCTAATTATATCACTACTGTAGTTGTGGAGAAATAAAATGAAGTTGTACAGGGTACACTGAATATTCACACTAGAATGGGAAAAGTCTTATTTTATTCTTGTTTTATGCATTCATTTATATATCACATGTTTTATATAACTATTTAATCAAATCCTTGAAACCATTGAAAATAAATTTGTAAAAACACAAGGTGCTGAAATCATTTCAACCCAATTGTTGGACACTTCACCTATTGTCGTGAGTGGGAAGATTCTTCCAGAAAATATTATGATACTTCCCTCAGTGGAAGTCAACACTATACTGGGGTTTGATTGGATATATTTATATAGTGAACATATAAACTATTGGGAAAAGAAAATATCTTTTCATATTCTAAACCATCCAATGCTCTCATACAAATATAAGGAACGCAATGAATATCCCTAGAAAAATCCGTCAATGGAGTGGGTATTGATTTCCTATGAAGAGGCATACCTCGCTCAAATGCTTGATTTAGAAGAAGTTATTCACTGAGGGGAAATTCATATCATGAGGTATTATGGTGATGTATTTCCTAATGATTTATCCAGACTAACCCCAGATCGTGAGGATGAGTTATCAATAGAATTCTTAACAAAATATACTCCTATATCAAGATGTTACTATAGGATGGATCATATCGAACTAGAGGAGTTAATGAAATAGCTACAAGAGAATTTGGAAAAATGGTTTATACACCATAGTGAATCACCTTGGGTGAACAAGTACTCTTTATCAATTTGAAGAATGGTTCAATGTAGAGTTATATCAATTATCAGTATTGCAAAAAGATAACCATAAAGAACAAGTGTACTCATCAAAGGATTGCTGACTTGTTTGATCAGTTTTAGAGGATCTTGGTACTTCACAATGTTAGATGTATGTTTTTGAATTGATAATCTAATGTTGAGTAAGGATGATATTCATAAGTATAACTTCCATACAATGTATTATCCCCATGAGTTTTTCTTAATTCCCTTCAGAAATTATAATCCCTTCCTAATATTCATTGATTTGATGAATAGTGTCTTTATACATTACCATGACATCGTTGTGGTAGATTTTTTTGATGAAATTCACATAAACTAAATGATCATGGAGGAACAGGAAGAACATATAGGACTTTTTTTGGAGACATTGTGGAAGGATATGTTGTTCTCCAAGTTTATAAAGTTTGACTTTTGGATACAACAAGTCACATTATTTGAAAATGTGCTCACAAGTGAGGGAATTTCCATAGACCATTCAAAAACCAGGGAAATTGAAGAATATAACAGACCATCTAGTGTCACATAAATCCATTTTTTTCGTGCCTTATAATGGTATTGTCCATTTGTTTTTGAGAAATTACACATGACTTCCATTATCTATAACTATGTTAATAAGGAAATGTGAAATGTATGTATTGATGGAATAATTTAATGAATGATTCAAGAAGATAAAGAAAAGACTGATCACTTCGCCTATACTCACACTACTGAAAATTGGAGAAAAATATGTTATTAATAATGATGATTCCAATAATGTCGGGTGTTTTGTACTCACGAAAAATGAAAAAGTGATACGCTATAAATTATGAAATTTTAAGATCCATGTGAAGAACTACCATACACATGATCTAGGGGTAGAAAATGTGATTTTTTCCTTGAAAATATGGGCGAATTACCTATATGGTGAGAAGTGTGACATATATACTAATCATAATATCCTAAATTATAAATTCATATAAAAGGAGATAAAAATGTAACAACAAATATGGTTAAAGCTAACCATGTTAAATGATTTCTCTATTCACTATCATCACGGGAAGGTGTAAATGATAGATGATTATCTAAGCAAAAAAGAACAATCCAAACTATCCTTGTTGCTGATTGATATTGACCATATATTCATGGTTATAAAAAGGATGGATTTGGAAATCATAATTGTCGAGAATAAATCTTACCTTTCCCAAATAATATCCCAACAATTTATCAAATAGAATATTAAGGAGGCACAGATCGATGATATGATATTTCAAAAGAATGTCAATGTAGTAAATGCAAGGAAGATGCAAGAGATCCATATTGTTGATTATTATCTCATATAGTATGGAACAAGGCCCTATGTGCCATCATCACCAAAGATAAAGAAGGATATATTGGACAATTCAAATAGCTCAACTATATCTATCCCTCCTCATAGCACCATGATATACCATGATCTCCGAGAACACTTCTGGTGGGATACATGTTGAAGGAGATTCCAGATCATATCTCAAGGTGATTGATATGTCATAAAGATAATGTAGATTGAAAAAATTTCACAAGGATGATGAAACACTATCTTATACAATTATGGAAATGAGAGCATGTCACCGTGGACATTATCATGGGTCTCCTAAAGGCATCAAAATGAAATAATGCTATACGAGTTGTGGTGGACTAACTCACTAACACTTCTCAATTTACCACTATTTAGGACAATATCTCACTTTAACAACATACCATGATAAATGTGAAGGAAGCGATAAGACTACATGGAGTTCCACTCTCTATTTCCCTTGATCATGATATCATGTTTACATCTATATTATGGAGGAGTACTCAACATGTATTGAGTACTGAATTGAATTTGAGTATGACCTAGCACCAAAAAACTAATAACCAATCTAAATAGTCTATTCAATCTCTCAATGATATTCTAAGAGCCTGCTCATTTGAATTCAATGGGGGATGGAATCAGTATCTTCCATTGGATGAGTTCTCATACAAAAATAGCATCCACTCAAGTATCCATATGGCTCCATATAATGCTCTTTATGGAAAGCGATGAAAAACTCTAAACCATTGGGATGCAGTTGGAGAAATAAATATAAATTGACCTGATCTTGTACAAGAGATAATAGAAAATGTTTAAGACCTTCAAAAACATATCACTACTGCTCAAATTCAACAAAAGAGATATTCTGACAACCATCAAAGGCAAATGGAGTTCGACATTGGATATAATGTTTTCCATTAAATATCAACATGGAAGAGATTCATGTGGTTTAAAATGAAAGGGTAGTTAATTTAAAGCATCATTGGCCCCATTAATATCACTGATAGTGTAGGATTCATGGCCTATCATTTTTAACTTCCACCAAATATGGGTCAAGTTAGTGATATGTTACACATATCACTCCTGACGAAGTACATACAAGATCCCTAACATTTTCTAAACTCAGAGGTGGTACATCTAGAAGTTGATCTCTCTTATGGTGAGTAACTAGTAATTATTCAGGACTAGAGAAATATAGTTCTACGCAACAACAAAACACACCTTGACAAAATGTTTTCTATGAAACATAATTATAAGTAGAAACATGTGAACTATATGTGGAAATGAAGAAGAACTACTCATACCTTTTTAAAATGAAAATTTGTGTGAGAAATTTAAAAATGGGAAAAATGTAATGATCCAATGTTTCATTAATAAAAACTTACTTATTATAATTATGTCATATAAAATCCCATTAGGAAACAAAATTCAACATATAGCTTAAATTAGATAAAAATTGCTATGTGAACATTATTTCCTAGTCGTTAAACATAATTTATCCACTTCTGTGTTTTGAATTTCAAATATTTAACATACACAGTTTGGATCCATAAGAAACTTTTAGCCCGATAGGAGAAACAAAATTTTTGGAGAATAGTAACATACCATTATGAATAGGAATGTGACCCTTACGAATAGTAAATCAGTCAAGTGAATATTAATAGTACCATTGACAGTATAAATAATATTTTTCTATCTTATGAGTAAAAATATGGTATAATTATTTCATAGTATATGTAAATAAATATTTTTAATAATATTAATCATGTGTTGGTATTTTTATAAGTCATTAAAATTTTATTAATAATTTAACTGAAATTTTATTTTCGAAAAATTTACTCATAAATTATAATTATTATGTCTTATTATTTTAAGAATATTTAATGTTATCTTATGTTGTTTTGCAATGTCTTATAAAATTAGTTATAATTTTAAAATTTGTTTTTTCACAGTAAAAAATGATTTTAATTAAAAATAAATTACTCATATCTAGAAAATAATTTTCCATAAAATGGAGTTCATTTTGGAATTCTACATAATAAAAAATGGATAAGGTGAATTTTTTGGATTTTTATGAAATAATTTATTTTTTTGGGGTATAGTAAAATACACTAATTTACAATAAATGATAAAAACCAAAAAAAATTAGTACTGTTTGATTCAATGATAATGTAAGTAACCATTTTATATAAATAAAACTCACTAATTACTATATTTATTCACAATAATACTCTATATTTCTTATCTAGAAAAAATTAATAAAATAATGATTTAAATAATAAGAAAACAACCCAATCCAACACTATAAATACCACCCTCACACCCGTTTCTCCTCACACCCCTCAACCATTGATAATTTATCACATTCATCCCATTACACTTCCTTAGTCCCTCCCCAATATCCAATAACTATTTTTCTCATGATAATTCCTAGCCAATTTGGCTTGAGGAGGATCTCAGGAGGAAAATTCAAGAGGTAAATCTTCTCTTTTATTTTAATTTCATATCAATTTAAATTTATTTTTTTATTCTCTCCTCAGATCCCATCATGAAAATGGAATGATAACCCCCATAACATACTAACAATATAATTATATTATGTTATTGGTTAATTTTAGATTACACTCCACCATATTTCTCTTATATCTTAAAAATGAAATAATCACTCGTGAAGTGTAAATTCACCAATACTATGGCCTATGAACTTCCATTTTCCATAATTACCTACAAGGTTGTTAATAAAACAATTATATGGATTATTTTTTAAAGTTTATTTTGTTACCCATTTTATGTTCTAGAACTATATTATACACATAATACTATATGATTAAACAAAACCAGTTTATTGTGATAAAAAACCACCTAAATTAACCTAAAACTAGCATCAATAACATAAATCTAATGAAGAATTTTCATAGTATATAACCAATTATTAATAAGATAATTTAATCATCTTGAATATCATTAAAAAATATAATAAAAATTTTGGATGTTTATACGCATCAAAAATGAACATCCATCCATGTATACATGTGTACCGATCATGATAACTAAGAAAATGAACACTCCAAAAAAATGAATTTAAACTCTATAACACATCCAAATGAAATTAAAAAAACAAAATAAAACCATAAATAATGATAATAATGTATAATAATCTCATGAATTTTTATTTTATGTGTATAATGTGATCATATAGGATATTAACATGATGTAATCTTTCAGACAAAAGGTAAGGGTATTTCTCGAACCCAACTCTCTTTCTTTTGGATTTACATCTTCGAATCCATTTTTAGTATGGCTATTCTATAAGAATAATTTCTGTATAAATATATTTTCTTATATATGATACAAATTTCTTCTATTAGTGTTTATGATAAACAAATTTTTTTCTAAAAGAAATCTTCTTTCAAACCAAATCATTTACTTTTAGATCATGGTTAATGATTCTAATATGACATATATAATTACCCCTTTAATGTTCGGAATCAAATGTTTATGAATGTATTATTATGAGATGAAACCCATTAGATTCCATTGGTTATATATTTTCAAGATGGATATATTATCTATGAGTTATACATGGAAACATAATTGTTATGATGTGACAGGTGTGCTCAAAAGTATATTGAAGAATGTAACGGTTACTCTGTGATGTGTTCCCCCAGAATTTTACAGATCTACAATGAACTGGGCAATGTGAAGAACCTCATGTGTAAACTGAAATATTCGTGAAAAGTGTTCTATATTTTTTCACAACTATGTGTGGTTTTTGACCACTAATACATGATGTTTCCTTTTTAGGAATTTCCACATTTCAAGCCTTATCCTAATGCTTACTCTCATGATTATGATCCTATTTCTAGGAAAATATGAGAATGATTATACTCACCACATTATATATTGTTTCATGTTCATATCTATCATATTAATGTGATTTTATCTCACCCCATATTGATGTATATCCTCTTGTGAATACTTGTATGAAATGGAATTCAAGGGCCAATAAGAATATAGAGAATAATGAATTAAATTTATGTATATGTTTTATTTTCAAAATTTTATTTGTGGTCATAGATTTTACGTGTTTCTAAACCTTTTTATCCTATATGTTTAATGACTTTATCTTTTGTATTGTTAAGATGCTGTAATATTAATGTAATAAAAATAAGGGGGTATATAATTCACGTTTTATTTTCATTTCATTCCTCCTATATCCTCATCTATATCAACAAAGAGTAGACTCTATGTGATTTTCGGAGAGTCCTTACCATTCATATTTCTTTATTCATTGATTGATCACCATTAAGGTTGGGTTGCTTCTATTTAGGTTTCTAATCCTTGTGGTTCTTATGTTGTTTTGGTTGTGGCTATGGTTTAGGCTAAAATTTTGATGGGATTTGTGATCAGATATTATTTTCAAGCAATCATTTTTAGTTTCATGGTTTTTCTTGTCTTTCAAAGGATATTATCTTTGTTTTTGGTTACCATTTTCAATAAAATCTAGGTTTTCTCCATGTTCTGGTTGGTGTTTCTATAATGTGGGTTAATTTAATGAATTTAATGTTATTGTTATAAATTTTTCTTGGGTTTTCATTGATTAGATGTTATAAATGATCTCAAATGATTTATGGTAAAGTAAATTGTTTTCCAAAATTGGATTCTGCATTGAAAATGGATTTACAGGATTGGGAAATAGTTTTTGAGGCTCAATAACTGTTTTTCATGGATTTGAAAAAATATATAAACTAGTGATAAAGGTCATGGAATATATTATGACAAATTTAAACTGGGAAACATTAGTGTATAATGAATGATGAATTGGTAGCCTTACTAGGTGTTTCACACCAATAGAATGTATCTTTTAGCGATATCGATTAGAAGGAATTGATATAAATTAGAACCAATGTTATAAATGTGTATTATTTTGAGAGTCTAGTATGCATAATCCCATAGGATAGATAATAATAGATGATGTTGATTTCAATTTATGGTTATTTTTAAAATGATTTTTTATCATGGATTGTTTCTCATAGGTTTTTATATGTGTTTTAATCACAATACATTGCATTATTGGTTGTTTCATGGATATCTAGTAACCTAATTACCTCTAGATGCATAGATATGGTTTCATGTTTTTATCACTCCTACATTTCACATTTATTTATTGATAATATGAATGGATTTAATGAAAATAAATGGGAGAATTATTTATAAATAGTATTTATTTAAGAAATTTCATTGTAAAGCTTTTTTAAGCTATATTATTTTATTCTTGATATTACACCTTCTATGAAAACTATGGGGTATCCTTATAGGATTTGGATAAGACCTTACATGTGAATGTTAACATCTCTTAATTTTGTATTGTATGATTCATGTAATGAAAATATCATCTTATATAGTACTGGAATATCTTGTTCCTTGTGTTTTTAGTTTTGTTTTTTCTAGAGGTTACATTTGGTCACTTGGGGATTTTGTAGAATTATTATTTCGGCTAATTTAATCTTGGATAGAATTTTTTGTGGTATCTCGTCTTTTTCAGATTTTCTCTCTATGATAGTTTGCCTTGTATTTTTGTACTAAAGACTTGTTCCTGTTATCCTATTTTATAAAAATAAAAATATTATCTACTTTGTTTGGATTATCTACTTTACCTGAGATAGTTTATTTCACGATTTATTACTTTTTAATTAAAAAAGGTATGATTTCTATATTTATTATTTATTATTATATACATATAAATTTTTAATATATCCCACTACTGATTAATTTTATTTTTTTTCATATTTATACCTTATTTAATAGTGACTAGTTTGAACATGAACAATTATTATCTATAAACTTATTAACCTCCACTCCTCATCTCTTATCCAACCCACATCATATGGTGGTTTATTTGGACTCATAGGGTTCAACAAAAAAATGGCATGAGAAATTGTTTGGGATTATAGATGTTGTTCATTACCCCCCCCCCCCCTCACATATATCTTTTTCATATTGGTTAAAAAAATAAATCAACAATAGACCTCATGATTCCTAGTGGTTAGTGAAAGATAAAGAACATCATATTGTTTTATTAATGCATGAAATGATAAAATGTGAAGATCTAGTGGAATGAGTTGAGAAGCGATCACCAGAATGGGTTGGTGGATAAGAATGAAATCATTCGAAAAGGAATAATTCATAATGAATGTCCTAATAAGGGAATGTTTACATTAATGTTGAGTATAATGTGGATGTGACTCAATTAAATACATTGATGATATTTTATAGCATGATTCAATGTGTAATGAGAAAATAAAATATCATATGGTGGTTAGGGTTTCATAGAATTCATAAATATTATCATATAACGTGTTGTTTTCAATACATATATCTAGTTTTAAAAGTAGAGTTGGTTTTGGTGGAAGATTAATATTATATTTTTTGTATATCTTTTAAACATTTATTTTTATTTTAATTTTCACATGACGCATGGTCTGTGGAATTTCATTCATATCCACATCATCATTCCAACATATTGTGTAATTTTTAAGAACACACAATGTTAGATAAATTACATTACTTAGGCTACACAATATTACACGAATGGATATCCTCCATGAAAAAAATAACATTATTAGATATAATGTTATCCATGTCAATGGATATAATGATATTGATCCCTCTAATAGTACATTCTGTAAAAATCTATTAGTTTATAAACACTATGTTATATAATGGGAACACTAATTAAGTTGTCATAACATGGATCATCTATTTTTAGTAATTAATGACATAATTTTAAGACTACATAGCCATGTTAGTAATACAAAATATCATTTACTCTATTATTACATTTAGATTCACATTCATAGTTGACCACATATACATTACACACATTGCTTAATTTTTTATAGGCTAAATACTCTCCCACAACTAGTACATTCTATATCTTCTCAATTAGTTATCAGAATAAAGAATGAATAGAGTCACATATTTGAATTATTATTATTGAATTTTTTATTATGTTCATGTATAAAATATAATACCATATGGGAGGAATTATGAGAATATTTATTTTATTGATATTTAGAGACGACGGTAGGTTTATAGGGACACGTTCACCGCTGACATGGAGTCGGAAATTAGATGGAGGAAACATGGTGCAAGAGAATGGGTTCCCTACACATATAAATGATTTAATTACCACACTAAAATATCATTTGTGGGACCTCAATTTCAGTTGTGGGTTTATTTTAATCTTTTTCTTGATAAGGCATGGGTCCATCATAAAATACAGCGAGTCAATAATCCCCCATGTGATGGGGTGTGGGTCATCCATCTATTGATTCAGTGCTCCCTAATGTAATGTGGTAGAGATCCACTATCGATTGGATTATGTATTCCCTCAATCATTACATTTCCCCTTAATGAGGTGTGTGTCCTCTACATGTTTCAATACACGCTCATATGATCATCATATGTCAACAAGGAGTGGGTCGCCCGCTATGTTTTCATACAGGTGATTTGGTAGTTAATGACGCTATGTTGTTTGGATGCTACATGTCATACGACCTACCATGTATCGTTGGTATACAAAATTATAAAACCTTATTAGAGTCTTTCATTTATTTTTTCACCTCATAAGGAAATATGTTGTATTGTTGTTAAATAATATAAATGATTATTGTATCCCTCTTTATTCTTGTATTTTTTAATTTCAGTTACGGGATTATTATTTTTCTGTTTCCATACATTGTGATTCTTGGATCTCATGTTTATCTTTATTAGAATATCTATCTTATATGAAATTGTTTTGGATATTTTATTGTTTTATTCAAGAATATAATCATTCAATTTGGTTATCTACAAAATATGTCATTACTTATTATGACGTGATACCTTAGAGAAAATATTTTTTTTCATATCTATTCAATAATCTAATTCATATAATGTGAGAGTCATGCATTAATAGTGGTTGTTTCCATCCCATTTCGAATATTAAAAAGGCTTGTGATTGAACACTCATACTAACTAATGGTTTATGTACTGCCCTATGAGATTTGTTCATGTTATTAAATTCTATTACATGAAATTTTAAAATGAGTTATAATAAATCAATAATATTCCTCTATTGGATTCCTAACGGTGTTTAAAATATATTATTGTTTAATCTTATCACTGGATAAAATAAAACTAGTTCCTTAGTGACCATTAATAATTGCTCTTGTTTTTTGTGGAAGTTTCTAACTAATATAATTAGAGAATTATAATTTACCTAATCTCACTCCATAATGATCACATATAATTGTATGAGAAATATAATATATCATAACCAATATATTATATAATTTAAAATTCACACTGTATATTTCATAGTTATACTTTTAAATAAAACCATCACCATCTTAAGCTGAAAATAAGAATAATAAAAATTGTTAAAATAGAGTATGTAATTTTATAAATAGATGTAGCTAAATAACATAATTCATTAATGAAATGAAACTATCAAATAGGGGATGGTATTGTGGTTGTGCCAAGATCTGTTAATATAATATAAAATTCCAATATTGTTATGATAAATATTAATATTTTCTTGTAATTTATTATTAAATATTTTTCCTTTATCCATAATGTAATATTAAAAATGGATTCCAATAATTTATAATTACATAATTTTAATAATTGTTATTAGTAATGTGTTTTTAATTGAACTTTTTAAAAATGTATTAAACTACTTTTTACATCGATCATTTAGAAATCCTCATTGATTATATAGACTTGTACATAAAGTGAAGTTATAAATTAGGTACCTCATAAATATTATAAATACCATTCTCATCCTCTTATGATCGATCATCAATTGTGATTTGTTTCCAACACTTTCTTCGGGGCGCGCGTGTCCGACTCGTATGAGGATGAGAGGTGCAGTTTTGTTGTCCCACATTAACGCTTTTCCAAGGCGGCTAGAATACATCACTTTTCTGGGATGTTTGCTCCGTGATCAAAACAGGATGATGGGATGTCGGTTTTTCATTCCATGGATTCCTACTCTGAACTCGTCACCTAGTTCGGGTCTCCCTTATATATTTAATACGTTGTTCGTGAATCTATTAGTAGAATCATATCTTCATGGACACCAGTTAATTACACTGCTTCTGTCTGGAAATTCACAGGGATCCGGTTAGTGCAGCAACCTTTAGTTAGGGGAGTAGTCATGTTGGGCATCACTGGCATGTCTGGGCGCTGGGACACTGGAGCGTCTATCATCTGTCCCTTATTATAGGGAATCTCAAGGGTGTGAAAGCTCCAGGAATCTTGGGTCGAATGCGATGAATTATATTCCATGGGCATGTATCTGAGGTTTTCCACAACTTTCCATGTTTAAAAAAGGGTATGTCCCATGTTTAACGTCCATCGTAGATGGATCGGACTAATCAGAACACTGACTGGATTGGATCAAATTAGTGTATCCCCTAGAGGACACTCTTGTGTAGATGGGTTGATATGACCTCACTAGGATGTGGCATCCCTAGTAAGAATCAAGATGGATGAAAGGGTGCTGATTGAAATGGGTGGTGAATGATATGGAACCACCATAAGTATGATGGTTGTGCTGGGATTGAATATTATAGAGGCTTCCTCCGTATCCCCGTGGCAGGGATTCAAAGTCCGCATAGTTCGGTGAGATGAAGGGACACCTCAAGAGGTGGCCCGTGAGAAAGGAAACATGGATGAGTCCTATAGGAATGGTAAATGACGTGAATGGGGTTAGAATGACTGGGTGTTGGTCTTGAACCTCAGGGTGGCTTCCTACATACCTGGCCTTATCAAGGATCAAAGAACACACAGTTCAGAGTAGGATTTTGGTGAAACGGCTTACCGCTGACTTGGGAAACAATGACTTAGAGCTGATTTGGGTCCATAGTTTAACGTCATGCAAGACGGGGGAGAACCAATGTAAAGAAGGTCGGAGTGACCGAATTTTGGTCTTGAACCTCAGATAGGCTTCCTACATACCTTGCCTTGTCATGGATCAAAGACCTCGTAGTTCATGGGGGAATTTTGGGATTACGCTCTATGGTGGACAAAGGTCTTGGTGAACCGACGTGAATGGGACCAGAGTGACCAATGGGTGGTGGGATTTGAACATCGCAGACACTTCCTACATACCTTGCCTTAACAAGGATCAATGACCACGTAGTTAATAGTAATATTTGTGTGAAACAGCTTACCGCTGACTGGGGAAACAACGACTTGCCTCTGATTGGGGTCCACAGTTTAATGTCATGCATGACAGAGGAGAACCAACGTAAAGATAGTCGGAGCAACTGAATGTTGGGATTGAACCTTGGGGAGGATTCTTATGTACCTTTCCTTGGGAAGGATAAAATACCTTTTAGTTCGTGGGGGCATTTGGGGCTTACTCTCTGAAGTGGACCAAGGTGTTGCTGAACTGACGTGAATGAGGTCGGAGCAACCAATGGGTGGTGGGCTTTGAACCTCGTGGAGGCTTCCAAAGTACCTTTCCTTAACAAGGATAAATGACCACGTAGTTATGGTGTGGTGTCGTTGAACTGACGTGATGGAGGACCTATGGTCCAATGGTTTTGGGCTTGTACCTTTGGCAACCTTCCTACGTACCTTGACTTAGAAAAGATGAAAGTACTAATAGTTTGGATAAGGTCTAGGTGGATGGTGGTGGGCTTAAACATCATGATGGATTCCTACGTACCATGCCTTGGAAAAGATCAATTTTCTCATAGTTCAGATGTTGTGGGGCTTATACTCTTGGCTACCCAGGGTATTGGTGAACCGATGTGAAAATGGTCAGAACGACCAGGTTTTGGGCTTGAACCTCAAGGAGGATTCCTACCTACCTTGCCTTACTGAGGATCAAAGACCATGTAGTTCAGATATGGTTTAGGGCCTCACACACTAGGTTTTCCAGAAAGGATGTCATGGTCGATGCTTACTCTAAGCCCACGTGAGTCATGATCGGTGTGAGAAACAAGAGGTAGCAAAGACCTGATGATCACGTAACGAAAGGTGCATCCGTGGGAAATGGGGTGGGGCTTAAATGTGATTGCATCCCAAAGAGTAAATAGGGGCTTATGCATTGTTTTCAACCCGAATAGATTTGGACTTACTCTAGGATGGAGGCCCGGTGGTGAAAAAGCCCAACTGGGAGAGGGATTTGGCACCGAATAAAGGAGAAGCAACGTTACCCACCACGCCTTTCGCATGTCTTTGAAACTGGGAAGGAATGGAGGAGTAGTGTTGCTGCCTTATGTAAGAAAAGATAAAGACTTACACCAAGATGGTGGCCATTTCATAGCGTAGGATGCATGGGGGGAAGTCATAGTTTTACATCAGGTGTTGAGGATGACGGTGCTTGGTAGTTTTACGTCCTACAGCTCATATGAGTTGGGTTCACTCTGCACCCCTAGGATATACATATATGGTACCCTCTGCACCTTGGTGAAGAGAGGGGATGGGAAACACCATAGCTCGGAGGTTTCACAGAGCGATCCATTGGGGGTCCACGTTAGTCTAGCTATGTGGGGAAGTAATAGCCATTAGCTTGCCTATGAGAAGATGCATGAGGTGAAGAAACACAATAGGCAATATCTTCCTAGGGACTTTGAAATCACATCGTACTAACCTATAGGGTCTTATGGGAAATGTAATTCTAAAGTAGAGGGGTTCATAGGCAGTGGCCTTATGAAGGTATGGTGCTCTTCTTGGTGGAGGGTACTTGCGCATGGGTGTGCTTCGTGAAGCAGAGTATCCTAGCCTAAGCATAGGACTAAGGTGCATGTAATAGGTGCTTTGCGAAGTGGACATGCATTCCCAAAGCATTGTCTTGCAGAGAAAATGTGCCTTGTGAACCAAAGCATCATGAAGTAATATGCTATGTGAAGTACATTGACCCCACCTTAGCATGTGGATCACATGTACATGAAGGTTGTTTCGTGAAGCATAAACGCTCTATAACGATTCGGGTCACCTGGGGGATCCCCTTCCCTTTCGGAGAGCCTTAGGCTTTGTGAAAAGCATCCATCTCAAAAGAGGGGGTTAAAACTAGGCAAAGGGGATGCACTTCATAGTGCAGAAGTACCTCGCATGGCACATGGTTTGTAGAGCATAAAGTGATTCGCGATTCAGGAACTAGGAAGTTGAAAGGTTGGAGGATACATCTTCCAGGCCTAGGGGGAGGCCGGTATTTATAGGTAAGAAGCGTTGTGATGCAGTGCGCAGTCGGCGCAAAGCGGGAAATGTTTGTTCCACGAAGGTCTCGCGAACGTCAAAAATGCATTCGCGGAGCATCCCGCCTCTTGAATCTGTGGCGGATCACAAACATCAAAGGCGATCATGGACCTTTACCGCCTCATCGCTCCACGGTGGCCTCAAAAATGTCAATGGTTCTCGCGAATCTTTACCACCTCCTCGCTCCGCGGTAGCCTCGTGAACATCAAATCCATTCACTGACCGGCCAGTCTCCTTACTTCGCGGTGGGAACTGTGCGATTGGGGCTCTGGAAATTGTCTTTTAAAGGCATCCCCTTGAGTCATTCCATTTCTTCATCTTCTTCTCCCATTTTGGCACCATCAAATGCCCCCCTCAGTCATGGAGCCGTGAAGAAATCGAGTGTCGAAGTCTGAGGGTCAATCTCCAAATTCACCGGTCATTCGTAAATCTTTATCACTAAGAATGATTGTGAGGTGGATAGGCGATGTGCAGGATGTGCGTCTCGTGAGGCTCTGAAGGTCGTCACCTATAAAAAGTGGAGTCGCTCTCTCTTTTTCCCTTTCCCCTCTCTGCGAAATTGCCTATTCGTGCTCTCGATTCATGAAGCTCCGTGTACTCTGGGATTGTTCTCCCCGAAATTGGTTCTTCTCTTCGTGGTGCATAGCTAGTTTTTTACATTGCAATAGTGCTTCACGATATGGCCCTTGAAGGGGTAGGTCCAACTCTACGAACAGGCATCACAAACACTCTCTGTGAATGCTCTCCACCAATAATCCTTGTGAACCAACCCGAAAATCATCCATGTTCTAAATCTTAATCGCTACTCGGGAAGCATTTTGGGAGGTTCTTGCGGCTGCCACCTGGAGGGATGAGATGGAGAACAGTATGAGTCTAGGAGAGTTAGTCCAGAGCCACTCTGACCATTATTCGTTGGTGGTGCTACTATTAGAAAGCCATAAAAACTACCCATTGTGTAAGAGGATTCCATTGTATGGATTCAGACAGATGGACGACATCTTCATTTCTAAAGAAAGTAGGGATGAACCAGCTTACTGGTTCAGGAGTACTCCATGCCAGCGCTAATGGTTCTGGCCAGTTGATGGACATTCCTGGGAAGAATTCACACCTATTGTTGCTGACTGCCTATATAACCACATGAATAACATCGACTAGAAGGAGTTGCAGCTGGAGATGTCTCCTCCTCTGTACCACATGATATTGAAGGCATCATTGAGGAACCCGGGGATGGGGTGGTTTGATGAGTGCGACCTGTGCCAGGGTGGAAACTTCACAACGATTGGGTATGGTCCTACTCAGTAGGTGCCTCATGTGAGGTGTTTGGGGCCGAGTTGAGTATATTGGGTTTGTACGAGGTAGCTTGGGCCTCCAAATTACACATCTATCAACCGAAACATCTAATTCCATAGCTATTGAGCAGGTGGATGTCGAGGACCCATACCATCCATTTACACCATGGGGTGGTTGATATTAGCTTGTGGTATGTCCACCAGATTTCGGGGGTCCTGATACTAGGGTTGATGTACGATGAATTCCTACCTGTCATGAGTGTGTGGGAGGATCTGGGGCAGATGGCATGACATAAAATGGCATTAATGGAGCTGGTTCTAGGAGAGGACAAAGAAGAAGTGAGATATGTCCACTTTAAGTGGTGGTTCATGCAATTTCTGAATTTCCTGGTATACTAATAGTTTCCGGCAAGGCCTCAGACTTGCACGAAGGGGGATCAACGGGGCATGGAGAACATGTACTGGAGGCTCTTACATTACAACCAGTGGATGACCTGGGGGTTTAGCATTATCACTGATCATCCGCCAATAGTCAGGTTGGAGGCATTCATCACGACTCTTATTTGTGGTTAGATCCTGACGGTGACGGATAATAACATGAGAGTACCCCCAAGCACATTTATCATGGAGTCCATGTTGGCGACAGGAAGGCGGGTCAACCTAGGAATCCCAATGCATGCCAAACTATATAAGAAGTTGTGGAATATCAGTGTGGGGAAGAGGCCATAGAGGGTATGTGGGCCATTCCATCTCCCGTATGGGTGGATAACGGCACATATCAGGGGGGTTTACGAATACATGAACCCAATCTATCCTCCGGTCTTGGACTTACACCCATCAATCCTAAATGCATCGGGGGGATTTCCGACCAAGTTTACCAAATAGTTTATAATGAAACGGGTGTGGAAGGCGAAAGAGTTCAATTTTCACCCATTTATATTGTTGACGGGGGTATTCACTAATGATGGCCAGGGAACCAAAGATCATAGAGAATATCTCCTGGCCTTTCGCGGTGGAGTTTCGGTGGAAAGGGAGGACCTTGAGCCCCTTTGGGAGTCGTACACCCCACACCGGTTTGCAAGGAAATTATGGTGCATGTATTGACTTCCCCACGGGTCTATTCGAAGGTTCACCACAAGGTATACCCTTTGTGTGATGAGGAATATGTGGCTCATGTTCACAAAAAATGACGGGAATATGCAGAACAAACATCCTCCACCTACTGCTAACGTTGGGCTGGTGAAAGAGTATGCCATCAGTTGGGAGGTGGCTTATCCATGGGAGATGCTGAAGAAACCATCCATTTGGGTTTGTGATGGAGAACCTCTCCGACCATGGGATCGGGGCTGGAAGGCAGCAAGGGAAACACGCGGTGGCGGGGATGTCTTGGCAATGAGGCCCACACTAGTTGAGGGCCAGGAAGCAGCCATAGATCCATCAGTGGTAGTGGACCAGCCAGTTCTAGAAGAACAGAGCCATCCAAAGGGGAGGCCGCTGTGATGATTCTGCAGGATACCCACCCAGGGTCCGGGGAAGCGGCTGCACCATATCGACATGCCGGATAATGCTGTTTTCCCGGATTCCTGGGACATCTGGGAAGTCAACAGGAAATTCCCTGGCCCCTCCAAGTTGTGGCAACACCTCAACCATCTCGGGATGGATTTACCAAGGATTGACCCTATCCAGGCCGGCTTTAGGGTGCCCCAGGCGGAGGCGAAGCAGTATCTGGCAGAGCTGGAGCACTTTATGCGTTCCCGGGGTGCCCCTCATCCAATGAAAAATCGTGTTAAGGTTATGTTGGAATGTAATACTCCCCCACCGTTGTCATCCTCTGATTTAAGAGATCACTTCCCTCTTCCCGAAGAATTAAAAGAGTCATCCTGGGGAGATGAGGCCGGGAGAGGGAGCCCGTTGGAGGAGGGAAAAGTTGGAGATCAAGACTCGAATATTAAAGAGTTAGTAGAATCCCTTGACGTAAAAATCTGAAACACCCTTCTTCTACACGTTCTTTGAGGTTATTCTGGAATCCTAACTTACATCTGAACCGTGTATGAGAGTCTTATATACAGAACTCATTCTCATCCCTCAGTGGATGCAGATGCAGGACCTTTGATTTCTACGGCTGTTGTTTCTTTTATTGCTGCATCCAGTGGGTCTAGGATATTTGAGGCAAGCCCTCCAGAGTTTTCAAACCTTCCGACCGTATAGGTGGGGCCATGCTTCGGGGTCCCGATGACATCAACCCAAGGTCGAGATCAGTAATTTGATCTATGTTAGTCCCTTCTCTCAATTTCATGATTGCCCTCCCCTAACCATTCCAACTAACACTCATGCCCCCCTTATTTTTTTTCTTTGGATGTGTATAGTTATTCAAACGGCATGGGCCGGCTTGGAGAAGTTGGTCGGGGATTTTGGCGGCGACCTTCCTAGGGGAATGACTATGATCATGGAGGCGGAGGTCCAAACTGAAAAACTACGACGCTCCCGATCACTGTTGAGACTGTCAGTGGGGTTGCTCCAGAGATCATTGAGGTGGGATCTGATGATGAGGGAAAATCAGATAGTCTAGGTCCACCATGACTGGCCAAACGCCAGATGTGGAACTAGCTAATGAGTTCCTGACAGTGTACCCTTTATATGAGCCTTCCAGTAGTGATGACTGGGACAAGACGACCTCTGATGAAGATGATAGAAAAATAGTACATTGTTCATCATGGAAGCTAATCAAGAGCTTCATTGATGATACCCCCCAAGCACTATGGTTGGATGAGATCGACAGACATCACTCTCAACTATGTGAACTATGCAGTTGGGGAGTGGATGCCTAGTGTCCTCACATGCTCTTCTAAAATATTATGGCAGAAATGATTCGGGAGTATGACTATGGCCTCAGTGTGGGATGGTAGTGGAGAAAATCAATGAACATCAGGAGGCTTTGAGAGGCCGGAGATGAGGTTCAACTGTTCTGAGCCCAGGCAGATGAGCATTCTACATCCCTTGACATGCAATCAGAGCTCATATCGCAGCTGAAAGCCTATATCGAGGAGGAAGAAGAGGGGATTAAGTGAGCCTTTGAGGAGATGATCGTCATTCAGACCGACGTAGAGTGGGCCCAGATTGCAGCCGATGAGTTGAGCCCATTGCTACCGAGGATGGGTGAGAGCTGAACTGGTGACAACAATTCTTTGAAGACACTAGCCATAGGGTGGCAGAGCTTCTATGCTGATTTGATGAGGTCAAACCATCCATGAGGTGAATCGAACCTCAGGTACTATAACGATTACAATGAATCAAATGTATATTCATTCTTTGATTGTTTAATTCCATAGCATGCATGAGTTAAATTTTTTACATTGGTTTATTACATTCTTGTGATATCCGTGGTGCATCTAGAGATTATTCCCTAAGCTCACGTGGGTCGGGCCCGATTGAGAAACAAGGGATGACCACCTCATCAACCCATCCAAATGAAGGAGTGCAAACCAAGATTCGGGCATCCGGGGCTTGAACAACTGGCCCAGATTTTTGAGAGGAAATTGGAGAGACCTAACTGGAGAATGAAGCTCTCAGAATAGACGAATAACCCTCTTACTAGTGTCCTCTTATGCAAGAATGGGGTAATTCTAAGGGCACATGAATCAATCCTAACATATGGGAATGGAATGTGTGAAACACGAAAACCCAGATTCAGATCACTGTGGGGGTGGCATGACAATGGAGGATAACATTTGAAAGAAATAAAAACACATTATCCTTATTGTGTTAGCTTGTAATGGGGATAACACATGAGGGACGACCACTGACAACGTTAGAAACATGGGGCCTAACTCAAAATGAAATCCATTAGTCTCTTAGAACGTTGGACTAGGACAATCGGTGGGCCATAGGCTGAGCATCCATACTTTTAGTGGGTTACCTTAGATGTGAAAGAGGACGAGGGTCTGAATAAGGGGCACACAAATCATGGAATGTGGAGAAATGGTTTTTTTGAACAAAATCCAACAATCCTTAAATTATGCCACAGTGGTGGAAGCACATTATATGGGCACATCGGTCTGATCATGGTTCATTCCTACTTTTAGACAGGACCTCTCTAGTGAGGGAGTCATCATTTCCCAATGTCATCACGAGGCATCCTAAACATGTTCAGGGTATGGCCACAGTTACATGGTTCCCCACAAGGGGTCAGGCTAGGGGGCCAGAATGGAGGAAGAATATGATTTATGATTCCTAGGGCTGGACCCGAGGTGAAATGCCTGAGTGTCCCTGCGTATCCTATGAGGATGGGAATCAAGACATACATAGTTCTTAGAGTGGTTTTAGTTTAAGGTATTAGATCTCAGACTATGGATTGGTAAGGGATTCCAGAGACACATGGTGGGATGATTATGAAACCCTATGTGAATGAGGACACAAGTCCAGATTACCATGTGTTCCTTGGGGATGTTTTTAGGTCAAGGGACCGAACACAAAGGTTAGGTTGGGCCCATGGGGATGTTCCTTGGAGTTTCTATGTATCTAATGAGAATTATCATCAAGCAGTATGTAGTTCAATGGGGTAGAACGGTAAAGTACTAGCGCCAGGGATAAAATGGTGTGCGGGTCTGGCCCTTGCACTAAAAGAAGCGGCATTTGATTAATCGTGTTTGTCATTTATGGAAAATAGAGTTTTTTTTGTGTTAAGCGACAAGCCTATGATAGAACGTCCTGAAATCACCACAAGAATCATTCCAAAGTAAGGAATTGAAAAATTTTATGGTGTTTCACCAATACCAGACACGATGTCCCTTAAGCTAGGACATCACAATGCAGCACTATTTTTCGTTGTGCGGTCAGGACGATATTATCTCAGTTTAAGGTCGTGTGATAGTACCAGCCATGCATTTTAACATCGTACGACACAGACGTAGTAAAAACGATGCTATAAAAGGGGGAATGTGCGTGGTACAAAAATGAACACCCGTCGTGAATGGGGACATGATCTCATACCACACCTTGAGTTATTTCGAGAAAAAAACCTCGGCCCATGGGTCCAAAAAGAGGTAATAGGGTAGGAAGTAGGAGAGGCTAGATCTCCGTTAATCTGGACCCAAAGACAAGATTCCCGGGTATTCCTATGAATCCCATGAGGATGGGAATCAAACTACACATAGTTCTTCAACGTTCCATTTAACATCATTCCAGACAAAATACAGTTTAATGTCATGTAGGACAATACCTAGTAGGGGGAATATGTGGAGTGTCTCTTGGATACCCAATGTGAATGAGAACAGAAACCCATACACTCCACACCACGTGGCCCTATAAGGGTGGGTGCCTAAAAGGAAGAGTGGAAGAGGTAAATTAGTGGAACCGATCTGGGACCAAAGTTTATATGTTTGGGTATTCCTATGTATCCCTTGCAATTGGAATCAAGATATAAGTAGTTCTATAAAGGGGAAATACGAAAATATGTAGTTTAAGGTCTTAGAACATGTGCTATGGAGAAGTAGGACTATCCCAAGAAATGGCAGACCTTAACCCAAACCCTATGCCAACGTGAGTCGAAATCAGTGTTGGAAGCAAGGGTGGATAAGGTATTTGAAATATGTGGAATAAATGCCAAGGGTAAATTAGTGGAGCCCCTAATGATTGCCCTATCACGGATTCTTTTATCCTAACGTGCGGATGCGGACTAATGAATAGTACCAAGAGTCTTGAAACTCTACATGGATATAATGAGTTTGATAAGGGTGTGAGTCTTGTAACCGAAATTTTGGGATTAATGAGGTTGGTGTGATGATGGAGGATAACTATTGAATATTTTCGAAACACAACATCCACATCGCTTTAGCCTTGAATGGGAACAACAAATGAGCATCAACTGCTGACCAAATTCACAATGCGAGACATGTATAAATTTTTTTCTCGAAACTCTTGATGATGTTTGCCTGTAATGGTAGGAGTGTCATTGGGCCGAGCATCCGTGCCATCCGGGGGTCCCTTTGGATCTGAAAGGTAACAGAAGACCTAATGACGGTGAACATGAAGCCTGGAAAATGGGTGAAAGCATGTCCGAGTGGAGTCTGACATTCAAAGTACTAGACCAGAGTACCCTCAGGCACATTGGTGAATCGTTGAAGAGGGTCGAGGGTCTCATCTTGAGAGGGGCCGATTTGAGAAGGCGAGGATTGAAAAATTGTATGGAAAACTATCAGGAGCAGGAGGTGCAAGGCGCGGTCGCTACAACACCCATTGCAAGTGAGAACAAAATCCCATACCAAACCATATATCCCTCTCTCTGGGGAATGTGGTCCAAAGAGCCAAGATGGGGATGAACCCGAAGATAAGTTGTTCGGGCGGTCCTACATATTCAATGAGGATGGGAATCAAGCCACACATATTTCTTGAAATAATGCACATAGGGGTAATATACCCCAACAAAGGGGGGGGTGTACGACATAGTGAGTAACTCAACGTGAATGAGGATATAATCCCATAACACACCGTACAATCATAAATAGGGACTTGGGATGGGGGTCTGAAAAGGATAAGAGGCCAGAAAATGCCAAGGGTCCTGAGGATGGGCGTCCCTACCAAAGGTACCCATATGACCTCTCGGGTTGTTACTGCATCATCAGAATACCTAAGCCCATGTGAGTAGTGATCGGTGTGGGAAACATGGAATCAGACTCGACTCTCCCTATCATATGGGGTTTTAATAGCTGTCATTTCTCAAAGGGAGTTTGTTGCATGGAGATACAACGAGGAATAAGGAACCACTATACTCAATGTTTGGGACATCATGGGGTGGATCTAACAAAAAAGTATAGCTACTAACCATGTCTGAAACACAGCGTCCATATAGTGACCTTTACTGGGAACAACAAATGATCATCTACCGCTGACCATATTTGCAATGCGGGACTTGTATCGGATTTTTGCGCAACATCCTTGAGGGTGTTGGCCCGAAGAGGTAGGAGGGACCTTAGGCCTAGAATCCATGAAATTTGGGGTCCCTTCTGGATGGAAAAGATGAGGGATTCCCAATCATAGGAGTGGGAGAAACATAGATGTACTCATTTGCGAAAGAGGCGAACACCTCCAGGGAGTGGTACGTATGGAAGGATCGAGATGAGCTCAACCTGAATTAGGAAAAAAGCATGCACCACACTATATGTATCAACCTGAGGGATGATTCTAGCATTCAGGGTAGGGCAATACACGAAATGTCTGGCGTTCCTACATATATCATGATAATGCGAATCATGCAATACATAGCTCTTGAATTCCATGATGTTTAGTGTCTTATGGTGAGAACGTGGGAGGATAGAAGAACGAGGAAAAGGAACATGGTGCGACCATCATAATACTAGCATGAGTGGTGGTAAGGATGTCTATACCATATCATGGGAGGATCCTATGAGAGAAATATATATGTGGGGAATAGTCATAGAAGAAGAGAGGTTGGAGCTGGGATAAATAAGAAAAATTTGGGGATTCCTACGTATCACATTCACATGGGAATCAAGCCACACATAGTTCTATGGGTGCAATTAAACGTCTTGTAGGACAAAAATTAGTTTATTGTCATGAGGGACGAAGCAGTTTAGGGTCATCCGAGACCATCATTCCATTTAGGGTCATGAAGTACTGAATAGTTTATGGTCGTTCCAGACCAATAGGCTCAGGAAATGTATTGCATGAGGATCATGGTATTGGTGGGAGGAGTTATAGGCTCACCATCCATGGTCACCATGGAGTATGCACCATTGGGGTAAAACTTGTGAATTATGTATGGTCATTCCCACATGGTATCTAACATGGGTGGTTTCCTTCTAGGGATCATCGGTGCCCTAAGAGCGTATACCAAGTTGACTTGCAGGAAAGGGCAGAGATGAAATCTCTTGTTGAATGCCCAAGATATCTTATTCTATTGTCTTTCTAGATTGTGTAAGGCATGGAGACAGTTTTCATCAGGTGATTCCAATTCGTCCAGACAAATTTCAGCTACCTTATCTAGTGCCTACTGGTCATAGACCTCTTTTCATAATGAAGGATGTTGGATATCGATGGGCAGGATGACTTCAGCTCCGTACACCAGGGAATATGGGGACACCATGGTGGAATTACGAGTTATTGTCAAATAAGCCCAGTGGTCATTGGGGAGATGGTCCAACCAAATATTCTTCTTCAGACCAGCCGTTTATTGAAAAATATTAGAGAGGGGTTTTCTGAATGCCTCTATCTATCCAATTTCATGTGCGTGATTGTGGGAGGTATGGTTTGAGCGGATGTTGTACATGGAGTAAAACTTCATCAACTCAGTTTCAAGGAAGTTGGTTTCATTATTGGTGAGGACGACATAAGGGACTCCAACCTAGTAGATGATACTTGAACTCATGAAGTTTAAAATAGAATGGGCCATGACCTCCTTGAGCAGAACTACCTCTGCCCACTTGGAAAAGAAATCTGTAGCGGTCAAGATGAACCTACACTGGAGATTTGTTGTCGGTTGATATGGTCCTACGACATCGAGTCCCCATACCGCATATAGCCACGAGTACTTGGTGAAGTGGAGAGGCTCTGGAGGACAATGTATGAAGTTAGAATTAATTTGGCACTCATGAAATCTATGGGGGAACTCAATACAATCATGGATCAATGAGTTCCATAAGTACCCCATCCGTTGTTTCCGGTGATATAGTTTCGGCTTGTTTTGGTGGGCGCCGCAGGAACTGGCGTGAAACTCTTGCATGACATGATAAATCTTGACTCCTTCGATGCAACATTGGATAACACCATTGAAACCATTCTTATAGAGTATCCACTCAAGATTGGGACCAATATAGAGGGTAAATTGTAGCATGCAGTGTCATATTTGAATGCGCTCAGCCCGATCGGCTAAGAAGAAACCATTTTGGAGATACTCGACATAGGGGGATCTCCAGTTGAGGGTAACATCAACCTATGAAACCGAGGGACCTTAGGGTCCTTACGTAGAGGCTCTGGTGGAAATATGTCTTTCCCACTGGCCGTCGTCATCATCTGGGGTGACAAGAGCGACGACTCTTTGATTCACCACATGGATGATCATATCATCCTACTCGGGTTCTGCAAGTGATGCGGTCAGGCTAGCCCAGGAATATGCTCGACCATTCGGAGATCGAGTGACATGAAAAAAATCCAGCTGAGATGGAAAATGGGTTATTATCTGGAGAGTGTGCTCTAATAATGGTACGAGCACTAGATTTCTAACGATGTATCCACCATTGAATTTCCTGATGACTAGTTCGGAATCCCTATTCACATGAAAATGGGGCACATCGATCTCGAGATTCATCTCAAGGGCAGTGATAAGATCTTGATACACTGCCTTGTTTTTGTTACAGCCTTTTGACATTAAAAATGAGTATGGAAGAATGGCATGCACCGGGGTGATGAAGACAGTAGCCATGCCTACTCTGTATAGCTGGGGATCATTGAGCCTCCTGCCGGTATCGCTCCAAGAAGCACCATGAATGTGCATCTTCCAACACGTGATGGAATTATCTTCTATGGGGATTACCTCGTCATGAAAATCAAGATCCAAGGGATGGTCTGGAGGATCTGGATGGTCAGAAAGTAAGTCTTCCAATGCCTGCCTCTTAATAGCATTATTAGGGACAAACCGAAAGTTTAACTGCTGAATAATCCCTTCCCCCAGAGCTAGGAGGCCTATCAAATATTAGATGGCTTATAATGTACATAAGTGGGGCTACTCGAGACACCCGTTGTACCTTGTGATGATGCATGTAATGTCGCAATTTCGGTTCTGCGAATACCGACAAAAGGAAACTCTTTTTTATTGGGTAGTATCTTGTCTCTATATCGATGAAGATACGACTGAGGTAGTAGTGACTGTTCTCCATCCCCTCATTGTACTTCTGAGTGAGAAGGGTTCCAAGAGATCATTCCAGGGTAGTCATGGACAGGATCATTGGTTTTTCGGAGATGGGTGGCATCAAGACCGGAGGATGGAGCAGATACTTCATGATTTCCTCGAACTCTATTTGGCACTGTTCATTCCATTCATAGGCAGTTCCTTTTTCATAATATGGGAAAAGGTATTACACTTTCCATCAGATTCACAATGAACTAGCATATATAGGCTAAGTGGTCATGGAAACCTTGAATCTCCTGAATATTGATCAATGTAGGCATCTGGCTAATGGACTTTATCTTCTCTGGGTCGATTTCGATACCCCGATATCTGCCAACAAAGCCAAGGAACATTATAAAGGTGACCCCAAAGGCACAATTCAGCGGGTTCTTCTTTTGGTGGCAGGAACGAAGGAAGCCAAACACTTTCTCAAGATCCCTTATATGGTCTTAGCACTGGTGATATTTTACCACCAGATCACCCACACATCATTCCACCATTGTCCCGAGGATTGTCTTGAATACGTGATTCATGGATCGCTTATAGGTGGCACCTGTGTTTTTTAAGCCGAAGGGCGTGTCCTTGTAACAAAATTTACCTTGTGGTGACCTGAAGGATATGGAATCCCCATCCATGGGGGCCATTTGAATCTTGTTTTACCCTGAGTAACTTTCCATGAAGCAGAGGGCTTGGAACCCATCCATTTCTTTAATCAGCAACTCCATCATAGGAAGGGGAAAATCATCCTTTGGACAGTGATGGTTGAGGTCATGGAAGTCGATGAAGACACTGATATGTCTCTTCTTCTTCTTGACTGGCACAATGTTGGCTAGCCACTTGGGGTATTGGACCTCCTTGATGAAGATGGATATGATGATCATGTCAACATCAGCCTCTACCATGGAACCATGAGAAGTGTGCATCTTTCTTGGAGACTGATTGAACCTAGGATGATTTGCTAGATGACCATGGTGGTGGATGGCTACCTAAGGATCTAGTCTTAGAATCTCATCGTAGCTCCAGGCGAATACATCACGATACTATTTCAGGATGTCTATATACCACCGTTGCTACTTGATAGGAATCGCTGAACTGATCAATGTGGTTCTTAGGTCCACCTCTCTACAAAGTCTTACCCTCACCAATTCATCGACCATGGTGGAGACGCCCACTTAAAGGTAGGGGAGGCACCTTTAAATCCTATTCATTTCATGTGGAGGACGAATTCCTAGTGGGAGAAGCTTTCTATGGGTCAAAAAATTCCAATGGGTGGTTGGTACCTTCCTAAGATGTAGTGGTCACCGCATCGGGAGATTGTGGTGTTGTCGACACCATAACAATGAAAGCTGTCAACCCGATCTAATTTGGTCTTCTGCCCAAGGGGGAACGCTTGATGATTTCAAAGCAATCGTGGAACGCTAGTTTGATCTTCTTATTTCCAGCCCCGTGAAATAGACATGTATGACGTACTATTGTTATCATGGGGCAGACATCCCGATACCTTACAGGGGTAGGAGGCTCTGGGATTACCTAAGCATGATTTTTTTAGGAGTATGATGTGATCTCACACTGTCGCTTGGTCTTGGGAATATGATTCCCCATCGTACCAAAGAAAATAAAACATTTCCCCATGTTGGGGGTTCTGGCCTCCAATCGATTGATCGGGAAGACATAGGTGTCATCCAGATCCGCCCACGGTTTAGTTGCAACTACGACGGGTTCAGACTCACTTTCCTGAATTTCCATATCCTTTCCTTGGTAATAGTCGACATCCATGTAGCAGGAATCACAAGAGGGGAAAGGAGACACGTCACCTTGGAGTACACCTACACGACCATTGACGGAGTACTTGAGGCATTGGTGATAGAATGAGGGGACCACTACATGAAGGTGGAGTAAAGGTCTTACCATCAATGCATTGTACATGGTGTCCTAAGATACGACCGTAAACTCGGTGCTGGAAACCAAGACACTGAACTGGTTCTTCAAATAGATTATATCTACTATATTCTTCTCTGTCCTGTCGTGTCCCTGGATTCTTAAATCAGAGGGAGTCAGGTCACCTTCAAAAAATCCCAGCCTCCACAGTGTCCCCATCGGGATAATGTTAATCCCAGAGCCCACATCAACAAGATAGTGGTGAACCGCCACGCCATTAAATTGTCTGGTAATGTACTGTGGGAGGATGTACCCCTGTATAGGAGAGCCTTCATCTTCTCTAGAAAATGAAATTATTTACTAAAATTTGGTATTCTAGACCGCTTCAGCATTATTGTCTTATGTAGCTGCAACCTACGTTTCAAACTAGACGAGGCTTTTCAAAGTCTCGGCGAGGGCCTCACGCATATCTGGTGACATGAAAAGGGCCTCGAGGATGGAAAACCTCATTGGGATGTTTTAAGGGTGCTTGATGACATCATATATTTACACCTGGTGCGAACTCCTGCCTGTAGAAAGACACACTGTGATGGGAGGCATGGCCGGCCCTACTGGCTGGACTGACGGCTAGCTGATGCTGGGCTTGACCCGATGTTCACTTCTTGAAGCCCGTAGATTAATTGATGGGTGGAGTCCAGATGACTAAGACTGGCCCAGAGCAGGGTGAGGCAGGTCACGACATTATCGAGGTAGCTCTGCCTGATCCAGTAGCACAAACAACGGTGGAGGCGGGACTGATGACACCAGATGAGGAGGTTGTGCGTTCTTAGAACTACGTTGAGCCTACTGTCCGGTCTCATTGGAATTCATGACCTGGTTGGAGGTGCAAACTGATGTACCTCTACAACCCATATGGTCACAGCTCTGCCAACATTGGCATCAGCTGGGGATATTGGGGAGTTTTTCCTGGCACTCCCCATCATCAGGAGTCATATAGGGCTTATCCAACCCCACGGTATTAACCGAACTGTACCCTTGACTATCAAATTAATAGTCATCCATCACTTTGTGGATTATGGAAGGAATATCCATCTCAGGGGGCATGAATTCACCGAGAGTGTAGGACGACGAAGTCATCGGTGGGGTGCGTTGCTTTTCGTTGTGCCGCTGATGCATGCTCTTTTGGGAAGAGGCCGACTGAGATGATGATGCAGAAGTGGTGGCCGCAGCATCTAGAGGCTCTGTCTATTTTAGACATTCACTAATGATACAATGGGAATGAACATCCTTTTTTTCGATCCATCAAGTTTTCATACTTCTGGGACTCGCAGTTAGGAACCTGCTGCCACTCACCATTACTATCGCCACTATTGTCTAGCCTTACGACAACGCATGCCACTTGCGTCGGATCTGAGCCCATCCTGACTATATTATTATCGACCTGGACTTGAATCCAGTCATTGAACACATAGCATTGGTTGAGGGTGTTCCGCATGATCCGGTGATAGGGGCTGTAGTTGGGGCGGTTAGTGAGGCTTACCTCTTCTGGCATTCTGCAATCTGGAAAATGCACGATCCCTTTTTCCAAGTCACTTCTGAAATATCCAAAAACCTAATTCTCGTTGAACTATTAGGTATTTTTTCTTCTATCTGGATGGGGGGTCCTTGGAGAATGGCCCTGATGAGGGGATGGAGGAGCCTGTTCAGGAGGCAGACCCTGATTGTCCCACCTGGGTGGTGGCTGCGCGTTGCGCGGGGTCACCTGCCAGTTCTAAGGTGGACACTACTGAGATGGAGGCTACGCCTGTGGTGGCAGGCCTCTACGAGGCTATAGAGCTAGTTCCACGGGTAGAAATTCTAGTTGTGTGGGGGATTCTATTTGGACACCACGACAGGCTCGGCTCTGACAGCCCTTCTCATGGGAATTGTAGGAGGCAATGGACGTGCCTGGACGACCTGTTGTAGATATTTCTCTAGGCACTAGAACCTGTTGAAGAAGTCTCGAAACCCTCCAGGGTAGTTCTAGGTGATCAGAGAAGGAACCAGTTTCGTCTTGACGTTCCCTCTGCATATCGTCAGTAGATACTCTTAAATCATTGGCAAGTCAAGGGAATATGTGAGCCCTTTCCACAGGGCGATAAAGTCTGCGACAAGCTCATCGTGACTTTTTTTGCACATGGAAAGGTCTATGATACTCGTCATCCGCATGGTGGATCTAAAATGGTAGAGGAATTTCCTATGAATTTCCTCCCAGCTGGTTACAGATCTTTGGGGGAGATGGTCGTACCAGACGAATGTTAGCTCCTATAATGTCTGAAAAAAAACAGGAAATCATGGCAGCCTCCTCTGTCACCGGAGACCCTAACATGGGCCCACAACATGAGCTGAAATGGTCCAAGTGTTGTGGAAGGTCCCTCGTCCTGTTAAAAGGGGAGAAGGTGGGATTTATGAAACTCGGAGATGCAGGAATATCAACAACCCATGTCGTATATGGCTTGCCATTAGGTGGTATCACCACCTATCGAGTTTCCAACACCTCAAGGTGGGCAATGAGCACAACCATTGGATAATCTGGGTGGGGAACCTTGTCTTGACAAGGATCCCTAACCATGAGCAAATTGGCTGGTTTTTCAACACGGTAGTTAGGCCCAGCGGCTCACGGAGTGGCTTGCAGCACGAACCTCGGGGCGGCTGGAGGTGCCCATGTATGGTCCCTTGGATTGTCGTGCCAATCGAGAGGGTTTGGCGAGACATAACGTGACCTATTTACATTAGTTCCGGCCTCAACCCTATCTGTGGGGGTTGGACGGTCATGGTTTTCTGGAGGCAACTCACCGAGGATAAGTTGTTCCTGCCCCTGCTACCCTGGCCTGGGATCACCATAGTCTGGCAGTCACTCTACAGTGTGTTCAGACAAGAGTTTATTGACCAAATTATTCTAATCAGCATGTTGTTGACACAATGTGGCATTCTCATAATCTTACTCTGTCTTCTGCACTGAGGTGGATGGGTCGAAGTTCTTGGAAACTTTGATGTGCTCTTTACCCTTAACGGAATTACGGAGGAATTCTAATTCCATAGTGGGTGAATGGAGACCTAGTATGTTCCTATGTTGAGGCTTCACCCTCCCTAATGGGTCCATGTGTGGTGGCATGCTCTCGGGGGGTAGGTCCCCATCGAGAATATCTAACTCATCCTCCTCGTCTCATATGTTGGCCATGTTGACTGCGTCCCAACCTGGAGGCATGTCCTCTATATCTCCTAACAGGTCGGGATGTCAGTGGATAGGATTGAAGAGGAGGGAAACATACGTCTCCCATAAACATACATGCACGTGGGGGGAAGCCTCATTGATGATATGACAGATTATCTTGAAACTATGAACGCATTGCTCTTGGAGGACCTTATGACGACTTGGTTACTCGGGGCACTGGGGCACCAGGAGTGCAGCGAGATCAACAATATGGAATTTCTTTCCAATTTATTCAAAATATGCTTTCATCCTGGGATAAACCACTTTCTAATAATGAAGGTGAATGTGAATATCCTAGAGGGTTTGGAGGAAACATTCAAACTCCTCTAGGGTGAGGGATTCCGGCAAGAAAAAATTCAGCGCTGCCACGTGCCAGAACGTCTCAGGGAAGAGGTCAGCTATGAGGATATTCTATAAGCTCCTTGTATTGTATTTAGGGACTTTCCCTTGATTTCCCCACTCGCGAACAAGAGTTGTCTATGAAACTAGCAGCCGTACTAAGGCAAACCTCTAGGACGGTGGGCTGGATGGTGGGGAGTACGGCGAGCGGGCTGACTGGCCGCCGAATGTCGGGTCACCTTCTAAAGAGTATAGTGACCTATCCACCACATCCCAATAATATGGGATGATGGCTATAGATCATAGCTCATGGGATAGTGATACGAGTGATAGGTCGCGTCACTGCTCGCCTGCCATTGGCCCCCAAAATAGCTCTATGTGATCTCTTGTCGATATATAGAGCGGTTTAGGGTGAAAATAGTGGTGACTGATCGACCGTGACCTGTGGGGTTTCCATATTTTCTTCCACCTAGATATAAATATGGAGGGAGGTGGGAATATGATGGACCACACATTCCAGGAGTACTAGGATGACGCACCTTGTTCCTACCCCATCCCTTGACCTGGATGAGCGAGGGGAGGATTCCCGAGATGATTTTTACTCCGCTTCAGAGTCTAAGAAGCATACTGGTTTGATCTCTATTTGGACCTTCCCATAATTCTTCTTATGGTGGTGAAGACCCTCCTTCCTACCCCTGGGTGGCTCCTTGGGGCAGGGTGATTTCTGATTCAAGGTCCTTCAGCTGCACTGGTGCTGAGGCGGAGAGGGATTCAGCCTGAGAAAGCCGGGGAGCGAGAAGCACCGGGAATATTGTCAAAGGGGACATGGGGAGGACCTCCAAGGGTGGCGCTGGCATGGGAAAGACCTCAGCTATAACTGGAATGAGCATGGAGAGGACTTATATGCTTGTTTCCCCTGGTGGACTCAGTATGAGGATGGTCCTTGTACTGGGCTAGCTGGACAAGGATATGACCTCCATACTGGGCACAGGTGGAGTGATCCTGACCTTCGTCCCTCTAGTTTATGAGGGAACGGAGGACCATCACGAGTTATGAAAAAGACAAGGGGAGGATCCCCACATTGAGGAGAGACCAGAGATATAATTCCCCAACACCGGCGGTCGGGGGAAGATGAAATGACTCCATACCCAATGTAATGGGCACGAGATAGGCATATGCACCGAGTATCACCATCGTGTGGAAGACCAACATTTAGATTGAGGGTGGCACTGGGTGAGCCTCGATACCGAGCCATGAAGTGGGGAAGGTCTGCCCTCTCTATGATAGTGGTACAGGGAGGACCTCCAAACTTGGTGGCATCACTACAGGTTAGCTCGCAGTGACCATTACTTGTACCGGCGACCATAGGAGTCATCCTAGCCTATCCGTGGGGCGGTTGGGGCCTCGATCCCGATCAGGAATATATGTTCCTCTTCTCAATTTATGTAGGGAACTAATGATATGAATCGACATTGGCTCCGGCCGCAGTAGCCATTAACGTTGACGCCCATTGGCAGATGTCCTCCTTAGCTTGCGCTCGACGCTGGTGTCGTGTTGGAAGAACCAGGGATGGTGGTGCAGGTACATAGCTTACCTGCTCCTCATACATCATGAATGGGGGGCGGTGCTGACGTGTCCGTGTGGGAGCCCTCACTGGGAGCCCCTGGAATGAGACTCTGACCGAGCTGGGCCGGACGTCGCATATCTCATTAGCGTAAGGCATGGAGTCATTAATGAATTCCAGGGAGAGGCTCCCGAAATGGTTATATGTCTGGATGGGGAGTAGTGGATCCCTATACATCCCTCGGGGTGGCCTTGCCGACGAGGCGTAGATGCCTCTAGATCTAGGTAGGCCATATATTGGGTTAGGATTATTACCTCCTCCTCGTAACGGTGCACGAGGTTGTTGATTACCCTCCATTGAATGACCTCTGATGGAATGAGGGGGTGAGGTAACCCCATGGTCATAGATGTAAAGGCTATCATTGGAGAGGTGAAGCCACGTGGAATGGATGTGTTGGCGCTTCCCATACCCCTGCGTCGATGTGCAGGCGGTGATCATGTCCCTGGACCAGCGACTTGATTCTAGGGAGTAGGGATATCAACACTTCAGTGCTGAAAGAAATAGGAATTGACGAACAATGCCCCAGCATCATCCCATCTTCCATGGCCGGTAAGTGGGATCCACTCTAACAACATCATAGAATGGGATGTCAAGCGTTCTACTACCCCAACTTTTGGTGAGTTTCATGCCAGGCCTGCTATTTATTAGCGGGACCCGGCTCCAGATAATTGGATCTGGTGACACGTCAATCAATTGATTCCTAGAGCACTACTAATCTCTTTATTTGAAGAGATGAACTTCATGCCGGGTTCACCATTTTTGTTTCTGACACTTTTGTCGGGGTGCGCGCGTCCACCTTGTTTGAGGATGAGAGGTGTAGTTTTTTCCCTACATTCTCACTTTCCAAAGGCGGGTGGCATACGACACTTTATTAGGGATGTTTTCTCCTTGATCGAAACGGGATGATGGGATGTCAGTTCTTCCTTCCTTGGATTCCTACTCAAAACACGTCACCTAGTCCATGTATCCCTTATAGATTTAATATGTTGTTCGTGGAACTCTTCCTAGTGCCATATCATCATTGACACTAGTAAATTACAACGTTTTTGTCAGGAAATTCCAATGGGTCTATTCAGGGCAGCATCCTTCAGTCATGGGAGTAGTCATGTTTGGCATCACTATCATGTTTGGGTGCTGGGACACTAGAACTTCTATCTTCTGTCCATTATTGTAGTGATTCCCGAGGGCATGGAAGCCTAAGGAATCTCGTGTAGAATGCGGGGAATTATATGAAATGGTATGGTATATAATGTTTTCTTTAACTTACAATGTTTAGAACAGGGTATACCGCAAGTTTATCATCCATGGAGATGGATCAGATTGATCAGAACACTGACTGGAATGGATCAGATTTGTGTAACCCCTAGAGGACACTCTGGTGTAGATGGGTCGACATGACCTCACCAGGATGTGGCGGCCCAGGTAAGAATCAAGATGGATGATGGGGTGCTGATTGAAATGGGAGGTGAATGGGATTTAACACCCATGAGGACAATGGTAATGTTGTTCTTGAGTCTCAAGGATACTTCATACGTATCCCCGTGGTAGGGAATCAATATCTGTGTAGTTCAGTGAGACGATGGGACACCTGAGGAGGCAGACCGTGATAATGGACAAATGGATGGGACCCAGAGAAAGTGGAAACGATATAATGTGGTTCAGAATGACCGGGTGTTGGGCTTGACCCTCATGGAGGCTTTTTACGTGCCATTCCTTAACAAGGATCAAAGACAACGTAGTTCAGAGTAGGATTTGTGTGCAACTTCTTACTACTGACTGTGGAAAAAACGACTTACCGCTGATTGGGTTCCACAGTTTAACGTCATGCGATATGGGGGAGAACTAACATAAATATGGTCGGAGTGACCAAATGTTGGGTTTGAACCTCAGAAAGGCTTCCTACGTACTTTTCCTTGACAATGATCAAAGATCTCATTGTTTATGTGGGAATTTGGGGCTTACGCTCTAAGGTGTCCCATGGTGTTGGTGAACAGACACGAATGGGGTAGGAGCGCTCAATGGGTGGTGGGTTTTGATCCTCATGGAGGCTTCCAACATAACATTCCTTTACAAAGATCAATGACCACGTAGTTCATAGTAGGATTTTTTTGCAAAAACTTACCACTGACAGTGGAAACCATGACTTACCGTTGATTGGGGTCTAATGTTTAACGTCATGCGGGATGAGGTCAAACCGATGTAAAGATGGTAAGAGTGACTGATTGTTGGGCTTGAACATTAGGGATTCTTCCTAAATATCTTTCCTTGTAAAGGATTAAAGACCTCATAGTTCATGGAGGTATTTGGGGCTTATGCTATGAGGCAGCCCAAGGTGTCGGTGAACCGATGTGAATGGGGTCAAAGCGACCAATGGGTGGTGGCCTTTGAACCTCGTGGAGGCTTCCTATGTACCTTACTTTAACAAGGATCGAAGACTACGTATTTACGTTGGGGCGTCGGAGAACCGATGTGATGGAGGACCTGAGGTCCAATGGTTGTTGGACTTGAACCATGGGGAGTCGTCCTACGTACCTTGCCTTAGCGAAGATCAAAATCCTCTTAGTTCGGATTGGGTATAGGTGGATGGTGGTGGGCTTGAACCTCAGGGAGGCTTCCAACGTACCAAGCCTTAGAAAAGATCAAAGTCCTCGTAGTTCAAATGGTGTGGTGCTTATAATCTAGGATGCCTAGGGTATTGGTGAAAAGGCGTGATGATGGTCGAAACGACCTGGTGTTGGGAAAGAACCTCAGGGAGGCTTCCTACGTACCCCACCTTGGTCACGATCAAAGACCACATAGTTCAGATATGGTTTTGGGGCTTACACTCTAGGCTTCCTAGAAAGGATGTCACGGTCGATGCTTACTCTAAGCTCACGTGATTCATGCTCAGTGTGAGAAACAAGAGGTATCAATGCCTTAATCATCACATCATGAAAGGTGAATCCATGGAAAATGGAGTGAGGCTTACACGTGATCTCATACCAAAGAGGAAACAGGGGCTTATGCATGGTTAGAATCGTGAGGAGACTAGGACTTACTCTAGGATGGAGGTCTGGTGGCTACAAAGCCCATCGAGAGAGATATTTGGCACCAAAGAAAGGAGAAGTACCGGTCCCCACCACGCCGTTTGAATGACTTTGCACCAGGAAATAATGGAGGAGCAGGGGCGTGGCATCCTGCATGAGAAGCTAGGGGCTTACATCATGATGGTTTACCTTCCACCGCGTAGGATGCATGGGGGAAGTCACAATTCAACATCATGTGCTGAGGATGATGGTGCCTGGTAGTTTAACGTCCTCCAACTCAGATGATGTGGGTTTACTCCCCACCCCTAGGACTTACCTAACTGGTACCCTGTACAACTTGGTGAAGAGAGGGGATGTGTAAATCCATATCTGGGCGGTGTCACGGAGCGAACCATTGGGGGGTCCATGTTAGCGTGGTTATGTGGAGAAGCAATAGCTATAAGCATGACTATACGAAGAGGCATGAGGTGAAGCAATGCAACATTAAGTATCATTCAAGGTACTTTGAAATCACATCGTTCAAACCTGCAGGGTCACATGAGAAAAGGAATTGCAACGCAAAGGGATTTAGAGGAACGTGCCTTGTGAAGATCTGGTGCTCTGCCTGGTGGAGGGTACATGTGAAGGGGTGTTCTTCGTGATGGAGAGTGTCCCGACCAAATCATAGGTCCAAGGTGCATATAGGAGGTTCTTTACAAAGTGGACATGAATTCGTTGAGCATTGGCATACAGAATAAAGGTGTCTCCCAAAGCAACAAATCATGAAGTAATGTGCTTTGTGAATTACATTGACCCCACCTTAGCATGTGGATCATGTGTACATGAATGGTGTTTCATGAATCATAAATGCTCTACGACGACCCGGTTCCCCTTAGGGATCCCCATCCTTCGTGGAGACCCATATTCTTCACAAAAGGTGTCCCTCTCGAAAGAGGGGTTTAAAACAAGGCAAGGAGGATGCACTTCACACCGAAGAAGTGCCTCACACATCTCATGGTTTTCATAGCAGGTTTTGCTTCACTATTAATGAGAAATAAAGTTTAATGGTTGGAGGATCCATCTTTTGGGCCTTAGGGGAGGTCGGTATTTATAGGCAAGAACCGCCGCGAAGTAGTGTGCGCTCCGTGCAAAGCGGGATATGTTTGTTCCGTAGTGGGATCGTGAACTTCAAATGCATTCGCGGAGCATATCACCTCTTAACTCCACGGTAGCTCGTGAACGTCAAAGGCGATCGCTGAGTGTTACTGCCTCCTCGCTCTACGACAGCCTCGTGAACATCAAATCCATTCACGGAGTAGCTCACCTCCTTGCTCCGTGGAGGGTGCGGTGCGATTGGGGCTCCGTGAAGTGTCTTCACGAGGTAACCTCTTGATACTTTCCATTTCTTCAACCTTTTCACCCATTTTGGCACCAAAAGGATTGTAGGAGGATTTTTTGCAGTTTTGGTGAATCTTTATGGACTACATGGAACATAGGGATCAATAGTCTAATTACAAAATTTCAATTAAATGTTACTAGTTTTCAATATGTAGTTTACTATGGGTTGGGAAGGAATTTGATTATATTTTTACTATATAATCAAATAGGATGTGGAAATATATATCTTATATGTTTCATTATATCCTTAAGTAAATTAAATATTCTCCACAAGTCTCTATTAAATATAAAAATAATTACCTTTATAATATATTTAAAAATGTAATTTATATTTTTTGTTATTCCAAATTTTTTTCTATAGATCTTTTATTACCAAATAACCTATCATGTGTTAGAAAAATAATTTTATCTAGTCGTTTTTATTGAAAATTATGTTGAATAAATGGTATTTTCTACATTCCCATTTCAAAAATTCTGTTCTAATGATATTTAAATTATTGATGTTATGTAAGTGTGAATAATAGATACATCTAATAACGATTCGATAACTACCCCTAATATTATAGTCTCCATAAAAATACACATACACGTTCCTTTTTTATTAATAATATATCTAATAATAACAAAATTATCAATTTTAAATAAAATAAAAATAATATTTTTTAAGGTGGTATTTTTTTTCTTCCAATATAAAGAAATATAGGGAACTATAATTTTTAAATCTGGTACCTTATTACTCTATAATTATATTCTAGTTTTACAAGGACATACATTGTATTCAAAACTCATAATTTACATGCCATAATAAACTAAATAATGAATGATTAATTTTCATATTATAAATAAATTTTCTCCATGTTGAAAACATTTCTATTAACAGTCAATCAATATTATATAAAGATATGTAGGATAATCTTTGTTGGTTTGTGCCTTTTATAATATTATCGGTGTTTACATTTCTCACTATCATGATGATGTTGGTTGATTAAAAAAACTAATTTTACCTCTTATAATACTATTTTTAATGGTATAGGTGATATAACATATTACATATCTAGATTTCTAGACACGGTTGTCTCTGGGGGATGTTACAAAGGGTTTTGAGGGAAAACAAGGAGTTTAACGTGATAATTTCCATTAATACAGGTTTTTGTGAAATATGGGATGAGAAACTGGTTTAGTCAATGAGTTTATATTTGAAGTTTCTATACATTTTCCAATTTTATAATATCTATGGTGTGTAGTGTTTTACTATGACGTGGAACCTCTGTGTGGAGTTTCTGTGGTTATTTAAAATTCTTCCAGGTTTTAGTATGGTCAACTTGATATGGTGTAGGGTCGATGAGGATGTTTTTCATGGATCCCTATATTTTTAGGATGTTTCACCTCGTTAATGGTTTGTGAAATGCCCCCATTCTTGGTTGTTGGGATTTATGATATAGTGGTTCCTTAAATGATTATTATATATATCTTTGATCATCCCTATAGTGTTATAATACTCCCTAGGTGTCATAGTCTTATACACCACTAGTAGTTCTACAAGATGGTGAATGGTTTTTTATTGTGTACTTATGTTTCATGTTCTATATATAAAATTTCGAACTACCCAGGCCTCATCACTATTATCTATTTTCCCTCAGTTCCTTGGGGATCCATGTAACCTCTTATTCAGGAATTTTAGTACTTCTTAATTATATTTCAACACCCTCAATGAGTAATCGATCTTGGGGTGTTTTATGTGAGTTCCCATTTTTTAGTTCTCCTAGTTTTCATCCAATTGTTAATAATTATAAGGAATCTATTAATTAGACCATTTTTTTGGGGATGTTTTGGTAATAGTTTAATGTGGGTAGAATTTTCTATGATGATCACTATGTAAGCACTTCTTATAGAGCTCTGTTTTTAACTTCATCCTATTAAATCCAATCAAAAAATTCAAAAGTCATTGATTGGGATAAGAGATTTTTTTTATATATTCTTATTTTAAATAAGTGAGAGATATTTATTTTTTTCCCATTGATCAGATGGGTTGATCAGGGTAAATAATGCTAATTAATTTGTTTGTTAATATTTAAGTGGACTTTCATGGAAACATTTTTTTGAATATTTTTTATGCTAATTTTATTATACATTCGTGATGTCATGCTAAAAATTATGGATGTAGAGAGGCTATCTTTTTTATTATTTAAATAATTTTGGAATCCTTATCAAGTTATTGTTTGATATAACCTTGAATGAAATTGGATAATGTCATTTACTTGTATATGGACTTTTTCCCACGGAAATATTTTTTGTGTGCGGATTCCATTGAAAGTGAAAAATTAAATGAAATCCATTTTTTAAAGACATTGATGATGGGAAAGCTGTTTTTTCTTAGGTATGTGTTGTGGTGGTTGTAATGGGGTGTATTTTTTGTATGTTTAATATTTGATATGTGGTTCTTTTTGTTGTGTAAGTTATTGTGATGTGTAATATTAGCAATGTGGGGGATCATTGGCTTGAGGATGATGGGTTGTTCAATTGTGATTCATTTTGATAGTTTAAAAGTATTAATTAAATTAATTCATTTTAATGAATCTAAAATTCATGTGATTGAATGGAAAATGGACACTTGATCTAAAATTTGATATTTAGATAATTAAGTTTTCAATTAAAATGAAATAAATGCGACTGATATTTGACATGTGACAGTAAAGGGAAAATCTGAAAATTTGATTAAAAATAAAAGTAAATGTTTAATATGGATTTTCTTGTTTCATTATTTTGTGGTGTTAGGATTTTATATGTTTTATAGAAATTAGTAGAGCACGTGAGTCCATCTGGAGAATTTGTGACATGGAATGGTAGTATTATTATAAATAGATAGGATAGAATTTTGTGTGTGGTGATACAACATGTATATTTTATTTTCATCAACAATTTTAGAAACACCCCACCATTTTAATACCTATGTGATGAAACCCAAATTTTCGAGGATGAGAATGGGTGTTTTTTCTACGATCCATATGTTGATGACATAGAATTTTGGGAATTTATTTTTTAAAATCAGTTCTATGGTATTGTCAGTTTCCCTTTTATCGATATGATTCTTACTTTGTTAATATACATTGATTTTTTTGGTTAATGTGTCATGGTTAGAATGTGATTTTTTATTAAACATTATTAGGTGTTGTGGGATATACTTTTTTCTTACAGGTGAATTAGTGTGATTTTTTCCCATGTCCATACGTGAATTTTGGTTTTATATTACTGAGTATACAAGTTATAGTCCCAAAAAATATATAAACATTATTTTATATATTTCTAGGAATACTTTTGGATCATTTTAGACTCTATTAGACAATACATTGGTGCTAGTAATATGGAGTTACCTTTGGATTTTTATTTGGGTTTTCATTTGTGTATTGTATTCATTTTATTACACTTCACATGCATTGTGGGATGGTAATGGATTCCATTTTTTTTTCATGGAGTCTCATGATGTTTGATATTCTATCTCTTGATCATTCTCCATATTTGAGTGTAATTCCTTACATAAATGAGATTCATATACACTCAGTGATAGTTCCTTACTCTAGGCCAAATAGAAGAAACGAATGAGGCCATTATCACTCATTCATCATTGTTAGCCAGGAAGGGGTACCTATGGATACATGGGTCATGAAAGAGTGGTATAAATGATTTTTATTAAGAAATATAATAATGTTATGAATTAATAACTGTGATTATTATACGATTTTGTAGTGAAAATCTAAATCTAGTATTAGTGCTTGACATAGTCATAGGAATACATACTATGAAATGAGATTTTAGGGCATCCCATGATCTAATATATAGACTCTGATCCTACCAAAAAAATCATGTCAGATGAAACCCTTTTGATAGTAGAGTCATAGGATAGGTTCTTATATAATGATTATATGTGTTCTTATATGTATTGGTCTACTTTGGAGATTTAAAATGAATAAAACGAGTCTTAATAAAATTCAATAATACTAGGTTTAGATAATCTAAATTAATCTTTTACTTATAGATCTTAAACATTATCAGTGTGTGGTTTAGACTGGTGAAGCTCTACAGGATTACCTGGTTTATTTTATAAGGGTTGATCTATCAAATAAGATTATCAGTGAAAGAATAAATTGTGTTTATATAAATGGAAGTCATTGTAATAGATTGAGGGTGGGTTCTTTTATCCTCAAATAGAAAACTAGTTAGAGGATATTGAGATTACATTCAATATGACTCATTCACAGGTAGGGTACTCGGTCCAAATGGTAGTTAGTCATATGAGATGTATAACACATCGATGCAGTAGGAATAAATTAGGAAGGAGTTCTTGTATGATCTTCTATCATTAATCGTGAAGGTAGTAGAGAGGCAAAACCTTCTTTAACTTTAGTATGTGATAATTTCTATACTATATCCTAGTATGAAGTTCACAAACCTTTTTATTTTCACCTTTTATTGGTTTCCTAAGGAGTAGTATCTTTTTAATGTCCTTAAGAAGTAATCTACACATATTTTATGTTATTTATTACCCTTTTAATATTGAAAACATACTTGGATGTTCAAATGTATGTGGTGGGGATTAATTATTTACACTTGTTAGAATGGGTATCATGATAGGATAAAGGAACGTGTTCTACAAAGAGAAGAGATATAAGGATAACCACATTTCTACATGGACCTTTGAGGTTTTTATTAGTGGGGTGTCGACCACATAAAATTTCATTTTTTGGAATATTGGGGCCACTGTTGTTTTATCATTTCATGGGGGGATTATGGAAGTCTTTTATATCTTAAGTGGAAATGGTCCTCATTATAATTATTTCCTATTGATTCTTAGTGTTTCATAGAGTGGGGGGGTCATGTTCAGTTGCATCCTAATGTTCAACTACGAGTGAGGCCATTGAAATAGAAGGGTAATAAGACATATACACCTCCTAGAGAAAATTTCTTAGGGATATGGTGACCTTAGAATATTATTTTCTTATACGGATGAAGACCTATGTGTGGCCATAAAGGCTTCAATCAGTGGTAAGGTAAGGTATCCATACAGATATAATTAAATGCAATGGAGGTTCCTATAATATAAGGTCTAGAGATCATTAGAGGTATGATCATATTATCATAGGATATTTGTTTCTTTATTTGGGATCCTTACACTCCATTGATTTACCAACTCTTTCCCACGATCTTGAACTACATCGAGATAGCCTTATCATGGCCATGTTTTAGTAACAATAGTGAGAGGCTATACCAATATGTTTGATGTATGTCATTGTTGTATACTGATAATGGGGAAACATCAGTTATGTGGAGATCATTTCATTCTATAGATACACTCATATGATTCCATAACTAGTATTGAATATTTTAATTTCATTTTTTCTATTATAAAATACTTTTAGAGTAACATCATGTTCTTAGAGAGAGATAATAAATGTTCAATTTTTATTATAGAGTGGGTTTGTTAGTTTGGATATTTAATTGTAAAGACCATTATTTTTTTAATGATTCAGTTATACATCGAGTCAATAGATACTAATACTGTGGATGTTACCACATTAATCGGTATAATGTCTCGTCCTCTTCATGCATAGATATTACATCTAAATATATGAATATTCCCATTAAAAACCCACACCACAATCATATGAGTATGATCACTTGGAAAACTCATAAATTTAAGAAACATGTTCATACATAATCTTGATCTTATACCACTTATAATCGCATAACTAGATCCCATTGCAACATTCCATACATAATTACTCACATATTATCCTAAGGAAAATATGTATAATAAAGCTGTGGGTTCTGATTCTTACTAAAGGTAGCCAAGGGAGATGTCAATAATATCATATGAATAGGAACATAACCATTGAAATTTTTACCACTACATATTAAAAATCAACATAGTGAGTGATGTAATAAGTCATATATTTTAATAAGACATTCATCACAAGAGAATATGAGATTCGTGAGAAATTTTTTTTCATAATAAATGAAATTTGGAGTGAAATTAAAACATGGTAAAAACATATTAATACAAAAAAATTCAATAATTTTGTTAAGGACATGAAATGAGTCCCTTTAATAAATACATAGACCTAAAAAAAGGACCATGAATAATCTTATAGATATGAAAGCAATGTCTACACATAAAAGTATTCATATGAAATATAGGACCACAAAAACATTGTAAACATTTAATCAGGTTCATGAAAAACATGGTGGAAATGAAATTAGGATAATTAATAACATTGTTAACATGTATTAAATTTCACATAGATCATTTTTGAATACATAATCAGGTTCGGGAATAACATTTTTAACACAGTATATGATGCATGAAATTTTTACTCATAAGTTATCCATATTTACCCAATACATTGGTTGAAGATATAGGTGACACCCATAAAAAAGGAATATCATATACAGGTTTCCCATAAAATCACAAATCATTCATCACATCAGAACAAATATAAACAATTGGGTTTCATAAACATTTTATCATTACAAAAATCATGGAAAATAAATAGGTTTTAGAAACAAAAACTAATTATATACATAAACCATCCATAAAATTAATGAGTATATTAACCTTGAATAATATCCATATTAAATTAAAAGTGACATAAATTAATATAGTCTTAGATGGAAAGTAATTTTGAAAGATCACATGATATAATTCTTGAGGAAAATATCATTTTTGGATTGAATTATTTTTAAAATGACACGAGATCATAAAAGAAAATATTTTATTTAAAATAACTATGTAATATTGTAATATAATATTATATGAATTATATAATAATTATGTTAGGACAATACTCTCTTGAAAAATAATTTATAAAAAAATTCATTCATTTATTTTATTCTAGAAAAGTAATAATGGAACTCTTAAGAAATGATAGAAATAACCATTTCAAACTATTTTGTAAAATTAATACATGATTAAAATTAAAATTATACAATAAAATATAATAGTAGAAAAATTAAATTATTTTAGGCAAACATTGGAATGGGTGAAAAATATATCATTAAGGAAAATATAAAAAAATATTTTTAAAAGAAACATCATATTAAATATCAAAAAAATGATGTGATAATTAATAAACTTAATTGACAATGTGTATTTTCTCTGAATAATAATAAAAAAGTGGAAATGAAACATAATATACTAAAAATTAATCCCACACATAATTTTACCACTACAAATAAATGAATTACATGTTTAAAACAAATAATTGAAATTGGGATAATAATTCCCTTTCCTTATTGTAATTAGTCGAGTCTTTTACCCTGTAAAATTACTAATTATCAAATTAAGCACATAATAACATTAATATAATCTAATTAATGATATGATACATAAAATAAATTATATAAAGTACATATAGAAAATAATTTTTGAATGAGAATTATATCTCATATAAAAAAAGTGATACTAGAAACCCTCTCATCACACTTCTCATTAGTTTTACATACTTTATACTCCTCTTAAATTTCACATCTTTGAAGGAACCTCTGAGGACTATAAATTCTTTCTTTTATTTAACAATAAACACATAGACATGGGAAGAGTTTTGAGGATAGGTTGTTTATATTTTTTGGAGAATAATACTTGTGAGGAGAAATTGGGTGGTGAGGTTGGGTTTTATACTTGTGGAGGGGTGGCATTAAGTTATTAAATAATTATAATTTTATAATTAATGACAACAAAACTAAGGTGGAATTAATTTAAATAAAATTTAATGATCGTCAATATAGTAAATGCTATTTGGGTCTGAATAATACCAAAACCTCACATCAAATCGTTTAGGTTTTAGGTATTTTCAGCTTATACCTTTTAATATAAACATGTTTTGTTATTTTACCTACACCATAGCAAATATTTATTTTTCAATTAAATTTTTTTAGGAATAGAAAATATAAATGAAATTACTACCTAATTTGGACCATATTATTCTATATGTGGAATCCATTTTAACAATTTCAACTAATATAAATGAAAAAATTTTAATTAAAATTATTCCCAAAGATGTAATGGGAAAGTTGTTTGTTAACATGAAAATTTAAAATCATGTAAATGTATTTATATCCAATTTAAATGTGAAATATATTTAAATGGAATAAATTGTAATTATTAATGAAAAATTGAATTTATATTAAATAAAAATTATTTTATTGTAAAATATAACTACATAAATAAATTATAGGAAAATGTATATTTCAATTAAAATTAATTATTATTCCCTATTAATCAAATTACAAATCTTATTGGAAAAAAATTACCATGATATATTTCATATATTATTCATTAAAAAAATATGTTTATTTTTTCATGTAAAATTTCTAGAAGCATCAAAATTATGTTTTAAATAAGGTTCATAATTAAAACACAACAATATAGAATTATAGAAAACAGAACTTTTTATGATTAATATTTGGATTTATTCTTATGTTAAGCCAATAAAAATTATTTGAAATATATTTTATTAACTATATAACATAAATATTTCATTAATATAATTAAATAACTTGATTAAATTAATTAATCATGATAACATGCCATTATGAGCATGAAAATAATTTATTATATAAACACTCCATTTACATTCAATTTTTTTATTATAATTTCTAACTAATCTGTTATTAATGACTTAATTTTATATACATATGTAAATTATATTTTAATATTTTAGTTAATCTCATTAATTCACTCAATCTAATATTTAAGTGATAACTAACATAATTATATTATAATATTTTTTATTTTGTTTAAGAACAATGATTTTTATAATGTATGTTATCGAAGAAATTCTGTTTATTTAAAAAAAATACGTAATTTTACATTATGTAATTATATATTCCACCCGACATAAAAGGAATTTTTTTCTTCAAATTATTTACTCAAATATAAATAGATGACAATACCTCAGCCACATCACATTATTAGTTTTCCACATAGCTTCTCTAAATTGGTGGTTTTATCAAAAAAACATTAACCATGTGAGTGGTCATGTTTCATATAGATATATCTCTATGATCCAGAATATCTACTAGTAACTTAACATAAAAAATATCATTCTCTAGTGTTGTGACCATTGGTTTTATTACTTGTTAATGATAATTCATTTAATTCCTCAAGATAGATACATGTGAAACATCGTGAAAATAAGAGTGATTTGTTGGAGGATCCATTTAATTTAATTCAATCCTAGTAAAATTAATAATTTTAACAATTTTATGCCCACATAAATTTAAAAATTGATTTTAAATTTCAAATATAGTTGTTGGAAAATTTCCACTGTGGGAATTCTACATAATAAACATGGTCAATATAAAATAATCTTAAAATATCACTACAAAATTATGATTATGAATAAGAGAAATTTAGTGGACAAGAAAAAATTAGACACTAAATAGATTTTAGACAAACAATTTAAAAATTAGAATGAGATAGAATATGGTCATTATATGGTTAATGATCAAAAACTAATATACTAAATATATCTGGGGAAAGTAAGTGATATGATCATACATTATGATAATAGGATAAAAAATTATTTCAAAATCATTTAATAATATATTGATACATGATTTAATCTCATAATTATAATCTAACTATTTGGTAGTTACATGATAAATGTCATATTAATTTATTAGTACAAGGAATGAAGTTGAAATTGATCTGTATGTAGAAATAATGGATCATAACATCCAAAATAGGATGAAAAGTCAATAATTGTATCTCAAAATGTCTGAATAAAAAATATTTTTTAGCTCACAAATATTTATATGGTTAATTGATACATTAATATTAAATACCAATTGTAATAATAAACAGTAAGAATTTAATAAATCTGTATCCTTATAAACAATCCAAAATATTAAAATCCAAAACCATTCAATAAATATGAGTAAATTTAAAAAAAACATTAATTACCTAAAAAAGTTTACATAACTTTTATTATTAAAAATCATGTGAATAACATTGTCATATATTCTCTTTAAACATGTAAATATGTATAATTTCCATAAAACCATATTAAAAATGCATCGTTTCAAAAAATTAACTCTTTACAAAATTTATAAATCAAAATGTTCTATAAAGTCAATCCATAGGCCAGATTTACATTATATTACTATTTAGATACGTGTTCATAAAATCTATTCCATATATTTTATCATAATCAAACATCTCATTATATCATTATTATTCGAACATCATATACTTCTTAAGATATATCTTTACCTAAATCAGGTTTCCTCCAATAATATGTCCAATACACCAAATCAGTTTTCTGTTCCATCAAAATCCTTAGGCATATCATATCTAATCCATAATTAAAAACTTATTCTAAAAAATAATAATATATTTCATGATTTTTAGAGAATAATATTTGCACTACAGTATATAAATACATCATTAACCCCACTTCTATATCACAGAATTAACTAAGCTTCGTCATCTTATTCGTTACAACTTAATCCTTTCACATGTAATTTATAGTTTCTATATAACCATTACATATATGACCTTGCTAATTTTATTCACAAACATTCCATTGGATAAATTTATATTCAAAATTCCCATACATTCTATATTTAATTAATCTATCTATTGGTAATACCAAATGGAAACCAATTCTTCAATCTTTCATAATTATTAAACACATTATTTTTCATTAGTATTTTGTTTCTTTTTTTCCATTTCCATAGTAAAAAAAATCTTCCTCTTCCTATAAGGAATCAAATTAGGTGTTTCGTAAAAAATTAAAGACATAAAGGAAACCAAATCTTCATTTATTTATCATATTCTCTAACCAAACTCTTAGTAATCTCTTTATTTCTCTTATTTTGGGAGCCCAAGAGTTTTTAGGGTATAAATTATTAATACTATTATTTGAAAAATGATTATTAATAATCATAAAATCCATCAATTTAATCACCATCCCTTTTGAAACCTCATCAGAAAATTGTACATCACATTCATCATTATCCAAATTTATTCTCATTTCCTCTATTTTCTAAAACCAAAAATAATAGTGTGACAATAACTAATCATAGTAGGAGAGCCAAAAAATCATGTTAAATCACATATAAAATTTTAATATATTAAACCATTGTTTTAACATAGGTTAATCATCGTTATTACCAAAACTCTATGATTGTAACCTAGACAAACACATTGGGTTCGTACTAAGGTTTTCTTATCCTAGATTCAAATGGCTAACTAAACCATTCACTGATACAAACTTTAACAATCCATTATTTTCATACGTAAAAGTTACTTTTAAATATATAAATATTCAAATTACAATAAAACAATGCCATAATAATATCATTTCAGTGTCTTTGGAAAAATTAATATATAAACACCTCTTTTATAAAACATCTAAATTGTCTTCTACTTATTCATTAATAATTGGAACATTTTTAAACATGTGATAAAAAATACCTTATATAAAATCATTCTCTATAATAAATGTAATAAATGGGGGACATCAGATGATCAATAATTGTAAAAAAGGGAGATATCAATAATTATAAAATCATTTGAACATAACATTTGAAAATTATACCCAATTAGATCATTGATAAAAAACACGAGTCATGAAATATTTAATAGAAGATCATAATTCCTTAATAATAAGGGAACACTACTTAATAAATAATATCATTAAAATATGATTATCAATGAGGAATAAAATTATAATTTTTTAACATGTATAAGTAGAAACATGTTCACTAATTAGTTTAAGGACATTAAATATGTACCCTTAAAAAAATTAAGGACATCAAACCATGTCAATGAATAATATTATGGTCATGAAATCAAGGTACATAAATAAACATAATGACATGAAATAAATGAAAACACATAACATAGTGAATTTTTAATCAGGTTCAAATATAATACTATGAACTTGAAATGAAGTTTACACATAATATTGTGACCATGTGATTAGGTTCACAAACATCATTTCAGAACATATAATAAGGTTCATGAATTCCATTTTTAGTCAAGATTTCTTCACATTTACTAAATTCGTTATGGGTAGAGAACATTCTCACCCTTAATAAAATGAAAATCATACATATGTGTTCCAAATAGAGCATATATAATTCAATACTTCAGAACCCATTTAAATAAATGAATTTCATAAAAATTATATTATATCATAACTCATGGAAAATAAATGGGTTTCATAAGAATCATGTTGTCATAAAAAACCAACCATTACAAGATTGAGGATTTTACTATTGAATAATATTACCAGTAAATAATAAGTAACATCAAATATGCATATCTTAAATGGAATGCAGTTTTGAGATATCACTTGAAATAACTATTTGGAAAAATATCATTTCTGTTTGGAATATATTTTTTCAAAATTTACTCACAATTATAAAAGAAAAATGTTCATTTCAATTAACCTTGTATGATTTTGAAGGAATCTTCAAGGTATTAAATCATCATGATGGTGGAAAAAAATCTCATTATATATAAGATAAAATGATTTCTCATGTATTTTTATCATATATTTATAAATAAACTCTCTTATAATATGAAAAGAATAATCCTTTCAAACCATATTTAAAAAAGTAAAATTTGACTAAAAATTACTATTAACAATCATAATATATTTCTAAAAAAATTTGAATTTTTTTCGAAAAATAAAGTTAATAAAAAATAATTTTAATTATAAATTAAAAAAACACCCTTTTGAATTACGTATTATTGAATAGAAAATTAATAAAATTAATTAATTACATTTAATCATTGAAAATCCCCATATAATAAGTGAAATTGTTAAATGAGTTAATTATAACTTTTCCCACACATAATCATATCTTTTTATAATAAATAAAGTATATGTTTAACCCAACAATTATAAATTGGGGTATGAATTCACATTCTACATTGTTATATGTTGAATAATTTTTCTTAAAAAAGAAATGGATTTCAATTGGAAAACTAAATAATATATGATAAGGATATTCATGATATGAAAAATCCAACGTAGTATTTAAAACCACACATAAGAAATATGTTGTTAATGTGTCATTTATCTTATAGATGTAATAGTGATATGAGAACCCCTTACCTCATACTTCTCATTAGTTTTTCACACATTATCCTCGTCTTGAATTTATCATCCTTGATAACATATTTGAGGACCCTAGATTTGGAAATTTGGTAAGACCATCAGTACATTGGATTGGGGAGAGTGAAGAGAGAGTTTTTATGATATATGTGGATCTTCAGGTCATGTGATGATAAATGGGCTGGTGTGGGTTGTATTTATACTAGAGGAGGGGTGGTTTTATGTGATTAAATAATGATTATTTTATAGTGTAATCCATCCACATTGAAGAGAAAATAAAATCCCAAAATTTAGTTTATAATTAATGTTGTAATATATTTTTATGTTATATTAATATCTCAACAACAATATTTTTTTTATATTATTAGGTATTTTAAGACATTACCTTTTATCTATATCACGTATCATTATTTTACCTATAATGCAATAAATATTTTTTATTACCAGGATATCCATTATATGACTAGAAAATGAAGATGAAATAAATTCCTTATTTGTAAATTATTATTACATACAAGGAATCCAATTGAAACAATTCAATTTATTTAATTCGGGAAATTTAATTTAAGGTTAATCTTAGATACGCAATGGGAAACAAGGTTTTTAACGTGAAAAGCTCAAATGCGTTAAATATATTTATATCATATTTCAATGTTAATCAAATTAAAATTACATAAGTTAAATTTTTTATTCTAAAATTATATAGTTATAAATAGAAAATAATTAAACATATAATTAAACTATATAAATAAATTAAACAAAAAGTAGTTTTCAATTTATATTTTTCATTTCTCAATATCCATAAAAAAATGATTCCTTTCAGAAAAATAGAAAAAATTTAATCAAATATAATTATGATATTAAACTATAAAACTGTATTTTATATTTCCATAAAAAAATTATTGAGGTTTCAAAAATTTTGTTTTGCAACATGTGGTCCTTTCAGAGGTGGAAAATTTTTCTTTAAAAAAAGGTCTTTTTAGGAATAAAAATTGGATTTTTTTCTTATCATCAAAATATAATACTTATTAGAAAAAAATATGATTTTATATAAAAAATTAAAATTTCTTAAATATGATCAAATAATTTTAATTAATTTAATTAATTTACATAAAATTAATTTATGTGCATAAAAATTGTATTTCAAAAAAATAGTCCCTTTAATTTTAATTGGTTTTTATTATCATTTAAAATTAATTTTCAACAAAATGAAATGATTTTAAAAAACATTTCTAATGTATTTATTAATAATTTACTTTATCGTTCATTCAAAATATTCCAACATCTAGGTTATAACTATATAAATTAAATAATAATATTTTGGAGTACTATAAAGCTCAGGTTTTTGTGAAAAGTAATATATTGATGATTTTATATTATTTATAAAAAAAGAGACACGTCATAAAATATTAATGATTTTTAATCAATACGTTTGTGGCTGATTATACAAAGTTTATTGAGCTATCACCCCTTTACGTGATATCAAAAATTGGATACATCTATAACCTAATGCTTCATTGGATTGGTTGAATTAATATCTAATTTAATATTATATTATTGTGTATTTATGATTAAGATAGATGATATAATTTAGTAGGGTTTCATCTATCCTAGAGATTCATCATGTGGTTCTCCACAATTATTTGTCTATATTAATGACACTAATAAATTGATGTGTATAGAAAATAGAAGATTAAATTCAATGATTCCCTAGAACCATTACCCTATTCTAATGTTCAGTGATCATTTTATCCTATTTTGATCTTTTAGGTTTTTATGATCTATAAGAAACAAGGATATTCACTATTGAGGGTGAAGGATGATAGTATCCCAAAGACATCCTTCTAATTAACTTTTGTGAACATTTATTTTATGTTAATGGTATTTAGTTTCACAACTAAAATATTCACATTGAGGGGGTTGATTTATATTCTATTATATGAGTTATTAGATCATTTTTAGTCATTTTCATTGATGATTTTATTTATCTTATCCTTATTCGAGGAAGAACATTATGATCATATCAGATATTCGTTGAAGGCTCTTCGATACCACACACTCTAGGGAATGATTTCCACGTGATTTTTTAGAAAAAATTATTCATCTCATTAGGTTTTGGTTTTAGACATGTTGATGTTTATGATATATTTTCTTGGTAATAACCCAAGAACACAGTAGATATTCTTAGTATCCCCAATACTTTAAGTTAATAATGTTTTTTTGTTCAATATATCCTCGATTTTGTCCTTATTTAATGTTCTAACTATAAAATACCAAGATTTTATTTTGAATAATTAGTATCATAATGTATATATCTAACTAGAGGGGGTTATCAGTGATATGATGCATTATTCTCTAGAGGATGGTGTGATGTTTTAGGAATTATATAACACTTCCCTTATGATATTTGGATGTTTATTAATGAATTTGATTGTAGTAATCTCTTACGGGAATAGAAATTCCCATCACCATGAGTTTAAATATTCCACCCATGATCTAGATCATGAAGTATTTTTGTTTTAACAGAAGAATTGGTGTCACTAACATGTCTAATATAGCTTTTTCATCACCTCTAACTAAAATAGCTTTAGGTATTTCATTTCACATTGTGGCTTGATTATGAGAAAATTAATGTTTATGGATACTCATTTAGACTATGATATTGAGATATTCTACAACTCGGGAATTGGTAATTTCCTGGCTGATAGGCTGAGTAGGAATTTATAGAAGGGTTCATTTTAGCAGTTCGAAGATGTTTGGTGGTAGATGCAAGAGTTGGAATCCCTACACATAGATAAAATTGTGGTCAATGTAGGAGTTGTCGTGATTCAAATAATGGTTCATTATTCTCTTATTCATAATGCAGAAGAATCTTAGTTGTTATAGGAAGAGGATGAGGTGATGTTCGACCATTTCATTCAGAGTGTTTTGTAAAACCGATTTTCAGAGGATGGACATAAAAATAATTTTTTTCAATGAAGGATATTTTTTTGTTAGTGGTGATTCCCAAAGGATTCTATTACGAGTTTAACAAATCAAATATATATGTTCATATGAGTGTTTCTATGATTTACCAATGTTTTAGAATGTAAATTTTTCTAGCCTTGGATAAAATAGATAGTGGAAATGTATGTTATACTTTGATCAATTTTATAGAAGGAAAAAGAAGAAAACTATTTACATGGTGGAATATTAGAGGCATTTGATGTTCTAAATTAGAAGTGGGATGAAATATCAACTAAATTCAATATAAGGTTCACCCGAGCTCATGGAGCCTATGATGATATATGGGTTTTCATGTATAGGCAGATATAATCGACTCAGTTAAAAGTAATGAATGTTTTTTTCTCGGTGGATGTTTTGGATAGGATGTATGTGGATTAGGTAATGACACTACATAAATTTATGTGGTTCATTATTTCATTATTGGATACTCATTTTACCCAATGAGTTTGGATAATATTAATGTAGGATTTAGGCATTAATTCATTCCTCAATGCTCATTTCCACCCTTATCATGATATACAGATGGTGCGGGACATCCTAATACTGTAGGAGTATATTATTAGAGTATATCATTAACTTATCCAGAGAATGGTTAAAAAAACCCACTGGTTGAGTTCATGTACACAATAGTACCACTCATACATCATGATAGACATTTTCTATAATTTGTATAACATCCATATCCTTATCCATTATGAGGTGATCATGTTGAGAAATCACTTTTTATTGGTTCTTATGTGGTGAAAATCATGAAAATGATGTTTTAGGTTGGTCATGAGAGGGTGAAGGTATTTCTAGAAATTAATAATTTATATTCCAATAATAGGAACATTTCATTGGAGTTTGAAGGGGGGATAGCATGTGTTTCTGGTGTTTTTTAATCATCGTGGTTAGACAATGTTTTACAAGTGTGTAATTCTTCTTTATTTGTTCATGGGACCCTTCATGGTATCATATTATGTTAGAATATCAGTTAAAACATAGATCATAGTAGGATTGGACACATTATATCTTCCATATATCCCAACTCCATCAGTATCCTCATGATGACTCCCATTTCCATAAAATGGTTTTGATAGACATCTAAGGCAATGTGATATTCATTGATGTAATATCAGAGTTCCAATATTATAAAGAGAAGGTTCTTTAATGATGAAACATTCTATCGGTTCACATCATCATGTGGCATATAGGTATGTATGAGTGTACATGAGGGTATTAAACAGTAATACATGCCTACTACCTTGGGCAATTATTATTTTATTCTTTCACTATTCACATGGATTTCAAGATGATTTCATCTTGTTGGTTTAAGAAATAATCGTTTTCCATTAATGTGATGTGTTTTAAATAATATATCATTTGAAAATAGGTAAAATACAACATAATAACGGCACATTATATTATATATTTTTTAAAAATAAGGTGGGTGATTCACTGTATCCCAAATACCATAATATCTTGATGTGGAAGGTAGAATTCAATGACTCTTATGCTTGAACAGATGATGTGTCATTTTTGATGTAGTTAATATATTATGGTATAATGGTTTTATGAAAATGTGAAGGCATGAGACATGCCTAATCTGATATAGTGATGTGTTTTTGGATATTATGTGGAAAATCCCTTAATCTAATTGTGTGTTTTATTAGTTAGAGAATTTCATTAATAATTAGATCCCTATGATGAATCTCTTGGTGTGTCTATTTTGGACCTTCCCATCTTATTGTGAAATGGTAATGGGTTAAATCCTAGGGAAGGGAATTTTTTGAGAGCTATCTAATATAATAGTCAAGACCTTCTGATATGCTACATTAATAGAATTTTTTAGGTGATGTTGTCTGGGTGATGTTTTGAATGATTTTGAGGTAAAAGGGGTAATTGTGTCTGAAAATTTAAGGTTATAAGAATTTTTTCACATGGTGGATTGAGCCATGTCATGAAGGCTACTATGTACTATTTATCAAAAAAGATTTTTTTTATATTAATGGAAGATGATTTTTGGTTAATCATTCATTTTGGGATAGGTGCAACAAGGAGTGGTATCTTGTGGAGTGAATCCCCAAGTTAATATTTTAATGGCTCCAAAAAGTTAATCATGGCCATACCATGATCAAATTGTTGTTTTGTGCTGTCCAGGAGGAGGATTTATTGTGGTTTTTTAAATTTTGGGTTGGCTTTATCAGTGATCTAGGTTGTTTCATGGCCTATTTATTGTGTGTTGGGATTTATGGAATTGTGGTTCCTTTATACACCATGGTATTCCCATAAATCCATGGATATATGGCTGTTAATATCTATGTTTCTGGGAAAAAAATTAACATCCCTACTAAATTTTGGTTGGTCCCATTATACTATATTCCCATCCTTTATCTGCACTTATCTGCCATAGTAACAATTTTTTCATCTCAGACTTATGTTTTCTAACTTGTATTTAAAATTCCCAACCCCCATAAACCTTATATTCAATTTGTTTATTATCTTTGTTCTTTTGTGAACCGTATGAATATTTAAGAGGTATTATAACCGCTATTCAATTAATTGTGTACCATACATTGGGAGATCGATCCTTAGTGGTTTCATATGATTTTACAGACATCATTCTCCCCATTTTCTTACTGTTATTCATCTGTGGAATGATATTTTCATGTAAAAAAATTGGTTTCTGTGTGTTTACTAATACGTTGATATGGGATACATTATTTTATGTTGATTGGGTTTTTCCCTTACTTTGTGTTTATTTTAAGTCACCATCCTTTCATTCTACCCCTTTTCAATGGTAAATAATGTTTTCTCTATGTTATAGATCCTTAAATATTCTTGATGTTGTACATATGAGAGATATCACCACTCTACCTTTTTCCATTATGATTGTACTACACAACATGTCAATAAATGTTGTAAATTGATTAGAAAAAATTAATATGGAAGTGAAAGAAAACAAATCTTTTACCCATATTGATATTATTTTTATAAAACAATATTAATGACTTATATAAAATTAGAGGTGTTTGGGGTCTTACATGTGTTGTTATCATAATTGTGGATCCTCTGTTTTGTGATTATTTTCTTAGGACCTTCAATTAAAATTTTAAAAAAATGTATACATAGACATTTAATTATATTTACAAGTAAATATTATATTCTGTGGTAATAAATTGAATGTAGATAAGTGATTGTGAAGAGAATTATTTCCATAAAAAATTGAAATATTTGAGGGTTTTTGTGTTGTGTGGCTGCGATGTGGTAGTTGATATTTAATGTGGTTCTGATATGTGGATATTGTATTTGGAAGTGTTTGTGATATATGTTGATTGTAATTTTTAGAAGTTATGTTTTGGAATTATAAATATGTGGGGTCTCATTGGCATGTGGTGGAAGGGTTTTTGTTATGTGTTTTTTTGTCCTAGTTACCTAGTATTAATAGAAATAATTTTTAAAAATGAAACTGGAATTATTGGGTTGGAAAGGATAATGAACACTTGAACAAAAATGAAAAATCATGGTAAATTTATTATCATTTTGTAAAATAAAACAAATGGGTTAGGTAAATTAAGTTTCTTGTTAATGAGAGAATATGAAAATTTGATTGAGATGAGAAGAATGAGGGATTATATTTTTTGTGTGTGGAATTCATGTGTGTCATTAAGAATTTAAAGGTGGTAGAAAAAATAGTGAAATTTGTGAGGAATTTGGGGGGGGGGGGTTGTGAGTTGGGATGATAACATTTTTAGAACCCATATTCTTATATCTTGTGGTTGTGGTTACTATGTGTATATTAAATTTTTATCACAATTATTATATTCAATATACCCACATCAAAAACCTTTTTCTAAAACCTGAATGGGTTCCATGGTTTTTTCCAACTTCTATATGGTGAGTACTTACAACATTGGGGTTTGAGTGTTGAAAATATGATTGAATTTCATGTTGGTTTCCCTTTTGTTGGAATATTTATTTATAGGTTATTATACATAGATTCATTATCTGTTGAGATTTTCATAGTGAATATTGTACTGGATAGTTAACCTATAAAGGCGACATTAGTTGTTCTATTTTCATTCAATTACATTAGTGCTCTCTTTTCACAAGTGAATGAGAGACATTGGGTATGATGCACCTGAATATACATTTTCTTCCCACCCAATGAATATACAAACTATTTTTTTTAGGTTTTAATGAGTGCATTGTGGTCTGTGCTAGAAACTAATATCATGGAATTTTTGGTTCTTGTAGTGTTTCTTCCATTGTACTATCTTATTAATTATCATTTAGAATTTTTTTTATTTGATTATTTGTCACATGAGTTATGGGATGATTTATTTATTTATTTATTATATCATATAGTTACTCAATGTCCAAAAAACTATCTTCTAATCCTACATCATATTTGAGGGTAATTCATTCGATATATGCAATTCTTATATTGTCAGTGTTAGTTTTCTACCTGGGGTGTATGGGATACATGAATCATGGTTCTCTATCTCTCTTCCATAATTAGCATCCAATAAGGGGGTCTATTGTGGTTAGTAGGTCATGGAACTTTTACGGATTTTTCTTCTATTTTCATGATAAATGATATATATTTTTAAATCTATGGGGTCATAAATAATATTAAAAATCCATATAATAAATTATATTTTTGAATTTTACATCAGGTTACGCTCAAAATATTTATGTAGTACATATTTTTTTAGTTACTTTATCATGTATGAATGTGATTAACTTTTTTTAATATGGTATTTCAATATTATTTTCATTCATGGTTGAGATGAAAAGATTTAATACTTTTAAAAACATATTTATTTCCTACTATAAAGTACATGAATCAGTTGAAGTGTGTTAATCAATCTATAAGATTAACATTGATTTAATGGAAATGTTATATAATGGACAATGGTTTAAAATTAATTACTGGAAATGATTTTTTTTGAAAATATATATCTATTTCATCATTATTACAATCTATAATACAGAATATTTTTTTTTAATTTTTTGATCCAATTTTATTCTTTCATTAATAATTTAAATCAAAGAATGACATATTTTTTCATTACCCCTATGATATAATTTTGGGAATTAAGGCCTATTGATATTCTCAACATTATTTTCATGTTTAAAAACAATATCCAAGTGGGATTATTTCATATATATAATAATAATAAAAACAATAAAGAATATAGATCTTTATATGATTTTAGAAGAGTTAGTTTTCTTATCTATAAAAACATAGTTAAATATAATCTAGAATCGAAGAAAACAAAATATTATGAAAATGAATGAGTGATATGATGAAACAATATTACAAAATCAAGTATCACTAGTTAAAATAACTATAATCTCATAGTTATACTAGACATAAAAACATGTAGGAAATTATATATTATTATTTTTCGGATCAATTTATTCTGATGATACACTTTAGTAAGGGTGATTATTCTTTTTATGATATATCAGTGAAACCCAGTTAACAAAATTATTGGTCTAATTTGGAGCAATGAGGTTTTATAATTATCAAATTTATAAAAAATAATAATGTTTGTAGATGAAATTATAAGAGATTTTGTATATTATAATATAATTTATATTAAATATTAATGTATGATTGGAGGACTTGGAAGAAGTAAAATAGAGTATTTAATAATATTACACTTGGTATTCCTTATATAGGATCTCAAGGTAACTTGTGAGGTAAAAATAAAGGGTGTAGGTGGATAAAAATATTCATGGATTCCTAGTATAATGAAATTGATAGAATAGTTTTTAAAAAATAATTTTAAAAATATTGAAAGACATTAAAAGTAATAAATAACACATCCCTTTATTTAGGGATGGTCGATCATGAGCGAGCTTGTAGTTTATGATCCACTTACACATCCTCTCATTTCATCCACTCTAATAATTTCCAAATCATTGATAATTACATTTTAAAGATTCCCTAGAATTATGGATTTCATTGTTTAGTTTTCTCCCTCTCACAATGTTTTCACTTCAATTTCATTATTTGTAATAACCTTTATAAAATTAAAACTTTAGATATTTCTACTAATTATAATTATTTCATGAAATAGAGATTGAATTAAGAAAAGATCACGAGAACACTATTTATACACAATTATAGTTTCTCCCTTTAACTTCCCATTGATTATATAAAATTTATATAATATTTGGATAATAAAATAGTGTAGGATGGTTAACGTGACCTAAAAAATAGCTGATAGAGAATCTATTGATTTTTTGGTCTTCAGAGTTTCGCTTAAAAAAATAGTATAACAATTTTATATTATCATTAATTCAATATTTTATCTCCTTAATTATATTTTAAAAATCATAACATATTTAGAAACAAGAACAATTCAGGGCTATTTAGTCATTGATTTTTGATTGTATAGTTCGAGGATATATATTGATTTATTATTCATTATTAAAGTAATTTAATTATGCTATGATTATGTAATTATATGATAGAGAGTGTGTATATGTTTAAAATGTGTGTGTTGTTAAATTATATAGTAATATTTAGTGATATTTCAAGTAAAAATTGTTAAAAATCACTTTATAGTCCAGGGTGTACCCAAATGTGTCTTCATTAGATCCATTCATATTTAATGAGTTTTCATGTCGTAAGGTATAATATAAAAATAATATATATTTGTGTAGTTAATTCCTAAATACCATTGAAGAAGTTCATTAAGAATAATTTTCATCAATTACATAGGTTATGAATAATCCTTATATTTCCTTGAGTGATGACCAAATAATATTTAATTGATATGTAGCTTATAAAAATGGATAATTATTTTTATAAATATTTACCTTTTCTATAATATTACTCATAATATAGCATGTTCTTAAAATTAACAATTTAGGTATGGTCATAGTGATTTTTATGAACATTCAAATATGTGAATACCTATTTTTCATGACAAATTTTTGTTTTAAGAGATACATGATTTAATGTAATGAAGATATGTATATAAATGTATTCACCCTTTAATACATTATAATTTAAAAATATATTCCTATGAGAAAGGATAATGGATTCTTGATTGGTGATTGTTTTTCAATACATGAAATATTTTCTAGGTATTCATGTTATTGGTAATTCAATTGAGAATCTCATAAATCAACATTTTTATGTATACATTTAACTGTAGCTGTAAATTCAATAACAAGAGATGTGTTATTTTATAATATTTATAAATGATATAATTTTTTTTCTCTTAGTGATATTTATGGAAATGTTTGAGCATTAGTTTGTGTATGGATTTTATTGTTATAGTTAACATAATAAAACACTTATATATATTGTAGAAAGAAAAATATATATATGAATTATTGGAGTGTTTTTTTAATATGTAATTATCTACATAAAATAATACTTAATTATATTAGAAATTATGATGATTATTTCATATATTTTCGTTAACTGCATTGGTATGTGAATAACACATGAGAAATTTGGAAATGAATGGGTGATGGTAGTCCAACTAAAAAATAATATGTTCCATATAACTCCAAATTATATTATATATTGATATATATTGTGACTATTCATGGTATTTCTAAACATCTATTTATTTGAGTGGACATGTTGTATTGTTAGTGTCCTCAGTTAACCCTACTCTCTATTATATATGAAATTCTATCAAGGACTTTCCATGGAATATCCCAACCTCTATTTAATTGATATATTATTATTTGTGAAAATGTTGATCTATTGAGGATTGGATATTTCCATTATAGATTGGATACATTTGTATATGGTTATGATTAGTGTAAAAATATCTACAGTTCATCTGATTATTAATTTATGGATTATTAGTATTGGAATAGGTAGGCTCAAATCTATAAGACAGTCAAAGAGTTATTTATTATCAATATTATAATTTTAGCACTTTTTCACTGTTAAATTATTATATATATATCACATCAATTCCAAACCATATCATACAATGAATTATCATGAATATATAATTTCTTTTCAGAGACACTAGTTCTGGTGGCCTGTTGACTTTTGTACACATATCCAAGATATTCATCATAATGCATATAAATTTTCATACATTAAATATCATGTATAAATAAGAACAAATTTATTTATAACTATATGGATACTAGAGGACTATCTAGGAAATGATTTCTGCAGTTTTCGATATTTATCAGTAGAGTTTGGCATGCTATATTAGGTGTAATAAATTAAAAGCTTCTCCTTTACATGTTTAATTTTTATATTAAAGTCAATCATTATACTAAATATATGAAATTTTCTATTATTTCATGGTTAAATTACTATTATGATTTATTTCATATTCTTATAGTTTTTTTTCTATTTATCTGTAGAATGGTATAACAGTTACTCCTTGGTATATATGATATATTTATTTTTTGAAATACTTCATATTAAAGAAATGTTCATGTAAGATTTCATGTAAAACAACATATTGGATTGAATTCTCTTTTGAAGAAGGTAATTATTATCATATACAAAATGGTATAACTTTGGTTATAGTTTATAGGTCCTTTATATTTGGGAACAAGCAAGGGATAGTCCTAATCTTGTTAAAAAATGCCTAGGTTCATTGTAAATTCATTAAAAGTATTATCATTGTGATTTTTGGAATTTAATATGATTTTATAGATTGCTGGAATGATTTTCAACACATGATATGAAACATATAAAAAGGACAAATAAACCCATTCATGATTGATGCTAATTTTTACATGGATTTAAGAGTATTGATTAGGATAAATTATATATTCAGAGATTTTTATTTTTTTTCACCAACATGGTAGAATTAGAGAGGTGTAACTTCACTTATTACAAAACCATTATTACATTTTATAATTGACTGAATTTTTTTTATTTCAAAGTGATAACCAATGTTGTCATCCCAAAAGATGCTACATCACTAAGAGGGAATCCAAAGTTTCAAAATAAAACACACAACCAGTTGCCAAATTTAAATTTCAAAAACAACACATTACCCAATTCCTCGATTCAGATAATTCATTTCACAAAGATTTTACTTATCAATTATTATTAAAACAATAAAAAATCTCCATCCTTCTCAATCTAAATTTTATTTGTAAATTGTTTAGTTTTTGTAATTTAAAAGGAAACAATATTGAAATTGATTTTTTTATGCTTTCAAGGTTAATAAAACATATTAATCATATTATGGTTCAGTAAGTTATAATGTAATGAATAAATGTGTATATAAATAATTTTTTAATAGTAACGAATAGTGTAAAATATAATGAAAAAATTGTAAATAAGTATATGAGGTGAAATATTAATGAAATATATATTTCCATTAGAGATATATCCTATGACTTGAAAAGAGTTTTAGGATGCGACTCTATTGTTTTTTAGTGTTGGTGTGATGGTATGATTTTTTATGTTATTTTCTAGGTGTTATCATAATCTGACATATTTCCATGGATAAAAATTGCTTTGAAACATAGAAATGCCATGTTAGTGTTTAGTAAATTTCTCAGAGGTAGAGATTTAGGATGATTAACATATTGTTTATTCATATTAAATATGTATTGATTTGACCAAAATTACTCTAATATTATATTAATGTGTAGATCTGTTAAAAATACTTATGTTCATGTAATATTTGTTATTAGTAATAAATATTTTGGATCATTTTTATTGAATTTTCCTTGATGGAAAATTTATAGACTATGAGAAATTATCCACTGATTATAATTAAAATTTTGGTAGTGTTATAATAATAATATTATTTAATATTATATTATCAAATTTGATTATTTTAGAATTAAATTATTTAATAAATCCAATATTTTTTTTGTAAAATGATTAATATGGTCTAATTTTAAAAATAATTATTGATTATAAACATATTTTTAAAAATAAATAAGTATTTATGGATTTATTGGGGTCATATTTCTTTTTTTTTCAAATATTAAGTAATGTATGTAAGTAATGAGTGACAAAGGGTGAGAAATATGGGGTAAAAGGTTATTATGGGTGAATTTTTTATCTCATTATTTTAAGAGATATTATATTTTGTGGTTGTATATTTTTTGGGACTCTGGATGTCATACTACATTTGTATTCAATTTATACAGTGTTATGTATATTAGTAGTTCATTATATTTTATTGATTTAAATAATGTGAGAAAGAATTTTACTCATAATACTCACTAACATGAGAAGGTTCATGACAATTCAATATTTTTAGGTATAGTTCCCATTATTATCAAATGTCACATCATGGTAATCATGTTCTATTTCTCTTATTGAAAGAGGCCACATTAACTCTAGATTCTATTATATTATTTTTTAGAAATTATATTTTCCAAAATTATTATTATAAATAAATTATATATGTATAATAAAATTATTCATCATTCCAATGATTATTAATAGAATATATATACCCTTTGGGTTGTAGGAAACTAAAGTGGTTTCTTATATAAGAAACTTCATTTTGTTACTACAAGAATAACATATAATTTCCCATACATGAGTTATGATAGATATAAAATACATTTATTATTGAAATGTGAGAGATATGTAGAGTTATATTTTGGTGACTTCACAGTAGATTACTGAGATAATTCCATACCTATTGGAAATGTTTGTAGAATTTAGTATTTTAAATTTTAAGTAAACTAGTCTGTGTAGTAGTGTTGTTTCTGTACAAAAAAAATTAATGACATGTGAACACATAATAGTCAATGTTGATGAAATAATTTATGTAGTTTGTTATTTTTGAAAAATAACTAAAATAGGATTAAAATATATAATGGTATAGATATTGGGGGGGGGAATGATGATTTTTTCTAGGTGGATTTTTAAATAATGTAATTATTTAACAAACTATATAGTTCTTTAATTATAAATTTATGCTATGGATAAAAATTTCATAGTATATATATATAGTGTGGATTTAATGTGAAATTATTTATTAATTATAGAAAAAAATTTATAGTTTTACTTTAACATCAAATAATTTCTCTTTTCAAATGTTTTTCAACTCACTGAATTGTTATTAATGTATGGTACAAACAATTGTTATATCAATTTTTTATAACAATGAAATTATATAATAAATTTATGTCATAATGAATCTATTAAAACATATATGGGATTTATAATAAGATGAAATTAGTGTTTCCTTATACATAAAATTTCACATTTACAATATTGGTATTATAAAATGATTTAATAATATTTTAGAAGGAAGATAGTTCAAAGAAACAAGAAGATAACATTCATCTGTGTTGGAATATTAAATGTGGGATGTGAAATCAGGTTGAATTAATTGGATTGAAAACAAATGTATTTTATGGTTACATCCTTATGATGAGAATCCATATATAAGTTTTTTATAGTTGCAATCATTTTAATATGTTAGTGGATTCAAAATAAACTAGGCCTGAGCACATCTGGAGTGCGAGTCATTTTTTATTTTTGGAACATGGAGTAATATTTTAATGATTTATGATGAATTATATATATTTATATATAAAAATTTATTATTAATACTAGGATTATATGTTATGCTATAAGTTATAATGAGGAGGCATTTAGTTTTGAACATGAAAGGTTATTAGGTACCTAGTGATTTTGTGTGGAAGGGGGTTGTAATTTTGGAACACTGAATACATAGTGTGATTTTATAGAGTTCCTAGTATACTAAATTTCTATTTTTTAATTATATTTAAATTTATTGTGGTTTGTTACAAATTTCATAGAACAAACACTCATCAAATTGAGATTTTATAACAAAGGGGTCAAAATGAGCACACACCATCTTTCTCTCCCACTTCATTATTAATCCTCTGTAAATCATTTCAAATCTTAAATATTTTAATTCTAGAGATTAAATAGTACTAATTATGATCATTCGTTATCACTTTAATTAAATCTCCCTTATTTTCAATATTATGGTAATTTTAAAATCCCATTTTTTGGACTATTATATGGTTTGTTAGTTTTTATAATGCGAGGTAGAAAAAAAAGATGATATTTAATTGGTCTAATTATTCTAGTATATCATGGATGTCTAATTTTATTTCTCATATCTTTATAAATGTTCCTTCATGTAATTATTATGATCTAGGGTTGGCATGTTTGTGTGACTATAATTTGATTGATACGAATTTTGTTAATTTTGTGAAAATTTGTAGGCTTTCATAAATCCTAGACTATTATTATACTTAAATAATATATTTAATATAGTGCATTAACATTATATGTATCTGTTAAGAGTTATTCAAGTTTTTTATAGAATATATATATTTGGGGTTGTTCAAACCTATAATTATATTGTTAGTGTTTCGTGTATTTTTTGGGATTATCATTTGGATTCTCAGAGAAGGTATTTGGATATAATTTAGTGGAGGTATGATTTACATGATGAATATTTATATAAAGATGATTCAGTGGTTAATAATAAAGTTCCCATTAAATTATTAACTATTTATTATGTTAATAGGGTATGGTTCCATAATAGGTGTGCCCATGATTATGTTATTTTTTACTATGGGTAGTTGATGAGTGGTTGTGTCAAAATTTTGAAAATGAAAATTTTATATTGTCGTTATTAGTGCCTAAATCACATGGTTAATTTCAATAGGAAATGTATACAACACATTCATATGTTAGGTGGGAATATTATGTTTCCCTAAGTGATAACCTCTTGTGGGTGTAATGAGGGATTTCACTGACAAAGAAAAATTTATGTAATAATGATTTCCAATTATTAGTAAGATGAATTTTAGGAGAATAAATTCGTTAAAATACATAACATTGGTTGGAAATAGTTATTCCTTGATTTGAGCAATTATTTCAAGGAAAATATTATCTTGTAATGAATTGTGTTTTTTTACCAAAATATTCAAAAATTATTCATGAAATATTTGGTAATCGATTAAAATTTTTTAAATAAATATATGTAAAATCATTTTCCACAAAATTGATTTTATGGATTCATGGAATGATTTGCAATTTTCATTTACATATGACCTCTGTTATAGGTTTTCATGTGATTTTAATTTCAAACAATCCTTATATATATGAGAATTGATTTTATATACTTGTAATATATAATTATTTTTTTTATATTCTATACTGAGATATTTTATACATTGTTATTGTATGATATACAAGTTTTTCACAGTGAAAAATGTGAAAATATATATACATTGTGCTGATTATATATATCCTTGTTATATATTACTTGATTAAACTATTATTGTAAATTTTATTTATCATAACTTATTTGATATATTGATGTGTATTAATATAGTGTATTAATTATAAAGGGAATTTCCTTTTGATAATTCAACATTTGACTATGAGATATACTTATTTTCCTTTCGTATATATTATATTAACCTGTTGAGTATTTGGTCGAATGGTTTGAAATATAAGGGAATATATGGTTGAAAAGACGTTATATTGTGGATTAGAAATTTTCATAATATTTTGAATCTAATATTAGTTCAATATGATAAGTTTATAGATGATGTCACTTAAAAAATTGATGATTTTTTTGTTGATTTTCACTTGGCATGGGCAAGGTTTGAATATACCTATTTCAATAAAGTCATTATTTATTTATTTAATGTATATTCAACTATTTAACCTAATATTATATAATAATTATTATTTTGGTTTCATCTCAGATTCAATCCACCAGATGTATGTGCAATATAATGGTGTGGAATTCATTTATGTGAATGATGAGAAGATAAAATCAGATCATCGAAGGATAATGATATGGAATCATATGTAGTGAAATTTTACCATAAAAATTAAAAATAACAACACTTAATAATATTTTTCTAATACACCACATCTTCATGTAAAACACTGTATGTAACGAAGTAATTATGAAAATACATATTTTAGTAAATCATTCACATAAAGTATACAATTACAAATTTTTAATACTATTATTCCAATAGTATATTCATTATAAATATTTATATGTTGGATTAGACTATATAGGATATTATTAGAGATATCTTAGATATTTATACTAAAATATTTTTTTAATACATATGATTAATAAATTACACTTGAATGATTGAGATATTACCAATCATCTATTCTGAGGGCCTCTAAGTTTTGTTGAAAATGTTTTTAGGGAAAAGGCATTGATACCTTTTAAAAGTTTAAATGTCAAGGGGTCCTCAGGAATGGAATATAGAGATATCATTTGATGGTTTTACATTCATGGATTTCTAGGTGTTTTGAATGGGGATAACTATGATCATTTTAGAAATCTTTCTATCTCTTTTGATTAAAAGTGGAACCAATATAGCAAAATATGTATATTGTTTTGATATTTCAATCGTTAATCCATGTATCATGAAAAAAAAAATTTTGTTTCAGTTTAAATTTAATTTTTATATTTTGTTTTTAAGAAATTTTAAATTTTTAATGGTTGAAATTATTTTCATTATTTTTGTTTTTATTATTCTATTTTTGGATTGATTTTATGATCTTATCTTCTAATAAATTAAGAACATGGGAATGATAAAAATTTTATATTATTTTAAACTAGAATTCACCCCTCTAACCTTATGTCTTAAATATCCATCTACAATAACATTTTGTATCAAATGATGATTATACATTTCTATTATATTTTAGTAATATATTATTTATTGTTAATATTTTTCCATATGTTACATAGTTTCATTACAGTAATTTTGTTTTAGATAAAATATCATATCTCTTTTTAAAATAGAAGGTGTTATGCATGGTAGATATTTGGATGAACTTAATCCAAACACACCAATAATTTTCATAGAAATGAATATGTGTATATATGTGATCATATGAAAACATAAATGATTAAAAATGGTGTTGAGAATTTATTAATGTTGAATATGATAAAATATCATAGAGAATGTTATTACTAAATTTTCTAGAGTGATTAATAACGAGTTTATGATGTTTATTATGAAATATTTTTTGTGAATAATTTACAGAAATAAATAAATCCTTGTAACTTTTAGAAAATAGATAATACTATATTGAATGATGAAAGGTACACTGAATAGAAAATTATTTTCTAGATAATAAACTAGTCATGCATGTTTGGTTGTCAGGATTTTTATTTTATTCGAATAGGGAAGGTTTCTCATATGAATCAATTATTGATGAGGATTGTGAAAAGTTTATGATTTATTAGTTACAAGGAATTTTCATATGATAAACATGTTGATACGGTTATTTACATATGATCAAAGTAATAAAAATGGAAAAACACATTCAATGATGATAAAAATCATATTACGAGACATATGATGAATCATAATTAAAATTCTCTCTTGAAACATGATAGTAGATTAAAAAAAGTGTGTGGGAAGAAAAAAGAGAAAAATTAATAATTTTTTATTCATTATATATAACATTTATATCTAATCATATTATTTGTAAATGAAGTTTATCATGATGATGTTATTGAATAAAATATGATAAAAGAGACTATGATCCATTAAATATTGAACATCTTAATATAGATGGGATAATTTTAGGATTAATAATTTATAGTTGATTTATTAAAATCACTAGAATTATAGGACAAAAATTTATAAAATAAATTATACTACAAATATAATTTTTTATGAATTTATAAATCTTTGAAATATAATACTCTCATGATTGAACCTGAGAAAAAATTAGATATGAGAAATTTAATAAGGAAGAATGAAAATATTATGAAAATATTAATAAAATAGAGTGATCATGTGGATCCATTATCAATAGATAAAAATGGTTAATTATAAGTGGAAATTTTGGAAATATTTTTAGTTTTTTTCTTCATTAGGACCTTTTTGGATCTTTGTGTTTAGTGAGATGATGATGGGTGAATATGTGATCATATAATTACATATTTTATTTAATATGACGAAACAATGAAATCTACATAATGATTTATGAATTTTATAAAATAAAAAACTAAATCACATTTCAAAGGAACTAATGAATTTAAATTGTTCACTATATTGTATGATTTTTGAGACCATTTCATGGTTTAGAAATACTCTAATACAAAAAATCGACTAGAAAAAAAATACATTTATGTGGTTATAGAAACAAGGAAATATCCTTAAACTTTGGGAGAACTAAAAAAACAACTATTATCACTATCCATGTAATGTTGTACCGATGATTTTGTAATTTTGTTTATAATCCTTAAATAAAAATCAACATTCTATCAATTTTTTTGTCTAATTGATGATACACATAGTTCATCAAAATAACGATTTTTCACATTTTTTCTCATAAGCTTGAAAAAAAATTATTCCTTCAAATTCAATATAATAATTTCATCTATTCACTACTAATATTGTTTATATGTATGGTTTTAGGTCTAGAAAACTCCATTCGGATACTTTTCATAACATGCACTAAATTTATATAAATTATTTTCGGATTCACCACTATAAAATATCTATCTATTCCATATGATATGAAACATTACCATTTTCATTATTCTATTACCTAGGAATATAACTCTACTAACATTTATCAAATCATTTTTGACTAAGAGTTTCATTTTTTTGATATAAACATTCATAATTATTGGCTTTTAGATATTCCCTAAAAATTCCTATATGGAATTATATATTTCTCACTTAATGTTATTTATAAATGAATAATATATAGTTCATGTTTGTTCACACACCCCGTTTTATAGGTGTTTGAAGTAGAGTAAATGAGTAAACCTAAATTTATATTACCTCTTAATGAAATCACAGATAATTATAAAACTAACACAAAAAAATTCAAAATATTACTTCTCTTGGATTTTAGAACAATGTTGATACTTCCATAAATTTTAAACGTCCACTGACTTTAATAAAATATCATTCTACCTCAGTATGGATATTAAATCTTCCATATGTGATGTTCGTAACAATAAATGATCATATTTTCATCAAAACATTTAATATCATCATGAAAAATTCTTATAAAAAATTTTATCTTTTAAAAAAATATGCCAAAACAATTTCTTATAAAAACATCAAATCACTTATTTTTCAACTTATTAATTCATACAATTGTTTCTATAGAATCATTATAGAATAGTTTTGGAAGACGATCAATGAAACATATTATATACGATTACTTGTGTCAGAAATCTTTATCTATTTCTTTCCTAAACACACCTATGTCCAATGAACATTATAAAATACATACATATAATATCTTCAAAAAAATATAATTGATTACTATAAGACATCCATATTCTATTTTATTCATCTAATGGACTATGTTTGATGAAATTTGGAGATCTACAGATAGTATTTTCCCGATCGATCATCGTCTTATTGAAAAAACTCCTAATTTTAAAATTATATGATTGGACATAATCAATTTAGATATTTTTTATTACAATTGTTCAGAATCAACCAAATATTAGAAAATAATATTTTATTTAAAAATTCACTGGTTTTGGGGAAAATATTTTTCACATCAAAACCTATATATGAGAGTCTTTATTTGGTGGTCTCTATAAAAAAGCATATTCATAACTATTTGTAATGGCCCGGGATTTTGGGGTCCACTACTTTGTGAAAATCTCGTTTTGGGTTTTCGGGTCTGGGAATCACGGTGGTGTAGGCCTACCGGTAGCCTTAGCCTACCGGTAGAACGCCCACCGGTAGCTCAGTCTACCGGTGGTCGCAGCCGACCGGTAGCTCGGCCTACCGGTAGCTGCAGCTTACTGGTAGCTCAGCCTACTGGTAGCTGCAACCTACCGGCAGCTCAGCCTACCCGCAGGTGTGGCCTACCGGTAGCTGCAACCTACCGGTAGCTCGGCCTACAAGTAGCTGCAACCTACCGGTAGCTCGGCCTACAAGTAGCTGCAGCCTACTGGTTCCTCGACCTACCGGTGGATGCATCCTACCGGTAGCTCGGGCTACCAGTAGTTGCAGCCTACCGGTAGCTGCGTCCTACCAGTTGTTGCAGCCTACCGGTAGCTGGCACCCACCGGTAGCTCTCAGCTACCGGTGGCTCTGGCCTACCCTGCGGGTTATTTCCAGTAGCGCTCCTTTTTGCACAAATAGGGTTTTAAACCATATTTTGACCAGTTTGAGCATGTTTTAAAGACCCGTAACACGCATAAGAGTTTTAATTAAATACTTAATCAATTAATGAGTCGGTTTAAACCACCCAAACCCCATTAATGATGAGTGGAGCCGTGAGGTCAACCCACGACCCCCGCACCTTATTCTGTTTCGCGTTCTCAACTCAATCGTCCGCGACTCTTACAAACTAAGGGTTAGTCATGGTTTCTCCTTTCCTCGGTCATGGATTTTCACAAACAGCTTCTGGTGCATCGGGTGCACCGCATCGTTACTCGTAATGTTCCGCGCCCGGCCTAAACGTCGATCATCTATCAACAAGTAGGGAATTTATCCTTCCCCTCTCTCTTTTGTGTATCATGCGGGGTGGGCGTGCTTCTGTTCTGTAGAATTGGACAAACTAGACCTAAATGAAGATAATGAACCGGATTCTATAAAGAAAGAGGGGGGGGGTTGTGATTGTTGATGTTATTTATATTATGACCATCTTGTTGAGTCGTGTTGGCTTATGCCTTCTGAAAATCGAGGCCGTTGGGGGTTGTTGTTTGTGCACTAATGAACCCCTACTGGTGTTTTAAATTGCATGATGTGGTTGTAAACTCCTGCTGTGAAAAGTAAATTCGTTAATCACATATATCCGGAAAAATAAATTGAGGCACTAGGATCAGTCCTTCTAAGATAACACCTGGTTAAAACACACGAAGATTGAAATCATGGAGTGTGTTAAGTCATTTAAATCTGAAAATACCGGCATGGCCCTAACCTGTGTTGGTGGTGGTAGTTGGTTGTTTTCTTTTTCGGGCCAATTTCTGGAGATGTGGGAGGGGATGGGATCCCCTATCTTTATACTCTTGGTGGTTGTGTGAATTTGGGGATGGGATCCCCTGTCGGTATAGATTCGGTGGTTGTGATTTTAAAGACTGGGTGGGTACTTGTTTATATCACGAATTGGGGTGGGATCCTCTGTTGTTGAGAACTGGGTGTGGTCGTTATGGTTGATGCATGACTGTTTACTTTCCTAGACTTGTGCCTATGCCTACTAGTTGCCAAGTAGTGCTTAAACTTAATTAAACATTATTACTGAACATGAAACAATAATGGGACAAATGGGTTTTGTTGGCGAGAGTCGTGACTTGTGACTTGGACGTAGTGGTGTTGTGTTCTGTAGGCAGGTCAGGAAAACTTATGCTTTGGGTGAGTGTTTGTTACCTGTATCTATACTTGTAGCTTTGTGTTTCTTATTCGCACCCCACCCAAGTTGAGCACTTAGTGCCGAACACCCCCATTTAATGGGGGAGGGTGTTTTCCCCAACACTATTCTTAGTGGCTGGTTATAAGCTCCTTTTCTTCTCCCTTTCCCGGATAGCCCAAATATATTCGGGCAGGCTATGATGGCCTGAGGTCCATTATTAGACCAAGCACCTTCGGGCGGGGCAGTGTGACAGTTGGGCAGGTGTGTGCGACAGGTGGTTTCCCAAACGTCTTCGGGATGAGGCCCAGGTGTCTTCGGGCGTGGCAGTGGATCTTCTGGCCCAGGTGTCTTCGGGGGTGGTTGTTGTTGTTATGGCCTAGGTGTTTGTAGGCGTTGTTACGTGTGACAGTTGTGGCCCAGGTGTGTACGGGAGGGATTTCGGCAGTGGGGCTGCATGTGGTTGTGGCCCAGGTGTGTGCGGGTGGGTGTGGCAGTCAGACTGCGGTGAAAGAATGGCGGGATTGGTCCGATGCGTAGGATTTCTCAATAACCAGTGGGAAAGTGGCACGGGGTACCCAAACATCGATGTGCTTTGATTATATATATATTACTTGACTTGCGTTATTTGTGGAGTGTGCCTTGGTGATGCCTGGGTTGGTTAGTTTACCTTGATAGGTGTTTTGTTTACTCCTTTTTCTCACGGGACTTTAGCACGATCCCCCACTTGTGCACAAGAGTCTTTTGTTTTCCCTACTAAGTGTACTTGTATGCTCACCCTACGTATATATAAAAACTGTTTTCAGCATTCCAGGAGGACTTCGGCGATCACGCATGACCATACTAGCTCAAACCTTTGGGGTAGTTGCATTTGCTATTTTTATTCCTTGGTACTTACCCTTGTAGTCACCTTTTGTACTTGTGGCTTTACTTTTAGAACATGCATGTGGGAATGGTTTTTTTGTTTTACTTTTCGGTTACCTTGGTGTTTTTGAGTTTCATCATCTCATCTCTCGATCTTATAAAACAAAAAGGGGTAATGCCTTCCATTTGTGAGAAATTTCAATACCCTTGGTGCTAGACGCCACTCCGGGACCTATTGAAGGCGGGTCTCGGGGGTCATTATCTCTCATTCAACTTAAGGAAGAAAGGGCATGACAATCTGCCGACCCTTCCCTCCTTTTGGTGAAGTCGGGTCATGATAGAATGGTATCAGAGGTGATGGTTGAGAGATAGGATGGAGTCTGGAGTTAGGCACAGTGGGGATTTCATGTGATGGTAAGGCAACAGTGTTGGGTGACCTTGGTGCATGAATTAGGCTAGGGAAGACCGGCTAGGACACTGGATTTTAGGGCCCCCCGTGGTCCTATGCAAGGACTCTGGACCTACCGAATAACCAAGTGAGGCCACATTGATTTTAGGGTAGAGACCCTAGGAAAGGTACGTGCATCATAATGACTTGTGTTTTTTGTTTCTGGGATGTTTTGGAAATTAAGAATAAATTAAAATTTTAAGAAATTTTAAGAATGATATTCTGAAGTACATGGGCTTAGGCATTCCTTGTTTACCTTGCAGCTATGGCACCTGGAAGGCGACCACGTGTGGTACAGGCGATCGAGGCCCCGGAGACTAATTTGGCCGATCGACAGAGAGATGATCGAGAGGAAGAGGACGACTAGTGGAAGAAGACTCTTCGGGCCTTCCAGCGATAGGCCCTCGAGAAGTATGAGGGCAGCACCTCTGACATGAAGACGGAAGGCTGGCCAGAGGAGCTAGTTATAGCTTTCGGCCTGATTCGGGCCCCGACCGAATACTGGGTTCCCCTAGCCGTCAGCCAGATGCGGGGAGCGTCGCTTCAGTGGTGGACGCTTTACCTGGGAAAGAGGAGAGATTATGAGGTGGCTTGGGCGGATTTTGAGAGGGAGTTACCGGTGGAATTCCTCTCCTCGACGATGAAGGCAGAAAAGAGACAGGAGCTACTCTACCTCCAGCAGGGGAGTATGTCCGTGAGGGAGCTAGGGATCAAGTTCAAGGACCTCCTACGTTTTTCTCGGGACCTCTTTCCCGACAAGGAGTCCCGGGCAAGACGTTTAGAGGAGACGCTCCGACCCTCCCTCCGGTATGTTGTTACCCCCTTTACCCTGCCGATGTACTTGGAGGTCCAGAAGAAGGCCGAAGTGGTGGAGAGGATGCATGCTCTAGGAGGAGTGTCACGAGAGGGGATCCAGCTATGACCATCGAAGGGAAAGGTCGTTAACACCAGGCCTCCAGCGTCAAGACCCTCCAGGTTCCGACCAGTAGTGACCAGACCACAACAGTTTCAGTTTCGATCCCCTAGGCCTCACCCTTTCCATTCGGGCCCAAGACCGCGGTGCTTCGTCTGTGGGAGCCCTGGACATCTTTGGAGTCAGTGCCCGGACCGGGTGCAGTACGGTGGTGGAAGACACCTCCCGCACCCGCCCCAGCAGCAGCTTCTAGCCAGACCTTTCCAATAGCACCAGGGACAGCGATCTCCCACTCCTCCGAGGGAAGACGTAGGAGGAAGAGTCTGACCTCAGGGAACACCTTAGGGACCTCGATTGAGGCATGGTCGGGGAGGTGGCCGACAGCCGAGGGGCAGGGGAGCTGGGCGTGGACAGTTACATGCCGCAGAGGCAGCAGTTCTAGCAGGGCCATAGGTTGTTCGAGGTACAATCAGTCTTTTTTGCACTCTTTCTTATGCCTTGTTCGATACCGGAGATTCGCACTCCATTGTTGCACCATGTCTAGCCCATGCCTTGGGTTTAGATGCGGAGAGACATCCAGATCCCCTGGTGTTGAGCACACTAGTTGGAGGTCAGACCAACTTGTTGTTTGTTTTTCGGGGATGTAGACTGATGATAGGGCCACATCAGTCGGTTAGGGATCTTCTCCTACTACAGGTACAACCATTCGATGTCATCCTAGGCATCGACTGGCTATTTTCTGTGAGTTCCATCATCGAATATTTATGATGAAGGGTCGTGTTCTCAGACTGGGGCGGCCGGCGTGTTACCTTCATCGACGAGCGGGGCAGTCAGAAGGGCAACAGGTGAGAGGAACCCCTCCTCTCCTTGTTGGCCGAGCTGAAAGTGGAATCCGTAGATGCTGAAATGGTGGAAGTGCCAGAGATCATCTTTGAGTTTATGGACGTATTCCCTGTGGAGGTGATGACTCTACCCCCTTAGCCAGATATCGAGTTTGGGATAGACCTACGGCCCGACGCTCGTCCGATCTCGATGGCTCCTTACCGGATGGCACCTTCAGAGCTATGGGAGTTGCGGATCCGGATTGACGATCTGATGAAGAGGGGTTATGTTCGCCCAAGTGCGTCACTATGGGGCGCTCTAGTCATGTTTCCATAGAAGGAAGATGGTGGTCTCAGGTTGTGCATCGACTAAATGAGGTTGAATCAGGTGAAAATCAAGAATCGCTACCCTTTTCTGAGGGTAGACGATCTCTTCGACTAGCTGAAAGGGGCATGGTGGTTCTCAAAGATCGACTTGTGGTATGGGTATCACCAGCTATGAGTGAAAGAGGGAGACATCCCGAAGACGGCGTTCAGATGCAGGTATGGACACTTCGAGTTCGTAGTCATGACCTTCGGCGTTACGAACGCCCCAGCTGTGTTCATGGGGCTTATGAACTCTATCTTCCGGGAGTACCTGGATCGGTTCGTGGTCGTATTCATCGATGACATCCTGGTCTACTCAAGATCAGAGGAAGGCCATGGAGAGCACCTGAGGACGGTTTTGGAGGTCCTCTGACATCATCAGCTCTATGGGAAGTTGACGAAATTCTAGTTCTGGACACGAGAAGTGCACTTCCTCGGGCATGTGGTGTCCGAGCAGGGGGTAGTGGGGGACCCATCAAAAGTTGAGGCAGTTGTTTCTTGGGTAGCACCCAAGAATGTGGCAGAGGTCCGTAGTTTCCTTGGGCTGGCAGGTTACTATCGAAGGTTCGTACACAACTTCTCCCGAGTTGCGGCCCCTTTGACAGCCCTGACCAAGAATGACTAGGTTTTTGTGTGGAGAGAGCAGTGCGAGTCATCCTTCAGCTATCTAAAAGAGAAGTTGGTTAGTGCCCCAGTGTTGAGCTTACCAGAAGAAGGGGTGGCCTATGAGGTGGTATGTGATGCTTCAGGACAGGGCCTGAGATGCGTGTTGATGCAGCGACAAGGGGTGATCTCTTATGGGTCCAGGCAGCTACGCCCCCATGAGCGTAATTATGCCACCCACGGCCTGGAGGTTGCATTAGTCGTTTTTGCGCTAAAGTTATAGCGGCACTACCTCATCGGGGAACGCTTTTTGGTCTTCACGGATCACAAAACCTTGAGGTATATCTTCTCCCAGCGGGACATAAACTTGTGATAGTAGAGATGGGTGGATTTTCTCCAGGATTACGACTTTGTGATCTCTTATACTGAGGGAAAGGGAAATGTGGTGGCTGATGCCTTGAGGAGGAGGACACAGAAGGATGCGGTCCGAGAGTCGGCAGATGCCTGGAAGGAAATGGAGGAGTTGGCTTCCTTACACCTAGATGCAAAGATGGACAGTGGCAAAGGATTCCTATATCTGATGATAGTGCAGTTATCTCTATTTCGACATGTGGAGGAGTCTCAGTGGGGAGACCCGGAGTGCGAAGCGATGCGTGACCGAGTTGACCAGGGCAATGCTCCGAAAGGATGGACATGGGATGGTTAGAACTAGATGAATTTCTAGAAAATGTTGTTTGTTTCAGGAGTGATGTGCAGCAAGGTTCTCAGTGAGTTCCAAAACACACCCCTTGCGGTACACCCAGGAGTTTCCAAGATGTTCCAGGGACTGAAGAGGTAGTTCTCGCGGCCCGGAGTTAAGCGAGCGGTGGCAGAGTTAGTGGCCAAGTGCTTAGTGTGTCACCAAGTGAAGGCTGGACAGCGAGTTCCAGGCGGCCTACTGCATCCCCAAGATGTCCCCGAGTGGAAGTGGGATGACATATCGATGGATTTCGTCACGGGACTACCCAAGGTCCAAGGGGGATACGACGCCATCTGGGTGGTAGTGGACAGGTTGATGAAATCGGCTCACTTTTTGGAAATCAGGGAGTCGATTAATGTGGATGCTTTGGCACGAAAGTACGTGAATGAGGTGGTGCAGTTGCATGGAGTTCCGAGGTCTATAGTCTCGGATATGGATGCACGGTTTCCCTCACGAGTCTGGAGAGGATTGCAGCTTGCGTTTGGTACCCATTTATGCCTTAGCACTGCTTTCCATCCCCAGACAGATGGACAAACAGAGCGCACCATCCAGACCTTGGAGGATATGCTACGAGCATGTGTTCTGGACTCAGGAGGATCATGGGTGCGACGCTTGCCCCTGGTAGAGTTCTCCTACAATAATATATATCACTCTACCATCAGTATGGCCCCGTTTGAAGCCTTGTACGGGGAGGCCATGTCGTTCACCTATGTGTTGGGCCGAAGTAGGAGAGGCAGGAATCCTTGGCCCGGAGGTGGTGCAGAACACAATAGAGAAGGTTCATCTCATACGAGAAAGGATGAAGGCGGCCTAGGACCGACAGAAGTTGTATGCTGATACCAGGATGAGGCCCTTGGAGTTTGAGGTTGGGGACCACGTGTTCTTGAAGGTCTACCCTCGGCATGGGCAGCAGAGGTTCGGCAAGGGGAGTAAGCTTTCCCCCAGGTTCATCGGACCCTTCGAAGTGTTGCGGCGGGTCGGCGAGGTGGATTATCAGCTAGCGTTGCCACCGCCGCTACTGAGGATACATGGTGTCTTCCATGTGTCCCAGCTCTGTCGGTATCTGCACGACAATTCACACGTCCTTGATTGGGGTGAGCTGGACATCGAGGACGACGTGACCTTTGTGGAGAGACCAGGGATGATAGAGGATCGCTAGGAGAAGGTGCTTTGTGGGAGAACAATCCCCTTGGTTCGTGTGTTGTGGATACATGGTGGGATTGAAGAGAGTACATGGGATAGGGAAGCCCAAATGCGTACCCAATACCCAGAGTTGTTTTGAGTTTGTTCCTTGTTGTACCTATTGTGGTAGAACGTTTTGTCTTTTGGAAGTGAAATGTACTGGTTTTCTTTCCTCTGTTTGTGTGTGAAAAGCCCTGGCTATGGGGAGGAGAGAACCCGACCCCTAATCAAGACGCATTAAGGAGGATGCGATCAAACCCATTCGGGTGAGTCAGTGCCACCCAAAGTGGATAATATCTTGACATGGGGGAGGATACTCCCCATCCCACATGCCCAGGCAGTTTGGCATGGTATGTTTCTAGGTTCTTGGCGGGGAAATGTTTTAGTTAGCATGGGTTTTCTTCTAAGAGGTATCTTTCGAGGTGATTGTTCGGACCCTCTCTTCCCTTTTGATTTTGTATTGATTCTCGAGGAAGAGAATAGTTTAAGAGGTATCTAATGTAATGGCCTCGGTTTTTGGGGTCCATTACTTTTTGAAAATCTCGTTTTGGGTTTTCAGGTCTGGGAATAACAGTGGTGTAGGCCTACTGGTAGCTCGGCCTACCGGTAGCTGCAGCCTACCGGTAGCATGACCTATGGGTAGCTGCAGCCTACCGGTAGCTGGGCCTACCGGTAGTTGTGGCCTACCGGTAGCTGCAGCCTACCGGTATCTCGGCCTACATGTAGCTGTAGCCTACTGGTAGCTCGGCCTACCGGTAGCTAGAGCCTACCGGTAGGTGCGGCCTACCGGTCGCTGCAGCTTACCGTTAGCTCAGCTACCGGTCGCTGTCACCCACCGGTATCTCTCAGTGTAAAGACCCGAAGCTTGACTTACATGGACATTACATTACTTTTGCGGAATACTTAGTACACAAAAAAAAACACACACACAAGGACCGTAATAGTTTAGTGTCTTTGGAAACTCGGAACGTAATCTTCTAATCATGGTGAAAGATCTTCAATATCTCCCATAAAGATCTTCCCTTTTTTTTACCTAAAAACCTTTCTTTATATCCTGGGGAAAAGAAAACATAAAAGGGTGAGCTCAAATGCTCAGTAAGGGTAAACAAAAGAAATATCAATCACATCATATACATAAGCACATATCTTTTGGAAATCTTAACTTGCAAAAGAGATCATAATTTTATAACATGGGGTAAATCATGGCAGTGAAATGTAATCGCAATAATCATAACTTAAAACATGAAACTTTGTGGCATTCACACATAATCATAAAGAATCGTTTCTTGTTAGTCAAGACTCATTTCCAAGACTATCTTAGTGGACAAAGTCCCTTTCTGAATCGAGTAACCCTCGTTTCAGTCCTGTTTCACTGAACCGGTATAACCTACCGTTCCAGCCCTGTCTATCTCATGAGATATAAAATCTTTACCCAATGCATTGGAGGGAGATATAAGTCCCACCCATATCATAATGAAACCATTCTTATGTGTGCCACAAAATCATAAACCATACATCATAGCATAACCCATGTAATAAAAATGGGAATCTTAATCATCATGACATCATAAAACAATTCATATAAGATAAAGGAATTCATAAACATAATTCCATCACAACATAATCAAATCAATGTAATAATAGGGATAAAAAAACAGAACCCTTTATTATCTTAGATGGAAAATAATTTTGATAAAACACTTGAACTCCATTCTTGAGGAAAATATCCTTTCTTCTTCAAAAACATTTTCCTTTCTTAACAGGTCATACGACTTTAAACTAAAAGAATTTGATTAAAAATAAACATGAAAACTTGTAAAGGAAGATTCTTGGAAATAATGTTTTAAAAATCCATTCATGCAGTATAAGTTAAAAATAACATTCTTCGTACTTTTGTCAGAAAATTCAAAAAGTACCTCGTACGAAAAACGACAAAAGATTCCTTTCATACATATTACTAAAAACTCACCGAAGGGTAAAAATGGATTTAAAAAATTTTAGGTGGATGGAAATAATATTACATATTGATGAAACATGGATGTGGATGATAAAATACACCCCAGTAAATTCTTACGAATAAACAATCTCGGATAAAAATGAGATTGTGAATATTTCCCTTACCTTTGGTCCGATTTGCTTTGTACGTGTCCGAAGCTCCTGTATAATGTTTTAAATAATGTTATTGACTTATTACAGAATCATATTCACTGTTATGATATCATATATGGTTCACTTATGACATTATATTACCCGTTCTTTTGTAAAGTCCATGTTAAAGAGCGTTTTGGGTAAAATTGTTTCATTTTTCGTTCATGTTTTTAACTTGTAATTATTTATATGATTACTTAGATCATGATTACTTAATTCCAGAATATAAAACATGATTTATATATATATATATATATATTCAGAATATACCTATATAATAAATTAGTAAATGGAAAGAAATACACCGTTCATGGAGACGGTAGTCCGTACGTACGCATGAACGTTGTCTTCGTTTCCTTAATGAATTGAATGGAATTAAGTAGATGACATACATATAAATATAAATAATTCCAGTATCATTATTAGGTCATATATTTCATTAGTACTTATTATATATACTTTATAATCACTCATGAATGGTTAATCATTGAGAATGAATCTCATTGCGTCGTGGAGACGGTAGTCCGTACGTACGCACGAGCGATGATATCGTTCCCATGGTCGTGGAATTGTGTTGAAGTGTATGTATACAATTTAAGTATCAATATCACATTATAATAATCATATATAGTTACTCATTACACCTTTATACCCATCCAATTAAGGTGGTGGCGGAAAATAGATTACACCACGGCGTGGAGACGGTATTCCGTACGTACGCACGCGCGGTGATTTCCTTTTTCCGTAGGATGGATAGAAGGTTAATTAGAGTTGTTTCATATTTATAATAACATATCAGTATATAATAAATACTGATGTTATTACTTTATCATGAAACAACTAAAGAAGAAGAATTTGAAGAAGAAAGAAATTGAAAAGATCGGTAATGGATATTACCTCTTCTTTGAAACGCCTCTTTGAATCCTCCACTTAGGGAACTAAGATTGGTCTTTGAAGAAGACCAGGACCTCTAGGTTTATTATAGGGAAGTGGAGAAGGGATTTCGGCAGGGTTTGGCCGAGCTTGAGTGCTCAAATTGGTGTGAGGAGGAGGGGGAGGAGGTGCCCTTTTATAAGGGAGGAGAGGGGCACCTTAGGAATATCTCAAAATATTATTTTATATTAAAGTAAAAATCGGTTTATAATGGTTCCAAAGGGTCTTATTTCGAAGCTAAAGTGGGGATGGGTCGAAATAATATCAACCAATAGAATTTAGACAAGTTTAGGTTCTTATTTTAACCTTATCAATTAGATTTAACTCTAAGTTAAATAATTTAACTTTTACCGTGTCTTTTTGTTTTCTTTCACTATATGGTTAATACACTTACTATAACATGCCAAACGAACCCCAAATTGTTTATTATTAATATATATATCATTATCTAAGTCATTTGTCCGAACCTTAGATTTTTAGGAATAAAATAACAATTAATAATATAATATTTGATTTAAAAACTATTTTGTGTCAATTTTGACACTATTTGATATATGATTTTTGTGAAAGTCATAACAGAATTATATGTTCGAACAAAGTTGATTAAATCAACAATAATATATCATAGTAACCTAAAAAATTAGTGTAATTCATAAAAAGTCTCAAATTATATTTAGTTTGGTGTTTATAACATCAATTATGTCAATATTTCCTTAAAAGGGTAATTACTGCATCATCGTTGTGTCATAAATAAATTAATTTATTTAAAGTCTAAAAATTATAAATAAAATATCATTATATAGGAAATATTTTTAGATTTCTAATGAATATTTATAGTCGAATTTATCTTATGTATAACCCCATATTAAAAATGTTTTAGTGAATAAACTTTGATTTTAACTCTTTTAACTCTTCTTTGAATTAAATAATAATAAATGTCCTAATCTAATCCAAGTGGGCCTAAATGATAATATTTTACACTTAAGGTTGTTTTTGGTCAAGATACACTTGTCCAATAGAAATAGGACATGTGTTAGGGTAATATTAATATCATTCTTACCCTTAATTACCCTATTTACTTTTAACCGTGGTAAATAAAAGTAAAAAGTTACTATTCACCAAAAATTATTTTCATCTCATTGAACCAAATTTTACTTACTGACATCAACCGTGTCTCTCGGATTTTTGAAATTCCATTCACAGAAGCGGTAAAATTAAGTTTTATGCAAAATTCAGTTTTTAACCTACCTCTTAGTGGTTTCACTATTCATCAAAAATTGAAAGTTTTCAGAAAAATACCAAAATTTCATCCTAAGCTATATTTCATATTCCGAATTCAAAAATGAAGTCTATTTTACCAAATTCATAACATAGAAATTGCATTAATTAATTTTATAATTAAATCCCGCTGTTAAAACAAATAGCATGTTTTTAAGAAACAATATATATCAAAAGATTGACACTTGATTATGTCTGGTTTAAATGTGAAATTACATCCAATGACCAACATTGTATTAAATTGTAAAAATATATTCTAAATATACTTTAAAACCACTCAAATTAATGATTTATCACTATTAATTATTTCGATTAAAAAAGTTGTTTTTAATTATAATTTAGTAATTTTCACTATTCATCAGAATATGAAAGTTATCCGAAAAGTACCAAAATTTCACCGTAGGCTAAATTCGATACTCCGAATCCAAAAATGAAGTCCATTTTGAGAGCTAAAATTTATAAAATTTAAAAAGTGGTTATTACTATTCATAACGGCTAAATTTAATAATATTTTAATTGCATATCGTTGTTTCGTGAAACTCAGTATTGCGTACTACACACGCTATCGAGGAAGGTTGCGATTGCGTGTAATGCAAGGAAAGTCAAGGATGCGTGTTGTGCAAACTCCTTTTTGTATTGCGTACAAAACAAGACATTAGTGAAATTAAAAAGAATATTTTTCATAAAATCTCGGGCTGTTACATTCTACCCCCCTTAAAATGAATTTCGCCCTCGAAATTCGTCGGGGTTATAAATGGTTTACTATTTGAAAGTTTCTTTAATAGAAACCCACATCGTAAAAAGGAATATCAAAACCAATCTTTAAAAACAAAAGTATGAAACGTAACGGTTACCCAAATAAACTAATCATTGGGTTTCCACATAGGTGAAAATATGGATATGGAAGAGAAATCTAACCATCATGTTCTGATGGAGAGTGGTAGAGAACATGGCTATGGAAAAGCCAATAATCACAAATCCATAAATTTGTGACGATCTAAGGTACCATCCGATTCATCATGTATAAGATCACTAGGACAACATTTTTGGTTTTCAAGATCATTTCCCTAAAGTTGAAAATTTGAATTGGAATAAATACTTTCTTTATTTTGGTACAATCTCACTATTGTTCGTGCCTAGAACAATTTCCACTTCATCTCTTAAATAAATGAAGTTGAATTTGTTATTCGTGAAGTGTTAGCAGATCATGTGATAGAATGACGGGTCATTCCATCTGTCTCAAACAAAAGGTTAGCAAAAATTATATACATAAGTCGATCTATAGTGAGATTAATCATATATAGTTCCTAAAATGGACTTATACTTCATATATCATACTGCTTAATATAATAAAACTAGTTTCTACTAAACAGGGACTTGCTGTAGGCCAGTGGTAGGCGATAAAGGCCAGTCGCACTTCGGTTGTGGGTTCGATTCCTACGACCTTGTCCGACGCGATGGGCTGTCGCCCGTCCTGCAGGTTGTCCCTTTTTCTAAAACTATATTACTATAACATCCCATCAATAATATCGAAAAAACTTCTATCCTTAAACAATACTAACTTATGTCCAACATAATCCATTCTAATATTTAGGCTTATCCATAATACTGTAGTCCACTCTCATAATATAGTGAAAATGATTACCAGAGATTTAATACTATCGTTAATCCCCATATATATGTCTTGTTGGTCACATTCCAAACATTCAAAGGCCTTAATCATGTATTCTCTTGAATACCTTAGTGAAAACATGAATGTAGTTTAAAGTTAACACTTTCCACATACCAAAATCCTCAAAATTCTATATACTCAAACCATGATATCACTTAGTCCTTATATCAATCATGAGCTCATGAATACTATCAAACATATTAGATTCTCTTTATCCCTTCATTATGCGCATATCATCCACTTTCCAAAAAAATATCTGAATAACCTTTCATTGTTACTCATACCATTCATCATAAACTTTCAAAACTTAAGGAAAGACAACAGTGTAACAATCCTTAGATGTCTTTTTATTCTATAGTACAACATTACACTTGATAAACATGTAATCATTCCACTACCTTCTTAAACCATTGACCGAGCTTCAATAATTCTTTCATCTCACATATCATTTGTAGTCTCTTCATCATCATAAACATAAATACTTCCCATATGACCATACTGATTATCTTCATTAGACTTTCCCTTAGGGCATTGGTTTGCATAATGCTCGTACATTCCACATTTAAAACATTTAACCATTGTTGATGTCGTAGCAATACCATTATCCCCATCCATGGTGTTAACTGAACCTTTTCCTTTGCACTTACTTGCTTTGTGTCCTTCTTTTCCACACCCAAAGCATCTTCCAGTTCCTTTGAATCATTCTCCTTGATTCCTCTTCCCACATGATTTACATAGGGGAAATTGAACTTTCTTTCCTCTATGATCATCATGAAACTCCATCTTTCTCTTATTAGCCGAGTCAGGAAACTTACCAAATTTTACTTTATTGATCATATTATGAGATTGCTGATTCGGCATAATAATGATGTTTGGACTTCCAAATCCCATTTCATTATGAAGAATATCATTCCATTGTCCATCATATCCTCCATTATCGTGAATCATCTTGATTCCAGCCGTTTTCTAAAACCCAAAAAGAATAGTGTGAGAGTCAAAAATCATAATAAAGGGGGAGTAACTTAAATATCTAACATCTTTGGTTTAATCTAATATCGTTACCATAGTTCTAGGACTATATCCTATACGTATACTTATCCTTAGGGGCATCCCTAGACATACCTTAGAAATATCTCTAGGGATCTCACTAACGTTTTCGCATCCTAGTTTCCAAAGGTTGACTAAACCTTTCCTCTGATACCAACTGTAGAGACCCGTATCTTGACGTACATTGACATTACATTACTTTTGCGGAATACTTAGTACATAACAAAAACACACACACAAGGACCGTAATAGTTTAGTGTCTTTGGAAACTCGGAAGGTAATCTTCTAATCATGGTGAAAGATCTTCAATATCTCCCATAAAGATCTTCCCTTTTTTTACCTAAAAACCTTTCTTTATATCCTGGGGAAAAGAAAACATAAAAGGGTGAGCTCAAATGCTCAGTAAGGGTAAACAAAAGAAATATCAATCACATCATATACATAAGCACATAACTTTTGGAAATCTTAACTTGCAAAAGAGATCATAATTTCATAACATGGGGTAAATCATGGCAGTGAAATGTAATCGCAATAATCATAACTTAAAACATGAAACTTTGTGGCATTCACAAATAATCATAAAGAATCATTTCTTGTTAGTCAAGACTCATTGCCAAGACTATCTTAGTGGACAAAGTCCCTTTCTGAATCGAGTAACCCTCGTTTCAGTCCTGTTTCACTGAACCGGTATAACCTACCGTTCCAGCCCTGTCTATCTCATGAGATATAAAATCTTTACCCAATGCATTGGAGGGAGATATAGGTCCCACCCATCTCATAATGAAACCATTCTTATTTGTGCCACAAAATCATAAACCATACATCATAGCATAACCCATGTAATAAAAATGGGAATCTTAATCATCATGACATCATAAAACAATTCATATAAGATAAAGGAATTCATAAACATAATTCCATCACAACATAATCAAATCAATGTAATAATAGGGATAAAAAAACAGAACCCTTTATTATCTTAGATGGAAAATAATTTTGATAAAACACTTGAACTCCATTCTTGAGGAAAATATCCTTTCTTCTTCAAAAACATTTGCCTTTCTTAACAGGTCATACGACTTTAAACTAAAAGAAGTTGATTAAAAATAAACATGAAAACTTGTAAATTAAGCTTCTTGGAAATAATGTTTTAAAAATCCATTCATTCCGTATAAGTTAAAAATAACATTCTTCGTACTTTTGTCAGAAAAGTCAAAAAGTACCTCGTACGAAAAATGACAAAAGATTCCTTTCATACATATTACTAAAAACTCACCGAAGGGTAAAAATGGATTTAAAAAATTTTAGGTGGATGGAAATAATATTACATATTGATGAAACATGGATGTGGATGATAAAATACACCCCAGTAAATTCTTACGAATAAACAATCTCGGATAAAAATGAGATTGTGAATATTTCCCTTACCTTTGGTCCGATTTGCTTTGTACATGTCCGAAGCTCCTGTATAATGGTTTAAATAATGTTATTGACTTATTACAGAATCATATTAACTGTTATGATATCATATATGGTTCACTTATGACATTATATTACCCGTTCTTTTGTAAAGTCCATGTTAAAGAGCGTTTTGGGTAAAATTGTTTCATTTTTCGTTCATGTTTTTAACTTGTAATTATTTATATGATTACTTAGATCATGATTACTTAATTCCAGAATATAAAACATGATTTATATATATATATATATATTCAGAATATACCTATATAATAAATCAGTAAATGGAAAGAAATACACCGTTCATGGAGACGGTAGTCCGTACGTACGCATGAACGCTGTCTTCGTTTCCTTAATGAATTGAATGGAATTAAGTAGATGACATACATATAAATTTAAATAATTCCAGTATCATTATTAGGTCATATATTTCATTAGTAATTATTATATATACTTTATAATCACTCATGAATGGTTAATCATTGAGAATGAATCTCATCGCGTCATGGAGACGGTAGTCCGTACGTACGCACGAGCGATGATATCGTTCCCATGGTCATGGAATTGTGTTGAAGTGTATGTATACTATTTAAGTATCAATATCACTTTATAATAATCATATATAGTTACTCATTACACCTTTATACCCATCCAATTAAGGTGGTGGCGGAAAATAGATTACACCACGGCGTGGAGACGGTATTCCGTACGTACGCACGCGCGGTGATTTCCTTTTTCCGTAGGATGGATAGAAGGTTAATTAGAGTTGTTTCATATTTATAATAACATATCAGTATATAATAAATACTTATGTTATTACTTTATCATGAAACAACTAAATAAGAAGAAGTTGAAGAAGAAAGAAATTGAAAAGATCGGTAATGGATATTACCTCTTCTTTGAAACGCCTCTTTGAATCCTCCACTTAGGGAACTAAGATTGGTCTTTGAAGAAGACCAGGACCTCTAGGATTATTCTAGGGAAGTGGAGAAGGGATTTTGGCAGGGTTTAGCCGAGCTTGAGTGCTCAAATTGGTGTGAGGAGGAGGGGGAGGAGGTGCCCTTTTATAAGGGAGGAGAGGGGCACCTTAAGAATATCTCAAAATATTTTTTTATATTAAAGTAAAAATCGGTTTATAATGGTTCCAAAGGGTCTTATTTCGAAGCTAAAGTGGGGATGGGTCGAAATACTATCAACCAATAGGATTTAGACAAGTTTAGGTTCTTATTTTAACCTTATCAATTAGATTTAACTCTAAGTTAAATAATTTAACTTTTACCGTGTCTTTTTTTTCTTTCACTATATGGTTAATACACTTACTATAACATGCCAAAAGAACCCCAAATTGTTTATTATTAATATATATATCCTTATCTAAGTCATTTGGCAGAACCTTAGATTTTTAGGAATAAATTAACAATTAATAATATAATATTTGATTTAAAAACTATTTTGTGTCAATTTTGACACTATTTGATATATGATTTTTGTGAAAGTCATAACAGAATTATATGTTCGAACCAAGTTGATTAAATTAACACTAATATATCATAGTAACCTAGAAAATTAGTGTAATTCATAAAAAGTCTCAAATTATATTTAGTTTGGTGTTTATAACATCAATTATGTCAATATTTCCTTAAAAGGGTAATTACTGCATCATCGTTGTGTCATAAATAAATTAATTTATTTAAAGTTTAAAAATTATAAATAAATTATCATTATATAGGAAAGCTTTTTGGCTTTCTAATGAATATTTATAGACGAATTTATCTTATGTATAACCCCATATTAAAAATGTTTTAGTGAATAAACTTTGATTTTAACTCTTTTAACTCTTCTTTGAATTAAATAATAATAAATGTCCTAATCTAATCCAAGTGGGCCTAAATGATAATATTTTACACTTAAGGTTGTTTTTGGTCGAGATACACTTGTCCAATAGAATTAGGACATGTGTTAGGGTAATATTAATATCATTCTTACCCTTAATTACCCTATTTACTTTTAACCGTGGTAAATAAAAGTAAAAAGTTACTATTCACCAAAAAATTATTTTCATCTCATTGAACCACATTTTACTTACTGACATCAACCGTGTCTCTTGTATTTTTGAAATTCCATTCACAGAAGCGGTAAAATTAAGTTTTATGCAAAATTCAGTTTTTAACCTACTACTTAGTGGTTTCACTATTCATCAAAAATTGAAAGTTTTCAGAAAAATACCAAAATTTCATCCTAAGATATATTTCATATTCCGAATTCAAAAATGAAGTCTATTTTACCAAATTCATAACATAGAAATTGAATTAATTAATTTTATAATTAAATCCCGCTGTTAAAACAAATAGCGTGTTTTTAAGAAACAATATATATCAAAAGATTGACACTTGATTATGTCTGGTTTAAATGTGAAATTACATCCAATGACCAACATTTTATTAAGTTGTAAAAATATATTCTAAATATACTTTAAAACCACTCAAATTAATGATTTATCACTATTAATTATTTCGATTAAAAAAGTTGTTTTTAATTATAATTTAGTAATTTTCACTATTCATCAGAATATGAAAGTTATCCGAAAAGTACCAAAATTTCACCTTAGGCTAAATTCGATACTCCGAATCCAAAAATGAAGTCCATTTTGAGAGCTAAAATTTCTAAAATTTAAAAAGTGGTTATTACTATTCATAATGGCTAAATTTAATAATATTTTAATAGCATATCGTTGTTTCGTGAAACTCAGTATTGTGTACTACACACGCTATCGAGGAAGGTTGCGATTGCGTGTAATGCAAGGAAAGTCAAGGATGTGTGTTGTGCAAGCTCCTTTTTGTATTGCGTACAACACAAGACATTAGTGAAATTAAAAAGAATATTTTTCATAAAATCTCGGGCTGTTACACTCAGCTACCGGTGGCTCTGGCCTACCCTGCAGGTTATTTCCAGTAGCGCTCCCTTTTTTGCACAAACAGGGTTTTAAACCTTATTTTGACCTGTTTGAGCGTGTTTTAAAGACCCGTAACACGCATAAGAGTTTTAATTAAATACATAATCAATTAATGAGTCGGTTTAAACCACCCGAACCCCTTTAATGACGAGTGGAGCCGCGTGGTCAACCCACAACCCCCGCGCCTTATGCAGTTTCACGTTCTCACCTCAACCGTCCACGGCTCTTATAAACTAAGGGTTAGCCGTGGTTTCTCCTTTCTTCGATCATGGATTTTCAAAAATATCTTCTGGTGCATCGGGGACGCCGTATCGTTATCCATAAAGTTCCGTGTCCAGCCTAAACGTCGATCATCTATCAACAAGTAGGGAATTTCTCCTTCACCTGTCTCTTTTGTGTATCTTGCGGGGTGGGCGTGCTTCTGTTCTGTAGAATTGGACAAACCATACCTAAATGAAGATAATGAACTGGATTATATAAAGAAATAGGGGGGGGGGGGATTTGATCATTTATGTTGTTTATATTATGACCATCTTGAGAGTCGTGCTAGCTTATGCCTTCTGAAAATCGATGCCGTTGGTGGTCGTTGTTTGTGCACTAATGAACCCATGCTGATGTTTTAAATGGCTTGTTCTTGTTGTAAACTCTTGCTGTGAAAAGTAAATTGGTTAATCTCGTATATCTGGCCAAATAAATTGAGGCACCAGGATAAGTCCTTTTGTGATAACCCCGGTAAAAACACACGAAGATTGAAATCATGGAGTGTGTAAAGTCGTTTAAATATGAAAATACCGGCATGACCCTGACTTGTGTTGGTGGTGGTAGTTGGTTGTTTTCTTTTTCAGGCCGATTGCTGGAGATGTGGGATGGGATGGGATCCCATTTCTTTATACTCTCGATGGTTGTGTGAATTTGGGGATGGGATCCCCTATTGGTATTGATTCGGTGGTTGTGAGTTTTAAGACAGGGTGGGTACTTGTTTATATCACGAATTGGGGTGGGATCCTCTCTTGTTGAGAACCGGGTGTGGGCGTTATGGTTGATGCTTGACTGTTTACTTTCCTGGACTTGTGCATATGCCTACTAGTTGCCCAGTAGTGCTTAAACTTAATTAATCATTTTTACTGAACATGAAACAAGAATGGGACAAATGGGTTTTGTTGGTGAGAGTCGTGACTTGTGACTTGGACGCAGTGGTGTTGTGTTCTGTAGGCTGGTTAGGAAAACCTAAGCTTTGGGTGAGTGTTTGTTACCTATATCTATACATGTAGCTTTGTGCTTCTTATTCTCACCCCACCCAAGTTGAGCACTTAGTGCCGAACACCCCCATTTCATGGGGGAGGGTGTTTTTCCCAACACTATTCATAGTGGCTGGTTATTAGCTCCTTTTCTCCTCCCTTTCCCGGATAGCCCAAGTATCTTCGGGCAGGCTGTGATGGCCTGAGGGCCATTATTAGCCAAGAACCTTCGGGCGGGGCAGTGTGACGGTTGGCCAGGAGTTTGCGGCAGGTGGTTTCCCATGTGTCTTCGGGATGAGGCCCAGCTGTCTTCGGGCGTGGCAGTGGATCTTCTGGCCCAGGTGTCTTCGGTCATGGTGGTGGTTGTTATGGCCTAGGTGTTCACAGGCGTGGTTACGTGTGACATTTATGGCCTAGGTGTGTGGGGGCGGGATTTCGGCAGTGGGACTGCCTGTGGTTGTGGCCCAGGTGTGTGCGGGCGGGTGTGGCAGTGGGACTGCGGTGACAGAATGGCGAGATTGGTCTGATGCGTAGGATGTCTCAATAACCAGTGGGAAAGTGGAATGGGGTACCCAAACATAGATGTGCTCTGATTATATATATATTACTTGACTTTCATTATTTGGGGAGTGTGCCTTGGTGAGGCCTGGGGTGGATAGTTTACCTTGATAGGTGTTTGGTTTACTCCTTTTTCTCACGGGACTTTAGCACGATCCCCCACTTGTGCACGAGTGTCTTTGGATTTCCCTACTGAGTGTACTTTTATGCTCACCCTAAATATATAAAAAACTATTTTCAGGTTTCCAAGAGGACTTCGGGGATCGCGCAGGACCATACTAGCTCGGACCATTGGGGTAGTTGGAGTTGCTGTTTTTCTTCCTTGGTACTTACCCTTGTAGTCACCTTTTGTACTTGTGGCTTTACTTTTGGAACATGCATGTGGGAATGGTTTTTTTTTTGTTTTACTTTTCGGTTACCTTGGTGTTGTTGAGTTTCATCATCTCATCTCTCGATTTTATAAAACAAAAAGGGGTAATGCCTTCCATTTGTGAGAAATTTATATACCCTTGGTGCTAGTCTCCATTCCGGGACCTATTGAAGGCGGGTCTCGGGGGTCATTATCTCTCCTTCAACTTAAGGAAGAAAGGGCATGGAAATCGGCTGACCCTTTCCCTCCTTTTGGTGAAGGCAGGTCGTGACAACTTTGTACATAAAAATGAATTGATCGAAAATTATTCCTATGAATTTATCGTGAAATATTTAATATCATAGGATCTTAGGATATAATGAATATCAATACATAACCAAATTTAATCTTTACCTAAATTAAAACAAATTATTAATGTATTTAATGTATGTTAAATTGATAGCATAAAAACACATTACAAACATCTTATTCTTAAAAATCGCAATTGACGTACATTGTTAGAAAACATTCCTTTAATATTATATCCCCACAAAATTTCTTTAGTATCAGTATTAATAATTGATGATTTTTGTTTGATAAAAAGAAAAGAACTCATGCAATCTTTTAGTACACATTTCATCATCATTAATACACCTCTAACATTCCTGGCCCAAAATAATCTCTCTATTTTAATGTTTTTTCAATAAATAAAAATAAAACAATAAAACTACGTAGCTCAAGTAATGGATTATTAATCCAAAAATTATAATCATTTTAGAGAGAACATGGTGTAGGAAATGGGATTCATTCCACCACATTACCATTTTTTCTAAAATTAGAGACTTGGGAAACATTTTTCCACCCATTGTAAGAAAATTCTTTTCAAACTAGAAACATTCCTCCCAAAAACATCATCAATGTTAAAGAAACTTTTTTCCTAAAACCACTTAAATAAAAAAATTGAAATAATTACACACTATGATACAAAATATTAAAAATTTTAAGACACAACATGAATACATATTATACTTATAAATTTAATCACATACTAATGGATTGATTTGTGCTAAAACATCTTTCTCCCTCTTCACAATACTATTAATAGACATGATAGAGAGGGGATGGATATCTGATTGAGATAATATTTCCAATATTTTTAATGTCTATTTAAATTATTTAAACCTCACAAATTTTCCAATTTGTTCTTATTTGTAACATTGTTTGATTTAGAGTGTGTTTTGGGATAAATAGATTAAATTGCAAAATTTTGGATATTTAACAAATTTTTATCAAAGGTGTATTTAGGTCATTTCACATAAAATACATTTCCAAATTTTGTGATTAGAATTTTTTTTGAACCCTTATTTTATTTTCATCAACTTTTTCTTCAGGACCAGGGTCTGATTCATGCATTTATAGGCTGGAACAAAACAATAAAGTTGACAATTTTTCCGGGAAGAATCCATGGACCCCACCATAGTAATGGAAACATAATTCGACTTATACTACTCCAAATGATTCTATTATAATTGTAAAAGAATGAATTCTCCCAGTCGCATCCACACAGTTAATTTCAAGCCATTTGGAATCAGTTATGATGGCCATTGAGTGATAGAGTTTTGAAGGAATCTTCCAGGAAGTTTCATTCAGAGAAAGTGATAGACAATAAAAAACTCATAACTCCTTCTAGACGCGTCCAATGGATCTAAAATTTGGTGGTTTGACGTCCATAACATTTATAAAGAGTAGTTATCAATAGGTCCATGCGTGAATCATCCAATTAATGGGTCGAAAACGCAACAATGTTATGAAGATGAAATCTTCCTATAAAAGGAGAGGATCTCCTACCTCAAAAGGACATTCCATCCATCACCACACCATCCATCACAAAGGGTGTGGGATTGATAGAGAAAGAGTATAGGATTATTCCCCGATGTAATCAAGCCATTAAGGGTTAACTCTAAGAAGTGGTGGGTTGCGACGATCTGAAGACATTTCCCCTTTTGAGTTTGTGCTTTCATTATAAAATATTTTCTTTTAAACTATCCTCGAACTTGTTTATATGAATGAATGAACTATTTTTCTCTTGTGTTGTAAACTTCATATAAATTATTCATGATTTATTATATTCTAATGAATTTAAAGTGGGGTTTCTCATGGTTTAAATTTCTTTGGTGAGGTCTTTCCTTTGAGCACGATGAGTTCAACCTGTTTCGGTTACTCGGAGGTCTTTGGGTAATCAGAACACTTTCATTAGATGATCAGCACCAATGTATGAGGTTTAAATATGTTATCTAGATTATTTAGGTGTATACCCTGAGGTCTTAACGTATACATTGGATAATTTAATTAAAATATATTCGTAGACAACGATAAAGGGAGTGTTCAACGATCAATGTTTGTCCACCGCTACTAACTTTAGCTTGTCCTTTCTAGCTCAATTTTATTTGGTATTGTAATTGCTAATGTAGATTTAATATTTCATTTTTTTAATTTTTATAATCAAAATCCTCCATTTATATTATATAAACTAGTTGTATATTAGTAAAATTATTAAGTGACAATTGAAAATATAGTGCGTATAAGCAGCCTCCTTGAGATCGACCCTAGGGTGTGAAACTATGGTGCATTCATAGGATAATAAGAAATTAATTGATTAGGGTAAAGCGAATAAAATCCCTATCAAATATTTGGCTCCATTTTCGGGGGGCCAAGAGCTTTTACACATTGGTTTTCAAAAGAACAAAAAAACAATTAAAAAAACACTCACATCAACTGCAGCTATTGCCAGGGAGGTTGCTAGAGTTGATTTTATTTTAATTATTTTTTCTTGCATGATCCGAACTTATTACCTTTAGATTCTAAAATTTATAGAACATTTCACACTAGGGTTACAGTTATTAATCCCCAAGTTTCAAGTTGTAAATATTCCACCAATACACCTAGGAGGGACTTAGTTGAAACTGAAATCCAAATGGCTGGAAATAGAACTTTGAAAGAACTGGATTCATCCTATGATGTAAATCATGAGAATCCTGTATAGTCCCCTGATGCACCTATTGGATTTGAAATGAAGTCTGGTTTCATCCACTAGCTTCCCAAATTCAATGGGTTTATTGGTGAATACCCACTCAAACACCTCCAAGAATTTAGTTACCCGTGTGTCAACAAGAAACCTCATGGAGTCGATGCTGATAAAATGAAGCTGAGGTCGTTTCCTTTTTCTCTAGATGGAGATGCTAAGGAATGGTTTTTCTATTATCAGTCAACCATGATTACAAATTGGAATGAATTAAAAAATATTTCCCTTGAAAAACTTTTCCCTGCGTCTATAACTGCCTCCATTCGAAATGAGATTTGTGGAATTAGGCAGACACAAGGTGAAACACTTCAAGAATACAGGTAAAGGTTCAAACATCTTTGTTTTAGTTTCCCCCATCATCAAATCAGTGACCAACGTCTCATTCAATACTTTTATGAAGGATTTTTTCTCACTGAAAGAAGTATGATTGATGATGCCGCAGGAGGAGCGTTAGTTGATAAGACACCAGCTGCCGCTAGGATTCTAATTGCAAACATGGCCAAGAATGCCCAAAAATTTGGAACAAGAGGCCTTCTTCATGTCAATTTTGCACAATAATTCCAAACTACTAGTCCCAAAAACAACACAATTGCATGTCAATTATCTGATCTTACCACTGTGGTAAGGTCAATAATGTTGTCTAACACCCCACAAACCCAACCCAAACCTGATGTGGCTTTACAAAAACATGTGCACTGTTGGATTTGTTCTTCTAATGAACATTTTAGTGACCAATTCCCACAAATTCAACAGCCTCATGATAACTGCAAAGCAGTTTTTCCTGGAAGAACATTTCAATCAAACCAGAAAATACCATTTCAAAACAACCAAAATTCTAATCAAGGATGGAACAACAACTCAAATGAATGATTTCCTCAACTTGAAAACCAAGAGGATTATTCCAAGGAAAACCAAGTAATTATTAACCAAGATATTTCAATGAGCAAGCCAATTCTCATTCTAGAAGCAACATTCAGCCTACCCCTACCACTCAAAACTTTGATAGGAACCTTGAAGAAGAAATGAGGAAAAAACAAGAAGAAATGAGGAAACAACAAGAGTAAATAAGGGAACTAAAATAATACTCAATACAACAAGATAAAAAAATGAATACCTTGATGACTCAAGTGGGACAACTTGCCTATGGTATTAATTTCATAACAAATCAAATGAGTGGTGGTTTGCCCTCATAACCACATGTAAATCTGCAGAATAATGGGAAGGAAAATGTGAGTGAAATTGAACATAGTAGTGGCACAAAATTGAACAACTCTCAGATTCAGAACAACATGCCTACTGCCAACACTATTGATGATAATCCTACCCTTGATAAAAAACATGAAAGATTTGAAGTTGATAGAAACACAAAGTCAAGAGAGGAAATCTTGTTTGAAATAACAAAGAATGAGTGGAAAAGGATTTCTAGTCCTTATGTTCCTCCAAAACATACTCAGAATACCCCAGAAACATTCAATCCTCAACTGCCTTATCTAAGGTGTGAACAACCAGCGAAGTCAAGTGATAAAAAAAATTTGGATAAGGAGGATTTGGAAACATTCAAGAAAATCCAAGTCAATATTCACTTATTGATGCTGGGAAACAAATTCAAAGGTATGATAAGTTTTTGAAAGCCATGTGTACCAATAAGAGGATGTTCAAAGGAGTTGAAAAAGTAAACATAGGAAGGAATGCTTCATCGATGATTCAACTTGCCCTTCCTGTCAAGTGTATAGATCCCAGAACATTTACCATTCCTTGTACCATTGTGAAATGTGAATCCAAAGATGTGATGCTTGATCTAGGGGCCATCATCAATGTCATGCCACATTCTGTCTACTCATCTCTTCAGGTTAGTGACTTGAAACCCTATAGAATTATCATTCTAATTTCCATGCAAAGTACCACCAAACCTGCTGTTGTTATAGAGGATGTTGTCATTCAAGTGAGAGACATGATTTTTCATGTTGACTTCTATGTTTTGGATAGAGAAGATGATCGGTTCAGCACACATGCTCCCCTCATCCTGGGGAGACCATTTCTAAAAATGGAGAAAGAAATCAGCAATGTTAACAAGGGAACACTTTCACTAGAATTTGGAGGAGATGTTGTTCATTTCATCATTTTTCATTAAATGAGACACCTTGTTGAGGATCATTCAACTCCCCAAGTAAACATGATTGATTGTTTTTCCTCTGGAATGTTACCTGATTTTATTTATGATGAAATACCAACTAATGTGGAAAATTATGGAATTATGTATGATACTAAATCAGATCAAAATAAATATAAATTGGAGACTGTGAAGAGTCCTGGGATGTTGAGACTGAATATCTAGAGCTCTCAAATGAAATGGATTTGTGTCTGTCTGGAGCTTTCAATGGAAATAAGTTGTTCCCAATCTGGAGCTTTCAAAAAAGGCATATTTGATACTAAAATATTGATGGAATGGGGTAGAAAAAAGATGATCAGAGTTGATTATTTTTCATAAGAGAATATGGAGGAGGCCATACTTGAGTAAAAATTAGAATCATGCATTTCTGCTTCAAAAAGAGCCAAACACTCCTTATTCAGCCACAGAAGTTTTCAAATTTGAATCATACCAACCCCAAGCCACAGAAAAACCATTTAATGTACTCATGATAATCACATGTTCACGGCTTATATCGGGTGGAGATGTAGAAATTTATCAATCATATGGTAATTCTTGCATGAGTTGGATGAGAAAAGCCTTGTTAGAAATCTATATTGTGTGCTGAGAGAAAATTAATGTGAGGTAAGTGTGTTGTGTCCATGAGAAGATAAAGGAAGTGGATATGGATTGAATGATTTGAATTTAGAATTTTAAATATTTTTCTTTAATGAGGCATGATATCTTTTTAATTCTTTGTGGTAAATTGGTAAACTCCATTGGTATGTGTTTTATTTTTCTTGATTCCGTGCTCACCTGTCTAGGAGTCCAAGAGCCAAGTGTGGGGGAATTGATAGAGATAATATTTCCACTGTTTTAAATGTCTATTTAAATTACTTAAACCTCACCAATTTACCAATTTGATCTTATTTGTAACAATTTTGTATTTAGAGTGTGTTTTGGTATAAAAAGTTTAAATTATGGATTTTTATCATATTTTTATAACAGGATTATTTTGGTCATTTATCATAAAATATATTTCCAAATTTTGTGATTATAATTCATTGTGAACCCTTACTTTATTTCAATCAACTTTTTCATCTGGACCAGGGTCTAATTCATGCATCTAGGGGCTGTAAAAAATCAATAAAGTTGACACTTTTTTCGGGCGGACAGCGCGGACCCCACCATAGTAATGGAAACATAATTCGTCCTAAAATCCTCCAAATGATTCCATTACACTTTTTTATGCAAGAGGACCCCCATTCATGGCCAGAAAATTAATTTCATGCCGTTTGGAATCAGTTATGATGGCCATTGAGTGACAGAGTTTTGAAGAAAGTTTCCAGGAAGCGTCATCCAAATATAGTGATTGAAAATAAAAAACTAATAACTCCTTCTAGACGCGTCCAATGAATTTGAAATTTGGAGGGTGGACGGCCAAAAACTTGATGAAAAATATTTATGAAGAGTTCCACACGTGAATCGGCCATTTATTGGGTCAAAAACATGACAAATATTTGAAGATGAAATCTTCCTATAAAAGGATAGGAGATCCTGCCTCTAACGGACATTCCATTCATCACCACACCATCCATAACAAAGGGGTTGTAATTGAGAGATAAAGAGTATAGTATTATTCAATGATTTAATCAACCCATTAAGGGATAACTCTATGCGGTGGTGGGCGGCGATGATTCGAAGAGATTTCCCCTTTTGAGTTTGTGATTTCATTGTGAAATATTTTCTTTTAAACTATCCTAGAACTTGTTTACATGAATGAAGGAGGTCTTTTTCTCTAGTGTTTCCAATTTATTATAAATTATTCAAGATTTATTATATTATAATTAATTTAATGTGGTTTTTCTCATTGTTTAAATTTATTTTGCGAGGTCTCTCCTTTGAGCAAGATGAGTTCAACCTATTTTGGTTACTCGGAGGTCTTTTGGTAATCAGAAAACATTCATTAGATGATCGAAACCCATGTATGTGTTTTAAATATGGTATCTAGATAATTTAGGTGTATAACTTTAGGTATTAAGGTATACATTGGATAATTTAATTAAAATATATTTGTAGACAATGATAAAGGGAGTGTATAATGATCAAGGTTTGTCCATCGCTGCTACCGTTACCTTGTTCTTTCTATCTTGATTTTATTTGGTATTTTAATTTCTAATGTAGAATTAATATTTCATTTTGATTTCATTTTCATAATCAAAATCCCCCATATATATTATATAAACTATTTTTATATTAGTTAAATTAAAAAAGTGACAATTGAAAATATAGTGCGTATAAGCGGCCTCCTTCTGATCGACCCTATGGTGTTCCACTATGGTGCATGGATAGGATAATAAGAAATTAATCGAATTGGGTAAAGTGTCTAAAATACCTCTCATCAATATCATATACCTTATATTTGAATAAAAGGAGTTTTTACCCATGTTGAAATCATAATATAAAAATTAACCATTGGGAATGGTTTAGTGAATATATAAGCATCTTTCTGCATTCAAGGGACAAACACTAGATTGATTTTCTTATTTATTAAATGTTACTTGATAATGGTTAATTTCATATCCATATTTATAGTGTGAAAACATATATTTATATTTTTAGTTTGATTTATAGACATATGGTTATCACATATAAGCTTAAGGAGAAACTTTACAAAGGCAAATAAATCATCCTACTACGTATTCATCTGCAAATGTTCTGATACCACTTCTATGGTGGCCACATAATCATCATTTAATTAATTGTTGGTCGCTATTTTTTTATTCTAGAAAAAAAATATTTTCTGCTAAAAAATACATTAATACATGTGGATCTCTTATCACCAATATGTTCTACCCAGTCTTCATTTGTGTAAAAAATATTAATCATTCCATAGAGTTGATATTTCATCCCAATATTAGTTGAGTCTTTAATATATATGTGAAATAACATTCCATCGATGATATATGTTTATCTTAGAGAAGTTTCATAAATAAAATAATGAGCATCAATATATAGTTTATCAAGATTTGATTATGTTAGATATATAAATTTTTTGACCTTTTATCTAATCTTTTTATAATCAACCCCATTTCTTTCATCATCTTTTTGGGACATTTCACATTGAAAAAGGTGAAGGAATTGCCTTTGAATAATGAATTGTAACAGTTAATTTTTTTCCTATGCTCTTATTATGATAGAAAATTATATTTATCCTATATCGATATTTTTTAATCCATGAATGTATATCATTTCTCCTAGAATTCACATCTCGAAAAACATGTTTGTATCCTAATAAAATATTTCACATGTTTTTTTATCATTCCATGAAAATATGATTTTAAGAATATACCCAATAAAAAATAATGAAAACAATGATTTTATTGTATATATAGGTTTATGAAAAAATTTCATTACTAGAAGTTCAACATCCGTAAAAAATTTTCAGTTTTGGAATACCATGGTTTGAATAATTTCCTCAACACATACAAGTCCTTAAACCTATAAAGACCAAATTAATATTTCAAATAATGAAGCCTCTTTTTCCAATATAATCATACTAATGTACCTTTACATTATGAACTATTGAGATGAAATCTATAAGAATTATTTAAATCATCATTGTTCACTAATAGATAGAATTTTTCTAGAAATCTCTATCCTTTATAATTGTGAAGACATTAAATCTAGATCAATGACATTAATATGAGATTATCCATTACAAAAAAATATATTCCTTTCTTCACATAACTTTTCCTTTCTCAATAAACATGTTCTAGTACACCCACATTTAATATGTGACATTATATTTTGTTTTTACTGTACAATTAACCACATACTATTTTTCTCAATATGAACCATTTCTTAGTTTATAGATTGAATAAAATATTGATTCTATTAAAATTAATCAACATTCTTTGGACTAAACTATGAATATATATATATTTATGTGAATATTAAAATGATTTCCATCTATTTCAAAACATTTATCATTGAACTAAAATGAATTAATGAATATACACTTCTTTCCAAATCCCAAGATGATATGTACATAAGTTTTCATCATCACATGAGATATATTATTTAAAATCATAATCATGAGATAATGTAACATTTTTATAATTATCAAAAAATTTATCAGGTTGTATAACTAAAACAAAATCATCATCCATTACATCGTAATTTTAAACTGTATAAGAAAATTTCATATAAATTGTTCATGAATTTCAACAATTTTTTAGTCATCCATATGTTATCATTAATTTTTACAACACATGTGCCTTTTTCCATTATGAGGGGAGCGAAAAAGATTAAATCAACTAAAAATGGATCAAACTTCACATGATTCCAACCCTTGACTTTTATGAAGATTGTAAAGTACAAAACAGATTGGTAATTTAAACATAGGGTTTATTTATAACACATCTGATTAGAAGTTATATGATATGTTGAAGTATTTGAAACATAAATTATGAACATTAAATAATTCTATGATAATATTCCTAAATATTAATGGGATATATCATAATTATCAATATTGTTCTTACCAACTACACAAAACATATATTTCAAATGTCAATGAAACAGTTTTTATATTGTGTGTATAGTTAACTAGAATCATGTTGAATACCAAGCTTATGAAGAAAATATTAGAACATCAAACATGTATATTCACTACTGTTACCAATGAAAATATTCTCCATATGGTATCTATAGTCTTTTTACTAATTTATACTAAATCTCGTAAATGTATTGAGAGCATATTATTAGTGATTCATGAAAATAAAAAATGTAATATGACAAATCAGTTAATCAATTAAATAAACTAATTATCTTAATATATTTATTGTCTAGTCATTGTCCCCCAATTTTCATAATATTATCTCTATGTATTGAATTGAATGTATCTCAACATTTTTTATATAGTGTTTATAATATTACATTTCATGAAAATATAACAACACAAATCACTTTATATTTTCATATTTGGAATATCATGAACACATTACTTATTTAATATCTTTGACATGTTAGTATAACACATATTTCAATTCCTTTTATAACATAGATTTTTATTCCTATCAAATTCTGATAGCATGATATTTTTTATTCAAAAACATGAAAAATGTATAGAAGTTTTTTATATTTATGTCATTAAAACATTCCCATATTGTATACATTTAAAAAACAAACATTTTTGAAAAAATATATCTTACCATCATCAAAATTTTATGAATCAGATAGAAAATTGTGTTTTATCCATAAAAAACTATGATATTTTGGCTTTTATTTTCTACTACATAATTGTAGAATATATAATGCATTTTATTCTAAGTTACTCAGCATTTCAAAAAATCACTAGAAATATTTAAATCATTTAAATTATTTAGTAACTTCAAAAATCTTGTCTTATGTGAAGAATATTTGTTTTCTTATATACAAGTACATTCTACTTTTTTACATTTTAGAGCAGTTACAACAATAAAATTCTTTTTCATTGGAATCTTATTTCTTACTATATTTTTATTAATAAACATAGTTTTGGATTTTTTGATAACATGAAATCCTTTAACAATATATCCAGGTTGATAACATATATCAAAAATAGTTTCTATGTGTTGGAATGTATTTTCATCATTCAAATCGACATTCTTAGGATACCAAAATTTAGTGGGTACACATACACTCAAAAGTTTTCACAAAACCCCTTGATTATCTATAATTTGGAATGAAAAATATTATATATTTATATATATATATATATATATATATATTATGATCCGATACACTATATTTTTAGTAGTAACCATATAAATCATATCTACCTATGTAATTTATTTAATGTATATAGTTTTTTCAACTTATTATCAATTTTTGTAATTTCAAATATGGAAATTTATTTAACAAAAAAAAACAATTACCCACTATGACCTTATTATTGAGACTATATTTCATTTTAACCATAAAGAAAACACACATTGTAGCATATTTTTGTTTATAATTTTCATCATTATAAACAATAGGTTTCTGAACAATTCTTGTTTTGGGAAGGATCTATATTTTTCATAACACCATTTTCATTATAATAAAATTCACTCCTTGTAACAACCATTGAGGTACAGTTTTATTGATCCTTCTTAGTTTTAATCTTCTAAAAGCATTCACTGACATCTATTGATGTTTATTTATGTTTGTAACTCATCTTTCACAATTATAATGTTTTTATTGACAAATTTTTAAATGATACCCATCAAATAAAAACTTAATATCATTATAGAGGTTTATGTTCCAATTATCAATTTTAGAATCTTCAGAATATCAATATATTTTAGAAACATATGTTTATGATGAAGACCATATTCTTGATAGTTTGTTAAAGGATTTTATTTTTCCAATATATTTTATCCCTTACAAATCCTATTAGTTTCACAATATAATTTTCAAACATTATTCTGAAAATAAACTAAATAGAAGTCTATAATTATTCTATGTTACTATTTCCTTCACAGGTGGATTTTTCTTCATTTAATCATGTTTAGAAAAAAATTTAGATGTATCACCACTGATGTCATCAGTATTTTAATCACTTCAATCATATCTATCACACATGTGGAAATAGTTTCCCCCTTTTTATTTAGATTTATTATTCTACATTACCATATGATAGTACATTAATTTCCATACATTTTCATAATAGATATTATTGGAAATATATCATCATAATTGTTTTCATATACTTTTATTATTTATAGAAATTTTTAAGAAAAATATACAACTAATTCACAACCATAACATTTCAAAAGTAACATTACATTTTACATTAATGTTTATCATTTCAACTATTAATAAAAAATATATATTCAGGAAAGTATTTACTGACATCATCAATGTGGTTAGTGTCAGATTCATCTTCTTTGGGATATTTTTTAGCCATTTTTCCTTATAGATGTAAATTAAATTTCCCAATTAGTGATCACTTTTTTATCAAATTCGTTTATATTCTATATTAATAATTTATGATTATTTTCTTTATACCATAAAAATATTTATTCAAATGCTCTAAATCATCTAATGATGAATCATTTGGATATTATTTATCATGGATAATATATATTATATTTTTAATAATTGTTTAATCATCTAATTTAACACTAGAAAATATTATTATATTTATAATTTCATAAAAAAAATTAAAGATGTTACAAAATGTTTCATAATCACCCATCATAATATAATTATAATTAAAAATCCATATTTTTATGTTTTACATCATTACATTAATATTACCTTCATTTATTTATTTCTTATTGTCAAAGATTTCATTATATTATTCAACTATTTTAACTATAAAAAAATCAATATTAGAGAGTATGGAAGATTAATAATTTCTATACTTTCTATCAGTCTCCAGATTTTTCATATAAGATTTTATTAGAGAAACTCTCTAAGAACTAGGCATGAATCCTCTTATCGAAAATTGCAGAACATTAAAAAAATGATATATAATATGAATTAGAATTCTATATTTAATAAACAATAGTCTATTACTTAAAAAATATGAATCCTCATATTTTTCATATAATTCATAATATCGAAAACAAAATAACTTTTCCCAAATCATTAGAAAATATTTTATAAATAGAAGCATAACATTTTAAACCACCTGAAGTAACTATTTAGGATAAATATGATCGCTGAGAATGGGAGATGTGAATCAATGATCATTTATTTATTATGTTCCTCATTTAAAATAATCGTTTCCTACTATTGATGAGTTATGAATTTACTAAAGACATGTACACCAAAATATTCAGACAGAACAAAATAATTTACATGCTAATCTACATAGTAAGAGAATATAGTCCATGTAATGGTTTATAAATAATTGAATACAAAAAAATAGAGTATAAAATAATTTTACATTGTTATGTTAAGAAATAATATCCTTACACTTTCAACTTGGTATAATGTAACAATATTGAATTATCATTCAAAAAATAGAAAATCATTATAATTATTTTATTAAAATGATATGAAACCTTCACCCATATGTGAAATTTTATTCCATTGTATTCCTTGTACATATTATCACATTCAAATCATGAAAATAAATTCTATTCACTATCTTTATTACTCGACAACATGAAATTTTTCATTGGAATTCCATAAAAAAATATGTGTGAATTATTTATGTGGATTATATTTTAGGAAATCTGTTTGATTCCATTTGACAAGTAGTTCTACATTCACACAATCTATATGTATGGTCACCACTAAACACTTTTTTTATATTCCCCATAATATGATTTTTTTGGTTTCTTTTGTTGTATTTCCTCTAATCAGAAATCCTCTTTATATTAACACCTCTTCTTCCACCAAAACAAGACATTATTGTAAGGTTCCCTAGAAATAAATTAGATTTTAGTTGTTTTTATTGAATCTATTTTAAAACCTATATCAACCAAACTTCAAATTTAATAACTTTTTAAATTATATATTTTATTTTTCTTCATACAACCCATTATATAGGTGATATTAAGGGAGTAAAGGCAGGAATCCATATTTATTTCCTAACATAATGAACACTCTAATGTTCAAAACTCATGCTCAAATAATCATGTTGGGTAATTATCAGTAGGTTTATAGAAATTTTGATTCTTATTACAAATTAATTCATCTTATATCACAAAAAATTATTATGCATCATAAAGAATGACAAATCTTTCAGTCATGATATTTATGACATTAAAATATCATAAGTACGTCATCACATATAATATATTTATAAAAACATTATAAATAACTTTTTATCTGATAAAACTGTGTAACATGTATTTATTAGGTTAAAACATTGTATAAATTATTCTCTTCATTGAGACTCCGTCTTATTTTTCCTTCAAAAAACATAATATCATTAAATAAGTCTTTCCTGTAAAATTCATCCAACAAATGACTTACATTATAACCATATATTTTATCATTCATACATCATCATATATCCAATAAAATATATAAAAAATATCTATCTAATGACTCTAACCATAAAAATAATTTATTTCTTAGACACATCCATCTAGTCATTAATTATTCTGATAGAATCCATCTGATGAAATTGTGATGAATACTCGAATGATGGTTTTCTGATTAATCTCGAACTGATTGGACTATATATTATTTGGAATTTTTTAAAGTCTAAATTTTATATTTATACATTATCCATTCACACTATTCACTCTATTGTTATCATAAATAAATTTAATTCTTTAAAAACATCACAAATGTTAAACTCAACCACATTTATTGTCAGACCTATGTTTGACATTCTCTCTCGGGTGATATCCACAAAACATTATAGTACGTGTTTTAAATATATAATTAAAATAATCTATCATGAATATAATAAATGGATAAATATATAATTAATAACCCATTATTGGAATAAATTAATAATATAAATTAATATAAAGATTTTAAAATTACCGAAATAAATTTATAATGGTTTTAGTCAGAAATGTAAGAAAAAAATTCATCAAGAAATAGTATTCAAACATCTTAGTGGCGAATAAACTATCTGATAAATATAATTTAGAAAAAATAGTATAGTATTCTATATATAATCATTAAATGATGTAATTTCTTAATAGTAAATAATGATTAATTAATTTTATAAAAAGGAAAAAATTCCTAATTATTTCCAAAAAAAATATCATAATTAGAACAACTTTAAATTTCTTACTCGCAATTATTAAAATCTTCATTAAATGATTTTTTTCATAATTTGAAATGTATATCTCAAAAAAATTTTAGTGATATACTTGAATCCTATGTTTAAATTTTTTTTATATGATATCAGAAACTTTTTCGGTAACATGTATAACTTATTTTGAGAATCAATTATTTGTTTAATTATTCCTGGATAATTTTGTTGATATAGTTTAAAAAAATTATTTTTATTTAAAATATAACTATTGAAGAGTTTGAATTTGGATAGTAATAATAGTTTCACTAACCATTTAAGGGTATATTTTTAGGGGATGTGAGTGCTTAAAATATTTTGCAGCGGTTTCTCGACAATGTTCCCACATTTTTAGAACTTTTTTAGAATTGTTTTTGAGACTGTGCCTCCCAAATGATTGTCGTACAAGGTACCTAATGAAGTTGATTATATATGTCCTTTAAATTTTGTTTTTTTATTTTAACCTTCAATAAATTATATCCCCATTACATATATTCTCTCTATATTCATTTTCTGCCTCATCCCATACTCCATGGATCTCACCTCCATTGGATTTTTGTGGAATCCTTATATTCTTAACTGATTTATCAAGGAATCCTTACTATCTACTTTGTGTTATCTTATTTTTCTTTTATATCTTGTGTTCCATCATTTTACATGAAGCATGGAATCCATATAATATTTTTTTTCATTATGTAGGGTTACTTATGGGGTTTTTGTATATTATGTATAGGTGTGGGTACTCTACAAACGTGATTCAAGTGGTAGTCATTGACATTGAAATTTTTTGGTTATGTATTATGGAATCATTATCTATTTAAGGGTTCTTCCAAATATTTTTATTCATTAAAAAATTCCATAATATGTGTCTATGAAATTCCCTCTAATGGGTTTGTTGTTGTTTTTTATATATGTTTTATTGATTCTTTTCATATGTTTTAAATTTTATTTTTTATGTTGGAATTTGAAAGAGATATTTATTTATAAATTATTTTACCAAAATGGATCAATATTATTTTATAATTAAAAATGTGTTTTGAAATGGAATTGTAAATATTATTTTTAGGGGTAATATTGTTAACATTTTATAGGAATTGATCATTTATCCAATTGTAATTTTAGAGGGAATATATTATTTTCACTTATTAATTTTTTGTGCGCTTATAAAATTTTTATTCAATAGTAGTCCTTGGGAGTGTGTGTTTTTGTGAAAGTAATGGGAAATGGGAATATTTCACTATGTATTAAAATAGAAAAGGAATAATATCCCTGAGACCGAGAGTTCCTTTGGGTGGAAGAGTGAGGGATATTTCAAAATCTGTTCATGTTAACTATGGGAACCCATGGAAGTATTTTTGGTCATAGGGATGAAAAATTGAACCTCAAAACATATTGGACATGTATAGAAATCTTCAAAACCATTCAATAGAAAATTACACAATAGAGATAATTAGATAGTGTACAGGGAATATATTTCTTTTCTTTAGTTTGTTTTTATATGATATATGAATGGTTCATGTTCTGTGATAAATTAATATATATAATTTTTATATCCATTTTACCTTATTTGGTTTTATAATAGAGTTTATTCTTCTTCCAGTGGTTATAATTTAACAACTCAAGATTTTATGAGATTTTATTTCTAATATGTTTAATTTTTTCTAAAACTTGTGTTAAATGAAACATTTAGTTTAAAAAATCACTAAACATTTTTAATATTTTAATGTATAAATGATAATGAAAACCTATTAATTAAACATTTATATATGAATAGGAATAAATAAAAATTTGAAATCAAGTATAAATGTGAATTAAAAAATAAATAATATTGAAAAATAAGCTTATAATTTGTAGTAATGTCTTCACATTCCTGAAAAAAAGTTTTCATAAACAATTATTAATATTTAATTATTAAAAAAACCTATTTCAAAATTTATCATAATCTATAAAATTTATTTCAAAAAAGGAAATTAATATTTTAAATATAAATTTCAGAATTATCTTAGAGTGAATTTTTGATATGTTTCATAAAATATTAACTTTTCAATGAGTATGGACAATTATTGATTTTTTTTAAAAAAAATTCAAAAAATATAAAAATATAAAATGAATCATAATATGATATAAAATTTATAATTAGTTAAACTATATTGGTATCAATACAATTTAGTCCATTGGATGAAATTATATGTTCAATTTTTTTCAAAAACATTTATTACATTATTTAACATTTCCTTTTGAATATAATAACTTCGATGAGTCTATAGGTTTAATTTAAAATTTAATTATTCTACTAGAGTAAATTGAATTTAGAACACTACAATTAATATTTAGAATTTTATTAATTAAAATTATAAAATAATTACAATAAAATGATTGGTAATAATGAATAGAATAATCATAAAAATTAATTACATTATTTAAGGGTAGACCAGGTTCACCGGTGGCCAAGGTGGGGGATAGGGGAATCCAAAATATTGGAGTCAATTTTTCAATTAAACATGTCTAATTCATATTAGTTGGTCATATATGGACTTTATATTATTCTAGAATAGAATATACATCCATTTGGAATTATTTTTCTTGGGAATGAATTTATCATTTTTTATTCTTTTTGAAAATTTCAATGTAATTCCAAAGAATGCCACATCCCCAAATTATAAAAGAACAACCCCATCCTCTCATGTTTTCATCTCAAGATACCTTTTTGTAATTAAATACCCACCCAAGTTCATTTATTTATTCTCATCCTACATCCTATATTACATATCATGATTATGAAACCCTCTTATGAAGTTTGAAGATGTATTCCTAAGGGGGTTCATTGAATAAGAGGATGTTTCAACAAGTATGAAAACTCAATATGTGAGGTAAAGTATTTTTATTTATTAGTTCATTCCTATGAGACACATTCGATATTCATCAACAATTTTCATTTTAGTTTTTATACCATCAAATAATGACTTATTTATTTTTGAAATTTATCCAGTTTTATATATCTATATATGGTTCTTTCTTTCATGAGGCTTATGATTCAAATGTTACAAAATTTGTAAATGTTTTCTAAAAAAAATAATTTTTTTCAGAATTTTCGTAATGGCCCAGACCCTCAGGGTCTATTACCTTGTGAAATTATAGTCTTTCGGGTTTCTTGGAAACAATCATCATGTCATGATGGAGCCAGTGTCAGTGGTTTGGTGTTACTGTGGTGTCACTAATCGATGTGTCACCGATCAGTACCACATAGGGCTATTTGGGTTTCATTCCCACCTTTTCCCCTTAACACAAATTTTATGTCTAACTGCCATTTTAATGAGGATTAAGGCCATTTTAAGGCCCCTAAAATTTTTTTAAATCCCCAAGAGTCACGTGACATTTTAATTACCATAATTTGTGGCCTTTTATCATTTTCAAACCACTATTGTGTTCGTAGTTAGGCCTGTGAATCATGTTTTCTCCATTTAATGTAAATTCATCAACTCACAACCATTCACTGGTCTATCTCTACCATATATGAGGAGAATTATTAAATACGTATTAATTACAACATGTGAAACCACCCAGTATGTGGTCAATCAATGATCCACTTTTTAGGCACTTCAAAATTGTGTGTCTCGTAACTCTAGGATCTGGATTCTATATCACCAAGATCATATACTATGGTTTCCTTCTGTTCATTTTTTTTCTTGGTGTCCCTCTTCTAGAGACGAGTCAAGCCTACATTAGAGTCCTCCTATTATGTTCTTCTAGGAGTTTACACTCGTGCTTCCACAGTTCTGAGAGAATGGAGAAAGCTTCGATACTTGATCAAATATATAGGGGTTTTCCTTGGGAAATCTTTAATGTGTATCATGCGTGTTGGGTATAATATTTCTTTCCTCAGGTTGTAGATGAATTCAATATTTACCAAAGAAAATAAATGAACATTTAAAGAATTAATGGGTAAGAATATTGATGATGTTTCTATGTTTTACCTTTTTTTGTTATGAATTGTATGTTATTATGTTCAATAAAAATTATGGTCATTTGTGGTCCTTCCTTTCTCACTAATAAACCATTGTTTTTATATATAATCATGTGATAGATTGGATGTAACATAGAAATTGGTTAATCACATAAACATGGTTTTTAAATGGATGCACAAAAAATAAAAAGCCATGTTTGATAACCTTAGGTTAACTAAACTAAATGAAGGAACATAATTAATAGTGTGGATAAATCTGAAAAATCCATTAATTTATTATTGAAGTATTCATGGTTATCATGTTTGATGCCTTTTGGGGTGACATAGATGTAGATGGAATGTCTTGGTTGAGAATTTGTTGGAATGTAAATATGAGTCCATGAATCCAATATGATGGGGCTTGGTTTCATTCTAGTACATCGAGCAACCTCATGGATCCCTTTTGATTTTGGTACATTACAAGAGAACTAGTTGTGAATGATTATATGTCCATTGGATGTTATCCACCAGTTGTCTTTTTGGCTCGTTGTTATTCCTATTATCCTTCCAGTAGTGGAGGAATGTTTTAAAAAGAATCCCATGAACATGATTACAAGAACATGTAAAATGGGGGATTATTTTTTAGAAATGGTTTGCACTATAGTTGTGGCTATTTTGTATTGTGCATGTAGGGATATTGGTTTGAGTGGTTTCATACGGGATGGTCATTGGTTTCAGAACCCTTAGGTTTGGATGTGTTCTTGATTTCATATATGATTGAAATTTAGTTCATGTTTTTTTACTCACACATCACCAATGTTGAGAACTTCATGATGAGTACCCACATTTCACGGGGGAGGGTGTTTTCCACATCATTCAAATGAGTGGGTGGTTATTATATCCTTTCTTCTCCCTCTCCCAAGTAGCCCAAGATTCCTCTGGTAGTCTTTGATGGCATATGGTTCATTATGGCCCATGACTCCTTGGTAAGGGCGTATGGTAGTTGTTTGCCCAATTGTGTGACGATAGTTTTGTTTCCCAAATGTCTTCGAGTTGAGGTCCAATTGTATTCGGGCATGGAAGTGGTTGATTTGTCTCATCTATCTTCAGGCGCTGTAGTGGTTGTTGTGGCCCATGTATCTTCGGGTGTGGTTGTGTGTGGTTATGGTGGCCAGGTGTCTTTGGTCTTGGTTATGTGTGATTGTGGTGGTCTAGGTGTCTGCGGGCGAGATTTGTGGATGTGGTGGCCCAAAAGAATGTTGTTGGGGTGGTTGTGGGACTGCAAAAGATCCAGTTAGGGATTTATAACGTGTATGATGTCTTAAATAACCATAGGGAATGCGTTGCAGGGTACCCAAACATCGATGTACTATTACTATTATTTTTTCTGATTTGGGTTAGTTGGGGAGTGTTCTGTGGTGAAGTTTTGTGGATAGTTTCATTGATAGGTGATTTAGTTATCTATATCTCTCAAGGGGAATTAGAATGTCTCCCCTTTTCTCAACAAGATCTTTTTGTTTCCCTACTATGTATACTTGTATACTCCCCCAATGTTTATAAAACTGCTTTTTGGTATCATGGAGGTCTTTGAGGACCGTATCAGACTACACTAGACTGGGATTCGAGAGTTGTAATTGATTCTTTTCTTTATTCTGGTAAATTTCATCATAAATTTCATGTACTTGTAACAAAATTATTTTTAACCTGCATATGGGAATACTTTTTTGTCATTACATTTACTTCCAATTGTTGGATTTGTTTGGGGTTTACCTTCTTATCTCTTGATATTGGTCTATTAAAAGTGTAATTCTTTCCATATTATGTGAAATTTTATAACCCTGGTTCTAGTCGCCACTCTATGTCCCATTGAAGGTGGGACTCGAGGGTCATTAACTCTTCTTCAACATGAAGAAGGAAGGGTCTGAGAGTTTGTTATCACTTCCCTCATCTTGGTTAAGCCGAGTTGTGATAATTGTCTATAATTATTCTTCGTATGATGAAATAACAATATCTATATCTCTATAAATACATGAATTATCTTCTCATATATTTATTTATGGAGGATATATAGTTTTTGTTAATTTTGCTCTCCTTAATATATAAAGAGACACAATGAATATTTTCTAGTAAAATGGATTTTATTTCACCCTTTTGCCATAAATTCAATTTCTTCAATGGGTTTCTAATAATTTTTTAATGATTTTTTGTTATATTATCCAATTAATTTTCCATGTAATTTATATCAATGATTTAATTTTAACATAATTATTTTATGGGAACATTCATATCAGTTTCAAAAATAAGGGTCATCTGACATTTTACCAAAAATATAATGGGAATATCTATTTTAACATTCCCACAAGAATGATATCTTCTTCAATCATGATCACTCAATGAAATTAATCCTGCATTAAATTTTTACAATGTTATATTAAAGGAGAATTATAAATATTTTAAATAATTTATTTTGAAATGGAAAGGTTATTTTCCTCATGTATGATTTAATAATGTTTTTATAAAATTTAAATTCTTCAATAAAGATAATTATTATTGTTGCATATGTTTATAAAAGGATTGGCTCCATTGTTATAATCATATTTCATTCTCTAGATTTATTATTATTATAATGTTGAAATTTTTTGAAACCCATAAGTTTTCATGGATTACACATTGAAAATTTGATTAAATGTATATAAAACATTTTTCCCTAACATGGGTTTTGATGTGATGATACGATTAGTGTTTTATGATTTTTTGGAACATATATGTAATGATTTCATTATTTGATGGGTGTTTCTATAGTAAAAAAATGTTACATTATAAACATTTATTTATTTCTTATGTCATAAAAAACTATTGTTGGTTAAGTTATAAAATAAGGGTGGGTGGTTAGGTTTAGAACATAGTATAGTTGAGCATATTATATCCCTCCAATTGTATTGTTAATTATTGATATCTCATGAGATAGAAAATACATGAATGGGTAATTAAACATGTATATTAATGGAAATTTTCTACTATGATTGAATTTGGAGTGGACATTGATCACTATGATGGTTTAGGAGTGAAACCATTACATTGTGATAGTTTTGGTCATTATCATTCAGTACTATTAAAATTATTTTATAAACATATGTGTATTACACACATAATTCTACTATACCATTGATAATCTCTCATGGTTTATGTTATTTGATTCCTTTATGATTAATGTATTGTGAAAATCTATGATTTATTCCATAGTAGACTGATAAGGTTAAATTAAAATATGTGTATTCAACACATCATTGTACTGAGTATAACCTTGTGTATAGTGGGCTGATATGGTTTAATTACCTTGTTTGTCTTCCATATATAAAATATTTTAGTGATATATTAGAGGAAGCCTATATATCTCCATTCTATATTCATTCTATAGTAAAAACACTTTTTAGATATTTGAAAATGAATTTTTAGTGGGTAAAAATGAAGAGGGATATTAAAGAATATTTATCATGGTTATTTCTATATCAGAAAGTAAAAACCGATAGAAAAAAATTCTATTTTGATGTTTCAACTATATCCCATTTTGGAATGGAAATGAAAAAACTTCACCTTTTATTTTGACATTAGACTCCCAAAAACATATAAAGGGAACAATAATATATGTATTAAAGATGATCACCTTAAAATGTTAACACAAATCACTTCTATCAATGATTATTTTTATCTAGAAAACTTTTAAATAATATTCATTATGGTTTTGAAAAGGTTTCTCAGAGTGCCAAATTCTATTGTAACTAATTTGGTTATGAGGTTTACCAAAAAAAAATATGTGATGATTTTAGCATGTACTGATTACAATGTTGAGTTTTTTGTAAAACTTATAATAAATATAAATAATTATAGTCTAAGAGAAAAATTCTAACCCTAAATATATATCTAGACATTTTTCTATGGATTTTGAAGGTACTCATGATGACAAAATTCCTCTAGCTGAGTTTTATAATAATAATATATTACACTAAAAAAATTAAATTGATCCTTATGAAGAACTTTACAGAAAGAAATGTAGAAAACTAAAGTTTTGGGATGAAGTTAGAGGAAGAAATATATTGATACTAGAAAATGATTATGAAATATTAGAGAATGTTAGATCCAATTGAAAACACATATGGGAAAGCATAGTATTGATAAAACAGTTATAATGATAATTAGTAATTTGATATATAATTTTATGTTGGTTATAAGGTGATTCCCTGAAATTAATATTTGAAAGAAATTATGTTATTTTGAATAAAAGGATAATAGATCCCTATGTGTATTGGCCCATTGCAGATTCTTGATCGTGTATAGACGGTTTCTTATCAGTTAGTTCTACCACCATAACTCCCTCATTCCCATTCTTTTTTCTATTTATATATCTTAAGGATGTACACACCTGATCTTTAACTTATAATAAAATCATTAATCATACGATTAGATCATGAAATTTACCATGAGAAATAACCTATCGAAAGTTTGGATGACATATAGATATGATATAAAAAATACAACTCGCCTAGTCAATGTATTATGGGACCTCCACCAATTTGTGATTCCACGTGGAAACAAGAGGATATGATGAGGAAAATGTATTCTTAAATTTTTGTGTCCATGTTATTGAATATTGATATATAAATTAATATTTCATTTTGAAATAATTTAACCCTAGGAGATTTTATGTAATGATTTTTTCGAAAAATTTAATTTCTTTGATATATTGAGTTATAATCATCCTTAAGATTAATGAAACATAGTATATAATAAAAATTATTCATTAAAAATGAATATAATAAACTTAAAATTAAACAGGGAGTTATTAATAAGACTAAACACCTTTTAAAAATTATATATAATGTTTCCAATTTATAAAATGAATTTTGACTAACAAGCACTAAATTTATAGTTATCTATTAATATACTTCAAAATTGAATTCTTCTTAAATAAACGACATCCAATGATTTTGGATAATAAATATTAAAATTTATATTTTCCACATTTACATTAAAAAAATGAAATTTATTTTCCAAATTAATATAAGGATTATCATAATATGAGTTTTTGTGATTTTTTTTTGAAAATATTATATTTTCAATGGATAGTTAAAAAAATTATTTTTTATTGAAATCTTCATTTTACTTCATAGAAATTACGAAAAGTTAAATTTATTTTTAAAATTATTTTGTATGTAATACTAGTAAAATTATAATATTTTGAATCCAATTTATTTCATTTCAATAAATTTTATATTCTTTTTTGTAATAAAAACTTTTATTACAGCGGAAAATATTTTTAGTTCAATAAATTTTTTTCCAACACCATATTATTTGACATTAATTTAATCTTTACCAATTCTAAGAATTTCATATGGAAATATTGATTTCAAATTTTGAATCAGAATAATTAATATTATATACTAATTAATGTTCATTTTATGTTATAATGAATTGTAAAAAATTGTAAAAACTGATTACTATAGTAATGATTCAAATATGTTTATCGGATTTTAACCATATTATGAGGTTGTTCTTCTAATTAAACTTGTAAAAAATATTTTATATCCAAATTTATACCGTATTAAATACATATTATCAATAAAGTGTTTTTTGGATTCCATTTTCTTGGTAATTACATTATCATTTTTTTCCTTTTCAAAATATTCAAGTAATTCTAAAGAAGGTCCCCTCCCCTATTATAGAATAAAACCATTTATATTCTTCTATAAACAATTTAGTATCCTTATGGACCATAAAAAACCATACCAAATTCATTCTGTATATATGTACCTTCTTTTTATATTTTTTTTGGATTTTGACTTCTTCAGAATATGAATTTATGTGTAAACCTATATGAGTTTTTGGAAGAAGATGTATAGTTTGTAATGTTGTTTATATATATTTATTTTATTCATAAACAATAAAATATTATTATAATAGTTTTTAATATTAAAATAATTATCTAAAATATAATTATAATTTATTCTATTAGTTTAATAACATATATCTATATCCTCTTTAATGAAATGGGATACAAAACCGTTGATCATTTGTATAGCATACTACATCCTAACAAACGGATGACATTTGTTATCCATAATGACCACTCATCAGTTGATTTAATGATTGATATAAATTATATACATGATAATTTTGAAATAATTATACTTATTTATTTATAATATAAAAATTACCATATTTCATTTCAATATCATGGAAAATGATAATGTCGATCATGATTATGAGTGGACTACAACATCTAAAACGCGATGAGTTATTTTTTTCAATTGTATAATGATATGGATGGTAATAAAGACATAATAAATTAATATATTATACATATATAATATAAAAAAATATTATTTAATGGTTAATTGAGGTATATCATTCTTTAATCCAAAAAAGTTAAAAACATTGAAATGACGTTCATGCGTACATGCAGCCTAATGTCTCTATTAATGGTGTAATTCATTTTCCATATCTAAAATTTATGGATATCTAAAAATATGTGTATTATAAATATGTTAATAATATTATATCATACATTAAATTTTTGTGATTTTGGTATCAATCAAATATAAGGACTAAAAATATCAAACCAAAACATACAGGAAAATTGAAGTAGTTATCAAATAGAACAGTGATTTCAAAAGATAAATGTAACTGAATAGGAGGTAATATTTTATAAATTAATAAAATTTGGAGTGATATATATGATAATGTATCAAATATATATTTATGATAAATATATACTTATTATATTAGAGGTTAGAATGTGTAAAAATAAATGTGAGACTTAAGGTAAGGAATTTCATCTCACTTTTATTTCTGCCGGGACACATTCCATATTCACCAATCATTTATTTTTCGTTGTGCATATAGTTCCCAAAGAAGTATATTAAGATCATTATTATGAAATATATAGTAATTTTTATATCAACATATCTTATTTTTTCCAGGAGTATTGTGATTCCAAAGTGACCAAATTGGTATGGTTTTTTTGAAAAATAACATTATTTATCAAGATTGATTATGAATTGAATTGTAATGGAAACAATTATGAATTATATCTCACGAAAAATGAAAGATATTCATATCCTCATGTTTTATCAAACTAATTCACGTTTTAAATTCATTTTACACTCATTATAACTATATATACCTGCCAGGAATTATTAAGATGAATCACATTTATTTACATATTTGGTCAAAAATCCATTTTCATCACTGTTTTATAAAAATGTTTTCAAGAAAGGGTTTACTATTCATTAAGAATTATTTGTATAAATTTTAACTCTTCTTTAAAGACATAAATTTTTATTACATGGAATAATATTTTCATTTTATGAATAATTAACTATTGAACTTTTAATAGAAATATGAATGGATTCATTGAATTTACATGAATGAAAAGATTGATATTTTCCTCCATCATGGATTCTCTGTGATTTATATATTCCTTAAAATTGTCCAAGGTTATATTCAAATAAAAAGTCTTATATTCTAATGAATTTATTTTAGTGTGGAAAATATATTTTACATAATATTTTTAATGATCTTTTTTTTGAATTTGTAATCATAATTTACAATAACCTTTTTAGTTTATAATGGTTTACTAGTGATATGATCCAATGGTAGAATCTTTAATATTTCTACAAATATTTTATAATTTCAATGAAAAAGTTTTCATGAAACCAATTTATTCTAATTGTTTATAGCATGATAAATTTATGACGAGTTCATCAAACTAGTTTCCCTTACATGGGTTATGATGTGTTGATATGATGAACACATTATGATCTTTTGAATGAAATATCTATAGTTTTCATAATTTTATTGGTGTATTAGTTTAAAACCAAGTATGGTTTTTATATTTTATCCATGTAAGGATATTGACATATAAACTAATTTGGGTTGGTCATGTTACAAAAAGATGATGGGTTCTTATGTTATATATTAAGGATGGGTGAGCTCATTGTATCTCTCCAATGAATTGGGTAAAGATTTATATCTAATGAGATAAATATGACTAGAATAGAGAGGGATCATTTTTTAGTAAGGTAATTTGTCCACTAAGATTATTTTGGGAGTTATACATGAACACTATGATGGTCGGGATGGGGAACTTTTTCTACTATGATAGTTTTCAATATGAGACATTATTGTTATGAAAATTATTATCTATTATTTTTTATGAAGTAAATCACTCTATTAAGGTGATGTCATTTTTTCATGTCATATATTCATTTTATTATTTATTATTTTTATCTTATCAACATAAATTATTTATTTTATGATTGACTTATATAATATATGAAATATATGGTATGGTTTTGAAAATCTATATTCTTGTTCTTATTCACTTATTCTCATGTTATGTTTATGTCTCCCTTGTAAACCATTAATAATTATATGAGATAACCCTTTTTAATGTTAATTTTAACTTCAATATGAAAAAATGGATTATGTATAAAAATTTTAATAAGGATTATATTTGTTAATAACTCTATAGGTGTTTATGAACATCACTTATAAACTAGTTCTTTTTTTATACATGTTTCCAAAGATTGTGTACCATTATCATCTTCATGTGTGTTTTTGAAAAATGAAATGAATATTCAACTATTTGGCTTTTATATGCATGTATGAAATAATTGGGTCAACATAGATAACATATTTGGGTGTGATAAACATGTTATGTTTGTCGGCCATACACCATTATATTTTTTCCTTGTTAATTGATGTTTTTTTTGTTGCATTGATTTTTTCCCTGATAAAAAGAAATTTATAATGGATAGTTCCAAGTGAAAAGATTTTTAAAGTGAATATGTTTTTGAAAATTATATTTAAACTAAATTTGTTTGTTTTCTTTGAATATCACCTTACATAAATTCATTGTGGTGTCACAACATGATTTATTCCTCAAACATTGTATTTTCCTTTGAGTATATAAACATATTATTTTTTTGATCATATGTAAGGGTATGGTAACCCTAGAGATCATTGTCCCATTGTGATTACTAAATTTTTTTCTAGTTTGGTGATGGTGGGGACATGGTACCGTGGAGAAATAACATTAGGTTTAGTTTTTGTATTTTGGTTTTTGGGATGTAACATATTACACATTTAGTCTTTGTCCATATATTGACCTTTTAAAATGATATCTTTGGTAAATTACATATTTATAAATCATGATGTAATATTGTTATGATATGTACTATTACCATTATTTTGAATACTATATTATATATTTATTAGTTATTGATTCTGAAATTATGGTTATGTTGGATTTCCAAATCCATGATTGTACAAATAATGACATTAATGGTGAAACTAAAACCAAATATATAACAGTGATTCCCTATTTCATGTCATCATCTTGGGGAGATCAAGAATGTGCATAGAGGATTTTGGAATTCTAGATTAGGTGATGTAATAGGTAATCATAGTATGGTTGATAAAATATGTTTTCATATCCCTCTTATTATTTAGTGTTTAGTTATAGACCATTGGATGGACCATCAGTTCTAAAGAGGTAGGTCCAGAGTAGTTCCTAGTCTTCACTTCATCATGGAAAACCTCGAGATTCCATGGTTCTATGGAAATTATGGAATAAATATGAACCTTTTTTGGGATTTTGAGGTGTAATATTTTTCTTCATTATTGTATATGATCACTAGGAATAAAAGAAGACTTTTTTTTTGAATAATTATGTGTTTAGGGTGTTATGGGGTAACAAATTAGATACACAGAGTTTACACACATTGTTAGTGGTAATGATGAGGATCTCGTGCATCCAAGGATACAATATAACTTTAATGTTTGATAAAGTTGGAGTAATGTATTATAATCAACACATACAAACCATATGTATTGGATAAGTGAATAAACATTTTATTTCATTCATATTTTCCACACTTGATAGTATTGTTCATGTTTATATTATTTTTTGAAACATATTCTATTATATTATTTTGGTTTATTTGATATTTTACATTAATTTTTTTTATTGAAATAGTTTATATCATATTTTTGTGGAAACTACCTCCCAAACTGGCTTCTTAATGGAAAATTGGTCATGATATAGACCATGCGCTACATTAGACCCATCATGTTGATCCTAATTTTGTGTAATTACAGACCAGAACAATTAATTCAGTTTTCAAATAGAATGATGGAGTTTAGAAATTGAATATGGATTATACACAACTGTTTACAAATATTAATCATTATTCAACTATGGTCATAATAGAATTTCTGATATTGAATAATTGGTTGAAAGGATCAAGAATATATTTGTTTTCCAAAATATAACTGAGACTATGAAGTTAGTATTATTCAGTTATATAATTGATGGATAGGGTATAAAATGGTGTGAATCCATTGTTAAAGTAAAGAGGATGTAATATATCATATATATTACTATGGAAATTTGTTTCAATTTTTTGTTTTATCTGGACATAGTAAGTGTTATGAATTCTTGTGAGTTTATAATGACGGATTATGGTGATCGTTCAATTATTGAATATGATACCGAGTTGGGTGAGATTTGAAATTTTCCATCTAATATCATTATTGTAACAACCTGAGATTTTATGAGAATTATTCTTTTCAATTTCATTGATGTATTGTGTTGTATGATACACCATTATTATCTTGCGCTATACACAACACCATATTAGCCTGTAGTATACGCAACACTATTCATGGATTGTGTTACACACAATTTCATGTTCGTTTGATAGTAGTCATTATACGCAACAGTGAGGGTATATATATATATATATATATTAAATGTCTAAATTAAATATTATTGGATTTTGTTATACAAAACAACGAAGGAGTCTTTCACAACACACAACCCTGACTTGGCTTACATTACACGCAATCACGACCTTCCTTGATAGAATGTGTTGTACACAGTACCAGGTTTCACAAAACAATGATATATTATTATAATGTTATTATAAACTAGCTATTATGAATATTATCAACTACATTCTGAATTTTATAACATTATTATTCATCTTACATATTTCCTATAACATGGTATGAGAACAAAATAATTTTTTCGGGTAAAATAAGTATTTAAAAAAAATGCAATTTTACCGCCTTTTGATGGCTCACCCACTTTAAATCTAGTTTTTGACAGTCTATAAGCTCAATTTGATAAAATAAAATTCTTCCTTGGAATCAGGATATAAAAATTTAATTTGGATAAATTTTTCATATTATTCTAATAACATTCATATTTTAATGAATAGTAAAAACACACTATATTTTAATTAAAAACTACATTTTCATCATAATAATTTATATGGTTATATTATCTTTTTAATTTCTTTTTAAAGTGTAATTATAATATATTTTTACCGTTTAATCAAATTTTGGTCATTTGAATTAATTTCACATTGTAATCGGACATAAATAAGTGATGATCTTTTGATAGTTATTGTTTCTGAAAAACACTCTATTTGAATTGATAACGGGAATTAATTTTAAAATTAATTAATTACACTTCTATGTTTTGAATTTGGAAAAATAGACATCATTTTTGAATTCAGAATATCAAATATAGCTAAGGATGAATTTTTTGTATTTTTCTGAAAAAACTTCAATTTTCGATGAATAGTGAAAACACTGAGTTTTTTGTTAAAACCGACTTTTTATTTAAAAAATCATTTATTTGATTAAAATTTATTTTAGGTAAAAATAGATTCATAATACTTATATAAGTTCAATGAAATTCATTGGAGTCATTTTATAATATTTTAGATATATAAAAATTGTATTGAACTTTTCACCGTCTTTTACCCACCTCCTAGGAGCTTTTGCAATTGTTCATAAAACATAATTTTACCACTTTTGTGAGTTTAATTTAGAAACTCCAAGAGACACGGTTAAGATCAAGTAGTAAAATTTGGTTCAATAGGATAAAAATAATTTTTGCTGAATAGTAACTTCTTACTTTTATTTACCATGGTTAAAATTAAATAGGGTAATTCAAGGTTAAAAGAATATTATAATAATTCAAAAGTACCTTAACACTTGTCCAAAACTTATTGGATTAGTAATGGCCGACCATGGGCATCCTTGGGTAAATTTTGGGACCCCATGGAGCCACTTATGAAAGAAAATGACACATTAGATTAATTAATTTAATGTAAAGACAAAATTGGCAATAACAAAAATCTGTTAGTAATTAATTTTTATAAGGGGCTATATAAATTATCTTTTCGACTATAAATATTCATTGGAAAGATAAAAACGATTTATTACATGTTGTTATTTTTTTTATAATATTTAGACATCAAATAAATTAAATTATTTATGACACAATAATGATGTAGTATTTACCTCATTAATAAATGATTTAAATAAATTAGATTATAATGATTAAAATAATATCCAAAACATGTCCAATTCTGATTGGATGATTTTATTTTGAATATGAGTCATCTTATCTTCGATATTAATGTGTTTCAGACATCTCGAAACTGAATATATGTTTATAATAAAATAATGTTTTCACACATTCCAAAAGAGCCCCTCCTCTCCCTTATAAAAGGAGACCACTTCTATGAAATTCCTCACACACTTCAAGCATTTTGGCTCGGCAAAAATCATCCCAATTAAGCTCCCTACATACCTATCCTCCCTCTAGAAGCCTTACCTTAGCCAGAGGGCACTCCAAGAAGTCCTTTTGGTTCAATCCAAAGGATGTTACCCAAATTAAAGGTAACTGTTTCTCTTAAATCGTTTTTTTTTATTCTACTTCTCCAACCCGTAAACACCTTTTAATACTTTATTTTGTAAAAACACCAGTATCCTAAATATCCTAGGATGTTTTATGTGAAGTATTATAACTAAACTTACACACACCTCCATCTAATTTATGGAGAATGTAATTTTTCTTTGGATGGGAAACTAACGTCTCACGAAATGAGGATAGTTTGATTTTCTCCTACCTCCTCTCATGGTGGCCATTATGATGACACTATATTTATATATGATATATATTATGTTTATTATTTACTTATTCTTCTTTACTTCCCAATTATTTCAAGCCATTATGATTTCCATAGTGGGTAAATACGATAATCTCATTTGAGGAAGTGCGGACTATTGCCCCCTCAAAGTGATGTGATTCGTTAATACCAAATGTGGGATGAATAAACGATGTGGTTAATTATATAATATATGATATTATACTGGAATTATAATATACCTATGTATCATTATGTTTTAATTCCATTAAAATAATAAATATAATTGAAAGTAGCGTTCATGCGTACGTACGACTTACCGTCTCCATGAACGGTGCATTTCATTTCCTACCTCCATATGTTATGTACTTTTATTAATTCATGTATATGTTGGATATAAAATGAATATATATGGTATATAAATCATGATTTACATTCTCGAAGTAATTAAATCATGATATATGTTATAATAAAATCAAGAACAACAAGTCCAAACACGTACGATAAATAAGATGATTTTACCCAAAACGTTGCTTTAACATGTGATTTACAAAAGAATGGGTAATATAATATCATAATTGAACTATATATGATATAATAACAATGAATATGGTTATTTAATAAGTCAATGAAATTATTTAAATAATTATATAGGAGGTTCGGATACCTAAGAGCATATCGGACCTTAGGTAAGGGAAAATCTCACAATCTCATTTTTATCCGAGATTGTTTATAATTTGGTATTTACTGGGGTGTATTTTATCATCCACATCTTTGTTTCCTCAATATGTAATATTATTTATATTATCCTACAATTTTTGAAATCCAATTTTACCCTTCGGTGGGTTTTTAGTAAAAGATATGAAAGGAATCTTTTTTCGTTTTTCGTACAAGGTACTTTTTGACTTTTCCGGCCAAAGTACGAGAAGATTGTTTTTTTAACATATACGGAATGAATGGATTTTTAGGATATTATTTAAAAGAATATTCCTTTACAAGTTTTCAAGTTTATTTTTAATCAACTTCTTTTAGATTAAAATTTTATGACATGTTAAGAAAGGAAAAATGTTTTTGAAGTAGAAAGGTTATATTCCTCAAGAATGGAGTTCAAGTTTGTTATCAAAACTATTTTCCATATAAGATAAAATAGGGTTCTGTTTCTATCACTATTTTTACATGGATTTGATTGTTTTATGATGTAATTAATTTAATGATATCCTTTTATCTTATATGTATTATGTTATGATGGCATGATGTTTATGAATCCCATTTTTATTACATGGGATATGCTATGATGTATGATTTATGATTTTGTGGCACACGTAAGAATGATTTTAAAATGAGATGAGTGGGACATATATCTCCCTCCAATGAAATGGGTAAATAGTTATATCTCATGAGATACACATGGCTGAAACATAAAGTAAATCTGGTTCAGTAATACAGGGGTGGAACAGCAAGTAAACCCGGTTCAGTAAGGGACTTTGTCCACTAAGATGGTCTTGGCAGTAATGCCTTGGCTACTATGGAAATCATATCATGTTATTAATGTTTTTACATAAATACATGTTCTATTCCCATGATATTTTATCATTTTAATGTTTCTTTATGAGCTTTGCCTTATGTACTGCCATCTTTTATGTCATTGCTCATGATTTTGATGTTTAACCATTATGTTAATGTTTTTATGTTCAAATGTATATGATTTTATTTATTTTATCCATGCTTTCCCTTACCGAGAATCTGAGATCACCCATTATATGTTTTCTTTTCCCCCGGATTTTAAAAAGGTTTTAGGTAAAAAACAAAAGGGGAAGATCATTATGGGAGATGATGAAGATATTTCACCATGATTAGAAGATTATGTTCCAAGTTTCCAAATACACTAAACTATTACGGTCCATTGGTGTCTATTTTTGTTATGTATTAATTATTCCACACAAGTAATGTAATATACTTGTAAATAAGGCTTTGGGTCTATATAGTTGACATCAAAGGGAATGATCAGTTAACCTTTGGAAACTAGGATGCGAAAACTTTAGTGAGATCTGTAGATATATTTTAAGGTATGTCTAGGGATGTCCCTAAGGTTATGTATAAGTATAGGTTATAGTCCTAGAATTACAGTAACGATATTATAATTAAACCTAAGATGATAGATATTTAATTTACTCCCCCTTTATTATGTTGTTTTAACTATCATGATTTTTTCCTCTCACACTATTCTTTTTGGGTTTTAGACGATGGCTGGAACCCGAAGGAATCGTGTCGATCAATGAAATAGACAATTCAATGATTTTCCTCTTGAACAATCCAACGTTATGGGAGATAGAGTGAAAAACCTTATTGCTATACTTACACAAGCTAAGAATCATTCTAGACTTCCAAATGAGTAGAGATGGCAACAATATTATTTTGAGTCCTTTATGACGAAACATCCACCTTCTTTCAGTGGGTCTTTTGATCCACTTGTTGCTGAACAATGGAGCCATTGAAACGATATTTTCCATACTTCGCTGTTCAAAACATGAAAAAGTCATTCTTTCTATTTATCATTTAGAAGGTCATGCAGATCAATGGTGGACTCTAATTAAGAATATGAGGCCCCAAGATGAAATTGAATCCATGGAAAGAGATGAGTTAAAGAACTTATTTTTTAATAAGTACTTCCCAAGTATTCTTCGAAAAAAGATGTAAAAGGATTTACTTGAGCTTAAGAAAAAGGATGATGAATCTGTTGGTATATAAGAAGAATATTTTAAAAGGCTTTCAAGGTATGCATCTGGATTTATCATCCATCCTGAAAGAAAAGTTGATTGATTCTTCAGTGGCTTATAACCATGTTTTCGAAGGGCATTATCTATAAGAGACTTCAGTAGCTGTGAAGAAATTGTGTGTTGTTCTATCATGGTACAACTGGAAGTTGGTGTAACATATCCATCTCATGGTTTTGACAAGAAACGAAATACGGAGTTCTAGGAGAAATATCAGAATAATTGTGAAAAAGAAGATGAATGTTTCTTTATGATCAATGTGTGGAAAGAAGCATGGTAGATATTGTATTAAAGGGACTATAAAATGTTTTAAGTGTGGAAAAGAAGTTCATCGAGCAGCTGAGTGTCGATGTAATGGAAAAAGGGTTGCTAATTATGTGAATAAAGATATGACTACATTGAACACACCACCAACACTTCAATGCTTCAAGTGCAATGAAATGGGGCATTATGCTAATCAATGCCCTAATCCAAGTGTTAATGATGATCGACATGAGAAAACACTTAAGGAAAGAGAAAAAGGGAAGTCACATGTGATCACTATTGGTGATGTTGAATATGAAAATGATGTGGTGGAATGATTAAGTGTTTATGTAATGGGATTCAAAAATAATGTTGTATACAGTATCATGGAATATTGGAATATTTATATATTGGTATGTTGTGGTTTTCAATAATTTTATGGTACCAGTAACCATGGAAAGTGATTGAGATATTTTTGGAAAGAAGATGATAAGTGCATAATGAAGGGATAAGGAGAAAATAAAATGTTTGACAGTATTCATGAGCTCATGACTGATATAAGGAAAAAGTTATATCATGGTCTGAGTATATAGAATTTTTGGATTTTGGTATGTGGAAAGAGTTAACTTTTGACATCATTCTTATTTCACTAATATTCAATGGTTATTCATTTTTCAAGAGAATACATGATTAAGGTATTCACATGTTTGGAATGTGACCAACAAGATATATCGGGGATAAATGATGGTATTCACATGCTCGGTAGATGGAATTTCTAGTAATTGTTTTCTTTATACTATAATCTTTGACAGAAGTATTGAAATGGATTATGTTGGACATAATATAGTATTTTTTAAGGCTACAAATTTTCCTGATATTATTGATGGAATGTGATAATAATGTAATTTTAGAAAAAGGACAACCTGGTGGATGGGCGACAACCCACCGCGTCAGACAAGGCTGGGGGAATCAAACCCACAACTGATGCGCGACAGGTCTTTATCACCTACCACAGGCCTACAAGACGTCCATGGTTAGTAGAAACCAGTTTTATGATATTATGCAGTATAATAGATGATGTATAAGTCCATTTTTGGAATAATATACGATTAACCTCACCATAGATGAACATATGTATATTTGATAATTTTTTCAAAACTTTTGTTTGAGACAGATGGAATGGCCCATCATTCTATCGCATGATATGCTAACACTTCACGGAAGAAAAATTCAACTTTATTTCTTTAAGATATGATGTGGAAATTGTTCAAGGCACAAACAACAGTGACATTGTACCAATATCAAGTTTGTATTTCTTTTAATTATTCTTCAACTTTAGGGGAATGATCTTGAAAACCAAAAATGGTGTCCTAGTTTCATCATATCCGATGAATTAGATGGTACCTTAAATCATCACAAATTTATGGCTTTGTGATCGATGGATTTTTCATAGCCATGTTCTCTACCACTCTCCATCAGAACATGATGGTTAGATTTCTATTCCATGTCCATATTTTAACCTATGTTGTCTTATGTGGAAACCCAATACTGAGTTACATTGGGTGACTGTTCTGATTCTAGCTTACCATTTTTAAAATGAAGTTTTAGTATTCCTTTTTACGATGTGGGTTTCTACGAATGAAACTTTCAAGTAGTAAACCATTTTTAACCTCGACGAATTTCGAGGGAGAAATTCATTTTAAGGGGGGTAGAATGTAACAACCCGAGATTTTATGAGAATTATCCCTTTTAATTTCATTGATGTCTTATGTTGTATGCTACACCAAGATTATATTGTGCTATACACAACACCATATTAGCTTGCAGTATATGCAACACTATTCTTGGATTGTGTTACACACAATTTCAAGTTCGTTTGATAGTAGTCATTCTATGCAAAAGTGAGTGTATAAATAAATATATATATTAAATTTATAAATGAAATATGATTGGATTATGTTATACAAAACAACAAAATAGTCTTTCACAACACGCAACCCTGACTTGGCTTGCATTACACACAATTGAGACCTTCCTCGATAGCGTGTGTTGTACGCAGTACCAGGTTTCACTAAACAATGATATGTTGTTATAATATTATTATTAACTAGACATTATGAATAGTATCAACTACATTTTGAATTTTATAACATTATTATTCATCTTACATATTTTCTAGAACATGGTATGAGAACAAAATAAATGTTTTAGGTAAAATAAGTATTTTTCAAAAAATGTAGTTTTGCGGCCTTTTGACGGCGCACCCAATTTAAATCTAGTTTTTGACATGTTTATAAGATCAATTTGACAAAATAAAATTATTTCATGGAATCATGATATAAAAATTTAATTTGGATAAAATTTTCATATTATTCTGATAACTTCAATATCTTAATGAATAGTAAAAACACGATATATTTTAATTAAAAACAACATTTTTCATCGCAATAATTTATATGGGTAAATTGTTTTTTTATTTGGTTTTAAAGTGTAATTAGAATATAGTTTTACCATTAAATCCAATGTTGGTCATTAGAATTAATTTCACGTTGAAATTGGACATAAACAAGTGATGATCTTTTGATAGTTATTTTTTCTTAAAAACATGCTATTTGTTTTGATAACGAGAATTAATTTTAAAAATTAATTAATGCCACTTATTTGTTTTTAATTTTTAAAAAAAGACATCATTTTTTAATTTGGAATATCAAATATATCTTAGGCTGAATTTTTGGTATTTTTATGAAAAACATCAATTTTTGATGAATAGTGAAAACATTGAGATTTTGGTTAAAACTGAATTTTTATTTAAATAATCATTTATTTGATTTAAATTTATTTTAGGTCATAATATATACATAATACTTATATATTTTCAATCAAATTCATTGGAGTCATTTTATAATAATTTTAGATATATAAAAATGTTATTATACTTTTCACCGTCTTTTACACACCTCATATGAGCTTTTGAAATTATTCAAAAAACATAATTTTACCACTTCTGTGAGTTGAATTTTGAAATTCCGAGATACACGGTTAATATCAAGGAGTAAAATGTGGTTCAATAAGATAAAAATATTTTTTGGTGAATAGTAAATTATTACATTTATTTACCATGGTTAAAAGTAAATAGGGTATTTCAAGGTTAAAAGAATATTATAATAATTTAAAATTACCTTAAAACATGTCCCAAACTTATTTATGAGTAATGGGAGACGATGGGAATCCTTGGGTCGATTATGGGACCCAATGAAGGCACTTATGAAAGACAATGACACATTAGATTAATTAATTTAATGTAAAGACAAAATTGGAATTAACAAAAAGCCTTTAGTAATTAATTTTTATAAGAGGCTATATAAATTATCTTTTCGACTATAAATATTCATTTTAAAGATAAAAATATATCCAACATGTTTTTATTTTTTTTATAATTTTTAGACATCAAATAAATTAAATTATTTATGACACAATAATGATGCAATATATAACTCATTAATAAATTATTTAAATAAATTAGATTATAATGAATAAAATATTATCCAAAACATGTCCAATTATGATTGGATGATTTTATTTCGAATATGAGTCGTCTTATCTTTGAAATTAATGTGTTTTGGACTTCTTGAAACTGAAGATAAGTTTATAATAAAATAATGGTTTCCCACTTTCCTAAAGAGCCCCTCATCTCCCTTATAAAAGAAGACCACTTCTATGCAATTACTCACACCTATCAATCCTTTTGGCTCGTCCAAAATCTCCCCAATTAATCTCCCTACATCCCTCTTCTCCACCTAGAGGCCTTACCTTAGGCATAAGGCACTCCAAGAAGTCCTTATGGTTCAAACCAAAGGAAGTTACCCAAATTAAAGGTAACAGTTTCTCTTAAATTGTTTTCTTTTATTCTACTTCTCCAACCCCTAAACACTTTTTAATACTTTATTTTCTAATAAAACATGTATCCGAAAAATACTACTATGTTTTTATGAGAATTATTAGAACTACACCTGCCCACATCTCCATTTAATGGAAGAAGAACATAATGATTATGTGGATGGAAAACTAACCCCTCACAAAACGATGATTGTTCGATTTTCTCCTACCGCCTCTCATGGTGAACATTATGATGGAACTATATTTATGAATGATATATATTATGTTTATGATTTACTTATTCTTTTTTACTCCCCAATTAATTCAATCCTTTGTGGTTTCCATAGTGGGTAAATACGATAATCTCGTTTGAGGAAGTGTGGACTACCACCCCCTCAAAGTGATATGTTTCGTTAATACCTTATGTGGGATGAATAAAGGATGTGTTTAATGATATTATATATGATATTATATGGGATTTATAATATACCTATGTATCATTATGTTTTAATTCCATTAAAACAATAAATATAAATGAAAGTTGCATTCCTGTGTACGTACGGCTTACCGTCTCCTTGAACGGTGCATTTCATTTCTTACCTCCATTTGTTATGTACTATTATAAATACATGTATATTCTGGATATAAAATGAATATATATGATATATAAATCATGATTTACATTGTGGAAGTAATTAAATCATGATATAAGTAATAATAACATCAAGAACAACAAGTCCAAACACGCACGATAAATAAGATGATTTTACCCAAAACGTTGCTTTAACATGGGATTTACAAAAGAACGGGTAATATAAAGTCACAATTGAACCATATATGATATCATAACAATGAGTAAGATTATATAATAAGTCAATTACATTATTTAAATCATTATACAGGATGTTCAGATACGTACAAAGCATATCGTACCTAAGGTAATGGAAAATCTCACAATCTCATTTTTATCCGAGATTATCTATACTTCTGTATTTACTGGGGTGTATTTTATCATCCACATCCATGAATCCTCAATATGTAATATTATATCTATCCTCCTACGATTTTTTAAATTTAATTTTACCATTCGGTGTGTTTTTAGTAAAAGATATGAAAGGAATCTTTTTTCATTTTTCGTACAAGGTACTTTTTGACTTTTCCGGCCGAAGTACGAGAAGAATGTTTTTTTACTTATACGAAATGAATGGATTTTTAGAACATTATTTCCAAGAAGAATCCTTTACAAGTTTTCAAGTTTATTTTTAATCAACTTATTGTAGTTTAAAATTTTATGGCTATTTATAGAGGAAAAATGTTTTTGAAGTAGAATGGATTTTTTCCTCAAGAATGGAGTTCATGTGTTTTATCAAAATTATTTTCCATCTAAGATAAAATAGGGTTATATTCCTATCCCTATTTTTACATTGATTTGATTGTTTTATGATGGAATTAATTTTATGATGTCCTTTTATCTTATATGGATTATGTTATGATGTCATGAAGTTTAAGAGTCTCATATTTATTACATGGGTTATGCTATGATGTATGATTTATGATTTTTTGGAACACATAATAATGATTCAAAATGAGATGGGTAGGACCTATATCCCCCTCCAATTCATTGTGTAATGATTTATATATCATGAGATAGACATGGATGATACAACAAGTAAATCTAGTTCAGTAATACAGGGCTGGAATGACAAGTAAACCCGGTTCAGTAAGGGACTTTGTCCACTAATATGGTCTTGGCAGTAATGCCTTGGCTACTAGAGAAATCATATCATGTGCTTAATGTTTTTCCATAATTACATATTTTATTTCCATGCTATTTTATCATGATTAATGTTTCTTTAGGATCTATGACTTATGTACTACCATGTTTTATGTCATTTCTCAAGATTTTGATGTTTAAACATTATGTTAATGTTTTTATGTTCAAATGTATATGATTTGGTTTATTTTATCCATGATTACCCTTACTGAGCATTTGACCTCACCCTTTATATGTTTTCTTTTCCCCAAGATATAAATAATGGTTTTAGGTAAGAAAAAAAGGGGAATATTTTTATGGGAGATGTTGAAGATCTTTCACCATGATTAAAATATTATGTTCCAAGTTTCCAAAGACACTAAACTATTATGGTCATTTGGTGTCTGTTTTTGTTATGTATTAATTATGCCAAAAAAGTAATGTAATGTCCATGTACCTCAGGCTTTGGGTCTCTACATTTATGACCATTTAACATATGGGTTGACATTTTTAAATTGGTGTCAATAATGATATTATATTGTTTCATATTCTATATTTCTAACTTTGTTATGATTTGGTGTTATATAATGAATTTATGATTGAGGTAACATTATCATGGATGATTGGCCTTAGTCGAATTTCTTCATTAATTGGTGGTAACTGGATATGTTCATTTGTATTGAAGATGAAATAGGATATACCTAATAGGAGTAATGGTACTATAGTTTAATATTGGTTTTTAAATCCAATTATCATCATTTGGGTGTAATCTAATTACATTTTATTAATGTGGGATGTTTTGCGATACCAGTTCTGATTTCCTAAAGGCTCTAGTGATATTCCACCTATAATGACCCATGTTTTTTATTTATAAATATTATACCAAAATATGTTAATATCATTACCATTTAATAAATCATTCATATGGAATATAGTTTTTTTATCATTTTTAGAGATTATACCCAATGTTTTAATATTGTTCAAATGATATTCAACATATCCCAAGAATATCTTTATTGATAGAACACTACTTTGACATACCATAAAAAAACTTCTTCATATCCAAGGTGAAAAAAACATAAGTGTGTTCTTAGAGGCATAGAAAGGGTAAAACCGATCTATCAACATAACATATGGATAATTGAATTAGAAATTGATAATAACATTTGAAAACCATACCTTGTATATCATAAATTCCATAGATGGGTACATAAATAAAACTAGTTATATAAAAATAAATGAATCCTAAGGGAAATAAATGAACACAATCTATGAGATCATAACCAAAACATAATAATGTCAAAATATTTAATCTCAAAACAATGTGAGAATTTATTACTCGAGATAGGTTCATTTTCTAGGTTATGGAATTAAAATAATGTCCCCTCATAAACCTGTAGGCATGAAAAATATGTCCATTGATGAAAATATGTGTATGAAATAATATTCATAAATACCAAAATTAACTCATTAGTTATCATTATTTATCCAATGCAATTAAAGGAGATATAGGTCTCATTAATTAAATAACACATACATTATTCTACATAATATCATAATATAATCATCATATCAGATCTCATTGAAATAAATATTTTTCATAATCATTTCATTACAGAATAACCCACGGGAAAAGAAATAGGTTCAATAAACATGTCATAATTTCATCCTAACATAGCATATAGAAAAGAAATGGATTTCATAAAACTGTATTATTTATAGTCGTAAACCATCAAGAGAGTGAATAGTATTGGAATCATTGGATCAAATCCCTATTATGTCCTTTGTAAAATTGATTTGTTTAACCTTAATATAAAATGATTCTGAAATATGACTTATATCAATTTTTATATAATATATTAATTTGAAAATAAAATAAATTATTTAAAATACATAAAATTTAAAAATATTAAATAAATTATTTGTTTTGAAAATAAAAATTTGAATCTTGTAATTTATGCTTTACATCAATAAATATTATTGGTGGTTGAAAATTTTGTTCCTTTCGTACACATTAAAATGATGATTTATTTCAATTATTTGGTAAAATCCATAATGGAATTTATTAGAAATTTACAACAAGATAAATTTAAAACATTATATTAAAGTAAATGGTGTGTAAAAATATAATTAAAAAAAAATTTGATAATAGTTAGTAATTTTTCTAAACCACTTTTTGAATACATCAACATGAAAAAAAGTTTTTTTCATCTAATATAGATATAATATCAGTTTCCCTAAAACAATGTTTTGATCTCTAGAGTACATGAAGAGAGGAAAAGGGAAGACAACCTGATAATTTTGAGAAATAATGGGATTATAATAAATTTATTTATATTTTTAGGGATATATTATATAATTTCATCATTTTAACTCAATCATAAAAACCAATGAAAAACATCAGTCTTATAATAATATAGTAATATTACTTTGGTATCATTAGAATCCTAATCCACTAGGATGGTAAATAATCATATGGATTTTTATATCCAATTATTTCATTATTATAAACATTAAATAAATTTATGGATATTATATATACCACAAAAAATAAACAAGGGTTATATAATGCATATGTCCCATAAAAATAAAAGTGAGATAAAAATATCATTCCTCAAGCCTTTATATTACTCATAGACATTCAAACGTCCTATATAATAAAAACGTGTTTATAATCAATATATAATATAAATGAATTAATATATATCATTCCATTTATGATTTAATTATGAAAATTACGTGATACTTTATCAATAACTCTTTGTTAAAATCAAATTTTTGATAATAACAACTTCATTTATCATGTATGTTTTGGTATTTTATTTTTGGTCATTTTACATTGATCATTATGTATATTCACCAGAATGTCAAAAATGAAATAAATATTATTTATATTCTTATTATATGAATATATTGTAATCCATAAATTTTTAATATATAAAATGAATCACATGATTAATATGTATGGTAAGTCTTATGTACACATGAACATTTCTTCCAGTTTATCGATAGATGGAAAGAAAGAAAAGTAGTAGTCTATCAAGTTTTTATAGTTACACTCATGTCATATTTTTATATATATGTTATTAAATGTCTTATTCTTTCTATCCATTTCATAAATAAATGGAAAATGTATCACATTACTTTGTGGAGGTGGTATCCCACATGTACACATGAGTGGAGTTATAATTTTCCAATGGATTTGAGTGTAGGAATGTATCTATTAAAATATATTTACATAGTAAAAATAATGTAAAAAAATTATTTTAAAATATGTGAAATTGATAATTATCTCCAACTATGACGGGTGGCGTTGGAAGACAAATTTCATTTGTTCACCATGTAGTAGCCTTGAGTAAACCTAATCGATGGACTTGTTTCTCATTTTACAAGAGAGGTGATGAATATAGGTTATACCATAAAAATAATAATATATAATTATAGTAAATATAATTATGTTATTATATAATAATTTTATATGAGTAGTTGGAAGAAGAGAAATATGAAACTAAACAAAAAATCTTGTTTTGTAACTATACCTCTTCTTCATACAACATCCAACAGTTTTCCACAGAAGCCTTATTTGGAGGGGTTACTATCAAAAATACGTTCTATATGAAGTGGGGATTGATTTACAAAAAAAAATAATTTTATTGTCCAAACAAAAACTCTTTTTATGTGTGAAGTGGAGTGGAGAGGGGGTTCCATTTTTTCAGTGGTGGAGTGGACACAATGGTCTTTCAAATACAAAGGTGTACTAATATTTAAGTCATTTAAAAGAGATAAAACTTGGGATTTTATCGAATATTAAATGATATAAGATATATATATCTGTGTGTGTGTGCGTGTGTTAAATTTTATTAAGATACGTCTTTATAGAATTTTACAAATATGTTTTTTAGTTTAACCCTGTGCGAACTCATATTAACCATTATTATAGAAATTAATTTATATAGTTATTACTATATATTTCGATCAGAAATTACATAAACCATATTATATAATATCAATTTTGATGATTCAAAAATAATTAATACACATTTAAAAATTGAATTCAATTAATTCTAAAATTACTATTTTAAATTAATCAATAAATGTGATGAAAATAATGTTCTTAAAATAAGAAAGTTTCATAAGTAAAAAAATTAATATAAAATGTAAACATGAATATGTTTATGTTTAAATATTTTGATTTGATAATAAAATTACTTATATAGTATTACTCATTCATTTTTTATATTTTATTGGGATTTTTAAATTCATTAATGAAATGGTAGTATTTTAATAAAAACATTATTTATGTCTATTCACTGAACGAAAATCAATTTAAAAAGTTATCAATAAGTAACCAATATATAATTTTGATATATTTAATAATATAATGCATTTAATTATATAAAATAAATTTATATAAATTATAAAAAAACATTTATTATAATATCACATAATAAAATATTAATTTTTGATAAAAATTTATTTTTTGATGAAGATATATATTTTAGAAGAAATTAATTAATTTTTTATAAATATATTTTTTAACTAAACCCATTGTATAGAATTTTTAGTTTCTTATTAATTTTCATAAAATAAAAATTTAATGTTATGTTTACAAAGGTAATTATTGAACAATAATAATATATCATGATTCATTAAAAATCCATGTTGTATGCATTGGAAAATATCAATGAAATTAAATTTATTTGAATAAAAATTTATAAAAACTTTGGCTTTTATATTCTACCCCCATAAAATACCTATTGGTCAGAGTGGATACTCAAGAGGGGGATGAATTGAGTTCCAATTAAATTTTCTATTAAAAATATTTCTCTTAAAATCCCCCAATTTTAAAAACAAAGTTAAATTGTAGTGAATTTATACTGATTGAAAATGTTCAATTGGTTTCATGAATATTGATTGGATCTTAGTTAATTTAATCACAGGATTAAATTATCTTTTGAATCAAACCTACTGGTTCACAACAAGTATAAACACTTTCTAATTTAACTATAAAAGTATCTTTAAAATAGATTTCTATTTCAAAGTAATAGCAGTGGAATAAAAAGGATATATGTAGTATACTTTAGACTTATACTAAAAATCACAGTAGATATAACCAAGAGGATCAATATCAAGTAGATACTTAGTCCTCTCAATCAATTTATATATATTTGATCCACACCCTGGATTGGGTTTAACAATAGTACAATTCTGTCCAGGACCTAAGACCTCAACCATAGTTCTTCATGGGAAAACAAAGACAACAACACACATGCTGTCCAGGTCACACTTGACCTCTACCACTATCATAAGTGGGATACAGTATGATGTATGGAGTCTGGAATGAGGATTTATTATCCTCCAGTTCAGCACAAGAGACAATGTGTGTGTAAAGTATACAGAGTACACACACTACTGAAAATGTAAATAAATGAAACACTTAGAGAGTGTATGGTATGGTTTAAAATGATCTAGAGATTAGTATTGCATCTCTGGACTAGTTGGATTCAGCAGAAATTCTTCTGAGTCCTTCTGTGGTTTTTCTATTGAAAAACAGAGTATCGTGGTTCATCTTTATATCCTTCACAGGTGAGTATGTACTCTGATTTCTAGTGTTCTTCGTGTGTTCTTCAGTAGTGCTGGATTTAATGCATGAGAGTTCTTTAAAGATCTTGTAATATCCTCTTCAAGTTCCTCTTATGTTCTTCTTTTCATATATGTATGTGCATGGAAGAATTCTATCTCTATGCCTTTTCACACACTCTCTTTTTCGGCAGCTCAATCTTCCTTTTATTCCACGAGCTTCGCCGATGGGAATGATTACCTTTTCATAGATACGAGGTACGGTCCTCTGACATGCCAACAACTAACATTAAATATCATTAAATGCATTAAAAACATCAAATATGACCGTTGGAATTAAATAAGAGTTTATATAAATTCAAACAGTTTTCATGACTATCGGTGAGTCATGAGATCGGTGAGTCATTTTGAATCTGCATCAGTATTAGTAGCTTAAGATCATCGGTATCAATGACTCATGATCATTGGTATCGGTGACTCATGATCAGTAGCTTAAGATCATCAGTATCGGTGGCTTAAGATCATCGGTATCAGTGACTCATGATCATTAGTATCGGTGACTCATGTTCGGTAGCTTAAGATCATCGGTAGCCATTGGTGCGACCATTCATCATCAATGACATTCTCTTCATCAGTGCGATCGTTCATCATCGGTGTGACCGCTCATATCGGTGCGACTGTTCATCATCAGTGTGTCAAGAATATAACTAACGGTGAGACAAAACATGGAATGTTCACAAAGTGTCTGTTTGATTCCAAAACACTTCCAGGTCAATAGTAAAATAGAAATTAACATAGATAAACATTTGTAAACCTGAATTAATCAAATATAAACACATTTAGAACAATTTTATCAAAAAAATAAATTTAAATAAATAAAACAATGATTTGGGATTATTAAAATAACCATCTGAGAGAGAGTTCAAAAATCTCCCCCTTTTTCATAATCACAGATCAATGACATAAATGAAGAGTGAAGATAGTGTTTCATTCAGTATGCTCCACCTACATAAAAATAATATATTCCAAGAGATAAAAAAGGATATAATAGAAATCATAACTTATATAACTGAGTCATTCACACAATATAATATAATTCAGATAATACAAATCAGTATCCCCTTTCATCATTATTCCCACGGAGATAAAGAGGCATTATTTCTCCCCCTGTGTATGCATGCATGGAGTAAATAGGCAGCATGGGCTCATATGCACATTTAGTTCACCCATTCAAATGCATGATCTCCCTGAATTACATTCATATGCATGATCTCCATGATTTACATTCATATGCATGATCTCCCTGATTTCTCCCCCTTTGGGATTATCAAAAAGAAGAGAGAAGGAAGATAAGAGAGACGATTCCATAGAAAAAATACGGTTTGAAAATGAGTACAAAAATCACATACAAAAAATGAAAAGTACAGGAAACAGACACCTATCAAAAATTGACAGATAAAACAATTTCTCAGGGTTCAAGGGAGCTTTTCATTTGGCAGTGGGAGGAATGGATTCTCCAGAGGGTGGCTAGGTGGATGGTTGAACTGGACGGATGGAGAAAGGAGGCAGGACGAGTCGCGCTGGACGAATTGTGGGTTCCAAGGTCACCTGCTAAGGTGTAGAAGATCATTCTGAAGGAGTCTTTTGAACGACTGGCCGAATACTGGAGAGATCTTGAGAGATAGACATCTGATCGAGAGAAACATATGATGATTGATGATGCTCATCAGAATGAAAAACAATGGCTTTAGCTTTCACATGAAGGTAGGGTTTGAGAAAATTGATGAAGTCCTGAATTACTTCTCCACCGTACTTCATAGCCTTTTCAAAATCATCCTTATTCTGTATGAAATTTTCCAAAGTAGGAGAATAATCCATTAACTTCTGAACATGCACCTTAAAATCTTAAGTGACTGGAGGGAGTCTCATGTTGTCAGCCATCACATTAAAATGATGATTCAACTCATGCTTGGTATAAATCTTAGAGAAGTAATGATTTAATTTCTCCTTAATCTCTTTTTGAGCCTTGGTAGCATCGGTTGAATACACCTGCACCATTTTATGAATATGATCAATGTTCTCTTTCATCATTTTCAAAGAATCTAAATCCAAAATCTTCCCAAGAGAATCTAGATCTTCTCTAACAAGATCTTTTAATGTATTATGCTCATGACCAGTAATCTTGGTCACTTTTGAAGAACTAGCCTAAGCAACAACTTGCGTGATCTCAAATTTCAAATTTCACAAATCTATCATCTTCAAATGTTCTATCAAATTTCTTAAAACATCCATCATAACAAGGATGGTTTCTCTGAACTATCCTGACAATGAAACTAGATTTCTGCCTAAATACATCAGTGTTTGATTCAAAGAGGTAATGTCCCTGGAAGTCGACACACTATAATTGCGTAGGTCTGGTTTGATAAGGCTTACCATTCTTTGAGTCAAGTCATCCATATAAACTTCAGATAAAGTCACAGGAGTAGGAGAATTAACATGAGATAACTCATCATTTATAGTCTCTCTAACTTTTTGAAACAATTCAACCTTAAATCTATCAAAATCATAATAAAAACTACAGGATCAGGTCTAGCTTGAGAAACTGAAGAATCAGGTCTGACATCTGCTCTTTGCAAAAACTCTGCAACTAATTGAGCGTTAAATGAATCCTTTACGCCTGTAAGATCCACTTCTACACCTTTCTCTTCCTCTGGGAAATATAATCCCAGAACAGTAAGATCTAGATGTTCATTCCTTGTGGCTTTTCATGAATGATACATAGGTTTCACAAACATAGCGCCTCCAAAATTTATAGGAATGACTTCCTCATCATCATCAATCTCCAACTGTTCTATCCTTTCAGCCTCAGGGACTTTTTCTTGCTCAATTTATTGGGGTTGAGGATCATCTTGGATCACATTCTAACCATCTATAGGTTGAGAATTAGCATCATCAGCATCACCACTATCACTATCACTGCTACAAATATAACCATCACCATCAGAATCACCCTCATCACCATCATTGCCTTCATCATCATCATTATCATTATCATCATTAACTGATCTCTCACTTGAACTTTCTATACTTACAGATTCATACTCCTTAGAAGTTGATTCACCAGTCTCAGCATCTTCTTTATCATCTAAAAGAGGTTCTATCTCTGGTAGGATTAGAGGTGGACTAGCTGGTCTAAATTCCATTCTTCTTTTCTTCGGGATAACAGTATCAGGATCACTCCTCTAATCAGGAGTGGATTCAGCCTCCTCTTCAGCATTCATATTATCACCAGCTTCTTCTTCTGTTCCCTTCTTACTAGATTCACAAGTTTCCTTAGGAACTATAGATTCCTCTTCTTCATCTGAATAAACCACTTCCTCACCGGGTTTTAAACTAGGATTTCTTATCGCCTTTGGTCTCCTTGGATGATCAGTAGTATTGAAGGACTCATACAACTTTTCCTCATCAGCAACCCAAGATTTCTTCCATGGGTTCCAACTTATTTTCATCCTATTACAGATAACTTTGTTGAAATAGAAGCTAATTGATGAGATACACTCATCTCCATCATCCACACAGCCTAAGAATTTCAGCATGGAAGAAATTTTCTTAGAATAAAACAAAGTAGTAGCTTTCATTGAAGGTTTTATCATCTCAACAATATGATCAGAAAAATATCTACACAGATTGATCTTTTCACCATTCAACAAAAGTAATAACATAATGTCATCCTGATAATTTACTGAAGCAAATTCACATTTTCTAAGACATGTTTTATGTTTAATTAACTTAAATAGTATTCTACTCTCACTATCCCACTCAGCAGCAGTTATACTCCTCGATTCAGACTTCCAAATCAATAACTCTAGGGCTATCTCATAAGAAAATTAATTAGTAGTAGGAGAGATATTACTAACGTAATCCTCATATCTTACATTATGAGGTACTCCCAAACATTCATCCCACTGTTTCGATGAATAAGTAATCTTTTTCCATTTTAATATCGAAGACAATCTCGCAGCCTCTACTCCATCCAAAACAATACTTATGTTTATGTAAAACTCATGCACTAGATTCGGGTAAAAAACCTGATCATTATCGCAGATCCAATTCTACTAACCTTGCATTTATAACACTTTCAACAGATCAGACATTCTCGATAAAACCCATTCTAAACATACCTCCTTTTCAGCTATAACTTCAAGTTTTTCTTGATCTGGGTTCACATGCCTCTGCGTCGTACTGCTCCACTCAATTCAAGCTCACTTTATAGGTGAAGAACCTTCAGATTCCCTACCTTGTCGCTTTTTCTTTTTCATTCTGAGTTTTGAGACAATCGAGAGGCTTGGAAAGATTCAAAAGTTTCGGGTTACAGGAAAGAGAAGAGACAGTTTGGATGGAAATGGAAGGTCAACAGTCTCTTAGAAAAAGAAATAGTCACGGGTCATTATTTGTATCATTTAGGGTTCTAAAAAAATAAAATATCGACAAAGTAAAACATCGTTGTCTTAAATAGACAAAAAATATTTTAAAAACAGTACAACCCAATCGGTAGCACTAATCGATTTGACAGATTAGTTTAACTGATCGGTTTCACTGATCAGTTTCACAGATCGGTTTCACAGATCGATTTGATAGATCGGTCTCATAGATCGGTTTGACAGATCATTTTGACAAATCTGTTTGACAGATTAGTTTCACAGATCGGTTTGACAGATCGGTTTCACAAATCCGTTTGATAGAGCGTTTTGACAGATCTGTTTCAAAGATCTATCATACCCAACTCTTGTTTAATCATGTCTAACCTTTCATAACTTAAGGTCTTGGTGAAAATGTCAGCTAATTGATGTTCAGTGCCTATAATCTCAAGATTAATATCACATTTTTGGTAATTATCTCTCAAAAAGTGGTTCCTTACATTAATGTAATTTTTTCTAGATTGAGACACATGGTTCTTTGATATGTTAATTGCACTAGTGTTATCACATTAGATTGAAACATGATTAAAATCCTACCCATAGTCCAAAAGAGTGTGTTTCTTCCACATAATATGTGCACAACATCTACCAGAAGCAATGTATTTTCCTTTAGTAGTAGATAATGCAATAGACTTCTGTTTCTTACTACACCAAGATACCAGGGACTTTCCCAAAAGAGGAAATTTTCCAGATGTGCTCTTCCTATCTAACTTGCAACCAGCAAAGTCAGCATCTGAATAACTGATTAAATCAAAAGATTTTATTTTTGGATAAAACAAACCTAAATTTGTAGTATGTATAAGATATTTGAAAATTATTTTAACAACAAGTAAATGATATTCTGTTGGATTGGCTTGAAATATTGCACACATACACGCACTTAACATAATATCTGGTCGACTAGTAGTAAGGTAAAGTAAGCTTCCAATCATACCTCTGTAATTGGTTTGATCCACTGGTTTCCCAGTTTCATCTGCATCCAATTTACAGACTGTACTCATAGGAGTATCACTTTTTTTAATACTATCCAAACCAAAAAGTTTTAAAATATCCTTTTTATATTTACTTTGATTCAAAATAATACCATTTTATTTTTGAAAAACATGAAATCCATGAAAATATTTTAGTTCTCCCATTAAACTCATTTCAAATTTATTTTGCATACTCTTTTGAAAAATCAGTACATAAAGAATTTTTAGAAGATACATAAATAATATAACCAACATAGATTTTTACTATTAAAACATCTTTAGAAATTATTTTAATAAAAAGAGTTGGATCAACAATCCCTTTTGTAAAACTTTATGAAATAAGAATACTACTAAGTCTATCATACCGGGCTCTTGGAGCTTTTTTTAAACCATATAAAGCTTAAGAATGTTTAAAAACATGATTTGGGAAATGAGGATTAGTAAATCTAGGTGGTTGTTCAACAAAAAAATCTTCAACAATAAAAAAATTTAGAAAATAACATTGAACATCCATTTGATATTACTTGAAATTCAGATGAGCAGCATAAGAAAGTATAATCTTAATAGCTTGTAATCTAGCTGCAGGCACAAAATTTTCCTCGTAGTCTATACCTTCCTCTTGACTATATCCTTGTGCAACTAATCTAGCTTTGTTTCTAACTATGTTTCCAGACTCATCAACATTATTTCTAAAACCCCATTTACTTTCTATGGTCAAAGATTCCTTGGGTCTGTCATCTAATTCCCATACTTTGTTTCTTTCTAATTGATTTAGTTCTTCTTGCATATCCATTACCCAAAATTAATCATTTATTGAATCATTGACATTTTTAGGTTCTAGTTGTGAATGAAAAGCTTGATTTTCAACCTGGTTTCATAGAGAAGCTCTAGTCTGTGTCCCTCTATCAAGATTACTGACAACATCATCCAAAGGATGATTCATTAGAATCCTAGTTGATCTAGTAATGGTAGGACTAGAAATTTTAGGTTCATCTATAGGTTTGGGTTCAACCGAAGCACATTCTAGCATATGTCCAAAACTGGATGTTTTTACATCAAGTTCTTAAGTTTTATCATTAAGGTCCAGAACAGTCAAATCTTCTTCTATATTTTCTAGAGAGGTTTTAGGCTCATGGAGATCAGTTTCATCAAACTTGATGTGAACAGATTCTTCCACACATTTGGTTCTTTTATTAAAGACTCTATAATATTTATTGGATATGGAATAACCTAGAAATAGTCCCTCATCACTTTTAGAAGATAATTTATCCATATTATCCTTTCAATTAAGAATAAAAACATTGCATCCAAATACTCTGAAGTAAATAAATTCAGGATTCCTATTATTCCATAAGTCAAAAGGGGTCTTTTTAAGAACTGGTCTAATTAAGACTCTATTGATGACAAAACAAGATGTATTGACAGCTTCATCCCAAAATTAAATACGTAGGTCATACTCATTAAGCATGGTTCTTGCTATTTCATGAAGGGTTCTATCCCTTATTTCTACTACACCATTTTGCTGAGGTGTCCTAAGAGAAGAAATGTTGTAACTATAGCCATTGTGTGAGAAATAAGATTCAAATTCATGATTTTAAAACTCACGAACATGATCACTTCTCATGTTTTTAATCTTATGTCCACTACGGTTTTCGACAGACTGGGAGTATTTAATCATTTAAGAACAAGATTCACTTTTGTGAGCTAAGAAGTATACCCAAGTATATCTAGAAAATTCATCTACTAGGACATAGACATAGTGCTTTCTATTTAAACTAGAAACTCTAGAAGGTCCAAACTAGTCCACTTGAACCAAATCGAGAGGTTGAGAAGTTGAGTCTTCTTTCTTTGATTTAAAAGAAACTTTTTGTTGCATTCCCTTTTGACAGGGAATACAAACATTATCATTTGGGAATTCATGTTTGGGTAGGTCTCTAACAAAGTTCTTCCTAGTAATATTTATAAGTGAATGTAAATTTCAGTGTCCTAATGTTATATTCCAAAGCCAAGACTCTTTATGAAAAGAATTTAAACAAGTAACATTTTTCTTAGCTAAATAATTTAGATCAACTGCATAAACATTTTCATTTCTCAATGCATAAAATTTTAAAACATTTTTAGAGTTAAAAACATTACACGAATCATTTTAAAACTTAACATTAAAGCCATCATCACATAATTGAGAAATACTTAACAAATTATATTTAAGTCCATCAACAAATAAAACATTAGAAATCAAAACTGAATCAGTGTTACCAATGTGGCCTAGGCCGATGATTTTTCATTTAGTATTATCACCAAAGGTGACATAGCCTCCATCAACCGTTACTAGTATTTTAATGCATGAATAATCTCCAGACATATGTATTGAACATCCACTGTCCAAGTACCATACCTTCTTATAAGAACTATTCATAAATGTTTCCTACAAAATAGATTTAAATGGAAAATGATTTTGGTACCCAGATATTCTTGGGTCCGGATAGGTTAGCAATCAGAGATTTAGGTATCCAAATTTGTTTTATTGGTCTCAAATAATTGATAGATTCAATATATTTTGAATGATAAACTCTATTTGATCTGTAATTGTGTGAATAACTAGTTGAGGCATATGGATTACCATAACTAGAACTAGCAAAAAAAATTCCAGATTTAGGAATAAATCTATTCTTAGTAAGTTGTCTCTATCCAGGCTGATAGCCTATTCCAGTGGTATATTTTTGTGCCACTTGTTTTCCTAGCATTTGAGTCAGAGTATCCTTTCCATTTGTAAATTTTTTGAATTATTTACTTAATTTCTCATTAGACAACTTCAGTTCAATATTTTCCTTTAACAATTGAGCATTGTTTTCCTTTTCTACATCAAGAGAAGATTTAACCTTAGTAGTGAGAGCATGCTGTTTCTTTACAGATTTGTACTTGTCCTTAAGATCATTACAGTTTTCTTTAGAATATTACAATATTCAAATAGTTCCTTACTAGACATGTTTTCAGATTCAGAATCAGTTCCAGAATAATTATCATTCAGCATAGGGGAAATAGTTACCTCAGAGGTATTGGTCATTAAGCACATGTTGGAACGATTCTTCTCATAATCAGAAACTTCAGATTCACTTGTTATTTCTTCTGAATCACTCCAAGTATCATTCATGGATATCTTGTACTTATTGTCCTTGTAGTCATATTTCTTCTTGAACATAAATTTTGGATAGTCACCCTTGAGGTGTCCTTTCCTCTTGCATTCATAGCAAACTATATCATCTTCCGTATCAGATTTCTTCCAATCCTTCTTCCAACGACACTTGTTGTCATACATTCCATTATAGTTTGATTTTCTAAATAATCTCTTCTTCCAATAAAACTTCTTGAATCTCCTGGCTATTTGAGCCATCTCAGCATCACTATCAAAGTCTGAATCCTCACTTGTTGAACTTTCATTTGGTATTTGGACATTGTCTTATTTCCTTTCTCTTTGAATCATTAGATTAAAAAGCAACATAATTCTTTTTTAGTTCATCATCTTCCTCCTTATTCACCTTAAGTTCTTCCACATACATCATAAGCTTACCAAAGAGATCTGTGACTGGTAGTTTGCTTATGTCACATGATTCTCTCATTGAAACATAAGTTCCTCTACATCGATCTGGTAGACATCTCAATATTCTCAAGATTTTTTCCTTAGCAGTGACATCATTTCCAAGAGAGATCATTGTATTGACAATCTCATTGAACCTGAGATACATGTCTGAGATAGGTTCATCAGTCTTCATTTTAAAATTATCATATTTAATAGTATATGTATTCAATCTCATTTCTTTAACACTAGTTGTTCCTTCATGATAAATACTCAAAGTATCCCACATTTCGTAATCAGTTTTACAAGAAGATATTATATTGTACTCTTCATCTCCCAAATCACAATACAATGAATTCATAGCTTCACAATTATAATTGTAAGCTATCTTAGTAGCTTCATCCTAAGTAGTTATAACAGTTGCTGGAATCTTATATTTAGTTTCTATAGCAGTCCAGATATCAAATCCATTACTTTCTAAATGAATTTTCATTTTCAGTTTCCACTTGGCATAATTTGTGCCATTAAAGAAAGGTGGTATGTTGGTAGCAGCACCTTCTAGTTTATTATCCATTTCTAGAGTTTAGAAAATAAATTTATAAAGAGTTAAAATTTAGAAGTAATAGAAATTTAATATATTTGAAATATAACTAAAATCACAGTTGAAAAACAGAGTATTTGAAAACCTTAATACACAAAACAAACCTTTAATATGAAATGTTGGTTGGCGTGGATACTCATGTGGGGGGTGAATTGAGTTCCAATTAAAATTTCTGGTAAAAGTATTTCTCTAAAAATCCCCCTATTTTAAAAACAAAGTTAAACTATAGTGAATTTATAGAGATTGAAAATGTTCAATTGGATTCTTAAAGATTGATTAGATCTCATTCAATTTAATCACAGGATTAAATTAGCATTTAAAGCTATCCTACTTGTTCACAACAAGTATAAACACTTTCTAATTTAACTATCAAAGTAATAGTAAAATAGATTTGAATTTCAAAGTAATAGTAGCAGAATAAAAAGGATATATGCAGTATAATTTAGACTTATACTAAAAAGCACAATAGATATAACGAAGAGGTTCAGTCTCAAGAAGAGACTTAGTCCTCTCAAACAATTTATATATATTTGATCCACACCCTGGATCAAGGTTAACTACAGTACAATACTATCCAGGTCCTAAGACCTCTACTACAGTTCTTCACGGAAAAACAAAATGCAACAACACAAAGGCTGTCCAGGTCACACTTGACCTCTACCATTATCTTTAGTGGGATACAGTATGATGTATGGAGTTTGGAATGAGGATTTAGTATCCTCCAGTACAGCACAGGAGATAGTGTGTGTGTGAAGTATACAGAGTACACACACTACTCAAAATGTAAATAAATGAATCACTTAGAGAGAGTAGGTAAGAGTTTAAAATGCTCTAGAGATTAGGAGTGTAGCTCTGGACTCATTGGATTCAGTAGAAATGCGTTTGAGTCCTTTTGTTGTTTTTATGTTCAATAGTAGAGTATCTTGGTTTAGCTTTATGTCCTTCAAAAGTGATTATGTTCTATGATTTCTAGTGTTCTTCGTGTGTTCTTCAGTAGTGTTGGATTGGATGAATGAGAGTTCTTTGAATATCTTTCAATGTCTTCTTCCAGTTCCTCATGTGTTCTTCTTTTCATGTATGTATGTGCATGGAATAATTCTATCTCTATGCCTTTTCACACACTCTCTTTTTCTACAGCTCAATCTTTTTTTGATTCCACGAGCCCCGACAATGGGAATGATTACCTTTTCATAGGTACGATGTACGGTCCTAGACATTCCAACAACTAACATTAAATATCATTAAATTCATTAAAAAACATCAAATATGACCATTGGAATTAAATAATAGTTTATAGAAATTCAAATAGTTTTCATGACTATCGGTGAGTCATGAGATCAGTGAGTTATTTTGAATCTGCATCGGTATCATAATCTTAAGATTATCGGTATCAGGCACTCATGATCATTAGTATCGGTGAATCTTGATCGGTAGCATAAGATCATCAGTATTGGTGTCTTAAAATCCTCGGTATCGGTGACTCATGATCATTGGTATTGGAGACTCATGATCGGTAGCTTAAGATCATCGGTAGCTATTGGTGCGACCGTTGCCATCAGTGTGACCGTTCATCATCGGTGACTTTCTCTTCATCGGGGGGATTGTTCATCATCAGTGAGACCATTCATATTGGTGCAACTATTCATCATAGATGCGTCGAGAATATAACTAACGGTGAGACAAAACATGGAATTTTACCAAATTTTATATTTTATTCTAGAATACTTCCAGGTCAACAGTAAAACATAAACTAACATAGATAAACATATGTAAACCTGAATTTTGAAAATATAAACATATTTAGATAAATTTGAACAAAACACTAAATTGAAATAAATAAAACAATGATTTGGGATTACTAAAATAACCATCTCAGTGATAGTTCAACAATACCATGCTCAAAATTTATCATTAAAAAAATATGATAATATTTCCTTATAAAATCATCAGGTTCCCACATAGCTTCATTAAACTAGTGGGATTTCCACAAAACATTGATTAGATGTGTCGTACAGTATTATATAACATTCTCTATATGATCTATAATATTTATTTACTATTTCTAATAATTTATATAACTCTCTTGTGGTATGAAATCTACGTTTTTAACATATTAAATTTTATTTATGTACTTTCTCATGAGAGATACATATAGGAAATTGTGAACTTCATATATGCTTGGTGGAATAATAAGGAGATATAAAACCATCAATACTCGATGAAGAATTATAATGGGAAAATATAATAAGGGATTATAATTCCTTCACATTTCAATATAATATCATTATTCCATGTATTATTTGTATATAAACCTTCTCTAAAACATCAAATTCCAGATCATGTTTAATAATATCAACATGACATTTCTAGTGAATTTATTATTACCTTGTGTGATACTAAATGGAACTAACCTCCTCTACCATTTGTGTAGCCATCATTTTTTAAAATAGATTTTTTTCCAAAATTCATCCCAAAATGTTTCATTTCTATACATATATCCTTAGAGAGATTCATAAAGAACCATATAAATTCTCAATTTAATGTTATTTCTGTAAGAAGACTCGACATGAGTGTGGGGTTGTTCCAAACCACCTCTAATATCCATAGATCATGATGTTAGGGTATTCTCCATGTTTTGAATTTTTCTCTCATACTAAACATATATCTAAAGATTATAGGATGTATTAAAACATTATTTAATGTAAATATCTTGTTGAATGATTTACCAAGACATTATTATATTCCTTGGATGCTGAATAGATATAATTTAACATGGTACTCCATGAAACTTTTCCACTAAATTAATCAATGTTCTAAAAATATGTACTCGAGGGGAATAAACTAAAATTATAGTTATTTTTTATAAAATTGTATGTTGATTGAATACAACCTAGATAACATTATTCTTACTACTTATTTCGGGGAGTCTAATGATAAAATCCTTTGTGTTGTCTTTCGAATTAAATATTGGTATTGGTAATGGTTTTAGAAACCCCTTAATATTTTTTTCTCTCGTCCACTACTTATTATCAAACTCATAAAAAAAATATTCAGTATATCAATTCATGACATCCCACATAAATAGAATTAAAGATCCCTGAACACAAATGTACCTTTATGATGAATTGATAATGAAGATCTATGTAATTCCTCAATAAAATACTTCAAATAAAGAATATATAAAACACTTGAATAGTTTTCAAACATTATCATTACATAATAGTCATGTTTAATCTTAGTAATACTAATTTCATTTTTGTTCATTTATAAATCTTCCATTTATGCCTCATTAATCATAAAATGTATATATTGTTGGACACTAATTTGAGATGGATATTATTTACCTTGTAATTTTAATATTTCTGGATCCATTCTTTCAAAATAAATATTTGTTGGATCTTAATTTATCCTTATCTAAATTAATCTACCATGATCCCTTTCAGATAAAAGAATATAGAACTTATTTTCTATCCTAGGATGGTAATGTTTGAATCAATAATGTTCTTTATTTTCCTCTAACCATTTTATCTAGTGTATATTTAATTTCTTATGTGAGAATATATAATTTAAAATTTTATACTTAGATTAAATACCAAAATTATCATTGTATATATAATTCATCAATATCATTAAAGAAAAAATCACTATTTAAAACATCAATTCATGAGATGTGGAATTTTTATACATAACCTTGGATTTTCATTGCGTTGAAGCAATAACAAAAGTATTATACATAGGAACACAACCCAATCAGTTCCCCAAATCATTAGTTTGGACATATACCATTTTCAACTATAGTTTAATTCAGGTAAATGTTAATTGGATCATATTTCTTTAGTTCCAAGAACATTTCATGACATTTATCAGTTGAGAGGAAATTTGATCCCTTCCAAGTTAACATGGTGAGTAGATCAGAAATCAATGATTTAATTTCTAGAAACATTTGATAAAATTCAGCCAAACCAAAAAAGTTGATCTCATGCACATAGTTTCTTCCAATTCAACATTTTTTAGCCTCCAAATGTGAAGGGTTAACTGATAAACAATATCATGAGAATATATGACTAGGAATGGAATTATTTTATATAAATAATTAACAGTTGTTGTAATTTTCAATCATGTTCTCCTTGATTAGGCTATTCTTGAAAAATCACATGTACTTTTCCCATTATTTTTCTATCATTGAAAATATTGTAATATATTCAATAAAAACTAGTATAAACTAATTCTGATAATATGTTACAAAACTATTCATTATCTCCATAAATATTGAAGTGAGATTATTAAGACCAAATAAAATCATTGAATATTCATTGGTTCTACAAATTATATAACATAATTTCTTCGATATATCATCCTTCTTGACCACTAATTTATGATATCTGTATTGGTGTTCAATCATTGAATATTATTGAGCTATATAAAATTGGTCAAACAAGTCATCTATTTGAGGTGGGGTATAAAAATTCTTAATTTTGATATTGTTCATCTCAGTATAATTAATATAGAGTAACAGTAATTCATCTTTATAATTGATATAATGAAATGATTCACCCCAAGATGACAGATGTTTATAAATAAATACATGCATAAGATTCTAATATATATCCATGTATGATTCTTCTAACTCAAACTACTCCATTTTATATAGAGTGTTTGAAATATATATTGGACTAGTTATTAGTTATATTGAGATATAAACATCAAGATCTTGTGGAAAACATGAATAGTATTCTATAAAGACATTAACAATCTTCCACAAAAATGTCATATCAATGATGTTGATATTCTAATTCAATATGAGAAAACCCCCCTTATGAATTGAAATAAAAAACCATAAAATTTGTGTAATTTCAATCAAATGTTCATATTTATCATCATCATGATAGATGATCATAGTTTGGTTTAGAATGATAAATGAAATTACCCTTCCCCAAAATTTGATGTGGTCTTTTTTAAAGAAATCCAATCCATACCTATGATAAATTAAAATTAAAATGGAGGAAGTATAATTATATTTCAAAGAATACAAATCCCAGACACTTCAACTGATGAAGAATCAATGAGTTGATATTCAATCATCAGGCCATAAGTGGGTTTAGTGACTAATTTATCATCTAGTCCTTATGGGGATGTTGTGATACCATTAGTAGATTCTTCTAACAAAAAATCATTTTTATATTAATAATAAATTAAATATTATTTTTTCTATAGTGGATAGTTAGTGTACCTTTCACCACATCTCTATAATTCCTCTTATTAGAAATAATTAACACTTTATATTTTCTGTTTTCTCTAGGAATAAGAGGCTATTGATGTTGAACATAATCATTATACATCGGATTTAATTTCATGTTTTTGTAGCACCCATACTCTTTTTATGTGAAAAAAATTGTGTGTGGTTGGTGTATTTTATGTAGATTTATTTATATTTACAAAACTACAAGGAATCTTCTCATTACTTCTGTATTCAATGGTTTGATAACCTTATTTTCTAACCTTATAGAATCTTATTGACCCTTTAAAGAAATTGTATCCATTTTTTCTTCAAAAAATTATCATGAATGAATTATCAACTACTTAACCCCATGGGTTTTAGAATATCCCATGAATTCCGAATTTTATTTCTTATCAAAACCATGCAACTACTGGGTAACTCCATTCTCCATTCCCTCCTAAATTACACATCGAATGGTTTCTTAAATGCTAATAAAGACCCTTATGGACACCACCCTTTGTATAAAGGTTAATCCTTTATGAAAAATCATACATTTCTTTTTAACGTTGGTGAATTTAACATAATAATGGGTCAGATCATTTTGTCAGATAGAAGAAAAATAAAACACATCAATATAAAAAAATGCAAAAGTATATGAGAACGTGATAACAAAATTTTCAGACCATACCCCTAATATAATTGATTATAAACAATAGTGACGTCATAAATCAATATTATTCATATGACATGAATCCGAAAGGAAATTAATTATCATATTCCATGAGATCATGAACTGAATATAGGAATGTAGAAAAAATTTATATTATAACATTGATAGAATTTAAAAAAATAGATATGTTCACTAATTATGTAATGGTTATGAAATAAAGTTCATATATAAGATGATTTATATGAGAAACATGTATTAATATGAAATTGTAACTGGGAATTATGGTTAATTTATAATATAATTCACAAATCCGATATCCATATTTACCGAATTCATTAGGGGAATATATTGGTCCCAACCATCACTTAATCAATAGTTTTTTGTTCCATAATATAATTAAACATTAATTACATTAGAAGCCACTACAATAAATTATTTACTAAAAAATTTCATTTTAATGAAACCAATAGAAAAAAACCAGTTTTATAAACATTTGATCATTTCAACATAACATAACCCATTGAAAAATAAAGTATTTGATAAACATATTTTCATTATGAACATAGAATAAATAGAGAATGAACAATAATGTAATCATTTGATCATATCCCTTGTGAATCATATGTGTCATTGAAGTATGTTATATTAGTTGGAAAGTGGATTTTAAAGATCTCATAGAACATTTCATAAAGAAGATATCATTTTCCCGTTATAAACACTTCACAAAAAACAATTACCTCTCAAATATTAATGATAAAATTTTATTTGAAACATAAAATGAAAATTTTTAGTGTAAGCATTAAATTGCTTAGTTCTCATGGTTTTGTTAAATACTATTCCTTTCATGCACACTAAAATGAATATTCCATTTACATTTACTATAAAATACAAAAGGGCCTTTTTTAGAAAATGAAAATATTATTCCTTTCAAATGATTTTTAAATATTCATTTCTGGGTAAAATATTTTTTATAATAAAATAACTTAATATAAAAAACATTCTATAATCCATTTAAAAAAAATCAACTTGTACGTAAAAGGACATTCAATCGAAGATAGAAGAATAATTTATTTTTATTAAAATCAGTACTTTTTTAATCAAAATTTCATATTAATAAAATAAATAAATAAAGAACTTCGGAAATTACATATTTTAAAAGAAAAATTAATTTTTTAATTCGAGTTATATTGTAGAATTTCATTAATGGAACTTAATCATAACCCACCAGGATAAACAATGAGGTTATAAAGTAATACCCGTTCCAATTTGGTATCATTTAAATAGCATGCCCCATGAAATGTTGTAAAAATATGGATATATAGATCACCTAATTTAATGATAATAATTATAAAATTAATTCATTTTAATATTATACACCATAGAAATTAAATAAGGTGTGTCTAAGAAAATTGTCCAATAGAAATAAAAGACATATAAAAATCTTTTACCTCATCTACATAATTTAATTATACATGTTATAAGTTACCATAAAGTATATAAATATTTCTTGAAAAATATATTAAAATATTTTAAAAATATGTATAATACCAAATATAATTTACTTATGACCTTTAATTACTCTTATATTAACAATTCCATTTTAAAATCATTTTTCGTATAACACCTACTTTATTTCTAATGTATGTTCTTTTATAGGATTTTTTATATTAAATTATTTCATAGATAAGTCATCTATATAATGATAACAATATATATAAATATTTTATATATTAATTATAAATTTACATATTGTAATACATAACTGTTATTGATAGAAAATGGAATACATCTTTAATAGAGACGACAATTCATATGTTCTCAAGAACATTGTTTCATATTTCTAATGGAATGTAATGATATAATGATAAATAATAGATCCCTATGATGAATTATAATTATGTAATAAATATAATTTTATTTTATTAAATATATCATTAATACAATCCTTGTCCAATTAAAATGAAAAATGTATCACATCGATTAATAGAGGTGTTAGTCCCCATGTATGCATGGGCGACATTATCATTTTCTAATAGATTTTAATGTTACAAGGTAGATATTATATTATAATTACATATTTATAATTAATTCATAAATTTCATATCCATATGTGAAATCCATGATAATCTCAAAACATGAGAGGCATTGATGGAAAAAAAATTACATTGATTCATGAGGTGCTAGTTTAACATCCACACGAATGATGTTTTTGTATTGAATTTTATGGGAGAGGATATGGATATAGTTTATTCCATTGTAATAATATAATATAAGCACTATTGAGATAATTGTTTTATTAAATCATCAAACATTAGGAATATTTTAAGTTGTGGGACAAGAAATAAAAAAATTCATGGTTAAGAGCTATACCGCTTCTTCGGACTAACACTATAGGTTTTTACAAATACAGCTACTAGAAAGGTTTAGTAATAAAACTAAGGACTATAGGAATTTATGTGGGAATTATTTAAATGAATTTTTAGGTATTTTCTAAATAAAAAGGATTTGAATTTGTGAAATGAAGAGTAGTTGTGGTTCCCTCTTATAATTGGGGAACATCACAGACATGAACATTTTTAAAATAAATAGTTGTACACATGGTTCAAAAAAATGTAGAAAAAAGGGATCATTAATAAACATTAAATAATATATGGATGAAATTATTATATCTTATTGGATTTGGACGTGTTGTTATGATCATTTTACCAATTATATATTTCATTAAACCCCAAACTAACCATTTTTCACCCTAACCGTGGTAATTGGTTTTTGTGGTTTTCACTGTTAACTATTACACAATGATATCATATTATTATAATATAATATTTGTTTTTATTAGAAATATTAAAACTACTTTACCAAATTCCATTCAAATAAGTAGAAATTTTTAAATCAAAATTAATGTTTTAATTTTGACTAAAAAGTAGTTTTCCTAATAGTAAAAAGTTATAAATATAGAACATTTTAATATAATAAGTCAACATGAATTTGATTCCAATAAAATAAATTGGTTTAACAATAAAATCATTCAAGTAATTTTTTAACAAAGTGAAATTTGTTAAAATTTTAAATAAAATATTAGTTTTACTAGAAATTTGTGTTTTTCATCATTTAGTGAAAATTTGAAATGTTATAAAAATCATTAAATAATGACCCTAAAATATTGTTTATATTATGATTTCAAATATTATTTTCAGTTTTGGAAATAATAATTTTAAAAGTTTCAAAAAATATTTTTTTTTAAAATTAATTGTAATATTTATTGTTAAAAAAAGTATATTGTGATGAATATAATGAATTTATAAAAAAGTAAAAACATATTTATTAATATATTTTAATTATCTAAAACCATTGTACATATTTTTAAAAATTTATATATTCTTACATATAATGAAAAATTAAACGTCTATGTTATCTGAGTCATGTTTAAATAAAAATATATATAGTATATCATGGTTTGTCAAAACATGGTGGAACATGTAACACAAGGTATCAAGGAAATTAAATGTATTTTAAATAAAATAACATAGATCTCATGGTCTAATAACACAAGCGTGGGATTCTATGTTATCATTAATTCATTTCTAAGACTTCCACTCAAAACAGTGGAGTTAGACTTTCATTCTTTAATAGTTCATTAGTGTGATCAGTTACTTCTAGGATTTTGGGATCTCACCATTAATATATATGGGACAACTATTCCACTAATAACATAAGTGGTGGACATGTATTTTCATTCTTTTATGAAATATATATCACACCTAATTACTTTTATTCCAGGATATCCACCATTACATAAATGATATTTTTTTCTTGTTTGATAAATTTATAGTTATTTTATATGGGCATATATCATTCATTTAAATCATTAATTTCCATTATTGATGTCTTTATGATAAAATGGTCTTTTATATATATTAATTACATACTAACCCCATTTGGATGGAAAAATGTGTAAGATTTTATGTCCTCAGAATGTTATGTTTTAATCATTGCTGCGGAGACTGTATGTGGCATCCAATTATTCATCCTAGAAGTTTACTATCCCATCATCATCATGAATTAATTAATCAGTTACAAAGATCATTATTTCTATTATCATTTATTGTTTTTTCTATCACCCAATGATAACACTCACATCATCTAAGGTGAGTGGTATTTGAGTCTAGGTAATTCGTGTCACATTCTTCTAGATGTGTTGTCAATTTTCTTTTAGTATTAATTTTTCTCTAAAATAATATAAATAAAAGACTATATATGTGCATTCAAGTGGTTTTAGACTTGTAATATTAGGTTTCCATTAATTTATTTCTATGATACTAGCAGAGTGATAGGTCAATTTAACTTTTTATATGCCCCCTAGGATAAGCCTCATAAATTTACCATCATTGTGGATGGTTCATATCGAGTTGACTAAGATAGTGGTTTAATTATATGACCTTTAATAAAAGTTTATTATTCATCATTGTTTTTTATTATAGGTATCACCATTTATTTTTTGTAATATGGTAGAGATTAGTCTCTAATGTTTCATAATAAATCATAATTTAAACTGTGAGAACTATAGTAAAAAATACTAATTTCCTCAAGATGGTGATATTTTTAATAAACCCATGTGATTTGGTTGTATTTCATGATCAACCTAATGTTAAAGAACCATCAATTAATGGTTTAGAAAGTGTATATTCCTAAAACAATCATCAAGAGGTAGTATGCGAACCATGATGGAGAGTCAGATGAATTTCATTGAGGCCAACTAGAGAATTATCCTCTCGATTTGATTATATTTTTCATTCAATGCATTTTTGGAATCCATGATGATCATATTCATGGATAATATCATTATTTATTCTCCATGATATAGGTTGAATGTGGAAATCATATGGAGATTATTTTGAAAATAATGATGTAGAATAACATATAAGCTAAGATGTCCATGTTCATGTTTAAGATCCTAGAGGTAATGCTGTGGGATTATGTTATTTCTGATAGAGGGATTTCGATGGAATCAAATAAGATCCATGTAGTCATGTACTAGCATTTTTAATATATTTTTTTTAGTTTAAGATCATTTTGGTCTATGTTAGATACAAAATAAATTTTTTTGCCTTCTCTATGATAGAATTAACCTTCTTTGTATCGACTCAAAAAGGGGTGAAATTAAAATATATTTAGAATTTGAAAATATATTTTGAGGAGTTATAGTTTATTTTGAAAACACCTTCAGTCATGATTTTTCTTGATTAAAAGTGGTGATATAAAATTTATAATGATTCCTTGGATATGGTATTCAGGTGTACGCTGATGTCGGATAATCATTTATTGGCCGATGGTCACATTTTCTATGCCCATATGAGGATACACATCCTCTAATGTCCTATGTATGGAATCTATGATGGATTATTTTATAAAATTAAACTATTACAAATTTACATATATGATTATAGATTATTCATATCATAATATATATAAGTATATTTTAATTCAGGGGACATGAATATTAGGTAATGAATTTGGGTGGAATATAATTAGACCATTGATTTTCAATTTTTTATACCCATGTTAATGGTAGTTTTAAGACTGATGAAATGATAAAAATGTTAAAAAATAAATGTATTTATAGAATAAGTGGATGAGTAGGTTTTCATGTGTTTTTTTCTAATTTATGTCTATATGTAAAAGTGGATAGAACGTAGGTATTTTTCACCAATATTTATGTTCATCCTTTTCAAGTTGATCGTGTTTTATGGTAGAATCTATATAAACATGATTACAAATATATTATTAAAACATGAAATGGTGTTGAGGTTATTAAATAATTGTGATAGTCTCCTGATGGAACCCACATCTTCATAATGAGGTTGGTGATTATTTATACATCAAATCATGATGTGATGAATAATGGGAATTTATTTAATTGGGTTATTTATATGGTGTAAAAAGATTTTTTATACTCCATTGAGTTGGTAATGGTGTCATAGGATGGAAAATGTTGTTGTATATTTTGTATCTATTTGTTTACAGATCATAAAATAATCAAGGTGAATCAAAGGCTAGGCCAATTATTTTCTTCTTCCCATTCTGACATAAAAGATTGATAGGATCTCATTGTATTTTCTGTGGTATTTCTACCATGAACACATAAAGGTAATGATTCTATTTGATTAATTAATGATCAGTTTACTATTTTCACACATTAATTAATATAAAGTGGTCAAAAGAAGAAGATTAGCTTTAGGACATGTATGCAGGATTAGTTTTTTCGAATCATTTGGTTCATTCATGGATAATTTTTTATGGAATAAGAATTTTTTTCGTCAAATTTAAATGATTTTTCCAGATTATCTGGGTAAAAGCATAACAAGGCCATGATTTATCACTATCTAATAGATGGGTAGACAAATTGGTTCATCCATATTCTATAATATTATGTTCACGACTATTTTTTGGATTGTAACAGATTATGGTAATGGAATATGTCACTTGTTTAGTTGATGTACAAGAAAACTCACTATGAATAGACTTGGATTGCATATTTTAGGAATTTTTTGTCTAGTTTTATTTTTTTGAAAAATATTAAGCAATATTGGTCGAGAAGTCCATATTCAGATAGAGTATATTTTAGTATGAAATAAATAATGATTAGTTTAATCCAATGTGGATAGTGTTTTGTTACAATATATAAATATCATATGTATATAAATAATGATTAGTTGAATCCAATATTAAGAAATATTGGTAGAGAAGTCCATATTCAACTAGAGTATCTTTTAGTAGGAAATAAATAATTATTAGTTGAATCTAATGTGGTTAGAGTTATGTTAGTGTATATAGATTTCATATGTATATTGTCATAATATCCCATTATATCTTTTTGTTGTTGATCTAGGATTCTTATGAGTGGATGTATTATAATGATACTATCACTTGGAAATTTCAGTAATAATGACACCTTGTTATTCTGGGTTCATTTAGATTAAGGGGAATCTTCTAATGGTGATATATCTGTTAATATTACAACTTAGGTCGCCCTCAATTCAGGAAAACGTTTAATAATCCTAGTTTTATAAGAACCATCTAGATCTAACTCAGGTGATATAGTTGGATGATTTGGGGATGAATAAAGACACCAAAAATGCGGATTAGTCAATTTATATCATATAGTGTATGAATAATGTGTTACATAGTAATTATATCACATTATGTTGTGTTCATTTTCAGATCGTTATAAACATCCACAATATATTGGGGTATCATGTTTAGTGAGGGACCATGGGCCTCTCTTATATAAATTTTAATGTTCTTTGGTATTATTTTGGTGATTAATGTAACAATGTGAGGAGAATATATATACATGTCAGGTCACTATAACGTATTATTTTGTGAATAATTTATTTTTTTAGTTATTCATTTAGTTTATTAGATTTATAAGTTGAATATGCATGTTTTTAGGTAAAAATTTTTTGAACTGCATTCTCCAAACTGTTAGTAGTAACCATGTGGCAAACAATGTGGGAGGGATGATTTTTGGAATTGGATTTAATCACAGTATGAGCATGGTTTTTCAATCAATATAGGAAATTCAATAAACAATACAACATTTTTAAGTATATAGTGGAACCTACATGATTGTAACACAGAATAGATAAACAGGAATCCAAAAAATGTGGTTTTTATTATAATTGGATGAGTGGGTATTAAAAAATTCCTTTAAATTATGTCATATCAACATGGAATCATTTACATCCTCCTTCATATGAATATTATTTCCTTTATTATTAGATCTCTCCACCTATGTATTTTTGGAAATTCTATTGAAACATAATCGATTTATTCATGTTAATATATATATATATATATATATATTAATTTTTTATCATATTCATACCACCTATTTTTTTGTACATCAAAAAAGAGAATATAATCCCTAATTTATGATTTTTAAAAACTCATTTTAATTTATGGGGTATCTATAATGATTCATAATGACATGCGTATCTTAGGATTGTTTATACTTTACTCATTTGTTTCTAGTCAAAGGAGCCTAATTTTTATTATGTATTGAGGTGGGTACGTTATCCATTATATATTTAAAATCATTTATTATAACCTTTTAAATAATTAATTAATATTTTAAATATGTCATTATTTTTATATTATCAATGGTTAATCGATTATTGGGATATGATGGAAATTTGAGGAATTTAAATGTTTTCCAATGTTTACCAGATTTATTTCCTAAAATTTATTTTGTAAAATGGATCAATGATATATTATAAATTAAAATTGTTTTCTAAAGGTGATTTAAATGTATCTTACATGGCTAAAAGGAATGATTTATGTAGGTATTTATGGTTTAGGATATTTTATTTTTAAATGGATTATAGGATCGAAACAATTTAATGTTTTCAATGTTTGGGAAAGTGTATTACATGTCCATATGTGTGTATATATGAACTAAAAAAATGGAATCAGGGAATTTTTTATAAAATAACTACAGAGTGATATCCATGGGAAATATGAATACATTGGGATAATGACAGATAGAGTCTCCAAGTTGTATAGATGTGGAGAAAGAGTTCCAATGAAAGTATTATTGTTCTCAAGAAAGGTTAAAATATATTGAAAACATGATAAAAAATCCTAGTAGGTCAAAAAAATATATCATAGAATATGTTACACTAGAACCAATTGGTTAGACATGATTGTGACTATTACTTGTTCCCATTTTCATTTTAATTTTTTATGCATGATGATATCTCCCTATTTGATTGAGTCATCTTATGAAAATGGTTATATTCAATTATTTTTTATATGATAGTGTTTATTATTATAGTAGTGGTTATTCCATGTTATTGGTTTTTGATATTTTTGGGTAAAGTGTTTATACTTCCTTAAATTTTATCATTTTTAATTCATTTATTTAAAACATGGTTTCCTCTAAGAAAACCAAAGGGATTTCACAGATACGGTTTCATTTGAAATGGATTTCAATATGAACATGGTTTTGAAATTTTTTTCTAATATAATTATTTTTTTTCTTAGATAATATCTATACATATTTACATTGTGGTCTCAACCTAGGCTTTGGGACTCAGGCTGTTCATTTACTTTTGGGAATATGATGAATTTTTTTGGACATCTTTATGGGTAATCAAACCCTATGATAACATGGAAAATATTGATTAAAAGTTTTCATCATTATTTTTTATGTAAGTGGTGTGTTGACATGTAGTTAGCCTATGTGAGTAAATTATGGGATTCGTTTATTCGAATGTTATGTATTGACATTTTTGTTTCTATCCTAATTATGATCTTTTGACTAGATTTTATATAAATGTACTCTTTATAAATATTATATGATTATGTTAGGAAATATGATGAAGTCGAATTAATATTTATTCATTTATATACTAATTTTACATTGATTTACCCTTTATAGTTGGTAGCGAAACCAAATTCATGTATACTTCCTTAAAAAATTTGTAGGGAAAAACATACCATGTTTCTAGCTATGGAACCACAATGTGTTCCCGCATTTGGTAGAAATAAATAACACCCATGAATAACAATTACATTCCATCATGTGTTATGTACCTGAGTAACATAGATTACATGGGTACATAATTAACTATTCACTAATTATTATGATGATTTTACACAAAATAATGATGAATTTAAAAATAATATTATTTAATTTGATGATATATATAAAAATTTATTTAAATGATATAAGATACACATAAAAGAATATTTTTATAAATGATTGATAATTTTTGGCCACCATATTATTTGTGAAAAAAGAATAATGAAAATAAAAATCAAATATCAGTGTGATAAAATTATAAAAATATTTTTTACATGTAAAATTCTAATAACAAATGAAAATATGTTTCATTACTGAAAAATTTGAATTAGTTATACGATTAAACAATAGTTATATCTATAGAACATATGAAGGAGAATGGTAAGATGAAGTCCATAATATAATCTTTTAAGAAGATATTTATTTATTTTAATTCTGGAAAAACATTGGCAAATATCAAGGGTAGTTTATATGTTAGTTTTCATATTACATACATCAATGTAAAACCATCAAGAGATCTATAGCATATTAATAAAATAAATTTATACCGGGAAGAGATTCATTTTGACTTAAAATATACAATGGATAACAATATATTCATCATTGTTATTTGAATAGATTTTATTATCATGTATCCTCTATACAATAGGGATTTGATTCGCCCAACTCAACATTGCATCTCTCCCCTAGGGGATCCATTCTCTCATCATAGTGTTGTGACACCCCCAAAATGATAAAGGGATAAATGAATAAGAGTATGAATCTTGAATATAATGTGCACATTTCTTTTCGAGTTTCTACCTAATTAAAGATCCATTGTTATGTGTTCTTTCCCTGGAATAGTTATTAGGATGGGTGACCTTCTAGGAAGGTTATTAGGGTGTGTTCAAGTGAGAAAAAAGAACACTAGAAAGAACATGTGTTGTATAGTGGTGGAAATTATCATTTAGATAACATGTTCGAGCACGTGGTGGGACCCAGTGTTGGGTCCATATGTATGTGGGGAATCTGATGGCACATGGTGGGTCAGGCCATGATCTCCATGTTAGGGAGGTGTGATTGTGGTGTCAGTAAGGCCTAGTTTCGACATTTGGTATTAGAGGAGTAACATACCCTTAAGTGGAGTTCACTATCTAGGTTAAGATGTGGGGTCCACAAAGATTAAGTTTTTCTCTAAAGGGGGTGAATGTGACCTCCCATAATGAGAAAGGGATAAATTACTATGTGATATGACTCATGTCAACACGGTGCACATTTCTTTTTGGGAGCCTACATAATAAAAACTCCATAGTTAAGCGTGATTTTCAATGAGTAGTGATAAAGATGGAGGACCTTATAGGAAGGTTCCTAGGTTGTGTGTGTGTGAGGAAAATGTGCACTAGAAAGAACATGTGCTGGCCCATGGGGATAGTAATGAGTCAGATGAACCATTCTGGAACACAGGTGGGCCCCATTATAGGGACTACATCTCCGAGGGAAAACATATTTTACGTGGCGGTCCAGGACCCAATGACCACGCTATGATAGGGTGTTGGATCTGTTAGTGGAGGACAGTTGTTAAAAAATATGTCACAATCCTTATACTGTATTTTTTTCTTCTTCACTTCTCCCGATTGATTAAAAGTAAAATTCTATGCAGTTCTAGGATCCAAATATGGTTCAAGTATACAACTCTTTCAATTCTATTATGTTTTTTATTGTAGGGATGGTAGTCCTTAGTGGTCAAATATCCCCCTTCATCAGCACCACACATTATATCCTTTTTGGAAAATTTATTTTCCATGATCTCCCTACCATTTCAACTTGTTCCTTTCTGAATAACACCATTTTTATCTAGTTGGAATGAATCATTATAATTTTTGATAGTTTTAGTGGCTTATATTTCTACAGATCTTCAAGACATAATGGTGGAAAAAGCTTCCCTAATGTGCATCTTCTGGGATATCAATTCTTTTATAGGCTCTAATTTTGTGTTCTCTTATTATTAATATCTGATTCCATCCCATGGATTCAATATTTTTTTCATTTATATTCCCTGATTTGTTAATATCATTTTCAGGTCTAGTGATGAAAATAATGTTATAGAGGTATGATTTTTTAGAGTATAGATCCCATAGTTTCGTGGTCCCAATATGATTTTTTTTTATCTATTGGTGAGTCCTCAAATATAATTCATTCTCACAAATAGATTCAATGCTCATGTGAGTACTAATTCTTGTTCCCCTTAACAAGGACCCTTCGACTTTTCCTCATTTTTAGTAGTGATTTATGCCATCTCTTTCTTAGTTCCCTTAGATTTTTCTTGTTCTCCTATATACTTCAACTACACAATCATCATTATTATTACTATAGGTCACCATTTTGGTTATGAAAATACTATTCTTTATCAATTTAGGATGGTATTATTATGAAAAGAGGTGGAAGGCCTCTCTTCTGTGTTTTTTTACATTTTTTTAATTTTTTCTACATTATCCTTCCTTTTCATACTCAACATCCAATATAGGTTTCATCCAAAAACCATTGAGAATCACTACTCTAGGGGTTTTCTTCACTAAAATCCCTTTGTGGTCATCAATGTATTTCACTATGACTAATGTATCTTTCTAAGGATGGCGACGCTACAGGTTGTAAGTTTAAGAAACAAGATGGTGTCATCAGATGGTGTATGCCATTTTTTAAGGTATTCAAATTTTGTAATACATTATGATGCTGATCATGAAGTCATTGTTGGATAGTATGGGTGCAGACTAGTCCAAAAAAAGACTTATTTTTTATCCATTCTATGAGGTTCTAAATTAAGCTATTAATGTGAATTTGGGTATTCACTAACCCATCAAAATGGGTTGTGTATGTGGTTCTCTATAGACCTTAATATAGAGCCTTGTATGGGGTTTCTATAAACCCTTAAAAATTTGTTATTGAATAATTAAAAACTAATAGATTTTGGAGTGTTATAATCTTATGGAGAATGGTTTTTCTATGTTTGTTGTTAATCTTGATCATGTATGACATATGTGGGTGCGTACCGTTATTTTAATTAATAATATTAGACCTAAAAATATCCTTATATTGATGACTTAATTCAAATTATTTTATTTATCTTCATACTGGTATAGGATTTTTTATTTCTGTAACTAGTTAAGTATTCATTTCTAGTTAATCAGTATAGTCATATGTTATAAATGGGTATAGTTTCAATTTTAGTTTTTTTGCTTCATAAATTTCATTAACTAGTTTTATTTCTATGTATTTTTAATCATGTGTATAGATAATATTCCATGAAATAACTGTTAATATCTGAATAGTTTATATGTTTTTAGATTAACTATATATGGTACTATCATTAGAAGAAGATTTTAAAATTGATTAATTAGTAGATAAATACAAATATTTTATTCTTCTGTCTTTAATACTATGGATTTTTTAAAGCTACATTAATAATATTTTTTTTAAAACTCATTAAATTATGTTTTATAAATAAATGAATATATCAAAAGATAAAAAATAGTAGTTATGATCTTAATTTTTAGAAAAATAATAAACCTTAATATGATAATTTGTTTATTTTAAAGAATTTATTTTATCTCTTGTTTTGGAAGGTTTTGATATGGACCATCTAATCAACCTTGATTATTGGTTGTTTCCTGATATTTCTAATTACTATATAAATGTCAGTTCTTAGGGCTAGATATATTAATTTAGTGATGATATTATACTAGAGTATATAGTTAATTTTGGTATCAATATTAAATTCTGTTTAGGAAATGGAACTTTTGGAAAAATATCACCCAAGAAAATAATATTTGTGAGGATAATTGATTAGGATATGTTTTCAATGATTTAATTTCTATTGTATTAATTAACAATATTTTTAAGATTTGGTTTTTTTAATTTTGGAAATAAGATTATGTTGTTGTGTATCATTCAGTCATCTATTATTTCTATGGAATGATGAGGTTTTTCATACTAGGTGTTGACAAAAGTGTTTCATTTAATTTTATTGAAATTAAATTAAATTATTGAATTAAATATTTTCTAAACTAATATAACATCCACTATAATGATAATTCTTATTTATTGTAAATAATAATATGATTTTAATGGATCTTTTCAATGATATGGAAATAAGTAAAAGGCATATTATTGTTAAAAATTAAATTTCAAAGATGAATCACTTATATATATGTATATGGATTATGTTTTAGTGGGTGAAATATTTTTTACCAAATATGTGTTAAAAATATACTATTAATATTGAATATGTTAATCTTTTATAATTTCATATCAATATGTTGGTTTTTATTATTTTTTCGTTTTTATAAACTTATATTCAGGACATTAATACCCAAAAAACATATTTAATGATTTTACAACATTAATAAATGATGAATATAGATAAAGTGATATTGTAGGATATTGAATAAATAAATAATGAAAAAAATAAATAATGACATATAGAAAATATGATTAATGCAGAATCTATCACAAACATGAGATTAATATATGACATAAATTTGGAAAATTTGTGCTAAAAGTCATTGGGTATTCAAAAAAACATAAACAACAAATATTTATAAATGTGAATGAATAAATAAAATGTGAAGATAAATTGTTTATAATATTTGAATACCTTTAATTATCTACCACAAATGAACATAATAGATATAAAAGGATAAGTTTTTATGAAAAAATATATCAATAAATATTTACATAAATATCTGTATTTAAAAATTTTATTAAATAAATATTCAATTATATTAAAAATGTGATGAATAGATACTAAGATGAATGAAATTAGGTTTACATGTGTTCTCTATTTTGGTCAGCACAGCAAAGGAGCAGTTTCTTTGAAAGTAAAATTTCCTAAAAAATTTAATAATGTTACAAAGAGGAAAATAAATTCATAAAACATGATAGATTATCATATTGTGATACATATCCTTCCCACTATAACAATTTTCCAACACCATGGTTTAGAGAATACAATATATGGAATTACTTATTTAAAAAAAGGGCATGGAGGTAGTGATAGAACAACATTAAATAAATTTATCAAATATTAGGCACATCATGACCTATACTTGGATGTCTTGGGCTAAAAAAATATATTAATACTATACATTTGATATGAGGTTAGATGAACCATTGAATACAGTTAAATATTTCAGATTAATATTAGTTTCACAATAATATTTCATATTATCATGAACCTTTAGGTTTATTTCCATTTCATATTGGATAAAAAATCATACCACACCCAATCATACACATATAGGATTCTCATATTATACAATCATCTTTATAAATTTGGGGCAGAAAAAAGGATAATGGGTAGACCTAATATGATCAGTAATGATCAATAACAGACATAAAATTAATGATCAAAGAAGATCATAAGATAAACATGTCGATATGATAGCATAGTGACAGTCTATAAGCCTATAATTATAAAATAATTCCCAAATAAACATATATCATAAGGAAAACAATTTCTCATAAGGATCTACAGATATAATAATAATTTATACATTATGAAATTATATTATTAAAAAATGAATATGATACAAACAAAAGAATAAAAAATAATCCCCTTTTACAATGATCCCTTACATGACCATAATCAAATAGTTGAAAAATTCCAACAATAGATTATGTTCTCTCCACAATCCAAAAAAGCGGTTGGAACATGTCACATTGTGGATTGGTTTTACTCCTAACTAATATATTCACAATTTATAATTCAATATAGTATATTCGGTTCACTCTGAAATCGTATAATCATATATGATAGAGTTCTATAATGGATTGGTTTTGAGTCCTCAATCCCATAAACGTAGTGGAAAATATTCCATAGTGGATTCTTCCAATATATATTCCATATCATATAAGTTATTACAATATAATTATTTTGAAAAATAATTTTATTGATTTACAATTCAAGCCCCACTCATTATTTGATGGACATAGTATCATAGGGGTTTTTTCAAAACTCTTACCATTTATATAGTGAGATATCACTATACCTAGTTAAATAGAGGGATATATAATTATTTTCCTTATATAGACATAAATACAACATTACTTAATTATTCTATAAGATAATATAAACAATTATTAATCCACCATATCTTAGTTAACATGGGGTAAATAAATTGGTTTCATGATGACTTATTGAAAATATCATTATGTGTCATCCAATGAAGGTGGGTAGATGGTATTATAAGAACATATAAAAATTGTATCTTAATGAATATAGATGGATGTTTACATAGAACAAAAACACACCTTCAATATTTTTAGATAAATATCATTAAAAAGATAAAATAAATATCCTATATTGAAATTCATGAAAAAATAAGAATAATCTTTTTACTTATAGGAATTACACTGTTCCTGATAAAATATTTTATATAATACCCTTAAAAAAATTTAAAGACATTAATTAAAATTTTCATTTCAAATAATTAAATGATAATACATTAAATTATTATATATTTCTTTCATAAAAACATAAGACCTAATTATTCCATTTTATATTCAATAATTCATTATTTAAATAAATATTTTTCATTGAAAAAAAATAACTTTTTTTCATCTATTTTTATAAATAATTAATAAGTGAAATCATTAGAAACCCTATTTTAAAAAATTCATAAAAATCATCATAAATAAGAGTTTTCATAACATCATAAATTTTTTTCCCATGTATAATGATAAAAAGGTGTATTGTTTTTAAACAGATACATTTGGAATTTTTTGAATGATTATTCTCAAAAAAAATTAATGAAATTGAAAATGTTAAAATATAACCTTAATCAGTTATTAAAAATTAATTATTAAATCCATTATAATAATATGGACATTGAGAAGTAATAATCCAGATAGAAAGGTAGGGTGGGTTTGAATTTACTTACAATCATCACATTTGTTAAATTATTTACTATGGTCAATGAAATTAAGAGAGGACATATAAAACCACTATAAAAATCAGATGTTAATAATTTATTTATTCTTGGTATATAAATTTACCTTAATGTTTTCACATATTTAATATAATTAATAAAAAACTCGATTAGAAAATATGATTTTAATAAAACCCTTATTGATTTTTAACAATTGAGTAAAAACTTCCATGATTGTAAGAACTTGATATGAATTTATTATTACATTAAATTTTTTATAATAATATTAAATTACATCTATAGTTAGTTTATGTAAAAAAATAAAATATGTGGTAAATACAAAGTGTGTCATAATAATTTCAAATAAATACATGGAAGCACATAGCATAACTATCAACTTTCTTGAATGTTTTTTGACTTCATTTTAAATAAAATCAACAATATTAACACAAATATTCCGAATGTTATTCTAATAAAATACTATTTGAATTATCTAATTATAATCATTCTTTATACATTCTTTTCAAGGTAAATAATAAATTTTATCATTAGTTTTATGATAATTTTATTGTTTCGTGTATAATTTTAACTATTATTGATGGGAAATATGGATAACGCATAATATAATTCACCAATTAGTTATTTCTATTTCCCCATTTCATTATAAGAGATATTAGTCCCATCCATCACATAATATATAATTTTTTCACATAATATCATTAAATATTCATTATTTTAGATCTCATGGAAAAACATTCTTCTTATAAACATATCCCAATAGGGAAACCAATAATAAAAGGAAAAAGTTCAATAAACATTTCATCATTGCATCCCAATATATCCCATGGAAAAGGAAAATATTTCATAAAAATAAATTTATTATAAAAATAAAATATCTAGGGAAATAATAATAATTTTATCATTGGATCATGTACCCTGTAAATAATTTGTGTCATTTAAAAATTTTATCTTAGATAGAAAATGATTTTGAAAGATCACTTGGTTCATTTCATAATTAAAATATCATTCTCACTTGGTAATCACTTCATTAAAAAACATCCTCTAAAATATTAATAAAAACATTTTATTTGAATATAAAATTGAAAAAAATTATAAGCAAAAAATTATTTAGTTTTTATGGTGGTGGTAAATACTATTCAATTCATACACAATAAAATGAATATTTCAGTCACATATTCAATAAAATCCAACATGACATTGTTTAGAAAAATAAAAGAATATTACATTCAATGAATTTTGTAAATATTCATGAATTGGTAAAATTATCATAAAAATACAACTGTTTAATATGAAAACATTCTATAATCATTATTAAGAAAATATAAACATGTAAGTAAAAGTACTTTCGAATAAAGAGAGAAGAGAAATTGGTTTTTATTAAAAACATTCTTCTATATCATATTTTAATAATTAGAGAAAAAGATTAAACATATGATATCTTAAAATACATATATTTGAATAAAATTTATATGTTTTATTTTAGATATATCATAGTATATAATCGATGGAGCTTAATCATAAACTACATTGATAAATAGTGTGGTTATAACGTAATACCCTTACCAGTTTGGTATCATATGAATTGTACTCCCCATGAAGTGTTGAAAAAAATATCAAAATTTAAATATCCCCTAATTTCATTTTTATAAATAATAAAATAAATTCATTGGGGTTTTATACACTAAATAAATTAAACAGGTGGTGTATAAAGAAAATTCTCCAAAAGAAAAAAAGTGACAAAAAATTCCTATACTATAACTCAATAAATTCTTTATACATGTTATATTTTACCATAAAATACATATATATTATTTACACAGGTATTGAATAAATATAAACATATATATCACACCATATATTATTTATATATGAAAATTCATTATTCTTTTATTAAAAATTCCATTTTAAAATCATTTTTCATGTAATAAATGCTTCATTTTTCATGTACGTTCTGTTTCGGTATTTTTTCAAATAAAAATTTCCATAGTTACATCATATATATAATTTTAAAAAATTTATAAATATCATGCATATTAATTATATATTTACATTTTATAATTCATTATTGTTATAGATTGAATATGGATCAAATCGTTCATGGATATGGTACTTCCTATTTACCCAATAACATTGTTTCCATTTTCCAGAGGAATACAATGATATAATAGTAAATAATATATAACCTATAATAAAATATTTTTACGGAAGCGATATCATATATTTTATTAAATATATCTCTAATAAAATCTGTTGGATCGAATAGTAGATATAAAAGTCTATTAGATGGAACAATACAAGAGGGGGGTGAATTGTAGGTTTAAAACTTTGAGTTTTAGTAACAAAGAGATTAGTTTAAATGATCTTAAACTAATACAAATACGAACACCCACAATTGTATTGAATGTAAAAGATATGATGTATTGTAATACTATTGTAAAGCAAAACAATTGTATTCAAGGTGAACACAATAATCAGAGTAATACAAATGTGAATGATTCTACCTTAAAGCGTATAGAACCAATCAATACAAAATGTAATAGAATGATTGTAATTGAAACAATTACAATTGAATATGTAAAGAAGAAAGGAAACAACACAAATCCCTTTCTAATACAACAGCGGAAATGTAAAAGTAATACAATTATTTTAACCCAAAGAGAAGGGTTATCCTTTCACCTAGGATAAAAGGTCTGTCTCACCAACACCCTGATGAGCCCTCGATACGATGATCGGCACGTCTGTCTTTCAATTACTTGAAATCCCTCGATACGATGATCGGCACGTCTGTCTGCCTATCCCCGGCAGCCCTCGATACGATGATCGGCACGTCTGTCTGCCTATCCCTGGCAGCCCTCGATTTTGCAGGTAATCGGCACCTCTGTCTTTCAATTACTTGAAAGCCCTCGATACAATGATCGGACGCACAAAGCTGATGAGAGAAGTCACAGTGTCTCTCTCTAGAATCTTCGTATTTCACAGAGTCTCTTCATTCGTTCTCTTTGTTCATCGTTGTGTTCTCAGCTTCAAATGACCTCCTATTTATAGGCCTCGGGTTCCAACGGTCATATTACCTCCAACTGTCATATTGAAACAGAAAGCACGACATCGTTTTGATTAGTTTGTAACTAACTCAACGACATCGTTTTGTTAGGACAAGAGATATGTAAAACATGAGTACGATTCATATGCAGATAGAGTTTTTGACAAAGTACCAAAACAAATAATGATCATCTGAATAGCAGAGTCGGTACGATACGATTGACAGAGTCAGTACGATACGATTGACAGAGTCAATACGATACGATTAACAGAGTCAGTACGATATGTTTGACAGAGTCAGTACGATACGATTTGGTCAGTACGATCAACATCGTACGATACGATAAACATGATAAAAGACAATTGTAATATACAATCATATGATAGAATACATTTGTGATTTCCAAAACATGATATAGAAGTCAAAAGAAGACTTTTGACTTAACAATCTCCCCCTTTTTGGAAATCACAAATACACAAAGTAAATGAAACAAGAAATACTTATCTCCCCCTGAGTTTAAAAACTCTTCTGAATAAGAAAATTGAATACAACTAACTCCCCCTTAGGTATTGACTTTCCTAAGGATTGTATTCATAGATTTTCCTTAAGAGCATTGTAATGCATTCTCCCCCTTTGTAAAACAATCTTTTCTTTGTAAATATTCTCCCCCTTTGTGATTTACAAAAAGAAAGGAGTAATCTCGAATTGTCTGAAAGAGTTAGTGAAGTAATACAAGACAATGGATAAAATAGAAAGGATTATAAGAGTTATTACAAAACAAACAAGTTCCAAAAGAAACAAATACAACAATCATTTGTTTTCTCTTTCCTTCTCTTTCTTTATAAGCTCATGAAGCACAGCTTTCATCTTCTTGATCTCCTTATTGTCTTCAGAAATTGATTCACCCTGAGTTTTGAGAAGCTCTTGTTGATCCGCAAAAATATGATCTTGATTTCTGATGGTCTCCTCCTGTACTCTGATTACTTCTTCAAGGGTATCAATTCTGTTTTGCAGAGTCTTGTTATCCTTGGACAACTCAGAATTTTGATTCTTCAGTAAAACCATTTCATCTTTGAAAGATGAAACTTTCGAGAATTCATATTGGAAAACATTCATCCTATCTTGCAAGTCTTTTACAGAAGGAACATCGGATCTTTGAGAAGATAAAAGGTTCAGACTTTCAACCGTTTCTTTATCAAGCTTGTTGAAAGCAATTGCTAGCTCATTTGATAACCTCCTTATATCTTCAATAGCTATTTCATGATCATTGATTGAGCTCTCTGTTTTGTAGGACCACTTGGTCATCTTATTGCAAGCCTTCTTATGAGCAACTGAGCTTTCTGAAAGAACTTTCAGATCGGCTTCTACTGACAAAACTTTCTTTCTCAATTCTTTTACAGAGCCAAACTTTTTCCTTTGATTTTCAGTAATAAAATCAATCTTCCCTTCCAACCTCGGAAAATAAGGAATTGTTTTCTCCACCCTTCTCAAAACATGAACAATGTAATCACTCTTCTTGAGAGAGATTGTATGCTCTGAATCAGTATCTTCATCGTACGATGCTAGTTCAAACGATCTGCTTGAATCAACAACTGGCTGTTTCCCTTTTGCTTTTTCTTTCTGTTTTCTTTCATCTTCCACTTTGTCACTAATGACAACTACTTTATCAGACTGAGAAGATTGAGCATCTTGCTTTTCTCGAGATGACATCCTGTCCGAAGATCTTTCCTGATCGTCATGAGGAGTTTGTTGAACACCTTCGCTCAGCTTTTGAAGCGATTCCTCTCTACTTTTCTTTGAACTTTGAATAAATTATAACAGAAAATCTCCTTCTTCTACTTCCACTTCTTCTATCACTTGTTTTCCTTTTTCTTTCTCAGGCAGACTCTGTACGATGGTCTCTTGGTGCACTTCCACAGTTAGTTGAGCACTAGCATCTTCAACTGCTTTCAAGACTTTAGAGATATCAAAGTCTTGAGCCTTTCTTTTCAAAAGAGTCTTCTTTTTCTTTTCAGCTTGAAGGGTTTCTTCTACCCTTATTCTTTCTGCAAAGGCCTCAGCAGGGTCAAGACCAAACTTCGGATCACCTTCCTTTCTCTGTTCCTTGTCCTTTCTCCATTTGGCTACAACTTCCTTACTGTACCTTGGCTTCTTCTTTGGTTTTGAACTAGTTTGAGGATCAGATTCTAGAGTAACACCGGTGGATTGATTGTCCTTGGCTGGCATAGGTGCCGATTGATTTTGAGCCAATTCAGCTTCTACATCTCTGACAAAAAGTTTTGAATTTGAATCAAAACAAACATTCAGCTTTTTCATCGTACTCTTATTAATCAAAGATGGCCTCAAATCCATAGGTTCTCCTTTCAAAGGAATGTTACAAAACTTCATACTCTCAAGAATGAATTTCGTAAGGATGGCTGGATACATTATTATCTGGGATTTAATCCCTCCTTTCTTGACATTCTTGATGGTTTCAAAAACATATCCCATGAGATTTACTTTCCTCATATTCACAAGATAGTCGAGCATAAAGACATCAGAAACTTTAAGGGTTTCTCTATCCCCTTTCCTTGGGATAAGAAAACCTTGCATCCATAAAGTGACAAACCGAATGTCCGGTGAAAGATGAGAAACTTTCCTCTTTTCCTCATTAATAACAAACAAAGTTTTTTCAGTACTTTCTCTATTAAACGTACCAACTTCCTCTGGTAGTTTTTGAGATGGACAGAATGCATCGCCTTCTATAGAAACATTCAGAAAATGTGCCGCTTGTTTCACAGACATAGATAATTTTCTATCATACACAGCGAAGTTAATAGTCATATCTTTGTCAAAAGAAACGGTTTTGTAAAACTGACAAACTTCATCAAAAAGAACTGGATCTTGAATATTAGGCTTTTCCACACAGAGATGTTCCCATCCTTGAAACAAAATGATCCTCCTGATTGTAGAATCGTACATATCGAAAAATTCTCGGGATACTAACCTTTCTCTGTGAAAGTATTTCTCTGTAAAAGTCTTTGAAGACATTTTTGCAGGAGTATTATCAGAAGATTGAGACATAAAGGTTCTACCGATGAGAAGATCGTACGATTTTTTATAGCTGGTGGAGCAGAGCTTCGCCTCAATTCCTGGACAATCAATGTGGGTTTGGGGAGGGGAGGGGGGGTATTTATAGGCAATAAAGAGATGACCGTTGATATTCTACGGTCAAGATTAGATAATACCAGATCAATGGTTAGGATTAAAGCAAAAAAAAATTTTAAAAAAAATGAAAAGAAACCTGTCGGAGAACATAAGGTGATTGCTGGTTTTGGTATGAATCAAAAGTAAACACAATCGTAAGGAGAGAAAAAAAATCATGATGCCGATGGAAAACAAAGTCATTACTATGATCGGACCGTACGATAGAAAAAAAATCTTGTTACCATGAACTGACAGTACGATGGAAAACAATCTCAATACTATCATCGGTCGATACAAAACTATCGAATGATACGATGGAAAAGAATTTGAATACTATCATCGGTCGATTCAAAAATTATTGAATGATACGATGGAAAAGAATTTCAATACTATCATCGGTCGATACAAAAATTATTGAATGATACGATGGAAAAGAATTTGAATACTATCATCGGTCGATACAAAAATTATTGAATGGTACGATGGAAAAGAATTTCAATACCATCATCGGACGATACAAAATTTTTGAACGATACGATGGAAAAGAATTTCAATACGATAAACAGAAAAACTGAAATGGTCAATACGATAAACAGGAAACCTAAAATGAAACGATAAAACTGTCAATACGATAAACATAAAAAGAAACATATATAAATAGAGATAAATAGTTAAAGAAAATAAGATAAAATAAGCATAAAGACAGAAAGAAATGTCCTCCCCCTTTTTACGAGGAGTTTCTTACTATTAGGAGAGATGTAAAACAGGAAGTAGATATGTATGATTAATTTAATGTAATCATTCCTAGCTTCTGTTTTATAAATTCAAATCTATCGGAAGGTAAAGGTTTTGTAAAAATGTCAGCAAGTTGTTCTTGCGTTCCGATGAATTGTAAAACAATATCTCCTTTAAAAAAACATTTGAAACAATATTACATATACCAACAATCATTCCTTGAGCATTATCTCTGAAGGTAACTTTTCCACCTTTTGTTTTGATAACCTTTTCAAAGTAATCTTTGTTTCCAGTCATATGTCGAGAACAACCACTATCCATGTACCAAATGTTCTTATTGATACACTTCTCGTTTCCCTGAAAAAGAAACAATTAGATTTTTGGAATCCAAACTTGTTTGGATCCAGAAGGGTTAGATAAAAGAATTTTAGGAATCCACATTTGTTTAGCAAAATGAGCTTTATGAAATCCTAAGGATTGAGTTTTGTTAAGAGAACAATCTCTTCTCCAATTTCCACCACATTGACACTTGGAACAGAAAATGGTTTTTTGAGGAACAAAATAGTTATTACTAAAAACAGGTTTGGAATAAGTATAACCAAGACCAGAACGATTTCTCAACGATCTAATTTGAGAATACATCCTATCAAAGTTTTCTTTTCCATGAGTAATGTTTGACAAACACTTTTTCAAGGATAAAATCTCTGACTTTAGTTTTAAAACCAAATTCTTGTTTTCTAAAACATTTGAATTTGAACTAGAGTTAGACTCTAAAATATTTTTCTTTGAAATTGCAGTTTCAAGATCCTTAGAAAGTTTATCCTTATCAGATTTGACTTTCTCAAGGGTTTTCAAAATACTTTCAAAATCAGAAGTTTTCCCATCAAGATCTTTAGAAAGATCTGATACTTCTTTAGTCAAAATAGAAATTCTAGAATTTTCTTTTTCAAATCTCTTTTTGTGTTTAGAATTTTCATTTTCAAGTAACTTAGAAAATCTAGAAACTTCTTCAAAAGAAGGTAATGTATCATCTTCTGATGATGAGGGTTCATCATTTGAAGATTCATAATATCTATTATCAACATAATTTGCATTTAAAGAGACATTTGTAACAGCTTCAGCATTATGTACCTTAGCCATGAGACAATGATCTTCAATTGGTAGTCTGGCTAGAAGTCCAATATTCCTTTGTCCTGACGTCTCATATTCTGAAGAATCATCTGAGGAATCACTACCACTTGCACTCCATGTATCATTTGCTTTCAAGACTTTCTTTGTCTTATAAAACCTTTTCTTGTTTCTTTCAGAGTGTTTCTCTTTTCTATCTTTCCTCTTCAGTAAAGGACAATCAGGCCTTATATGTCCTGCTTTCTTGCATTCATAACAAGTTACCTCTGAATCTTTCCTATCTTTCCTCTCTTTCTTTTTGAATATATATTGAAAATATTTCTTTCCCACAATCTTGTTCATCCTTCGAGCAAGATTAGCTAACTCATTATCCGAAAGATTACAATCACTTGAATCAGATACAACAACTTTCTTGGATTTAGACCTTGTAACCATTTCAGGTGTTTTAGCTTTAGATGCAAAAGCTACACTTCCATTCCCATTCTTCTTCTTATTGAAATCAGCATCTCTCTTCATTCTTGTCTCGTGCTGTAGAAGAGTTCCAAAGAGTTCATCAAGAGTAATCTGGGAAACTTTTCTATTTTCATCAATAGCTGTTCTTTTTGACTCCCATTCATTTGGCATAATATCTATAATCTTATCAACAAGAGCTTCATCATCAAGACCTTTTTCTCCCATAGATTGTAAGCTGTTGACAATTGTCATAAACCTTTGTTGCACTTTACATACTGGCTCTCCATAAAGAAAAACAAATCCATGATACTCTGCTCGAAGCATTGCTCTCCTTGTTTCTATAACCGTGGATGTACCAAAATGAGTAACTTCTAATTTCTTCCAAATACAGTTGGCTACTTGACATGAAGATATCTGACTATATATATTCCTGGTCATAGAGCATAATAAAGTATTGCGTACCTTGTAATTCAGTTGATATTCTTGCTTCTCTTGGTTGTTAAAAGTACTAACTTCTTTGTCAGGAATTTTATAACCTCCAGTAAGCATAATAAAATTTTCTACACCAGTATTGATGACGAAAGTCTTCATACGATCTCTCCAATACTCATAATCATTCCCATCGAAAATTGGTGGTCTAGAAGGATTCAGATTATCTATTGATCCGATATTCATTCCTGCCATCTAATATAACAAAAACAACTTTTCCACTCTACACATTAGTGTAGTAAGTATTCAAGATAGTAATAAGAAATAAAGCTAATAATACAAATCAGTGGAAAACCTCCTCTGATACCAATTGTTGGATTGAATAGTAGATATAAAAGTCTATTAGATGGAACAATACAATAGGGGGGGTGAATTGTAGGTTTAAAACTTTGAGTTTTAGTAACAAAGAGATTAGTTTAAATGATCTTAAACTAATACAAATACAAACACCCACAATTGTATTGAATGTAAAAGATATGATGTATTGTAATACTATTGTAAAGCAAAACAATTGTATTCAAGGTGAACACAATAATCAGAGTAATACAAATGTGAATGATTCTACCTTAAAGCGTATAGAACCAATCAATACAAAATGTAATAGAATGATTGTAATTGAAACAATTACAATTGAATATGTAAAGAAGAAAGTAAACAACACAAATCCCTTTCTAATACAACAGCGGAAATGTAAAAGTAATACAATTCTTTTAACCCAAAGAGAAGGGTTATCCTTTCACCTAGGATAAAAGGTATGTCTCACCAACACCCTGATGAGCCCTCGATACAATGATCGGCACGTCTGTCTTTCAATTACTTGAAAGCCCTCGATACGATGATCGGCACGTCTGTCTGCCTATCCCCGGCAGCCCTCGATACGATGATCGGCACGTCTGTCTGCCTATCCCTGGCAGCCCTCGATTTTGCAGGTAATCGGCACCTCTGTCTTTCAATTACTTGAAATCCCTCGATACGATGATCGGACGCACAAAGCTGATGAGAGAAGTCACAGTGTCTCTCTCTAGAATCTTCGTAGTTCACAGAGTCTCTTCATTCGTTCTCTTTGTTCATCGTTGTGTTCTCAGCTTCAAATGACCTCCTATTTATAGGCCTCGGGTTCCAACGGTCATATTGCCTCCAACGGTCATATTGAAACAGAAAGAACGACATCGTTTTGATTAGTTTGTAACTAACTCAACGACATCGTTTTGTTAGGACAAGAGATATGTAAAACATGAGTACGATTCATATGCAGATAGAGTTTTTGACAAAGTACCAAAACAAATAATGATCATCTGAATAGCAGAGTCAGTACGATACGATTGACAGAGTCAGTACAATACGATTGACAGAGTCAATATGATACGATTAACAGAGTCAGTACGATATGTTTGACAGAGTCAGTACGATACGATTTGGTCGGTACGATCAACATCGTACGATACGATAAACATGATAAAAGACAATTGTAATATACAATCATATGATAGAATACATTTGTGATTTCCAAAACATGATATAGAAGTCAAAAGAAGACTTTTGACTTAACAAAATCTATGTCAAATTAAAATGAAAAATTTATCACATCACTTCATAGAGGTGTCATCCCCCATGTACAGATGAGTGAAAATATCATTTTCTAATGTATTTTAATTTATTATTCTCACTTTTATATTATAATTAAATAAGTATAATTATTTCATAAATATCATATCCATATTTTATATCCACAATTATCTCCAAATATGATAGGCATTGATGGAAAAAGCATTAAATTGATTCAAAAGGAAGTAGTCTGTCTTCCACATGAATGAAATTTTTTCTCATTTAATGGGAGAGTATATATATATGTTATTCCATTACCATATTATAATATTAATATAATTGACATAAATATGATATTTTATCATCTGTCAACAAGAATATTTTAAGATTGTGGGACAAGAAATGAAAGAATTCTCGGTTAAGTACTATTTTTCTTATTTGGATAACCACCAGGGGTTTTAAGAACCCTTTCATGGAAGGATTAGTAATATTAAAATCATCTCAAGGAATTTGAGTGGGAATTAGTTAAGGTAATTTTAATTATTTTCGGAATAAACCCTCTTTGTATTTGTGAAATGGAGAGTAGTTATGGTTTGATATTATAATTAGGGTAGTGGACACATGTTAATTTTTTAAAATAAAAAGTAATACCAATGTTTCAAAATAGTAAAATGGATAAAAATCGATCATTATTAAATAATAGACATGATAAGGAAGAAATATTTATATCCCTTGGGATTTAGACATGTTTTTTTGGTTAAAAACCATTATATATTGAATTTATCCCCCGACTAACCCTTTTAACCTAACTGTGGTAATTAGTTTTTACGGATTTCACAATTAATTATAAAATAAATAGTTCAAAATATCATAAAATAATTATAATTATTATCAAAAATATGGAAACCATTTTACAAAACCCTATTTATATAAGAAGAACATTTTCATTTAAAATTAAACTTGTAAATTTGACAAACAATTGTTTTCCAATGAAAAAAAATTCATAAGTATAGATAATTTTTTTATCATAAGCGAAGATAAATTTAATTAAAATGACAAAATGTTTTTTTATAATAAAATAATTTAACTAATTTTTTTACATTTTTTTCAGTATGATATGCATTTTAATTTACTTTAATGACTGATTAGTTTTAAAAAAATTCATAATTTTTTAGCATTCATTGAAATAAATTAATTTTATAAAAATCCTATAAAATTACCATAACTTAATTTTGATATGTTGATTTCTAAAATTAATTACACTTTTTGAAATAATATTTTAAATAGTTTGAACAATTAAAAGTTTTTAAGAATAAAAATATTTTAATCAATTTTCTGTTAAACAGTATATTTTGAAGAGTATAAAGAATTTACAAAAAATTAAGAACATATTTATTAATATATATTCATTATCTAAAACCATTATGACTATTTTTTCAAATTTGGATATTCTTACTTATATTGAAAATGGGAACATCTAGGTTATCATGTTCATGTTTAATAATAATACTAATTTTATTTCATGGTTTGTTAAAAAAAAGTGGTATATGTTACACTTGGTATCAATGAAATCAAATGTATTTGAATAAAAATAACATATAAACACATGGAGTAACAACACGAGTGTGTGATTATGGGTAATACTTGATGATTTCTAAGACATCTACACAATATAGTGGAGTTTGTAATTCATTATTTAACATTTCAATAATGTGATCAGTTACTTCTATGATTTTGGGATCTCAACATTAATATTTAGGGGAAATATATTCCTCTTTTAAAAAATGGTAGGACTAAAATTTAATGGTTTTATGCAATTTATATCACAACCAGGTACTCTAATTCCGAGATAGCCACCGTTAGATGATTGAAATTTATTTCTATATTGATGGATTTATCCATCTTTAATATGGGTTCATCTCATTAATTTATATCCCAAATGTCTCCTATTGATATCAGTATTCCAATATATTTTATTCCAACTATGAATAACTACATACCCTATTTTGAAAGGAAAATAATTTTGGTTTTATTTCCTCAGTGTGTTATGTTTTCATCGCAAATGTGGAGACTATATTGGATATCATATTATCATATAAATATGTTTTCTATCACATTATCATCGAGAATTAAATAATTAATTATAAAAATAATATTTCTTATTACCATTTATTTTCATTTTTCTATCTTCTAATGATACCAGTCACATCATACATGGTGAAAGGGGTATGACATTAGGTAATTTCAGAACCATTTTATCTAGATGAGTGGTCAATTTTTTTAAAAATATTTTTTTCCTTTAAAATAAATCATTAATTATGTTTTTTTCGTTCCCTTTGTTCTGGACTAGTAACATGAGGTGTCCCATCATGATTTTTCTATGTTTCAACCATAGGGATTGGTCCAGTTTAGTATTAATATTCTCTCTAAGAAGTGCTTCGTATCATTTCCATCATAGTGGATAGATCCTATTGAGTTGAATGTGATGGTGTTTCAATTATATTACATTTAATGAAATTCCATTATTCATACATATTTTTTAATATGAGTGCCACCTTTTTTAAAAAAATAAGTTACACACGAGTCACCAATGTTTTAAGAGATATCATAATTTAAACAATGTGAACATCAATAAAAATACCCCTTTCCTCAAGATGATGATCTTTTAAATCAACCTCCTGGATTCGTGGTTGTTTTAAAAAATAAACCAATGGAAAAGTTACTATAAATTATGGGTTTGAAAAGAGGATGTTTATAAAACTATCTTTAAGAGGTGGTACGATAACATTGATAGAGAATCAAATGAATCTAATAGAAACCGTTTGAAGAATCAATCTTTATATTTGATGAATTTTTTATTTCAAAACATTTATGGCCTGCATCGTGGTCATATTCATGGATGATATCATTGTATAATTTCCATGATAGAGTTGTATTGAAGAGTCCATCTGAATATTATATTGAGAACATTGATGGAGAATCACATGTTTTCTATGATGCCCATGTTCATATTCAAGATCATATAGGTAATGTTTTTGGAATATAAGATTTTTGATAGAGGGATTTCAAGAGAACCTAATAAAATCCTAGTATTCATGTACAAGGATTACTACAATATTTATTTGAGAGTAGGAAATTTTTTTGCTATAGAATCTATAGAAGTATTTTTTTTGGCATTCTCTACGATAGTTTATCCCGTCATAGTATAGAATTAATATGAGGTGAAATTTAAATATATTTAAAATTATAAATGCTAATTTAAGGAGTTATAGATTGTTCGGACATCATCTTCTGTCTCTATTACTCTTAATTAGCAGTGGTGATATTCCCTTATTAATGATTCATTGACTATGGGATTGGGGTGTGCCCTAATATAGGATAATCATGTGGTAGCTTACAGTTCTTATTATCTATGACCCCATAAGTGGAAATACCCCTCCCATGACTTGTATATAGAAGCTATGATATATTATTTTAGGAAATTAAACTATTACAATTTGAGATAGATTATTATCAAATATTTGTATACTATGATCTAAAAGTATACGTTTCCCAAGGGACATTAATAGGAGGTAATGAATTTGTATAGAATATCATTAGACTACTGATATTTAATTTTCTTATAACAATAGTGAGGGGAATTTTGTGATTCATGACTTGATAAGAAATTAAATAAATAAAGGTTTGAATAGAATAAGTGGATGTGTAGTGTTTGATGTGTTTGCTAACAAAGATCAACCTATAGGTAAAAGAGGAAAGTGAGTATGTTTTATTCACCAGTGTTTTTGTTTATCTGTTCCTAGTTGGTTAGTCTGTATGCGAGAATATATATATAAATAATACTAATAAAATATTAGTATATCTTGAAAATATATTTGGACCCTTACATAATGGTGATAGTCTACTGATTGTACCCACATATTCTGAATGTGGTTGGTGATTATGTATAAATTTAGGTTATATTTGAGGAATGATGGGAATTATTATATTAAGGTCATTTATATGGTGGTAACAAGATATTTTATACTCTATGGAGTTGGTAATGCTATCATAGGAATAGAAATGTAGTTATAGTTTCTGTATCCTTTTGCGTACCTATCAAAACATTATGGAAGAGAATTAGAGACCATCTTGGTTTCATTCTCCTCCCCATTGTAACGTGATGGTGAGATAATATATCATTGAATTTTTTGTGATCCTTCTACCATGAAATAATAATTTGAATGATTATATTTGACTAATTATATATCATTTGACTATTTTGGCTTATATAATTCCGATAAAGGTTTCATTAAATGAAGAGAGACTTAGGAGTTCTAAGTCTGATTAGTTGTTTCAAATCATTATGTTCCATCAAGGATTGATTTTTTGGGGATGACAATTATATTTATAATTTATTAATGATTATTTTAAAGCCCATGGAAACCATGTTTATGATGTTCATGATTTACTACCATCAGACATATGGGAAGAACAATTGACCCATCAATATTCATTAGTATTTTATAGATGATTATTTTTTTGAATTCAATGGTTTTTGGTAATGTAATATATCAGTTATTCAGATTATGTACAAAAAAATCACTATGAATTTTTTTTATTTCATATTTTGTGGATTTTTTTTCATGTTGAGTTTTTCATAATCATGTCAAAAATATTATTTGAGCATTCCTTATTCAAATTTTGTCTTCTAATGTGGAAAATTTAGAATGTGTTGTTGAATTTAATATGGTTTGTGATATCTCAGAGTCAATAGAAATCATATTTATATCGTCATCATATCCTACTATAATTAGTTGTTTTTTATTTGGGATATCTCTGGGTGGAAGTATTACGAGGATATTCTCACTTAGTAATTTTTGGAATGACAACACCATGACATGTTGTGTTCATTACGATTATAGAGAATCATAGAAAGATAGTATATCTGTAAAGCATACATATAATGTAAACCTTAATTCATGACATCTTTTTTGTATCCTATATAGATAAGTACCATTGTGATCTATTTAATGTGATATAGTGGGAGTATTTAGATGTGGAGAAAGAAAATTAAATTTTGGAGTGGTCTCATTATATCATAGTGTGTCAGAATAGACTGCTTCGTTGTAAGTAGATCTCAATGGGTTGTGTTCTTTTTCAGAATGGTAGAAACATTCATAATACAAAGGGGTATCATTATCGTTGAGGGACCATGGGCCTCACATGTTGCAATTTTAGGAGCATTGGGTTCTATTTTGGGGATGAATGTAACATGGTGGTTAAAATAGCGATACATGTCGGGTCGCTGTTATGTACTATTTTGAGCATTAATTATTATTTATTTTTTCATTATGTTTGTTGGAGTTGGATTTCAAATATACTTTTTTGGGTAAGAATTTAAGGATGTAATTCAACAAACAATTAGTAGTAACCATGTGGAAAACAATGTGGAAGGTATGATTTTGGAAAATATATTTATTCATAGTATGATCATAGTTTTTCAAAGAATATAGGATATTCATGAAAAAACATAACATTGTTTTAGGGAGATAGTGGATATCAAATTATTGGAATAGAAAATAGCTAGTAATTCATCCATACCATGTAGTTTGTATTGTAATTTAATTAGTGGTTTATAAACATTTTCCATTTGGTTACATTATATCCTTATGGAATCCATTACCAATTTCATCATATGAATACTATTCCACTTATTTTTTGATCACTCCACCTATGTCTTTTGGGAAATTCCATTTAATTTTAGTAGATTTATTCATGTGAAGGTTTGTATTTTGTTGTTTTATCTTTTTCATACAGTAAATATCCTTTTTTACACATAAAAAAGCGTATAGAATCCCTAAATTATGAGTTTGTTGGACCTTGTTTTATTTACGAGGGATCTATGTTGATTGATTGTGTCTTAGATTTCATAGGACAATTCATACTTTATTCAAGTGTTTGTAGTTTAGTGAGATATATGTTGATTATGTGTTTATATGGGTGTCTCTATTTTATTTCTTTCCACCATGGATATCCATTCATTTATTATATACCTTTTATTTATTTATTATTATTTTTTAATCATTTTATTAGTGTTATTTTATCCATAGTTGATTAATTCTTGGAATATGCTGAACATTTGAGGGATTTAAATGTTTTCCAGTGTGTTTTGGATTTATTATAGGATATTTAATTTGTAAACTGAATCAATGAAGAGTTATAAATTCAGATTGTTTTTTGAAATGTATTTTGAAGTGAACATAAATGGTTTAGATGAATGATTTATGTGGAAATGTATGGTTTATAGAATTTTCTTTTTAAATATATTATGTGATCGAAACAAGTGAGTGTTTTCTAGGATTGGAAAAGTGCATTACATGGGAGCCCATGTGTGTTTGTATGAATTAGATAAATTGAAACATTTACTATCACAAAGAATATCTTTAAAGATATATCCATGGGAGAGATGAAGCCTTAGTGATAAAGACATATGAAGCGACCAAATCGTAGACCTGTGGAGCAAGAGTTCCTACGGAAGTATTTTTGTTCTCAAGAAATGTTGAGATATATTTAAAGCATGTTAAAAATTCATACTATTTTAGAAAGATATATCATAGAATATTTTAAACTAAAACAAATTGTTTAGACCCAATGGCGAGTATTACTTGAGTCCATTTTCTTTTTAATTTATTTATGCTTCATATTATATCGTATATTGGGTGAGGCATCATTTGTTAATGGTAATTTTATATTATTTTATATATGATAGAATTGATTCTTATATTCATGGTTATTCCATTTTTCTGTTTTTTGAGAATATTATATTAGTTATACATACCCCCTTAAATTTTATCATTATTAATTATTAATTTTTGGAACATGGGTTCTTTTGAGAAAACGAAAGGGATTTATCAGTTGTGGTTTGATTTGAAATTTCTTTCAATCTGAACGTGGTTTTAAAACTATTTTACATGTAGAGTAATTTTTTATTAGATAATGTCTATACATATTTACATTGTGGTCTCCAACTATGATTTTGGAGTCAGACCGTTCATTTACTTTTGGGCATATGATGAATTTGTGTAGGGACACATGTATGTGTATTGGAACCCAATTACTCTATGGACCATGTTGATTTTTTATTTTCACTATTATTTTTTATGGAAGAGATGTCGGGTCCTAGAGGTAGGCTATGTGATTAAATTATGGGATTTATTATTCAGATATTATCTATTAACATTTTTATTTTAATCCGGATATGGATCTTTTGACTGGATATCATATAAGTGTCTGGTTTATAAATTCAATGTGATAATGTTATGATTTATGGTGAAGTAGAATTCATTTTAATTATTTTATATATAAATTACCTTTAGAATATACCCTTATAGATGGTGGTGAAATGTAATTCATGTATCATTCATTTAAAAATTTCAAGGGAAACGATTTCCATATTGCTAGCTAGGGTCCCACATTACATTCCTATTGTATTTGGAAATCAAGAACACACATATATTGTTTCTCCATTCCATATTGTGTAATGACCCACAATAACGTAGAAAAGTTTAGTAAACAATAATTCTTTCTCATATCATTAGGATGATTTTACACAAAATTATATTGAATATAAAAACCATATTAGGTAATTTGAAGATATATATCAACATATATTAAAATGATATAATAGAATCATGGTAAAAATTATTATTAAAATAATAATCATTTTAGGCCACTGGATAATTTGGGTAAAAATAAGAATGAAAAATAAAATATCAAATAACTATGATATGAATTTAAATATATGTTTCAAATGATAAATTATAAAAAGAATTAAAATATTATTCGTTACAAAAAAATATTGGTGAGTTAATTGATTAAATAATAGTTATATATATGGATCATATAATGGAGAATGTTAAGACGAATTACAGAATATAATCTATTAAGAAGTTATTTAAAAAATTTAATGCTAGAAGTAAATTGACAATCATTATAGGAATTTGGGAGGTAAGATTTAATCTTCCATACATCCGTGTAAAACAATCAAATGATCTATATTATATTCATAAATTAATTTTGTACCTAGAATAGCCTCATTATGACCCAAAATATACAATGACCGGATCTAGATGGATCATTTTTATTTGAATGAATTTCTATTTACGTGATCCTCTATAAAATGGGGTTTTTATAGCCAACTCAATTTTGCCTCTCTCCCATAGGGGTTCCAATCATTCTTCATGGTGTTATAACACACCAGAATGATAAAGGGTTAAATTTATATTTGATATGACTATTTTCAAATAGGTTCCCCTATCTTTTCTTGAGCCATCCTAATTAGAACCCCATATTTTGGCATTATTATCTTTGAAAAATGATCAATATGGGTGTCCTTGTGATAATATACCTAGAGTACATGTGAGTGAGGACAAATCACAATGGAAAGAACATGTGTTGGCCTATGGAGACGATAATTAGTCTGATGACCCATTCATGCATGTGATGGGCCCTAGCGTGGGGACCATGTGACTGCAGGTCAATTGACGGTACCTATTGGGCTAGTCCTAGATGACCATGTTAGGTTGGTATGTTTGTGTTGTTAGTATAACCCAGTTATTACATTTGTTATTGGAGAAGTAACATATCCATAAGTGATGTGAACTACCTTGGTTGAGATGTAGGGTCTATAATGAGGACATTGTGCTATAAAGGAGGTGAATGTGACAACTAGAAAGATACAGCATTAAATGACAAAGTTATATGACTAATGTTAACATGGTTTAAATTTCCTTTCTGGATCATACCTAATTAATACTCCATAGTTACAAATTCATGGACTGGAGTAGTTATTAGGATGGGTAACCATGTAGGTAGGTTCTCAGGTTGTGTGAAAGTGAGAAAATTGTTCACTAGAAAGAACATGATAATGCATGTGGGGAAATTTATTAGTCAGATATCCCATTATATAATATGGGTGGTCCCCATGGTGGGGAACACATCTCTTTAGGGAAAATGGTTTTACCTGGTGGTCCAAGACGTAACGACCTTGATATGGTAGGGTGTCTATACTGTCAGCGGGGCCCAATTATTACATTTTTTGTTACAAAAATTAAACTATATTGTTATTTCCCCTCTAATCATATTCCTATATATTGAAACTAATATTCTATTATGTTTCACGATCAGGATACAATTTATGTATACAAACATTTGAAATCTAATAGGTATGTTCTTTGAGGGATGGTTGTCCATAGTGGTCATTATTTCCCCTACATCGAAACTGCATGTGATATCCACTATGATACATTGATTTTCCATGATGTCCCAACCGTTTAATCTAGTTTCTTTATGAAGAACACCATTTTATTCATGCGTGATAGAATGTGTAGATGTTTGGAATGTGTTGGTGGCTTCTGTTTCGGCAGATCTTCATGGTGTGTTGGTGGATATTTTTCCCTGGGTGCGACTACTCGGGTAACATTTTTTATAATTTTAATTTTTTTCTTCATATGACGATGTTATTCCATACCATGTATAAAATATATGTTTATATTATTCCTTGGTTTTTTGATACCATTTCCAGTTCTAGTGGTGAGAATCTTGATATAGGGGTAGGCTTTCTTGGAGTATATATCCAACAATTTCATGCCCAAAAGTATATTTTTATATAGCACTATTTGTGAGTCCTAAAATTTCTTACATCCACACATAGATATTCAATGATCATGTGAATACTCTTCTTTTTTACCCTAACTGAGACCCTCCCACTTTTCCCCCCTTTTAGGTGTGTTTTACGCCCCTTCTTTCACTATTATCTTAGATTTATCTTGGACTCCTCTATACTTCAACTGCAGTATCATCATTAATCAAACTATAAGACTCAATTCTAGTTAGACACATAAGATTCCTTATAAATTCTGAATGGTTTTATTATGAAAATTGGAAGAAGGAGTTCATTTTTTATGGTATTTTATTAATTTTTTCAACATTTTACTTACTTCTCATGGTCAACATGAAAAATAGGTCTCTGTTACAACCCTTTATGATTCAAAAATTTAGTGTTATTTTGGGTGAAAATATCATTGAGTTCGTTAATATTTCCACTATGACTAATGTATCTCTTTGAGGATGGAGATGTTTTACGGCGTAAGGATAGAAAATGATATGGTTTCATGGGATGGTATTACCCATGGTTTTAAGGTATTTTCATTTAGTTATCCATCATTATGTTTGTATTGATGTTTGTGTGGGCTATTTTGGTGAAGATTAGTCTATAAAATGCATGTTTTTATTCTCTCTTCTATGTTGGTTCACAATAAACATTAAATATGACTTTGGGTTTTCCACAACCCATAAAAATGGGTTGTGTTTGTGATTCCCACTATCCCTTACAATAGAGACTCAGATGGTTTTTCTATAGAACTATAAAATTTGGCTATTTAATAGTTATAAACTCATGGATTTTACACTGGTAAAAACCCATGGATAACGCATTTTCTAGGTAAATTGTTTTTCTTGAACATGTATGACAGATGTGGGTGTCTATAGTTCTTTTAAAAATAACACTAGACTAAAAAATGACACTATATTTATGACTTATTTCCAATTTTTTCATTCAAACTAAAATATATTTATTTAGTCTTGAACAAGTTAACTACTCATTTTAGGTTTATCATAATATACATCTCTTATGAATGTGTAAAGTTTCAAAAAAAAATAATTCATTCCATTAACTAATTTTATTTACCCGTGTTTTTAATCATATATATATCTAATATTTTAGGAAATAACTATTAATATTTGATTATGTTATATGTTTTTGGACAGATCATATATGGTACTTTCATTGAGAGAATATTATAAATTTTATTCATCAGTATATTAATCAATAGGTTTCTATTTTTTATCATTAATACTAAGAATTTTTAAATTGAATATTATTGTTTCTTTTTTAAATTTCATTACTTATTATTTATTAATTCTTAAATATATCATTATATATCAAATAGTTGTTACGATGCTATTTTTTTCAACTAAGAAACATTAATACGGGAATTTATTTATTTTAAAAAATTAATATCATCTCTTGTTTTGGAAGGCAATGATCTGGACCATCGAATCAACGTTGATCATTAGTTATTATATGATATTTCCAATGGCTATATAAATGTTAATTCCTAGGGGTAGTTTTATTCATTTAGTGGTGATATTCTACTAGAGTTTATTGTAAATTTTGTGATCAATATAAAATTTGATTTATGGAATGGAATCTTTTGAAAAAATATCATCCACGGAAATAAATATAGCAAGGATGATTGATTAGGTAATGTTTTCAAGGATATAATTTTTATTATATGATGTAAGAATATGTTTATGATTGGTTTCTTTTTATTTAACGAAATAAGATTTGTTTTTTTCTATCATTCATTCATCTATGTGTTCTATGAAACCATACTATTATTCATAGTAGGGGTTGAGAAAAGGATTTCATTTACTTTTTATGACATTAAGTTATTTTTTTTGAATGAAATATATTTATAACTATTATAACATACACTAGAATGTGAATTAATATTTTATTATAAAAAAATAATAGGATTTTAATGGATCATTTAAATGATATAGAAAACATAAAATGCACATTCGTCTTAAATATAACATCTCAATGATGAATAGAATATAAATAGGTATATGGATACTATTTCAGTGGGTGTAATATTTTTTTAAAAATATATGTGCATATAATAAAATTAATATTCAATATGTTTATCTCTAATAATTTATATTAAATATGTTGGTTTTTTCTATTTTTATTTTTTATAGACTTGTAATGAGGCCATTCATTCTAGAACTCCAATGATGATGATTTTAAAACATTTATGAATGATGAAGAGAAATTATGGGATGTAATTGGATTTTAAATAAATATAAATAAACTTCATCATGAATGAGTTAATAAAAATATGATAAATGCATGAAACTATCAAAAAAATAAGATTATTACATAACATAACTGTGGGAAAATTTTTCTAAATCTCATTGGGTATTCAGAAAAAAAAAATATAAATTAATTAGAAATGTTAATTAATAAATAAAGGGTGAAGAGTAAAACATTATAATATTATCATACTATTAATTATCCACTATAAATGAAGAATACAAATAGAAAAAGAAGGTTTAAATATTAATTTCTATAAATATTTTCAATAAATGTTTATTTTAAAAAAATTATTGATGACATAGTTATGAATATATACAATGTCATCAATAGATAAAAATATGATTGAAATTATGGTTACACGTATTCATTTTTTTCACCAGGATATGGATAATGAAATTTCAATAAAAGTGGAATTTGATCAGAAATTTACAAATGTGATATAGAGGAAAATAAATTCTTAAAATGTAAAATATTCTCTTATTTTGAGATATATCCTTCCCTATATAAATATTTTACAACACCAAGGTGCATATAATCCAATCCAGGGTATGGTGTATTTCAAAAAAAAAGATATGGAGATGGTGAGAGTACAATATTAAAAAATCATCAGTTTTTAAGAACCTCATGACCTACACTCTAATGTCTGGTGCTAAATATATATTATAACCTTATATTTGAAATGATGTTATATAGACCAAGAAATTATTTTTGAAATTTCAAAATAATTTTACATCTCCCAATAATATTTAATTTTCTCTAGAACATTTAGGGTTAGTCTCTTTCGATAATGGATGCCAAAAAACAAATTCTTCAACAAATTTGATCATTCCTTACTAACCAAACACCTTTAGGATTATCATATGATATAATCATCTTTTTAACTAGTGTAGTGGAAATATAATAATGTGGTGTTCTCATATGATCTATAATGGTGACTAACTATGATAAATGCTGATGATCATAGGAGATCATAAATTAAACGTGTGGATATTATAGCATAGAATGAATCAAACAACCTATCATTAAAGAATAATACCAAAATATACAAAGATCATAAATAAAACATTAATTCATATGGATCAAAGGATATAATAAAAAATGATACATTATAAAATTATATTGCTGAATACAAATATTATCATACAAACACAAGAATAAGAAATTATTTCCTTTTACATAGATCACATACATGTCCATAACTAAATAGTTATCAATTTACTACAATAGATTGGGTCCTATCCACAATCCTATAAAGAGTTTGGACCATGTCACATTGTGGATTGGTTTCAATCCCAAATAATATAATCTGTGTTGATAAATTCCTATAGTCGATTTTTTTTGCTGAAAAAATGTATAAACATGCTTGATATTGTTATACAGTGGATTGGTTATGAGTCCCCATTCCCATATAAATTATCTAAAGGATTCCTTAGTGGATTTGCTTTATCCAATATTCCATAATATTTCATTTTTATTGATATAATTGTTTATAAAATTAAATATATGGATTTATAATTCTTAACCCACTCATTATTTGATGTGAATAGTCTCCTAGGGGGTTTTCACTCCCTATTCCCATTTATATATTGAGATATAGCTATACGTCATTAAATAATGGGATACATAAATATTGTATTACAATTTTCATAAATAAAATCGTACATAATTATTATGTAAGATCATATAACCATTTATTAATTCATTATAGGTTATTTAACATCTAATAAATAAATTGGTTTCATGAAAACATACTAAGAACATCATTATGATCCATTTATAGAGGGAATGTGGATGGTATCACATGAACATATCCCAAATATATCATAATGAACATATAATGATGATTAAATAGAAAAAAACATCCCTAACAGATTATAGGATAAATATATTTGAAAAATAAAGAGAAAAATCCTGTTTTGAAATTATTGAAAAAATATGAATAATGTTTCCACCAAAATGAATGGCTTTTTATCCAATAAAATTTATTAAATAATTCATTTAAAAGTAATTTCATAAAATATACATGAAATTTTCTATTGAAATAATTCAATAAGAAACATAAAAATAATAAATATATCATTCATAAAAACATAAGCCTTTATAAATCGATTTTATATTTAATAATTGATTATTAAAATAAATATTTTTCATCAAAAAAATTAAACAATATTTTATTTTATTTTAATAAATAATTAAAAATTTATATCATTCCAAACCCAATTTTAAAACATGTAACAAAATAATCATAAAGTGGAGTTATCATAACATCATAATAATGAGTTCTCACATAAAATGATAAAAAGGTATTCTTTCTAAAAAAAGTGAAATTTGGAAAATATTGAAGAATTATTCTTAAAAAAATTATTAAAATTAAAAATTTTAAAATATAACCTTAATAAATTATAAATCCTTGATAATAAAATCCCTTAAATGCATATAGACCTATATAGGGAAGAATCTTAACATACAATAAAGAGTTTGTTTAGTTTCAATTACAATCATCACATCTATTAAATTATTTACTATGGTCAATGAAATTGGTATATGACATATAAAACTTCTACAATAATCAAAAGATAATACATTTTTTATTTTGAATAGATAAATTCACAGAAAAGTTTCCAAAGATGAAATATCACTAATAACAATATTGATTTGGAAATTGGATTTGAAGGAAACCCTAAATGAAATTTTAACCATTGATCCAATATCCCAGTGAAAGGAATAACATGAGATGGATTTTTTATTACAATAAATTTCAATATAATTGTTTTAAAATAGTTCCATGGTTATTTTATATACTAAAAAATAAAATACGAGTTGAATAAATTGTGTATCTTATGCATGTGAAATAATGATATGGATGCACTTACAATAACACTCAGATTACATGAATGTTATTAAGCCTCATTTATAATAAACAAATAAATATTAGTAATCATTTTTAAAAACATATTCATGTAAACTACTATTTAAATTATTTAAGTATAATCATTCATTATACATTTATTTGTATGAAAATTTATATCATCATCACTAGTATTTTGTGATTTTTATTATATCATCCATAATTTATATTATTGTTTTCAATATCATATATTGAAAAATATTTTTCAATTAAAATAATTTTTAAGGAAATGTAATATCTATTTATTAATGACTTATACAGAACAAATTTCATACCGTTAGTGTTTTAGTGAAAATTTGTAATGATTAAAATGGTAAATGTAATATTTTTGTAAACTTGCCGATATCAATATATTTTTTAATATTTTTCATTGATTACTATTTCATTAATTAATTATTTTTTAATGAAATATGTAACTCAATGATAAAATATATATTTAATATATGTAATTTTATAACAATACATGAATGTTGGTAATGAAAAATAAAATGCATCCTTCATAGGGGTAGTTGTTCACATGTACACATGAGTGATGTTATAGCTTTCCATATAACTTAAAGAAGTTATAAAATGATTTATCATTTGAAAATAATTATAGTTATTTAGATATGATATTTATTTATTAAATTAACATTTTAACTGTACACAAATAGTTGTTCTGAAAAATAAATTAAATCATTCATGGAGGTATTATTCTACACATAACATGATAGACATTTCCACTCTAGAAAGGGTAGTTTAGGGATATATAATTATTGTACCAAGAAAAAATAAAAAATAATTATAATAATTATACATAGGTTATTTTATTGATATCTATATGATCGGTTTTGGATCGGGAGGATGAGAAAGATATATAAAAAATGTTATAGATTTAGAAATACAAATGTTGAGTTGTTGATTTTTTTTGGAGAATCTATTTGAAAAGGAATATTTAAGAATTTTTCCTGGAGAACAGATAATAAAAATATGTAATAACTATTTAGGTTAGATAAATATTTATATTTTTAAAATTAAATTTGTATAGGTGTTTTGGTTTTAAGGTAGTATAACTGAGTTCGTTTTATAAGTGAAGATGATGGATTTTTTACTGTTATTGAATAATAGTTATGTGGTAATAATGGAATTGAATGGTAGATAGGTTAGTTATGTGATTAAATGACTGTGAGGAATGTAAATATAATATTTCATCTTAATTAAGGTTTTATATAATGTGTTTGAATCATGTTAATCTATTAACATTCATGATGCTTTATATTACTCAGTTTCACTTATATAATCCTTAATTAAAAAATTGACCATGTTACTTATTATTTTCACAATTTTTTAGGAACCTTAATAAAAACATTTCTATGATTATTATAAATTTTGAATCCATTTAATCTATTTAAATTTTTAAAGATAATATTTTTTAGATTTAAATTAAAACCAATAATATAAAAAAACCAATTATTTATAAAAAACGTCTATAAAATATTATTATCTCTTAGTCTAATTTTCATATTAATGAAAAATTAATTGATATTTAATATTTATTCTTTAGTAACATTATTTATGTAATGGTGATCAATATAAATTAATTTACAAATAATTATGTAAACACCGGTAAATATAATTCTTTGAAAATAACACTTTTAACATTATGATGATAAATATTTTTATCCAAGGTATCTTTTTTTTATATCTCCAAATGTGTTTTCATTTATTTAATTATATGATTATTTTACTTATATATAATATTATATTGTTATCATATATATTTTCTAATTGTGATACACAATAATTTTAATGTTATTGTGAGTAATACATAGTAATTTTTTATAAAGAAATATGTAGTCTATAAAGAAAATGAATTTTTTACTTGAAGATTAATAACTATATAATTTTTTTATTTTTATTCATTTTATATATTTCTATTTAGTTTAATTAAAATAAATGGTTACCTATAACATAAAAGTTCATGGTGTATAAAAAAATAATCTGTACAATAATATATTTCTATTCATAAATATATTTCATTTGGAATTTGTATAAACCAACTATGAATACTAATCGATTAATATTAAATATTATGTCTATATATATATATATTTATTACCAGGTGGTCACCACAATTATTACCCTCTAACATAATGATGATACTATAATAATCTTATTTTAAGGCTTTTAGTTTTATAATCATAAAATTTGTCATGGTTAAAATTTAGTGTGGTTTTTCCTATGATGTAAGCTATTAAAATGTATTTTTAATAAATATATATATATATAACAATGTATCAGGGAATAAAAATGTACCCCATTAAATAAAATTTAACCTCACAATACAATATTCACTAAATAAGTAGTATAGATGATGGTAGTGCTAATATAATCATGACTCAAGATATAAAAAATAATAAAATATTGATTAATCTAAATTTAGAAAGATTATAAAACTCGTATCATAGTTGATTATTAAACCCCATATATTCAATGTTATATCAATATGGAAATCATAGTTATAATTGTTCTTATCGATGATTATTGGTTTGTTTCAGATTATATATGATACTTGTTTTGGAAATTAAAAGTGATTATTGTAAAGGAAGACAATTATTGTTATAAATCACATAAAAATATAAATTGAAAAAATAATATGATTTAACTAATTAATATTCTAATAAATATTTAAATTTAATTAAAATAATCATACTAATAGTTTTCTTTATCTGTTAATAAAATTATTGAGGATGTGATTTGATGCTTTTGGGAAAATTTATTAGTATAGTGGAGTGGGTACAATGATAATCCAATAAGAAAAACTCAAATATGGACTAGATCATAATGTAAAATAATTAAAAATATCCTCTTTAGGGGTATCCATTACGTCAATTTTCCTTATTCATATGGTTATAGTGGTTGCTAATAACTATTATCCTCATTTCCCTTCTAGGAAGTGAAAAAATTTTCATAATTACAAAACTCATCGAATATTTGTCTTACATGATTGGTAAGAGAATTATTTAGGAAATTTATAAATTTTGATGTATTGGAAACCTACTATATATTTAATTATAATCAAGAGATCGATCGCCAATCCATTTAAAATTGATTTTTTTGGGTTCCATTAAGGAAATCCTTTCAGGACATCCTAAAACACTAATGAAATATGGTAAGTTGATTCTTCTTTACTCGATTGTAATATTTGACTAAACATTTATTTATTTCTATTCCAATAATCATTATTAATTATGGGAGGTTTTTATTATCCTAGTTGATATCATATATCATTATAGCGAGATGAGTATAAAAATAATATTTTCAATAATATCCTTCATCCCATTTTATTGATCATTACTAAAATCAATGAATTTATAATCTTTTCAATTGTTAAAAATATTACCACTTTGTTTATTCATTAAGTGAATATAGGTTATTTTCGGTAAACTGGTGACAAAATTTACAAATTAATATATTTATTCAATAATATTAGATGATTAAATTCATAAAATACATGAATAACTAAATATATAAATCTCAATATTTTAGTCTATAATATCCATTATACCATTAAAATTAGGTAAAATAACCAAAAAACTAATTTATAAAAAAAATTCATATAAGTATTTTATAATGGTTCATAACTATAATTTCAATCAACCAAATAATATCCCCTAAGAAGTAAATTTAGTTGTACAGTTAGGCCCACATGTCATTTACTTAGTGATGATTAAGTCAACAAACTATCACAACATTCAGGGTTATTACCCACAGGTAGGTTTCTTTCAAATTCAATATTGGTTTGTTTCAATTTTGATTGGGTGTAATAACTTAGAATCCATACAGTATAAATGACTAAAATTTAAGGATTCTTTCATAACATTTAATTATATAATTTGGGATTTTTCTAAAGTTCACTAGTCCAAATTTGAAAATATGATAAAATGTTTAAAAAAATTATTGATAACTTCATTTATAATAACTATTGTGTCCTAAGCATCACATATATAATTATTAGATCATTTTATATAAATTTTATATAAATATAAAAATAATCTAACATGATTTTATCAACCCTTACGTTTAATAAACAACTTACTTCACTAAAATTTTTATCATTCCATTAAATTATAACTCTAAAAAAACATCACATAATATATAATCATTTTCATAAATGAGGGAATGGAAAATTAAGAAATTGGTTCACATAGATTCTTTTTAAGGGTAAAAATAAGATATAATATTAAAGGATCATAAGTGATCAAATGGTATGCTGGTTGATACAAGTAATAGTGAATGTATTTGAAAAAACATTATAAAAATTTTCCAAAAATAAAAATAAATAAATTATAATAATTCATCAAAATATGAGATGGTCATAACATAATACAAACATCATAATTACAAGAAATCTTTTTTAAACATATTAATATTAAAGAAACAAAATCCTAAAAATAATTTCATATATCAAAAATCTCATACAAATCAATCATCATACTATGGGAAGTGTCCCATAATATATTTCATCGACATCCTAATCACATAAACATAGTTGATAAAGTACCATAGTGGATTGGGAACACTTTATAATATAGAAAACAAAGTGAAAAATTCTTTATGTGTATTATGTTAACTTCCTAATCCCATAATTGTATTTGATAGAGTACCATAGTAGATATGGTTTACTCTCAAATCTATAACATGTCATCTCATCATATATAAGTGTTTTCTCAAATAATTAGAGGGATATATAATTTTGGTACCACCAATTACTTAATGTAAATAATCCCTTATGTGTTTGGGTTCACACTCCATTCCCAATTATATCATTATTGTAATTTTACCAAATACATTATGGGTAGATATTATTTTTTTATCACCCATTATATAATGAAAAAAATAAAAACATTTCCATAAAATCAACGAGAAATGTTTTTTTTTCATCATAGATTAATTTAATTTTTAGAGAAAAATAGTTATGATAACATGTTCATTAAAACAAATAGATAATCAATCCAAAGAAAAAATGGAGGATAGTATTATATAAACATATCCCAAGTGGGATGTAATGAAAAGTTCAATGATATTGAAATACATAAAAAATACCATTTGAATATTAGTAGATATATCACATTTTAAAAAAAGATGAAATAGCACATTTGAATATCATTAAGTCTTATTGAATGGGAATAATTTTAAAATAAAATAATTTAACCACGATAATAAATATAATAATTTACACAATAAAATGAAAAAAGATTTTTTGAAAATGATGTTTTTTAAGAAAATGTTATTTCCAAATTATATATTTGGAAAACCTAAAAAAACAAGACTTCATTAATTATAGTATTAGAGTTTAATTACACTTAAAAGTCATGAATCACATCTAAAAATCAATGAATTACATTACAAAAAGATAAAAGAAATATTTTTTTTAAAAAAATCATGAAGATATAAAACTATTTTGATAGTTTTTTTTAAAAAAAAAATCATTCTAAAGAACTATTCTTATTATGGTGTAATAATTCTATCAAATAGAAAATATTGAAATGGGATACATCTCTCAACGAAATATATGACGAAAAACAAAAAAAATGTTTTCTAAAATTTATAAATCAAGTAAAAAATATATAAAATACACATAATTAATTATTTAATAAAAGATAAGTATATACAAAAAAAATAGTATTATATATATAAGTGTTATTCTCAAAAGATAGTATAGGTGGGGTTCATTTAACTTAGTAAAGCACATGATGTAAATTAATTCCATGGGAAATGAAAATTTTAGTAGACATAAAAATAATAATAATTGCCTGAGGATTATATTATGATTTTGGTTTTAGAGATAATATTAAAACTATTTTCCCCCATAAGAAAACTCTATCAAAATAAATTAAATTTTAAAATGAGATTGCTAAAAAACCCTTATAGGTTAAGTAACATATGATTTAATACCAATCCTATAGGATAATTGATACCAATTACTCAATCATAATAATTGAGATAAAGAAACCCCTACAATAAATCACAACTAGAGGATGATTCATTGACTTCTTATATGATAAACATTTCTCTCTTAATAACCTATATCATAAAATTATTCATTTCTACTAACTTTCATATCATTAAATTTATAAAATACATTAAATTTTTAATAACCACTTAATATTTATTTATATTATCGAATGATAGAGATTCCGATTATTTAACTCATGATTTATAGTATCAATGTCGATATCTTATATTGAATCCAATTTAATATTTTAGATGTTATTTAATGTAAAGGTATAGAATTTAATTAATTATTAATAGTATTATTTTTGATTACATGGGATTTTAGTCAATATTTGTGAATTATAAATATATGAAAAGCTTATTTAGAATATTTTATTGATATCAACAGATTACATAAAAAATATCCCTGGTTTTTATTTAAAACATTTAGACTCATAATAATGGAGTATATGTTTCCTTAACATAATATATTCTAAATAAATAAATTTTTAAAATAATCCACTCTTGTTTGTCATGAAAAATTAAATAGGTATCTTCATGGAGGTAGTACACCACCCATACACAGGAATGGAGTTTTAATTTTTCCATATAACAAAAATATGGGAAAATATATTTTAATTTCAGAATCATGCTTATTGTAAATATTTAATACCTATTCATTTAATATTACTTATTAAATATCCATGTCAGGCTGTTATGGAATTTAAAAGACATCATTTATTTAGGGGTAGGCCTACACAAAACAAAAGTGACGTTTTTTACTCTTGAATAGATGATAGGGGAATATATATATTTTTTCCATGAATAGAAAAAATATTAAACTTAGATCATAATTTCATAATATCAATATGGATATAATATGTTTGTTAGGGGTGGATAATAAAGATATACAAATGAATATTCTAGAGTTGATATTACTCAAATTGATTGTTTCAATCTGAAAATAAGAAAACTATTGAAAATAGAGGATTTAATTATTATTTATGGAATAATGGGCATCCCAAAATATAATAGGACTCTAGTGGATGTAAAAGTGGATGTTTTTTCTATTAATTTATGAGGATATATATTCTTATGTTATTTAATGTGGGATCCTTTTAAAGGTGAATAATATGGAATTTTTATTGTAATTGAATGGGTAGTTAGGGGTAAGAATATAGTTTCATGAGTTTTATGTGTGTTTGGTGAGTAAATTTTGGTTATAAATTTTTTATAACTTATTACCAAATAAATTATTCTAAAAGGTTTTTTTTTCATGTAATTTTTTTAAAATTAAATCATCATATTTTTACTAAGTCATACTATTATTAACATAAATTAAAATTTAAACATGTAAATTAGTATTTTACTTAAAATATATTATGACCCCTACTAAGAAAAATAATTAATGATTTCATATTTTGACTCCATATAATATTATTCAACCTCTAAAAATAGTAAAAGTTTCTTTTAAATTAAAACATGTAATGTCTACCAAAATGATTTTATAAAACATGCCTTTCTAAAATACAATATGTTTTTAGTTTAATTTATGTTCAATTAATTGTTAAGTTAGTAGTAATATTATATATTTATATAAATTATATTATATTCATTTTGTAAAATACATTATCATAATTTAACACGATAAGAATAATGGGAATACTTTTCAAAAAATAAATTTAAATTTCTCATTTTACCATTATCTGGGAAATTAATTTAATGCTCTATATCATTTTTTACTATATAAAAATGATATATAAATATAACCTCAATAGAAAATTATTTGGAAAAACATGAAAATAGTTTTTGCATTTTTAATATCTAGATGAGATGAATATTAATTTTAATGTAAGAGTTCACAAAAAATAAAATAAAATAGATAAAAATAGAACATTTTTGAATAAAATGAATTTATTACATTGCTATTATAAAATACATGAAGGAATATAACTTATTTTACTAATTTATATATAAAATAATTTCATTAAAAACATTATAAAACAATAATATAATAAAATTGATATCATATATATAGGAATTTGTTTGAATGATATATATTTATGGATAAAATGTTTTCATTTGTTATTTATCTACACTAATTGAAAATTATAAATTCATTAGTTTAAAATTTGAATTTTATTTTAACTATTACATTTATTTGATAATGAATCTAATAATATCTATACCAACCAACCAAACAAATACATTATAATGGTCACTTTATAAAACATATACTTTTATCTTCATAAAATGTATCATTGGTTCGTTTTAATAGTGTGTTGAATGTAATGTATACTATTCAAAACATTCTTATAATAATAGAAATAGTTACTATTTTATTTTAGAAATAAAACATTAACCTTATAATCATGAAATTGTTGATTCTAAAGTTAGTTTCAGTAAAATAATTTAAGATGATGTTAATCCTCTAGATGTTCCTATCATTGAATTTTTTTCTAGCTCATGATAAATTTGTTTTATAAGTCAAAACAAATAAATATAATTTCAATTAAATGTTGAGGGGTGTAAAAAAATTATTTTAGAAAAAATATTTTTTTTAAATTTATTGATAATTTTTATTAATTAGATATGAAATATGCTCACACATCTCATTACATTATTTATCCCACATAATGAGTTCTTAAAAATAATGAAAAATCCTTAGAAGAAGATTTTGGAAAGTTTTCAACCACATAAAGATGAACTGTGAGTAATAATATAATCTAAATAGATGAAATAATACACTAGAATATAATATAAATCCAATAAATTGTGGGGAATCATGTTTTTTAATAATACCCAAGATGTTATGAACTGAATCTAGTCCCCAAAAAATCCAAAACCAAACCCAGACTGAAATAAGGCCTAAAGGGATTTCCATATCCCCATGGGATGGTACATGTTCCTGAGTATCATAGATTTTGTTTTGGGAACAAATTACCTTAGTATGGAATCAAAAAACATCAAAACCAATCGATAAATCGAATCATAAAAATTCATACCAAACAACATTTAAACAAAATCTAGAACTGAATACATAGGTCTAAATATTATACAGTAGGTCCAATGTCACATAAAACGTATAAAAACATCCCCAATGACTCCACATTATAAAGCTTCATCACCCACATGTCATCTCCACAACACCGTATCATAGATGGGAACTAAAAACCCAAACTGTCATCACCCAAATCCATTCCTTAGTTTGTGTCGAACATTATGAGTCTACATAAACCCAATGGGTGTACGTAGAGTGTGATCCTATGCCCAATATGATACCATAAAGATATTCAATATAGAAAACAATAAGATGATATAAAGCATGACATTTTTTACAAACAATAAATGGTGGATATTTGTTCTAAAGAATGAACTATTTAAGCTTAAACAGTTCTCAATTAGAAATTTCCATGAATACGAAAATTTCAATAAAAAATGTAAGATACATCATTTTCCATCCATAACCACTATATTACAAAGATAAATACAAAATATTCAATGAGCACTATTCTAAGGAAAACCCCTAATAACATGTTAGTCATGGGCCCCATGCACCTCATAACTTGGTGTAATGTAATCATAGATAAGTATATTCTCAAGGATGAGCCACATGTAGAGAAGATACCCATAAGATATTTTCCACAATAATGATCATTATATATTTTGATAGTAGTGTCGTAATCCATTTTAATTATTTAATATGGGGACAAACCCATCTGGAACACTAGCGTACTAATACATACCTTCCCTCCTAGATATGCGGGATTCCCACATTATGATCAAAGAATAATATCATGATAATAAAATCCATTATCACATAAAAACATCAGTTCAAGTCATAATAAACTCGAAAGAGTATTTTCACATTATTTTCACCACTTACCCCACTCAATAAAACCTTTAAGATTTTAATTTAATAACGCCACAAAATTTAACAATGTTTTGAAAACAAAATCCCTTAGAAACACCACTTTTAACACCATGTCCATAGAATTATTCAACAAAATAGAATTTAAAGCATCCAAAACATTTCTATTTACCCATTAAATGAGTTATAAAATTACCCCATTTTGAATAACATAATATAAACATATAAAACGCCATATTTAATAACAAATTGGAACAAACAAATAATTTGGTTGACATAAGTCACCAAAAAAAGATTTCCCAGAAAGGTTAATAAAGGAAAAGTGTCCTAACAAAAGAAATTTAGAAAATCTAAATCATATAGCATTGATTACCGATTTAATCACCTACCACAAGTATCAAACACCTTGAATGCTTTTTCAAAAATTCAACAGCACCACTGCAACACCACAAGGGACATAGATCAAGTCTAAAACTAGAATAATTGAATAAAAACCGAAGATTATACCCTAGGTTCGAAACCCTACTTGCTGGACATCAGGATATTCAATAATAAGACAATAAATCCCTTGATAAAATAAGGAACTCTATGAAAATTGAAAGAAGAATGAAGGAGACCCACTTACTTGAGGGATTTGAAGAAATCTCAACAAATACACTATTATATGAATTTTATAACATCCAAAAAATTGAAGTGATGTTTCAATATGTCATTGAAGGTAATGTGAAAAATGAAATGGGAGGAATAGAGTAAAAATTAAAGGATTTATGAAAGAAACAAGTTACCTTTCAAAATATTATTGATTTGAGAATGCCTAATAAGTCCTTCCCTAATTCACGAAGCATATGAGCTCAAAATAGATGGAAAAGAGAATGGGGAACATATGTGATTAGTAGTATTGGGTGAGACATGGTATCAATAAAATATCATAATTTTTTTTATGATATTAAATAAACAATTTTTAAAAAAACATGAAAAGGGCATTGGGCTGGACCAATTACATAGTTAAAAACCCAAATCCACCTTGACTATTGATTCCTAATGGGTATAATTTCATACTGTTTTTAATAGGTTAGGGGTGGAAATTTTTTAAGTGGTAGGAATGTAAAATGATGAAGAATTAGAGTTATAAAAGAAACAAAATAAACTTTTAAATCTATAAATGGGATCATGGTTTGGCCATAATCACAAAAACTCATCCTTTCCTCCAACAAATACATGGGAAACCACCAAAAAATGGAAGAATTTAAATTAAATGAAATATACCTTAAAATATTTCATGTATGTGACCATTATTTCCACCATAAAAGACATTCCATCCTAGAAAGTCAACCTGATGATTGTTTATAAAAAAAGAATGGGTACTCCTACTCTACCCACAACATTTTCTCCCAAGTCTCATGTGTATCATTTTCTTGCTGACAATGAACATGGACCAATGGAATAGACATTCCCTGAAGGAACACTTCTTGTAAGTCCATTATTTTCACCATCCTCTCAAAAATAGATAAATTGGGCTCTATATCCAACTACTCTCAATTCTGTACATGGGATGGATCAAAGTTGAATTTCTTAATCATGGAGAAATGGAAGGTATCATCGATGTATGTCAACAGAGAAATTAATTCCAACCTATATTCTACCTTTTCAATATGATAAGTGATCTAAAAAGGTATGTCATACCACGAGGTGGGATTCCCCTTCTTTCCCAATCAACAATGGCCCAGATGATGAGCCACATTCATGAATACCATGCCACCCATAGAAAACTCTAGGTCTCTATGCCTATGGTTAGAATATGATTTATGGCGACTTTGAAATTTAAATAAGCACCCCCAGATCAACTTGATATTCTCAGACATCATCAACCCCAGACACTCCCCCAGTAGTGGGGCCTCACCTACCTCCTCCAAACATAAGGGGGACAGACAAGGCCGACCATAGAGTGCCACAAAAGTATCCATTCAGATCAGGTATTGGTAATTGTTATTATATGTAAACCCATTCAATCCCAAATGGATATTCCAAGAACCTCCAATTTCAATAACACATGCACATATATTGTCCTCCAAAATATGATTCCCCCACTCTGTTTGACCATCCTTCTGACAGTAATATTTCATTCTCATCTTAAACTGAAACCCCACGGAATTTTGAAGGCCTTCCCAAAACCAAAAAGTTAAACATGGGTATCTATCTGAGACAACTACTGATGATACACCATGGAGCCTTACTACCTCATGAAGATAAAAACGACCCAACTCATCCACTTTAGTTGTATCTATGATCAGAATGAGGAATGGTGATTTGGTCAGATGATCAATCACAAACCAAATGGCATTATTACCCTGAGGTGTATGAGTAATTCCAACAATGAAGTCCATGGAATCCTCGAACCAATTCCATGTATGGATGGGTAATGGCTAGAGAAAACCAGATGGCCTTTCATGCTCTGATTTCACTTGATGGTATGCGCAGTATATTGACTCAAATTTTGTGATGTCTCACCTCATACAAGGACACTATTATTTCCAAGGGACAACGTAATACATCATGGTGGCACCTGGATGGACAACCCCTTGGTAATGGTGGCTATCCTACACCACCACCTTCCATAGAGATAACGACACTACTTAACGGACCATGAGGAACATGATTCTCTAAGGAGATGACGACCAATCAGAAGATGTCTCCCCACCATGATGAAACTTCTTCAACCAATAAAAAATCTCATCATTGGGAAGTTCCTTCTGAATTAGCTCCACCAGGGAAGGATACAACTGAATTATCACCAAGAACACACACCCATTTTTATCCTTGGTCTTCACATGCATTTGATCAAAGTTCTCCATCTGAGTCCACTCATCACTAGACATCCTAAAATCCGGAATTTGAACATTTCTGCTCAGGTAATTGGCCACCACATTACACTTTCCTGGGGTATAGACAGTCTCAATGTCCAACACCCACAAGCACTCAATCATACAATGATGCCTCATGTTGAGTTCCTTCGGCGAGAAGATATGGGAAAAGATTTTGTGATTAGAGTAGACTATAAAATCACCCCAAAAAGGCAGTGATGCCATGTCTTCATAGCATGTGTCACATCTGCTTACTCCAAGTCCTGTTTTGGATAATTCATTTTAGTTGGATAGAGTTAGCGAGATCCATATGCCACCAAGTGATCATTATTCATAACGACACAACCAAGACCCATACTAGAAGCATCACAATACACCATATACCTTTTTCCAACCTATGAAAAAATAATAATGGTTGGAGTAGTCAACCGGATATTCTTCTCTTCAAAGGATTTCTAACATTCTGGGGCCCATACAATCTTCACCCTTTTCCAGGTGAGTGCTGTCATCAGTGATGTAAGCTGTGAGAAATCCCAATAAAAGCACTCGTAAAAACCATCCAGGATGAGGAAAATCTTTATCTTGAAAGAATTATTCATCTGATCCCATGACATATCTGAAATGATCTTATCAGAGTCCACCCAAACTCCCTTCTCTGATATCACATTCCCCAGAACCTTCAACTCCCTGATCCAAAAAGTTCATTTATAAAAATTTTCATAAAGGCGATGCTTTAAAAAGGTTCCCAGAACAATCCAAAAAGTATGATCATGCTCCTCATCGATTACCGTATAAATTAAGATGTCATACATATATATTAGGATAAAAGAATTGAGATAATGATGGAACACCCTGATCATTTGTTCCATAAAGATAGTTGGGTCCTTGGTCAATGAGATGGTAATGACCAAGAACTCAAAGTGGACGTACCTACTTGGGTTGGATTTCATTGGGATATATACCTCATTCACCCTGAGTTGATGTTAGCCCAAACACATATCAACTTTAAAAAACCACTATTCCCCATTCAACAGATTGAACAAGTCATCTATTTTGGGAAAATGATATTTTTTATTCATTGTTATCTTATTCATCTTCGGGTAGTTAATACACAACTAGAGGGATCTATCATCCTTTTCACAAACAACACCAGAGTTACCCAAGGAGAGACACTCAAGCGAATGAATCCTTTGGATTCTAAGTAGTCTAGCTGTATATTTAATCCCCTCATGTTAGTGGGGGATATGCAATGTGAGGGAAGAGATATTGTATGTGTTCCGAACAACAGATAAATTGATAACTCCACATACCATTTTTGGGGGATAACCTAAAGAATCATCCTGAAATACCTCTGGATACTCGTCTATTACATGAGTTAATCCACCATTAGAAGCATGACCATTATACTCTATCGTGAGTGATGATTACTGAACACCAAGATCTCCCATATATAGGATTCACGGTCCCGCACGACTCGACCGAGGATCCCATTCCCCTTAAATAACATGATGACTCACATCAGGTGTTGTGAAACTGACATGCTGCCTATAGCTATATATGTGTTCCAAGGAGTGTACTATCCAATACATTCCAATTATTATGTCAAATTGATACATACCAAATATCATTAGGTCTCACTCCATCTCAACCCCTTACATGAAAAGCAGACATGAATGGCTCCTGATACACTGCTCCATCATTCCCGGCGGCATCACAAACTGCATAAAAAACGTAATAAACTCAGTTGTAAAATTCAATTTGTCAACAAAATGGGTATAAATGAATGAAATAGAGGAACCCATACAAAAAATAGTAGTAGCTATAGATGATTCAATTAAAATCGTACCTTGAACTATCGATGGTCCCACCTTAGATCCTACTAGTGCATGAGACACCACATTTAGATGTTGGGTGTCTTCCTGAGGATGACCAATATTATGTGGATGTTCCCTAAAATAGATCTGATCAATATATGACTCAACCCTACCACCACAACCACCAAATCGAGATCCCCCCATCCTTGATGGCTCTAATGGAGTTGGAAATCCTCTTAAAGCCCCGGATCATTCCCCACTCTGAAGTGGATTTTCCACCCCGCAAAAGCGCTACAAGTGAACCATACCTTCACAATGATAAAAGGCCCTTAGAGGAAAAGGGAATGTTGGTCGGATGTGCCCTGATTTTCCACACTAGTGGCACATGAACCATCTCATATCAGAAGCCACAAATGAAAACGTCCACGAAGAGTGGCCTGAAATACCCCTCCCTTATTCACTTGATCCCCCCGATTCCTTTTTTTCTCTAATGTTCTACCACTAACCACTACTAATATTTTCCTAGAGAAACTAGCCTTCCTTTTATGGTCATTCTCCACCATTCATGCCAGATTAACCGCATCACCATAGGTCCTCAACATAAACAAGAAAACATGGGAGTATTTCTTTGGTTGTCAGCCATTCTCAAACCTATGGGCCTTTGATTTCTCATTAGAGTCAATTTCAGGAGAATACCGAAGCATATTAGTGAAACAGTGCATGTAATTCATCACAAAAAGATCCTACAGAACAACATACATGATCTCTCAAGACCTAACATATGTGAAGACCTCAGTATAGTATTGTTCATTGATGAAGACCTTGAAATCATCCCAGCACATCTACTCATTATTCCCAGTTTAAAGTACGGATTCCCACCACCTACAGCTGGGACCCTCTAAAAGAAATGATGCATGCTTCACCCTTACCTCCTCGAGAGTATACATGAACTCAAACATGCACTCAACTTTTTTGATCCATTCCTCTTCTTCCTAGGGTTCTATGCCACCCTAGAAGGTATAAGGCACGATTTTAAAGAAATCATGGGTCTTGTCCTACCTAGGACCAGTATTTTCTTCTCAAATAGGAGCTCAAATAGAATCGGGTTCATATACTAGTTCTTCGACATCCTAAACCAAATACTCTACTAGCCTCTGATCATGCAGTGAGGGAGAACTCTCTTTGGCCTATTCCTGTGGGTGCTGAGAGATTTCTAGGGAGGCATATTGTTACAAAAATGTAGTAGTCATAAAATAAAAATCATTACAATAGATCTAAAATTTTAAATCAGTATCATAAAATATAATGAATCCAATATCATTACAACAAAAAATAATCCACTACTTCACCCCTTCTCGATGTCCATGTGTCATCTGTATCCCAAACGTCACACCTAGAAGAGAATTCAAACAAACAATTCCAATGTCTTATTGTGACTCAAGGTATTCCAAGAGAGGTGTGGGACAAGAACCCTACTCGTTTCCAGAACTCTGAGTACCAACAATCCTAGCTTCTATTTAGCACAACTCCTCCCAAAATAATAATATAACCCAAAATAATTGACCTAATTTGAAACTGTTTTTTACAAACCAAATCTGGTCACCACCACAACCAACACCAAACATATTCCACAACATGACGCGAAAGGCGTTCCCTATCACCAATGGATGGAACATGGTCCAGGGAATTATATATGTTGGTTTGGGAACGATTCACCTGAGTGAGGAAACATAAAATATCCAAACCAATCGATAAACTGAATCGAAACATTACAAACCAACACATGATTTTAAAAAAATCCATAACTGAGTACATAGGTAAAAAAATAATACAAGATGTCCAAATACACATAAAAAGAGTATCAAAACTTCTCCATGGACTCTACACGGCACGGGTTCATCGCGCGCAGGCCGTCTCCACAACATTGAACCATGTAAATGAACTAGCAACCCGAAATTCCATCACCCAAAGCATTTCCTTTAACTTATGACAAACATGAACAAGTCTACATACAACCAAGGGGTGTATGTAGGGTGTGAGCCTCATCCAAATAGGAGACCACCATGATATTCCATAGAGTAAACAATACATGATAAACGTCATTCCATTTTTGATAAGCAATAAATGGTGGAAATTTTTTCTAAAGAATGCATCTTTTAAATGTAAACAGTTTCAAAGGGAATTTTTCATGAAATATATATTTCAATAAAAAAAGTAATCTAATTAATTTTCTAGCCATAACAACCATATTTCAATTATTAATTTGAAAGCTTAAATGAGCACTAATATCGGGAACACCCCTAGGAACTAGTTAGTCTTAGGCCCCATGTACCTAGTACCTCAGTGTAAATCATCCATAAAAAAACATGTTATTGGGCACAATACACTATTAGGGAACATAACCATAACCAATTAGCCCTTAATAATCATCAATATTGTTTTTTAGTGTTTCTTTTATCAAATTTTCTTAGTGAAACAAGGACATATCCCATCCGGATTAGTAGCATACTAGTACATATCCACCCTCCTAGATACCCAGGCTTCCGCCTTTCTGCTTATATAATTATCTCATGATAATAAAATCCCTTATCACATAAAAACATAATTTCTAATCATCATCAACTCCAAATAGTACCTTCCCATGTTTTTCACCACTTACACCACTCAATGAAACCATTAGGATTTTAATAAAATAACTTCACAAAATTGAACAATTTTTTGCACACATGATCCCTTAGAAACACGACTTTGAACACCATGTGCAAACCATTATTCACCAAAACTGAATTATGAGAACCCAAATATTTTTTATAGACCCATTAATTGTGTTAAAAAAACTATTTGGCATAACATAAAATAGACATGTAAAACACACAATTTATCACCAAATTGGTACCTAAACATCAATTGCTTTACAAAATTCACCAAAACCAGATTTCACAGCAAGTCTAATGAAGGATAAGTGTACTAATATTACAAATTTTTTAAAACTAACTCTTTTATTGTCAATTACATATTGAATCACGTAACAAAAGTTTCAAAACCCTGGAACATTTGTTTGAAAATTCTTCCGCAGCACTGCCACACCAAAATGGACTTAGATCAAGCCTAAAACTTGAATAATAGACAATGAAACCCAAGAACATACACTAGGTTATAAACCCTACTTTCTGGACATAAGGATATTCATGAATATGGGATGAAACCCCATGAAAAAGGGAGGAACTCTAACAAAATTGACATAAGAAGGAAGAAGACCCACTTACACACGAGATCTTGAAGAAATCACCCCACATACACCAGTATCCAAATTAAAAAACTACCAAAAATTATAGTGAGATTCTAATAAGGGGGAAAAGGTAAAGAGATAAATTAATTTTGGGAAAATATTTAAATTTGAATAATGTTTTATGGAAACAGTTTACCACTTCAAATATGGACGATTTGAGAAAGCCTAATACGTTCTTCCCTAATTGGCAATTCATAAAAGCTACAAAAGGGGGAAAAGAATAGGGGAATTCCTGGGTTCAGTGGTATTAGGTGAGACATTGAATTACCAAAAAATCAAAAAAAAAATATATTATTTTCTTTTTAAAAAACTAGAAATGTGCTTCCAGGATGGCCCAATTCTGTAATTAAAAGCCCAAATCCATCATGATTATGGAATTATAAAGGGTATAAATTTATATTGTGGTTTTAATAGGTCATGGGAGGCCATTTTGAAAGTGTAATGAGTGAAAAAATTGAAAATTTTAAGATTTATAAAAGGAAAAACTTGGTTTTTAAATATGGAAATGGGCTCACAGTTTGGACCAAATAATGAAAACTCACCTTTTAATCCAAAAATACATGGGAACCCCCCAAAATAAAAAAACAATTTAAAATAAATGAAATGAACCATTAAAATAAGTAATGTATGTGAAACTAGATGCATATATAGACTGATAAAATCATCCAGAATGACCAAATAAGAAACAAATATTAGATAATTCAATAGAATGTCTCTCTAGAACTAGATGAAAAAGGATTTACTAAAATAAATATTCATTTAATATTTTTTAATGTTGTTTGGAAGAGAATAAATTATTATTATATAACTAAATGTAGGAATTTTTTTTATTAATGACTAGATTATCAACTCTTAATTTTAAAACTATGTAATTCACTATATCAATTCTGTATGTGATGTTAAAAGAAGAATTAAAATTGTTAAATAATAATGTGATTTTAATTTGTAAAATTTGAAATATTTGACTTTATATTTTAAATATAAATACAATGAAATAATGCTAACATTTGATGATATCACTACATTTCATTATAATAATAATGTTATTTACAACATGTCAAAGGTTCACAAAGAATTCATCATGAACCAAGACAAGAATATTATGATAAATTTAAATTTTTTTAATAGTTGACCTTGTTAGCATCATATCAGAATAATTTTATAAATTAATATAATAAAATATTAGACTCGCAATGAAAATAATTTGCAATGTATCATTAAATGATAGTTTCTGAGGAAGAGGTGTTTGGTGATTAGTAAAAAAAGAAGTGAAACCTAAAATTTGGGACTGAAACTTTTCTAAACAACGATTATATTATTATGTTTTTGATTATTTTTAAACTATTGAGGTTTGATAATCTTAAAAATCATTGACTATTTTTGGGATACTTTTTGATATGTTAATTGATTATTGCGTGAATTTATTGAAGAAATACTCAAAAAAAATTTCTTAAAAATGGTAATATTTTTCTTATCTTCGATTTAATAAAACCTAATGGGGTGATTTTTTTATGTCACGTCTTTATTTTTACATTTCAAATTAATATAATATTAATCACTATTTTTTAAAATAAAATTGGTGATTAATTTTTATAGAATTATTTAAAATATAAGTTTTATTAAAATTTTCATTTACATTTTATAAAATGATTAAAATTTTAAAAAATAGTTATATACTTATATGTGATTAAATTTAATAATAGGGACGTTATCATATATATCTTTATCTGTTTAAAAAAAATTCTTTAATTTATTTATTTTTAGCTTGTTTCTGTTGAATTATTTGATAAATATGGAGTTATTTATTTCATTTAAACGTATAATTTTCTTTTTTAGGAATTATATCTATCTTAATTTCTCATTCATGTATTTATCTTTCAAAAAAGGAGGGGATTTTAGTGTAAAAAAATTAAAAGAAAAATAATAATAAAAAACACTTAATATTAAGTATTTTAAATACCATTATGAAAAATATATATAACCTTGATAATTATGGATTCATAATAGATTAATTAAATAAGTTGAACCTACACTATAGATGTGTATGATTTAAATCATCATAAGATGAAAATATATGTTGTCTTCATATAAGGATGATGATACAATGTATACTGTACTTGTTATAGATCCTAGATAATGAAAAATCAATAAATTAGATGAATATATAAAAATGGACCTCAAAATTGAGGATTGAATGATATTTGATGAAATTCATGTGAAATTACACTTTGTAAGAAGTTAATTGATACAATTAAGCAATATATAGTTTTATTGTGAGTGTTACTTATTATATTGTCAAACTATTTTTTTCTATGAACATCATATTATGATGATTTTATTCTAAATTACCTAACTTTTTATAATATAATTATTTTTTATTCAATGATTTTGTATTGATGGATTATTTTAGAAAGAATTAATATTTTTTGTCATAAAATTTAACAGATTATAGGATTCAATGTTATAGTGTCTAGTGTGTGGAGATTAATTCCATCTGAATGTTCAAATTCTAATAGATTATGAGGATATGATGAAAAATATACAATATGAAAGGTTTTATACTAGTATTTTCATGTGTTTGGTAGAAGGAAACCTTATATCAGTTTTGGGTTCCATTTATCATGTTGGATTAAAATTTTTTTCTTGTTAATAATAACCATATCATGTTTTAGTATTTTTATTTTCACTTCGTGAACTATATATATTATTTTTGTATTTCATTTTTATTTCTATGATTCCATTTCCTCTTCTAAAATTCAAATAATTTTGATTCACTGAATTCTAATGGATGTTTTATTATTTGTTACATTAATATGAATGTTTATTGGATGATCGAATATTCCAATAAATTTAGTACATGAGGTGTATGAAAATTGTTTGTTTTTTAAAATCTCGCACCCACTATAACAATTTATACCTAATGAATCTATAAAAATATAGGTATAAATATTCATATGTAATTCTTGTTGGTTTCATTATTAATGGAGGTATAATATTTTTTGACTCACACCAATTATATTTATTTGGTTCTTATGTATAATCATATGTTACATTTCCAATACATCCAGGTATATATTTTAGAATAATTTATGGATATATGTGGACTATATATCATTGATGTTATGTAGGTTTATATAATTTAAATTTGGATCATTGAATTAAATATTAGATGTAGTAAACATACAAATTATCAAAACCTCATTTCATTTAATTGTTCTATGTGGTTAATGGTCAATGAATATGGTTTGTTTCATTATTCTAGGGTTTAACTATTTGAGTATATTATGTGCTATTAATATGATGGATTTCATTATATTAAATCACATGTACCATATTTACTCCAAAACATTCATTTTTTAGCCTATTTTGGGAAATGTATTCTTGGTCATATTGTTCTTGCTTGTTTTTAAAAATAATATGTTGTTGGAATTTATATTTATTCAAATACGGTCAATCATTCTTTGATGAGAATATTATTCATTCAACACTGGTATCCATCTATTAATTATAAAGGGAATCTCATGAGATCGTTGTGATATGGTTCATGTACTATTTGGGTATCAAGGTTATGCCATTATTGGTTGAAATTTATGTATTTACAAGCTTCAAAAAAATAGCATGAAAAAAATAAAAAATATTATTAAAATAAAAAATATTTTATAATTTAAATAAAATTTTCTAACCCTCACAATAAATGCTTCAATCTGATGATTCCATGGTTCCTCTAGTATCAAATACAATTATGTATGATTATATGGATCACAATTCACAACCTAGGTCATTATCTCATGGAGAAACCATTTTTTAACAATATATTATAGAAATAATGAAATAAATTATAGAAGAAGAAGAGTATAAAATGGTGGTTTGTTTAAAAGGATTCATATTAATGAATAATATATAATTATATAAAATTTTAACGTAGTTATTTTAACCATATTAACCACATGTAATCAATAACATAAATTATTTAATTAATTTTATAAATTTTATACTAATATATATTATTTTTCAACCAATAACTTTTTTAAAAGTGATACACTTTTAATATTTACATTATCAATAGTTAATTATTATAATTTTTAACATAATTAAAATATAATAATTATAAAATTATGTTTATCAATTTTTTTTTATTTATATCATTAATAATTTCAAATTAATGAATTATAACTATTATATAAATTGATTTAATTTTATTATGAAAGGTTCAATAAAATCACTTTTTCTTGATCAATAGTTATATTTTACATTAATTTTATTTCATTTAGATCATTTTCACATAAAAGGCTGTGTTTTTTAATTGACTCATACTCAAAATAGAAGAGACTATATAAAAAATGAAAAAAATAAGAAAAATTATCATAAAAATAATGCATTGAAAATAAATAAAATATCATGGATATATGAAATCATTTATGATAAATGTATTGCAATAAATAATGAGAAAACATCATTGAATGATCTTTCATCATTACACCATTACATTAGGAAATTATTAAATTATAAATGACAAACAAATTATACTTTTGGGTTATGATCTTAATCCATTTATAGTACTCTTAAATGAAGGAAATACAAATTTACACTATGTATAAGGTTGATAAGGTTACAAACGTTGTAATTTAGGAAATTTTCACTTTATAAAGGTTTTTACATACACTGTCATTAAATTATTTACTAATTTATATATTTAATTAATAATATCAATATATAGGTTTAATTATTAGATATATTTATATATATATATTAAAAAATATTTCATAATATTACCCATATTTGATAGAAAATAATGATGATTTTTCAAAAATTATGATATAATATGTAGAAGAGTTTTTCTATAAGACAATTGACATCATGGCCTAAAGAGTCATAAAAATGTGTAAACTATACATTGGTTTATAAATAAAATTTCAATAAAAAATATATGATATCCTTTAAATAAATTAATCCATAATAAGTCATTGAGATATTATGGGATTGATAATTCATTAGTGTTGGGACAATTTTTATAATATTAGTTATAATGACATTTTAAACTGGATATAAAATATCACTGTGTTAATAATAAATATTATTTAAGTTATCATGCTTTTTATTGCATAAATTATAAATGATATATTAATATTTTTTTACTAAATGAATTCACTTAAATAATAGGAATTCAATATCAATATCAAATATATATATAATCATAATGAACATAACCTTAAATATTTAAAATAATATTAATTTATTTTTTAGAGATTTCCATGGAAAAAATATGACGAAACTAAGATAAAAAATAAGAAATAAAATAAAAAATATGCCAATTAACCACATAGTGAAATATTACTCCACTTTTAAAAAAAATACAGTGTCTCTACATACTCAATTCATCGCTAGAACGAAAGTTATTGAAAACTAGAAAGAACAATTAATAATGGAACACGTGTTTTCTTTTATGTGGGTAAGTTTAAAACAATCAGTAATATTATCCCATAACAATGAACTCATTATCTAAAATAAAAAAAATTTCTTGTTCAATAAGTATTCTTGACACCAAATCAATCCTATATCCTATGTATGATCAAATCCCTAAAGTAATGTAAATATATGTACTCAAAAATACAATAAAATACTATGTAAACCATGTAATGTTATGGACAAACATTGCTCCCTTACTTTTTGAATATGGTGTTTCATGTGTTCTTTGAGGTCAAAGAGAGATATTTCATCACTTTTCAAAAAAATTAGTTTAGTGAACAGTTTTTTCGGGACCAATGAGTCGTCCAATGGAAGGTTGAAGAGTGCTTCCATGATTGGTGAGTCAAACCCACATTTCCATGATTGGTGTAATGTCCCGGTTCCGGGTGCCACTCAACGGGTGCCCTGAACCCGGTTCACCACGTGACCTCAAGCGCGTTTCCCTAAATGCTAGAGGCTGCTAACTAGTAGAAAGGGACCAGATCTGATAGTGAGGAAACTATGCCCCCATTTGTCAAAGTGTAGTGCAGTGGAATAATAAAAACATACAACAATAGCAGAAGCAGTAAACCATACACAACTAAAATTAAAACTATAGTAGATATAACCAACTGGTATATAAATAATGGGGAAACATGCCACAAGTTCTAAGAAAAAATCCATAACATGATACACATCAGTATAGTATAGTACAAGTAGAGGAATGAAAAACTGAACAAAACAGCTGGTAGCATCGTGAGCCTAAGCTCGGTCCAATGCTCCCCTACTCCTCAAAAACAATCATATACCTGTATAAGGACCCTTTCCCTTATCTACACCTGCAGAAATGTAATTAGTTTGGGCCAAAAAACATGACCCAAAAAGGTTGTGACCAATATATCTCAGTAGGCACCCACCAAAGGCACGTTCTCAACTGTGTGTAAAACATGCAACAATAGTGTGCAGTAGTAAAATGAAATAAAGTAAGCAGTACTAAAAAGTAACTAACATAACCAATTATATTTCAATTTTAATATCCATTTAATAATTTAATTTAAAATATCACCAGAGTTAATATTCTAAGTAAATCGCTAATGTCCTCAGACACGTAAACTCCTACCCTCAGGTAAAGAGTATCCAACACAAGAATCTGCCCACAGGCATACGGATATTGACCACGGGCTTAAGAAGTGTCACCCACGGGCACAAAATCAACTGCCCACAGGCACGAAAGATGTTTCCCTCAGGATAAGATAACAACTTCCCTTGGGCGAAGAAAAACAACACCCATAGGCTAAGTAAAACACTGCCCCGAGGCGCAAGTAATCGGACCATGTCCAACATGTAAATGAACATTCACAAGCAATTCCTCTCAAGGAAATTCTACAATCATTACTTTAAAGGAATACCCTTGGGTATCCTGGCCAAACGACTAAACAGAGGAACGCACCCCCGAGGTGGTCCTTGATCCAATCACTGATCCAATACATCAATTTTAAAATTCTATTTTATTACCTATAGAATTATAAGTTGTTAATATAGCCATGGACTCAGCCACACAACACCCCAATATGGGTTCGTAGATCAAAAACACACAGAAATGCACGAAAGTTGGAAAAATAAACACCAAGTCACATACTTTAAACACCAACGAATGATATACGCAAACGTCGATTCCAGAAACCCCCAAAGATGACATAGATCTGGGTTAGATGAAAACCCATTTAAACGTGAATAAAATTCCCTTGGGAAATAATTGGTAACAACGGCTTAAGGAAAGCGGAGGACTTACCCGTGCGGTTCCAATGAGATTATCCGAGGCAGAAACAGATTCTTGACGTGCGCTCAGCAGATCCTCGAAGATTCGGTCATCCCCTCCCGCTCCTTCCTTCGGTTCAAAGTCATCCCTTTGAACAGGGGGGATACTTCCCATTTTAAGAGAAAAAACAAAGTACACAGTTTGTATTTCCAAGTACACGGTGTGTACTTCCCATTTTTAAGGTGTTCCTCTGGTGGCTTTCTGCCAGCGCAGCGTTGTTCACCAGCCGACATGACTACACGGCATGCCTTAATGAGTACACGGCGTGTTCTGTCACACAACTGGCTTCCGCCTTAATATTCACCTGTTGACTGACTACACAGCGTGTAATGGACCACTACATGGCATGTAGTCGGTTCCTAAACCCCTCATTGACAACATGGACACACACCTCGTGTACCCATCCCACACGACCAAAAGTACACGACATGTACTTCAAAAAATTGGGATTCTTCTCCATTTTCCTATTTTTAATAAAAACACTTAAGTAAATGAGAAAAGAAGAAGCACGTACCTCAAAGATAAGAACCGGGTTCTTACAAGCTTCCCCCTTAAAGCAATTCATCCCCGAATTTTCTTCCAAAGGTGGCGAAGACAAATCATAGAATAGCTCTGGCCACTGAGCACGTATGTCGATCTCCCACTCCCAGGTTTCATCCTACACTCGGCCATGCTGCCATAGCACCCGTACAAGAGGAACTGACTGGCATGGGAGAACCTTTGTGCTCCTATCAACGATACGAATCAGATGCTCCTCAAAGGACGCATCCATCTGAAGCTCTACCTCCTCTTTTTAAAAAAATGTGAGTCGAGACTTACTGATAGAGGAGCAACTGAGATACATGGAAGATGTCATGCATGGCCCGATACCTCTGTGGTAACTGTAGCTGATAGTCAACCGGCCCGACTCTCTCAAGAATCTCAAATTGCCCCACATACATTGGTTAAAGTTTACCCAGTATCCTGATCCGCATGTGTCCCAGCCTCGGCGAAACACGCAAGAAAACATGATCCCCGACCACGAACTCCAAAGGTCGTCTACGACGATCAGCATAACATTTCTGACGAGGAAGAATGGTAGCCATCCGCTTCTGAATCAACTGGACCTGCTTAGAAGACTCTTGTACAAGATGTGGTCCCAATAAAGCTGCCTCACCTGCTTCTGACCAGCACAAAGGTGATCAGCGTGGCCTATCATATAAAGCCTCTTATGGTGCCATCTCAATAGTCGCTTGGAGAATATTTTTATAGGAAAACCTGACTAAGGTTGTATGCTTCTCCCAAGATCCTCCAAAGTCTAGGAAGCATGCACGCAGCATGTCCTCAAGCACCTGTATAGTACGCTCTGACTAGCCATCAGTCTGAGGGTGGTAAGTTGTTCTCAGAAGCACCTGTGTGCCCAGTGCCCTCTGGAAACTCGGGAAAAAATGAGACGTAAAACGGGCATCCCTATCTGAAATGATAGAAATAAAGACACCATGAAGACGTATGATCTCTCGGATATACAGATTTCTGAGCTAGTCATCCTCGAAGGTCACCTTGATCGGCCAGAAGTGAGCTACCTTCGTGAGTTTGTCCACAACAACCCACAGATTAGTATTGCCTCAAGGTGACCATGGAAACCCAGTCACGAAGTCCATCGCGAAATCATCCCATTTCCACTCTGGAATGGGTTACTACTATAACAGCCCATCTGGTCTTTGATGCTCTGCCTTCACCCGCTAACATATGGAACACCTCGTAACAAAACCAACCACATATCTCTTCATACCCGGCCACCAGTACTGACGTCTCAAGTCACGGTACATCTTGGTAACTCAATGATAAACTTCCCAAGCTGAAGAATGAAACTCTTGAATCATCTACTCACGCATATCCGCTGGAACCCATACATATCCATGGAAATACAGAACCTCATCATCGCCTATCTTCCAACCAAGAGGAGGGTCCTCATTTGCCACTGACTCCCATAGAACCAGGCCTTCTGGATTAGAGAGCTATCTCATCCTCACTCTGTCCAAGAGAGTAGAAGTCACAACTAAAGATGAATGATAGGTCTTCCCCTAACTATTGTGCATCTCCAAATTCAACTCATAGAACAAATCCATAAGCATCCACTCACCACTAGCCTCTTACACGTCCTGTGTCTGAGCCTTCCTGCTCAGTGCATCAGCTACTACATTACCTTTACCAGGTGTATAGGCAAGCTCAAAATCGATGGAATCTAGTTATTCGACCCACCTCCTCTACCTCAAATTCATGTCACACTGAGTAAATATATATTTGAGGCTTTTGTGGTCAGTGAAAACCACAAAATTCTCTCCCAATAGATAATGCCTCCAACAGCGCAACGCATGGAAAACTGCTGCCAGCTCGAGATCATGCATCAGGTAATTCTTCTCATGTGGCCTCAACTGCCGAGACCCGTATGCAACAACTCGATTGCCCTGCATCAACACAGCTCCAAGCCCAATACATGACGCATCATAGTAAACTGTATGGCTCTTCCCCTGATCTGGGAGTATCCGGATTGGTGCTGATGTCATACTTTTTTTCAGGTCCTGAAATGCAGTCTCACAAGCTTTTGACCAAACGAACTTCAAACAATTCTTAGTCAGACCCGTCAATGGCGCTGCTATGCGGGAGAAGTCATGTATAAATCGTCTATAGTAACGAGCCAGCCCTATGAAACTTTGTATCTCAAACTTGTTTTTAGGCTTCTCCAAGGAAACTACTACCCTCACCTTCACTGGGTCTACTGCAACTCCTACCTCCAAGATGATATGACCCAATAAGTGAATCTAGTCCATCCAAAAGTGGATCTTTGAGAGCTTAGAATATATTCGATGCTCTCTCAATGTACTCAATACAATCTCAAGATGGGTGGCATGGTCGTGTTGAGTGTGAGAGTACACCAAGATGTCATCCACAAATATTACCACAAAAGAATCAATATATGGATGGAACACATGATTTATCAGATCCATAAAAACATCTGGCGCGTTCGTGAGTCCGAACGGCATAACCAATTACTCATACTGACTATATCTTCTCTCAAAAGCTGTAAGTGTTTTATGCGATGGTCTCACACGCAGTTGATGATATCCTGATCTCAAGTCAATCTTTGAGTACACTCTTCCCTGATGAAGTTGATCAAAAATATCATCTATCCTTGGTAAGGGATATCGGTTCTTAACCGTCAACTGGTTCGGCTTTCGATAATCCACACAGAGTCTGAGGGTACCGTCCTCCTTCTTTGCAAAGAGGACCAGAGAACCCCAATGATATGTACTGGGTCTTATAAAACCCGTTAAATATAACTCCTCTAAATTATTCTTGAGCTCATGTAGCTCAGGTGTAGCCATATTATAAGGAGGAATGGAAACTGGTGCTGCCCCTGGCACAAGCTCGATAGAGAAATCCATCTCACGTTCCAGAGGTAGACCTGAAAAGTTGTCCGGGATGACATCCCTAAAATGATCAACCACTGGAGGGAAATCTCTCCCAAAATCCCCATGATAATCCAAATATAAACTCGGAATCTGGGTTGTGACTCCACCTTGCCCACGATGCTCTGGTCCAGCTCGACTCGCCTAAAAATCCCACTCCCCCTTGTATAGAAACTTTCCACCCTCTGGTGAGTTGAAACTCACCCAGTGATGATAGAAATATACAAAGGCTCAAAAGGGAACCAACCAGTCCATCCCGAGAATGACGTCATAAGCTGTCATCTCTAAGACATAGAGGTCCCAAAGAAAGTGACACCCACCAACCTCAAGGGGGTACTCCCTGCACTAACACACACATGTCGTTCTTGTCCCCCACGAAGTTTCTAGAGTCATGACATCAGAAGAAGAAGAAACACAAATCCCAAGGCTCTCCACTATGGGTACATATATGAAACTATGTGTAGCACCCATGTCAAAAGTACTAAAGATAAGACAGAAGCTACTAGAATAGTACCTATGACTGTAGAAGGTCTGGGATCCTGCTCCTGCTGGGTCTGTTGCACTGCATATACCTACCCAGTGTCGCGGCCCTGCGACACAGCCTGGCTACCCTGAGGTGTCCCGGCCTGCTGCCTCTGAGATCCTGGTGTCTGGCTACCATGGCCACGACCACCATCTCTCCCTGCACGCCCTAAAATATTTCAGTTCCATGACTGGTAAGTAGCCACAGGTCCAGCTGCCACACGTGGAGTCTGCATAGAACCCCTCTCACTAGCCATCAGTGGAAACGCCCTACAAAAGCATTGTAGATGACCCATCTTTCCACAATCTTGGCACTCCACTGGGTCTCATGAACACTATGGCCTCTTATTCCCCTCTCTACCACACTAGTAGCACATGACCTTGCCACATGAAGCATTCTTCTGACTGGTACTACCACCCAGATAGAAGTCCACATGTCTGTTCCTCTTTCGAGCAGAAATAGTACCAGTAATGGGTGCTCAACCACCCTGTCCCACACCACTAGATTCATGTAGGTTCCTCTCTATAATCACCAGCTAGTTTACAATAGCATGTATAGTAGGAAACCTGAAAACATTCACCAGCACTCGGATGTCATAACGGAGACCATCCTTAAAGCGCCTGTCTCTCAACGTCTCATCACCCACCAGTACGGGTGAAAAATGATGAAGCTCGGTGAAATGAGAAGAATAGTCCATCACCGACATAGCACCCTATTGAATATTCAGGAACTCTCAAGATCTATATGCCCTCAACATCTCTGGGAAAAAGAAGTCATAGAAGACTGCCTGAAAATATTCCCATGCCATGTGTCTTTGATGCTCTGACTGGGTGGTAACATCCCACCACCTCTTGGAGGAATCACTCAGCATGTATGTCGCGATCATGACCCTCCACCCTGGAGGCATCTCTAGATTCTCAATAATAGTCTGTATCGATCCTAGCCAAGACTATGTAGCCTGCGGTCCTCCATCCCTTGAAAACGTAGGCAGATGCTGCTGCTGGAAGATACCTGTCAGCTCGGCAATAGATATGGCAGCCTACGTTGCTCCCTGAAAGGTCTGTATGAACCGCATAAAACCTTCACAGAACTGCGCCTCCATGCATGTGTCTGGTATAACAGCTGGAGGCACCTTTGGCTCTGTTGGAGGATCCACTGGTTGCCCATGGCCCACCATCTCTAGAGTATAATTGTTGCCACTCTCTTGGAGGAAAACGCATGGTCGTCTAGGCGGCATGATACTACAATGTCAAAAACATGCCTTAGATTCAAGATTAAGAAGACTAAAATCAAAAGAACCATAAAGGGAACAAGACGAAGAAGGCATTACAAAATTTCAAAAATAAGACTACACGGTGTGTACAATTTCTACACAGCATGTACTTGACTTCTCTTCCCCTGCCTGGGACCTTTGACATGGCTAAGCCACACGGCTCCCATTTGAACAAAACTACACGGCGTGTATACTAATTACACGGTGTGTGTGGTGTATTTTTCCAAATGCCTGTGTCATTTGTGACATGGCTGACTACTCGGCATGACACTACACAGTGTGTTACACCCGCACACGGCGTGTACACCACACCGTTTCGCAGCCACCTAGCTAACTCCACATGCTCTTTCCTCGGACAAGACAACATGGCGTGTCCCATAGGTACACGGCGTGTACTAGACGAGCTCCGATGACCCGTGTTGTCAGTTACACGACCGGATACACGGTTCAACCTACATGGAGTGTTCTATATACACACGGCATGTACACGAAAGGATTTCCCCGACCCATGTTGTTAGTTACACGGACGGGTCCCCAGGTCACACTACACGACATGTACTTCATTGACACAACGTGTTCATGAAACGACTACACCGGACCATGTTTGTTAGTTACACGTCCGAGTCTCCGGGTCAACACTACATGGCGTGTACATTAGGTACACAATGTGTTCCCCCAATGAATTTCCCTTCCCTGTGTCGCTGCCCACATGGTTTGTGAAACAGGAAGAGACTACACGACATGTACTCTGGGTACACAGCATGTACTCAAAAATATTTCTTTTCTTCATGAACAGAAGAACATACACGGCGTGTTCGATGAACCACACGGCCTGTATACTTGGTTTTTCAGTCAGTATGCCTCAAAAACTTCCCCAGAACCTAGAAAATACTGAAAACAACACCTAAGTGCCAAATTCTGATCCGTAGGGACTATACTCCCTGTGAATCAATGTTTGGCACCTTATCTATGTTATAATAAAATAGACAGTCAATGATCCACCAAATTCCGTTAAATGGGAGAACATACTCCCCAAAAACCAAAGTTTGGCGTTTATTCTCAAAACCGTCTCGCACAGAAATACCCTATCACATATCAGGTATTTATCAAGCAGATCTCACAACATCACGCATCCCTAGACAAAAAACTATCACAGCAACATGCAATTTCTAATGAACCTACATGGCATGGAACTTTGCATGGCATGTGATTTCTAGTATGTGCCTAAATGATGCATGATATGTCACACCCTCATCTCATCGGTTCGCCACTAAATAGAACCCATGGATAACATATAAACAACACATCACAAGTGCATCACCCAATGGTGAAATCAAATCAACTGTAAAATTTTAAAAATAAGAAGAATTGGAAAATACGAGGTAGACTGGCTTTTCCCTGTACCCAGGTGAGCTATGCCCGGGCACAGCTTATTACCAACTATCATTCTCGTCCTATCTCTAACTAAGGCTCCAAACTTTAGGTCAAAGAAAATAACTCTTCTGATACCACTTTGTAAGGTCCCAATTTCGGGTGCCACTCAACGGGTGACCCGAAACCAGTTTTCCACATGACCTCAAGAGCATTTCCCTAAATGCTAGAGGCTGCCGTATAGCAATGAGGGCCCAGGACTGATAGTGGGGAAACTATGCCCTCATTTTTCAAAGTGTGGAGCAGTGAAATTATAAAAACATACAACAAAAACGGAAGTAGTAAACCATACAAAACTATAATGACACCTGCAGTAGATATAACCAACCAGTATATAAATAATGGTGCAACATCCCACAAGTTCTATGAAAGCAGCCAGAATATGTTACTCATCAGTACGATACTATACAAGTATAGGAAATATAAACAGAACAAAACAGCTGGTAGCATTGTGAGCCTGAGCTCGGTCTCATGCTCCCCTACTCCTCAGCAACAATCATGTACCTGTATAAGGACCCTTTCCCAAATCTACACCTGTAGAAACATAATCTTTTTGGGCTGAAAAAATGACCCAAATAGGGTGTGAGAAATATAACTCAGTAAGAACCCACCAAAGACCCGTGCTCAACTGTGTGTAAAACATGCAAAAATAGTGTGCTGTAGTAAAATGAAATAAAGTAAGCAGTACTAAAAAGTAACTAACTTATCCAATTATATTCCCATTTTAATATCAATTTAATCATTTAATTAAAAATATCACCATAGTGAATATTCTAGGTAAACAGCTAATGTCCTCAGACACGTAAACTCCTACCCTCAGGTAAAGAGTATCCAACACAAGAATCTGCCCACATGCATACAGATTTTGCCCACGGGCGTAAGAAGTGTCGCCCATAGGCACAAAATCAACTTCCCACAGGCATGGAAGAAGTTTACCTCAAGCTAGGATATCAACTAACCTCGGTCTAAGAAAAACAATGACCACAGGCTAAGTAAAACACTACCCTCAGGAGCAAGTAACCAAGCCATTCCCAACATATAGATAAATATTCACAAGAAATTCCTCTCAAGTAAATTCTACAATCATTACTTTAAAGAAATACCCTTGGGTATCCTTGCCTAATGGATAAACAGAGGAACGCACCCCCAGGGTGGTCCTGGATCCAAGAACTGATCCCACACAACGATTTTACAATTCTGTTTAATTACCTATACAGTTCTAGGTAGTTAAAATAGCCACAGCCTCAGCCACACGACAACCCAATAGGGGTTCGTAGCTCAAAAACACACAAAAACACATGAAAGTGGGAAAAATAAACCCCAAGAAACCAACATTAAACACCAATGAACGATATACGCGGACGTCGATTCCAGAAACGCCCAATGACGACATAGATCAGGGTTAGATGAAAACAAGTTCAAATTTTAATAACATTCCCTTGGGAAAGAATTGGTAAGAACAACCTAAAGAGACCGGAGGGCTTACCCATGCGGTTTCAATGATACCGTCTGAGAAGGAAACAGATTCCAGACGTACGCTCAGCAAATCCTCCAAGATTTGTTCATCCCCTCCTGCTCCTTCCTTCGGTTCTAAGCCTTCCCTATGAACAGTGGAGGCTACTTCCCATTTTAAGCGAAAAAACAAAGTACACGGCGTGTATTTACAAGTACACGGCATGTACATCCCATTTTTAAACTGTTCCTCTGGTAGCTTTTCGCTAGCACGACACTGTTCACCTGCCTACATGACAACACGGCTTGCCTTTATGGGTACACTGCGTGTTCTGTCGCAAAGCTGGCCACCGCTTTACTATTCTCCTTCCGACTGACTACACAATATGTAAAGGACCACTACACGGCTTGTAGTTGGTTCCTACACCCTTTATCGCCAACATGGCCACATTCCCTGTGTACCCATCCCACATGGACAGAAGTACACGGCATGTGGAAAAGTACACAGTGTGTACATCCAAAATTTGGGATTTTCCCCATTCTCCTTATATTATTAAAAACACTTAAGGAAAGGAGAAAATAATAAGCTCGTACCTCAAAGATAAGAACTGGGTTCTTACAATTGGTGAGTCATTCAATGATTTTTCGAATAGTGTCTCTATGACCTGCGAGTTAGAACAGTGTTTCTAGGCCCGCATTGTTGTCTGATGGTAGGTTGAAAAACGTTTCATAGACCAGTGATTCATAATAGTGTTTTAAGTGTTAGAGAGTCGTCCAATGATAGGTTGAAAAGTGTTTCCAGGACTAGTGACTCAGAACAGTGTTTCCATGAACTGTGAGTCATCCAATGGTAGGTTAGAATGTGTTTCCAGTATGAGTGAGTTTGAATCGTGTTTCTAGGACCGGTGATTCAACCAATGGTGGGTTGTGAATAGTGTTTCCACATTCCTACAATTTCACTCCTTTCATTTTATCAATGATGAAAAAGGAATTCAATTCCTTTTTAAAGTGACTTTAGGATTATTTGAATACCTAATTCCTATACAAATTTACCTAAAGTTCTGGGTGAGTTACTTGCTCAAAACACGTAACCTTGACCAGATATTCCATTAATGGAAAATCAAAACTGTATCTAAATGACTACTATGATTAGATTTTCTAAAAATCGAGATACCATCTGCCATTGTTCTTCCTCATTGTATTTCCTTGGTACAATATACCCATATTTATTCCTCTCATATGAGTTGAGAACACGAAATATAATCCTTGGATCATGTCCCCCATGGAATGTTTCTTACTGCATGTGCAACACTATTTAATTTTAACCAGTATGAGTTGATTCATCTTTGATATGAGGAATGTTCTATATCTGTTATTCCGGTTTCATCGATTTATTTCATTATGATTCTCATGTTCATGTGATTTAATGTGATCTCAATGTTTTTAATGGAGTATTGTTTGTTTTTTGTTTGTGTAGTTTTGTAACAGAAGCACGAAGTGGATACAGTAGTTGTAGGAGAGGTAAAGATGATCCGTTGTGTGGTTAATTCTCAAGCGTGGAATATTCATGACCTTTTGAGTTATGGGATTAAATGTTTCAGTATATATTTATTTAAAATTTTAGAGTTATCATGACTTTTCCCTTTGAAACATGGTTAAATTGAAACAATATTTACATAAACTGGGTTAATGAATTGTTAACAATTGCATAGAGATTTGGTTAGTTGGTATGTATATAATGGTTTACCTCTTCATTTTCAATATAGTGTGGTATTTATGATGTTATTTTATAATTTTTTAATAATGTAGTTTTCTGTTGAATGTAAATCTGTAATAAATTGATAATTAGTTGGGTAAATTTTTTGTGAGGCATGTTAATGAATCTGGTTGTTGTATTATTTTTATGATAGTAAAATTGATTTAGATACACATTTTTTAATAAATTGGTCAATGAACATGAAGTATTTTTATTCTTTTTTATAAAATTAGTAATGACGGGTCAAATTAATTGGAAAGTTAATTGTGTTAAATTGTGATATCTTGTTTCTTAGCTTTCCATTTGTTGGAACATGTGAATATTGAATTGATTAATTCAAGATAGAATAAGAACTGGTTGTGTAATATAATATAATTCCTTGATAGGGTATGAGTTACCCTATTTCATGAAAAGGACATGTTTCTATGCTTTGAAGCTGTGAGAGCTCATTGTGTGTGAAGGCCGAATGCCTTGTTTTAGGTCCATGATCAAGGTTTTTTTGTGTCATACTAATTGTGATGTGTTGTGAGGATGATATGACTGATCCAAGAAGTATATTGTTGTATTTATGGATGGGTGGATTAGTTTTGGTGGTATAAGTTACTGGGTGGAGTGGTACGATGAATCAGTTTATGCTTTTGGGTGCCATGGAGGACATTATAGTTGATGGAATAGGTTGAAGATGTGATTACACATTAATGTGAATGTTGTATGCATGATGAAACTATTTTTTGATTATCTATTCAACATTCCCAAATTCATGAGGATTATACTCTTTCATACCCTCCTCACAAAAGACGTAATGATTCATAGGGTATCCCATGTTCTTTCGCAGTTTAGATTTTAGAGGATGGATGGGTCTACGCTCCAAATATCAGTGGGAAAGAATCGATAGTTACATCATTTAATCATCATGTTGAGAACATTGTGAATGTAACATATATTTTTTCCTAGAATAACCTAAAATTTGGAAATAATGCGAAGTGGGAATGTTGTATAAATAAATAAATAAGTTATGTTTTAACTAATAGGGTTGGTGATTTCTAGGATGCAATCCTGTGGTTATATTTCGGAGAAGATGTGGAATCTATTTTCTTAATCCTGGAGGGAATGAGACTTTATTCTGATGATGTTAAAATGTAATGTGGAAACTAATAATTTTCATTTAATGGTTAAGTAATTAACTAACGTAAATAGAAACTGATAAAATGGTTTAAGTAACCTAATTTATATTTTTTAAATGTTTTATTCTTATAGGATATCCAGTCATAGCTATAGAATTCGGGAGTCTGAGAGACGTTAGTTGCATTCAAGTCTGAGACTAGGTTATTCTCTTAGTGTACTTGAGAGATATATTTTATTCATGTAATATTTATGTTTCTATACCTTATGACACCCCTATCTGTAATGGAAATTGACACCTCATGGATTCTGAGCCATGGGGTGTGTGTTTTCCATATCATCCCAGTTAGAGGATGGATGGATAACTTGCACCTTTGGACCCGCTCTCTTCTCTTAGTAATTTATTTTTTTGGTATGAATAATGTTTAGTTTTCCAAATATTTTTTTGTATATGGATGTAATTTCTTTTGGTTATTCACACAAAAAGATTGTGGATATATTTTCATAAGGAATACTATAGGTATAACGTGTATAAGTTGTTATAAATTGAGGATCCCTACTCAGTGTATGGGTTGTAATGGTGTGAGGTATAACACCCAATGTTTGATACAGGTTATGTGGGCTCTAGTGGCCCCTAGAAACCACTAGTTTGCTTTTGTTTATGTCGATGTGGTGGTGTGTTTTATGAGGTTCATGTTGTGGTGCTTAACCCAGGTGTCTTTGGGCTTGCCTTTATGGAGAGGGATGCTCAAGATGTATAACATTGGGTAAAAGAAGAAAACTTGTGGGGATGTGGTAGTAAGGTTCCCTTGATATTCATTATTATTTTTTATATTTTTTATACAACACTTGGTGGGGGTATCGACGTTGAGGTTTGGAATTTAGTGTACCAATTTATGTGATAGGTTAGTTTCACTCTCTATTCACTTTTCATTAGTATGCGTTCTTTATTTTTTCATGAGATGATCTTTGGAAGATCCTAATGACTGTACAATTTTTGTAACACCCCAATCATCCATAGTATGATACTTTATAAATTATTTAATATATTTTGTAGCACTCGACACCGATTTTGAGGGCACCATGACCTATCAATCTTGTCGTTTAAAAAGAGGTTATGAATAGTATTAACCAAATTATAGAATTTTAAAATTTTTATTATTTACAATAGAACTTTTTTTGAATTCATAATAATGAAATTATATTTTGGTGATTTTGGTATTTTAGGAAATGTTTGAATTTTTTTATGAATAATGAAAAATAATGCATTATTCCTAAAAAATATATTTTTCATTTAACAAAATAATTTACATTATATTTATTTTAATGTAAAATTTGATATATAATAAATAAATAACTTCAATTTAGGTGATAATAATATTTTTTATAATAGATTTAGATATAAAAATTTTATTAAACATTTGAACGACTCTTCTACCAACCTTCTAACAACATTTTTGGACTAGCCTTAAACATAAATTAACCACTTCTATGAATTTAATTTCCAAAATTGTACTTACATGGTTGTAAGCAGTATTTAAATTTTTGACTAATTGCATAAAAATAATTTTTGGCAAATAGTTTCTTTTGAATTTTATTTACCTTGGTTATTGGTAAATATAGTAATTAAATCTAAAAATAATTTTCTTATAATATAATATTACTATAAAAAATGATGTAATTTCACTTGATAAGAGTTTTTTTATGAAAATAATCCTCATGTAGAAAATAAAATCTTTTTTAATCCACTTGTGTATGAGTAGAACATTTATTATATTTTTTTTAAAGAGGATTAAACATAGTCAAATTTAATTTCAAATAAATATATAATTTTTTATATTAGGATACATAAGTGATATGTTCAACATTAAATAGTATTTATAAATATATAAGTATCCTATTAATAATGGTAATTTATTTAAAATATTTTTAAATAATTTATTAAATTAAATGGTGACACAATAATGAGGTAGTAATTGAATATTTTGAGGAAGAATCAATTAAATGATACTAAAAAAGTTAAAGTATATAAAATTTACTTATTAATGACCACCAATAATTTTTTAGATAGCATACACATGTTAGTTAAATGTATGAAATATTTTTTCGATTATATAATGTTTTATTTATTTTATTATATGAATATATTGTATAACATCAAAATTTTCTTAAATGATACTTTAAAATAAATAATATTTAATTAAATGTTATAAAGGTCAAAAAAAATATTTGGGCTACAAAAAACTATTATAGTTATAATTATTTAATAAATGATCCAATTAGGGTATTTTTGGGATCTTATAGAAACTATATTAAACTTATATTATAAAAATACAAGTAGACACGGTAAGAGTGATACAATTTTACAAAGGGTTAAACTGAAAAAATAAGGTGACCATTTTTCCTAAACATGTATATAAGTCATTGGGTTTGTGGATTTATACCCTTATATATTTTATCTTCTAAATAATTAACTTGGTAGATATTTAAAACATAAAAATAGTGTATAATAAACTAATAGTTTTGGTGTTCCCAAACGTTCCCCCCATTTCTTATATAATAAAACATCTCCTTCTCTTTTATTCGCACATCTAATGCCCCTGGGATAAGCTAACCCCTGAACAATTCTGATAAAAGATATCTCTCACTTCATCTTAAAGGCCATACTTTTTGCATAGAGCCATCCTAATGAGTAATTTTGTAAAAATAAGAAAGAGATGCTCAAAGAGGAGGTAATTGTTTTATCAAACCCATTCAATTTATTTTCATATTATACATATTATTCGTATGTTGTTTCCATACCAAAGAAATTAATATAGAATAATTTACATTATTATATGTTATTATTATTATCTAACATCCAAATTCCTCCATTGTATCTATCATTTGAACAATAATATCACCATGCATGGGTACGTTCGGCTTATTGTCTCCAAGTCATGGTGTAATTTGTTATTCAACACTAATTTATTTGGATGGGTATAATGATTAGCATAATGGATATAATTTATATATATTATATGGTAATTATTATGTATAATAAATAATCCATCCAATTCTATTCTATTTAACTATTATGGAAATGATAACATTTCTCATGCGTACGTACGACATACCGTCTCCATGACGCGATGAGATTAATTCTCCATGTTAACTATTCGAGAATAATTATAAAATTTATATGATGAGGAAAAATAATTATTATGAACATAATATCATTATGTATAAAATTTAATTACATCTTATTCATAAAAAACATTACTTAGATGACCAATCAATAATGGGAATATGAAGCAGTTACACTCAAAATCATGGTAAAATAGAAATACTATTAAGAAATGATATAAGAGGATCATATATGAAATTTTAATTTTTGATATGATCCTATTATAATGTAATCAAATTTATTAATCAATATATATGAGGTTAATTAAAACTCAAATAATGAAATGTACTGGGTAATGGTGAATTTCACAATCTCGTTATTATCTAAGATTGTTTATGCATAAATATCTACTAGGGAATTTTTATCATCCATGTACATGTTTTGTAAAATTTATTTCAAAATATTATCTATAATTTTTTAATGTCATTTTTACCCATGTTTTACTTTTAATAATAAAAATTCAAAATAATATTCATGTCGTTTTCCAAACATGGTACTTTATGGCCTTTTCAAAAAAGTAATGAATGAAAAATGTTTTTAACATATACAGCGCAAGTAGTTATTTTCTTCCATTATGATTACATTACATATTAAAGCATTACTTATAATATTAAAATTTTATTTTCATAATAAATTTCTTTAATAATTCTGCATAATTAGATAATTTCAACGTAAATGAGGTATATTTATCTCAAAGAGTTTTAATGAATTTTTATATTATTTTGAACAATGTGAAAATTATTTTGATGGATTTTATGCTTGAATGAGGTTGATTTATTATGATTCAAAAATCCAATTTTTTAAAGGACTTATAAAAAGTAACGAAAACAATGAAAAAAATGTTTTTTAACATATACGGCGCAAGTAGTTATTTTTTACTATTATGATTCCATTACGTTTTAAAGAATTACTTATAATATTAAAAGGATATTTTAATAATAAATGTCTTCTTTAATAATTTTTCATCATTAGATGATTTCAACAAAAAGGAGGTATATTTATCTCAAAGAGTTCTAATGAATTTTTATATTATTTTGAACAATGCGAACATCATTTTGATGGACTTTATGCTGGAATGAGGTTGATTTATTATGATACAACAATCCATTTTTTATTAAAGGACTTATGATATATTTTTGGTTGATACCTCAACCAAAAACCATGAATGGTATAAATATAGTGCACCCATATTAAAACATATCATAAGTCCTTTAATAAAAAAATGTATTGTTGTATCATAATAAATCAACATTTCATCTGATAATTTTAATATGAATATTAATGTAATGATTCATAAATTCCAAGAGAGGAATATATGGGACTTAGTACGTGATTGGTGGGGACATCTAAATCCTATCAAAGAATCGGAATGTCCAATGAGACAAACTAGTTCTTTTTCATGAGGCGTTGATTGATTATTTATTTATGTTCTTGGAAAAAGGCCTTGAAGGTTTGGGTATGATTTATAGAATTATGCATTTAGTCATTATGTGATTAATATTCCATCTGATTATTCAGATATTATAATATCTATCTAAATTATTAAATGGAATTATTTGATTTATTATTTCCATACAAATCAGAATAATTTGTTTAAAAGGCTTGGGATTCTGTTTTATAACTTTCGTTAGACGTATATGGAAATTTACGATAGCTTTCACAATTTTGTTGATCCTTACTCACCATCTGAGATCACATATTTCTTATGTTTAATTTTTCCCAATGATGCAAAGAAGAATATTATGATTGGCCTTTCATGATAGTTTATAGGATATGAGTGTTTTCAAGGAGGATAACATATGGGTTTTAATATCAAGATATAAAGAAAAACATATGTTTGTGTCTAGTATTTATTAGTCTACTAAACTGATTAATGCTTCGTGATTTTTTCCTATGATCATTCCATTGTAATATAATAATTCAATGACTATCTAACTAGGGTCAAGGCATTATAATTCTTATCAATGAAAGCTAAGTAAAAACATTGGAAACTATATTAAAGAATTTAATATGGGGATACTACCAAAAGTTAGGCATTTAAGATATGTATATATCAATATCCAATAATTTTGGTAATGTAGAGATTAAGTGAGTATTCCTAGAAAATACAACCTTTTCTAAATAATACAATTGGATGTTGTTCTGGGACATATTTACCTAGGAGTAACAACTCTGAAAATGTGTTATGAACATCAGTCGAGGTAAGATGGTACAAGACAACGAGCCTTAATATGCACCTAGTTTTTCACTCTCGGTGGAAATGATTAAGATAAATCAAAAATTCATTACAAACAATTATTAAGTATTTATGAGTAAATATGTCCCAAAACAATAAATTATTATGATTATGGATCATATATTAATAAATTTTTCATTTTATGTTATTTATTTTACTAATTTGGAATTATTCATTACGATTCATAACCTAATCATGTGTCTGACATTTTTTAGAAATGGATCATATTAGATGGAATAGAAACCATATAAACACACATAATCTATGTATGGGTTTCCTTCATTATAAAATAATGATTTTTGTTCTAGAGATGCAACTGGCACTGAACATCTTATAACAATACAGGGATAGGAGACTCAGGTTTTGAACAGTGACCTTCCACGTATATATCACCCTAATACACAACGCACAACATAGATTTAGAATTATTCATGAGACAACATCCTCCAATATTAAAAAGGGATAAAATCAATTTTTATATAAGTAATGGATAAGTTCTATTGAGAATATATTTTTTTCATTGTGGAGTAATCAATGGAGAAAAGTTGTGATGGCAGTTTATCATCTATCCATAGATGCAGATAAATGGTGGTCATTAATTCAAAACATCAAAGACTATTAAGGGTTAGAAAATATGGAATGGAGTTAATTTAAAAATATCTTCCTAGAAAAATTGTTTCCCCGTGATCTACAGCCATATTTGGAGATTATATTTTTATGTCTCAGGATAAAGGAGGAGGAGGAAATTGAAAAGTATAATGATAACATCCCATGGATAGAAAGGCATGCTTCAGATTATAAATGTAACAAAATATGTAATATTGATATATTATTTGTTGGGTTAAAACCATTCCTCTGATGAGTATTTGTCTCCCAATATTTCTCATCATACGATGATATAGTCTAATATTCTATCAATAAGGAAAAAAAATTCCTTAATTCATGTGACATTAATTGAATGAAATTGACAACTATAGATGGTGAATTATCTAGAAAAGGAAATAAGGGGAATAAGGGAAAATTTGAAATTCCACCATGCAACAATTTTGGTAAGAAACACCATGGTAAATTATTAATGGGAATCGGAGTTTGTATCATGTGTTCATAAATATTCCACCATGCTCATGATTCCATGTGGAATAATTTTTTTATTAATGATTAGTGATGAAATTTTAATGAGATGGGATAATATGAAAATTATTCTCCAAATCATTAAGGAAGAATTCCCCAAAAATGGGTAAGGGAGAAATTCCAAGCTTTTTCGATCACAATTGTTGTGGTTGATGTTTTTAATGATGTGGTCTCATGTACTTTAATCGTTTCCTATAATTTAGCTAATGAATTATCTGATTCATAATCTTTTCATTACATAATATCATCATAGTTTTCAAAAAAAAATTAGATATATCATATTCACATTAATAATGTACTTGACAGTCAAAACCCTTAATGGATGTCTCATCACCACACAACTATGTCAAGCAGTTACCATTATGGAATATAAATGTTATTTATCTTCTGAATTTATCACAATACCTATGGTGGGCTATTATTAAAACCTCATTATGGAGTGCCTATCAAAATTTTATTTGAAAATTTGTTGCAATAAAAATTAAGTTACGATTTGGGAGGAATATGTAGAATCCACTTTCATTAGTGTAGAAACTTCATCACCTACTTCTTATCAAAGTCCACATTCTTGGAATTAATAAATGAGATTCTTGGGGATGAAGAATAAATAACATATTGTGCTGAAGGGATAAATATTCAAATTTTGTATTTACCTATTGTAAAGGAAGATATTTACGTTTTTCTCGATCATTTACCTAGACCCCCCCCCATTAAGTGATTTTTAGTTTTTTATTTATTTAACCACTAATGCAAGACAAATATCAAAGACTCCCTATTTAATCGATATAGTGGAATTAGTAGAGCAGATGAAACAAAGAGATGATTTGATTAACAAGGAAATTATTCACCCTAGTGTTTCTCAATGGGATCCTCAGTTCTATTAGTTATGATGAAATAAAAATAAATGAGGTAGTTCATTGATTATAAATAAATCAATGCTATTACAATAACGAAAATTTATCATCATCCTATCATTGATTATTTATTTTATCATCTTAAAGGAGATCAATATTTATTGATTATTGACCTATGATCAAGATATAATAAATTTTGTGGAAATAAGGAAGATATTACAAAGATAGTATTTCAATCTAGTAGTGGGAATTATGATATTATAGTAATTCCATTCAGACTAGCAAATGTACCCTCTATTTTCAAGGATCTAATGAACAGATTGTTCAAGTATTATCATGATGATTTTTTCATAGTATTTTTAGATAATATATTTGTATACTCTAAATTCTATGAAGACCATGAGAACTAGTTGGGTATTGTTCTCAAGAATCATATAGTAAATGAACTGTATGGAAAGTTTTGTAAATAGGAATTCTGGAATCAAAAAATTTCTTTTCTTGGCGAAATTATATCAAAGGAATGAATATATTTTGATCCTATAATGGAAATATAAATCCAAAAATGTCCAAACCTGATGATTATAATAAAGGTGTTTATATTAATTGGTTAATTAGGTTAATATCAGTGCTTCATCAAGAAGTTTACCTGATAAGAAAACCCAAAAACCAAGATCACACATAATGGGTATAAATTATTTTGGAGAAATTATTGTGAATAAAGCTTTAATAAATTGACTAGAATATTAGGAAATGATCTAATATTGATATTACCATCTAGAAATGATGTGTTTGTGATATATAGTGATGTATCAAGGAAAGGACTTCGTTTTGTCCTTATGCTTAATGACAGATTTATTACATTTGCATCAAGTAAATAAAAAATTCATGATCAAATCTACCCAAATAATGATCTGGATTTAGAAATAATAATCTTTTCTCTAAATATATAGTGACAATATCCTTACGGTGAAATATCTGAGATGTATATAGATCCCTAGAATTTAAAATATATATTCTCATAAAGAGAACTCTACATTGGACAATGGATATTTCTTGAGCTACTCAAGTATCAAGATTTCACAATACAGTAACACCTAGGGAAAGACAATAACATGGTAGATGCATTGATAAGAAAGTATAATGGAGTTATAAACAAAATTAAAATCTAAATGGATCCTCTATTCATTTATCTAGTAATGATGGATATGGGAATTATTATTAATGGTGATAAATAACTTATTTTTAAATGGTTTCCAAACCATATTTACGGGAATGGAGACTAATTTCTCTATTTAATGATGAGGATTCTAAAAAGAATAATAAGGTTGTGATTAATGATAGATTTACCGACTTCATTTATGAATATTTGATTTTGAAATATTGGAAGTGGCTTTGTATTGTCACTATACCTATTCTATAAATGGATATTTGGATGATTCTCATAGATCCAATTTCTTTATACACCATTGTGGAACTATGATGTATAGATATTTGAAAGAAAATTTTTGCTGGGACAACATGTAGAAGGGTTTTCTAATTATTTGTTGAGATGTCTGTTTTGTCAAAAGGTGAATCCTGGAAGGCAACATCCTTGAGGATATTTCATCTTCTTCCCATACATGTGTGTAAATTGAATGATATTACAATGGGATTTTTCATGGTGATACCAAAGAATCCCATAATTGATGATGTGATATGGGTTATTGTCGATCTTCTTTAAAAATTATTACATTTTCAATATATAAGAAAAAATTTACCCATTAAATGTTTAGAAAAAAATACATTGATGAAGCTATAATAATTCATGTTGTTCCCCTCTTGATTTTTTTACCGTGATTCTCTCTCTAAATCACGAGTTTGGAAGAGTCTTAAGAAGTCCATAGATACTGATTTTCATTTAATCACTTCCTACCACCCTCAAATGGATGGATAGTCAAAATATATAATAAAATATATATAGTACTTGTATATATGTTTCTAACATGACTTTTTGGGTTTGTGGGATCAATATTTACCTCTAATATATTTTTTCTATAACAATAGCTTCCATTAAAATATTCAGATGTCCCCATATGATGTGTTATATAGAAATATATGACATACTCTAACCTTTTGGGATGGTGTTGGTGAATGAGAACTCATAGTCCTAGAACATGTTGTCAAGACAATAAAAAAGGTAAAGACTATTTTGACCCATATAAAAACAACACAAAGTGGGTAATAGAGATATAATGATAACCAAATGAATGGTTTGGAATTTCATATGTGAGATCATATGTTATTTATGTAATATCTATTGAACTATGTCATATTATTCTGTAAGATGAGTAAATTTAGTCTCAGTTTCATCAGACCATTTGAAATTATTGAACATATTAGAGTTGTAGCTTACCATTTGGAAATTCCACCACGTCTCCCAAAATCCATGATTTGTTGCTTGTTTCAATATTAGGAAATGCATTCGAGACACAATGCATGTACTCACATAGGATAAAATAGAAGAATAACCTAAGAAGTAATATTGATGAGAGCATATCATGATTCTTGATACCATAAAACAAGTGTTCAGAAATTGGATGACTTGTCTGAAAAAAGATCATTGAAAATCATAAAATCAAAGAGGCGACATTGGAACATGAGGAAGAAATGATAATGAACTACTGAAATATATTTATGAAGAGATATTATTGAAAATTAGGTGGATAAATTATTTGAAGAAGAGAATAATGAAACACCCTATGCGTCGACGATATGCTTCCTTTTAAATAATCTAATAGCTTACATTTCATTCAACATCGAGTTCGACTGCACCATGACCTATCAATCAATCTGTTTAAAAAGTGGATATGAAAATAATGAAGAAAATTATGAAATTTTAAAAAATTACTATTCAATATAGACATCATTTCAGAATTTAGAATATCAAAATTAGCTTTTGTGGAATTTCTGGTGTTTTTTCTAAAATGATTCAATTTTTGAGAAATAGCGAAGAACACGCCATTATTGTTAAAAAAAATTAATTTCAATAATTATTTTAAATTAAATTTATTTTAAATTCATATTAGATTCATATTAAATACATATTTATAATGTAGTTTATAGGAATCAATTTTATATTCTAATTATATATTATAAAATTATTAATATATTGAACATCTCTGTTCAACCACTACAAACCACATCTACAAATTGGAATTAATCATAATTTTACTACTCTTGTGAATTTATTTTTTAAAAATAGATATACATGTTTATTATAAGTATTAAAAATGGGGTCCAATTAGATAAAAATAGTTTTTGGTGAATAATAACTTTTGAATTTTATTTACAACACTTAAAGTTAACTAGGGTAATTAAAGGTAAACATAATATTATAACAATATAATATTATCCTAACACATCATCTATGTTTATTTTATAAGTTTTATATGACCAATATCAATGTTAGGTTTAAAATATGAATCTTTGTATGCCACATGTGTCAGATAGGAATTTTATTATATTTTCATTAAAGAAGTGGTAAAAATATTTTATTCAAATTTTTAAAACTATATAAATTTTAATATGAGGTTATATAAGTGATATATTTGACTATAAATAGTATTTAGAAAGATAAATAAATTATCCACATAATTATAATCTATTTATAATTTTTTAAAATAAAAAATTAAATTAAATGGTGACACAATAATGATGCACTAATTGATTTATGATAGGAATAATAAATTAGATGATATTAAAAATATGAAAATTATTTGAACATGGATTAATTAATTAAATACAACAATATAAAATATACAATTTGAATGTATGTGACATTTTTGAAGTAATGGTTTTATTTTACCATGTCGGTTTAATATTTTTTAAAATTCAAATGATGAATAACATCAAAATTGACCAAAATGATACTTTAAAAAAATTATTATTTTTTAAATTTTTTAAATTTAATAAAAATATAAATATTGGTAAAATAATTGTAATAATGTTAAATATGTCATATATTATCCAAATGGGATTTTTTTAACATTTCATAGTAACTATATTAACCCTATAGTATAAAAAATACAAGTAGATGTAGTAAGAGTTAATCTATTTAAGTAAGGGTTAAAACCAAAAGATAAGGTTAGAATTGGGACCTCATATTATCTAAAAGTCATTTTCCATAATGATTGAGACCCATCAAAATCTTATCCTTGACATAACTCACATTGTATCTACTTGAAAATGAAAATCAACTCATAATAAATTAATAGTTTTGGAGTTTCAAAGAGTGCCCCTCCCCTCTTTTATTAAAGGGAACCTCTCATTCTCTTTTACGAACCCCTATAAATCCCTTTGGAAGGGTCCAAAACTTTTCAATAATCCTCCAAAATTACCATACATCATCTAATAGTCTATCATTTGGGATTACATCCTTCCTATGGAGTCCTTTTGTGAAAAAAATTTGAAGCACATAGATGAGGTAATCGTTTTACCACCTCCATTAATTGTTTTCTTCGTATACAACATCTTCCTTTGTTGTTTCCATACCAAAGAAATAAATACAGTATCATATACATGATTATATGTTATTATGATTATTGAAAACCATTTTACTCCATTTATCCTTCCTATGAATAACATTATTACCATACTTGCATACGTATAGCTTAACGTCTCAACGTTGTGTGGAATTTTTTTATTCAAAAGAACTTTATATTTATTAGTATAATGATGGTTATAATGGCTATAAATAATTAATATAACATTATAATGATTTTTTTATAATAATACACTATCAAATTCCATTCCATTTATCTTTAAGTGAACTATATTATTGCTCATGCGTACGTACGTCCTACCGTCTCCAGAACTCAATGATATTCAATATCCACATTAACCATTCAATAATCATTATAAAATTTATATGGTGAATAAAAATAATTATTATGAAATTAATATCATTATTTATATGAATAAAATATATTCTTTTCATAAATTTTTTTATATACATGAAAAAATAGGAATATGAAAATAAAGCAGTTAACACCTAAAATAATTGTAATACTAAGATACAATTAACGAAAAATATATAAAAGAATCATATATGATATCATAAAAAGTGATATGGTCTTGATCTATTTTAATAACATTGTTTAACATGTATACAAAAGGATAACTAAACCTTTACTAATGGAAAGTACAAGGTAAGTGACCGTTTGAAAATATATTTATTATCATAGATTGTTTATACAAAAATATATGTAAGGAAATATTTTTCATCCATGTCCATGTTTTGTAAAATTTATTTCAAAATATTATTAAATAATGTTTAATTTAATATTTATCAATATTTAACATTTTATAAAAAGTTTTTGATTTAATCTTTTTGTTATTTTCTAAATGAGGCACTTTATGAATATTTTTAAAAATTAAGGAATGAATGTTTTCTTAACTTATATAGAATGAGTGGCTATTTTACCATGTTATGGTGCCATTACATTTTGAAGGATTCTTCATAATAATTCAGGGTTTTTTCATAATAATTTTTTTCTTTTTTTATCATTAGACTATTAAATAATTTCAATTTAAAAAAGGGATATTTATCATAATGGGTTTTAATTAATATATTAGATTATTTTCATCTATGTCAATATCTTTTGATGGATTTTATTATTTATTAAATTTATTTTACTTTTATATAATGTTACAGGTAGTATTGAATGTTTTATGATATGATTGAATATGGATGTTCTATTTCTTCACCATTTATGGTTTAGGTTTGGGGTATCAACATTTCATATGCCAATTTTTATTTGAATTTTTATTAAGAATCACCCTTTTCATAAGAGGAATGAATTGGACTTATTAAGTGATGGGGGGATAGCTATATCCTCTCAATGAACTGGTATGTATTATGATATTTAAAAATGTCATGGTATGAGGCCTTTATGGTATGATTACTTATGGTATTATCAGGAGGTCTTGATGGTATGGATATGTTGTCCAGCATTATGCATTTACTCGTTATGTGATTAATATTACATATCATTATTCGACTAGTAGAATATGAATTTTAATTATCAAATTGTATTAAATGATTTATTATTTATATATTATTTTTAAGATTATTTGAAAAAATATTATGTTACTATTTTATAATGTTAATTAAATGTTTATGATTATTTATGCTAGATTATTCCACATTGTTTTCTCTTACTGAGAATCTAATCTCACCATTAATTATTTTTCATTTTCCCAGGGATGCAATGAAGTATAGTTTTACTGACCATGAGATATATTATAAGGGATATGAGTGTTTTCAAATGTGATAATATGTTTTTTTTATTTTCAAGATGTAATTGAAAACTTTTGTTTGTATATAGTAATTCCAAGGATACTAAACTGATCAGTCCTTTGTGATTTAATTTCATGTGATCAGGCTAATGTAATGAAATAATGAATTTTCTCATGGTAACTAGATTTACGGTGTTAATGTTATAATCACATTATGTTATATAAACTATTTTTTACATTACATGGAGTATGTTAGAGATCGTGATGGTTACTACTAGCTCGAGGTTCTATAGGAGATGTTCAGGATTCGTGGTGAGTGATGTTTTTCATTGTTTTGGAACTGGCAGTATTCCCTTTTAGATGGAGTTGTTCATTCACGAAATTAAATATGTGAACATTGGATTCTTTTACATTATTGTCTAAAACTGAGTCAGTCATTCTATATCTTATCTATTTCATTCACATGTTTTCTCTTACTGTGTAATGCCCCCCATTTATCTGTTAACTATTCCCACATTGTTATTCTCCAAAAAGTGTCCTACTGGAATAAGTAATAAGTTTTCATTGTCTATTTTCCCACATTTTCCTCCTAGGAGGGGTAAACATTGTGCGGAGGGGGTCATGGAATAATGGTATCATAGGTCTGGTTAAGGGATATGATAGAGTTTGGACTTAGGAATTGTTGTGGTTTAATTCTTTGGTAGGGAACAGTTCCAGCATAGATTAACTAGCATTGTAAAGATGGGAAACATGATGAGATATGAGATTTTAAGGCCCAATGTGATCTGATTCACAATCCTTTAAGCATACAATGGCTACTAAACTAGGTGATACATATTTCAAGGTAGATACCTAGGAAAGGATCGTGCATCAATCTTCAATGTGCCCACTTTTTAATGGGTAGAACATGGGATTGTTTAATAAAAAAATGAATATAAGAAAACAATTTACTAATGAAAAAATATTCCATATTCCAGGATTTGGAGCTATAACAATTTTTTCTATTGTTGGTATGGTTCCAGGTTGAAATTATATTCATCTTCTGATAGAATATATATAGAAGGTAACACTAGAAGGTCACCAAATAGTAGATTTTGATGAAGATGTAACATGGAGGGGGAAACTTTGATAATTTCACCCCAGACTCTCCCCAAGGATGAGAGCTCTATTTCGGATGCATCATAGAGGAATGTTTGGAAGAGGATATGATTTCCATCAGTCTAAAACACAATCTCAAAGACAACAATGAATTATTGTTAGTGATCATATAGCATGGGATAAAGAGGCACTTGTCATTCTTGTTCATTGGGGATCATGAGGAGTCAACAGTATCATAGTCGAATTTCAGAGAGTTGTTCCAAACTAAGTATCTCTCTTTGATGGCGATGTAAGGTAGTAACTAGGACCATATTAAGAATTAGTAGGAGAGTAATAGTGTGAGAGTGTTCTGGATACATTTAAATAACCTTCTAATAAATTTTTTGGACCTATTACTAGATATGGGGAATGTGGTGAGGAATTTCAATAAGGCATGGTGTCCAAAGATCTAGCATCAGGTCACCCTTTTTTGTTGAAGACATATTTTGTGTTTTTTTTTCTGAAGGGAAGAGGTCTTAGAGATGTCATTATCTATAATTTTATCGTCACAATAGGGCACTCATCGTGATTCCTTGTGATGTGATCTATAGTTCATGGTTTTCTGTTTTTAGGGATGAAGGGTTTTCATTCGGCCTGGAGAATGTCTGAGCCCTTAATGTCTTATATATTTGTGGGGAAAACGATTTAATGCTTTTAATAATGAATTAATAGGTTATTTTTATTATGGATGCATATGATATTAGTTGAATGAGTGCCCAACCATTCTGTGTAGTTAGCATGTTAAATCTATTCTTCCCAAGGACCTTCTGTTGAGGCAGTTCTGTTTGAGTTAGTATTAGTATATTTCGCTAGATATAGATCAACAGAGTGCATATAGGTCAGGTATATAATATCCAAGTGATGCCCCCCATCCTCATAGATCATTGCACAACCCTAGAGGTGGCCTTCAGTAGGGTCAGAGAGGTCGTGGATCATATTATGTTAAGCTTCATGCATTATTGTTGTCAGTGCTAGGTGAGATTGATGTCTTTCAAGGTACCCTTTTCTTATTTTCTAAATGGGTTCATTCCATTTTTTAATCTATAGTGACACACTCATTCATATAAACTTCCCTTTTCCAGGCTATAAAATATGAGTTAGAGAGGCTTCTAGTTCCCTTGTCATTCACTATACCAGTTATAGATCAAACTATCATGCTTGATGTACTTAGAGACTGTGATCCAATGTTTTAATTGCAAATCTCTTGGGGATATACCCAATTTTTTCAAATAAAACGATGCAAATTCATCCTTAGTACGGATTTGTATTAATTGGTGTAGGATATCATGGTTTTCTTCTGAAGGAAGGTGGTGTTCTTTAATGTCAATGGAGATCCAACAGTGTTTGTTGGATAGAGAGACCATCATATGGGTTAGAGGCATGATCCACCCTGATCATCATTGATGAATAATCTGATGGTGATCTATTTAGAGGAAAAGTAGATAGTGATTCTTATGTTCATGGAAGAGTAGAGTGATGTCATTTCAGAAGAGGTTGTACTGTCACTCCATAGATGACAGATTGAATTTGGGATCAAGCTATAGTCAGGCGTGTCTCTTATATAGATGTCTCCATATATTATAGATTTTTTATGAGTTAAAAGTGTTTCAAATATATTATGATGATCTATTGTAGTACAGTTTTGTTCAGCCATGGCTATCACCGTGGGGTGCAACAGTTTTGTCTGTAAGGTAGGAAGACAATAGTTTGTGTTTGTGTGTTGATTATCATCACATTAACCATTTTATAATGAATAACATATATCCTCTTACAGAGATTGATTATTTATTATATCAACTAATTGGTGAATTTTGGTTCTTGAATATCGATTTGCGCTCAGAATATCATCAGATGTGTGCGAAATATATTGATATTCTGAAGAATTATTTCTATTATCATCATGGTAATTATGAGTTTTTTTATAATTCTTGGTGTGAAGTATACTATATATTTTTTAATGGGGTTGATGAACTATGTATTCCGTCAATTCCTAGATATGTTCATTGTGGTTTTCATCAATGAATTCCTACTATACTCCTCTTTCTAGGAGGAGCATGCTGGGAATCTGTGTGAGATATTGGGATTTCATTACTAAGAGATGCATATTGGGAAGTTTTTGGTGTGCCTCCACCGATAGCATTGACCTAAAAGGACAATGAATTCATGTGGATTAATTATTCTTAGGAATATTTTGAGTCTATGAAGCATATTTTATTCAGTTCACTATTTCATTGTCTACCAGCAGAATGATTTCAGTTTGAGGTTTTTTGTGATTCTATGCATATGGGGTTGGGTTGAGTCCTAATGGAGTAAAGATCAATTGTTTCTTATGGGTATGAAATGTTACATCTCCATGAGTATAAATATTCTACCCAAGGAATTGATTTGTTGGTGTCAGTGTTTTCCATGATGTTGTGGAGTCATTTCCTCATAGACGATAGTTTGTTGGTCTTCCCTGATCACAAAATAGGGATGTATGTTTTCTCCAAGTGTGACTTCAAATTGATCCAGCATCGGTTGATGGAATTATTATAGGATTATGGGTATGAAATTTCATATATACTTATAATGGGTAATATTATAGATGATGCACTTAGAAGGAATTCACGTATTATTGCAACTCATGAACCAGGTGGTTCATGGAGATTTATTTAAGAACATTCAACATTTCATCTTGAAATGCGAGAAGTCGTTAGATGTGGTTGCCTTTTTCAAATGAAGGATCAGTTATCTATCTAGTAGAAGGTAGAATAATCCACGTTATGGGATCATGTGGTATAGATATTGAGAGAATGTGTTATTTTTTTTAGGCCCTTGATGGTTAGTATAAGGATAAACAACACTGATTGTTGTTTTATGTAAGGCTTTTCATTTCATTGGCGTCATATGAGATGGTTCTCCAAGAGATCCAATGTTCACCCATAATAGTACATCCTGGTGTGAAAAGATGATCCATGCTTTGAGTGGTCATTTTTCTTTCATATGAAGAAGCATGCAGTTGTAGAGTTTGTTTGTCGAGGATTAGTCTGGCAGAAGGTGAAGTTCGAGCACTTTGTTCCCACTAGTTTCATATACCCATTAGATGTGACTTATTGGAAGTGGTGGGACATCTCGATGGAATTTTTTACCAGTTTACCATAATCTCATGGATTGTTTGATACTATATTAGTGGTTTTCATGAATTTGATTAAATAATACCACTTTATAATGATCAAGAAGTCAATCATATTAGAGGATCAATCGAGGATGTATCTAGAGGATGTGTTGAGAATCCACAACATTTTGGGGATGGTATCATTTGATTCGGGTCCCTATTTTAAATACGTTGTGTAGAGATATATCCATCATGATTTTATTTCCCAACTATTACTTACAACTACTTTTCATCTGATTTAAAATGGTGAAACATAGTATACAATCTAGAAACATGATTACAAATTGTGCTCTTCTGTCCTAGATTTTAGAGGATCATGGTTGAGGCTCTAACCATTAGTAGAATTCATGAGAAATAATGTGTTATACTCCAAAATTTTTATGATTCCATTTGAAGCCTTATATGAACAATCATTTCATTCCACATTGTGATGGGATATGGTTGGAGAGTTTGTAACTCTTAGGCCTGAACATGTACATAATATGAGAGATATGTTTCAGGTGATTTTCAAAAGGATGAGAGTAGTGATGGATCGTCAGAAGTCCTATGTGGATCATAGGAGGGTACCTGAAGTGTTTATTTATGGGGTTTGCATGTTTCTAAAGGTGTGTAAAAATTGTGGGCAGTGATGGTTTGGTCGTTGGAGTAAGCTTTCTTCCTAATCTATTAGGACATTCATGGTTTTGGCTCGTGTCAGATCTATGGCATATTAGGTATCACCTACACTATATATGAGCTAGATACATGATGTTTTCCACATGTAGAAGCTCTATATTTTCGTTCTTAACGAATCTCATGTCATAAACTAGGGAGATATCGATAATGATGATGATACGACATTTGAGGATGGGCCTCTATATATCAAGGATGAAAAAGAAAAGGTGTTTTGTGGGAGTGTCATCTACTTAGGCAATGTCTTGTGGTGGAACAATGGCATGAAGGGGAGTACCTGGGAACATGAGTCACAGATATGCCCATTGGAACATGAGCTTTCAATTTTTAGCTCTTCCATAAGAATTTTGTTTGTGTTGTGGTTGTAGACCCATTCCATTTTATAGATGAATTTATCTTATTTTTTCGTTTATCTTTCTCTCTTTTGAGAGGTATCTCCATTTAGGGAGTGTTTTGGAACAGGTTGTGGATATCACATGGTTCATGTTGTACATTGATGTAACAGATAAGCTCCCATGGAGGTAAGATCATCGATATGTATCACACTAGGTGCTTGTTCAAAACCCATTTTCTATTACCACTATTGGTTGGGTTGGATTCTGGGTGGTGATAATTGTTTTAGAGGTATCTAATGTAATGTCTTTAACCTCATTGGTCCATTACACTGTCAAAATATTGTGTTTGAGGTGTTCTAAGATGTCAATGTGGCCAATTTAAATTCATTCTAAGATTTATAGTTTTTTTAAATGATTATAGGACTGGTGAGAAATCAAATAGTAGGTTCAATGGCGTTTCTAGGGCCAGTTACTCAGAACAGTGGTTCCAGGACTGGTGAGTCATCCAACGGTAGGTTGAATAGTCATTCTAGGACAGGTGAGTCGGAATTGTGTTTTTGGGTTCATTAATTCAATCAACGGTAGAATGAAAAGTTTTTCCAGGACATGTGAGTCATCCATATGTATGTTGAACTGTGTTTCCAAGAACAGGGAGTAAGAACAGTGATTCCAGGACCAGTGATTTGTCTAATGATGGGTTGTGATCAATGTTTCCAACATCCTACAGTATCACCCCTTAAAATTTATCTTTGATAGAAAATGAATTTATAGAATTTTTAAGTGCTTTATTTCTAATTCAATACCCATTACTCATATCTAAATTTTACAATGGGTATGAGTTCCTTACTCAGTCAAAATGTGTAACATTGACCATACCCGCCTTTAATTGCAAATTTAAATCATATCAAAATCACTTTTACATTTAGTTCTTCAATTCGATGATTTAATATCCATGTTTTTTCATACATTTTTTTCCTTTTAATGGGATGTGTATAGTTCTTCCTCTCAAATGTTTTATGTGATCAAACTAAAATCCAAGAACCATGTTCCACATGGAGTTTTTCCTACAACATGTGCACCCTCAGTTTTGGTGCAACCCGTAATTATTGATCTGTCATCAATATAAGGTTTGTTATACCCCTGTTCTTCTATTTTCCCAGTTATATTTCATTCCATTTCGCATTTACATGTGATGGAATGTGATCTTCAGGTTACAAAAGGTGTTTTCATGGTAGTTGGTTTCTGTGGTGGTGATGTAACATCCTTTGATGGATGTAGTAATTATGGGAGTGGTGACTGTTATCCATTGCATGGTTCTATATTGAGAGAAAAAATGATGTCCTTTTTAACTATGGTATTCTCTTATGTTCAATATATTTATGTGCAGTCATAGAGTTATCATGATTTTTCCACTTGGATCATGATGAAATTTCTATATTAATTACCAAAACTAGATTAATGAATTTGTATCGATTGTGTAGTGATGTTGTTGTTTGGTACCATGATAATAGTATTTAACTTGATTTTTTAGACAGTTTTGAATAAATGATATTCTTTTTTTATGATGGAAATTTATAAAAGAAAAAATAATCTTAATTAATTGATAATTAATTGGATAAATTTTCAAAGAGGCATGTTAATGAATCTGGTTGCTGTTGTAATTTTATGATAATTAAAATGATAATGATATTAATGTTTAACTGAATTGGTTGATGAACCTAAAATATGTTTATCCGTATTGATAAAATTGTTAATGGAATGTAAAATTAATTAGTTAATTAATTGTGAAATATTGTTATATCATTTTATCTAAGGTTTCCCATAAGTATAACATGTTAATAATGAATCAGTTAATTCAAGGTGAAATGATTACCGATTGTGTGGTAAAATATACCATATTTTTAAGGTTTTAGATACCATGTTTTTGGAAATTCCATGTGCCTATGCTTTTCATCCATGAGATCCCATTTTTTGGGATCGCTGAATGACTTGTTTTAGGGCCAGAAGCCTGGATGATTTTTTGTTTCCTACTTTTTATGATGTGAAAATATCTTAGGATATGTGATCAATTAAGGATGTTATGGTATGTGGGGAAGGAAGTCCATGTTTTTTTAATCATTTGATTCCTATATTGGTGATATGTAATGGTTTTTCCATGTGGGTGTCAAGGAGGACACCATAGATGATCGAACAGGTTGAAATTGGTGTTACCCATTGATGCGAATGTTGGTTTATTATTGAGACTTTTTTAATCTACATTACATTTCCCACTATCTAAGGTAGAAGTTCATTCTTGCCTTTTTTCCCATAGAGGCGAAGAAACACGAGATATGCCACATGTGTTCCATGTTTAACATCAGAACGATGGATGGGTCGACGCTTATACTATAGAGGGCAAAGACATGATAAGTAGTTAATCTAACGACAATGTTGATCCCCTTACATTGGGTAGCATAAAATGATTTCCAATAATTCTAAAAAATATTTAATTATTTAATGGGGTAATGTTTTATAAATATAAGAAAATATGATGCTTTAACCCATGGTGATGAAGCTTTCTGGTACGTAATGCAGATGTAATATTACAATAAATCCATGGATTTGGTTTTTTTATGGCTTGAGGGAATGTAAAATCATTGTGATGATATTAAAATGTAATGTGATTAAGGATAAATGCTAATTAATGGTAAAATAATAAATTAACATAATGTGAAAAATTATAAAAAGGGATATGAAACTTAATTTATCTCACGAAGTGGTTGTGTTCTTATAAGATATCTACTATTAACATTGGAATGTAAGAGTTTATGAGATGTTAGTTGAAGTTGATTCTAATACTAGGTTATGCCTACACAGTGGTTCTAATTTATATAATATCCATGTTCTTGTTTATATTTCAGAACTCTTCTCTATATTAATATATAGGGAGACTTACACCCCAAGGACTATAATCCCAGAGGGCGTTTTACCCAACATCTCATTGAGAGGATTGATGGCTGACTGTCCCCTTAAACCCACTCTCTTCTCTTGGTTGTCGCGTGTGATGGTATGTAAAGAAGATAGTTTTCATTATATATGAGTTTAAAGGTATGTAATGGATTGAGATTATTTCAAACACATATATTATCGATATAGCATCCTAAAGAATACTATATGATTATCTGGTTTAGGTTTTTATGGCTCGAGGACCCTTCCTTGGTATATTGGTTGTAATGTCTTGAGGTATAATACCTGATGATTAATGTCATGTGGGTTGTGGGGGATCCTATATACTACCTGATTACTTTTATTTATATTTATGTGGTGTTTTGGCTCGTGATTTACATGTTTTTGTTCTTAAACCAGGTGTCTTTGGTTTATTATTTTTCAAGAGGGATTCTCATGATGTGCGATGTTGGGGAAAAGTAGAAACCAATGGGGAAGTGGCAGTGTGGTACCCTTGATATTCATTATTACATTACATACACATTAATGTGATAATTTTTTTGAGTATCCATGGTCATTTTGGGAACATAGTGTACTTTATTAGGTGAGGATTTTGTTTAACTTGTTGTTCACTGTGTTATGGAATGCCTTTTTTACTATTGAATGAGTGGATTAGGGGAGGATGTTAATAGGTGTATGGTTATACTCATCCTAATTTATATAAATTTTTTTAAGGTCACCTTGAGATGGTGGGAGATTATGATGGATACAACTACGACAGGTTTTTACATGAGTTGTTCGAGCTATGAGGTTGCTACCAATTTTCATTCATTTAGTACTTGTAGTTTCCCCATTCATTTGAAGTTGTTCTTTCATAACATTATAAATGTTCACACGAGATTCATTGTGTTTTTTTATATATAAGAGTTTATTGGTGTCTATATTCTCTCACTATTTCTTATGTGTTCTCTTAAATTTTAATTCAACTAACTCGTGTGTTTACTATACCCATGGTGATAGTTTCCAACGTAGGCCTATTAGAGGTGGGACTCTTGTGTCATTATCTATATTCTCCCATTGTTGGCCCGAGAGGGGTACACATTGTGGGATAGTTTGTGATAACCCACCTAGTCAATCTACACCAATGATTATGTAAAGTAGTCAATCATTAGAATAATAAATATGTCAAATTTTATAGAAGCACCCACACAAATAGATACCAAAATTTAAATAACATAGTTAAAGGGGATATAAATCATGATTGTAAAAACACAGGTATCTATCATTTTATGTAATGATCAGATCATGATAGTAAAAAAAATATAATGATCATCCATTATTTTCTTTTTGTGGTAATTTTAATCTAAACTGTGAACAATATGATTTTTGAAAAAAAAATATATATAATGAACTATTCAAAGATTTTTTTAATCAATTTGGGCCCCGATCATGTCATGTGATAATAAGATTATATTATGCTATAACAATATAGAATTTTGATCATTAATATAATGGTCATGTTGTATAATTAAAAAATCCTCTTGTTTCACACACTATCATGTTTTTCACTATACACTATAGTATCAAACCCTATTAATTTGACTATTAATTAAATTGGTAGACATATTTTTCTCAGAAATTATTTATAAAAAAAAAATTGATGCACTAGTATCATCCTTGTTGATGAACTATCTAATAATAAATAATAAATAATAATTTAAATTAATGAAAAAATACTAGAGGATTTCCAATCATCTACTAAGGACACCATGATATATTCATTTACTAATCATGTCCATAAGGAATCATTATAAAAATATATTTTCTATTATATTTTTACACCATCATATAGTGTAATTGTGGAATTATAATTCATCTGGAATCATAACGATGTGATCTCCCATTATATATATAATTTTATTATATTATTAGAACAATTTGAGACATACAGAAGCAAAATATAGAAACACGATTAAGCCAAAAACTTCGTGTAAAATAATTGAAACCAACAAATTCAGATTAATATGTTTTCATGTTATCACCCAGATTTCAAGCCTATTGCCAATATTGTAACATACCAATAATTAACTAATTTACACTACCTACAGAACTAACACTATGAGAATCCCATTTGAGATAACCAAAAACTATCAAGAATACATCACATAAAATTGTTGAATAAATAACTATTATTTATCCATTTAGGACTTCAATATGCCCAACCATATAACATCCATTAATTTAGGATATAACAAATATTTGTTTTTTCTATTGAGGATAAATAATGAAATTAATATAAATAGAAATGTAAATGATTTTTATTATTAATGGTAACTTCATTGATGAATATTAATATCATTAAGTATAGGATTTATCATATTATATCTAAGAGGTGGTTAAAACACTCAATGAAATTAATGGATGAAAATTTAAATAAGAGGATTGTTGTGAACATCAATCATAATTATAGGATAAATAAAATGATTTAATAATTGTAATGTTTTTTTGATAACCATGATGTGGGTGAGAAGGTTTATTTTTGTGGATTGACAACCATTTTAGATAACCTTTTATTTATGAAACTTAAGAGATCCATCACAACATCCTTGTACCCATGTGTTTTGAGAAATTATATTTATGGTGGTGTTGGATGGTAAAATCATTATTACAACATTATCCTGAGGGAGGGGTCACAATAAATTTCATCTATTACATCAAGAATATCATTATAATATCTTCATCCAATTCATAGTCCCTAAATATAAACCCCTACTTTGGAAAATTTTTGTGTTCCCTAATGACATAAATTTCATCTGTGGTACACCTTCATTATTATTAGCTCCACCGTATATCTTAGATGCATATATCATTCTATGTTATTATCAGGATATTTTATTTAGATGATAATTATGTTTCATATTCATTTTTGATTATTTTTATTGAAATATGGTTTTTTAGAAACACACCATTGTGGTATGTCATGATTTAAAATATTTTTAAATAAATCAATGACGAAAATGGAATGCTATTTCCATTGTCATGAGATCATCATTTCAAAAAATTAGTTCACCCTGATATTTAAAAATGGTTATTCAATATCTATATTATTCACAATTCTTCCACTATGGGGTAATATATTTATCCATCTGTTCTTACGCTCCCAATAAAGAAACCATACATCTTCCAAATGATTAGTAGCATAAGTATTAATTATCTATTTTTAAATTGTATAACTCAATAAATATGTCATTAATTTGACCCTTACATATTTTTGAATGATGATGTTTCATTTCACACGATAAAATTCTGTATTGATACATAAATAAAGGAAAATGTTGGAATGAAAATATGTATTTTGTAAATCATTTTCCAATATCATTAATATTTCTAATAGAAAAGTGAAGTTATATGATAGGTTTTTTCTTCCTACATCTATCACAAGGGATTAAATGAATTTGATTGTGTATTCTCATAATGGATATATTCATTGGGTAAATTTTTAAGAATTATCTTAATTTAAAATCCATCACTGTAAAAGAATGATTTTAAAATGTAGATGATGATGAAAGGGGGATTATAAATCATAGGTGACTTGACTTATTTGTCTACTCGGATTACAAAAATCATCGAATTGATATTAGGAAAAGATATTTGATTCCATCAGGGAGGGAGAACCATATTATAAAGGGGATCCTTATGGGGTGGTGATTTTGAAGGATTATACACTAACAATATAGTATAGGGATTCACATATAAATAAATTTAATAATGAAACCTTTCAAAAATATATCCTTGTATTCACATTATTTAACAGACACATCATATATCCCTCACATGGTGTGGGGGATGTTTTGATTGTTCCAACATGCATTTAGTGATGATAGTGGTGGATGGATCTATTTGAGTTTAATCAATAGTCCTTAAAGACAAATATTTATCCTATGGTTCTGATACATATTCATCTAAATTTGGAAATATGATGTAAAATTTGTTTTAGTATTTAGGGAATTATTTAATGGGAAATAAAAAATGGGGAAAAGTATATTTTCCCCAATTGAAGAGTAAGAATAACATAGATATGAAATTATTATATAGTATTTTGGAATAAATTCTAAATAAGGAGGTTCATTACCACACCATTTATGATGATAAAATATGTAATGGAATAACCTATAAAATTCTAGTCCCTGGTAGCCTAAAGTTAGTGTCTAAAAATATTATATTTCCATAGATATAATGAATCACATCTTGAAAGAACATATTGTTTAATATTATTGATAAAATAGATACAAACATGATTCTTAAAATAAATTTGGAAAACAAATTAGAAAATATATATTTTTTAAAATATCATTATTCTGTATAGCATATTCTAACATACTAGTCATAGCAATCATCCTTGAATCTTGGATAAATAAAATAAAATAAGGTTTAGCTCAAATTATATTTAAGTATTAATTAATGATTAATAAATAATGGATGAATGAGCTTAGAAAACATTTAAATTTATATAATTAAAACACATGAAATTAAATCATTAAAATGAGAATGAAAATCATCTATAGATAATGACATAGAAAAAATAACAGGGGTAAATAACTAATGAATATGAGTGAAGGAAGTGAATAATTATGTTACATATTGTATCTATATCATGAACTTATTTACCATAAGGAGATATTCTCAATATAGATTATGTATGTTGGTAGAAACCTATTGTATTCATCTTGAAAACAAATGTAAAGGTTATATCACAAAATAATTTCATCTAATGAGACTACCGATACATTTATGGGATGTCATTAACTAATCCACATCCCATGTGGTTCTTGTCAGAATCATCCCCCATATATCATATAATCACATTAATGAAAAAAAATTCATATATTTGTAATGTGTAGAATATAAAAATTATATATTTTTTTCCTTGTTAATCTAATAACTATCAACATAAACACCATATGTAAAAATGGTATAATGTTTCGATAATAATCATATACATAAAAAGTAATATTTATATTTAAGAGAAATTATATTTTCAATATAGTATGATCTTAAATGATTGAATTAGTTAGTTATAAATAACATAAATGTTAATTGGTTCCTAACAACAAATAATTTTCAATGTAATATACATTGAGACAAAATCCATACACTAGGCTTACTTTTGGTCATATCTGATTTAATATATTGTATAGTTGTTTTAAAATTGATTTTAACCCAAGAAAAATATATAAAAATTAATAATATCATTTGTGGCCAATTTTTAATATTTCACAACCTTTTTATTAATAATATGTTATTATCATCATTTTTCTTGTTGTTAATTAACAGGTTCTGTCATTCATGTTTGGTCAGGATATTTCCTTGTTGTCCTACATACGATATATATACATAACCTCCATAATTATACTGATGTTATGAAATTTATATTTAATCAATAAATACATTTTTATAATCATTATTAACTGGTGAACATGTAAAATGAATCAAATTGTGTGGTAGAGATAGTTGGTCATATGTATGCCATAACAATAATATCATTCATTTAATGGTGAAAGGTTAAGGGTGTGGATGGTATATTAAATTTTAAATAATGAATATCATTTTTTAATTATCATATATATCCATTATTTCCATCATTATTCACAAAAAAATAAAATATTTACGAAAAACCATTCCACACACCCTAAAGACGGTACGTCGTATGTATGCACACGCGGTGCTTTAATTTTTTAATGTATGGATAAAAGGATAAATAAGGTGGTACTATAATCATAATAAAATATCAACATATATAATACATTATCCATTACATTTTCATGTAATAAAAACATTTATAGAAATTATAATAAGAAATTAACATGAAGTAGTGTGTATAGGCGATACCTCTTCTTCGGTGAATGTAAATTAAATCTATTATTAAAGGATTCTGGGATAGTATTTTTGAAGAACCATAACATATAGAATATAAATGAGTATTGCTTACATATATTTTAATTGTTTTTGGTTGTGATAGAGGTCACAAAGTTCTGGAAATTAGTGGGGGGGAAAGGGTTCAAGTTTATAATTAAGATGAGGGATAAATTTCAAATTCCTTGTATATTAAATTAATATAAATTAATTTGTAATTATAAATGGAAATAAAATGATTTTTATTGAATATATTATTAAATGTTTCCAAAATCCACTCATTAGAAATTTTTTATAAATTTTAGTTCATATTATTACTGTTATCTTTCGGTTTTACTCATTGTTTAATCCCTTTAACTCTTACAACAACAATGCAGATATTTACTCTTTGATGGTTTATATTGTTTCTATAAAATGATAGAAAACAACAAAATTGTTTCATTGATGATGTTTTTAACCATATCCCAATTATGTTTTCAAATTTATGATGTTTTGGGATTTATATCATGTAATAAAATATTATATATTTTAAAATACTATTAATGTCAATTTTGACACTGTTCAACACATTGACTTTCAAAATTTTAAATAAATATATATATATTTTAAAGAAATATTTTAATATATCCATAACATGTAAATGTCATCAATACAATTTGATGATGATTTTAATTATCTAATATAATATTTATTTTACTATTTTTAATATCATTTATTTCATATTTATGTTAATATAAAAATTATTGAATCACTAATGTACATGAATATAAGGTAATTATTTCTTTAAAAGAAATTAAAATGTTATTACTATGATGAATATAATTCCATTATATTTAAAATAATATTTATTGTAGAAGATTCATTCTGTATATCTCCATATTAAACATGTTATTGTTATTTAAATCGTGAATGTTGCATATTTGTATTTTCATTAAATTAAATATTATAAATATCACAATCTCATAAAAATGGAAATAAAAGGAAATGTAACTGAATTATGAAATTTTAGATATTAATATTATTCATCTCATAAAATATAGGCTAGTTTCGGGTAATTTCTTAATCAGTATCATAATTCGTTGTAACCTTTATTACCATATTTCACATAAATGTTATAAATAAAACTAAAACCATTATTATTAATATTAGTAGGAAATAATTGATACATATTTACTAAATATGGAACACATTTATCCAAACATTTAATCCAATTTTCAAAATTATATACACATAATTTGATGAAATTTAATGAAAATTAATCGGCCATATGTGATAAGATAACCTGTTTTTAAAGTTTCAATTTTCAAAAGATTGAAATGATTTTATATCCATGTATGATATAAAAATGAATACAATGAACGAAGTTAAATGAATATACGTATAATTTATCTAATTTAATTTACACAATTTACATTTTTTATTATATATTATATTGATTAAAAGTAATTTTTTTATTAAAATGCATCATTTTTCACAATTCATAAAAGAAATTAAACGTATCATAAAACTAAAAAATGTAACAAAAAATAATTTTTACATTAAACATTCAAAAAAAAATTATTTTATTAAATAGTATTTATAAGATTTCCATATGTTAGTTTTAAAACATGTTCTCCCTTAAAACACATTAAAATATATTTAGAAAAATATAGCTTTTTTGTGTTAAATTGGATTTGTTCCTAACATATATTTATAAAATATTTGGGATGAATATAAGAAAATTTGGTTGAATATATATATTTGTTAATTATGGTAATGGTATTGTATACTATCAATTTAATATCTATGTTATTTAATATTTTATTCTTCATTACGCTCTATGTTGCATCCAATGTAAGCTATTGAAGAAATTACATTTATTTAAAAAGAGAGATACAATTTTCCAGGGGGATAAAATCAATCCTTATTAAATAAATTTCATCCTATTAAAAGTAATTCACTTCTAAATTCATGGACTGATATGTGAAAATTCTATTCTGGGAAACACACATTGTAAATGGGGTTGTTTAAACATCCTCTTAATTTTTGGGAATGTGAAATTTGAAGGTCACAACAAAACATTGATTTAAAATAGGGTTAAATTAGTGAATGCATGTAAAAATAATATAAATATAACTATAATGTTATTATTTATTGTGATATAATAAATTATTATAAAAAATTGGGTGATTTAGATAAGGATAATGAAAATAAGGTTGTAAGCCATAGGTGTCAAAAATGACATTGATATCATATAAAATAGTGAAAATTGGAAACAATTTCTCTTTCAATATCCTTTTACTTATGTTTATAAATTACTTCAATCTCAACTAATATATGTAAATAAACATTTTAATATATAGAAAATATTATCCTTTGAATTTTCCTTGATGTGTTTATACTTCATCTCTTAGAGGAGGTTGCTTCATATGTTGAAGTAATACAATGTCCTATAAAACCGGAAAAAAATATAAACATAAAACACTTCATAAATTGTTAAAAAAATTCACAATGTTATGATATAACACAATACAAATTGGTCACTGAATTTCCAAAATAAACTTTTCATTTGTCTTCAAACAATATGAAGTATCTATTTAATAATCACATGTGAAAAAGAGAAAAAAGTAATCATGTATTCTATTAAGAAATTATTATAACATTAATTACCATAAAATAATATTAAAAATAATCAGTCTTCATTATTATTTATATATCATATAGATTATTTTATATATTCCTTATATACATGAATGTTGTAAACTCCATCAATGATAAAATAAACATTATTTTCAAACAATCATTAATTAGTTTCAATGTAGTTATTAATATCTTAATTTAAATTATCCATATTAATCATATATTTATCAGAATTATTATTATCTCAAACATATAAAATATATAAATTTTTATCGTCCCTTAATCTTTTTATCTCCGAAAGATCAACATTCCACTAAATCATTTTTCCAAGTCATTGGTACCATTCAAAATATACTATTGAGTCCATAAAGAAGAAGTACTGCAATGAAATCCCTATATATATCTCCATAATATCATTTATAAAATAAATTTACAATATAATTAAGGAGTAAAAACAAAATAACATTAATCATTCCACTTCGTATGTGGTAGTATCATAATATTTACCCTGATCTAGAAGCCTCGTTTAGGGTATATTATTTTGATACTTGAGAAATTAATTTTTGTAGTGTCCCATATAATTATAGTTGTTTAATTGTACATTGGAATTATATTTATTCCCTTTATATCATATTTAATTTATAATTTCACTAAACGATTGTATAAATATTTGATTTCTTTTTACATGTACTTTGGTGATTCATTCCAAAATTATCACATGTTGGAGAATACTTCTTCCACATAGATATTTTATCTTTATATTTCCCAAATGTACACTTTTAATTATAATTCCCATGAAATAAAAAATAAATATATAATTATTTATCTACCTCGTTATTATATGATTCCATGTTCTCATTTGATGAAATGTATTTCCAGACAAAACCCCGTTAAAATATTTGATTTAGACCATATAATATATTATCATTATAATTCTTTGGATAAAATGTATTAGTATCGTTCCCATTCTTTCTACAAGGTTCCATTTTGAAATGATCACATATACTGTAATAGTTAAGATAATTATGAAAGATAATTTATATTCTCATAACTAGTAAAATACATAACTGAAATTGAAATTAAATATGTGTATATAATCTCATATCCATAAACATGGTTTTTTTGAGATGTTATTATACAATTACCCTAATATCTTAACATAAGGTTTTTTTATTTAATAGATATTTTTTCAAAATATATTTTCCATGATTTCTAACAAACATATTCTAATGATTACTATAATGAACTAGACTATAGTAACCTAGAGTCTTTTTCTAACTACATTACAATAGAATAGATGCATGAAATCACATCCCAAAGGAACTAATATTTTAGTAGTCTTGGTTAAAAAAAGATACAAACATGAGTTTTAAATTATATTTGGAATAAAAATTACAACATGTATATATATAAAGATAGAGAGAATAGAAGTATTCCATATTGAATATCTCTAAATATCTGTCAAATTAAGATTCCTCAAATCATTGTTAAAAGAAACAAAATATAAGTGAGCTCACATTCTCATGAATGGGTATTTATATTAGAATAAAAAATGTATTAATGATCCTAATCAACAAGGTAATTTATTTAACAAAAACACATTCAATTTAATTAATAAAAAAATAGTAAACTACATCCCTAGATAATGCTAAATAAAAAATCTCAGCGACAAATAATAACGGAATCTGGATGACATAAATTCCAAAATATAGGCCATCATGTATCTATAACATGAAACAATATATCATCAAGTTGTATTATTAAGAAATTCTATTTCTATGGGTAGAAACCCATCTACTTATTCATTTAATGAAACATGAAGGGTTTTTGTAGGATTTATTTCATCTCAAGAGACTAGTGATGCATCAAGGGCCTTTCATTAACCAGTCCCAGACCCATGAATTTCAAGTCCAACAAATTCGACATCTATTGTTTATTTTTTATTTCATTAAAAAATTAAAATATCAATAATTAGCAGTAGATACATTTTTACCATAATTTACCCAACAAATTATATAACATTCGATGTGATCACTACATATATAAATGACATATGACTAAGAAATTAATAATTTATATAATACAAAAAGTGCATATATTTTAGGGAAATGTAATTTCTAGGAAATTATGATCATAAATTATTAAATGGTTAATTTATACATCACATATTATATAATTGGTTGATAATCACAAAAAATTCTCAATATAATATAAATTGACACAAAATTCTTACCTCACACTTTATTTTGGTTGTATGTTCATTAATCTCTTATATAGTAGTTTTAAACAAAATGTTAACACATAATAAACCCTATAAATATTTATAATATAATATACGATCCATTTTAAACATTTTACCACTTTTTTAAAGTACTAATTTTTTATTTTCATTTTCATGTGTGATAATAGCCTTGTTTTTTCATGCATGTTTTCTCATAAAAATTTCTAGTTCTCATTAATTGGATACAGATCCATCATATCATGAATTATATAAATGTTATAAATATAATATATGATCATAAAAATATTTAGAAACATTATTTCTTGGTGAACATGGAAAATAAATCACAACAACACACGGATATTGTAGACGATACGTTTGCATGAGCGAAGATATCATTCCTTTAAAGAAAAAATTGGCGGTAATAAGATGGTATATTAATTTTTCAAAAATTAATATAATGTCATATTTTTAAAATATTTCAATTATTTCCTCATTATACACATCAATGTAATATTCTAATTAAAAAATCCCCCACTGTAGGATCGAATATGTAAAAATGAGATGCTCAAATATAAGAAGGGGTGAATTGTATATTTTAAAAAAGAATTTGTACCCATTAAAGTAATGTTTAAAAAGGTTAAACAATAATTCACAAGACCTATTAAAGAAACCTTTTCTATTTTCTTAAAAGAAAGATTCTACCTTAAAGCTTATAGAATCTGTATCAAAATTAGAGTAATGGAATTAAAAATTATAAAAAGGTTATACATTCTATCTTTAACAACGTTAACGTACAACACTAGATTTAATACATCTTGTAATAGTGAACAAGTAACAATAATATTCTTTTATCCCAATGATAATGGTATCAAAAAACATTTGATAAAGGTTCTTTGATTTATACTTTCAAGAAATTCTGTCTTACCCAAACCCAGGTAAGCCATCAATCTGAAGATCGGTATCTGCCTTGCTATCCCCTCAAGCCCTCGATTTAGAAAGAAATCAGAACATATGTCTTCCAATCCTAAAATCCCATGACCAGCATGATCTATGTCTCCACAAAGATAGTTTGAACAAGTTGTTCACACCTGAAAAAGTTGTTCACGATATCTACATGAAGCACTGAGAGTTGTAAGAGCCTCTCTCTCTAGAAATCACTTCAAAACATTATTTTTTCAAAGTTAGTTGTCAAAATTGAAGTAAATTTCTCATTCGAATGAGCTTTTATTTTGAGGAAAAACTTCCCAACGATCGCCTCCTCTCAAATGGTCATTTTTTCCCTAATGTTTCGGAAGGACCTGGACACGTGTCAAATATACAACGGTTAGTTTATAACAGATTGTACGACATCATTTCAAGTAACAGAAATGATGTTATGTTAAGGATAAATGTTATGTATAAGAGAACTTAGAATACAATATCATTGGAATGATACATTTAAACAACTCTAAAATTATCAAGAAAACGCAATCTAAATAAATCAGGAAAAAAGATTCTTAAGAATAACATTATCAAGAAAACAGAATCATTAGAAATTGTATATTAGATTTTTAATTACGTATCTCATTTGTTCTGGAACCCTAATCATAAAATCAGAGTCACTTATACACGGGATTTGTTATCATGATGATCAGCATCATATATACACCCGAATCAGTATTGGAAACCAGCATCATATATACACCAGAATCGGTATTTGAAGATCGAAATCATATATACACCTTAATTGGTATTGAAAATCAGAATCATATATACACCAGAATCAGTATTGAAAATCAGCATCATATATACACCAGAATCGGTATTGAATATCGGTATCATATATACACTGTAATTGGAACCATAATAATTGAATCACTTATACACCATATTTAGAATCATAAAAACTGAATGACAAATCATAATGGAAGATCTGTATGTATAACAGAATGGAAAATCAGAATGATATATCTATAAGCATAACTGAATGACAATTCCCGATCTTAAGAAAAATAACGAACATTAAAAAAATCAATTCAAAACATAGAAAATGTGTTTGTAATTTCCAAAACATAAAACCATAAGGAATGGAGAAGTCATAAGATAACCCTATTGACTCAACAATCTCCCCCTTTTTTGAAAGAACAAAAAACCTTGCTAATAAAGAATATATTGACTCAGATAAACAAGTATAAAAAAATTTATCTTCCCTTTTGAATAAGATTTTAGATGAATACGACTAACTCCATCTTAGGTTATGTTTCCCAAGGATCTTATTATTGATCTTTGAAGTTCAGTTTTCTTAAGGAAATATATCACCCTTTGATAAACATTTCATCTTAAAAGAAAACTCCCCCATACTTGGACATTATCCTTACTTTCCATAATCCCCCTTACTAGGTTCTCCTTCTCAGAGATTAAATTCGTTCTTTAAATAAAATATCCACCTTTGTGATTTTCAAAAATAAGGAAAGGAATGGAGATGTATAAGATGTACCTATAAGGCTAAGCAAGAATACATTTGAAATCAAAAGAATCATATGTAAGAAATTTCATAAAAAAATTCTAGAAATATGTTTTATATTACAACTAAAAATTGGAATGTAAAGAAAAGTAATCCATTCTTCTTCTGCTTAGACAACATTTTCTTTATCTGGGCTTTGAATTTCTTCACTTCCTTATGATCTTCTTCAATATTTTTCAATAAGATCTCATGATCCTGATTCTTCTTCTCTAAAGACAAGATCCTTTCTTCTCAAGAATCCATCTTTCTTTCTAATTAGGCTCTGACTTCTTTCTCACTGCTAATAGATAGAAAAACATAATTTAGTTGACTAAAATTCTCAGAGATTTATATCTTGACCTTGTTGAACTCAGTTTCAAATGTATTAAATGCTCCATTTGTTGAATCTATGAAATCACCGAACTATCTTAGCTCATCATTGATAGTTTTGGTAGGGTTAAAGACTTTCTTACAAGTAACATTCTGAGCATTGTATTCAATCAAAATACTACTAAAGTCTTATTCTTTCTTGACAACCATGTCCATAAGAATTTTGGTCGATTACGTCTTTCGATTCAGGGTCTCTTACATCATTTGACTCTGGGCATCTATGTTTCCATTAACCAGAATAATACTGACCAACATTCGTAAATATAACTTGACAAAATCAATTTCGACAGATGAAGAGGACTCTGATCTTGAAACATCTTTTCCTTTATCAACTCATATTGGAGTTAAAGAAGATTTTCACTCTATTCTATTAGAGTACTTATGAGGCATTTCCTTATCAGATAAAGAAATCAAAACATTCTTTCCATTAACAGGGTCTTGAATTGGAGATTTTTCAACTGAAATATGAAAAACATTTAGATATCCCGGTGCAACTTCTTATTTTTCAAACTCATGATGTTGAGATCCTCATTTTCCTTATTCTTATTGAAATTTTTCCTCTTCTTCAACATTTTGTTCAACCTATTTTTCTCAATTTCTTCTTCTAGTCCATATTCAACTTCTTCTTCATCTTCAACTTCAACCTCTTCTTCAACTTCTATTTCATCCTCAACTTCTTTTTCAACTTGTTCTTCGACTTGTTCTATAGATTTGGAACCTGAACTAGAATGAGTTCCAATATAATCATCCACTTTTAACACACTAATCTTCCACGGTATGCTTCTCTTTGAATAATATAGTAGCATGTGTTGTACTCAACTTCGAGTTCTAACATAGACCAAAACCAATCAAACTAGCCGTTGTGAATAGTATTAACCAATTTTTGAAATTTGATAAATTTTATATCTCAAAATGAACTTCATTTTTCAATTCGGAATATCGAATTTATCCTAGGGTGAAATTTTGGTACTTTTCAGATATCTTTTATATTTTGATGAATAGTGAGAATTACTTAATTTTAATTAAAAAAACATTTTTAATCAAAATGATTACTAGTGATAAATTATGATTTTTAGTGGATTTGAAGTATATTTAGAATATATTTTTACCATTTAATACAATTTTGTTCATTGGACAAAATTTCACAATTAAACCAAACATAAACAAGTGTCAATCTTTTGATAGTTATTATTTCTTAAAAACATGCTTTTTGTTTTGATAGCGGGAATTAATTTTATATTAATTTCTACCACTTATGTGTTTTGAATTTGGAAAAATGGATTCCATACTTGGAATTAGGATGTCCAAATTTTTTAAATAGGTAACTTTTACTTTTAGACATTTTGAATAATTACTTCAGTAAATATTTTATTTACCATGGTTAAATGGTAAATCTGGTAAATAAGGGAAAACAAATAATATTATAATAATAATAAATTACCCTAAAACGTGTCCTAACCTTATTTGTGGATACATTCCCGACCATGGGCATCTTTGGGTCGAATTTGGGACCCCATGGAGCCACTTGTTGGTGATAGGGACACTTTGTATTAATTAAAAGTAAATACAAAAATGATATAAGCATATATCTTTTAGAAAAACAATTTTTATATAGGTTTATACATAAGATAAAATTGATTGTAAATATTAATTAAAAATATAAAAATATTTCCTACATAATGGTATTTTATTTATAAATTTTAGACATTAAATAATTTAATTTATTTATCACATAGTGGTGATGCAGTAATTACCCAATTAATGAAATATTAAAATAATTGATATTATAAATATACAAAAAAATGTAATTTGAGTGTTTTTATAAATTTCACTAATTTTATAGGTTAATATGGCATGTTATTTTTTATTTAATTATGGTTTTTTGAAGTAATCATGATGTTATGATTTTCACAAAAATCAAATTCCAAATAGTGTTGAAATTGACATAAAAGAGTTTTTAAAACAAATATTTTATTATTAATTTATATTAAATTATTTAAAATCTAAGCATCGTCAAAGAGGATTATATCCAGATAGGTGTATCATTAATGGACCACTTGGGGGTCTCTTATATGTATATGGTATGTTTATTAACTATATAATATAAAAATACAAAGTGACATGGTAAATGTCAATCTAATTAACTAAGAGTTAAAACTAAATGATAAGGTTAATATAATGACCACAACCAGATTATAATCTATTTGTTGAAAGGATTTTGACCTATCCCCACCTTAGACTTTTAACAATCCACATTGGCTCCATTATAAGCAGAATATGAATCTATTATAAAATAATACTTTGAGTTTTCCTAAAGATCCCCTCCTCCCCCTTATAAAAGGACACCACTTTTAACAAATTTCTCACACCTTCAAAGCCTTTTGGTGTCACGACCCATCCTCGGGGCCCATTCCATGACTACCCCAAGCCCGTCTTCCATAGGCCAGGGGCTGGCGACTAGAACTAAGGCGTAAATCCCGGTAAAAAGGGAAGGCATTGCCTTTATAAAGTAAACAAACACCACAGAGTAAACAAGCAGAAGAAGTAAACACTATGTAAAAGCTGGTACAAGAGTAAAGGGCGGAATGGTAAGTGGGCAAGTATAAAAACCCAAACTGAAAGTAAAGTACAACTGGAAAGGGAAAATAGCAACTGAAAAGTAAAGCCGCAACGCCGAGCTGTCCACTGGAAATCCCACCTGAAGGGTGGGTACAGATAGCTCCACTACTCCTCGTGACCCGCCGTCCGCTCCGAGTATGTTCCGCCCAGTGGTCCACCTCCAGGTACCGTCCTTTACTGCAAGCCTCATCCACAATCAATGTTGTCCGTCGTCTGCAACCAACACAACGTAGTGCGGGCATATCCCGTGCAGGGGTGAGTATAAGCTACTCAGTAAGGACTCCGAGACCCCCGAAGGTCTCCCAAAATCCACAAAGGATAAACCACAAAGGAAAGTTACAATCACGAAGTAACAATAGACACTGCTAAGGTATATGCCCATACATATACCTAAGTCATCAATTCCAATACGCTCCAACCTCTGAGCCCATGTACAACCCAGTCCACGCAAGAAAGTTTACGTATTCCACACAAGAAAGCAAAACGTAATCCACACAGGATAACACAACACAATCCACATAGGAAATGAAATAGGATTCAGCTCACACAGGTATACTTCTTAGAAAGATTATAGAGATGATCACTGATCAATCTATGTCGTCAGACCCACAAAGGATCGATAGGTACTAACCCCCGCTATGACCCACATAGGATCGGTAAAAACCTAAACCCCGCAATGACCCACACATGATCGGACCCACACATGATCTGTAGGCACTGGCTCACACAGAACCGCTAAGCACTGACCCACACAGGATCGGACCCACATAGGATCGGTAGCACTGATCCACATAGGATCGCTGAGTGTTGTAATCGCCGTCGTCGAATCCACTGAGGATCTCTGCACAGTCGTCGTCGCAGTCACAGTATCAGTCGCAGCAAGTTCTAGGGTACCCGCACACAGCAAGCTCGTTTGGGAGGGTCCGCTCCATGAGCCGAGAGGCTGATACATCAACTGACACATAGTCTAGGGTTGATGTATCCAAATGTTCCGTATCTTCAATAGGAACTCAACGTCACAGACGGCGCGTCAATCGGACGCCCGGTCTGAGAGTTATTGGCTTTTTCGTCCTAGGGGCCCGGTTGGTTTTTAAGGCCAAACCAACACGACCGTACTCCACCTACATCCAAAACACAGGTGGAGTAATCCAAAAGATCTGTCTCACTAAGATTAAACCAACAAAGTCGACAACACGTCAATCGGACGTCCGAAGCTCAAGATATGAGCATTTTCGCTCCGACGGCCCGGTTGGTTTCGTGTACGAACCAACCCGGCTGAACTCAAAGTAATCCGAAACCTTCAGTGCGATATACCAAAACGACCGTCTCGATTCAAGGATTGCATCTCAACTGACGGTGCATCGATCCAAGGTATGTAGCCCAGGTTATGGGCAAAAGACCGTAGACAGTCCGAAAACAGGGGTTTTGGGCCCGAGACCGACCCGGCCCGAGACCCCCCGGTCGGCCCGAACTGGGTCGACCCACCCCGAGTCCGGGCCGGCCCGGCCGGGCGCGGCCCAGCCTGGGCATAGGGCGCCCATCGCGTAGGCTAGCGCGGCCAACGGCCGAGCCGTTTTGGCAAGGGGGCGCCAGCCCCCCCCCCCCCCCCCCCCCGGTGTAACCGCATACCCCCAATTAAGGGGGCCGTTTTTTTAGGCTGGCTGGGGGAATTAATTCCCCCGGCTCCTCTTTTTCCGGCCGGCCTGCACCGGCCGGCCGGTTCTGCCGACAAGGACTGGCGACGGCAGGTCCTTTCTTCAATCGCCAACACAGGCGGCATGGAACCGGCCGCCGGTCACCCTGCTCCGCCGTGGCTCGGAACCGGCCGCGGCTTGGTTCGTCCAGCGCGGTGTGACGGCACCGCGCCACTTCACCGCGGCCCCGCTCCGGCCGCGGTGTCTTCGGTTTTCTTCGACGCGGCGCGACAGCGTCGCGTCCTTGTTCAACTTCATGGTGCGGTGCGACGATGTCGCGTATTACTTATCGTGCGATTCCCGCGTGGTGTGATGGCACCACGCCATTCCGTTCCATCCACAAAGAATCAAACAAGGATAAAGGAGGATGTTCGGTCGTGTTTGTGCGGCTTGACCCCCTCTCGTTAATCGGTATCATTTGGTCGTATATCCACGAAGAACGACAAACTAGAAATCATGAACGGAAAATAATTAAATAAATATAAACCCCTACCTTGATTAAAGAGATGACGAACGTCGGTGTCGCGAAGCGAGGATTCGAAGATGTTGATGGAGATTTCATCGCGGAAAACCGTCGCGAAAAGAGACGTCATGGATGAAAAACGTCATGGATGAAGATGTCACGTCGCGGGTCGGTGTCGCGGAAGATGGTCTCTGAGGGCTCGGCGCTCCACGTCGGAGATCGTTCATTCTTCGCGTTCTTCGTCAAAGAGAATGATGTTCTTCCCAAAATCTCTCATCGACAAAACTCTAACAACAAAATAAAATAAGATCCATTCTTATTTTATTAACACGACAAGCCTTTTAAAATTCAAGGGTTTGAATTTCAAAAACTCACATTAAACTCACTACATTAATTCCATAAGTTTAATAAACTTATGTTAACAACATTAATGGTGAGTTGAGGGGGTTAGAGGATATGAAGGGGTGGGGTTCATGTGGGCCCGACCACCCTTATAACCTCCCAAGGGAGGTTGGGTAGTTACCCAACATCCATCCAAAGGATGAAACACTTAGTGTAAAAATAAAAATTTTAGAATAATTATAAAATAAACATCCACAATTTTTATCATCAACTCTCATGAAAACACAACTCCAGAATAGGTGTTCCTAAGAAATTACCGGCGCTATGGTTCCATCGGTTCCCTCAGAATTCGATTCTGAGAAACGGTTCAAAAGTTATAAATTCACACTCGTTCTTTCACTTAACGTACCCAAGCTAAACTTCGGTTAGAAATTCCGGGCACACAGGGCCTCAGAATCAGGTGCCGTCTGAAATTGAGTTCTTGTAAAATCCCAAAGAAAATTAAGAAAAAATATCCCTTGAATTTGACAGGTCTTTGCATTACTCCCACCTCAGGGCTTTACGTCCCCGTAAAGATAAATCAAAAACTAGGGAAACAAATGTGGGTACCAAGCACGCATCTGAGTCTCCCACTCCCAAGTGCTCTCTTGGAGGTTCCTGTGCTACCATCTGATGAGCACTAGAGGAATCGACCGTCCACGTAGGACCCGCTCCTGTCGATCCTCGGTCTCCACTGGGACCTCCACAATAGTCGCCCCATCATCAACGTCTAGCTTCCCATGGTCAATGATCTGCGTCGGGTCGTGCACGTATCTCCTCAGCTGAGATACGTGGAAGACGTCGTGCACCCAGTGCAACTGAGGTGGTAGAGCCAGACGATAAGCCACCTCTCCAATCCTACTGAGGACCAGGAAGGGTCCGATGAAGCGTGGAGACAACTTCCCACCTCAGCCAAATCTCCGAAATCCACGTCGAGGTGAGACACACAAGAAGATGTGGTCGCCATCCTCGAACTCCAGTGGCCTCCGCCTCCTGTCAGCATAAGACTTCTGCCGGCTCTGAGCTGTCCTCATCCGCTCCTGGATGACCTGGACCTTCTTTGTCGTGGCCTGGACCATCTTCGGTCCCACATGTGCTGACTCCCCAGGGTCTGTCCAGCACAAAGGAGATCTACAAGGTTGTCCGTACAACGCCTCATATGGTGCCATCCCGATGGTGGAGTGGTAGCTGTTGTTGTACGCGAACTCCACCAAGGGTAGGTGGTCCTCCCAGCTGCAACCAAAGTCGAGGACACATGCACGGAGCATTTCCTCGAGAGTCTGAATAGTCCTCTCCATCTGACCATCCATCTGAGGGTGAAAGGATGTGCTCAGACGTAGCTGCATCCTGAACGCCTCCTGCAACAACTTCCAAAGCTGGGAAGTAAAGCGAGCATCTCGATCGGAGATGATAGATGATGGAACACTGTGAAGCCGCACAATCTCCTGAACGTAAAGTCATCCCAATCTCTCAACTGAGCCCTGCTCTCTGATGGGTAATAAGTGAGCCGACTTGGTGAGTCGGTCGACAATCACCCAAATTGAGTCGTGACCTCTGGAAGTGCGTGGAAGTCCAGTCACAAAGTCCATAGATATCCCATCCCACCTCCACTATGGGACCTCTAAGGGCTGTACCAAGCCTGCTGGTACCTAGTGCTCGGCCTTCACCTGCTGGCAGGTGAGGCATCGAGAACGAACTCCGTCACAACCTTCTTCATGCCTGACCACCAGTGCTGTCGTATGAGATCCTAGTACATCTTCTCCACTCTGAGATGTACCGCCAAGGGAGAGGTGTGAAACTCTCTCAGCACCTCCACCCGTAAAGTGACTGTTACCATGGTACGTCCTCTGAAAAGAACATTGTGCTCTGCTCCAAGGGAGAAACCATCAGGTGCATGTCTTGAGGATATCTGTACACGCCGCGTCTCACAGTCAGCATCCCCCCATTGTGCCTCACTGACCCGCTGCAGTAGTGGAGGGGTGATTGTGAGAGAATGAAGGAAGGATACTCTATCTCTATCCACAAAGGATATCTGCAAAGAGGCTAGTTGCTCTGTCACCTCCTCAAGTAGTTGAATGCCCGTCCTCCTACTGAGAGCATCAGCTACCACATTCCCCTTCCCAAGAGTATAGACTATCTGAAATTAATAGTCCTGGAGGAACTCAAGCCATCGCCGTTGTCTCAGATTCAGATCCTTCTGAGAGAAGATGTATCTGAGACTCTGATGGTCAGAAAAGACTGTAAAGCGCTCGCCCATCAGATAGTGTCTCCATGTCTTCAGAGCGAAGACCACTACTGGTAACTATAGGTCATGGGTAGAGTAGTTCTGCTCATGCGGCCTCATCTGACGTGATCCATAGGCGATCACTGCCCGCTCCTGCATTAGGACACATATGAGTCTTGTCCCTAATGCATCGCAGAATACTACGTACCCTACTCCCTCCTCGGGAATCCTCAAGATAGGTGCGTTGGTCAATCTATGTCTTAGCTCCTAGAAGCTTTGCTAACATCTGTCTGACCATACAAAGGGTTTCCCTTTCTTCATCAAAGCATAGAGTGGTGCCGCAACTCTGGAGAAGTCTGGCACAAATCTCCGGTAGTATCCAGCTAGTCCCAAGAAACTCCTCACCTATGTCACGCTCCTGGGTGGCTCCCAAGCTAGCATTGCCTCGATCTTCGCAAGATCCACTGAAACTCCCAGCTCAGAGATGACGTGTCCCAAGAAGTTCACCTCACGTATCCAGAACTGGCACTTCGAGAGATTACCATAAATATAGTGCTCTCGGAGTGTGTCTAGTACAACCCGTAAGTGGTAGGCGTGATCCTCCTCAGTCGTCGAGTAAATCAAAATGTTGTCGATGAAGACCACGACAAATTGATCGAGGTATGGCTGAAAGATCCTGTTCATGTGGGCCATGAACACTGTGGGAGCATTGGTTATGCCGAATGGCATAACCAAGAACTCATAGTAGCCATACCGACATCTGAAGGCCATCTTCTGCACATCCTCGTATCGAACTCTGAGCTGATGATAGCCTGACCTGAGGTCTATCTTTGAGAACCACCATGCTCCCTTGAGCTGATCGAAGAGGTCATCAATCCTCTGTAGAGGATACTTGTTCCTCACTGTCACCTGGTTCAGGCGACGATAGTCATCACAAAGTCGCAATCTCCCGTCCGCCTTCTTGGCGAACAAAATCAGGGAAGCCCAGGGTAAAACACTGGGTCAGATGAACCCCTTGCCCTGCAAGTCCTCCAACTGTACCAGTAGCTCTCGAAGCTCAGCAGGGGCCATCCGATATGCTGGAGTCGATATCGGGGCTGTCCCGGGGTACATGTCAATATAAAAGTCTACCTATCTGCGAGGAGGTAGCCCTGGAACGTCGTCGGGAAAGACATCCGCATACTGATCTACCACTGCAGGAAAACCAGGACTCCGCACATCAACTGCTCCTCGGATGAGGCTAGCCAACTGATGAGTTATGGGTTATCCTCTCCTCTGCGGAAGTCCATCCTGTGCTGCGAAGGCTCCCTTCTCGCCAGTGAAGGTGAACCTGCTCCCGTCGGTGCGTACACATTTCACCTTGTGCCTAATACAATCAATCTGTGCACGGACTGTAGACAACCAATCCATGCCCAAGATGACGTCGTAAGGCCTCGACACTACTATAAGAAGATCCTAGCCGAAGCTCTCGCCTCTTAGAGTAAGACCACACTGTCGGCACCAATGCGTAATCATCGAGTCTGCTCCCATATGAGTCTCTAGCCGTAAGGATCGATCCAACGACTCTATTCGAATCTCCGAGCTCCGCAAAATGGCAGAGTCTATGAAAGAGTGACTCGCTCTTGTGTCTATAAGTACTGCAGCAAGGGTGAAATAGACACAGATAGTACCTAAAATCTTCTCGGGTGAGCCGTGGTCATAGGACTCTGCTACCTGGATCTGTTCCTGTCTCTGCCCGCCAACTCCCTATGGACCGCCACGGTCGACCCTCTGCCTCTACCTCGGTGGTCCCTCAACCGTCTTCTTCTCCTCAGCATGGCGGGTCGGGAAATCATGAGCCATGTGGCCCTGCCCACCGCACGAGTAGCACTGTCTACCTCTCGAAAGTCAGGCTCTACGCTGTGTGCCCCGCACTGCTGAGCCAGTGTCCTGAGGTTGTCTACCTGAGGGTCTGTTCTTCCTAGACCAATGAGTCATCCGTCGACTTCCTACTGCAGAAGACTCTGCTATGTGCCGCCCTGCGGTGGGTCTCGGCGCTAGTGTAGACTCAGCAAGGAAGCTCTCGATCAAAAGGGCTCGCTCCAGTACTCCTGTCTGAGTCGGAATGATGAGGGAGATCAGTGACGCCATGATATCGTGTCTCAATACCTTCTCAAAGGTCCGGGCCCGGAAGAATGGGTCTCGTACCATGTCTGTCGAGTAGTGCCAGAGATCGGTAAATCTCGCTGAGTACTGGGCGACCGTCATGCTACCCTGTCGCAGCTGAAGAAGCTCCTGATTGCGTACCGCACGGAGGGTGGCTGGGGCGAACTCCGAGCAGAAGAGGCTCTCATAGTCCGTCCAGAGAAGAGATGCCTCATCGTGCACCTGGAGCATCATGCTCCACCATCTTCCTACTGCCGCGTGCAGAAGACTCGCTGTGAGGATCACCATGAGGTCTGCTGGTGTCCTCACTAACCTGAAAACTCTCACCACTGCCTCCAGCCAGTCCTCGGCTGCCTAGGGGTCCATCTCCCCATGGAACCTAGGCGGTCGCTAGCGCTAGAACTCATGGAGTGCACTGAGGTGACATGCATCGTCAGCGGCTGGTGCTGGTAGCATCGGCGGCTCGGTGGGTAGAGCTACCGTCGGTGCCACTGCTAATAAAGAGCCCTGCACCGAGGCCTCGTCACTCGATGGGCTGTCGTCATGCTCGACTCTCAGAACCCTAGCTGGCTGCCGTCGTGGGGCCATCCTGAAAAGGAAACAGGTGTGCCATGGTCAGAACAGTATACTGTGTGATCTGACACAAAGTAATCACATAGAAAACTTGAAACACACATGCAATCAATGTTTTCGTGCATTAAGTCGGAAATCAGAAGTCAGGGTCTTGGTGTACGGATATGTCGGCCGCCGCACCAACACTGGACTCCCTGGACTGATAACCACACTCAATACGCTAAACACTATTGCTTCATATAAAAAAAAAATCAGATTCCCATGTTCTGCGGTAGAACCTATCTCCTTTGATACCAATTTGTCACGACCCGTCCTCGGGGCCCGTGCCATGAGTACCCCAAGCCCGCCTTCCATAGGCTAGGGGCTGGCGACTAGCACAAAGGTGTAAATCCCGGTAAAAAGGGAAGGCATTGCCTTTGTAAAGTAGACAAACACCATAGAGTAAAAAAGCAGAAGAAGTAAACACTATGTAAAAGCTGGTACAAGAGTAATGTGCGGAAAGGTAAGTGGGCCAGTATACAGACCCAAACTGAAAGTAAACTACAACTGGAAAGGGAAAACAACAACAGAAAAGTAAAGCCGCAATGCTGAGCTGTCCATTGGAAATCCCACCGGAAGGGTGGGTACAGATAGCTCCACTACTCCTCGGGTCCCGCCGTCCGCTCCGAGTATGTTCCGCCCAGTGGTCCACCTCCAGGTACCGTCCTGCTATGCAAGCCTCATCCACGATCAACGATGTCCGTCGTCTGCAACCAACACAATGTAGTGCGGGCATAGCCCATGCAGGGGTGAGTATAATCTACTCAGTAGGGACCCCGAGACCCCCGAAGGTCTCCCGAAATCCAAAAAGGATGACCACAATGTAAAGTTACAATCACGAAGTAACAACCGACACTACTTAGGTATATGCCCATACATATACCTAAGTCATCAATTCCAGTACTCTCCAACCTCCAAGCCCAAGTACAACCCAGTCCACACAGGAAAGCATACGTATTCCACACAGGAAAGCAAAACGTAATCCACACAGGATAGCACAGCACAATCCACATAAGAAAGTAAACAGGATTCAGCTCACATAGTTATACTTCTTCTAAAGATGATAGATATGATCACTGATCCATCTAAGTCATTGGAACCACAAAGGATCGATAGGTACTAACCCCCGCAATGACCCACATAGGATCGGTAGGAAACTAACCCCTGTAATGACCCACACAGGATCGGACCCACACAGAATCTGTAGGCACTGGCTCACACAGAACCGCTGAGCACTGAACCACACGGGATCGGACCCACACATGATCGGTAGCACTGATACACACAGGATCGCTGAGTGTTGTAGTCGTTGTCGTCGAATCCACTGAGGATCTCTGCACAGTCATCGTCGCAGTCATAGTAGCAGTCGCAGCAAGCTCTAGGGTTCCCGCACACAGCAAACTCGTTCGGGAGGGTCCGCTCCACGATCCGAGAGGCTGATACATCAACTAACACATAGTCCAGGGTTGATGTATCCAAAATTTTCGTATCGTCAACAAGATATCAATGTCGCTGACGACACATCAATCGGAAGCCCGGTCTAAGAGTTATTGGCTTTTTCGTCTTAGGGGCCCGGTTGGTTTTTAAGGAAAAACCAACCCGACCGTAATCCACCTGCATCCAAACCTCAGGCGGAGTAAACCAAAAGATCCGTCTGACAAAGAGGAAACCAACAAAGTCGACGACACGTCAATCGGACGTCCGAAGCTCATGATATGAGCGTTTTCGCTACGAGGGCCCGGTTGGTTTCGTGTACGGACCAACCCAGCCGAACTCAAAGTAATCCGAAACCTTGAGTGTGATATACCAAAACGACCGCCTTGATTCAAGGATCGCATCGCAACTGACAGTGCATCGATCGGAGGTCCTTAGCCCAGGTTATGGGCAAAGGACCGTAGACGATCCGAAAATGGGGGTTTCGTGCCCGGACCGACCCATCCCGAGACCCCCTGGTTGGCCCGAACTAGGCGACCCGCCCCGGGTCCAGGTCGGCCCAGCCCGGTGCGGCCCGGCCTGGGCACAGCGCGCTGGCCAACTCGGCCAATGGACGAGCCGTTTTGGCAAGGGGGGCGCCTTCCCCCCCCCCCCCCCCCGATGTAGCCGCAGCCACCCAATTAAGGGGGCCGTTTTTGTAGGCCGGCCGGGGGAATTAATTCTCCCAGTTCCCCTTTGTCTGGCCGGCCCGAACAGGCCAGCCGGTTATGCCGACAAGGACCGGCGATGACCGGTCCTTTCCTCCATGGCCGAAACCGACGGCCCGGGACCGGCCGTCGGTCACCCTGCTCCGCCGCGGCCCGGAACCGGCCGCAACATGGTTCGTCCGGTGCGGTGCGATGCTACCGCGCCCCTTCGCCGCAGCTACGCTCTGGCCGCGGCATCTTTGGTTTTCTTCGACGCGGCACGACGGCTTCACGTCCTTGTTCAACTTTACGGCGCGGCGCGACTGCATCACGTATTACTTGTCATGCGATTCCCGCATGGTGCGACGGCACCACGCCATTCCGTTCCATCCACAACGAATCAAACAAGGATAAAGGAGGAGGGTCGGCCGTGTTTTTGCGGTTCGGCCCCCTCTCGTTAATCGGTATAATTTGGTTGTATATCCACGAAGAACGAAAAACTAGAAATCATGAACGGAAAATAATTAAATAAATATAAACCCCTACCTTGATTAAAGAGATGACGAACGTCGGTGTCGCGAAGCGAGGATTCGAAGACGTTGACGGAGATTTCGTCGTGGAAAACCGTCACGGAACGATACGTCGCGAAAGAAAACGTCGTGGAAGAAGACGTCGCGTCGCGGGTCGGTGTCACGTAAGACGGTCTCTGAGGGCTCGGCGCTCCTCGTCCGAGATCGTTCGTTCTTCGCATTCTTCGTCAAAGAGAAATAAGTTCTTCCCAAAATCCCTCAACGAAAAAACTCTAACAACAAAATAAAATAAGATCCTTTATTATTTTATTAACACAACAAGCCTTTTGAAATTCAAGGGTTTGAATTTCAAAAACTCACATTAAACTCACTACATAAATTCCATAAGTTTAATAAACTTAAGTTAACAACATTAATGCTGGGTTGAGAGGGTTAGAGGATATGAAGGGGTGGGGTTCGTGTGGGCCCCACCACCCTTATAACCTCCCAAGGGAGGTTGGGTAGTTACCAAACATCCATCCAAATGATTAAACACTTAGAGTAAAAATAAAAATTTTAGAATAATTATAAAATAAACTTCCACAATTTTTATCATCAACTCTCGTGAAAACGCAACTTCGGAACAGGTGTTCCTAGGAAATTACCGGTGCTACGGTTCCATCGGTGCCCTCGGAAATAGATTCCAAGCACCAGTTCAAAAGTTAGAAATTCACGCTCGTTCATTCACTGAACGTACCCTAGCTAAACTTCAGTTAGAAATTCCGGGCACCCTGGGCCTCAGAATCAGGTGCCGTCTGAAACTGCGTTCTTGTAAAATCCCAAAGAAAATTAAGAAAAAAACTTCCCTTGAATTGTATAGGTCTTTACATTTGGATCATCCAAACCCAGACCAAATACACTCTCAAAATCCCACAATTCATCTTAGAGGCCTTAGTTTGGTCATAAAGCCAACCTAAGGATCCCTTTTGATCAAATCAAAATAAAGAACCCGAAAAAGCGGTAATGTTTTCACCACCCTATTTCAAGTTCTGTTCTTCTTAAACTTCTTCTTTCTTTGTTATTTACATTATAAAATAATAAATCCAATATATTCTATATAATTTGATGTTATTATAAATATGGTATAACCATATTCATCATTCGATCCATCCTTTGAGTGACATGTCACCATACGTGCGTACGTACGGCCTACCGTCTCCACATGGTGGTGTAATTGTTATTCAATACATTATTATTTGGATGGGTATAATATTGATGTGTTATTCATGTAAATAATAAATATAAAATTATAATGATTCTGTATATATGATATACCATCCAATTATATATTATTTTAATATCAAAAGAGAGATATTGTCACTCGTGCGTACGTACGGACTACCGTCTCCATGAACACGATGAGATTCATTCCCCATCATATACATGAAATTATAATTCTCATTTGAGGATTAAAAATAATGTTAAATGACTTGATATCATTCTGGATATGAATAATATACAACTTATCCCTAACAAATAAGGCTTATGTAAAAAAAATATAAAATAAAACGAGTAAGTTAACACCCGGAACGATGATAATACTAAGATATTATTAACAAATCAATGTTAAAACATCATATATGATATCATATTAATGTATATGATTCTTGTATAATTTAATAAAAATTATTTCACTATTATATAGAAGGTTAACCTACCCTCAACTAAGTAAATGTACAAGGTACGGGTTTATTTCACGATGTCTTCATTATCCGAGGTTGTTTATATGTAATTATCTATTGGGACCTCTTTATCATCCACATCCATGTTTCTTAAAAATTTATTTCAAATCATTATTACTATTTTACTGAATATGGGTTAATGTCATTTATACCCTTGTTTGAATTTTTACAAAAAGTATATAATGGAATCTTTCCTTCGTTTTCCAAAGAAGGTCCTTTTAAATCTTTTTGACATAATTATGGTAAGAATGTCTTTTTTTAACTTATACGGCTGGTGCGGATACATTCTAACATTATAAACTCATCGAAGCTTCCCTTACAATTTTATAAGAATATTTTCAAATTAAATGTTTTATTTTATATGAATCTTAAATGATTTGAAAATATAAAGACATATTTCTCTAAAAAGGGTTTTTATTTCATCTATGTCAACATCCTTTGATGGATTTTATGTTTATTTGATGTTGATTTATTTTTATACAAAACTTCCAAATTGTATTGATGGTTTTATGATATGTTTGACTATGTATGTGCTATTTTTATACCATTCATGGTTTATGGTTAACGTATTGACATTTCCTATGCTGGTTTTAATACGAATGAATATGATAGGTTTAAACCTTTTTCATATGAGGAATGTATTAGACATAGACAGTGACGGTTGGAGCCTGCTATAGCTCCTCGATGCATCGGTAGGTCTAATGAGACAACTAGACATGGAATTGGCCGAGGCCCTTTCCCTATTTTATTTTTGGTTTTGGCCGAGGCCTTAATCATTTTTAGACATCTTGTCTGAGACCTTCATAAAATGTTTCAGAATATCAAGCATTAGAAATTCCCTCATTATGGAAATAATATTGATGGTTCATGTGGTCATTCTACTATTAGAATACCCACGATTATGATATATTATGGCATTATTTACTCAACTCATATTCTTTACATAAATGTATTCAAGTTTATTATTCGTAAAAGCATGTGGTTTCAATTATTTACCATGCTTAATATTTATGTCATTTTCCATTGTATTACTTACCCTTATTGAGCGTTTGAGCTCACCCCTTTCTTATTCTTCATTTTACCAAGATATGAAGAAGTTAGTTATGAGTGACCTGCATTCATAATATAGGGGGATCGGATGTTTCTAATGAAATATATTTGTGTTGTATTTCTCATAAAGATGTAAAGTCGAACTTGTGTATGAATCTTGTTTCCAATAATACAAAACTGATCGGTCTTTCAAGACATGATTTCCTTGTTATCATTCCAATGTTATGAAATAATGCACCGAATCTGGGTAACTAGGGTCGGGGTGTTACAGTTGGTATCAGAGAAAGTTTAGTACAAACCATGGAAGCTAGATTTAGATAAACTCTGATTAAAGAACATATACCTAAGATGGACTTTGAGGATTAGTATAGTAGAACATCCTAGAATTTTGGTATTGTAGAGATTTTGTGAGTTTTCCGAGAAATACATCCCTGTCTGGATATGAGAAGGTAGAGGTGGCTCTGGCACAAATGTACCTAGTTGTAAAACCCGAAAACACCGCTTTGAGATAGACTCGAACGGGAACTGGTGCACGACAATGGGGTTTGCTACACTCTTGGTTACGACACTCCAGGGGGATATTCATAGGATAAATTTCATTTTTTTACAAACCATTATGAAGGGTTTATGAGTATATAATTCCTCAAAGAAAACATTTTTTATGATTATGGGTTATATCCAAAAACATTTGAATTTATGTTAAGTGTTTTAGAAGTTTGGAATTATATATTTTGATTCATAAACTAATATAGTTTATGCCATTGTTTAAAAATGGTGCATAGTGGATGGAATGGAAACCATATCAATGAATGCACTCCATGTAGGGATTTTTCCCATGCTCAAGATAATTATAGTGGAGCTAGTGAAGCAACTGGTGCTGAATAGCTAATCTAGTTTATTCCATTATTTAGAAATGGTGCCTTGTGGACGGAATGGAAACCGTATCAATGCATGCACTCCATGTAGGGATTTCTCTCCTACTCAAGATAATTATATAGGAGATAGTGAAGCAACTGGTTCTGAATAGCTAATCACCATACTGGGACAACTCACTCAGGTTATGAATAATAACCTTACCCGTATGGAGCACCTAGACCCACAGCGTGGAGGATCAATGTTGGATCGGTTCATGAGGCAAAAACCACCAACACTCAATGGGAGTACAAGTCCATTAGTGGCTGAGAAATGGATAAACTCCATAGAGAAAATATTCCAAGCTTTGTGGAGTAGTGAAAGGGAAAAAGTTGTCATGGAAGTTTAACACCTCACTGTAGATGCTGATCAAGGGGGTCCTTGATTCAAAACACAAAGGATGACGAGGAAGTATCAAATATGGAATGGATGGAATTTAAATAAATTTTCTTATAAAAATAATTTCCTCATGACCATCAAGAGGATATGGAAAGACAATTTCTGAGTCTGAGGCAAAAGGAAGATGTGAATATTGCTAAGTATGAGGCTAACTTTACAAGGTTAGTGAGGCATGCTAGAGATTATATATGTAACCCAAGAAGTAAGATTGATAATTTCATTTATGGGTTAAAACCATTTCTCTGTCGAGCATTAGTATCACAATCTTTCTCATTATATGAAGATACTGTTTTGTGTGCTATTAAGATAGAAATGAAATTCTATAAGTCTTATGACGTTAAATCAATGCAAGAGAAGAAGTGACCTGCTGAACACTCTAGGAAAGGAAATAAGGAAACATGGAATAAGGGTAGAATTGAATTTCCACCCTATGATAATTGTGGAATGAAGCACCCTTGTGCCTGTCTAAAAGGAAAAGGAGTATGCTACCAATGTGGACAGAAAGTCCATCTAATTGGTGATTGTAAAGAAAATAAAGATGCTACCAATGTTTAATGCTATAATTTTAGGGAGATGGGACATTTTGAAAATGAATGTCCTAAGCTTCAGGGAAAATTACCTCAGAAAATGAAAAGGGACCAATGTCAAGCTTATGCTATCACTACTGCTAAGGTAGAAGCTCCGAAAGACATGGTGGCAGGAAATTTAATGGTTTCCTCAAGTTTAGAAAATGATTTATTTGATTCTATATCATCGCATTGTTTCATATCTTCCCATTTTTCTAAGAAAATTAGATAATTCAAATTTGATTTAACAAGGGAGTTGTCAGTTAAAACTCTTACGGGAAGTATCATTGCTATAAAATTTTGTGGATCCGATCCCAATAGGGCATTTAAATGTTCCTTATCTACTGATATCATCGTCATACCCATGACTGGATTTGATATAATCCTCGGTATGGATTGGATTTCGGACCATGATGAGAAAATATATTGTAAGAATAAGGAGGTTACAATTTTTGATGATGATGATAAAGAACACCTTATCTTTAGAGCAGAATCATCACTACCTAATTCATATCTAGATCCACCCCTAGTAGCTCAACTAAATTCAATCATTGGGGATTAAGATAATTAAATAACTATGGGTGAGTAAAGGAATGTTAAAATAGAGGATGTACCTATTGTGGTAGAATATGTTGATGTGTTTCCGAAAGATTTACCTAGACATCCTCTAGAACGAGAAATTGAGTTTTCCCTTGATTTAATTCCTGGTTCATGGCCTATATCGAAGACCCCTTATATAATGGCCACAGTGGAATTAGTTGAACTAAAGGAACAACTAGAGGAATTGAAAAATAAGGTATTTATTCTCCCGAGTGTTTCTATATAAGGCGCCCCTATACTTTTTGTTAAGACGAAAGATGGATCTATGAGGTTATGTAATGACTACAGGGAAATCAATGATATAACAATATAGAACAAGTATCCCCTACCTCGCATTGATGGTTTATTTGATCAACTGCAAGGAGCTCAATACTTTTCAAAGATTGACCTTTGATCTGGAGACCATCAGTTGTGTGTGAAGAAGGAATACATTCCGAAGACAGCATTTCGAACCAGGTAAGAGCATTATGAGTTTACAGTAATGCCTTTTGGATTGACTAATTCACCCTCTATATTTATAGATCTAATTAATAGAGTTTTCAAGGAATATCTCAATGATTTTGTGGAAATATTTATTGATGCTATCTTGGTATACTCCAAAATCTACGAAGATCATGAAAATCACTTGCACATTATCCTGAAGACTCTGAGAAGACATGAATTATATGGGATGTTCAGCATGTGTTAATTCTGCCTTCATGAGATTTATATTCATGGCCATATTATCATTAATGATGGAATTTCCAATGATCCTTCTATGACAAGAGCAGTCCAAGAATGGCCAGAACCGATGAGTATAACTAAGGTACGCATTTTTATCGATTTAGCAGGTTATTATCGACGTTTCTTCCAGAATTTTGCTCGGTTGGATAACCCATTAACAATGATCACACGTAAAGGGGTTAAATTTTATTGGAAAAAATAGTGTAAAAAATGTTTTGATGAACTTATGAGAAGATTAGTCAATACTCTTATATTGAATCTACCATCATGGAATGATGTGTTCATTATTTATAGCAATGCATCAAAGAAAGGACTTGGTTGTGTCCTTATGCAGAATGATAGGGTTATTGACTATGCATCACGACAGTTGATAATTCATGAGAAAAAATATCCTACCCATGATCTCGAGTTAGTAGCTGTGATCTTTGCTTTGAATATATGGAGACACCACCTCTATGGTGAAAAATGTTAGATTTATACTGATCACAAGAGTTTGAAGTATATTTTCTCACAGAAAGAACTTAACATGAGACAATGTCGATGGCTTGAACTACTCAAGGATTATGATTTCACAATACACTACCACCCGGTGAAGGAAAATAATGTGTCAGATGCATTGAGTAGAAAAGATCATGGAGTTTTGAACATGATGAGAATTGAAAGAGATCCTATTTTAATGGATCTAGTGAAGTTGGATTTGGGAATTACCATGGAAGGTGAAACATCAATGATTTTTCAAATGGATTCCAAACTATCTTTACTAGAAAATATTAAGAGTTCTCAGACCAATGATGAAAAATTTCAAAAGAATATTAATGCTGTGAATGATGGGATATTTAGAGATTTTGTGTATGAAGAAGGAATTTTTAAATTTGGAAAGAGACTTTGTGTTCCTGATATACCTGATCGGAAAAGGAATTGTTGGATGATGCTCATAGTTCCAATTTCTCTATACACCTTAGGAGCACCAAAATGTATAGATATTTAAAGGAAAAGTTTTGTTTGGACAACATAAGGAGGGAGATTTCTGATTTTGTGTCACGATGTATGGTTTTTCCACAAGTGAAAGCTGGAAGGCAACAGCCTGGAGGAGTCACGCAACCTCTTCCCATACCAGAGTGGAAATGGGATAATATAACGATGAACTTTGTCATGGGGCTACCAAAGACTCCTAGAAGGAACATTGAAATATAGTTTATTGTAGACCGTCTTACCAAGTCAGAACATTTTCATACTATAAGGGAGGATTTACCACTCGAACTCCTAGAAAGACTATATATTAATGAAGTTGTGAGACTTCATGGAGTACACCTATAAATTTTTTCTGATCGTGATCCCCATTTTACTTCAATATTCTAGTAGAGTCTTCAAAAGGCCTTGGATAATGAACTTCATTTGAGAACTTCCTACCACCCTCTAATAGATGGACAATCAGAACAGACTATTCAATCCTTAGAAGATATGTTGAGATCTTGCTCACATGAATTTCAGGTTGTGTGGGATCAATATTTAACTCTGGTATAATTTTCATATAACAATAGCTTCCATTCATGTTTTCAGATGGCACCATATGATGTGTTATATGGAAAGAGATGTCGCACACCAACCTGTTGGGATGACGTTAGTGAAATAAAACTTGTTGGCCCAGAATTGGTGGAGGAAATGATGGAAATGGTAAAGGTAATCCAAAACCACATCAAAGCAGCTCAAAGTAGGTAGAAGAGCTATGCCGATAACCGAAGGAAGGATTTGGAATTCCAAGTAAAAGATCATGTTTTCATGAAGGTATATCCATGGAAGGGTGTTATACGTTTCAGTAAGATAGGAAAATTGAGTCCCAGGTACATCGGACCATTCGAAATTCTAGAACGAATTGGGGATATAGATTATCGTTTGGCAATGCCGCCAAGTCTCTCCAAAGTTAACGATGTGTTCCATGTATCACTGTTGATAAAATACATGCCTGACCCAACGCATGTACTCACCTATGGGGAATTAGAACTGGAACATGATCTCTCTTATTGCGAAGAGCCTGTCAGGATTCTTGATACAAGAGAACATGTTCTTTGAAACAGGAAGACTCATCTACTAAAAGTGCTATGGAGAAACCATATGATGGAAGAGGCGACGTGGGAACCCAAGAAACTTATGATGTAGAATCACCCGAGTCTTTTTATGCAATAATATTCTATAAATTTTTAGGAAAAAATTATTTGAAGGAGGTGAGAATGTAACACCCCAAGATTCCACGATACACTTCTCTTTGAATAATACAGTAGCATGTGTTGTACGCAACTTCGATTTCTAACACGCACCACAACCAATAAAACTAGCTGTTATGAATAGTAATACCCACTTTTTGAAATTCTATAAATTTTATCTCTCAAATGGACTTCATTTTTGAATTTTTAATATTGATTTTATCCTAGGGTGAAATTTTGGTACTTTTCAGATAACTTTTATATTTTGATGAATTTTGAAAATTAATAAATTTTAATTAAAAATCACTTTTTTAATAAAAATAATTAATAGTGGTAAATTATGAATTTGAGTGGATTTAAAGTATGTTTAGAATATATTTTACCATATAATACAATATTTTTCATTGGACATAATTTCACAATTAAACCGGGCATAAATAAGTATCAATCTTTTGATAGTTATTATTTCATAAAAACACGTTTTTTTACAGCGGGAATTAATTTTAAATTAATTTCATCCACTTTGGTATTTTGAATTTGGAAATATGGATTCCATATATGAAATTAGGATGTCCATATTGTGTAAATAATTAAATTTTATTTTTAGAAATTTTGAATAATTACTTTGGTAAATATTTTATTTACCACAGTTAAAGGGTAAATCTGGTAAATAGACGTAAAAAATAATATAATAATAATGATAAATAACCCTAAAACGTGTCCTAACCTTATTGGTGGATACGCGCCCGACCATGGGCATCTTTGGGTCGATTTTGGGACCCCATGGAGCAACTTGTTGGTGATAGGGACACTTTATATTAATTACGTTAAAGTAAATACAAAAATGACATAAGTATATATCTTTTAGAAAAAAAAATTTTATATAGGGTTATACATAAGATAAATTCTATTTTAAATATTAATTAGAAATCTAAAAATATTTTCTATATAATGGTATTTTATTTATAATTTTTAGACATTAAATAATTTAATTTATTTATGACTCAATGGTGATGTAGTAATTACCAAATTAATGAAATATTAAAATAATTGATATTATAAAAATCCAAATAAATGTAATTTTAGAATTTTGTTGAATTACACAAATTTTATAGGTTAATATGACCTCTTATTATTCATTTAATTTTGTTTTTTTAAAGTAATAATTCTTTTATTATTCTCACAGAAATCAAATACCAAATAGTGTCAAAATTGACATAAAATAGTTTTTAAAACAAATATTATATTATTAATTAATATTCAATTCCTAAAAATCTAAGGATCGGCCAAATTACTTATATCATGATAGGTGTTTCATTAATGGACCACTTGGGGGTCTCTTGGATGTATATGGTATTTTTATTAACTATATAAGATTAAAATACAATGTGACATGGTAAATGTCAATCTAATTAACTAAGAGTGAAAACTAAAAGATAAGGTTTATATAAAGACCAAAACCTGTCTAAAATCCATTTGTTGAATTTATTTCAACCTATCCCTACTTTACACTTCTAATAAAACACTTTGGAGCCATTAGAAACCGAATATATATTTATTATAATATAATACTTTGAGTTTTCCTAAAGAGCCCCTCCCACCCTTATAAAAGGACACCACTTCTAACCAATTATTCACACCTTCAAAGCCTTTCAGTTCGGCCAAAACATGGCCAAATACTCTCTAAAATTACATCACGTCAACCTAGAGGCCTCTGTTTGATCAGGAATCCATCCAAAGATCCCTTTTGATCAAATCAAAAGGAAGAACCCAAAGAAGAGGTAATGTTTTCGCCACACTCTTTCGAGTTCCTTTCTTCTTCAAATTCTTCATTCATTTTTATTTACATTCTAAAATAATAACACAATTATCCTATATATACTAGGATGTTATTATAATTATAATACAACAATATTCATCATTCTATCCATACTTTGAGTGACATGTCACCATACGTGCATACGTACGGCCTACCGTCTCCACGTCGTGGTGTAATTGTTATTCAATACATTATTATTTGGATAGGTATAATAATGATGTGTTATTCATGTAAATAATAAATATAACATGATAATGATTCTGTATATATGATATAACATCCAATTATATATTATTTTACTATCAAAAGAGTGACATTGTCGCTTGAGCGTACGTATGGACTACCGTCTCCACGAACACGATGAGATTCATTCCCCATCGTATCCATGCAATTATAATTCCCATTTGATGATTAAAAATAATATTAAAGGACTTGATATCATTATGGATATGAATAATATACAGCCTATCCATTAAAAATAAGGCTTATGTAACAAAATATATAAAAGAAATTGAGTAAGCTAACACCTGAAACGATGATAATACTCAGATATTATTAACAAATCAATGTTAAAAGATCATATATGATATCATGTTAATGTATATGATTCATGTATAATTTAATAACAATTATTTCACCATTATACAGGAGGTTAACCTCCCCTCAACAAATTAAAATAACAAGGTATGAGTTTATTTCACAATATCTTCATTATCCGAGGATGTTTGTACGTAATTATATACTAGGACTTATTTATAATCCACATCCATGTTTCTTTAAAATGTAATTCAAAAAATTCTCACAATTTTACTGAATATTGGAAAAATTAATTGATACAGATGTTTGATTTTTAATAAGAATTTTGTATAGGAATCATTCCTTCGTTTTTTAAATAAGGTCTTTTTAAACCTTTTCGACAGAATTAAGTTAAGAATGTATTTTTTTTAACATATACGGTGTGTGCGGCTACTTTCTACCATTATAAACTCATCGAAGATTCCCTTACAAGATTATAAGAATATTCTCAATGTAAATGTTTTATTTTATATGAATCTTAATTGATTTCAAAATAGAAAGAAATATTTCTCTAAAAAGGGGTATGATTTCATCTATGTCAACATCTTTTGATGGATTTTAAGATTATTTGAAGTTAATTTATTATGATACAAAACATCTATATTTTATTGATGGTTTTATGATATGTTTGACTGTGGATGTGAAATTTTTATACCATTGATGGTTTATGGTTAAGATATTGACATTTCATATGTTGTTTTTAATACGAATGTATATGGTATGTTTAAACCAATTTAATATGAGGAATGTATTGGACTTAGTATGTGACGGGTGGAGCCCGCTATAGCTCCTCAATGCATCGGTAGGTCTCATGAGACATCTAGACGTGGAATTGGGTGAGGCACTTTCCCAATTTGATTTATGGTTTTGGTTGATGCCTTAATCATTTTTAGACGTCTTGGACGAGGCCTTGACAAAATGTTTCAAAATGTCTGGAATTATACATTCCCTCATTATGGAAATAATATTGATGCTTCATGTGGTCATTCGACTAGTAGAATAAACATGATTATGTTTTATTATGGAATTATTTACTCTGCTCAGATTCTTTCCATAAAATTATTCATGTTTGTGATTGGTAATGGCATGTGGTTTCAATTATTTACCTTGCTTAATATTTATGTCCTTTTCCACTATATTACTTACCCTTACTGAGCGTTTGAGCTCACCCCTTTTTTATGATTCATTTTCCCATGATATGAAAAAGTTAGTTATGAGTGACTTATAGGCATAATCTATGGGGCTTGGATGTTTCTAATGAAATATATTTGTGATGTATTTATCTTCAGTCTGTAAAGTTGAACTTATGTATGAATCTTGTATCCAATAATACTAAACTGATCGGTCTTTCGATACTTGATTTCCTTCTGATCATGCCAATGTTATGTAATAATGCACCGACTCTGGGTTACGAGGGTCGGGGAATTACACCACTTCCCTTAAAACATCATCATCACCATCATCTTGGATTATCTGATCTTCCATTTCTTGAACTAGTTTTGATAAGGCTAACACTTTCTTAGCTTTTTAGATTTCCAGTGTGGCCACCAGTTTCTTATGAACAACAGGAGATTAATTTACATCATTAGATTTATTTTCCACAACATTTAGAAGAGACCAACAAACTTTCTCTTAAAATGATTTCTTCTTTAAATTCTTGTCCTTATTTTCATTCTCATGATTTTCATCTTTCTTGATTCTTAGATCATTTTCCACTTTAGGATTATGACCAAAAGAAGGATCTACTTCCTTTCTAGTAGCTTCCATTTCTCTCCACTTTGTAACTATTACATATGAATGTGCTTTTGGTTTCCTTATAGGAGGAGGTGATGAACTCAGAAAAGTAGGAACTAGAACTGGAAAGCTCAGTTCATCATGTTTCCTTTTTTATAGGAACTGGCATTGAAGATTTCAGAACATCAACCTTGTCAGGGAAAAATATTTCTTTCATGTTTTTGTATTTTGGAATAAATTCTACTTTCATTCTACTTAGAGTTTAGTCACATAGAAACAAAATATTGAAAGGCTTCGAGACTGATCAGCATGGAACATTCAGCTCTTGAAGACACATAACAATTATCTTGGAAATAGTTGCTGGATACATAAGGATCTGAGATCTGATGGTTTCTCCTTTTATTGCCTAAATAGTGAGAAATAATTACTTCACCAAGTGGATATTCCATAAGATAACAAGAAAATCTAAGAGAATGATATCACATATATTTAGAGAATCCTTATCTCCCTTTCTTGGAATATAAATTCCTTGCATCCATAGAGACACCATGTTGTGGTTTGTTGTAAGATTTGTAATCTATGGATTTTTAACATACTTACGACTGAGAAAATCCAAAGCATTGAATTTTTCAAAAGTTACTTATTTCATAGGGTGTTTCTGAGAGAAAATAATAGCCTCCCCTTCACACGGTATGTTAAGAACATTTGCTGCCTTCTTGTAGGTGACTATATATGATTTATCATAGCATTCGAACTTAAACAGATCCTTAAATTTCTTTTAAAAAAACGTAACAGATTCATAGAATTGAATAAGGAGATACGGATAAACCGGATCCTGTTATTTCTCCTTATCCACATAGATACTTTCCCATCCGTTAGATCTTATTAGCTTAGAAGTAATAGAGTCATATTTTTCAATGAACTAATGTCACACTAACCTTTCCCTAATAAATGACTAGTCTTTAATCTCCTTGCTAACTTGCATCTGAACCGATGAGGATTCTGGAGTCATTCAGGGTGATGGAGAGCTTCAGAATGAAGGCTTTGATAACAACATAACATTAGCACTGATATTACTAATGATGGTGCGATACTTGAAAATAAGTCACCCCTTATATAGACATAGCTGTGACTTTTAAACTTCCATAATATAATCAGATGGCTGAAAAAAACTGATCTGATCTAATGGATGAGAATGGATATAGAAATGATTAATTTCAATCTTTTGAAGTAATGTAAACTGGAATTTAAGAAATTTTGAATTACCCACAACTAAAAGTTAATATAAAGAAAATAAAGAGTAAGAATTATTACCATTTGGAATTCTATGATATATTTGTCTGTATTATATGAATTTTTGTTGGGAGCTTTCAAATCCGAAATTTTCATGATGGAAGTTTTTAAATCTGAAATTTTCAAATCCGAAATTTTCAAATATGAAATGTTCACATTGGAAATTTTAAAACAATGAACATTCAAATCTAAAATTTAAAATATGAAATTGTCAAATCCAAAATTTTTAAATCTGAAATTTTAAAATCTGAAATTTTCAAATCCGAAATTTTAAAATTCAAAATTATCGTATCCGAAATTTCCAAATCTGAAATTTTCAAAAAAGGGGAATAGATTTTAAAGAAAGGAAATAAACAATCATGTGTACTCCCCCTTAAATAAATAGTAGTTTAATGTTAGGAAATGATTTAAACAAGAAGTATATGTGAGTGATTACATTACAGAAATCATTCCTAACATCTGTTTATTGTATTCAAATCTATCGGAAGGTAGAGGTTTTGTAAAAATATCAGAAAGTTTCTCTTGAATTTCGATGAATTGACGAATAATATATTCATTATGTGTGTGATATCTAAGAATCATATGTCTAATATCTATGTGATTTTAATGAGAGTGATGCGCATGTTTTTTACTTAGGGAAATGGAACTTTTGACGCATAATTTGAGTCTTAGTAAAAAAAAAATACAATAGTCTATGAGTGTGTGTTGCATCCATAACACTTGATCACAAAAACATCAAGCTGCTACATATTCACCTTCAACAGTGGAAAGTTCTATAGAGTGTTGTTTCATACAAGACCAAGAAACTAAGTAATCTCCTAGGAAATGACATCTTCCAATTGTACTTTTTCGATCCATTTTACAACCACCAATGTCAGCATCTAAAAAAAATTTATTTCCAAAATCATTTCCCTAGGAATAAAATAGTCCCAAATCTAAAGATCCCTTTAAATACCGAAAATTATTTTTACATCTTTTAATTGAGATTCTTTAGGATTTTCTTGAAATCTTGCACATAAGCATACTGAGAACATTAAATCAGGTCAACTAGCTGTTAAGTACAGTAAACTTCCTATCATCCCTCTATATGATGTTTGATGTACAGGTTTCCCTGATTCATCAATATCAAGAGTATTAGTGGTTCTAATCAAAGTACTTAGCCTTTTATTGTTTTCATACCCGAACTTATTTAAAAGATCTTTGATATGATTATGTTGAGATATGTAAGTTCCCTATGGTTTTTGTGAAATTTGAAAACCAAGAAAAAATGTTAACTTACCCTTCATACTCATTTCAATCTCAAATTTCATAAGATTCCCAAAGGAATCAGTTAAGGATTGTTGAGTTGATCTGAAGATGATTTCATCATCATAAATTTGAACAATCAAAACATCTTTATTAATTTTCTTAATGAAAAGTGTTGGATTAGCGGTTTTCATAACATAGTTATTTTGAAGCAAAAATCTGGAAAGACAATCATACCAAGATCTAGGGGATTATTTAAATCTATATAAATCTTTGGTATGTTTATAAATATGATTAGGATTTTTTGAATCTTTAAAACCATAGGGTAATCTACATATACATCCTCCTATACATAAGCGCTACAAAAATCTCACTTAACATCCATTTGAAAGAGTTTAAAATTAAAGAATGTTGCAAAGGATAGAAGAATATGAATAGCTTCAAGTCTTTATATAGGAGAATAGGTTTCTTCATAGTCTGTGCCTTCTTGTTGGATAAATCCTTTTGCAAACAATCATGAATTATTTCTAACAATAACTCTATTTTCAAAGCATTTTTCTCTAAAACCCCACTTTACTCCAATAAAATTAGTTTCCTTGGGTTTCTCAACCAAGGTCCAAACTTGATTTCAGACGAATTCATTTAGTTCATCTTTCATACACTTTATCCAATATTCATCACCCAAGGATTCCTCCAGAGTATTTGGTTCAAATTGGGAAAGAAATGCAATATGTTCAACTTAATTTCTTTAAGAATTTCATTTTATTACTGGTTGATTAACATTTACAATGATATTATCAATGGTAATATTACTAAGTAACAATAGACTTGGATTTTGAAAAACATGTTCATCAACATAAGGTAGAAAATATTCATGAGAAAAAATTTTAGAAACATTTTCTTAAAAATTATACTTGTCTGAATGATCTTCTATAAAAGGTTGGTGATCTGTTTTAGAAATTATATCAAGAAAAGATTTAAATTTTTTGTAAATTAAAGGTTCATTTTCATCAAAATTAACATGTACTATTTCTTCCACAATGCAAGAGTTTTTATTAAAAACAATATATGCCTTAGAGTTAGTAGAGTAACCTATAAAAAAATTTCATTGGATTTGTGTTCAAATTTATGTAATTTATCCTCGGTATTCAAGATACATACATTGCAACCAAAAACTTTGAAGTATGAAAATTTTGGTTTTCGGCCATTCCACAACTCATAAGGTGTTTTATTAAGAAACAGTCTTATTAACACTCGATTTATAGTATAACATGAAGTACATACATCTTCAGCCCAAAAATATTTAGCTATAGAATATTCACTCAACATGGTTCTTCTCATCTCTTAAATAATGAAAATTATTCTTTTGACAATACCATTTTGTTGAGGAGTTATTGGAGCTGAGATGTTGTGAATAATAGCATTTTTACTACAAAAAGTTTCAAAATTAGTATTTTCAAATTCTACACCATGATCAATATGAATAGTTATCAACCATAGGTTTTTATCATTTTAAACATGAGTAATAAAGATTTTTATGTATGAAAAAGATTTAGATTTTTTTGCGAGAAAATAGATCCAAGTAAATCTGTTGTAGTCATCAACTAGGACAAACACATAGTATTTTACTCCAATACTTCATGTTTGTGTTGGACCATATAAATCCATGTGCATTAACTGTAAGGAATTAGAATTTATAACTTCACTAATAGATTTAAAGCTAGATTTATGTTTCATGCCATATTGACAAGGATCATAGACTTTTGAAGAATCAAACTTATGTTCTGGTAGATCTTGAACAAGTTCCTTCTTATAAATCTTAATATGATTCCTTAAGTTATAGTGTCCTAGTCTCCTATGCCAAAGCCACGATTGATCATCAAATGATCTATGGCAAGGTAGATATCGACATCTAAGGTATCTTAATTTTAAGGTGTAAACATTCACATGCCTAAGGGAAGAGAAAATAAACTCATCCTTGGAATTGTGAACTAAACATTTATCATTTCTAAAATTCACAAGGTAGCCTTCATCACATAATTGACTTATGATTATGTGGTTGTGCCTAAGGCCTTTTACAAAAAGAACATTTTAAAGAACATTTTTACGAATAAGAATAATGTTGCCTATACCGACAATATCTCATTGAGAGTTATCCCCAAAAGTTACCTTCCCACATTTTTTTAAAGTCTTCATGAAATGGTCTTTGTTACCAGTCATGTGCTAGGAACATCCACTATCCATGTACCATAGGTTGTTAGTACTTCCTTCATTTTCCTGTAAAAGAAAGAGTTAGGATTTAAGGATCCAAAATTGTCTGCATCCAGAACTATTAGATAATAAAAGCTTGGGGAACCATATTTGTTTAGAAAAATTGGCATTGTGAAACCCATGGGATTTCAAATTATTTATAGAACAATTTTTCTTCCAATGCCCACCACTTTGACATTTAGTTCAAAAAGGGGCTATATAAGAAACAAAATAATTATTTTTAAAAATAAGTTTTTTATGAGTATTACCTAATCCCTGATTATTACCATGAAGCCAGATTTGAGAATACATATTGTCAAAATTTTCCTTACTACAAGTAAAATCTTCATGATTTTTCTTCATAGAAAACATTTCATATTTTCGTCTAATGAAAAAATCCTTATTCTAATTAATAATAGATTTATGGTTATGTTTATTATCTAAAACATTTTTTTTCTAAAAGAATATTTTTAAGATCCTCAAAAAGTTTATTATTCATTGAATTTACTTCCTCAAGTTTCATAGTAAGAATTTTTTAAAAATCAATTTTCTCATCCTGATCTTTGGAATGATCTAGAATTTCTTTTTTTAAAATAGAATCTATATATTTTCATTATCATGTTTCTTAGAAACATTACAATTTATCTTTTCTAACAATATGGAAAGTCTAGAAAATTCCTCATAGAATGAAAAATCACCATCATTATCAGATGAAGAAGATTCTTCATCTGAAAAAAACTGTTATCTGAAAAAAATTAACATAATGATATATTGGTTAAGGATTCAGCAGTTCGTACCTTATCCATAAGACGATGATTTTGAAATGGAGCTCTCGATATTAGAACAATATTATTTTTTTCCAGAAGATTCATATTCTGATGTTTCATTAGATAAATCTCCACTGCTGGCACTCCAAATGTCATTGGATTTCAAGACATTCTTATGGTTTGATCTGTAAAACTTCTTCTGTTTCTTTCAAAATTCCTATCTTTCTTATCTCTATTCTTAAGCAATGCACAATCAGGTATGATATGAGCAGTTCCTCTACATTCATAGCATGTCACTTATCCATATTTTCTATCTTTTCCATCTTTCTTCTTCTATATATATTTAAAGTTCTTCTTTACAACAATATTTTACATCCTCTGAGAAATATTAGCTAACTCATTTTTCGATGTTTCACTTTCACTAGAATCAGATTGAACAACAACCTTCTTAGATTTAGATATTGTAATTCTCTCTGGAGTTTTGGATTTCATAAGATTTGAAGTAGTTTTAAAAGCAACATCTCTATTTCCATTATTCTTATAAATATTATCAGCATCTCTCTTCATTCTGGTTTCATGTTGAAGAAAAGATCCAAACAGTTCATCAAGAGAAATTCGAGTAACATTCATATTCTCATCTATAGCAGTTCTCTGGGATTCTCATTCGTTAGGAATGATGTCTATAATCTTATATACAAGATCTTCATCATCTTAACCTTTCTCACCCATTGATTGTAAGCTATTGACGATAGTCATAAATCACTGTTGTACCTTACATACGGGTTCTCCATAAGCAAAGTAAAAACCATGATACTCAGCCCTGAGCATAGCTCTTCTAGTTTCAATAACATTGGAAGTTCCAAAGTGAGTTACATAAAGCATCATCCAAATACTATTTTCATCTTCACAAGATAAAATTTGGCTATATATATTTCTATTCATGGAACACAACAATGTATTACATACATTAAAGTTCAACTGGTATTCCACCTTTTCTGTATTAGTAAATTTTCTATGTTCCTTAACAGGAATCTTATATTATCTAGTTAACATAATGTAGTTTTCTACAGCTTTGTTTATCACAAAGGTCTTCATTCTATCTCTCCATTACTCATTATAATTTCCTTCAAATATTGGTGGTCTAGTTGGATTGAGATCATCTAGATATCTAATATGAAAGCCCGCCATACCAAAAAAATATTTCCTTCCACGAAACACATTAGTAGTAAAAGTTTTAAAACAAATATAAATAATTTAAGAAATGGAAATCATGACCATGAAAACATATATGTGGATATAAGTATTTCAGAGACTTCCTCTAATACTAATTGTAGGATCGAATATGTAAAAATGTGATACTCAAATTAAAGAGGGGGGTTGAATTGTATATTTTAAAAAATAATTTGTAACCATTAAAGTTATGTTTAACAAGGTTAGAAAATCATTCACAAGATCTATTAAATAACCCTTTTAGGTTTTCTTAAAAGAAAGATTCTACCTTAAATCGTATAGAATCTGTAACAAAATCAGAGTAATGGAATTACAATGTATAAAAAGGTTATACTTTCTAACTTTAACAAATTTAACATACCCCGGCAGAATTAAAATAAATTGTAATAGTGAACAAGTAACAATAAGATTCTTTTAACCCAAAGAGAAGGTTATCCAAAAAACATGGATAAATGTTCTTTTACTTATAATTTCATGAAATTTTTCCTTACCCAAACCTAGGTAATACCTCAATCTGATGATCGGTATTTGTCTTGCTATCCCCTCAAGCCCTCTATTTAGAAAGAAATCGGAACCTCTATTTTCCAATCCCGGAAGCCCATGATCAGCACGATCAGAGTCTACACAAGCATTTTGGAACATGTTGTTCATTCTTGAACATGTTTTTCACTAAATATGCACGAAGCACTGAGAGTTGTAAGAGCCCCTCTCTCTAGAAATCACTTCATAGCATTATTTCTTTAATGATTGTTGTGGAAATTGAAGTACTTTTCTCATTCAAATGAGCTTGAATTTATAGGCAAAACCTACCAACGGTTAGTTCCTCTCCAACGGTCATATTTTCCTTAAAATTTCATAGGGACCTGGACAAAGGTCAAATATACAATAGTTAGTTTATAATAGATTATATGACATCGTTTCATGATATAGAAATGACGTAATGTTAAAGATAAATGTTAAGTATAATAGAACATAGAATCTGATAACATTGGAATGATATATTTAAACAACTCTAACATTATCAATGAAATGTAATCTAAATGTATCAGGAAAACAGATTCTTAAGAATAACATTATCAAGAAAACATAATCATAAGAAAAAGTAAATAAAATTGTGAAATAGGTATCTCATTCTTTCTGGAATCGGAATCATAAAATAGGAGTCACTTATACACCGGATTCGGTTTCATGAAGATCGACATCATATATACACCATAATCGGTATTGGAAATCAGCATCATATATGCACTAGAATTGGTATTGAAGATCAGCATCATATATACAATGGAATCGGTAGTGAAAATCGACATCATATATACACCAGAATTAGTATTGAAATCAGTATCATATATACACCGGAATCAGTATTGAATATCGGCGTCATATATACACAGGAATCATTATTGAAGATCGACATCATATATACATTGGAATCAGTATTGAATATTTGCATCATATATACACTGTAATTGGTGTCATAATAATTGAATCACTTATACAAAGGATTCAAAATCATAAAAACTGAATGAAAAATTGTAATGGGAGATCTGTAAGTATATTAGAATGAAAAATTGGAATGATATATCTATTATCATAACAGAATGAAAATTCTAGATCTTAAGAAAAATACATAACTTAAAAAAACAATTCAGATCATAGAAAAAGTGTTTCTGATTTTCAAAACATATAACCATAAGGAATGGGGAAGACATTAGATTTCCTTATTGACTCAACACCCACAACGTGGAGAGACTATACTTCATAAAAATGTAGGTGTAGTGCTTTCTTTTTTATAGGATGAAAAAGGGAGAATGTTGTTGTCCCATAATTATAAGAGAATAGAATCATATTTATAATACTATATTTATTACATTATACTATTAGAAAACATGAAGAAAAAGTATAAGATGAAATTAAGATGAAAGAGTGGGTTAATATGATTACCCCGTCTTCATAAGACATCCATTTGATCACTTATTAAGGGCTTTATGGCCTTTTTTTTGAAACTAACGAGAGCATTTAAAACATAACTGAGGATGTTTATAAGAGAAATGGGTAGGGTTTGATGAATTCATAAGTCTAAAATTGGTGTGAGTATTTGATGGAAAGGGTTCCCTTTATTAATTGATGTGTGGGGATATTTTGGAATTAATATAAATATTAAATTAATATCAATTAATCTTAATTTTAAAATATATATAAAATGAATTATTTATATGATATTATAAGAATATTTATAAATACTATTATCCAATGTTTTTTTACAAATTTTCCTCAAATTAATACCCTTATCGCTGGTTTAAGAAATTATTTAATCTCATTAACTCTTACTGTGACAACATAATTTTTTCACTGTTTAAGGGTTAATAAAAATACTATTAAATAAAAAATAACCGAAAATAGATCATTTATTAAATATACATACTTATCAAAATCATTTCGAATGCTTTAATATTTTTAATAATTTTTTAACATTTAATAAAAGTTTGATTATTTTAAAATACCATAAATGTTAATTGTGACACTCTTCAATACCTTGACTTATATGAAATCAATAAAAAACTAAATTTTCAAAAAAATATTATAAACCCATTAAATTTAAATGTAATACCTAGAATTCATGGACTACATTAATTTCCTCATAATATATTTAATTTAATATTTTTTATATCATTTAATTTATATTTCCATTAATAAAAATAATAATTTATCAATGTAGGAAAAATTTAGGTAATTATGTCATCACTAAATTTTTTAAAAATATTTATATGAGAAATATAATTACATTATATTTCCAAATATAATTTATATTATATTATAACATCATTATATCTAAATAATTGAAATTGTTGTCTTTATTAATATAATTAATGTGAAATCAATATCCTTTTATTAAATAAAATATTTTGAACATAAAAATCACATCAAAACGGTCATAAAACAAAAAAAGAATGATTATGCATTAATATTAATCATAAAATGAAGTTTTGAAAATATTTATGTTAATAATCCAATTCCTGTCATAAATATTTTCACCCTTAATTACCTAAATTACCTTTAACCATGGTAATGAAAATCTTTATGGTTGATATTCATATATTCAAATAATAAAAAAAATATTTAAAAATTTTCTGTAAAATAAATTGACCTATTTAATAATTTTTTTTGAAATTTAAAATACATTATAAGATAAATTTATTTTAGAATTATTCCTCCAAATGTGCTGAGAAAGGGGTTTTTTTAAAAGTGAAAATGTTCGAAAGATTAATATATTTTTATATCAAAATTCAATATTAAAATGATTTAAATGACCTAAATTGGATTAATATATATATTATAGAACTAATTTTACATTAAAATACATTTTAAATATATTTTATATTAATAAATTATTTATATGAAAATTCAGTTTCCTATTAAAATGCTCTATTTACCAATATTCAAAAAAATGAAACTTATCAAAAAATTTCCAAAAATTAATATTATGAATATTTTGAAATTATTAATAATAAAATTGAAATATATTTTAAAAAAATCAAAAAAATTATGCCATTATAATACTGTAAAACTACCTTAAAAAATATTTTTTTTGTGTATGAAATTTTATTTATTTTAATATTATACATATAGAATATACTTGATGACTGTAAAAAATATTACTGAATATATATATTTCATTATTTGGTTACTAATTCAAATGCAACCAATTTAATGGCTATGTTATAATAATATTTTATTTTTTTTAAGAATAGTGTTTTGTGCTATGTGATATTTCTAATAAATTTAATTTATTTGTATAGAGTCATACTATATTTTTATGTGATATAAAAAACTAATTATTCTAATATAATTATAAAATTGAATAATAACAATATTTTCAATATGATTCATAAATAATTGTAAATTAATATACCTTATTAGTGAGGTATTATCGAGCAATTATACAGACAAATAGAGGGCATATAAATTACATTCAATTACTGAAACTGAAGTTAACAAGATCATGTGGTTAATTCATGGGGTTGATTTAGGGTTGTAATAAAATAAAAACCTATTCATGAGGATTACTAGGGAAATTATATTACAAATTGTGATCATATAAAATTATACAATGATATAAAAATTCAATATTAGTTAGAAAAGTAAGTGTTGTAGAAAGGAATGATAAAGAAGAAACTAAAAATGAACAAACATTGTATCATCTTCTATACTCTTTGTATGATATAATATAATATTATATTACAATTAAATACATATCGAATAAATCAATACGATGTATATAAAAATTCATTAAGTAGGTCAAAAACATAAAAAATAGCATGGATGAACTCTAATGACATATTTTTTCTAGGGATTTATTCATAGAATTCCCATTTTAGAGAAGTATATCAAAATCTAATAAATGTTTCATTTTCAATTGAATTATATCAACCTGTATTTTAAATAGTTGGAAAATTTTCTTTTATATTATTATCTACAATGGGATATATGTTCGAATAATTTTTAATTTTTTCAGAATGGATTGATTGTTTCCATTTTACCTAAATTTCTATCATATTTTTTCACATTATTTTGGGTCCCAAACAAATCCATAATACTAAGAATGTATGTATTAATAAAAATTAGTTTTTTGTCAATTAAATTAATAATAAAATCATAAAAATGAATTTTACCATGATCCACACCCCCCACTTCATCCCACTTGACCGTAAATCCAAACTCACTCCTATTCTTAATCTGTACATGATATATTAATAGATCTTATTGAAATAAAATATATTATATTATTATCCTATTTTCCTTTCTTTTATTTCTCCAGAACATCAATTTTGACCAAAATAATGAATTTATTCTCAAGGCCTCACCTTTTTTCTTCAACTAATTTTTGGGTATTTTGTTTTTTGGATAGTTATGTTGGAATGGTATTATGTTTTTTCAACATAAAATAGAGAAATATTTACTAGAAAATATCATTGTAATGGAAACAAAATTTATTTTTTATTTATAAGATTTAGTCATTAGTATCTTTATATAATTGGTTGTATTATAATTCATTTATGTTTAATTATTTCTATTATAAGATTTATTTTTTTCATGGAAAATTTTTTGGATCTAAAATTTTATAATTTTTTGACAGAATAGATTTTTTTTAATTTTTTTATCATTTATACGAATTAATAATCTGTTGATATTTGATTTAATGTTATATTTGGGATTATATAAATCATGTGACAGAAAAATTATCACAAAAATTCCAAACAGTGTGGTTTTTACATGATTTGATAAGTATATATTAAAATATTTATATATTTATTTCATGTATGTAAAAAATATTTTAAAATTTGTTCATTATGTTCAAGAGTGCATACGACACCCAACAAAGAGATTAAATCAACCAAAAAATATTACTATATGACCATTATAACCTAAAAATTATAATGGTTAGTATATATAGGGATAAAAACATTATGAAACATATATATAGTATAATCCTATTAAAAATTTATTTATTATTTAATATGAAATATGGACCCAATTGTTTTGATAAGTAATATTATTATTCAAAAAAATGTTTTTCTATATTTTATTATTTAATATTAAACTTTTTATTATGAAAAATAATTTTATGGTAAAAGTAGGGAATGTTAAAATTAGAAAAGAGAGATTTAGAATTCAACATATGAAATAACATAATAATTTAAATGAAGATTATGTCTATCAGAAACCATACCTATATATATAATCTATTTGAGAAAAGTGGCATCCATGTCCTGGTTATCCCTAACGAGGTCTTCAAAACAATATTTCAGCTTATCTCATGATTGGATAAACTCAACACACTAATATTCCTTTTGTTCAATTGATATTTCAATATGAGATCTTGTTGGTCGATCCAATCTCATTTTCCATTATAACTATTAAGTTCAATTATCCTCTCATCCATCTATTCAAATTCCTCCTGTTTAGCGTTGACCTAAAATTTATCATTGATAATTTCTTCATTGAATTTAATGATGAGACCCATTAACCAAACTCCACCATTTAATTTTCACTCATTGGACATAAAAAATCATTTCCTAACGAGTTGTGAAGCAAAAATTAATGTTCAATCACCTTATTTATTTTGGTGGACCTAGTTTCCATCGGTTTATGTAACTGAGACTATACGTTAAATCTATTATACTTATTTAACATTTACACAATATATCTCTTTGAGTGCCTTATTACTCTCCAACCCTTTTTCCTGTGGTTGTGAGGGACTCTTCTATTCATACCATCAAAACAATCCAATGTATCCTAGTTGGAAATCTCAACCTTTGAATCATTCAAATAAAATCCTAGATCAATGGAGTGTTTCTTCATTGAGAGTGTATTTTTTATTCCCTTTCATTCTTTAATCACAAACAATTTATCCAGAACCAACTATTTAAAAAACAGAACATCAATATAGTTACTCACAATAATCAATGAATTGGATTTTCTCAAACATTCCATACATGGTGATCCTTCTATTCCTCTATTAGACATTGTATGACCCTCACCAGTCTATTGAAAGATCATTTCATCTATTCCACCCTATTTGATGATTGATGCCTTTATAGTGGTTAACACATGAGATGAATTAATTTATTCCTCATCCTATTTTCTATCATGCCTATTCAAATTTCATTTCAATCTATCAATTACATTAAAAACATTACTATCATGGGAAATAATGGTGTCTCTTAGATGGAAAAAACCCATGCTTCTCCAACACATAAACCAGTAGGTTTTTCCATTTATTGATTCATTACCTTATGTGATCAACAATGTAAATCCTCGACATTACATCAATGATAAATAAGAGCACCAATATTAGCATAATATTTTGAAAATAGACATGTTGAAATAAATAATTCCATTCCACTACTCCCATATCCCACCTCAATTTGATGGTAGATGTTCAATCTCTCAAACATACTCCTAGCCAGCGAATAAACAATATTCTTACAGAGAAAGAATAAATTTATCCATCTCTCTATGAAAAAGGATTCTTTTAGAATATTTATTTTTATATATAAATACAAATAAAAGTGATTGTAATCCTTAAAAAATATATATCAACACAAATTCACTAATAAATGGGTTGAAAAAATAGATTTGTTTGTACTTCTTGAACAATGTTTGCAGCCAACAAGGATCCCATTATTTTGAAAAATAGATGTACTTTTAAGGGGGGTAGGAGTTCAGGGAGATTACAACAAGTCACTATATTTGGGGTATCTCATCAAATGTGGATGTTGAATGTCCATCTACTTAGGATGAATGAAAAAAGGTTGTAGGAATCAGGGGCACTAGACCAGGCCTAAACCATGTCCCCTTCTAACGCTAATTGAATCATGATTTTCCTTATATCATGTAAAAACATTATTTCATGATCCTGTAAACCCAATGATTCAAAAATAAACATTTTGGGATCATTTTTTGAAATGTATCAATTTTTAAAGAACAATTAAAATAGTGATTATTATTGGAAATGATATTTCTCATTCAAGAATATAAAAATTACTATAATTTTATAAAATATATTAAAATTTTAATTTTTCTAATTTTTCAATAATTCAATAAAATAATGTGGAATAATTTTATAGTGTCATTTAAGATTAAAAAATTTAATTGCATAAAAAATTAATTTAAAATAAACTAATCATTAATGTTTTTTCAAAATTTATTTTGAAATAATCATATACTACTTATTGAAATCAAAATATGAAAATTGACTCCATATGTGGAATTAGGTATTTAAAATTTGTTAAATGTATCCATTGTATTTTCTATTCTTATGAATACTAATAATATTAAATATTATTCACTATATTAAAGTTAAAATGGGTAAAATAGGGTTAAAACCCTGATATAATGTAACATGACCAATCAAGCCTTCAAATTATCCTATTTTATTAGTGTGTACTTCTATTTCCAATCATTTATCAAATATATGTCCACATGTTGATATTTTTCCTTGGTATTGACTATTATAAAACATAAATAAAACAATGAAAACAAAATGTTACAATCTTGATCGTAAAATCAATAAATGATTTCAATAATTATAAAATATCTTTATGATCGGTTTTAAGTCAATTTTTTTAAATGTGAATTAATTTATTTACTAGGTTATTTTATTTTAATTTTTTTATAATATAAATAGAATATATACTTAAAAAAGGATGACAGAATATATATTCAATAAATTTTAAAATAAAATAAATGATATTAAATATAAAAAAAGTAATTTATTTTTAATGAGTTATTTATATAGATAAATTTAATAGAAAAATATATCATATTGGGGATGTTTGATAGAAAAATAATTTAATTCCATAATTTTCATTTTTTCTTTTAATTAAATTTAAACAAATACTTCCAAAAAGTATGTTATTGAAATTTCAAGAAAATATTTTATTATTATATTAAAACAAACAAATATTGAATGTGGATATGGTGGATTTGATATGGTCAATGATTTCATTCAATTCCCCTTTTCACCAGTTATTATCTTATATGATAATTTATAACCCCGTAATATTGAAAATTGTGTTACCATTTTTAAAGATACAAATTCGTTAACCAATGGGTTAATAATTTTTTTCAAACAATAAATAAGACTAGAGAAATTTAATTATTTAATGGTATTTCAAGAAAATTCTACATTATATTTTAATTTAGTTCCATTAGAAATTATTTTGAATGAGAGTGATCTTATTATATTTTAATATTTTTCAGAATATCAGGATTTCCCCTCCCCCCGACATATTAAAGGTAACCCCTCCTTTTTCCCATAAAATACATTGATACTTATTTCTTGACTAAACCCTTCCACAATATCCGTTTAAATTTTCTAAACAGAAAGTATATTTGGTTTCCTTATTAAAACATCATTCCACGGTTCCTTATGAAGAGATCTAAAGGAGGCATACCAATGAAGACATAATCGACATACACAACCTATCACAACATGTCCTGATGGGGCCCATACCACAACTCCCCTCGACCGCATTAAATTGGATATGGGTTAGTGACTAGCACTGAGTAGTCATATCAATAAAATGGGAGGCATGACCTATATACATGTAACAAAACACATCCTTATTCTAATAAAATTCTGAAATGAATAGAACCGTGAAGAAACTAATGCATGCATACCACTTTATCCCAACCAGAGTACGACAAGAAACTAATGTAATGTGAAATTATGTGAAATATAATCCCACAAACAAATATGTATATAACCAAAAGTCCAACATATAATCAATTGTTATGGGACTATTGTGTATAGTCATTGAAACGCACCACATCCTTCCTGATCTCATAAAACACCATATGGTTCTGGTCCACTAAGGAATCTATCATATGGTCTCTCTTCTACACAATACATGACACATGTGGGAAAATACCATTTATTGGTGATTTTAATAATATACAATAGGACACCCCAAAACAATAATTCAACAGAAAAAATTAGTGATACAATCTTCTCTACAAAGGTATATTCATACAAAGCATATAAAAAGAATTTCCAGATATACTAAAACCATGACACATAGTCTAGAGGAAATTTACAATTACTATATACTAGCACTATGAACTCAACTTGAAGATTCCACAAAGCACTCATCCAAAAGTACACATTCCTCTATCTGATAGTTCCATTGAATTTCATCAAAAATGTGCTTCTAGTCAGGACCCACCATGAGAGAGAGAGACACTGATATATATAAAGGGAATAAGATACATATGATGGGGATCATAGACATGTCCATAGGGTGATACGATCAACTCCATTAGGATTGACCTACAAAGTAGAGAATCAATTATTAATGAAGTTTATCATGTCAATACAAAGCAATATACCTTGGGTAAGAATAATGAATAGAGGATCCAAAATTGGGCCTCTAAGGGGATTCCATAAACCCTATATAAGAAGTCCTACTGAAGGGATCACACTCTTATATGTAATAAATGTTACACAGAAACATTTAGGGAAATGATAAAGGGATATATCCCTAAATAAATATGTCCATGATATGTGGGACAAAAGAATCAATACCCATAAAAAGTGTTACATATTCTACATTAGGATTACATGAAATTTCACATTAGAACATTTCATGTATAAAATAAGAAACACAACATATATAAGGGCTCAAACACCGTGTCTTTCTATTAGTGGTCTGCCCATGTACTCTGGACATGTGCCAATACATGTCCTCAAAACATGTAAGCTTATCCATTTACGAGAACATAATGTTGCATGTTAACTCGATTTAGGATATTCCATGTGGTGGAGTACAATCTATGTACTCCACATCATGTATGTGTACCTCTTATGGTGCACACCGAGTTGTCCAATGATGAACACATATCATGTAACCAGGATCGTAAGCCGCGTGTTATAGATTTTCTAGAATGTTGGGTTCTTCCTCCAGGATCCTTGTCCAATATCTCTAATCTTGTTCTAGTAGTCCATTCACCTTGATAATTATTTTCTATCTTCATTTAAACATCCTTACACTAAAATGAGGGGTTTTAAGCATTATATCGGCTCTTAAATCCTTTTTGATCAATTCCATTGATTTTTTCATAGAGAATGATTTCAACCAGATCCCTTCAATTAATCCATGTTCATTTCCATATCACCTATATTAGTTCATCCTGATAATTTATCTTGAATTTTGGATTAATTTTCCATTAAATGAAGTCATAATGATCAATTTTTCAAAAACCCATTGAAGAACAAAGAACTAGTGAAAGAAAATTGGGGGAGAAAACACAAGGAACAGAATCCAATAAAAAAACCTTTTATATTGTTTTTTATTGAATTGTTACATTCCTATAAAAATGATCAATTAATTTGAATCATTTCTCTATAATCAACCCCCCGTCATATCCAACAACATATAACATATCTCGCAAGGTAAATGAAAATGCAGATCAACCTATTCATTGGTCAATTCGTGCTCATCATGGAATTCCATAATGAGTATGAACATAAAAATTACATATCTTAACATGATTTCAAGATCACATGATGATGAAGATAGGTAGCTTCATAATAATTATTGTTGAGAGTCATCATGAACAGTGTTTGTCGATCTTTGATTGAAGGTAATTTCATCACCTTCCAAAGGGATTCTCTTGGGTTTTTTCGCAAGAGCCTCTAGAGGATTGGTGGGTTATCAACCTATCCTTGGATCTCGGTCTAATTTTTTTTATAAAAATTGAAGCCATCATTTTTCTACTACTTCGATAAAATATACAATAATAAAATTTCATTTGAATTTATAAATTAAGAATTCTAGTGAAAACGTTTCATAGTAAACCCATGTTGACAAGTGTAAGGTGTCTCATAGAGTAAACAAGCTATTATTAACACAACATTACCCTCATATTTTTGACCTAGATAATTTTTTATAAGTTATTAATATTTTCTATGAATACTAATAATTCATTATATTTAATGTTTTAATATTTTTTTAAAATTATTTTGGGAAAAAAAGACCTCACAATCATATGTCATGTCAACACCTAGTCTTGAGTTTTACCCATAAAATATGTAAAAATAATATAAGGAAAATTTTAATCATTACATTCCCAAACATTTTAGATTGATGTCCCTAGAAATCCAAATCCAAGGCTACTGAAAAATATTAGTGTGATTAGAATGAATTATAGCCTCATTCTCCCAATTTCCCTCCTTGATATTATTCTGATTCCACGAGATACACATAAATTGAATAGATAATCGATGAAGGATCGTCTCCCACCAATCCTCTATCACCGTTGGGTACTCAACAAAAGTCACACCATCATCAATATCCTTCTCTCCTTGGTCGATGACATGTAATGGGTCAGGAAAGTAGATCCTCAACTGTGAACCATGAATGAAATTGTGTACTCGTTCCGGTTGAGGGAGTAGAGCTAGTCTAGAGACAACCTCTCTAACTCTACACAATATCTAAATGGTGTAGATAAACCTTGGAGATAACTTTCTGCCCCTGTAAATATCTATATTCCACATCTAGGTTAAACAGAAGGAACACATGGCCTCCTTCCAAGAACATCAAAGGCAATCATAAGACTTTTTATGTCTCTATGTAGACTTCAAGTGATTTTGGATGATATGTAGCTTATATATAGTAGTTCAATCTAGCTTTAGATTCTTGAGTTTTGACTCTACTGGTCCATTCAATAAAAGTGGGGATACGTAGAGTATCTTGTACGTTGCCTTAAATGGTTCTATACTAGTAGTGGAATTATAGATTTTGTTGTATGAAAACAAAAACAGTGGTAGGTGATCCTCCCAGTTATGGTTTAAGCCCAACATACATTCATGAAGCATGTCCTCCGTAACCTGAATGCTCCACTAAATCTGGCCATTTTTCTGTGGGTGAAATACAGTGCTCAAGTGTAACTAGGTCCAAAATGACTATAACCTTTCCTTCCACGGTGTGGATGTAGAAAAATATTAATGATAAATAAAATCATCAATGGAACATAATGTTCATGAACTATCTCTTGAAGGTAGAGTTATTGCAAATATCTTTATAGAACTCTACTATAAGATTGCTAATAAGGGGGCCGACTTGGTGAGTCAGTCAATGTTCACCCATATAGAATTTTATCCCCTAGAAATATGTGGTAATACTATCACAAAGTCCAAATATTTCTCATTCCACATCCACTCTGGTACCTCAAGGTGATTGTATAAAACTTTTGGAACATGATATTCATCTTTCAGTTTTTGACTAGTTAGGCATCAAGAAAAAAAAACTACCACTCATTACTTAATTCATAGCCACAAAAACTGTGACAAAGGTCCCTGTAAATTTTTTTCACTCCTGGATGTACCGCTAAATGGGAAGTATGAAATCCCTCAAAACCATTAAATGCAATTCCACTAGTACTACTATATTTTCTTGAAAAAGAATGATGTTTCCCCCACCTTCTTAATGTCCATTGGAACCATTCTCTGAGGAGATATGAGCATGTATGCTATGGTAGTCGGTATCCCCATGAAATTCCTCCCTAACTCTTTATTTGAGTGGAGGGGTAACAACCATCAATTGGAGGTAATCTATTTTATCTATATGAACTAAGGTTAATTTCAACATGAACATCTACTTTGATGCCACATTCAACTATTGTGAACTAGATCTCATACTCAGATAATCTGCCACCATGTTCCCCTTCCCATGAGTATAAAAAATCTCAAAGACATAGTCATGTAGGATCTATGTCCATCTCCTTCTTCCGATTTTTGGATCCATATGAGTGAATATATAATTTAGACTCTTTTGATCTGACTATATGATAAATCGCATGCCCATTAGGTAGTTTTACTACATATTCAACCTGAAGACTACCAATTATAACTAAAGATATTTGGTCATGTATTTTTTCCCATGAAGTATTAAATAATGTGAACCATAAGAAATTGATACCTGCTTCTACATTAGGAGATAACCAAACCTAGTTCCTCATGAATTATATAACACAATGTACTCAACACCCTCTTATAACAATATCAACTTCAGAGAACTTGTTAAAATCACCCTTAACTACTAAAAATATTAGGATAAATTCACCTTCCTCATGAATGGTTTCCATTTTTGAGTCAATGTTTTCATAGGTTTTGATATCCTGGAGAAATTAAATTTGATATTTTGATAATAGCCTACTATCCCAAGGAAGATCTACCCTTTGTCTTGCGGTTATGAGGTTCTGATGATAAAATTTCTTCAACCATGGATGGATCCATATCCACTCCAAACAATTAGTTAATGTGGTATAGATTGTGGAATGGATGAATCTAGAACTACCACTTATAGATTTCCCATTGTTCTGGTGCTCCCATATGTTCAGGTTGAATAACAGTTAACTGTATCGTGTGATCCTCCTCATACCCTATGTACACAAGGAAATCATTGATGAAGACTATCACCAAACGATATATGTAAGGATGAATGATTATTTTCATGAGTCCAATGAACACTTATGTAGAGTTCATCATGCCAGATGTCATAACCATGCTATCATTGCGACTATAACGACACATGCAGGTCATCTATTGTATAACATTGTCTCGTACTGGAAACATATGATAGGATGATCAGAGATAAACCATTGATAAATTTCAGGTCCCTCTCAATTGATCAAAGAGATCATCAATACCAGGTAGTGGAATCATGGTCTACACAGTCTCATGTTTCATGCACATGTAGTCTATACACAACATAAATCTATTATATGACTTTTTGGAATGGAAAACTTGGACTGCCCAGAGTGACACACTGGGTCTCAAAAAGCCCTTCCTCTGAAATTCCAATAACTGCACCACAAGAACAATGTTGGACCTCTCATGTATTAATGATGTTTTAATGATCAAAAATCCTATTTAGTTTATAAACTATGTTAACTCTATGTAATCTATCTCACATCAAATGTTCAGTAGCTTAGTATAATCTATCCAAACACTTAAGTGAGATGTACTTTGTTTGGTTACTATGGACTTTCTCTTTATTCACATTACAATTATTTCTATGATAAATTTTTAAGTTTAATTTATTTCATAAATAATATTTCTTATGTCAAAATACAAGAAATTTTCCTAAGTCATGAGACACCATGACATCCAATCACCGTGACATCTAGAAACTGTGACATCCAGAACCCATGACATCCAGACACTATGACATCCAGACACTGTGACATCCAAACACTGTGAAAAATAGACACCATGACATCTAGACGCCATGATATCTAGACACCATGAACAAGACATCATGACCATGAGACACTGTGATCATGAGACACTGTTAACAAGACACATTGAACAAGACAACATGAAAAAGACATTGTGACCGTGAGACACAATGACCATGAGACACTGTGACTACGAGACACTGTGACTATGAGAAAACATGACTAATCCAGACACCATGTGAACGAGTCACCTTTTCCATGACATACTATGACACATTTTCTTAATATATTTTTTTTTCATCTTTCTATTTAATTTATAATGGTCGTATTTGATGAATTCAATGCACTAACATAATTAAATTTCCATTATAGACATATCATTGGACAATATGAGGTACGAGGTGCAGAATACATGCAACATGTCGGCCCCAACACATGCACTCCAAGATAAAAGAGTAATGCGGACCAGAAAAAGAAAAAGGTAGAACGATATAAAGAACAATCTGGTGGTCATGAGCATCATAACATAACACATTTTAGAGAATTGGATAATACAACTAGACTCTATAGAAGAAAAAATGAAGTATACTGGAATCCTGATAACATCTTCGCACTATAAAACACCATGAAGAACAAAAGCCGAATTTTTCTGACTTGTGACACACTATTTTGTATACGAGGACTTCATTTCTTCATCTGACTCATCTCAGATGTCCAGAGATGCAATGACCAACACTCAGAGCACCTCTAAACATATCCCAATATTATGTCTCTATTGTGTATCATTTTATTAATTTTCAGAAAGAGTGTGTATATGTTTATCAACATGCTCTATCTCCTTCATTAAACTGAATGATACATGATGTCCTTAATAAAAAATTCTTTTACTCTTGTGTATACCCACAGATACGTGTGGAAGAGGTACATGTGTGGCCTGGTCGTCTATACCCACGAAGATCTGTCGAAGAGGTCCTTGTGTGGCCTGGTCATCCTTACCCACGAAGAACTATGGAAGAGGTCCATGTGTGGCCTTGACAGTACTGTGTACTGTTGTCATCCACGATATAGTGTGTGGATCATGTTTATTTATATGAACTACTTGGTGGTAGGTGATCACCATGTGAAGTGGATTACGTCACAGATTTAGACTGAACCACTTGTTTCATATCCACTATGATGCTTAATTTAGTCTTCTCTGTTTTACTGATATATTTTATAATTCAAGAATATCTAAATTCACTTTAATCGTTACTCTTAGAATGATGTTAAAATTTTCTTTCCTTAGTATAATAGTTTCAAAAGTAAGATTAATAATTGATATTAATATTAATTAGAACTAATCAATCTTCTATGAAGTTATTCAAACAGTCCAACCATTATAACAGTATAACCATGATTAACTGGGATGTATTTAATCTTTTCTGGAAACATTTTAAGAATAATTTTTAATTAGAAATTTTTATAGATACACAATTTATCCCCACCCCTTCTTGAGTAATTTACTCCGAACAACATTTGGTATCTGAGTTTTTTTATTAAAAGTTTGTTTAACCTTCTTCAACTGTGATTCTATTTGATCTTTAAAAGATCTGTAAATTTATGTTAATTTTAAATTTCAGGGTCTTTAAAAATATTTATTATTGATAAAAGATTGTAAGGTTTTGCAATAAACAAAACAACATTTTTTAATGGAACCAACTATGCTCAATGGAAAATCACAATGAAAATGAATTTAGAAAGTATGGGTTTTGAAATTTGATCTTACATTATAGATAAATACAATATTACTACTACTAATAGAATCACATGGGATGAGCCTATCAAAAACATCCTACAATAACTATTTCAAATCAATGAAGGCTTTATACTACTATTTAAGAGATGGAGAATTTAATAATGTTTCTTCTTTTAAAACTACTCATGAAATTTGGGATACCCTGTCCGTCTCACAAGAATGAACATATAGTGCAAAAGAAATGAGGCTTAAAAATAATACAATTAAATATGATAACCTTATAATGAAACCTGATGAACCTATCTATGATATGTATCTTAGGTTCAATGATATTTTCAACACAATAATTTATATTGGAAGAGAAGTCACTGCCAAACAAAAAACCATGATAATTCTCATATGTCTGCCTTACAGATAGAGAGAAACCTCTGTCTCTATTAGATAATCATGCCACATCAGCAAGCTACATATAAAAGAACTCATTCGGAAACTGATGATGTATGAAGAGGAACTGAAAGTCAACATAGAATAGGAGGATGAACCAAAGAGAAAATATGATGCATTCAAGACCACCACATATATGCACAACAAAAAATGGTAATTTTAAGATTTTATAGAAATTTATAATAGTGAAAAATCATCACCTGATAGTGATGCAGAGATGGTTCAATTAGGGAAAATATTAAACATATTTTACAATAAGAATAAATTTTTCAGAAAGCCTAACCATGAGGGAAACTATGACCAAAAAGGAAATTGGAAGAAGGACTGGAAAAGAAGTGGCAAGGCTAATGAGATTGTTTGGTATGAATGTAAGTGAAAAAGACATATCAAGGCACACTGTCCAAATATCATGTACAAAAAGAGATATGAGGGCAAGCACATGAAGTATAAAAAGTCCATGAAAGCAACCTAGAGTGCTTCTGATGTGACTCAGAAAAATCACATGATTAACAGAAAAACAAAGACAATATGTGTTTTATGATAAACACATTTGATGTAACAATACACTCTCCTATACAGAATTCATACTATTCTAAAAGTCAGAGTGACTCTGAAAATATGACTAATGATTAAATGTTAGAATATTGTAAAATGATTTAGGATACATGGAACAAACTAAATGAAAAATGTAAGTCATTAAAGAAACGGTATGCTGTTACTCTAACTGATAAATATGTACTTACAACTGTAAATGAAAAAATTCTCAACTTCTCAAAGAAAACAATGAATTAAAATTTTCTAATTAGAAATTGAAGAATGACCTTGAGAATATTACCAATGGAAAGAATAACCTTGATCAAATTCTAGGAAAACAACATGCACATAAATACAACAATGACATTGGTTACAACCCGGAAAAATAAATCTTGGTAGAAAAATTTATGCTTCAAAATCTAGGACATATAGTTTTACTCCCAGTTCTGGAATCAAATCAACTAATTCAATTCATGATACATATTCTAACGTTTCATGTTTTTCAGGTCTGAATGGAGTTTATTTTTCAAATACTTTACTTAATGCTTATAGTAATCATGTTTTTCAAATATGGGTTCCTAAAGAACTTATTAGTAATATTACTATACCTAAACAAGTATGGGTACCCAAATCTGTTTTTGTTTAATATTTTTGTAGGAAAGATGCTTAAAGAGTTCCTATAAAAGTTTATGGTACTTGGATAGTATATGTTAATGTAACATGACTAGAGACTACTCATTCGTCAAGAATCTAATAAAAATAGATCTAGGACATGTCACATTTGGTGGCAATGACAAATGAAATATAATTGGCCTCGCCCAAATTGGTAAATCTAACTCAATTTTAATTTCTAAAGTGTTGTTTTTTGATGGATTAAAATAATATATTATTAGTATCTCACAATTATGTGATGGTGGATTTCCTGTTATATTTAAAAATTATTCTTGCAATGTATTTAATTCTAAATATAAATTAGTGTTTTCTGCATTAATAAATTAAAATATTTACTCTGTTAACATAGACTCCTTATCTTCTCAAATTGCTTCATGATTATGTGTATTTCTTAAAGAGACTTAGATCTGGCCTATGAGACTAGGAAACTATAATATTCAATCCCTTAGAAATATAACTAGAAAAAGTTTATTTATGGACTTACCCAGACTTGAGTTTCCCAATGAAAATTTTTGTAATCCCTTTCAAAAATGGAAAGCAACAAAAAAAATTCCTTCAAACCAAATAAAGAAGTGTCAACATCTCAACTTCTAAAACTGGTTTACATAGATTTATTTGGACAATCAAGAGTATCTAGTTTACCTGGGATGCACTATGTTTATGTTCTTGTAGATGAAATTTCTAGATATACTTGGACCTTCTTTCTGACTCACAAAAGTGAATCCTGCTCTTATATTAATAAATATTCCATGTTTGTGGAAAATCATAGTGGACTTAGAATAAACTCCTTAAGATGTTATCATGTTCATGAGGTTGAAAATAAAGTGTTTGAATCCTTTTTCCCACAAAATGGTTATAGTCACAATTTCTATTCCCCTAGAAAACCTAAACAAAATGGAGTTGAATAAAGAAGAAATAGAACCCTTCAAGAAATTGCTAGAACAATTATAAGTGAATATGACATACATATTTATTTTTGGGCTGAATCTATTAATACAGCATGCTAGATAATCAATAGAGTGTTGAACAGACCCATTATTAAGAGGACACCTTATGATTTATGGAATAATTGAAAAGTCAAGGTTAACTACTTCAATGTTTTTGGCTGTAATGTCTATATTCTTAATACTAAGGACAATATTCAAAAAAATTCATCCATGAGTGATTAAGGTATCTTTTTATGATATTTTCTATCCATTAATGCCTATAATGTGTTCAATAATAGAAATAAATGTATGGAAGAATATGTCCATGTCAAATTTGATGAAACAGATCCACATGATCCTAAAACCATTCTAGAGAACCTGGCGGATGATATATCAAATCTGAACATTAATCCAAATTTCTCATAACATTATGTGAAAGAATATGTGAAAGCATCCAGTTTTAAAAATTCCTGAGACTCAAGACATAATGAACATAAACCTGTTGATGAACCTGATGTCACTATTCCCTCCTTTTCTAGAAATTTTTGATATCATATGTACCATTCTTTAGATACTATTTTAGGATTCCAAGTCAAAAGAACACAAACTAGAGATTCTCTTAAAAATCAGGTTGAACATCAAGTATTCTTATCATAACTTGAATCTAAAATCATTAGTGATGATATAAATGATTAATTTTTTTGATGGCTATGCAAGAAGAAGTTAATCATTTTGAAAGGAAAAATGATTGGAAACTTGTTGAAAGACCTAAGGATACATTCACCATAGGGACTAAATGGGTGTTTAGAAATAAGGTATATGAGGCTGGTAACATATTTAATAACAGGGCTAGATTACTTTCACAAGTCTATATTCAAGAAGAATCAATTGACTACGAGGAGACCTTTCATCCAGTAGCTAGTCAAAAATCCATCAAAATCACGATTGCTTATGCTGATCATCTGAATTTATAACTATATCAAATTGATATTAAGAGTGAATCCTTAAATGGGTATATATTTGAGGATGTAATTGTAAAAAAACTATTGGTTTTAAAAACCCCCATTTTACCAATCATATTTTAAAATTATTGAAAGCTTTATATGGGTTAAAACAAGATCCAAGAGACAGTTATGATCAGTTAAGTACTTTTCTTATTTCCAATGGTTTTACAAATGGAATAGTTGATCCTACCCCTTTTTTATAATATAATTTCTAATTATTTTTTAGTTGTTCAAATCTATATAGATGACATTACCTTTTGATTCTCAAGAAATTCATTATGTGTTTATTTTTCTAAAATGATGAAAAATGAATTTGAAATGAGATTAATGGGTGAACTAAAAGTCTTTCTTTCATTTCAAATCATTCAAAATGATGATCTTATTATCATAAGTCAATTTAAATATACTATAGATATTCTAAAACGTTTTGGATTGGATATCACGAAAAGTAGTAACACTCCCATGAGTACCACTTGTATGTTGGATCTTGACTAAAATGGAAAATATATTGATCAAACCACTTACATAGGAATGATTTGAAATTTTCTCTACATAATTGGTAGTAAACCTGAAATTATGTTTAGTGTGTCTATGTGTGCTCGTATGAAGAAAGTCCCAAGGAATCTCAGTTAAATGTAATAATGTAAATTTTCAAATACCACAAGCATACAACAAATCTATGACGGGTATATCCTAGAGGACAATCATTTTAATTAGTTAGTTATTCTGATGTTGACATCGGTGGCATTAAGATAGATAGAAAAACCTCCTATGGAACATGTCACTTTTTAGGCAAGTCACTTGTATCATGGTGTAGTACGAAACAAAATTCTGTTGCATTATCTACAATAGAAGCTGGATACATAGCTGCTAGCAGCTATTGTGCACAAATCTTGTGGATGAAACACACGTTACTAGATTATGGATATCAATTCAGGCATATACCTATAAATTGTACTAACATAAGTGCTATTAACATCTCGAAAAATCTTGTTTCAAATTCTAGGACAAATAATATTGATTTATGACATCACTTTTTGAGAGATCATTATCAAAATGGTGATATCACTTTGGAATTTATTAGTATTTAATTATCAGCCTGCTCATACATTTACCAAACCCTTAAATTCGGAAATAATATACTACATCATAGATGAATTAGGAATGATAAATCCTATTTTAATGTCTTACTATTTTATATATTATAGTTTCTTGTTTGCTGTCTCACTGTAATGCTCATTTACTATCTCACCGTGATGTTCATTCTTTGTCTCACCGTAATACTCAGTCACCATTTCACCATAACACTCAGTTACTATGTCACCATATCATTCATTCTCTATCTCACTGAAAATACCCAATATGGTCTCACCATAATGTTTTCTTGGTTATGAATTAAAAAAGCGTATTGTGATAATTATTCATTTCACCTCATTATTTTCCCGGGTTTTTTCTTTTGCGAAGTTTGGTATTCCTAAATTATAAAATAAATGAAGTATCACTTTTCCTTCACTCAGTCTTTCTTCTATTCACTCAAATTGTAACCCTTCCTCAACCCTACATCCATTCACTCTCTCGATCCTTTGGTGAATTCCCAGGATGAAACACCCTTCATCATCGAATCCTGAGAAACATAGCTCAATGAATAAGAAATCACACCCAAACTAGCACCCAAAGGTCCCCTAAACACAAATGTGGTAAACCGAGTTGTAGTACCTGAGATATAGTTTTTCCCCAAATGGATTTTGTCACGTATGTCTCTATTTATGAATGTTTTAAAGGATCAAGTCTTGTAAGAGTGGTTTTTGAAGGAAGATAGACATATCTACCCTAAGTTAGTGGCTCTATTTTATCAACATGTTTAGTTATCTTTTTATTCTAAAGATGGATATGTTGTGAGAATCTGGATCAATGGGTAGAAATGCTCATTATATTCGTGGTTATGGGATTCATGCCTTTGGATACCTCATGAAGGAATCTGTGAGGATTATTAGAGATGACCTCCACCTTCTAGTGAATTATTTGTCTTTGATGATTTTATGAATAACATGATCATAAATGGAACCATGAGAAGTGTAATTTATTCTGAACTAGACAGAGAATCAAGGCATTTGTTTAAGTTTATACAGAACCTGATTTGCCCAAGGGAAGGTGATATTGCTGTATTGAAATATTCGGATGTGTTTTTGAATCAGCTAATAAAAAATGGGCATGAGATCAACCTTTGTAAGTATATCATTCACCATATGTGTGAACTGATCAATGCCACTTCAATGTCAACCTCTATGTTTTACCCTTGGCTTATCTCAACCATGATTCATGCCAAAGGTATGGTTGGACCTAATGAAGAAGTTATCAATTATTATGAGTACTGCATTTAAAAAATAACTATAAAGAGGATGCAAATAAATTGGAACCTTTGGAAAAAGGAATGGGTGGAAGAAAATGATAGAATTTATGAAAAATTCAATCATGTGGAACATCCCTCAAGACCAATAGATATTTCTAATCCAAGTTTAAAACCAGATGTGGTTGTTGTGTATTTTGAAGATGATGATGAAGATGTTATTGTGCCCCCAGGGAAACTGTTTCTATTGAGGAAGATAGTACACCTATCCCACATGATGTAAGTGAAAAGGAATTCCCTGCTTCAAAAGAGGTTTTTAATCTAGAAGATCATTGTGATGATGAAACAAAAACTACTGCCACTGAAACTAAGTAAATTCTACGGAAAAACCTAGAGAATAATAATTATCTACAATGTATGAAACTGATCTTGAAGAACTTCTAGTAGAACAATCTGTTCCTGAAGTTATTCATTCGGTTCAGGGAAGGATGGAGCTATCTTTTCAACTGGCTAGATAAGAAATGAGCGAGTAACTAATAGATGAGTTTGTCAAATTAGATCAAGACCCTAAGCCTCTATGTACTGAGAAGGATGAAACTCTTACGGGGGGAAATCCCCAAATATGGATTCTAATGAAGTACTAAAGACAATTGTTTCAAGCCCTATAGCCACTCAGTAAATGTTCCCGAGTTTCTATGATGTGAATGACTCTCATCAAGTTTTAGTAAAATTCCTTGAACATTTTACTATGTTCCAAATAAAATATATCTCTAATCATTCTATTGAGCTGGAACCTGAGCATGTATCAGTCCCTTTTTTCGATCATTCATCAAGAGAACCATCCTTTGTGAGTAAAGATGATCTAAAAGAATTTGGTTCTACCCTTTTGTCTGTTATTGAAAAATTCTTGAATTACCACCCTATAATTGTGACACATATAAGTGAGAAATATGCCTCATTGTTGTTGTAGAATGTAATTTGGAAAATAAAACCCAAAATGATTCCTCAGATTCACGAAGTCAGAGTTGAAAGTAAACTACTTCAGGATGAAGTGAAGACTCTAAGAGGTATGATTGAAGGAATGAAGGAAGATATGTATTCGAGATCAGAGCTTGCTTCTAATCCTGTTGATCTTGTTGTTCCTCAAACCCCATCAAATGTTTTCTCTCAAATTCAACTTCATTTAGTTTCCTTAGCTAAAAAGGTCACTGAAAGGAACAAACTGATTGTGAAAGAGATGAGAGAACTAGTTGTTAATTTTAACAAACTCAATAATGAGTATACGTGGTGTCTTCAAATGGTGATCAACCAACTTAAATCCTTGACCACAATTGTCAATGCTTCTAAGGAATCTATGAAATAATGTCAACCTTCCCTAGATAGTGACATACTCAGAATAGTGGTCAATGAAGAACATCAGACTATGCTAGGTGGCTTCAATAAATATTTTCTATATGAAGTTATCACAAAAAGTGATAGAGTTCCTGATCTGGTCCATATACATTTAAAAATTGTCAATGATGTCAGCAAAAAAATGCCAAAATGGTGGATTTCTACATCAACCGAAACATGTCAAAGACTTACATGACCAATCACATTAAATATATTGTCAAAAATTTGAGGATTCCTCCTATTAATCAGGCTTTCAAGACCCAATTCCAAAATCTCATAGAGTTCACTCGTCTGTTGGATAAGATTATGGAAAACAAGACAACATTGAGAAAGCTATGAAGTATGGTGGAGATATAATTGAGGATTCCATCAGGATTATGATGCCATATCTTCATGTACAACATACGACAATTATTGCTCCTGCGGATTCCCCTCTGTGATATGATCTGCCAACATTCAGCTCTGCCCTAGCCTCCACTTTTATGACTGTCATTAAGGCACTAAGTCAAATTAGGCCTCTGATCCTTGATCAACAACTTCCTCAGTCTTCTACTGCATATTCATTGGCTCCCTGTGCCTTTGAAGGACTTCTTTTACCTTCCCTATCAACATGATCACTCCCTTCTTCTAGCTCAACATCACCCCTTATAGATTCCTCTTCTTCTACTATTTCTAAAGGAAAAGAGAAGACTAGTTAGTGAACTTTGGACAGTGTTTACTCTAATTTTATAGGAATCTTATTTCCTCTATTTAAATTTTTTTATGCCTCTCTATTTATCAAATACATTGTGCACCGTTGCTTGACTCTTTTGTCTTTCTTTTTTCTACTACTTTTTTATAATCCCAAAAGTGGGGGAAATTTATGAGACATGAATATATGGGAGACAGAAATCATTCTATATATGTTATATGCTCATTCAAACTTTTTTGCTAGAAAAAATGTACCTTCTAAATCTACATGGTTTGTGATCATCAAAATGGGGCATATTGTTGGACTCCACATGTATTAATCCTATTTTAATGATGACAAATCCTATTTAGTTTATGAACTATGTTAACTATATGTAATATAACTCACATAAAATGTTCAGTAGTTTAGTAAAAGCTACCCAAAGCTCTTAAGTGTTATACACTAAGTTTGGTTACTATGCATTTTCTCTTGATTCAATATATAATGATTTCTTTGAAAAAGTATTAGGTTTAATTCATTTAGTAGATACTATTGCTTATGTCTGAATACTAATATTTGCCTAAGTCATGAGACATCATGAAACCCAGACATTAGAAAATCCAGACACTGTGACATCCAGACACCGTGACATCCAGACATCGTGACATCTAGACATCATGATATCCAGAAACTGTGAACAAGACACTTTGACTATGAGACACCATGATCATGAGACTCCGTGAACAATACACCATGAACAAGACACCATGAAAAAGACATTGTGACCCTAATACACCATGATGAGGAGACCCCATGACCACGAGACATCATGACTTTGAGACAGTGTGACTAATTAAGACACCGTGTGAAGGAGACACCACTTCCATGACATACTGTGACACCGTTTGCTAATATATTTGGACGTCTTTCAATTTATACTCTAACGATCATATTTTAATATTTCAATGAACTAACTTAATTAAGAATTATTTGTATACATATCATCGGATAGTACATGGTACGAGGTGCTGGATACATAAAACCTCTTAGCCCCAACACATGCACACCATGATAAAAGAGTAATGCGACCCAGAAAAATCAAATGTAGAATGATAAAGAGAACAAGCTGGTGGGTGTGATCATCATAAAAGAATATATTTTTGGGAATTGTCTCATACAACTCTAATCTACAGAAGAAGACACAAAGCTTACTATAATCTCAAGAACATATTTTCATTTTAAAACACCTTGAATAACACAAGCCGAATATGTTTGACTTGTGACACCCTATTTTCCATAAAAGGCCTTGATTTATACATGTACCTCATCTATGAAGTACAGAGAAGCAATGAACAACACCCATAGCACCTCTAAACCTATATCAATATTATTACTATGTTATGTATCATTTATTAATTTTTGATCAGAGTGTGTATCCATATATCAACAAGCTCTGTCACCTACATTAATATAAAGCATACAAGATATCCTAACTCAAACATTATTTTCCACTTGTGTATAGACACGGATATGTGTGGAACATGTCTATGTGTGGCCTGGTAATCTATTAAAATGAATAATTGAAGAAGAGTTCCTTGTGTGGCCTAGTCGTCTGTACCCATGAAGAACAGTGGAAGATCTCCTTATGTGGCCTGGAAAGTACTGTGTAACATTGTTAACCCTGATCTAGGGTATAGATAAAGTTAATTTATATAAACTCCTTGGTGGCAGGTGATCACCAAGTGAAGTGGATTAGGTCGTGGCATGAGTCTGAACCACTCGTTTCATATCTGATGTGCTGCTTAATTTAGTCTTCTCTGTTTTAGTGTTTTACCGTATAATTCAGAAAACTCTAAATTCACTTTGATAGTTACTCTTCGAAAGAAGTTAAAATTGTATTTCCTTAGTAGAATATCTTCAAAAGTAATATTAATAACTGATATTAAGATTACTAAGAACTAATCAATCTTCTAAGGAGTTATTCAAACTATCAAACTCTTATAACAGTATAACCTTGATTAACTGGGTGGTATTTAATCTTTTGGGGAATCTTTTTTGAAATAGATTTTAATCATAAATTTTAATAGATACACAATTCATCCCCACCCCTTCTAGATTAATTTTCTATGACCAACAATCATACTTCTCTGTGGGATCCTTCTGATATGATAGTGATAATTTCGGTTTCTTCTTGGGGTGTAATTAAATGTATAATTGTACATCCTGGTGGGGAGTTAATCCTAGACCATCTTCAGGGAATATGCCATCATACTCTTCTGCTACTATTAAGAACTAGGAAACCATAACTACTACATAACCAACAGTCAGGATAGTAAAATAATGAGTAATCATATTCAACCTCATATACATGTGTCCATCCAATGCTTCATCGGTTACCTTTTAACCAAAAATGTATAACATCATTCTCTTTCTAAGGACACAACTCACCCTTCATCTAAAATAGTCAATCTGGGAATGGACTATTGATAAAAAATCCATATGAGGATTGTCTTTGTAAGGACATGATGCTTCAACCAAGAGGTTATAATCAAAATTCTCACATCCAATAGTAGGGTAACATTGTAGGAATAAACGTTTGATCATAGGATCTCCTTTAGTAAGTACACCAAATTATAAGGGTCAATTCTACATTTCAATCAGAATCTCAATGTCACATAAAAAAAATGTAAATAGAATGTATTGACTAGAACCTTTGTCTATTACTAAATCAACTTATGTATAAAAGACATAGAACCTACCTTGAATCATTCCTCGAGCCCCTAGTTCACATGCATCGACTGCATGAATATGTCCCCAACCTAGTTCCCCATCTCCCTCATCATGTCGTCAACCTCATGGGGGTGGTGGTAATAACAAGATGAAACATCTATCAGCTCCTAGAACTCTCCCAACTCCTCTTCCACATCTTATGTACAAAAAATATATATTATCCAACCATAATATCTAACTTTATGGTCCAAACACATTATCCATGACAGCAGCATAGAGGTTCAGACAGTCACTATTGAGATTTCCCCAACCATCACATGAATAGCACCGCCTCTCTCTAGGATGACTAGACACACCCTATGAGCCCTAAAATGTATTTCCTCTGTCCTAAGACCTCATCTTGAAACATCAACCATGTCGTTGTACTTGAGACTAATGTCGACTCCCTGCTCCCAAGGTCTCTGATTCTACATTCCCACAACTGAATGTCAATGGTTGTACCGTCTCAGTGAAGAACCTTCTAACCACTGAATCCCTCTCAAGAACCTTAGAATATGTATGAATGCACAAAGGGATCACACTAGATCAATATTATCTAAAAATAACTCACTCAATTGTCTGAGAACAAAATTATTGTTCTCTAACCATATCCATCGAGTACCAGAAATTGTTGGTGAACCTTGATGAATATTAATACACTACCATGCTTCCCTTCTAGAGTTGTAGAAGCTCTTGAATACGTACATATCTAAACATTATAGTAGAGATATACTATTTGAATAGAAACTTGAACTCTTTCCCTGAAAGATTTTCCTCATTGCAAGTCTAGATATCCAAACTCCACAATCACTATACTGAGCCTTGTAGAAGGCTCCCCTCTAGGACCACAATTTTATATGTTGGTTTCTAGAATATATGTGATGCCCAAATAATCACCTCAAGCTAGTACTCAAACTCCTAAGGGTCGATCGCTCCTTGAACCATGAATGGACTCTCTCTCTGACACACATGAATCATTCTAAATGTATTCTATTCATTTATTGGTACTATAATAACCATATTCTTCTACATTGGTGGGGGTATGTATGGTTCACCACCTAGAGGTAACATATGGGGAACTAGTCCTTATATCGAGTCCTCGTGACTGAGGTGGTCATCGTCCAGATCAAGCTATTGTGTCCTACTTGGTATATATCGATATTGAATGTTGACAAAAAACAAGATATACCACGATCAATGAGCATATCTAGGGAGCTAACTCAAGAAGGACATTGAAATCACAAATCATTCTTATATGATAAATATACCATTAATTTCCAAGAAATTAATGTCATCATGTACTATGTTAAAAAATATTCTATCAGTGTCTTGGTACATGGAATCATTTTTCATTGCACTAACACTGGTGTTCCTTGCCGAAAAGCATAACTCAAACCCTTTACAATGATTCCTAAAAAAATATCAAAAAAATTTTGGTCCTATGTAGAACATACATTCCTTTGATGCCACTCTATCACGAATCATCCCTTTGCGGCCCATTCTATTACTCCCCTATCCACCCTCCAATTGGCCAGGGGATGTTGACTAGCATCAAGTAGGCATATCAATTACATGGGAGGTATTACCTATTTTCCTGTACACATAGAAACATGAATGCCTACAAAATACAAAAATGTAAAAAATTCACTAACAAAAATTGAATGAATTCCACTAAATCCCAACCAGAGTATGAAAGGAATGTAAAATAATGTTAAAGTATGAATAATACAAGACCACCAAAAAAATTCATCTATAACCACAAGTCCAACCTATAAGTAATGGTATAAGGTATTATTTCTGTAGGCATAGGAACACACCTCTGCCTGCTTGATCTCATAATGATTTATCTATTCCTTGTACACCTAGGAATTTGTCAAAAGGTCACATGTCTACACATGGAACAACACATGCATGAAAATCCCATATAGGGGTTAATATAATAATACATAGTAGGACACCCTAAAAAACAAAGCAATATACAATGAAAAGATACATTTATCTCTACATAGGTATATATTTATAAAACAAATACATGAATATCCATATATAATCAATATAAGAAATGCAGTCTAGAGGTTGGCCAGAACCACTATATACTAGCACTTGGAACTCAACTTGAATATACTACATAGCACTCATCCAAGAGAACACAATCATTAGTCTGATAACACTAATCACGTCTATCTAGGAGTTGTTTCTCATCAGGTCCTACCCTGAGAGAGATAGATACGATTATATATCTAAAGAGAATATGATACAATATAAGAGTATCACATCCATGTCCATGGGGAGATACCAATAACTCCATCTAGATTGAACTTCTAAGTATAGGATTCACGCTCATTAATGATTGTCACTTCAATACCAATGACTCTACCTAGGGTATGAAGAAATAATAAGGGATAATGCTTCGGGCCTCTTGGGGGATTCAATCAACTATATACATGAATTCCTACTAAAGGGATCATAATCATATGAATAGGAAAATATAGACACCATCCTTTAGGGAATGATATGGGTAATGAACCATAAAAAAACATGTGTATGATATGGTGAAAAGTATAATAATGCAATGTAAGGAGGGGTCATGACCTGTATTAGGGTCTCACATCATGTCCCTGGATGCGGGGTACTACCCATGTTCAAAAACCGATGCCTTTAGAACATGTCATGTAATAAATATGCTACACCACTGGTAGATGGGGTCACACGTCAGGTATATTGTCCTGGGATCCTCCAGTGTACTCGGGCCATGTGCCAGTACATGGCGTTAGTCTGTGTGTGCCCGCCCATTTAGTAGTACAGGGGGGTATCCCCTATTCTCAGACATGGATATACCATGTGTTAGATTACACACCATGTAGAAAACCCATGCAATCCAACCCATGTCCATGTTCCTCCTAGGGTACAAAAAATGTGGTCCAATGTAGAACACACGTCATTTAGCCAAGACAACATGTCGTGTGTTCCATATTTTATAGAATTTAATTTTCTTCCTTTGTGCTCCTCAACCAATTTATAGAATTATGTTCATGTTTTATATTAACATTGAAACTCAAGATCCTTGTATTTTTCAACACCCTAAAACCATAATGAGGGGTTTCTAGCCTTCAATCATCTCTGAATCCCATTTTAATTGAATCTAGACCATTTCTCCCTAAGAATAATTTCTTAAAAATTGATTTGATTCATACATCTACATCATTTTCACAACTGTTTAAGGTGTTTCAAACACTGTATCTCAAAATATGGATCATTTTGTTAGCAAAAGAAGTTTCAATGATTGATCATTGAAAAAAAATCAAAGAACTAAGAACAAATGTAAGAAAATTGGGGGAGAAAACAAAAAGATCAAACTACGAGGAACAAACCAATTCTATTGGTCATTTAATGAATTAACCTATTTCTATAATAATGATCAATTAATAAGAAAATATTATCTACAAACATATCCTTTAAATATCTCATAAATTATAACCCTTCCTCTAATGTACAATCAAATCATGGATAATCCTATTCATTGGGTTGTCCATGTTCATTGTGTAAATCATGGATGAGGACGGAAATAAAAATAACACGTCCTACCTTGATTGTTGGATCAATTAATGATGAATATGGGTTTCCGCATCATCAACATTGGTGAAATCTGTCGTGAATGATGTTTATCGATATTGGATCCAATGTTTTGTCGTCGCCTACTCCGGGGATTCTCCGTGATTTTCTATCTTATTCTTCTAGAGGATACTAGGATTATGAGCCTACCCCTGTATCTCTAAATAATATTTTATGTAATATAGGAACTATCAGTGCATCTCAGAAATGATGAAATGGAAATAAAATAAAATTTCAATTTTTTATTCATAAAAATTTATTGTGATATCATTTTACTATCGGCCCATGCTAGCCAATATTATATATTTCATAGGGTAAAGATGCTAATATAAACACAATGGTGCACTCAAATATTGGATATGGGCACCTGTATAGATCTTAATCCTCTTTTTATAAAAAATATTCATGTGTGTTGTTTAATAGTTTAATATTTTTAAACAATTGTTCCGGTCACACCAGGCCTCATAATAACTTGTCGTCTCATCACATGGTCTCTAATTCAACCCTTAGAATATTTAAAAACAATACACATAAAATACGAGTCATTATACAAACTATTTAAGTTTATTTGATCATATACATGTTCTAAATATGAGATATTACTAATAAAATCATAATCTATGTTTCCTAATGTTAATGAAATTTTATTATTATTACCAAAAAAACTGTATTCACCCAATTCTCCATTATATTGGAAGTGAATGTGTTTCCCATGCATACATAATACATACTTTTCCCACATAGTGATAAAAATATTTTCCCAAAACCATATTTAATGGATGGTTATTGTGACGTATTTAATGTATATATATTATATTTATGAAATTAATTTTATTAATTAATTATAATATTTTATATACATTCATATCTTCTATCCCATTTTAATAGAGATAACGTCACTCAGAAGTTTGTGTGGACTACCACATCCATCAAGTGATGTGATTAGTTTTTATTATTATTATATACAAGGATTCCAATAAATAATGGTTATGGAGATCTGAACATTTTATACATAAAATTTAAATCATTTTAGATTAATATTCATTACATATCTTTAGGAACCACTCTATAATCATTTTGGCATTATATATTTCTAGATATAGGGACATATGAATTTATTTATTAGCTATCTTCATCACATCCTTAATAGTTCCTCTTAACAAGAACATTTTATAGAAATATAAATCTTAAAACCCATTCGGTATAATCTAGGTGAAGTAAAAAAACAAAAAGATTATCATAGATTCTCAATATATGTAAAATGGGATATATAAATGATCATAAAAACATAAATTTAACATTTTGGTTTTATAATTAGTGAAAAATAATTGAAAATCATACCCCTCATATCATAGATCATAATATTGAATAATTTTAAAAAATAACATTAATATATAAGAAATTATAATGTTTCCAAACAACATGATCGATGAGATCATAACATTGGAAAAATTAATATTTTTTAGCATTCACATACACATATAAAATAACTTCCCTAATATTGATGTATCACATAAAAAAATAATAGTAGAAGGGGTTCACTCCACAAAACATTATATTAGTAAAGTTTCACGAATTTAAATCGTCTCATGGTGGGCACCTAAACCCGACCCTCAGGTTGTGGTTTTGGACGAAAATGCCCCTATTATGCACTTTTTCATTTTTTTACGCTGCCATTGTTAGAAATTCCCGTCCAAATTTCCACTGGGAATTCAAGTGTAAATTTCCACTATAAATTCCACTGTAAATTTCCACTGGAAATTCATGTGTAATTTTCCACTGGAAATTTCTCTAGTAAATTTCCATAAAAAATTTCTGATGAAAATTTCCACATGAAATTTACACTTCAAATTTTCATTTAAAATTACAATGAAAATATATTATTACATAGGTAAAAAATTCAAATTTTAATTGAATATTTGAATTAAAATTTATGGTGTAAAAATTATGGATTCCTAAGAATTTATAAATAATTCATAAATCATGTATAGGTATAATATTTTATTCCCAAGATTCTCATTCTTAAAATTTCCAGTGCAAACATTGAATGGAAAATTCTAGTTCAAAATCAAACTGTATATTACAAAGAAGATATGTTAATACACAAAAAAAATAAATTTTCACCAAAAATTTACATTGAGAATTTACACTAATAAACTTTAGTGAAATTTTCCATCGAAAAAATTTAGTGAAATGTTCGATTCAAATTTCAAATGGAAATTTTTAATGTGCATTTTTTCACTAGATATTTTAATTTAAAATTCAGTGTATATTTTCACTGAAACATTCCAATAAAATTCAATGTATGATGAAATTTTCAATGAAAACTAAAAATACACAATGAAACACATAAAAATACAAATATACATGATAATATTAAATTATATATTTCATGTGAAAATTTTATTGGGTAAATATTCCATTCCTATATACAAACATCCATGTAAATTTATATTGACATTTGGTGTTTTACATTTACATTGTAAATGTCCAATATTATAAATCTATACTGAAAATATTCATGGAAAATTTACAGTATAATAAAAAATTTAAAATTGGAATTCCACTTTAATTACAAGTAAAAAATAATTAATATGTAAATAAGCAATGTAAATTTTCATTGGAAAATTACAGTGAAAATTTGAATAGAAAATTGTCATCTTAAATTTTCAATTTGGATTTTCACTTAAAATATAATTGTGAATATATCAATACACAAATAAAAAATGCAAAATTTTAGTGTAAATTTCCACTTCAAATTTACAATTAAAATTTATACTTAAAATTACATTACAAATGAATTAATACAGAAAAAATTGAGAATTTTCACCAAAAATTTACATTTAAAATTTTCATTAGAAAATTTTAGTGAAAATTTACAATGGAAAATTACAGTTAATATTCCCATTTATGATTCTAGTTAAACTTTCAACTTGATATTTACAATAATTATACTAGAATTTTAATTATATAAATTCTTAAATACATACATGTTTAAATTTTTAGTGTAGCTATTTTAATATATGAATAATGTAATTTATAGTGAAATGTTTCACATTAAATTAAATCAAAATATATTAATATATAAATCAATATGTAAATTTTCACTAAAAAGCAATTTAATGATCATTATTATATTTTCTATACTTATAATATACAAAAATTTTCAAGACGTAATTGTAACATCCCAGGTAAATAATGAAAAAAACATTTTCATATTTATTAATATTTATGAATTAAATATTAATTTTACTTTAAAGAGATTTCTATCTTCGATAGCGTACCCGATACGCAACAAAGAGTTTCTTTGAAATCTTACGTTGCACACTAGTAATAAAATAATATTATTTTAAATGGTAGTTAACTCATAGCCGTTGTTTTGGCGGGAATGGATAGAAATAACTAAAATATGATTATATATGTTTTTTTAAATGTTTTTAATTTTATCTAATAAAAGATAAAGGCTTAAAATATGGAAATAATTCAATTCTAGGCGTATATGCCCTAATTGTCACTAAAGGTTCACTTATCGCCTTTTGATGGCGAACCATCATTAAATATAGTTTTGTTTACTATTATACATTCTATTGGACCAAATAAAACTCTTATTTAGAATCAGGACATCAAAATTTACTTTGTGTAGTTTTTTGGTATTTTTCCGTTAAAGTTCATTTTTTAATGAATAGTGTAAAATGATGTATTTTAATTCAAATCCTCTTTTTAATCTAATTTATTTATATGATTAGATTATATTTTTAATTGGTTTTAAAGTTAAATTAGAATATATTTTTACCATTAAATCCAATAGTGGTAATTGTATTAATTTCACTTTGAAATCGGACTTAAACTAGTGTCAATCTTTTGATACTTATTGTTTCATAAAAACACGCTATTTGCTCTAACAGCGGGAATTAATTATTAAATTATTTAATGCAACGTATATGTTTTGAATTTTGTAAAATGGAATTCATTTTTGAATTCAGAATATCAAATATATCTTAGGGTGAAGATTCGGTATTTTTCTGTGAAACTTCAATTTTTGATGAATAGTGAAAACACTAAGCGGTACTTATAAAAACTGATTTTTCGTTTAAATGAAATTCTACCACCTCTGTGTTCTGAATTTCAAAAATCCAACAAACATGGTTGTAATTAAGAAGTAAAATTTGGTTCAATTGGATTAAAATAATTTTTTGGTGAATAGTAACTTATTATGTTTTTAATCGCGATTAGAGGTAATTAATGTAATTTAAGGTAAAAATAATGTTCTAATAATATGAAATGAACTTTACACTTGTACTAACCTCATTTATGTGTCATGGAGGACCAATAAAATCCATGGGTCAACTTGGGGACCCCATTAAGAAACTTTGGTTGGAAAATGGCATTAATAACATTTTATTTAAAGTTAAAATAAAAATGACACAAACATGGGTTGTTTTACTAAAACAATTTTTACATTGGGTTATAGAGGTCAGATTTTTTACTATAAATAATCAATAGAAATCTAAAAAGATTTAATACATCATTATATTTTTATAATTTTTAAACATTAGATAAATTAAATTATTTATGACACCATGATGATGCAATGATTACCTCATAATTTAACGATTTAAATTAAATGGAAAGATAATGTAAAATATAAGACCTAAACATGTCAAAAAACCTATTGGATGGGTGTATTTCGAACCCTTATCACCTTATCCTAGAACCACATCAATTTGGGACCATTAAAATCCGAAAATCATTCTAAAATAAAGTAATATTTTCTTACTTTCCAAGAGTGCCCCTCCTCTCCTCTTATAAAAGGCCCCCACCTCTACCTCCTTACCAACAATTCCAAAGACATTGGCTTGGAAAAACTCTACCCTTTTTGTCTCTCCACTTCCCTCTATTACTCCTTGAAGCCTCAATTTGGGCATAAGTCTTCCCAAGGAAGCCTTTGAGCTCAAACCAAAGGGAGTTACCCGATTTTAAGGTAATGTCTTCACTTGTGTTATTTTGTTTTATTTTGCTTCTCCAACCCCCTAAAATCTTTGTATTATTTTCTTTTGTAACAACAACAGTATCTTCCATATAATAGGATGTTGTTATAAGAATTATTCTAGCTACACTTACACACACCTATATCTAATGGTTAAAGAACATACTATTTCCGTGGATGGCGAAGTTCTGCCTCCTGAAACGATGATTGTTCAATATTCTTTTAACACATTAAAAGGTGTCCATTAAGATTACACTATATTTATATATGATATATAATATGTTTATGTTTTCCTTAAGCTTCTGTATTCTTCATTTTGGTCATACCATTATGGTTTCCATTATGGGTAAACGCGATATCTTCATTTAAGGAAGTGCGGACTACCACCCCCTCAAGGTGATTTGATTCGTTAAAACCATATGTGGGACGTATAAAGGATGGAGTTATGATATTATATATTATATTACACTGGAATTATAATATACCTTTATATCATTATTATTCCATTTCATAAAATACAAAATAGAAATGGAAGCAGTGTTCATGCGTACGTACAGCTTACCGTCTCCATGAACGGTGCATTTCATTTCTACCTCAAAATGTTATGTAAAATTATAAATCAATGCATGTACTAGATATATATGATATATATGATATCTGCATCATGAAAAAAATTATGTATATAATGAATACATGAACAACTTGTAATTATAAAGAGTTTATTTTTGACTCAAGTACCAATGATCGTTAAAACGTCCGTTATTAACTTAAATAATTACATAGTGTTCATGACATGGAAATAAGTGATATAGAAGGAATAATGAACCTGAAAAAGGTTCTCAAACAACTATAAATTAACTCAAGTTTATTATTTAGGATATTAAAGAACGACTGAGTCATGTCGGATACGAGGTAAGGGAACTTCTTAACCCAATTTCCGTTCTTTGGGTTAATCTCTTAATTTCAAATTATGTCATGATATTATTATGTCCTATCTTGTATTTGTACTTTATTTATGTGTACTTATAGTGAATACACATAATAGATCTATTTTATTTTATAAATGATCTTTGTAATAGACTTCATCTCAATCTCCTTTCATTGATGCATTTTTCATTTTATACACAAATTTATTTTATACTGTGTATAAACCCCTTTGACTTTTACTTTTATACGAAAGGAATATTTTTCTACAAAGCATTTTACTATACGATAAAAAAGAATGTTTCTTTTAACGTTCGCGGTGACAACGACCTTTTCTGCCGCCGTGAGTATTATTTGGTCTTTGGATTCCGCAACAAGTCGTGATGTTTTTAAAATGAAATAAACACCATATACTCTTTTATGTATTTTGGTATTGAAAATGGTTTTTATAACGGATTTGTTATGTCAATATATTTGAGTGATATATTGTGATCAAAGTGTGGAAATGTTTTCTTTCCATTATATTTGTTTTATGTCTTATGATTTTATAATGGTACTTGGACATTTGACGGGTGGTTATGTGATAAACCATATGACGGGTGGTGCCCTGAATACCAGGATGGGTGGTTACGTTATAACCTCCAATGCATTGGGTATGGAAGTCGTTCTTATGGATATTCCATTAAGTATGTATGGAAGTTGGCCGTATGGCTATTCCATTAAGTGATATGTGTGGAAGTGGACTGTATGGTTATTCCACTTAATTATGTTTATGTCCCAAGTTACATTTATATGTTATGTGTTCTTTATATGGGTTTTATGGTAATATTTTGGTTACAAAGGGGTAAGTAATGATCTTTTAATCAGCGAAGTTTTTTCACTACTTCATAAAGGTGAAGAGTATTACTTTGATAAAGTATAGATGGTTTAATTGTTGTTTTGAAAAACTAACAGTTTTCATTCTTTTTGTATCCCTTACTGAGCTTTTTATGCTCACCCCAAGATTTTTGAAATGTTTTTCACAAGAAATAATGTGGAATAGGGTCAAGGATGGGATCAATGGAAAGTCATGCTATCTAAAACATGGAACTAGAAATTTTTCTTTTTAAGAGTTCTTATTTTATGGAAACTTAGTATAAGTGTATACTTTGTCATCTTTTGAGATGTAATAGTTATGTCCTAATTCTCTAAAACTCTAAACATGAAAAGATAATCAATGTGAATTATTCATTTAATTCAATATTAAGCAAGGTTTAAGGACAGGGCCTTATAGTTGGTATCAATGGTCGGTTTAGAAAACTTTAGGAGTTAGAAAATTGTTAAATTATAAATTAACTTAAGATATGATTGAAATGATATAGCATTTGAAGATTACCATGCTGCATCGCCTAAGATATTTATGTGTTCAGAATGGTTTTTCGCAGAGGAAACAAGGTACCTCTCTTGGGAGGACATTAGGAGGAAGACAACCTTCCAAACCAGTAACCTAAGATGGTCGGGATCATAATTCAGTAGTTTACTACACTAATGGATCAGTTGAATCATGTGATAAATGGTGGTTGTGTTCATGGATGATATTTTGGTATTTTATAAAAGTATAGAGGAGAAAAACATTCATCTAATGGTTATCTTGAAAACCTTAAAATAAAATAAACTTTATGGAAAATCCAACAAGTGTGAGTTTTGGTTACAACAAATTTCTTTCCTTGGTCACATTATTTCAAAAGACGGAATAACTATGGATCCTGCAAAAACAAGAGTTGTTAAAGAATGGCCAAGACCCACAAATGTAACCGAGATCTGTAGTTTTCTTGGTTTTGCAGGTTACTACCAAAGGTTTGTTAGAAAAGTTTCCCAGTTATCTAGTCCAATGACTAATCTAACTCGGAAGGGTGTTAAGTTTATCTGGACAAAAGAATGTGATGATTGTTTTCATGAGTTGAAAAGAAGATTGGTGATTGCTCCAGTTTTGGAACTTTCTTCCGGGATTGGTGAGATTGTTATCTACAGTGATGCTTCATTGAATGGACTTGGTTGTGTCCTTATGCACAATGATCAGGTAATTGCTTATGCTTCACGTCAGTTGAAAACTCGTGAGGTAAATTACCCTACACATGATTTGGAATTAGCTGCTGTTGTTTTCGCTTTAAAAATTTGGAGGCATCATTTGTATGGAGTAAAGTGTGAAATATATACAGATCACAAAAGTTTAAAGTATATATTCTCTCAAGAAAGAATTGAACATGAGACAAAGGAGATGGCTAGAATTAATCAAGGATTATGATTGTACATTTCTTTACCATCCAGGAAAAGAAAATAATGTGGCTGATGCTTTGAGTCGAAAAAGTAATGCTTCATTAGCAATGATGTGTTTGGAAAGTGATCCTTTGGTTAAGGATTTGATGAACTTTGGCATAGATGTTGTTGGTGCAGGATGTTCTATTTTTTTTCAGGTATCAGTGAAATCTTCCATATCAGACAGAATCATGCAAGCACAGAAGCAAGACAGTGAGTCTTAAAAAAAGGTAGAGTTGGTTTAGAAGTGTATGTTTCATGAATTCAACATTGATAATGATTGTTTGCTGAGGTTTGGGAAGAGATTATGTGTTCCTTGTGATTCAAAGTGGAAGAATGAGCTGTAATGTGAGACTCATAGTTCCCCGTTTTCAGTTCATCCTGGAAGTACTAAGATGTACAGAGATCTGCGGGAGTATTACTGGTGGGATGGAATGAAAAGAAATATTATTGATTTTACTGTGAAGTGTTTGACTTGTCAGCAGGTTAAAGCAGAGAAGCAGTTATCGAAAGGGATTATTCAGCCTTTACCAGTGCCAGAGTGGAAATGGGAAAATATATCCATGGATTTTTTCGTGGGATTACCTAAGACATCTAGAGGTAATAATGAAATCTGGGTTATTATTGATTGCTTGACTAAATGTTCTCATTTACTTGCTATAAGAGATACATTTTCCCTAGTTCAACTTTCCAATTTGTATCTTAAAGAGATAGTCAGGTTACATGGAGTTCCTCTCTCCATTGTGTCTGATTGTGATCCCAGGTTTACTTCTTACTTTTGGAAAGTCCTTCAGAATTCGTTGGGTACTAAATTAAAATTTAGTACAGCTTTTCATCTGCAATCAGATGGGCAGTCAGAACGAACAATTCAGACCTTGGAGGATATTATACGAGCTTGTTCTATAGATTATTAGGGATTTTGGGACCAACATCTTTCTTTCGTTGAGTTTTCTTATAATAACTGTTTTCATTCTAGTATACAGATGGCACCATTTGAGGCATTATATGGGAAGCAGTATCGAACTCCAGCATTTTGGGATGAAGTGGGTTAAAGGAAGCTGATGGGACCAGAATTGGTAGAAGAGATGGCAGAAAATGTTCAGTTGATTCAGAAACACATGAGAACAGCTCAGAGCAGGCAGAAAAGTTATGCCGAAAATCGGAGGAAGGATTTATCTTTCGAGGTATGTGATCATGTTTTTCTCAAGGTTTATCCATGTAAAATTGTGATGAGATTTTGTAAAAAAGGAAAGTTGAGTCCAAGGCTCATTGGACCATATGAAATTATGGAGAAAGTTGGATCAGTTTCTTACCGAGTGGCTTTACCTCTTTGTTTATCTCAGGTACACAATTTTTTTCATGTTTTGATGTTGAGGAAGTATATGTCAGATCCATCTCACGTTTTGAGCCCAGAGGTGGTTCAGTTGGAAGAGAATCTCTCTTATGAAGAACAACCAGTCTAGATTCTTGACCGAAGAGAGAGCAAGTGTTGCGAAATAAGGTAATCCACCAGGTAAAGGTTTTGTGGAAAAACAATATAGTTGAAGAGGTAACGTGGGAATCTGAAAATGCTATGAGGGATAAATACCCCCACTAATTTTGATAAGTGAATAAAATTGCGAGGATGCAATTCCCAAAAGGGGGGAATGATGTAACATCCCATGTAAATAATGAATAAAACATTTCATATTTATTAATATTTATGAATTAAATATTAATTTTACTTTAAATGGATTGCTATGTTCGATAGCGTACCCGATACGCAACAAAGAGTTTCTTTGAAATCTTACGTTGCACACTAGTAATAAAATAATATTATTTTAAATGGAAGTTAACACATAGCCGTTGTGTTGGAGGGAATGGATAGAAATAACTAAAATATAATTATATATGTTTTTTTAAATGTTTTTACTTTTATCTAATAAAAGATAAAGGCTTAAAATACGGAAAGAATTCAATTCTAGGCGTATATGCCCTAGTTTTCACTAAAGGTTCACTTATCGCCTTTTGATGGAGACCCGTCATTAAATATAGTTTTTTTCACTCTTATAAATTCTATTGGACCAAATAAAACTCTTCTTTAGAATCGGGACATCAAAATTTACTTTGTGTAAATTTTTGGTATTTTTCTGTTAAAGATCATTTTTAATGAATAGTGTAAAATGTTGTATTTTAATTAAAAACATCATTTTAATCTAATTTATTTATATTATTAGATTATCATTTGAATTAGTTTTAAAGTTAAATTAGAATATATTTTTACCATTAAATCTAATAGTGGTCATTGGAATTAATTTCACTTTGAAATCAGACTTAAACTAGTGTCAATCTTTTGATACTTATTGTTTCATAAAAACAAGTTATTTTCTTTGACAGCGGGAATTAATTATTAAATTAATTGATGAAAATTATATGTTTTGAATTTTTAAAAATGGACTTCATTTTTGGATTCAGAATATCAAATATAGCTTAGGGTGATGTTTTGATTTTTTTCTGAGAAACTTCAATTTTTGATGAATAGTGAAACCACTAAGTGGTACTTATAAAAACTAATTTTTCATTTAAATGAAATTTTACCACCTCTATGTTCTGAATTTAAAAAATCCTACAAACATGGTTTTCATTAAGAAGTAAAATTTTGTTCAATGGGATTAAAATATTTTTTTGGTGAATAGTAACTTATTAAGTTTTTAATTGCGATTAGAGGTAATTAGTGTAATTTAAGGTAAAAATAATGTTGTAATAATATGAAATGAACATGAAACATGTCCTAACCTCATTTTATGTGTAATGGACGACCAAAAAAATCCATGGGTCAACTTGGGGACCCCATGAAGACACTTTTGTTGGAAAATGACATTAATAACTTTTTATTTAAAGTTAAAATAAAAATGACACAAACATGAGTTATTTTACTAAAACAATTTTTACATGAGGTTATAAAAGCCATAGTTTTGACTATAAATAGTCATTGGAAAGATAAAAAGATTTACTACATCTTGATATTTGTTTTATAATTTTTAGAAATTAAATAAATTTATTTATGTATGACACCATGATGATGCAGCGATTACCTCATTATTTAATGATTTAAATAAAATGGAATGATAATGTAAAATATAAGACCTACACATGTCAAAAACCTATTGGATGGGTGTATTTCGAACACTTATCACCGTATCCTCGAAAGACATCATTTTGGGACCATTAAAATCCGAAACTCATTCAAAAATAAAGTAACAGTTCCCTACATTTCAAGAGTGCCCCTCCTCTTCTCTTATAAAAGGCCCCCACCTCTACCTCCATACCCACACTTACAAAGCATTTGGATCGGCCAACACCTGACCAATTTTTCTATAAACTTCCCTCTCATACTCCTTGAAGCCTAACTTTTGGCATATGTCTTCCCAAGGAAGCCTTTGAGCTCAAACCAAAGGGAGTTACCCGATTTTAAGGTAATGTCTTCACTTGTGTTCTTTTGTTTTATTTTGCTTATCCAACCCCATAAACTCTTTTTATTCATTTATTTTGTAACAAAACCAGTATCTTCCATATCGTAGGATGTTTTTATAAGAATTATTAGATCTACCCTTACACACACCTACATATAATGGTTAAAGAACATACTGTTTCCGTGGATGGCGAATTTCTGCCTCCCGAAATGATGATTGTTCAACATTCTTTTAACACCTTCAAAGGTGTCCATTAAGATGAAACTATATTTATATATGATATATAAATTTGTTATATTTACATTAAGATTCTGTATTTTTCATTTTGGTCATACCTTTATGGTTTCCATTATGGGTAAACGCGATATCTTCATTTAAGGAAGTGCGGACTACCGCCACCTCAAAGTGATTTGATTCCTTAATACCATATGTGGGACGTATAAAGGATGGAGTTATGATATTATATATGATATTACACTAGAATTATAATATACCTTTATATAATTATGATTCCATTTCATTAAATACTATATAGAAATGGAAGCAGCGTTCATGCGTACGTACGGCTTACCGTCTCCATGAACGGTGCATTTCATTTCTTACCTCTAAATGTTATGTAATATTATAAATGCATGAATGTACAGGATATATATGATATACATGATATCTACATCATGAATAAAATTCTGGATATAATGGATACATGAACAAATTGTAATTATAATGAGTTTATTTTTGACTCAAGTACCAATGATCGTTAAAACGACCGTTATTAACTTAAATAATTACATAGTGTTCATGACATAGAATTAAGTGATATAAAAGGAAGAATGAACTTGAAAAAGGTTCTTAAACAAGTATAAATTAACTCAAGTTTATTATTCAGGAGATTAAAGAACCACCGAGTCAAGTCGGATACGAGGTAAGGGAACTTCTTAACCCAATTTCCGTTCATTGGGTTAATCTCCTAATTTCAAATTATGTCATGATATTATTATGTCCTATCTTTTATTTTACTTTATTTATGTGTACTTATAGTGAATACACATAATAGATCTATTTTATTTTAGAAATGATCTTTGTAAGGGACTTCATCTCAATCTCCTTTCATTGAGGCATTTTTCGTTTTATACACAAATTTATTTTATACGGTGTATAAACCCCTTTGACTTTTACTTTTATACAAAAGGAATCTTTTTCTACAAAGCGTTTTACTAAACGACAAAAAGGAATGTTTCTTTTAACGTATGAGGTGACAACGACCTTTTCCGCCACCACGAGTATTATCTGGTCTTTGGCTTCCCCAACAAGCCATGATGTTTTTAAAATGAAATAAATACCATATACTCTTTTATGTATTTTGGTATTGAAAATGGTTTTTATAATGGATTTGTTATGTCAATATATTTGAGTGATATATTGTGATCAAAGTGTGGAAATGTTTTCTTTCCATTATATTTGTTTTATGTCTTATGATTTTATAATGGTACTTGGACATTTGACGGCTGGTTACGTGATAAACCATATGACAGGTGGTGCCGTGAATACCAGGACGAGTGGTTATGTTATAACCTCAAATGCATTGGGTATAGAAGTCGGCCATATGGAAATTCAATTGAGTATATATAGAAGTTTACCGTATGGCTATTCTATTAAGTGATATATGTGGAAGTCGACCGTATGGTTATTCCACTTTAGTATGTTTATGTCCCAAGTTACCTTTATATGTTATGTGTTCTTTATATGGGTTTTATGGAAATATTTTGGTTAAAAAAGGGTAAGTAATGATCTTTTAATCAGCAAAGTGTTTTTACTACTTCATAAAGGTGAAGAGTATTACTTTGATAAAGTATAGATGGTTTACTTGTTGTTTTGAAAAACTAACAGTTTTTATTCTTTGTGTATCCCTTACTGAGCTTTTTATGCTCACCCCAAGTTTTTTGAAATGTTTTTCACAGGAATTAATGTGGAATAGGGTCAAGGATGGGATCAATGGAAATTCATGCTATCTAAAACATGGAACTAGAAATGTTTCTTTCTAAGAATTTTTATTTTATGGAAACTTGGTATAAGTGCCTACTTTGTAATCTTTTGAGATGTAATAGTTATGTCCTAATTCTCTAAAACTCTAAACCGGAAAAGATCCTCAATGTGAATTATTCATTTAATTCAATATTAATTAAGGTTTAAGGCTGGGGCCTTATAGTAGTCTTTTAAAAAAATGACCTTATTAGTTTTCTCGTAAAATAATACAAAAAATAGCCATAAATTTTAAAATCTCAAAAACTTATTTGTTTTATTTTTAAACAACGAAAAAATTTCTATATAAAACACATATGAATTTTTAATTTTCACCTAAATTTTATAATATAAATTTTCACTCTATAATTAATTATGAAAAATCTTAAATAAACGTTTATATATATATATATATATTTTTTATATATAAATTTTTATTATTAAACAATATTAATTTTTTAATATTATTAATGTTTTATATTAACAGATTTTTTTATTACATTTTACAGTTATTTATTAATACAATTTACACAACAGGGATATTATCGTCCAACCGTTGCAAATGAAACGCTTTGAATAAAAAAAATTGAATAAAAAATAAGATCTACCGCCTCATCACATTTTTTCCAGGTGGAATTCATCCTGCGGTGTACATGACCCTCGGGTCCAATCATTGTACCTGAGACGCTAATTTTTGTGGTTTCACTAACAAGGATATCATAGTAGAAAGAGTCACATACTAAAATGGGATTACTCAATATTATGGTCCTCTTTATCTCATGAGATATCCATCTTTATCCAATTCACTAAAGGGCTATAAATTTTTTTGGCACAACCATAACATATTAAATATCATGAAAATGTGGATCACAATATCATAAGTAATTAATAATACCAAAAACCAAAAAAATGGATCATGTTCCATATATATATAATAAATTATTCAAACATATGGTGTTCATAAAAATTTCATTATTTTATCATAATATAACTGTTGTAAAAAAGGTTTCAAAAACATCATCTCATCATAATAATAAACCATATAGGGAAAAAAATTAGGATAATATCATTGGATCATATCCCCGTTAAAGAAAATTGGCATCCAGGATGTTATGATATATAATCATACTATTAAAAGATTAGAGGTAGGATTTTAGCAGAATTATACAATTTTTTTATCACTTATTTAAAATCTACAAAATATCCCAATTACTAATGAAAATATTATATATAAAAATAAACATTATAAAATATAAATTATTATTCAATAAATTGAGTATTTATGATAGTGTGGGAATATTTTTGTGTCATATAAGTTAAAGTAAAATAATCATTTCATTCTCTTGTAAAAAATAATATATTACAATGATAAGAAAATGAAAATAATATTCCATTTAAATGATTTTTGTAAACACAAAATAATGGGTTAAAATAATTAACATAATTATAGGATAATTTAAATACATTTTTGACATTTTATATAAAATATGGATAAGGAAGAAAATATATTTTCCACCAAAATAAAAAATCTAGTAAATATTTCGTAAAAAATATTCCTTTAGTATATTGGTATGAAAAGTGAGTAAAAAGATAGGAAAATGTGAATTTTATATTAATAACTATTATGGAAAAAATTCTTTGGTATATTTATATTTAGACAACAATATTTCATCATTGAAACTTTATCATAAACAATCATGATAAACAACATGATTGTAACAGAAATCCTTGAGGGCTTTAATATCTTTTGAATCATAAGCCCAACGAACAAATAACTTCACCAAAATAATTAATTATAATTTTCCTAACAATATTAATGATATAATTTGCTAAAAATATATTAATATAAAACTCATAAATAATTATTGATTCATAACAGCACAAATTCCCAAAAGAGGTCAATATGAGATAATGAACCCTTACCGTGACTTCCACTTGCATTAGAATTTAATTCTCCTCGAAAATAATAAATTTTAATTTTATATTACATAATTATAGAAAATTTTAATTATTATAATATTATATATTATCCATTTATAACATTTCAACACCAATTTATCCAAAAATCGTTAAAAAAATTAAAATATTGGTGTTACCAACATTATTTCTATTACAAGAACTTTATTATGTACTAGTCCTTAAAATATGATAGTTTATAAATTATATATTTAATTTCAATCATGATATAAATATCAAATATATTAATTATATATATATTTATATTTATATTCATTCAAAAATAATATAGAAAAATAAAGTACAATTCTCACGGAGATGGTAGTCTTTATGTATATATGGACATTGTATTCAAATTTCTATGGATTAAATTACTTAATGTTCAATAAAAACTCACCATTATATATTCATAATAATATCATATAAATATTATTTATTCATCAGATAAATCAACATTTATCTAAAGGAGATATGAAAAATAAATCACATCGGTACGTGGAGGTGGTTCACCTTATGAATTCATATGAGAGGTTGTCATTCTATAATAGATTATAATGTAATATGGTACATATATTTATATAATTAATTAATTATAATAATTTCATAAATAATATATATATATATATATTTAAACCATCATAATAGAAATTCATAAGGGATGACAATGAAAAACAAATTGTATCCTTATGTGGACATGGTAAGTTGTTAGGACACCAAAGGGAAAATTTCACACCCCATTTGATAAGAATGATGGTGGATATTAGACATTAAAGAATATTAATAACATATCAGAATATTTATGATACCAAAGATATTATTTTAATATAAACCCACATATTAATAAAAGTTATAAAAATTAATTAAATATTTAATGGTTTGGGAGATTAACACTTTTTTGAAAAAATTCCATTACATTTCCGATAAAAGATCCTAGGGATTGTATTCTAAAAATTACATAACACTCGAATGAGGATATGTATTTAAAAAAGAAAATTTTTTTAGATTTTGGTTGAGATAATGGAAATAATGTATTTTAAATAAAATAATGGTGGGGTTCCCCTTAATAACTAAGGTGAGGGATAGTATTGAAATTCCATGAAATATTAAAACATAAAAATTAAATTCTATATAAAAATTTGTCTATATATCCATAAGAAGAAAATATTCTTATTTTTATTAATTCCCATAAACCAAAAAATAAATATTTTTATGGGGTATTTTAGACCTTAAATTTGTGTTTAACCCCTTAGTTTTCATATATTAAAATAAACTATAGTAATGAATTGTTCATTTTAAGGGGTTATGAAATTACTTATAATATATTATTGGATCACAAATTTTCAATGGATATATTTATGAAAATATATTATCCAATATGAGCCTTTTTTTCATTTTAATATAATTTACTAAAATAATATTTTTTAAAATTATCTTTAATTTAATTTTGAAAAAAAAACAGTGAATTTGAAAATAAAGAAACCAGGAAAACGATTGAATTTGAATATAATTATTTAAATACATATTAATTTGTTATATTCATCAATTTAATTATTTTAATACTAAAAATCCCAGATATAATATTTCTTTTAATATTTTTAAAACTATTATTTTTTGAATTTTTCTTATAGAAAAACTATGTCAGAATTATGTAAGAGTTTTCTATAACTATAACACTAATTATAATTATATATTAATTACCAAAAATAATTAATTTTATTAATATTAAATAAAAATGATATTAAATATTCAATTTATTTTATCCTTATACCCCCACATGAGATATTTTTGCAAATGAGCAACATTTTGTATTATTATTCTCTTTAAATATTATTTGGGTCATTTTCATGAAAAAACATACCTTAAAATTGAAATTATAAAACTTTATGGTTATGTTTAAATTTAGTTTATTAAATAATAGTTTATATTAAATTGGTGACATTAACATTTAGTTTTCACCAATATAAATTGATTTATCCATTACTAAGGTGATAACTGTTTCCATTGATTTTATTTATACTACCCAAAAATTTAAGGGATCTCTTTACATGATTTTAACCTCTAGATTACAAATATTAAGTGTATTATTTATATATCAATTTATAAAATTGGAGAAAATTCAATTTAAAATCATTGTGATAAAATGACGAAAACTAAATATTAGAAATATAAAACATTAGGCATAACAACTAATTTTTTGAAAATCTTTTCCTATAGTAGAAAATTAAATTAATTTTTGAAGAAACTATTAGAAAAATAATATATAAATTTATGTAAAATCTTTCTCCCATAATGAATAATTTAGTTTATTAATATACTAACATATTTCCCAATTAAAAATAGTTTTTCTAAAAAAACATATTGTTTATTTTAAAATGTGTTTTTATTTCATTTCTAATTAATTTAAAACTAAATAATTTATTTTAAAAATGAAAAAATAGTTTTAGAAGTTATATAGTTATTTATATTCCTACCAAAAAAATCCAATAGTTTGGTGACAAATATCTCATTAAATTATTATTATTTAACAGTAGGTCAGGATTTATTTAATCCTAGTGTTGCGTGTACACAATTTTATCAACAAAATAACATTTATTAAAAGTAAATTATGTTATAATATCATTGGGAGTTCCCCATTACATGAAAAAAAATTTACCCTATATTTACAAAACATTGATATAAAAAATTAGAGTATCTCTATTTTATCAAATCTTTAGGTTCTCATTTATCTTATTATATTTATTGATTCATACAAATAAATTTAACTAGGTGACTATTATTTGTTCCATATGAATTAATTTCTATGATCAAAGATCTTAACAAATTATTATTTATATGAATGTTCAAACACCAATGGTATGACCTATGATTTTTGTAAATTTTAAGGATTGATTATGTACTACTTCAAGGGAAAGATATAGATCATATCATGATCTTGAGATATGGTTGGTTGAACCACCAATTTATAAGAAAATATCCCAATATATCAATAAACTAAAAGGGGAAAATATAACGTGGGATCTATATTCAATTTGATCCAAATATCACAATATTTTTATGAACATTTATTTAAATTTATTTTGAGCACCGTCAAATTCTTAATATTTATGATCATTATAGCATATTAATTTTTTAGAATCTACTATATCCCAATTAATGGATGAATTTATCTAAATTTATCTTCAATTTTCTAATATAATATAAGTAAAAATATTTTTCTTTGTCCAAGTTAAACCAATCATGTTTCAGTTCCACACATCATTCCACGAAGGTCTTCAAATGTAGCTATCTAAATTCTTGTGCGATGGATTTTTTTTGTAAAAAAACACTAATAAAGTGTGGCTATGATTCTTACCCCCTATTGAATTATAAAGAATAATATCGTATAATTTAATATAGGGTTTGAATTGTTCTGTTATTCTATCCATATGTATGTGGATGATAATTGACACTAAAAGTGAAAAATATATTTATGTCACACTAATGATTTTGACAGAACAACAAGAAAAAACTCATATCCCAATGAAATAAAAAATAATTTTCTACATCATGAAACATTAAAACTTCTTTAATATAAATTATTATATCTAATCGAGATAGAAATATTCATTTACAACAATGATGTCTGTTTAAATTTTAAGGTGATTAACTGCCACTCATATAACATTATGGGCTTTAAATGTTTTTGGGAGCCTCATTAAAAATTTTATAGTGATGTTTTTTTCTTTTCATTTATCTAGGTGTAATGTTTATTACATCCACTTATTCATATATATCTCACCCATATCTTACATACATTATAATTGATGAGATACATACTAAATAATATATCTCTTTATTTCATATGTATATAAATACTCTTTTTGATCTCTGTAAATCATTATGAATCATGTATGAATAGTTAATTATAAACTAAAAACCTCATACCAATAGATTAATTTTCAAATATAGTATGTATGGAACACATATAAGGTTACTCAACCATATCATTCTATCATAATCAAGTAAACACTTACTAATATTTCCGAAATTCGATTATAGATCTATATCTTCTATTTACACATATTCAATAATCTCATAGATAGATTGGTAAACACACATTTGATAATGAAAATATATATCTCCATCCTTTTTATTTTTTGGGGTTCTCAATTTTCCCTTAATATTGTTTAAAAATAAATAGTTTCATTGTGAGTGGATAGCTTCATTGTTTATAGACACAATTTTATGACATCAAATAACGAAAAAATTAAAGCACTCCACAACATATTTTTTACAAATACTCCACATGATATTGGTGACTATGATCATTCTTTGATAAGGATGACCTGAGACATATTTTATCTACTAAGAATCCAATAAGTAATATCATGTTCATTGTTCAGGTATCACCCTGAAACCATTTTGGGTAAGTATAAACATTTTACCAAATTAATCTCGAATCCCACGAGTGTTCTATATACTTAAATCCTGCACATATTTCAAAAATACACCACATAACAAAATGATAATGATCAAAAGGACATCAAGATGTTACACCATCACAGAAACTTACATTTTACTTAGAGATGTTGAAGTTATCATATTATGTAATTGGTCAATTCATATTCCCCTAAATTTAAATATAAATATATATATATATATATATATTCTTGTATGATCATTATATTCTTATGAATTAGTAAATTTTATAACTTACACTACAACTTACTACAATATCACAAAGATCAGATGAATATTTAACAAAGAATATATATATTTTCTTCTAATAAAACTTTATATCTTTAGTCTTAATAATATTGTTCCCACTAATTAACTATTACCAATATAGTTTTTATACAACCTGAGAAAATATAAAGTACATTTTTATCATGCACGTGTGTCATAGACTACTTCTTCCAAGTTTCATTATGTACCATATCACTGTATGAAGTTCATAATAGTGTATGCACTCAGCAAGATATGAGTACAAAATCCTATTTCCTTCAATGCATGATATAATCACTTCCCTCAATACATACCCTTTACTACTGTAATATGAACACCACAATAAACACTTGCTCAATATCTATGAAACCAAAAAATATGACACACACTTCATTTCATGTCATGTTCATGTAAACAATGTATTATTCTTAAACACGTGTATTTTATATTATACTATTGTATGGAAGATCATGTGATTATGAATTATACATTATGTATGCCTCATGTTCCCTACACTTTCCAAACACCAAACAGTCCACTATTCTTTTGTAATGAATGTGAATTAAAAAAATGGATAGAAATTTACATGTACTACACACTGATCTCATTCGTGTAAACCTGAATATTGGGAAGTCAATGTTTATTCCTTTTGAAAGAAATTATTTCAAACTCAATATTTGATCACTCATTTTATTTTGTTCAAAATCACACAAGATCTTCACACACAATTTATTTTTCCATTTAATTCTGCGTCATACCAATCATCTTTAAATTGTTATACTAATAATTCCCTTACAAAAGAATGTATGGATTATTTAGTTTCATTTGGGAAACTATGTAACATACTATCTTCAAACCACATTAAGTATGCATGGAATCTTGTAGATCAACATTCAATTAAATGTAACACATAATGTGCTATCAGAAATGCTTCCTAGAAACAGGTTATTTAGTGAGAAAAAGATAATTCTATTCAAAAGTCATATACGATTAGAATATCTACTGATTGGGAAAAACCAAAATTTTGTAACATCAGTATTTCATATACCAAACAGATTTTTGGTGTTATTGTTTCTCTATAAGCTATATTATCACACACGCAGTAGAAATAACCATTCCTTGGTGAATTAATATATTTATTGGGATTTTATTACTACCACGAATCATGTGTACCACCTCTAAATCATGACACATCAAAAAACCTTCTTCATAAAACCATTTTTTGATATCCTATAATTCTTCGGTTTGATCTTTTTTATCTTGAAAATGTACATTCATGTGATTTTGATCATAACATAATCAATGGAATGATGTAATGATGATCATAAAACTCTGTTATCAATTCATTTTACATTAAATTAAGGAGACATGATAAAATGATGCTCTAAAATGGGATCAATGAAGAAGATGATGTATCTAAAGAAAATTGATGACCTGGATCATTATATAGAATGATTTCACAATTTTTATTCCTTTGGAGTTATAGTAATTCTCCAAATGTGGTCTCACATCAAAAATAAATTCATTTTCTTAATTCCTTATAATAAACCAAATTAGGAAAGCTACTCTAAAAAATGTTTACTCGAAACTCTTATCCTATTTGCATTGTAACATGTTAGTGCTCTCCCATGCCGTCATTTCTCCCTATCTAGTGGTCTCTCCACCTATACATGTGACCCCCTATGTTCATGCATGTATCTCCTCTATCTGCTATCATGACTTTCTGGATGGATGAGGTTTCTCTTTCCCACCCCAGTAGAGTTTTCGGTCCCTATACTAGCTCGTAATGTTCAATAGTTATTTAATGTACATCCAATTAAAAACAAAACAAAAAATTCACATTAACAGAAAAATAAAATTCATATCAAACCATACACAAACATTCTTCATAAAATATAATTAATATTATGAATGGATCCAATTCTAATCCAATAATTCAATGATCAACCATTATGGATTATATATATAATCAATTAATAATTTTTATAATTACTCAACATATTGATGATTGATAATTACAATCATAAAGAATTCATATACTACGGTAAAAATGTGTATTATTTTAAAAAATCAAGAAAATGTATTTCGAAACTAACAATATCTATATAATCATCAAATTTAAATGTTTATCATATTAATAAATTCTTTGATCCAAATAAAAATCATTAAGAAATTACTAATTCTATATAATAATTTAATGAGAGAATACCCATACATAAAACACCTTAATATTGAATTTCATTAATCAAGTCTATTAAAAAAGTTAAACCACAAATATTACATTAACAAATTTGGATTCATCAATTTCATCCTTTATATTTTTTTCAACATCAATTTCACATCAAACTAAATGTTTTTTTCTCCCTCTAAATGGAAAAAAACGAAATATATATATATATATATTAATGAATTCAATTCATCTAATTTAGAAAAAATAAGACTTTCATTCCTCTCTCATTCAATCTCCTCATTTCATAAGTGATTTTACATAGGAAAAATACTTGTTGATATACATGATAAATGGAAAGAATCACCTTTCCTAAAGAATAGATTCATTAATTAATCATCTCTATGACTATGTTGGCTAACCTGGTATAGAAAAAAATAGTGATCAATAAAAACATCAAGGATGTCAATAAATGTTTCCTATTGTGCTACAAATAGTAAAACTATCTTTTATATGTTGTTCAAATGATACTGAATTAACCTCCAAAATTAATATTTACAAATAGAAAAGAAGCATTCAACGAGAAGAATGTAATTCCCCTTTATCAATGCATTTTCATTTAGAATAAAATTATCATTTTATCCTCTCCTGATTCTGAATTTTCATATATATAGAGATTGCTGAGAATAATATTTTATAGGAATTATTCAATTTCTAAAATATTACATAATAAAATAAATACCTTACATGAAATTATATTCATCAATTATACGAGTTGATATACTCAACTATTATAGATGATCATCATTGTCCCTATTGAGAGAAGAGCTTTATTCTTATTATTAATCCTGACTGACTCTCTTCGTGAATGATGTTCAACAAAAAATTTATTAGAAATTAAAATAAATAAATCTGAAATGGATTTCCAATGAAATACTCTATAATATTTTTCAACGAACTCATATCTTCAAGAAAACCACTAAATATATGTCACACCTACAATTACATTCATTTATGAAACAACCCCAAAATATACATGGAAATAAGGTTGTTCTTCAATGATTTATTGTTAGACTATTTGGGAAGATATTTATCTCTCCACCCAAAACTCCATTCAGGTATTTTATCATTTCATGAAAACACATCAATCATGCTAATTAATTAACAATTAAAATTTAATTGTTTTTGCACATAAAAGACACCATGATTTCATTATATTTAATCATTTATTGAATAGTCTTATTCACATTAACAATTTGTTCACTTTTATTCACATGTTATTTCTCCATTATTTTTCCAATTCCATCCACTCAAGTAATATGATGAAAAATAATTTTGGTGTGTGATCAGACTTCTTCTTTCGAGTATATTCCTTCTTCACCATGTAATTTATAACATAATAATCTATTGGTTATTATCTTTTTTTATTCATTAGTTATATTATTTTAGGAAACAATGTCATGCATTTATCTGAATTATGATAATACATTTTTCACCGTCCCAAAAATAACAATAAATCACATGTTTATCGTAAATATAGATCCTCCGATGAAATTACAATATTTAATATTGATTATCATGCATGAAATTAATCATGATATATTTTTTACAATGTAGTTATTTTCTAGATTTTTCTTTCTTCCGTATACATTGGTATTTATGACAATTTTTTAAATGTCCAAGATATGAAATTTTCATCCATAATAAATGAATATTTATATTTTGTAATATTTATATGATCATTTTTATTGGGTGTATCTTTCTTCAATGTTTTCATGGAATTATTCTCCAACTCCCATTCCAAGGATGACTTATCTATATTTGTTCATTTTTTATGTATTTGGTGTGGTCTTACATTTATATTGGCTTATACATAGTTAATATTTGGTTCATACTAGAACTCATCATCACTTTGACTACTTCTGTTACAATAATCAAAAAAAAAATTCAAGACATTAAAATGTATTCCTGATATTTATATTACTCTTCAACTAAGAAATATGATTCAATTATCCCATATTTCATTTCACATTTGATTTTCCCCCAATTATTGTTGTCCTACTATAATTATCATGCATTGAAAATTTATTCCAATTGTCGATTTATCTATGCTAAAATTTCAAACAACACCAACTGTAAAAACAAATCTTAATTTCTTCCATTGTGCTACAACATGACTTGATTTGAAATAATTTTGTTTTGGGATAGTATGATTATTAATATATTATTTTATAGGGATCAAGAATTCACACATTTCTTCATATACATATTTGATGGTATGGTGGATATATCATTAGGATACTTCAGGCATATTTGACCATAATTATTCTTGGAACCAATATAAGTAAATGAAACTTAATTAATAAATATAGAATCTTATGGACCAAGGGTTAGTTGATACGATAATCTTCCATCATATTTATATTTAAATATTCTATAACTCTTCTTGAAACATTAATTAGTCGCACTAGAGGTAAGACACATTTCATAGTTTTAGATGGAAATTTGATTGATCTCATCATTTTTTCAAGATTTAGTTTGAATGTTCCCAATATTTATTAACATTTTCACCAGATAAGTATATTTTAGATTTATAGATTTGTTCTTGAGATTATTTGATTTCACAATATCATCATATTATTTTTTGGAGGTATTTATTTATTTAAACATCATATTTTTTAAATTAAATTCCATGTCAATATATTTCATGTTATATATATTTGTCTCATCCTAAAAAAAATTCAATTTACCTTCCCTTTGAAATTCCATTTTTATAATTTTTTCATCATGATTATAATTTTTCTACAGTATAGAATTATCAAATATTTAATTCTTGTTTACATAACAACTATTTTTGGATCCTTTAACAAATATATATATATGTTCATTGTAGTTTCATGATTGCACAAATCAATTTTGTATGAATATTCACAGTAAAATCATTCTCAAAAATATTCCATTGTATTTAATCTTCATTAATAGTTATTTTATCTTTCTAATGTAATAAATAATGTTCATAAATTTATTATCATAGGAGGAATGTCTCAAACTTGTCTTCGATTTCCATCTTAATTACCTTAATGGTCACGATAGAATAATAAGATTATTAAAGTGTATGAGTTGTCTCGTTATTGATATTCCCACTAACTTCTTTCTTAGAAACAATAATTTTCAATTCATATTCAATATAGGATAAATTTTTTTGAAATGATGGTGTTTATAATTTGGAATCAATAATTTGAGAGATGTGTTTAAATATTTTAAATTCCAATACCTATGATTTCCCTATTTAATATTATTCCATTTAAATATATGGATTTTGAACATATAGTCCATTGATGAATGAAAATATATAAGTGAAAAATTTGTTAAAAAAATTTTTAGATATGTTTCTATTTTGTATTAAAAATGACCAAATGATTTAATAAATTCTTTTTCATTACCCCATAATAATTTTTAAAATAAAAGGTTCCATATAAAAAAATTTAAAATATACTACTATTATACTATCATTCCGACTAGATCAATCCATTAATATATATTTTTTATTCAATGAATTGTTACTTTTTATTTCCACATTATTCTTTCAGTTTATAGTTTTTTTCTAGATGCCTCTTTATTAAAAATAAAAATTATATGAACTATACAATCAAGATGTGAAATCTTTATTAATTATTCAAATTAAAAACTAAACAACACATAAGTCAACTACAAACAACTCTAACAATAAAATATATTAATATAGAGTTGTAATATATTATTCTATAACAATTTATTTTCCAATTGGATCATACATGTACACTAAGAGTGCATGGATTTAATCAATGTACACTTGTTTAAAAAAAATTTCTTTTCTCTTACACCATTTTTATTCGAACCCCTACACTTATTATAGTGAGTCTCTATTTTCACTATTAGAAAAAAATATCACATGAAAGATATAACATAAAAATATAAATTAATACAATATGATTTATAAGTTTACCACTGATGTGGGTGCCTACATCCTTCTTGCATTCCAGATGATCCGATACAAAAATTCTCTACTAATAAATAAATCAACAATGACAAATGGGTTGTTAAGATATCACCCTTAATCCATTATACATTTGTATGATAATTTTATCAAATTTTACATTAATCCTTCTATTTTTGTATATAAATTAATTCCATTAATGTTTCATAAAAAAATAGTTAACAAAATGAGAAATATCATATGAACATCAAACTACCAAAATCACAAAAAAACCATCTTCCTCTTCGAGCCACTAAAATTCATAGATTTTTAGTTCCTCAATTCAAATGAAATGATTTTACTACCCCTAAATCTAATCAACCAAACTATATGTTAGTCTGATTTGTATACCCTCCTTAAAAAGTAAATAATATCACTACCACTATAACTCTCTAAAATATTAGAATGAATAACTAAATATTTATAAACAATATGTAAGTTATATTTTAAAAAAATTCGATGAATCTAGTCTCAAAAGTACAATATTCAATACATAATTACATAATAAATGATTTGAATATTTTCAATGTAAATATACACCAGAAATTATTCATGAAAGAATATTGCATAATTTGTGTTCATTATTACGTATTATAGCTTAACAGTGATTGAATATATTAACATTGTAACTGGATGAATGTACATTGTCCAACTACATTCAACACACAACATTATCTTTGCCCTAAAGTACACCTCTATACTATTATATGATTCAATAAAATACTAAACACCTTCTCAACCTCAATGGGAATAAACAATACTTCAAACTATTCTTTTCACTCCATCGTCATGTAAATGAGGTTGTGTTTATGCACACACATACATTCACATATACTCATGTATGCAATTTTATCTTCATATTAACTGTATGTTTTTTCTTCCCCGGGAAAACTATATTTTTTAAAAACCACAATATCCATTAAATTTTCTTAATTCATGAGAATTCACCTATTTATTAAACCATACATGCACTTCATATTGTCCTCAAGTGTGGATTCATGAATATTGAAAATTAAAATCATTTTATTTGTGAATGATATTCATTTACATGAAAGATTGGTTTAGTGCCTAAATTTTACAAAGAATTCACAAAAAATATTCATTCAGAGATTTCTTGTGTAGTGTATATGGATTCTAACCATTCTACATGAAATAATTCTAATAATAAATCCATCACACAAGAATTAATTTATTCTTTAGTGTCTTTGTGAAAATTGGTAATAAAATATCTTCATGCCAGAATAAAGAAGAATGGTTTCATGGTGATCATTGTTCTATCAAAGGAGACACATAATGTGATATCCTTAATGCTTCATGAATAAAAAATTTTCTGGATGCAAATGAGTGTGATATGCACATATAGTTTTCCATCAAAGTATTTCTTTAGTTACATAAAAATAATTTACCGAACCTCTATATTTCATTAATAGGATATATTTACTATGTTAGTGTTATCTAGAAAATATATTCTCTTAAAAATGATAGAAACAACCAATCCTCAGTGAATTGATAAATTTATAAGTGATTGCGAATATCAACAATTCATGTGTACCTCCATCATTTCATGACATTATGAATCACTATCATGAGAAAGAAAACATTGATTTTCTTATTTTCTTCGGTAGTATTATTATTTTATCATCAAAATTCAGTTTCATGAAATTTTTATCATAATGGAATCAACAGAATTAATTAATGAATCTTGGATGTCTCGACACGAATATCGATAGTTATTTTAGGGAGGATTCATAATGAACTGGTACTCTTGAATTGGATCGATGAAGAATATATAGTTGATGAAAAGAATAGAAATCCTAGATCAACATATCTCAGGATCACATGGTTATGATACATTAGAAGATATTGTAATGCTCTAAAAGAGTTTCCACATCAAAATTAAATATATTGTTCTACTCCAATTAATACAAGCCCTGACACAAGATGCTCAAAAAAATGGTCATTGTATAGTCCGTTCTCACTAGAACCACACCATACCTTATCTATCCTGCCCCATCACGCCACCCCACACTATGGTCTCTTTATCTATACATTGACATCAATTTTAGAAATCATTGAGCTCCACTAGAAACTCTGCTTCAGTTCTCTATGGATGAGGATCCACATGGCTACCTCAGTAGTGGTTTGGGTCCCTCAAGTACCTGGTAATGGATAGAATATTTTTATAAAACTCATTATAAAACATAACCAAAATATAGAATAAGTTAAAAAAATTATTATCCAACCATACACAAATATTCTTGAGTCAAAATAACTACCAGTTTCTATGGATCCTCTTCTTATTCAATCGTTCAATGAAAATTCATTCCATATTATCACAATATGACCCTTTCTCAATTTTTTTAATTCCTCAACATTTTTATGATCTATAATAATAATCATAATTTTTTATTAAATAGTGTTAAATAGTGTGTATTCTCTTTATTAAATTAAGAACATGTTTCGGAAAATAATAATTTCTCTAAAATAATCACATATATATTTTTATTCTTTTAAATAAACTCTTAAAATAAAATCATTAATACATTTTCAACTGAATAATTCTACAAAATGATTCAATAATAGAACCTCTATACATCGAAATATGTGACATTGAATTTCAATAATCATAACTATGGATAAAAATCACAACACATATTTTACATTAAAGAATTTTTGTTCTTCGACATAGATAATCTAGAATGACCCTTCTATCTCAACTCATATTCATCCTTATTTTAACCCCTAAGGTCGAATGTAATGATATGTTATAATCTTTAATAAAACTTAAGCATCTTATCAGACATATCTTTATCAATTTTTCACAAATTATAGAAATTACTATTTAATTATTTGTATATATAAAACATATTTCCTCCAGTTATAATACATCAACTAATTTAATTCATCAATCACTAAATATAACTCCAAAAAACATACTCATTAATTTTTCACAAAAACCATCAATTTTCATTAGGATATATTTATAACCATATCATTAAACATGAAAATATATCCTAGTCCTTTCTTGGAAGCATCACCATAGATTATAAAACTTCTCCATTATAGGGTATTGTATGAAAAAAGTAATTGACTAATCTTATGTTCTCTTCATTGAAATTTTCTAACATTCAAATACCAATATGAACTTGGATACCTTATGAGTTAACTTTTTTTCTTGGATTACATAGTTATTGGAAATTATCCAATAAGATTCATCATTATCCATCCAAGATGATAAATCTGTAGATCATAGTCACAGTTGTTGGTTTGGGTCAACATTCAACAACATAATCCACTGTTATATTCATTAATGTACCCTCTATTGAGTTTATATGACCAAAAGAAGTTACTTTTTTATGGAAATAATTCACCTAGTAAATTATTCAAAAAATTAATCATTCCATACTATCATTTTTATAATCATAAATTGATCATTATCCTCTACCATTCACTCAAAATATATAATAACATCATCTATTAACACTAACAAACACTATTCATGGTAATCTCTAAAGATGATAATCATTAAATCCATGATGATAGAATTAGAATTATTAACACAAAATAACATAACTATTTTTTTATATTTTCAATATTTTTTATAGAATTGTGTATTGGGTATATCCTCCTAATTGGCCATTAATTGGTTATATCAAGAATGAAGATCAATCATGGAAGGGTATTGAGCTACACAAAATTGATAAAACAGGTCATCAATGCATGGTTGAGGATAAATATTCATAATTGTGATTTTTAATATTCTTATTAATCAATGTAGTGTCTCATTGATCAATAAATATTATTAGAAAAGAAATGATAAACCACATGGTGATGCAAATGGATGAATGAATACCTTTTCAATAGTTTCTGATAGTTTCTTATTCAATACCAATATCATAATTGGGGAAATTCTATATAGAGTCTTTGAAGTAGGTGTAGAACCATTTATGATTTATATTAAAAATTCATCATCACAATCTTGTGGATAACCATAAAAAAAATCATGGAATATATCTAAGAAATATTTCACAATAAGAATATCATTAATATTGGGTTTCAATCGATCCATATGATATAAACACCTATTTTAAAAGGAATAATCCTTATATAATGGATTTTATTTCCTTTATATGTTTATATATGTCTTTCTAATGAAAGATGGTAATATTTTAGATCATGCTATCAAACATGACATCCCTTCATCACCAATTGATTTGTGATTTGTGTTAATAAATCTAACAATTTAAAAAATAACATCATTTTCAACTAATGGGATATGAAATTGAATTTTAGGATGTGCATTCCCAATGAAACTACTTTTTGAATAATTATTTATTGAAGATTATATTTTCATACCATTACGAGTTTTCCCTTATATTTAAATAATAATTATTGGTGATATAAATCTGTATTCCTTGAAACATTTAACCATATAAATAAATTCATAAACCTATAAACAAAACAGGGTACTTCAAAATATATGAATACCTATAGAAACCTTATATTTATCATTTTATCATCAATACATTAGTACAAACGAAATTATAAGCATGAACATCAAGAATAATTGATTAGAGTGATCAACAATGAAATATAATTAATAGGGAATCTAAATCATCACAACATATTTTCTATATAAAAAATAATAAGTTTAACCTAATTTAATCATTTTCACCATATAATGAATGAAATTATGATGGTATACCATGAAAATTCCGTGGTAGACCAAGAATATCGCTTGAGAGCATCATACTAGGTTCATAAGAAGGGACCAATCACTGTGAAAAAAAATTATGAGTGAAATGTACATGGATAACACTTTTCATAGTTAATACCCCTGAAATAAACTATTCAAAAACGATGTCTACTTATAGTGTCTGGATATGGATTTTTTTGGAAAACCTCACTTGTTTTCTTTATGAAAACAAAGGATACATTCTTTTGCTTGGGATTATCCTAAGTGGTCCCTATAAATTTTTGTTAGAAATATTTCCAATGGTAAATGTATATTCCTCTAATACATTGTAAACTGACCCATACTTTTACTATATAAATATATCATCTTATTAGAAGAATATTCTATACCTTATATTATGATCCATTACAGTATCATATATTTAAAGTGTATTTAGAATCATGCACAGAAAATAAGCATATTTTTAAGGTATCAACATCATCTCCTACTTAGTTCTGTATAAATAAAACCTTTCATGGTCTTATCATTATTAAAAAAATATCTTCATATACTGGGGAAAGGAAACATAATAAAGGGTGTTCGCTAATTCAAAAAAAGGGTAAAAAAGAGAGATATAAATTCTCACTTATACATAATATGAGAATGAGTATATAAGAAACTAAGAATTTTTTTTTGGAAAATCATACCCTATATATGATAAATCATAATGTTGGATCATTAAATAAATCATGTATAATCTTATGGAATGAATCATTAATAATAAAATAACATAATCCATTAGTTCATAACATTTCCACAAGAATAACTTTTTTGAAATATACTAATGTATATAAAATCATTTCTATAGATGTTAGTTATCACTATCAGGAATATGATAGTGGGTTGTGATCATTCGCCAAACCACTATAGTATTCAAGGATCAAACCAAAGTCTATCATAATAGAAATATTCCATTTTTTTACTAGGTTCAATCCTTATTCATGTTATATTTATATGGTGAGATATCCATCATTACATAATTCATTAGAAGGAAAAATAATTTTTGGCCCACCAATCAATTAATGAAAACCATACAAATTTGTTCCACAATATCATTAAACATTCATTACATAATAACCTATAAAAATGGAAAATGATACATAAACAGTTCATAACCTATTGAAAAGAAATGGTTTTCAAAATCCATTCATAATTTCATCAGTGGATAACTCATGGAAAATAAGAAGTGTTTCAGAAAAATAATTTCATCAAAATCACAAACAATAGAGATACAGAATAAGGATTTTATCTCTTGTTTATATCCCAAGTAAAGAATAATTAACATCATGTAATAATATATGAAAATACCTTTAAAAGACCACATAAAATGATTCATTATGAAAATACCATTTTCACAGTCAAAAAATTTTATTTAAAATCTAAACATGACTCAAATATTATATAAATTATTTTCATTGGAATGATACTTGGAAACATGTAATGGAAGATAAAAATTATATATTTGTAAATATGGTAGACAATTTTTGTCATGTTTCATATGTTAAATGAAAATATTCCATTCATAATTTTATAAAAATGGTTTAAACGGACCAATTTTGGAAGACAACAGGAATTCTACGTTGATTTTTTCTATGATTTCAATCATTGGGTATATATATATAATTAAAAAATTATAGGATAATATTAAAAAATTATTTATTTATTTAGAAAACATGGATATGGAAAAAATATTTATTATCGACCGAAAAGAGAATTAGTTTCAATTTTCATTGAGAATATTTTTTTGGTCTCATGGGTACATAAAGAGATGAAAAAGAATGTAGAACCTCTAAAACTAAAAGTGTATAATATATTTCAGGAGTTTCTTCATATGTATACTATAACATTTTATCATTGTATCTTAATAAAAACCAATCCATACTAAAAATGAAATTATAACATAAAACCCAGTCAGTTGTATTAATTTTTAAATCAAAACACATATAAAATTATAACATTAATATAGGCATTAAATATTTTGATATTATGGATTTAATTTATATAAAATCTAAAAATGGTTTAATATACGCCTCATAAGATGTATGATTTATTTAATGTGGAATAAATATGTTTCATATATAATTATGTAATGCATGGTTTAGATATATGCCTATAAAAAATATGTAATTTTTATAACACATGAGATTATTATGTGATTTGAGAAGTGATAATCGATCTCCTAGGGGATTTTGGGAGTGACCCATATTACTCTTAGTTTTCAGATTCATGATACGAACCTAATAATCTATGTTATATTGGCACTTATGCTTAAATTTATGTTTTTTATTTACATGATTTTGATAGTTCGAAGTTCCATTGTTAATTTCCAAAGTTTTTCAATGGTCATCATATGTTTCAATGTCATGGTGTATATGTTTTGATTCCATTATTTTTAATTGATGTTCATATATTCTCATGGAATGATATATTTTTCATAACATCTATTCTCATAAAATGTTTTGATCCCATGATCTTTTAAATCATGTTTGTTTATAATGTTTCTATTTTTTCAAATTCTCACTATATGATCCTCTATAACATGTTGATATACTTTCCCAGTACCAATCATTTGAGCTCACTCACACCTCTATTTTATGATTTCCATAAAAAATAACATTATGGAATATAGAAAAGTGGAATTCATGTGTTGAAATTTTTTTGGGATGCATGGAAGATAGAAAGTGGAATAATACATTTATGACATAATTATTAAATGAATCTTAATAATTTGGTTCTAGGATTTTTTGTTTATTTGTGATATGTAATTTTTAAATTATTTAAATGAAAAATACATATTATTTATATTATTCTTGTGACATATTTGGCAGTATTGGAGTTGGGATTAGCCATATTTGGGGATTATGTTTAGAATTATAATATTGTATATAACATCAAATGATTTTACAATATGTCTCTCAAAAAATTCTTCGATAGCATACCCTACACAGAACCCCAAGAATAAATTGATTATTAAATATTATAATTGTGTCTTAGTATTTTTAATGGATAGAATAATTTGATACAGATCCTTATGAAATTATAGTTTAGACATGTTTATAAAATAAATTCATTGGTTTCCAATTACATTTAAATGAAAATAAAAACCTATTGAACATAAAGGATGTGTTATACTAGTGATTAAAACATAATTTTATCATAAATTAATCACTATTATTCAAACAAATTAATGAAATTTATATGTATTATATATTCAATAAAATATTTTAATGGGTAACTAATATGTTTTATATGATTAATATAAATATAAATATAATATTACACATAAAAGATTATATTTTCTAGAGTTATTGTAATAAATTTTAATGGTTCACTTGTTAAAAATATAAAATTTGACACATTATAAAGTATATTTAAAAATGAAACATCGTTTTTAATACATTTATTGAAAATTATAATGTAATTATTTCTATTTTTTAATAGATATATGTGTATTTAAAATTTTATGATTACGTTCCGTAATTACAAGAAAATTGTATTCAAAAAATTGATTCCAAAAATTATATTATGTTTTCTTTTGATTATAAGATAATTTTATGGGACCATAATTAATCTTGTAATGGGACATAAATGAATATGTAATTTTAAAATCGATTTTTTTTAATTATTGATGTTTTTATTTAAAAATTAAATTTATCATATTTATAAAGATTATGTTCCTAAAATTGAGTTTCTTTTCTAATTATACACATTGTCAAATGATTAGGAGGAATTTGTGTAATTATTATAATGTAGTGGAATTTTTTATGTATAGTGAAATATGGTAATTTATGAAATTTGCTGAATACATGAATAATTGAGTCATATATTATGTATGGATAATGTAGAAGCATGTTTTATAAGCAACATGAAATAATTATTGTATTTATCCACAATGATAAATACTAATTATATCTTGACCCAATAAACTATTGTTTAAAATAATAAAATAGCACTATTCTCCTCTAGTATAAAAAAGACAACTCACCACCAATTCTCCTCACACCTCTAAAGCCTTTAATATCTACTAATTTATAAAAAATCCACATACCAAACATCTCCAACATTGTATGGTTATTTTGGTCTCACTGAAAAAAATATTTAAATATTACTTAAAGAGAATTTAATTAAAGGAATTGTAGAGGTAACATTCTCTCTGATTTCACTTAATTTTCATTCAATTGTTTTTCTTATACTTATTTCAGCCTCTAGGTCCAATGTTACATGATAAATCCATTACTTTTTATCTACTTTATTTTTATTTTTTAATGGTATATTATTCATAAATTCTAATCTCAAACCACTTTTCTTCTAAAAATGAACAAATTGTGAGTGAGGTGCTGGTTTAAAGCATTCGGGGACAACACGTTTTCAATTTTCAATTCCACCATTAAAGATGGTCATAATAGTATATTATGGATAAAAATGAAATAAATATATGTAATAAATCGTATTTTATGTTTTGGAACAATTATATATATAATATTAATTCATAAGACAAAAAATTTCATAAGGATTGAAAAAATTCCAAAATAATCTAAATAGTAATCTATAACGCTTTGTCTAAGGAATCAACCACATATATGAATAAATAAATGTATAAGACCATTAAATATCATATATTTTCATAAAAAACATATAATTTAAAATATGGATAACTATTTACTTATTACATGATCTTTATTACATGTATTCATGTAAACCAACCATGAAAATGAACTAATCAAACCCTCACGAATGACGAAATTGAATCTTTTATATCATTAAAAAGGCCATAATTGAAACTAATAAAGTTATAAATCATAAAATACTATGTTAATAGGTTTATAATTAAATTATTAATTTATTTAATTTCATTATAATGTACATATTTTATAGGTTCATAACACTTTTGGACATAATGTTATGGTTTTCTCATCTCACTTTCATTTCTGTGAGATATTCCATATTCAACACTATTTCTTATATGTGGTGTATTCAAACTCTACATTTATGTTTCAAATAATTAATATATTTATTTTCATTGTATTAAAATTTTAATTTTATGTTCATTACTTTTATATGACATATAGTTTGACTATTTTCAATGTAGTAAAGAATTATCCCTAAACCACCATTTTTTCATTAGGGTTACTATTTCTCTCCATTTAATCTAATGTAATTATTTTTTCCCTCTATATAATAATTCAAAATTTTATGTATATGTTCCACTTTCGTATATCTATTCCAGTTCAACCTTACTTGAAGTGAATATATATGTTTAATATGGTTCTCTTTTCAATTATACTCAATAAGCAACCCTAATTAACTAGTCTATCCAAATTTTACTCCCATTTCTAATGTACACTGCATACTCTACTATGAGAAATGAATATTTTTCTAAAATAAATATTTTTACCTTGTTAAAATTTATTATATATTTTTCCGGTTCTAGGTAAACAATTAATCCTTTGTCCTCTTTAAAGTCCCATTTATATTTTCCTACAAACTACACTAAAGTGGCCATTTATAATGTTTCATAAAAACACATTTCACATGTTATCACCAGAATTTAGAATATTCAATATGAATAATTTATTCATATTCCTAAAATATAATTTCATTCACTTTTATGTTTTGGATATACATGTTTACATGCTGATTTTTATGAAAAATACAAATCATTTTCCCAAAGGACTATTCGATCTAATGTAGATGGTTATTTCGATAATTAATTATCAAGGATTTTATAAAATTATTTTAATCTATTTTTATATCTACTTCTGAAAATTCTGAGTAATTTATATTTTTATCTTCTGTTTTCTTCTATCATATGTTATTTAATTTTATATGATTATTTTGACTGGTGGTTTATTATCTTGAAACCATATCCCATATTACTCTATTTATGTAACTGATTGGGGATATTATTCACATGTAATTTTTTAGCTTCTATATATATGTATATATTCATTATATTTCATGCTGTTGAAATGAGTAATGAATTGGACTTATTATGTGATGGGAAGTTCTCGATATATCCCCCTTGATGCATTGGAATGTATCATGAGGCAATCTAGACTGGGTTTCCACCCATTTATATATGGTTTCTAGGCCGAATCCATGATAGTATGTTTATGATTCCTAGAATTATTCATTCCCTAATTACGATACTAGTATTTGATAGTCCATGTTATTATTAATCGAGTAAAATTTTCATTTTTCAATTTCTTATACATGTTATTATTTATGGAATTATTTAATAACCTTTTATTCCATCCATATAGTGGTCTAGATTATATTTTGGTGTAATTGGTTTTTAGTTATTTACCTATTGTTATTTTTTTATTAATTTATCTTAGCTATTTATGTATATCCTACCATTACTAGGAATCTGATATCATCCCTTTATTTTGTTTTATTCTACCATATGATGAATGATGTATATTATGAATGATTTCCTAGGATAATCCAGATTATTATGGGGGTCACCAGTGGAGTTTCTATGGTTTTTTCCATTTAAATTAATAATGTGGTAGTTATGCATATATTCATTTTTCTAAATATACAAATATATTTGTTCCTTTGGGAAGAGAATTTTTTTTATTATGTATTTTTTATTAAGAACCTGGCATTGGGTTACTAGGGATAGGGTCTTTAAAAAACTAATATTAATGAACACGTTGTAAAAAATGTTGCATTAGTTGTTTTGAAGGTGTTTTAATTTATGTATATATTTTTATATTTTTTAAAACTTAATATTACTTGTCACAATATTTTCTTGTAGATATTATGGTTAATTACACATGTGAATCATTTTGGATTTATCCATATCTATAATAAGGATTATTAAAGTCAAAAATTAGTATGATGGATAGTTCTATAACAATACCAATGCGATAGAAGGTTAAGGGAAAACTACAAGTGAAATTTTTTCTTTGGTTATGAATAATATTAGGAATCATGTCAAACTCCAAAATCAACCAATAAAAGAGAAATGCTGTATTGATTTATTTTAGAATCGATGGATTCCACCTTTAAGTTGATCATGTGTCCCACTAAAATCATAGAGATTAATCAACATGTTGAACACTGATTTCATATTTTTCAATGATCGTAATTTGAAAAGAAAATATTTTTTGTTTATCGATTGGAAAGCTATGTAGAGAAATAGATTAATATTTTGATGATTGTAAGGGAACATAAATTAATTGAATCTTTGGAATGAGATGAGATTAGGAAAATATTATTCACTAAATATTTTTATCACAATCCTCCACAAAAAAAATTGAGTTGGAATCACTTTTGTTACTGGTAAATGAGGGAGAACGAATTGGTTTAAATTATTAAAACAACAAAGGACACACAAGGTAAATATTTTTTTTATTATTGACTATGATATAATGTTCTATGATTTTTAATGTCCAAAAACCAAGAGATAATAATTTATTATCCATAAGATACACTAGTAGTTATGATGAAACATTATCATGTAAAGTTAAGGACGAAATTGAAATTAGAGAAGGTTAATATTCTAATGTAATAAGAGCAAATGTTTGTAAAAATTAGCATCATGACTACATGAATGATATGTTACATTGATAAAATATAAATCTCCCAAAAATGAAAAAAATGTTAGACAATGAACCCGTGAAATTTACTCAATGTATTGAAAATATTTTTCTATGTGTCAAAAGTGTCAATAAATGACTCAAATATTCCTGAAAATATAATGAGGCCAACTATAAAAAATTAAAGATTATAAGCTACTAACTAATTCACCACCAATAAATAAATTTGTTAAATTCATGGTTATTGGTTATTAATAAAATTGATTCTCAATCCTATGGAATATTTAGTAAAATAGACTTTAGTATCATCCACAACTTACAGAATAAATTATGGTCTATTATGTCACTACTATTGTACTTAATCATGTTATAAAGTTTGAGAAAGGTACACTTATAAACCCATATATTTAAGTTAACTTATTATTTTAATATAGTTATTTGAATAAATTTATATCATTAATGATTTCTTGGAATGTTTTTTCACTGCCTAAGACATTAAATATTGAAATATTAGTGATTTTTTTAATTTCATGGTTATATAATAGTTATATAACGATTATTTGATTTCATATTGTGTCATGAAACTCCCTTAATGTATAGTTTTTCTTTACATTTTATAGTTATATGTGATATTTGAACCATATTTGATCATGCTAAATAAATCGTTAGTGTATTCGTTAAATATGGAGATCTAAATTCATATATGAAAACATTACCTAAAAATATCAATGAATGGTTTATTATGAAGCCCTGTTAGAAATTAATTTTGTAATATGATAAATTATACATAATATTATGGTATACCTGGAGAAAATGGTTTGAAAGGAACTCAACATTATATACATTCCAATTGTATTGTAATATATTGAAGTATTTTCCAAAGAACAACCAAGCCTCCACCTCTATCATGAGGTTGATATTTTAATTGAACTCATACCTATAACTATTCAAATATCAATAAGTCCTTATAAAATGACCATCTTTAGATTATCAAATTTGATTAAGAGATGTCATTTGAATATTGATAATTGTATTATATTCTGAATTTCATCACCATAGGATTTCATTAGACATATTAATCAATATTAAATTTTGATAAATAAATCATTATATATATTACAATGAAATTTAAAAAATTAAAATCATGAACAAGTATGCTACAAAAAACATAGATGATTTGTTTGTTTAAATTTGACAGGCTCAATACCTGATGATAGTGGGTCATCAAATATGATACTATAAATTAAGGGTAATGGGATATGATACACCCACGAAATACATCAGCATAATATATATACCTTAAATACAAAATGTAATTCCCATTAAATATAAAAATAATTCCATATCTTCATGTATTTCCATAATATAGAAATTATATATTACCATGAAATATTTTAGGTAGTATTCATTAGTTATTTTCTGAAGTTATCGAAAATAATGGAAGACCATGATCAACATTTAGAGATTGTTATAAAGATCTTCAAAAATAATAAATTTATTACCTTATTGTGAAAATGTGAATTTATTTTATAATATGAATCTTATTTTTATATTAAATCATAAGTAATGTTATATTAATTGATCATTCAAATATATAAGTGGTTAATGAACGGATCGACCAAAAACTCTGAAATAAATATATTATTTTATGGGATTAGATGGACACTAATGTTTTTTAGATTTTATTCATGAGAAGAAATATAACTAACTATGTTAATGTGGTGTGGATTTAATTTATTGTACTTAGAATAATGTAAATAAAACATCAAGGATGATTGTATTCATGGATACTTACACCTATGATTATGCTACCCAATAAAAGACAAGGGGTTGTGAGGAAAATTTTCAAGAACCGCTCCCATTAAATGAATACCTTTTCGGATGATAATGAAGGAATGTAGCTCATCATTCTTTCCATCCTCACGTAGGAAACAATATAGTGACTAAAACAGATGAGTATTGATAATGTCTCACTTATGGTAGGTATTACCCCAAATAGAGAAGTGGGATTTGGAAATAGGCTATCATCCACAAAAAACACATCAAATTCAATAAAAATGACAGAAACCCATTCCCAATTTCATGAATAATATAAATTGAATAAAAAATGCTCTCTACGTGAATTAAAATATGACAATACTATTATAAATACTAAACTACATCTCCAACTCCTAATCTAGTAGTATTGAACTAGGTCCCTAATATCTATTTTGAAATAGAAAAAACGGTTTATATATATATATATAGGATGGGCATAACATGTATACTCGGTAGGATCAAACCTAAGGGATCCCCATAAAAATAGAAATGTATATACAAACATTCGTGAACAATCATCATTACCAACAAGAACCAGCACATGTCAACAATCCAATATTATCATCACCATAGCAGTCTCACCAATTTCATGAACCCCATTATTAAAATTTATGATTGAAAAAATATTAAAAAAGTTTCTTTCCCGCCACTTCCCAAGTTATTTTCTTCTCTCATTCCTCGATGAAAAAAACCATTCCCTCCCATCCATACCATTTCATCTCATCACCACGTATCACATTTTCCCCAATATTGGGTAGGGAGAAACTATACCTACCATATCATTGTGCATTTATAAGCATCATATGATAGAATAAATCAATATCCTAATATCACCACTTCATTAAATAACCAGGGAAATAGTGTATCATCAATTTGAAAATCATAAGCTTCATTACTTCCTCCTACCACAAATGAATCAAACCACGTATCAGATAGTCATCAACACTAGGAATCCCCAACACTAGCCTACATCCACACTAACAATCTCTTATAGTAGAAATTATCCTCAAAACTAATATCCATCACTATAAATCACCAACACATGTATGACACAAAAAAATCCTTCAGACACATAAGGAATCAAAAACATCATCCATCATAATCACTACTATTGGATGAAAAGTGTGGAAGATGGGATAACTGACCACCCATTTCACCACCAACCAATATTTTAGGGAGAACACCTAGAACCCAAAATTGACCAGTGATGGTAAGGTTATCCGTCTTTCTTAATGTGAATATATAATGGAAATAGAAAAATAAATATAGATAAAAATCATACCCAATAAATGGGATGATATGTTACATTATTAGTTCCTCCCAAAACACCATAAAGACATCTCTAGAACATTTCCATCAACCACTACCACAAATATTAGAGCAAACCACTCCATTAATCCACATAAAATCCACATTTCATCATCATTTTTAATGTAAATCATGTAAAATATTCAAAAGATATTAATAATCATGAATTTTATAAGATAATTAATTTAAATTTTTAAAAACACGAATCTTTCCATAACACCCCATTAAATTATAAACAATCCATTAATTATTAAATTAATTAATACATTTATAGCACATTAATTTTAACCCATACATTTTTATATTTTATGACCCATTGCACTTAAATTTAATTATTAACACTTCAATCAATCACTACTAAGAAACTTCACTAACATGACATATATTAACCGAAACACCTCAGATAAAAAATAATCACATGCCATGTCGATCCATCTTTACTACCTAACCATCTACCTGTAACAACCACAATTCAACCACCATATATCAGGCCATGTAACAAAATCTTCCAAAAAAATATATACATAATTTTTGAGATGTTATAAATCCAAACCTATTTACCACTATCAGTGTAATATTACCCATTAGATCTTTAAATTTCATTAATGAAAAGGAAGAACGGACACTAGGACTATAGTAGAAATTACTGATTTTTAAACCACTATAAATACGTGTTTTTGAAATGGATTTGATAACATTACATTTTTAGATTCAAGGGTTTTATCACACAATTAAACAATTTTATTATAATAGTTTCATTATCCATGTATATGTCATTATCCTTTCTATGCATTGTGATGTCACACCATAAAAAAATAGGGTTTACACATCACAGCAACCAAAAAATAAACTATGATCCAAATAGCTATAATATTCAGAAATAGTTTGGAATAAAGATAAATTATTATGAAATATCATAAAAAAGTAATGACATGATGTAAAAATCATCAAATTTATGTTTAGTTAAATCTAATTACATATGTGATTATGTAAAACCATATTATCCACCATATGGAGGGAAACACATGAAATTTAAACATATAAACAAATAAAGGGAGAAGTAGGATCCCCAACCACACACAGTTGTTCCAGGTTCTCTATGAAATATTTTACAATCACAAATCAGCCACCAGATACCAAAACACTATTGGCACCTATGCAAACAAATTACCTTCCTTCCATTAATAACTCCATATTAAAACCATATTATCTCTAAAAAAACTCATATATAGAGGATAAAAAGGATGAATATAAAATAGAGGGAAAAGAAGTGTACTTATATTTTTGAGGCTTCCACTCGGAAAACAAAATATTTCAACTTCATAAGAGGTGTATCTAGAATATGTGTACATGAAATGTGATTGAATAAGGATATATTTAGAACAGAATAATTAAACCTAGGAAGTCAGAATCCATATTTTTATAAATGATTATTTGATAATCCTTTAAGAGGGCATGGGGTATCAAAAACTTCCTATTCGGGTTTTTGTTTAAAGGTAGATATGAAATTAATGTTTTCACCCATCATATTCAATCATTTTAAATATCATATAAAACACCAAGAATACCTGAACTATATTGTGGTTTAATTGTTTTTTATAACAATAAATCCACCATGAAAAAATCTCAAGATTGTAGTGTCTCATGCTTAATAGTTTTCTCCTCCCCATTCCAACCACTATTCTGTAGTTGCCTCTACCCTACACCTATTTTTTCTAAGGTAAGCACCCAAATGTGTATTTGTAACACCATTCCCATGATTACCCTTTCCAGAATAATCATTTTATATATGGAGGAAATCAAAAGTTACAAAACCACTGAAACAAGGAATAAAGATATTTCGCTAGCCTTGGTTCACTAGGAACCATAAGGCCAACACAAAGGTGGACATTTTGACCATAGGCCACCAAATTTCTAACCCGATACCTCAAATCCAAAATAGTCATGACCACACCCACTCCCATGTAATAATGGACATTAAAATGGAAAAAATATTATCCACGATCTAGAACACCTAAAAATAAAAAATATGGCTATGAAATCCCTAGAAAAAATTAATGGTGGAAGGGTGTTTCTGAATTAATTTCCTCATATTACTTCCAAAATATTTCTGATCCTTGAGAATGTAAATAATACACACAAAGAATGTGGGGGTATGGAATGATCTGAACAAACATTCTATATTATTCCTCATATAAATCTCTTTATAACCATATGAACCCAAAAAATAATCAACAATATAACATGAAATGAAAAAAAATCAATAAACATTTAAAACCAAGAGTTACATCACCCAAGAAGAAACAAAAGAACCAAGAATTAAAGAAACTCAAGATAATGAGCATACATATATGTCTCATAATCCAATATAATACCCTATAATACTCCAATCCTCCACAACACATGAACCTATGGGATAACTCACCAACCCAACACTATACTATGATGTTCATGGATCTCAATTGGCCTCTCCATCAATGTCAAAACATCATCGATTTCCAATTATCCCATGACAATAGATGGGGGACATCATGATTATACAAAAAGGATGATACATGTGGAAGATATTTTTGGTTACATATATCCATTGTAGGATAACATATTTTAAAGATACATATTCATTGTTGGGCATATGATTTAGTGAAACCATATTTATTCATTCCATAAAGTTTTTATGGTTATGATTATAAATTATAAACCTATTTCTGTTTCAATGGGTGATGTTAGGGATAAATTTTTTATGATTTTGGGGAAAATATATGACATTTTTTAGGATTATGTGATATATGGGACTGGAATTATATATCTCCCAAATGTAGATAGAGGATATTGATAACTATATATGTAATTATGTTATTAGTGGATCATAATTCATGATCAAAAAAATATGTGTAGGCCAAGATTCATTCCATGATTATACACATGGACCTATTTTAATTCCCATAATATTATGTGTAGATATAGTTTTCTTTCATATATGATTATTCATGGACTTGGTTTTATGTCATGAACATTATATTAGGTCCTATGTAAATTTCATTAAGATAATAAGTTAATAATTTTCTAGTTTTAAATTACTAATTTTGTAATAATGTGTTTTTTCAACATTCTTATGTATATATTGATCCATAGAGGATATTTTTCCTTGATTCTATAATGATTTATATCATATGATCTGCAAGGCATTACACAATGACCCAATATTTTAATCTATGATAGGCATGGTATGGTTATAAAATTTTATGGTCCAATTTTATTACCATTATGCCTATATTAAGATAAGGTGTTAATTGACATCTCCCAAATTTACCCTTATTAAGAATCTGAGTTCAAACATTGTCAAGTATCCTTTACATAGTTATAATGAATTTTGTTTAAGTAGTATATGAATATGTAAAGTAATATATTGATTTTTTTGATATGTTGAATCTTATACAAAAAATAACAGGTTTTTGTGTCTAGTATACCAATACACGAAACAGTTATCATTCAGGTGTGGACTATAATGCAATGTAAAAACTAATTATCTAAAATAATTTAATATTTGTGTGGGAATTGTATGGGTCTCTACAGTTAGTATAAGAGTAGTGTTCTAATAATCTATTGAGGTTTGGATTAGTGGAAATTATTTAAAACCCTAGGTATATGTAGATGTGTTGGATAATATTATAATTATTGGGTACATAATAGATAATGTCATTGAATGATTAGTATATCCCTCTCAGTGTACTAAAAGTGGACATGAATTTGAAATAGAGGAATCTTGGGAAAATAATCTAGAAAATAGTTGGTCATGTATATATCAAAAATTATTCTAGTTAATCATGAGTGTTTGAATACTATTAACCCACTATGAAACTACTAGAGGGATATTCTTAGATTAAACAAAATTTAAATTTTCAACCATTATGAGGGATTTGAAAAGATAATGATCATGAATGAAAAAGGTAAAATGTAAGATTTCCTAGATAGTAAATAATGTTTCATGGTTTAAACACCCAAAAATCACTTTTCTATATTTTTGGGTTTCCCATTATTATATATGTTTCTTATAAAATGGTTTTATGTTTTTAGAAAAGGATGGAACATATATAATTCATTTAATCATGTAATGTGAAGAAAAATGGTATGATTTTCCTTATAAGTATGTAAATGAAATATTAATATAAATGAATTAACTTGTAATTATACGTTCTAATTTATTGTGACATATGAGTAGTAATTTAAATATTAGTGAGTATTTCAATGAACTAAATTCTAGTAAATAATATTTTTATAATTTTTAAGATGAAATGTTCTTAGAGTTAATAACGACTAATTTACCCGAAGATAAGAATTTGGGAAAACGAACATCATAAATATATAAAATTAAGGGTATGATGATTTCACTATTCATATGAATTCCATAAAGAAACTTATTTTTGGGAAATTCAGTGTCTAATGAGTGTGTTCTATTAGAATTAACTGATTCAATGCATTAATTAAAGGGTAAACTTCTTGAACGTAGAAGGTTTTATGTTATGCAGATAATTGATGTGGTATGATTGAACTATTTTTTATTAGAGATCAAGAATTATGTTATATATGTATTATAACAATGGTTCACAAGTAATATGAACTATGAAATATCAATGCATTGTTTCATCCTATTTTTTTCAATTAAGTATTTGGATGCTTATATTGAACGGTAATAATAATGAATAAATTTATTTTTTAGAAAGGTGAAAAATTTGGTGAAATCATGGAAGAGGGAAATAGAACACATAATATGAGCTTGATATTGTTTTAATAAGGTTAAATTGGAATAAATATATGGTTGAAATTTATGAAGTCAATGGGATATTATTAGAGACTCCAAAATTAGTTACTGATTTTATAAAAAATAGATTTTTGTGATGTTTATTATATTTTTTGATTTATTTAGTTTATTCAATATCATATTATATAATTTAAAAAATAAATTAACATTCAACATGTGTAATAATATAAGTCTTTATTTTGAAATTATTTTATGAAATTATTTTTATATTTTAGTGAAAATATCATCATGATATATAATATTAGAATGAGATATTATTAGAAATTATAAATATATCATCAATTTTTTTATTATGATCCTATAGTGATATGGTATCAAATCACTCTAATCATCAGGTATAATTCATGTATATAAATATTTCTCCTATAAGGTGAATATTTTATCACACTTTCCTAATATTTCATATTTTTCAATTTATAGAAAAATTAATTAACTAAATTAAAAAATATTAAAAAATATAATTTTGGGTATATATTGAGTTCTATGAGTTTTTTAGAATAATATGAAATAATAGTGATGTTTTCAAATATTATATCTGAATTTCAAATTTTTACTCTATTTTTAAAACAATATCTGATGAATATTTGTAAAAATGGCAATATTGATATTTTATGAAAATAATATTTTATTAATTTAAAATCATAAAAATATTCAATGAGGACATTGTGTATATGATATGGCCTAACATTTCATCCCCTATCCATTTGTGATAAAATTTAACAAAATATTTATATTTATAACCATTTACTTTTAAAAAAATTGTTATCATGGTTAAAGTTAATATTTGATTATCCAACGGGTTAATGGAAAAGATATTGTTAAAGAACATAATCATATAGAGATTTTATTATTTGATGTAATTTTAACCATATCCTACGATATCATTGAATATATTGTGATTTGGAATCCCATGTGTATTGAACGACTTTAATATATATTAATTTTTTTGGATATTCCAATTGTTTCCCATGTCTCGCATATGAATTGGCACCCTTCATTTTTGTTCATTAAATCACATTGAGACTTCCAGATCAACTAAACCCCAACAAAATCACTTCTAAACATCCCAAGAAAATTTTTATAGGTTCCTGTATTATTTAATTATAATATTATTATCCATTAACGAGGGATCCATTAAATTAAATCTAAAGTTGATTTATCATCTTTCCCAATCTCATTAAATTTGATTCTCATTTAAATTACATTAAATATATTATATTTCCTATAAACTATTATATTTAGTTTCCTAAATATATTTAAATATTATAATGATTGTCAAATAACTTACATACACCCTATTCTCAATCAAATGGGAAGTTAAATTTTATCTCTTTAATATGCACGAGATATCATCTCCAAATTGAGATACGATTCATTTTCCATCAGTTTCATTAATAGACGGTCACTACAATGGATTTAATTATTATATTTAATATTAAATAAATAATTATTCTTTTATAAATATAATATAATATCATCTCATTTAACGTTCAATATGAATAATAGCGATAAGGTCACTCCGAACTATATGTGGACTATAACCTTCAAGAAGCGAAGACACTTGTTTTATTATTCATATTTATAGGGATGGTAATAATTATATATTAAATAAATATATATAATATATATATGTAATAATTATTCCATAAATTTAAAATGTTTTTTTCCTTTATTTCTTTCATTCATAAAGAATGGAAACAACATTAATGAATACGTACGACCCACATTCTCCATGAATGGTGTAAATCATTTATATATATATATACTATTATGGATGGATAAAATATTAATATAATGAATATATATGATATTAATATCATTTTTATCTTTTTTAATAGCTTGTAATAATGAAAAATTATAATGTCCAACACTACCTAATAAAACAACTCATGAGAAATTAATCAGTTTTCACTTATAACATTGATTATAATAAAGAATATTTATAAATGTATTTTGAGGGTATGAAAAATCATATATGGTATTGTATATTTGAGTTTGATTTTTTGATTAAATTTATGTAAATTTTTAATTTTAATCTTGAATTTTTGATTTCATATAAAGATATTCTATACCTGAGGTAAGGATATTTCCTCTCACATTAACATATATGGTAAACATTCCATATTCACCAAATGATTATTTTATATTTTGTATATAAAGTCCATGATTGTGAATTATGGTTATTATCATTAATATTATGGTTTATAAATATCTATATAAGGTTTTTTCTTCATGGGGATTATGAATCAATAGTTACTAAAGAAACATGTGATTTAAATTACAATCTCATGATTTATTAGGGTTGTTTATGATTAAGATTTCATTTGATGGGGAAATAATCTAGATTAACTCTCCTGAGAATCATTAATTTAATTTTTATTTAATAATTGTTGGAAATTAAATTATTTTCCATTAATATTAATTTCATTAATAATTAACGAGACAGAAATATTATTCTAATGGAAAACCGAAATTATTTATCTCTTCATCCAAAAATTGTTCTTCTATAAATAGGTTTTCTAAATATATCATCAGGAATACTAGTAACAGTAATAAATAAAATTTTAAATTATTTTTAGTCAATTATTTCATTAATTAAAAATATTTTAATGGTCTTATTCAAGTTGTTTTTTGAATATAGTAAACTTTAATTTTTACCAAAATTGTGAAAAGATTCTTTTTTTAACTTACACGAGATTAACATAATATTATATCATCTTGAATGTTCAATTAATTAAATCTTCCCTTACATATTTCTAATGATATTTTTAATCTAGTAATTCCAATAATTTTATTTTATATTTTATATTTTAAATAATTAGTTTCAAAATAAAAATATTATTTTCTTCATGAAGTATTACTTGGATCATATCAGTATATTTTCATAAAAGATAGCATCCTTTTATATTACATATTATTTATAATTGATATGATCAAATCATACCATATTAAATCAAAAAATATATGGTTTATGGATATCATATTGATATATCAATGGATCTAATTTTATTGACCATTTATGTCTTTATGAATTCATTCAGGTTTTAAAGGTGTATGTTTTTATAGATTTAGGATTATTTGAAGGGGGTATGAAATTATATATGTGTCCAATCGATTGTGTAATGATGGATAAATGCTGAGATAATTAAAAATTTTTAAATGATGATAAGTATATTTACAGTTGATATAATGGGATGATATGTCCTATTTTTACTATGTGTGTAAGGTTATAGATATGATTAGAATATGAGAATTATATAAATTGTCATTGATTATATATGGAAAACAAGATTATGTTGTCTTTTTTTATATATCAATTATAAAACTATCGCTAAAAATTTATAATTAATAAGAAAAAATATAATTATATTACAAATATTATTTTATGAAAATATGACTTTTATAATATAGTTGTTTTCTTGGAATGTTTAAATTGATGTAATACCGTTTTGAAATATATATATAGTAAAGATGAAATGAAATAATGTATTGTAAGTATTACATATAAGGACTATTAATTAATTAATTTAATGATTATATGATCCATAGGGTTTTCCCTAGACTATACCCATGCAAAAAATCTACAAGTATGGACTGAGTTAAATCATCTAAGGGAAATGATAAATCACATTGAATTAACAAAAAAATCCTTGATAACTAAATCTACAACCATGATGTAAACAATTCCCTATCTTACAATAAGGTCTTAACAAAAGGACCTGAGTGTTTTTAATGTTTATTTTACATGATATAATCTAGTAATTAATATTATAATAAAATATGTTTTAAACATTTTTATATATGTTTTATTTTTTTTTGTTTTTTTATTATTTAAATATAATTAATATAATGAAATAAATGAAAAGTGATGTTTTTAATAAAAATTAATTTCTAAAAATCAAATAAAGTTATGTAAATAAATAATAAATTTAATTGAATTCGATATAAAATATATTAATTCTTAATGCGACACTCTTCATTGAATATTTTTTTTATCTAATATTTTCTTAATTTATTATAATAATCAAAACTTATGATTTAATTTAAATAATTTGTTTAAAATATATATTAATAAATTAAAACAATTTTTATGAAAATATTAAAAAATCCACGGAATAAAAATAGTATAATTTAGGTGAATAAAAAATATTTTTTCCCCAAAAATATTATTCATTATGAAATCCTAAAATGAAGTTAATATTTTATAATTATATATATTTAATCCAAAAAAATGTAATTCATATTCAGAATCAACATGTTTTAATTTTTAAATAATATCAATATCAGTATTATATGACAATAAATCTTTCTGAGGGAAAAGTGAGTTACCACCGTAAGCGTAAAATGAAGAAAAAGTTACAAAAAATGATAATTTCATTAATATAACAAAATATAAACATAAAATTTGTGCATGAGGGAATTCAAAAACACCAATTGTCCTATCAAGATTATATTTTAAATTCTTATCCTAATTCAATGAAAAATTACAATTATTGTTCATTAAAGAATAGGTTTTATTTAAAATTTCACTCATGATAACCTATAAAACGAACCCTAATATACCCACCTCATTTTTAACCTTTTCTTTAGTGTAGTATTCAATATTACAAATATTCTCTCCCTTCAAATACATTGTCACGTTTTTCATCCCTTTATCATAAGATTGATACCCAGGTCGTTCATTTTGAATAGGACATCTAAGAGAATATTCATGTCCTCAATGTATGTGATAGCCACACACAAATCATATTTCATAGAATTTTTAGTCAAAATATTCATTAATATAATTCAAAAATTTAATATATTTATTTTATAAATCATTATTATTCAACAAATATGATATTTAAGCTATAAAATATCTTCTTGTTTTTCATTCATTCATTATAATGAATTTTTGCATATCCTCAACCACCAACATGACCAATTTTATAATAGTCACTTGATGAATGATATAGAAAAATTAAATAATATTAATATGATATAATAATGAATAATTTAGTTATTTTAACAACTAAATGATTGGTATTTTAATAATTATATAAATTAATATTATCAAATTAGCTTATTTAATCCAAAATCATAAAAAAAATATACTTTTTGAGCTCTTTATAAAATGTCGCCATAATTTCAAGAAAATTAAAAGTATAATCATATCAATAATTTCAGTGTAAAATAAGAAGAAATTATGGGGGTATTTAATAATGAAAAAATACTAACCAAGGGAAATTTCAAACCTAATCTGCAGTATAATAAAAGGAATAACTAAAAATGTAGTATTATTTAAAAAAAAGTATGATTAATAATTGGATTATAATAAATTATTAAATTTTGATTCATGTAATGTAAATATATATATGGTTCTATATATATTTTTAACTTTTCCAAAATTTATTATACATAACATGAAAGCATATCTGAATAAGTGGGAACCCATAGTATGTGTTTTTTGGACACATTGTTCATTGAATTGGGTTATAATCATTCATCGTTGACTATGTATTTATAGATATATTATTCAACTTATATATTAAATATTTTAATTTCTCATTAAATTAATTGAAATTATATTTGGGTAAGTAAATATTCTTATTGGATTGATTTCATTATTCATGACATATAATGAGGTTAAGAATAATTTACATCATCTCAATCAAATATTTATCCTTTCTAACAATATAATTTTATTCCAAATAGGTTTTTTTTTATTTGATGTTCATATAGATTTTTTATTTTTACACATTATATTAAACATTTTCTATTTCTTAAATAAATTTTAATAGTTCATTCATTAATAACGGTATTACATCAAACAACATAAAAATAATAACAAGGAATTTATGTTAACATTCAGAAAAAAAAATTATCTTCCACTCTATATTTTTATACAAGTCATTAGATTCTATTAAAGGCATCATTATTAGGTTTTTTAAATTATATCATTCATATTCTTCTCATATATCCTTGGCTTTGATTTTGGAAATGAATTGTACATTTTTTTCAAAAAACGTTAGGAATTCATTACGAAAAATCATTGATATGATATATATATTCAATTTTAATCTATATATCCAAAATATATCTCTCATCTAAAGTTATTTTTCATGAATAAATATCAAAATTATTCTATGATTTTCATCTTTTAGTGATTATATTTTTTTTATTAACCTAACCAATTCATGGTATCATCTTAGGTGATTTATTTTAAAATAGTAATGTAACCCATCCTCTCCCAAAATGTATTTCACGATAAGATGAATGATTTATTTAATTTGGAAGAAATGTGTTTGATATATAATTATTTAATGCATGTTTAAGATATATACCTCTAAAAAATTATGTGATATTTATAACTCAAGAGATTATTATGCGATTTGAGAACTGATACTCGATCTCTTTAGGGAGTTTGGGTGTGACTCCTTTTACACTATTTTTTAGGACGCATATTATGAACCTAATAAACTATGTTATAATGGTATTTATGATTAAATTTATTTATTTTACATGATTTTGATGGTTCAAAATTCAAATGTTATTTTTCAATTGTTATCGATTGTCTTCACATGATTCAATGTCATGGTGTATTTGTTTTGATTATATAATGATTCATTGATCGACATATATTCACATGGAATGATATATTTTTCATAAAATATTTTCTCATTATATTTTGTGATCCCATGTTCTTCGAAATCATGTTTGTCAATACTGTTCATATTTTTAGAAATTCTCACTATATGATCCTCTATAACTTGTTGATACACATTCCCATTACCAATCATTTGATCTCAATCACTCCTCTATTTTCTAATTTCCATTTAAAATAACATTAATTTATATTTAAAAGTGAAAGTGATGTGTTGAATTTTTTTTGTATTCATGGAAGAAATATTGTATCATAAATTTGAAAAAAAAAATAAGCTTCATTCCCTCCTCCTACCACAAATGAATCAAACCACGTATCAGATCGTCATCAACACTAAGAATCCCCAACACTAACCTTCATCGACACTAAGAATCTATTACAGTAGAAATTATCATCAAAACTAATATCCAAAACCATCAATCACCAACACATGTATTATTCAAAAACATCCTTTATTCACATAAGGAATCAAAAACATCATCCATCATCATCACTACTTTTGGAGGAAAAGTAGGGAAGAGGGGATAACTGGTCACCCATTTCACCACAAACCAATATTTTAGGGAGAACACCTAGAACGAAAAAATTACTGGCGATGGTAAGGTTATCCTTCTTGCTTAATTTGAATATATGATGGAAATTGAAAAATAAATATAGATAAAAAATCATACCCAATCAATGGGATGATATGTTACATTATTAGTTCATCCCACAACACCACGACGACATCTATAGATCATTTCCATCAACCACTACCACAAATATTATGACAAACCATTCCATCAATCCACATATAAGCCACATTTCATCATTCATTTTAAATTAATCCATGTAAAATATTTAAAAGTTATTAATAATCATGCATTTTATAACATAATTCATTTAAATTTTTTAAAACACGAATCTTTCCAAAACACCCCATTAAATTATAAATAATCCTTTAATTATTACATTAATTAATCCAGTTATAGAACATTAATTTTAACCCCTACACTTTCATGATTTATGACCCATTCCACTTAAATTTTATTATTAACACTTCATTCAATCACTACTAAGAAACTTCACTAACATGAAATATATTATCTGAAACACTTCAGATAAAAAAATCACTTCCCATGTCGATCCATCTTGACTACCTAACCATATCACTATAACAACCACAATTCAACCACCATATACCAGGACATGTCACAAAATATACCAAAAAAATAGATACATAATTCCTAAGATGTTATAAATCCTTACCTATTTACCACTATCAGTAGAATATTATCCATTAGATATTTAAATTTCATTAATGGAAAATAAGACCAAACACTAGGCCTATAGTAGAAATTACTTCTTTTTAAACCACAATAAATTCGTGTTTGTGGAATGGATTTGATAACATTACATTATTAGAATCAAGGGTTTTATCACACAATTCAACAATTTTATTTTAATAGTTTCATTATCCATATATATGTTATTATCCATTCAATGCATTGTGATATCACACAACAAAAAAATAGGGTTCACACATCACAGCAACCAGAAGACAAACTATGATCCAAATAGATATAATATTCGGCAATAGTTTGGAATATAGATAAATTATTAAGAAATATCATAAAAAACTAAAGACATGATGTAAATATCATCAAATTTATGTTTAGTTAAATATAATTACTTATATGATTATGTAAAACCATATTATCCACTATATGGAGGGAAAACATGAAATTTCAACATATAAACAAATAAATGGAGAACAAGGATCCCCAACCAAGAACAGATGTTCAAGGTTCTCTATGAAATATTTTACATTCACAAATCAGCCACCATATACCAAAACACTATTGGGACCTATGTGAAACAATTTACCTTCCTTCCATTAATGACTCCATATGAAAACCATATTATCTCTAAAAAAATGCTTATATAGAGGATAAAAAGGATGAATATAAACGAGAGGGAAAATATGTTTACTTTTATTTTTGAGGATTCAACATGGAAAACAAAATATTTCAACTTCATAAGAGGTGCATCTAGAATGTGTGTACATTAAATGTGATTGAATAATGATTTAGTTAGAATAGAATAATTAAACCTAGGAAGTCAGAATCAATATTTTTATAAATGATTATTTAATATTTCTTTATGAGGGCATGGGGTATCAAAAACATCCTATGGGGTTTTTTGTTTAAAGGTAGATATAAAATTAATGTTTTCACCCATCATTTTCAATCATTTTAAAAATCATATAAAACACAAAGAATACTTGAACCATGATGTGGTTTAATGATTTTTTATAACAATAAATCCACCACGAAAAATCTCAAGATTATAGTGTTTCATGCTTCATAGTTTTCTCCTCACCATTCCAACCAATATTATTTAGTTGGCTCTTCCCCACACCTATTTTTTCTGAGGTGAGCACCCAAATGTCTATGTGTAACACAATTCCCATGATTAACCTTTCCAGAATACTCATTTTATATATAGAGTAAATCCAAACTTACAAACCCACTAAAACAAGGAAGAATGATATTTCCCCTGACTTGGATTAGTAGGAACCATAAGGATGATACAAAGGTGGACATTTTGACTATAGGCCACAAAATTTCTAACCCGATACCTCAAATCCCAAATAGTCATGACCACACCCAGTCCAATTTAATAATGGACATTAAAATGGAAAAACTATTATCCAAGATCTAGAACACATAAAAATAACAAATATGGCTATGAAATCCCTAGAAAAAATTAATGGTGGAAGGGTGTTTCTGAATTAATTTCCTCACATTACTTCCAAAATATTTCTGATCCTTGAGAATATAAATAATACCCAAAAAGGATGTGGGGTATGGAATGATCTGAACAACCGTTCTATATTATACCTCAAATAGATCTCATTATAACCTTGTGAACACAAAAAATAATCTACAATATAACATGAAATGAAAAAAGATCAATAACCAGTTAAAACCAAGAGTTACATCACCCATGCAGAAACAAAAAAACCAATAATTAAAGAAACTCAAGATAATGAGCATACATATACGTCTCATAATCCAATATAATACCCTCTAATACTCTAATCCTCCACAACACATGAACCTATGGGATAACTCACCCATCCAACACTAAAATATGATGTTCATGGATCTCAATTGGCTTATCCATCAATGTCAAACCATTATCCATTTCCAATCATCCCATGTCAATAGATGGGGGACATCATGATTATACAATAAGGATGATAAATGTGGAAGATATTTTTGATTACATATATCCATTGTAGGATAAAATATTTTAATGATACATATTCATTATTGTGAATATGATTTAGTGAAACCATATTTATTCATTCCATAATGGTTTTATGGTTATGATTATAAAATATAAACCTATTTTCATTTCTATGGGTTACATTATGATTACATTTTTTATTATTTTGGGGAAAATTTATGAAATTTATTAGGAGTTTGTGATGTGTTGGACTGGAATTATATATCTCCCCAATGCATATAGAGGATATTGATAACTATATAGGTAATTATATCATTAGAGGACCATAATGCATGATCAGAAAAATATGTGCAGACCAAGGTTCATTCCATGATTATACGCATGGACCTATTTTCATTCCCATAATATTATGTGTAGACATAGTTTTCTTTGATATATGATTATTCATGGACTTGGTTTCATGTCCTGAACATTATATTAGGTCCTAAAGAAATTTCATTAGAATAATTAGTTAACAATATTCTTGTTTTACATTACTAATTTTGTAATAATCTGTTTTTTCAACATTCTTATGTCTATATTGATCCATTGAGGATCTTTTTCCTTGATTATATAATGATTTATATCTTATAAGCTGAAAGAAATTACACAATGACTCAATATTTTAATCTATGATAGGAATGGTCTGGTTTTAAAATTTTAAGGTCCAATTTTATTACCATTATGCCTATATTAAGATAATGTGTTAATTAACATATCCCAAATTTACCCTTACTAAGAATCCGAGTTCACACATTGTCACATTTCCTTTACATAGTTATAAAGAATTTTGTTTAAGTGGTATATGAATATGTAAATTACTATATTGATTTCTTTGATATGTTGAATCTTATTTGAAAAATAATAGGTTTTTGTGTCTAGTACACCAATACACAAAAAAATTATCATTCAGGTGTGGACCATAATGCAATGTAAAAAATAATTATCTAAAATAATTTAATATTTTTGTGTGAATTGTATGGGTCTCTATAGTATTTATCAGAATAGTGTTCTATTAATCTTTTATGGTTTGGATTAGTTTAAATTATTTAAAACCCTTGGTATATGTATATGTGTTGGATAATATTCTAATTATTGGTTATATAATAGATAATGTGGTTTTATGAGTAGTACATCCCTCTCAGTGTACTAAAAGTGGACATGGATTTGAAATAGAGACATCTTGGGGAAATAATCTAGAAAATAGTTGGTCAAATATATATCGAAAATTATTCTAGTTAATCGTGAGTGTTTGAATACTATTAACCCAATATGAAACTACTTGGGGATATTCTTAGATTAAAAAAATTTAATTTTTCAACCATTATGAGGGATTTGAAAAGATAATGATCATGAATAAAAAATGTAAAATGCAATATGTCCTAGATAGTAAATAATGTTTCATGGTTTAAACAACCATAAATTATTTTTCTAGATTTTTGGGATTCCCATTATTATTTATGTTTCTTATAAAATGGTTTTATGTTTATAGAAATGGTTGGAACTTAAATAATTTATTTAATCATGTAATGTGATGAAAAATGGTATGATATTCCCTATAATTTAGTAAATGAAATATAAATATAAAGGAATTAACTTGAAATTATACCTTCTAATTTATTTTGACATATGAGTAATAATTTAAATATTAGTGAGTATTTCAACGAACTAAATTCTAATAAATAATAATTTTATAGATTTTTAAGATGAAATGATTCCATGAGGTAAGAAATAATAATTTACCTGATGATAAGAATATGGGAAAATGAACATCATGAATATATCAAATTAAGGGTAGGATGATTTTATTACCCATATGAATTCCATAATGAAACTAATTTTTTGGGAAATTCAGTGTCTAATGAGTGTGTTTTATTATAATTAACTGATTAAATGCATTAATTATAGGGTCAACTCCTTGAACGTAGAAGGTTTTATGTTATGCAGATAATTGATTTGGAATGATTGAACTTTTTTTTATTGGAGATCAATAATTATGTTATTTGTGTATTATAACAATAATTCACATGTAATATGAACCATGAAATATCAATGCATTTTTTCATCATATTTTTTTCATTAAGTATTTGGATGCTTATATTTAATTGTAATAATAAGGAATAAATTTATTTTTTAGAAAGGTGAAACATTTTGCGAAATCACGGTAGAGGGAAATAGAACACATAATATAAGCTTGATATTGTTTTAATAATGTTTAGTTGGAATAAAGATATGGTTGAAATTGATGAAGTCAATGGGATTGTATTAGAGACCCCTAAATTAATTAGTGATTTTATGAAAAATAGATCTTTCGTGATGTTTATTATATTTTTTTGATTTATTTAGTTTATTCAATATCCTATTATATCATTTAAGAAATAAATTAATAGTTAACATGTGTAATAATATAAGTCTTTATTATGAAATTATTTTATGAAATTATTTTTATATTTTAGCGAAAATATCATCCTGATATATAATATTAGAATGAGATATTACTATAAATTATAAATATATCATCAATTTTTTTATTATGATCATGTATTGATATGGTATAAAATCACTCTAATCATCGGGTTTAATTCATTTATATACATATTTCTCCTACAAGGTGAATATTTTATCACACTTTCCTAATATTTCATATTTTTTCAATTTATAGAAAAATTAAATAATTAAATTTACAAATATAAAAAAATATATAATTTTGGGTATATATTGAATTCTATGAGTTTTTTAGAATAATATGAAATAACAGTGATGTTTCAAAATAGTATATCTGAATTTTAAATTTTTACTCTTTTTTAAAAAAAATATCTGATGAATATTTCAAAAAATGGCATTATTGATATTTTATGAAAATAATATTTTAAAATTTAAAATAATAAAAATATTCAAAGTGGACATTGTGTATATGATATGGCCTAAAATTTCATCCCCTTTCCATTTGTGAAAAAATTTCACAAAATATTTATAATTATAACCATTTACTTTTAAAAAATTTCTTACCATGGTTAATGTTAAAATTTGATAATCCAATGGGTTAATGAAAAAGATATTGTAAAAAAAACATAATCCTATTGAGATTTTATTAGTTGATGTGATTTTAACTACATCCTACCGTATCGTTGAGTATATTGTGATTTGGAATCCCATATGTATTGAACGACTTTATTATATATTATAATTTTAGGAGATTCCAATAGTTTCCCATGTCTCGCATATAAATTTTCACCCATCATTTGGGTTCTTTAAATCACATTGAGACTTCCAGATCAACTAAACCCCTACCAACTCACTTCTAAACATCCGAGAAAATATTTACAGGTTCTTGTCTTATTTAATTGTAATATTATTTTCCATGAAGAAGGGATCTAATAAATTAAATCTAAAGTTGATTTCTCATCTTACCCAACCTCATTCAATTTGATTTTCCTTATAATTACATTAAATATACTATATATCCTACAAACGATTATATTTAGTATTCTAAATATAGTTAAATATCATACTGATTGTGAAATAACTTCCATACACCCTATTTTCAATCAAATTGGATGTTAAAATGTATCTATTGAATATGCACGAGTTACCATCTCCAAATTGAGATACGATTCATTTTCCATCAGCGTCACTGACAGATGGTCACTACAATGGAATTAATTATTATATTTAATATTAAATAAATAATTATTCTTTTATAAATATAATATCATATCTACTCTTTTACCTTTCATTATTAATCATAGCGATAAGGACTCTCCAACCTATATGTGGACGATAACCTTCAAGAAGAGAAGACATTGGTTTTATTATTCAAATTTATAGGGATGTTAATAATGATATATTAAATAAATATATTATATATATATATATATGTAATAATTAATCCATAAATTTAAAATGTTTTTTTTATTATTTCATTCAATCCATAAAGAATGGAAACAACATTAATGAATACGTACAACCAACCTTCTCCATGAATGGTGTAAATCATTTTTCTATATATACTATTATGGATGGATCAAAATATTAATATAATGAATATATATGATATTAATATCATTTTTATCTTTTTTAATAGCATGTAATAATGAAAACATATAATGTCCAAGACTACCGAATAACAAAATTCATGATAAATTAATGATTTATCACCTATAACATTGATTATAATAAAGAATATTTATAAATGTGTTTAGAGGGTATGAAAAATCATATATGGTATTGTATATATGAGTTTGTTTTTTGATTAAATTTATGATAAATATTTAATTTTAATCTTGAATTTGTGATTTCATATAAAGACATTCTATACCTGAGGTAAGGTTATTTCATCTCACATTAACATCTATTGGAAACATTCTATATTCACCAAATGATTATTTTATATTTTGTATATAAAGTCCATGATTGTGAATTGTGGTTATTATCATGAATATTATGGTTTATAAATATATATATAAGGTTTTTTCCTCATGGGGATTATGAATCAATATTTAATAAAGAAACATGTGATTTAAATTACAATCTCATTATTTATTAGGGTTGTTTATGATTAAGCTTTGTTGTGGAAATAATCTAGATTAAATCTCCTGAGAATCATTAATTTGATTTTCATTTAATAATTGTAAAAAACTAAATTATTTTTGATTAATTTTAATTTCTTTAATAATTAATGAGGAAAAAAATTTATTCTAATGGAAAGCGGACATTATTTATATCTTCAGCCAAAAATTGTTCTTCTACATATAGGTTTTTAAATATGTCATCAGGAATGCTAGTAACAGTAATCAGTAAATTTTTAAATTATTTTTAATAATTTATTTCATTAATGAAAAATATTTTAATGGTTTTATTCTAGTAGTTTTTTGAATTTTGTAAACTTTAATTTTTTCCGAAAATGTGAAAATATTATTTTATTAACTTAAACAAAATTAACAAAATTTTATATCATATTGAATGCTCAATTCATTAAATATTCCATTTCACATTTCTAAGGATATTTTTAATCTAATAATTCCAATTATATTATTTTAGATTTTATATTTTAAATAATTAGTTTCAAAATAATTATTATTTTCTTCATTAAATATTCCTTGGATCATATAAGTATATTTTCATCAAAGATAGCATCCTTTGATATTACATATTATTTATAATTGATATGATCAAATCATACCATATTAAATCTAAAAATATATGGTTTTTGGATATCATATTGATATATCAATGGATCTAATTTTATTGACCATTAATATCTTTATGAATTCATTCAAGTTCTAAAGGTGTACATTTTTATGGATTTAGGATTATTTGAAGAGGGTATGAAATTATATATCCGTCCAATCGATTGTGTAATGATTGATAAATGCTGAGATAATTAAATCTTGATTGAAACTGATTTGATGTATAACACAAAATATTTGGGTTTAGTTTCATGTGAATATGTTTTTTGAATTATCTTGTTATCACATCTATAAGATTATTTGTAGACCTAGTTTAATGTCCATACGCTATACAAGGGTTGCAGTTGATTTCACTAACATAATGGGTGAACCTGTTTCTAGTTATAAAACATCACATAGATATATGAAAATGATTTTTAATAAAAATTTCTATGTTAGGATTTGATGGTTCATGTTGTTTGATTACATAGTGGTTTATGGATTGTGAACTAATAGGAATTAAGAAATGGCTCGGGATTAAGATCTAGGATATACATGGATTGGTTTCCAAATGTTAATATCATGTTCCCTTACCATATATATCGCATTAATTCAATGTGACAACGGATATTACCATTTTTAACCATATATAGAATATACAATAATACCATCGTATGTTTTCTTTCCCTACTTATGAGAAAGGGATTTAAATTAGAAATGTAAAAAAATATTACTATATGGATTAATATTTTTTGATGATATAGATATTATTTAATGAATCCTTAGTATTTTGTATCTATTTTCAAAAGAAATTAAAACATTATTCTACTCGAGTGGATCATTATGTTGATGAATAAATAATAATATAAATTTATTTTATATTTATGTATGAAATGTATGAGACACTATAGTTTACATATTGATAGATCAATCAAATTTATAGATGATTTGATGATAATAAGCTCATTTATGTTTATTTTAATTAATAAAATGTGTACAGAACTGTATTATGTTTGGGTAGTTTATTGAGAGATAATCATGTTTATTATATTTAAATATTAATTATATAATAAAAATGTAGATTATAAATTTATTTAGGCTAGGCTTTAGAGGGGTATCATTATTTAAAATAAGTACAAATCAATAGTGTTATTTTAATCATTGTTTTAGTTTTTTAATGTTTATATTATAAATATTAGTAAATAAAATTGGGTGTGTTATTCATTATATATTTTTATATTTAAATACATTATATTATTTTAGGTGTTTATAAGAGGTGGGATTTTTATAACATCATTGATTTCCATGTGTTAATCATAGAACATCAAAGTGCATATATAGTTAGGGAAATTAATTCAATAAAATTTTACAAATATTTCAAAATTTCATTATTTGAGTGTGGTTTTAGATAAAACAACCCTTATTATAATTAGAATAGATGGTAATGGTCATCATAAAATCTATGAGTTTTTCTGGAATTCATTATTTTTTCATTATTTTGTTGGTTGATAATTAAGAAATGTTTCCTCATATATTTGTCCTTTCTTCTAGTGTCATACAGTATGCTTGTTATATTTAGGTTATCAATGTACATGTTTTTTACTAATTGGTTTCTAGTTAGTTTTTTTTTAAATTTCTCAGAAATTGATTACATGATATTGGATTTTCCCTTTCACTACTCAATGATTTCTATCATTCAGGAGTTTGATCACAAAATTATTTATTCAATTTTATTTATTTCAAGTAGAATATCATATTTTATAATATTTTAGTGCCATGGTTTGAATATGGTAGAAAATGTTGATGGATTAGAAGGCTTACATATCTCTCTATTAATGATTAATTTTATTTTTTAATTTAGAGAGTAAGACTGGGGATTTAATTTCATTTCTTTTTATGATTTATATAACATTTATTATTTAGGAAAGTTCATTTATTGTTGTGGGGGAGATAAAAGTGATTTTTTTTGAATACCACCCTAGAACGCATCATATAAACATTAATGATGGGGTATCATAGTAATTGGTGAAACACATTAAACATATGGTGAAAAACGTACATTAATGATTTTATATACAATATTAAATGGAAAATAATATTGAAATTCACATTTGAATATTTCTCTAAGGTAGAAAATTTCTATAAAAATTAATATATATAAAAATATAGTCAAATTAAAGATAAATATAATAATACGAATGGAATAAAATCATGAGTAACTAAAATACACTTTTATTGAAAGAATCATTATCTATATATACTTTGACAATATTTACAATGAAAATAATAATGTAATTAATTAAAAATGTTTAAAATATGATAAGTATATTTATAGTTTAAATATGGGATGATATGTACTATTTTTACTATGTATGTAAGGTTATAGATATGATTAGAATATGAGAATTATATAAATTTTCATTGAGTATATACGGCCAAAAAGTTTATGTTGTCTTTGGTTATATATGAATTATAAAACTATCTCTAAAAAATTATAATTAATGAGAAAAAAATTAATTTATATTACAAATATTATTTTATGAAAATGTGACTTTTATAATATAGATGTTTTCTGGGACGGTTTAAATTGATGTAATGCCATTTTGAAATATATATAGACTAAAGATGAATTGAAATAATGTATTGGAAGTCTTACATATAAGGACCATTAATAAATGAATTTAATGAATATATGATCACTAGGGTTTTCCCTAGATTATGCCCATTAAAAAATCTACAAGTATGGACTGAATGAAATCATCTAAGGGAAATGTCAAATCACATTGAATTAACAAAAGATCCATGATAACTAAATCTAAAACCATGATAGAAACATTTACTTATCTTACAATAAGGTCTTAACAAAAGGACCTTGGTGTTTTTTAATGTTTATTTTACACGATATAATCTAGTAATTAATATTATAATAAAATTTGTTTTAAACATTTTTATCTTTTCATTTTTATATATTTTTTTATTTTTTTATTTTTCTAATATTTAAATATAAATAATTAAATGAAATATATGACAAGTGATTCTTTTAATAAAAATTAATTTCTAAAAATCAAATAAAGCGATGTAAATAAATAATAAATTTTATTGAATTCGATATAAAATATTATTATTCTTAAAGCGACACTCTTCATTGAATATTATTATATCTAATATTTTCTTAATTTATTATAATAATAAAAACAAATGATTTAATTTAAATAATTTATTTAAAATATATATTAATAAATTAAAACAATTTTAATTAAAATATTTAAAAATCCATGGAATAAAAATAGTATAATTTAGGTGATTAAAATTTATTTTTTCCCCAAAAATATTATTCATTATGAAATCCTAAAATGAAGTTAATATTTAATAATTATATATATTTAATCCAATAAAATTTATTTCATATTCATAATCAACATGTTTTAATTTTTAAATAATATCAATATCAGTATTAGATGAAAAGAAATCTTTCTGAGGGAAAAGTGAGTTACCACCTTAAGCGTAAAATGATGAAAAAGATACAAAAACTGATAATGTCATGAATATAAAAAAATATAAACGTAAAATGGGTGCATGAGGGAATTCAAAAACAGAAAATATGCTATCAAGATTATATTTATAATTTGGATCCTCTTTCAATGAAAAATTACAATTATTGTTCATTAAAGAATAGGTTTTATTTAAAATTTCACTCATGATAACCTGTAAAAGGAACCCTATTATACCCACCTCAAATTTTAACCATTTCATTAGTTTAGTATTCAATATTACAAATATTCTCTCCATTTGAATACATTGTCACATTTGTAATCCCTTTATCAAAAGATTGATACCCATGTCGTTCATTTTGAATAGGACATCTAAGAGAATATTCAAGTCCTCAATGTATGTGTTATCCACTGACAAATCATATTTCATATAATTTTTAATCAAAATATTCATAAATATAATTCAAAAATTTAATATATTTATTTTTTTAAAGCATTATTATTAAACACAAATGATATTGAAGCTATAAAATATCTTCTTGTTTTTCATTCATTCATTATAATGAATTTTTGTATATCATGAACCACCTACATAAACAATTTTATAATAGTCACTTAATGAATGATATAGAAAAATTAAATAATATTAATATGATATAATAACGATTAATTTAGTTATTTTAACTACTAAATGATTGGTTTTTTCATAATTATATAAATTAATATTATCAAATTAGCTTATTTAATACAAAATCATAAAAAAATATACTTTTTAATCTCTTTATAAAATGTCCCCATAATTTTAATAAAATTAAAAGTAAAATCATATCAATAATTTCAGTGTAAAAGCAGAAGAAATTATGGGGGTATTTAATAAATGAAAAAATACTAACCAAGGGAAATTTCAAACCTAATATACCGTAGAATAAAAGGAACAACTAACAATGTAGTATTATTTAAAAAAAGTATCATTAATAAATGGATTATAATAAATTATTAAATTTTGATTCATGTAATGTAAATATATATATGGTTTTTATATATATTTATATCATTTCCAAAATTGATTATACATAATATGAATGCATATCTGAATAAGTGGTAACCCATAGTATGTGTTTCTTGGACACATTTTTCATTACATTGGGTTATAATCATTCTTCATTTACTATGTAGTTATAATATTGATATATTCTTCAACTTATATATTAAATATTTTAATTTCTCATTCAATTAATTGAAATTATATTTGGGTAGGTAAATATTATTATTGGACTGATTTCGTTATTCATGACATATGACGTGGTTAAGAATAATTTACATCATCTCAATCAAATATTTCTCCTTTCTAACAATATAATTTTATTCCTAAAATGGTTTTATTTTTATTTTGATATCCATATAGATCTATTATTTTTACACATCATATTAATATTTTTCTATTTATGAAATAAATGTTAATAGTTCATTCATTTATAAGGGCATTACATCAAACAACATAAAAATCATAACAAGGAATTTATGTTAACATTCAAAAAAAAAATATCTTCCACTCTATATTTTTATACTAGTAATTAGATTATATTGAAGTTATAATTATTAGGTTTTTTAAATTATATCATTCATATTCTTCTTATACATCCTTGGATATGATTTTGGAAATGAATTGTACATTTTTTTCAACAAACGTTAGAAAATCATTACGAAAAATCATTAATATGATATATATTCAATTTTCATCTATATATCCAAAATATATATCTCTTCTAAAGTTATTTTTCATGAATAAATATCAAAATTATTCTATGATTTTCTTCATTTGTTCATTATATTTTTGTTATTAACCTAACCCATTCATGGTATCATCTTAGGTGATTTATTTTAAAATAGTAATTTAACCCATCCTCTCTCCAAATGTATTTCACGATAAGATGAATGATTTAATTAATTTAGAAGAAATATGTTTTATATATAATTATTTAATGTATGTTTAAGATATATACCTCCAAAAAATTATGTGATTTTTTTAACTCATGAGATTATTAAGTAATTTAAGAAGTGCTGCTCGATCTCATTAGGGATTTTGGGTGTGACTACTATTACACTATTTTTTAGGATGCTTGTTATGAACCTAAGAAACTATGTTATTATGGTATTTATACTTAAATTTATTTATTTTTATATGATTTTGATTCTTCAAATATCATAGGTTATTTTCCAATGGGTTTCGATTGTCTTCACATGTTTCAATGTCATGGTTTATTTGTTTTGATTATATAATGATTCATTGATGGACATAAATTCTCATGGAATGATGTATTTTTTATATCATCTTTTCTCTTTATATTTTGTGATCCCAGGATCTTTTAAATCATGTTTGTCAATATTGTTGGTATTTTTTCAAATTCTCACTATATGATCCTCTATAACTTGTTGATACACTTTCCCATTACCAATAATTTGAGCTCAATCACTCCACTATTTTATAATTTCCATATAAAAAAACATTAATGAATATTGAAAATTGGAATTCATGTGTTGAATTTTTTTGGGATGCATGGAAGAAATAGTGTATCATAAATTTGAAAAACATAATATTAATTACCTCCTCCTACCTCAAATGAATCAAACCATGTATCAGATCGTCATCAACACTAAGAATCCCCAACACTAGCCTGCATCGACACTAATAATCTCTTATAGTAGGAATTATCATCAAAACTAATATCCAACACCATCAATGACCAACACATGTATTATGAAAAAACATCCTTCATCCACATAAGGAATCAAAAACATCATCCATCATCATCACTACTATTGGAGGAAAAGTAGGGAAGATGGGGTAACTAGTCACCCATTTCACCACCAACCAATATTTTAGGGAGAACACCTAGAATGCAAAATTTACTAGAGATGTTAAGGTTATCCATCTTGGTTAATGTGAATATATAATGGAAATAGAAAAATAAATATAGATAAAAAATCATACCCATTCAATGGGATGATATATTACATTTTTAGTTCATACCACAACACCACAACGACATCTCTAGATCATTTCCATCAACCACTACCTAAAATATTATAACAAACCACTCCGTAAATCCACATAAAAGTAACATTTCATCCTTCTTTTTAACGTAATCCATTTAAAATATTTTATAGTTATTAATAATCATGAATTGTATAAGATAATTCATTTAAATTTGTTAAAACATGAATTTGTCCAAAACACCCCATTAAATTATAAATAATCCATTAATTATTACATTAATTAAGCCAGTTATAGCACATTAATTTTAACCCCTACACTTTCATAATTTATGACCCATTCCACTTAAATTTTATTATTAAAACTTCATGAAATCACTACTAAGAAACTTCACTAACATGACATATATTAACCAACACAACTCAGATAAAAAATAATCAGATCCCATGTCGATCAATCTTGACTACCTAACCATCTCACTATAACAACCACAATTCAACCACCATATATCAGGCCATGTCACAAAATCTACCAAAAAAATAGATACATAATTCCTAAGATGTTATAAATCAAAACCTATTTACCACTATAAGTAGAATATTACCCATTAGATCTTTAAATTTCATTAATGGAAAAGAATACCAAACACTAGGCCTTTAGAAGAAATTAATTCTTTTTAAACCACTATAAATTCGTGTATGTGAAATGGATTTGATAACATTACATTATTACATTCAAGGGTTTTATCACACAATTCAACAATTTTATTATAATAGTTTCATTATCCATGTATATGTTATTATCCTTTCTATTCATTGTGATATCACACAACAACAAAATATGGTTCACACATCACAGCAACAAAAAGACAAACTATGATCCAAATATATATAATATTTAGAAATAGTTTGGAATATAGATAAATTGTTATGAAATATCATAAAAACTAAATACATGATGTAAATATCATCAAATTTATGTTTAGTTAAATATAATTACTTATATTATTATATAAAACCATATAATCCACCATATGGAGGGAAAAACATGAAATTTCAACATATAAACAAATAAAGGGAGAACAAGGATCCCCTACAACAAACAGATGATCAAGGTTCTCTATGAAATATTTTACCCTCACAAATCAGCCACCATATACCAAAACACTATTGGGGCCTATGAAAAAAAATTTACCTTCCTTCAATTAATGAGTCCATATGTAAACCATATTATCTCTAAAAAACAAATGCCTATATAGAGCATAAAAATATGAATATAAAATAGAGGGAAAACAAGTGTACTTATATTTTTTAGGCTTCAACATTGAAAACAAAATATTTCAACTTCAAAAGAGGTGTATCTTGAATGTGTGTACATGAAATGTGATTGAATAAGGATATATTTAGAACAAAAAATTAAACTTTGGAAGTCAGAACCCATATTTTTATAAATGATTATGTAATTATCCTTTACGAGGGTATGGGGTATCGAAAACATCCAATGGGGTTTTTTGTTTAATGGTAGATATGAAATTAATGTTTTCACCCATCACTTTCAATCATTTTAAAAATCATATAAAACAACAAGAATACCTGAACCATGTTGTAGTTTAAGGGTTTTTTATAGCAATAAATCCACCATGGAAAATCTCTAGGTTGTACTGTCTCATGATTCATATTTTTCTCCTCATCATTCCTACCACTATTCTGTAGTTTCCTCTTCCCCACACATATTTTTTCTGAGGTCAGCACACAAATGTGTATGTGTAACACCATTCCAATGATTTCCCTTTCCAGAATACTCATTTTATATATGGAGTAAATCCAAACTTACAAAACCACTAAAACAAGGAAGAAATATATTTCCTTAGCCTTTTTTCTCTAGGAACTATAAGGCCGACACAAAGGTGGACATTTTGACCATAGGCCACAAAATTTCTAACCTGATACCTCAAATCCCAAATAGCCACGACCACACCCACTCCCATGTAATAATGGACATTAAAATGGAAAAAATATTATCCATGATCTAGAAAACCTAAAAATAACCAATATGGCGATGAAATCCCCAGAAAAAATTAATCGTGGAATAGTCTTTCTAAATTAATTTCCTCACATTACTTCCAATATATTTCTGATCCTTGAGAATGTAAATAATACCCAAAAAGGATGTGGGGGAATGGAATGATCTGAAAACCCCTTCTATATTATACCTCATATGGATCTCATTATAACCAAGTTAACCCAACAAATAATCTACAATACACCATGAAATGAAAAAAAATCAATAACCATTTAAAAATAAGAGTTACATCACCCATGCAGAAAAAAACCAAGAATTAAAGAAACTCAATATAATGATCATACAAATATGTATCATAATCCAATGTAATATCTTCTAATACTCCAATCCTCCATAACACATGAACCTATGGGATAACTAACCCACCCAACACTATACCGTGATGTTCATGGATCTCAATTGGCCTCTCCACCAATTTCAAAACATCATTCATTTCCAATTATCCCATGGCCATAGAAGGGGGACATCATTATTATAAAAAAAAGATGATACATGTGGAAGATATTTTTGATTACATATATCCATAGAAGGATAACATATTTTGATGATACATATTCATTATTGGGCATATGATTTGGTGAAACCATATTTCTTCATTCAATACTGGTTTTATGGTAATGATTATAAAATAGAAACCAATCTTAATTTCTATGGGTTACGTAATGATTGTTTTTTTTTTGTTATTTTAGGTAAAATATATGAAATGTTTTAGGAGCATGTGATTTGTGGGAATGGAATTATATATCTCCTCAATGTAGATAAATTATATTGATAACTATGGAGGTAATTCTGTCATTAGAGGACCATAATTCAAGATCACAAAAATATGTGTGGACAAAGATTCATTCCATGATTTTATGCATAGTCCTATTTTCATTCACATAATATTATGTGTAGACATAGTTTTCTTTCATATATTATTATTCATGGAATTTGTTTGAAGTCCTCAACATTATATTAGTTCATAAGTAAATTTCATTAGAATAATGAGTTAACCATTTTCTAGTTTTACATTACTAATTTTGTAATAATGTGTTTTTTTAACATTCTTATGTCTATATTGATCAATAAAGAATATTTTTCCTTGATTCTATATTGATTTATATCTCATGAGCTGCAAGGAATTACACAATGACTTAATATTTTAATCTATGACAGGCATGGTATGGTTCTAAAATTTTAATGTCCAATTTTATTATCATTATGCCTATATTAAGATAAGGTGTTAATTGACATCTCCCAAATTTACCCTTCTTAAGAATCTGAGTTCACACATTGTCACATTTAATTTACATAGTTATAACGAATTATGTTTAAGTAGTATATGAATATGAAATGTACTATATTGATTTTATTTATATGTTGAATCTTATTTGAAAAATAATAGTGTCTTGTGTCTAGTATACCAATACACTAAAAAATTATCATTCGCGTGTAGACCGTAATGAAATGTAAAAAGTAATTATCTAAAATAATATAATATTTTTGTGTGAATTTATGGGTATCTATTGTTAGTATTAGAGTAGTGTTCTGTTAATCTATGGAGGGTTGGATTAGTGGAAATTATTTAGAACCCTAGGTATATGTATATGTGTTGGATAATATTATAATTATTTGGTACATAAGAGATAATGTGGTATTATGAAAAGTGAATCCCTCTTAGTGTACTAAAAGTGGACATGGATTTGAAATAGAGTCATTTTGGGAAAATAATCTATAAAATAGTTGGTCAAGTATATATTGAAAATTATTCTAGTTAGTCATGAGTGTTTGCATACTGTTAACCCAATATAAAACTACTAGGGGATATTCTTAGATTAAACAAAATTTAATTTGTCAACCATTATAAGGGATTTTAAAAGATAATAATCAGGAATGAAAAAGGTAAAATGTAAGATTTCATAGATATTAAATAATGTGTCATGGTTTAAACACCAAAAAATTATTTTTCTAGATTTTTGTTTTTTCGATTATTATTTATGTTTCTTATACAATGGTTTTATGTTTTTGGGAAAGTTTGGAACTTATATAATGTCACGACCCGTCCTCGGCGCCCGTGTCGTGACTACCCCAAGCCCGCCTTCCATAGGCCAGGGGCTGGCGACTAGCACCAAGGCGTAAATCCCAACAAAAAGGGAAGGCATTTCCTTTGAAAAGTAAACAAGCACCACAGAGTATGAAAGTGGAAAAGTAAACACTAAGTAAAACTGTACAAGCTGTGCTGAAAGTAAAAGGGGCCAGAAATACAAGCCCAACTGAAAGGGGAAAACATCAACTGAAAAGAAAAGTCGCAGCGTCGAGCCATCCTTTGGAAGTCCCACCTGAAGGGTGGGTACAGATAGCCTCCACTGCTCCTCGGGTCCACCTGACCGCTCCGAGTACGTCCCGCCCAGTGGTCCACTTCCAGGTACCATCCTGCTCCGCACGCCTCCACCACGATCAGCGTTGTCCGTCGTCTGCAACCAACACCACGAAGTGCGGGCATAGCCCGTGCAGGGGTGAGTATAAGCTACTTAGTAGGGAGCCCGAGACCCACGAAGGTCTCCCGAAATCCAAAAAAGGTAATCCACAAAGGAAAGATACAATCACGAAGTAACATCTGACACGGCTTAGGTATATGCCCATACATATACCTAAGTCATCAATTCCCGTTCGGCTCCAACGTCTGAGCCCAAGCACAACCCAGTCCACACATGAAAGCAAAACGTATACCCACACAGGATATCACAACAATATCCACAAAGGAGAGTAAATAGGAATCCACAGAGAATAGATCAACGCAATCCACAAAGGAGAGTAAACAGTAAATCCACACAGGATAGCTCAACACAATTCACAAAGGAGAGTAACAGAAGATTCAGCTCACACAGGTATACTTCTTTGAATGACGATAAAGATGATCACTGATCCATCTAATTCTTCGGACCCACAAAGGATCGATAGGTAACTAACCCCCCCAATGACCCACACAGGATCGGGCCCACACAGGACCTGTAGGCGCTGGCTCACACAGAACCGCTGAGCGTTGACCCACACAGGATCGGACCCACACAGGATCGGGCCCACACAGGACCTGTAGCACTAATCCACGTAGGATCGTTGAGTGCAGTAGTCGTCGCAGTCCACTGAGGATCTCTGCACAGTCGTCGTCACAGTCCACTGAGGATCTCTGCACGGTCGTCGTCGTCGAAGTAGCAGTCGCAACCAACTCTAGGGTTCCCGCACATAGCAAGCTCGTTCGGGAGGGTCCGCTCCATTAGCCAAGAGGCTGATACATCAACTATCACAAAGTCTGAAGTTGATGTATCCAAAAGTTCCGTATCGACAACAGGAACTCAACGTCGCAGACGGCGCGTCAATCGGACGCCCGGTCTGAGAGTTATTGGCTTTTTCGTCCCAGGGGCCCGGTAGGTTTTTAAGAGAAAACCAACCCGAACGTACTCCACCTGCATCCAAACCTCGGCCGGAGTGAGCCAAAAGATTCGTCTCACTTAGAGGAATTCAACGAACCTAACGGAATGTCAATCGGATGTCCGTAGATCAAGATATGAGTGTTTCCGCTCCAAGGGCCCGGTTGGTTTCGTGTACGAACCAACCCGGCCAAACTCAAAGTATTCCGAAACCTTGAGTGCGATATACTAAAACGACCGCCTTGATCCAAGGATCATGTTTCCACAGACAACTAGTTGTTTGGAGGCTCGTAGCTCATGTTACCAGCATTTGACCGAAAACGGTCTGAATACGGGGGGTCCAGGCCCTGGCCGAGCCGGCCCGACCCCCCCCCCCCCCCCCCCCCGGGGTCGGCCGAATCGGGTCGACCAGGTCCGACCCGGTTGGACCTGGTCCGGCCCGGCCAGGGCGCGGCCCAGCCGGTCGGACTGGCCTGGCTCGGCCAGCCCGGCTCGGCTCGGCCGAGCGACGCGGGGGGGGAGCCGCCACCGCTGCGTGACACCCCCGCGGCACCCGCGGGGTGTCGCCCTGGACAAGGAAGAGTGACGCCGGGGGAGCCGCCGCCCCCGAGTGACAACCCCGCGGCACCCTTGGGGTGTCGCTCGGACAACCGGACGCGGCTTCAGCCGCGTCCCGCGCGCGCCGGACCCGCGCGGCCGCGGGTCCGCGAGCGCCGCCGCCGCGGCTTCTGCCGCTGCGGCCTTGTCCGGCGGCGCGCCGGGGCACCGCCGCTCCCGGCTGCCGGAGTCGCTCCGTTGGTCCGATTCTGTTCCCGTCTGCGCCGCTTCTCCTCCTGCGACTCTCTCTTCACTGCGGAACCATCACACATCCGTTGCGGCACGTTCCGTCGTCGCCCGTCAAATCCGCACAATAACGAAGAATGGCGGAGGGTTGTCGGGCCGTGTTTTTTTTGCCCGCAACCTCCGCGTTAGTGAGAAACAACGGGAGGAACAATATTCAACATATGAATTCAACAATTTTAATGGAATAAAATTGTTCTCATTTTCTGGTTCTTTACTTAAAAAATGATCACGGGAAAAAGGAATAAGTTCACAACAACCCCTACCTCGTTGGTCGTCGTCGAACGCACGTCCTTCACGGAATTGCTCATCGCGGAAGGAGGGGATCGTCGCGTCGTCACGGAAGGGTGTCGCGTCGTCGCAGAAACTGGAATTGAGTCGGCCAACTCAACGGACCATGAAACAACAGATTTAATTTAATTAATTAAATCCGTGTTTTGGTAAAAACCACAAAGGAGATTAAAAAAAGAAAAATCCGAGACTCTTACCTCAAGAAGTTGATCGAAGATCGGGGCGGGGAAGGACGTCCTCGATGAAGCGTCGTCAAATTCCGAGGGTGACGGCGTTCTTTGCGTTCTTCATGAAGGAGGATAAAGGCTCAGGAACTCTGACAAAACCTCTCAACCAGTAATCCTCCAAAAAGACTTGTTGGTCTTATTTTATTATTACGCCAACAAATGAAAAAGGTTAAGTAACGACCCATCAATTCGTTGAATTAATTCAACGAAAGTAACAACTCATTTAATTTACGAAATAAACCGCCCAATTAAATGTTCTGTTAAAAATTTAAGAAAACGCGTCAGTTGACTTTCATAATGATGGGTTTTCGCGGGTGCGTTACTTAGCGGAATGAAACGGCGGGGCTCGTGCTGGCTCCACCTCACAAATATCCTACCGAGAGGGTAGGATATTTCTGGATAGTACCCTATCCGTTTCAACTCAGTTTAAGCCACTTTTAAGTGGCTTCAAGTGGCTTCCAAGTGGCTTAAGTGAAATAAAATAAAGTTGTTGAAAAATTATTTTATTTCTTAACTTTATGCCCGAAAATTAAAAACCACGCCCGATCAAACGCAACTCAAGAAGAGGCATTTCAAAGAGAATACCGGCGCTGTGATTTCATCTGTGCCCTCAGAATTCGATTCCGGGAACTGGTTCAAAAGTTAGAAAAACCCGCTCGTCTGTTCACTGAACGTACCCGAGCCAGTCTTCGGAAAATGATTATGTGCACACCGGACCTCAGAATCAGGTGCCGTCAGAAATTATGCTCTTGTAAAATTCCAAAGAAAATTAAGAAAAAAAAATTCCTTGAAATTTACGGGTCTTTACATTACTCCCACCTCAGGTCTTTACGTCCCCGTAAAGATACATCATAAGCTAGGGAAACAAATGTGGGTACTGAGCACGCATCTGAGCCTCCCGCTCCCATGTGCTCTCCTAGAGGTTCCCGCGCTGGCATCTGATGTGCACAAGAGGAATCAATCTCCCACGTAGGACCCACTCCTGTTGATCCTATATCTCCACCGGGACCTCCACAAAAGTCGCCCCATCATCCACGTCTAGCTCCCCATAGTCAATGATGTGCGTCAGGTCGTGCACGTATCTCCTCAGCTGAGATACGTGGAAGACGTCGTGCACCCAGTGCAACTGAGGTGGTAGAGCCAGGTGATAAGCCACCTCTCCAACCATGCTGAGGACCTGGAATGGTCCAATGAAGCGTGGAGACAACTTGCCGCATCGGCCAAATCTCTTCAAACCACGTCGAGGTGAGACACGCAAGAAGAAGTGGTCGCCATCCTCGAACTCTAATGTCCTCCGCCTCCTATCAGCATATGACTTCTGCCGGCTCTGTGTTGTCCTCATCCGCTCCTGGATGACCTGGACCTTCTCCGTTGTGGCCTGGACCATCTCTGGTCCCACGAGTGCTGACTCCCCAGGGTCTGTCCAGCACAAAGGAGATCTGCAAGGCATGCCGTACAATGCCTCATATGGTGCCATCCCGATGGTGGAGTGGTAGCTGTTGTTGTAGGCGAACTACACCAAGGGTAGGTGGTCCTCTCATCTGCGACCAAAGTTGAGGACACATGCGCGGAGCATTTCCTCGAGTGTCTGAATGGTCCTCTCCGTCTGACCATCCATCTAAGGATGAAAGGCGGTGCTCAGATGTAGCCGCGTCCCGAACTCCTCCTGCAACCCCTTCCTAAGCCGGGAAGTAAAACGAGCGTCCCGATCGGAGATGATAGTCGATGGAACATCGTGAAGCCGTACAATCTTCTGAACATAAAGACGCCCCATGCTCTCCACAGAGCCCTTCTCTCGGATGGGTAAGAAGTGTGCCGACTTCTTGAGTCGGTCAACAATCACCCAAATGGAGTCGTGACCTCTGGAAGTGCGTGGAAGTCCAGTCACGAAGTCCATAGATATGTCGTCCCACTTCCACTCTGGGACCTCCAAGGGCTGTACCAAGCCTGCTGGTACCTGATGCTCTGCCTTCACCTACTGGCAGGTGAGGCACCGTGAAACGAACTCTGCCACAGCCTTCTTCATGCCCGACCACCAGTGTTGTCGTCTGAGATCCTAGTACATCTTCGCCACTCCAGGATGTACCGCCAAAGGAGTATTGTGAAACTCTCTCAGCACCTCCTCTCGTAAAGAGACTGGTACCAAGGAACGTCCTCTGAAAAGGATGTCGTGCTCTGCTCCATGGGAGAAACCATCAGGTGCTTGTCCCGAGGATATATGTGCACGCCGCGTCTCACAGTCAGCGTCCCCACGTTGTGCCTCTCTGACCCGCTGCAGTTATGGAGGGGTGACTATGAGAGACTGAAGGAAGACTGCTCCATCCCTATACACGAAGGATATCGGCAAAGCGGCTAGCTGCTCTGTCGCATCCTCATGTAGCCGGATTCCTGTCCTCCTACTGAGAGCATCAGCTACTACGTTCCCCTTCCCAGGAGTATAGACTATCTCAAAGTCATAGTCCTGGAGGAACTCGAGCCATCGCCGTTGTCTCAGGTTCAGGTCTTTCTGTGAGAATATGTACTTGAGACTCTAATGGTCAGAAAAGACTGTAATGTGCTCGCCCATCAGATAGTGTCACCATGTATTCAGAGCGAAGACCACTGCTGCCAACTCCAGGTCATGAGTGGCGTAGTTCTGCTCATGCGGCCTCAACTAACGTTATTCCTAGGAAATCATGGCCCGCTCCTACATCCGGACACACCTGAGTCCTGTCCCTGATGCATCGCAGTAGACTACGTATCCAACTCCCTCCTTAGGCAACCTCAAGATAGGTGCGCTGGTCAATCTCTGTCTCAGCTCCTGGAAGCTCTACTGACATCTGTCTGACCACACGAAGGGTTTCCCCTTCTTCTTCAAAGCTGATAGTGTCACTAAAACTCTAGAGAATTCCGTCACGAATCTCTGATAGTATCCGGCTAGGCCCAAGAAACTCCGCACCTCCGTCACTCTCCTGGGTGGCTCCCAAGATAGCACTGCCTCGATCTTCGCGGGATCCACTGCAACTCCCGCCTCAGAAATGACGTGCCCCAAGAATTTGACCTCTCATAACCAGAACTGGCACTTCGAGAGCTTTCCATAAAGCTGGTGCTCTCGGAGTGTGTCTAGTACAACCCGCAAGTGGTAGGCGTGCTTCTCCTCCGTGGTCGAGTACACCAAAATGTCATCGATGAAGACCATGACAAATCGATCGAGGTATGGCTGGAAGATCCTGTTCATGAGGCTCATGAACACTGCTGGAGAATTGGTTACTCTGAATGGCATAACCACGAACTCATAGTGGCCACACCGACAACTGAAGGCTGTCTTCTGCACATCCTCGTCTCAAACTCTGAGCTGAGGATAGCCTGACCTGAGGTCTATCTTCGAGAACCACCGTGCTCCCTTGAGCTGATCGAAGAGGTCATCAATCCTTGGTAGCGGATACTTGTTCCTCACTGTCACCTGGTTCAGGCGACGATAATCGACACACAGTCGCAAGCTCCCGTCAACCTTCTTGGAGAACAAAATCGGGGAAGCCCAAGGTGAAACACTAGGTCTGATGAACCCCTTTCCCTGCAAGTCCTCCAACTACACCCGTAGCTCTCAAAGCTTGATGGGCTCCATCCGATATACTGGAGTGGATATCGGGGCTGTCCCGGGGTAAAAATCAATATTAAATTCTACCTCTCTGCGAGGAGGTAGCCCTGGAATGTCGTCGGGGAAGACGTCCGCATACTGATCCTCCACTACAGGAAAACTAGGACTCCGCATGTCCACTGCTCCTAGGATGATGCTAGCCAACTGATGAGTGATGGGCTGCCCTCTCCTCTGTGTGAGTCCATCCTATGCTGTGAAGGCTCCCTTCTCGCCAGTGAAGGTGAACCTGCTCCCATCGGTGCGCACACATCGCACCTTGCGCCTAAAGCAGTCAATCTGAGCATGGACTGTAGATAACCAATCCATGCCCAAGATGACATCGTAAGGCCTCGACACCGCTACAAGAAGATCCCAGCCGAAGCTCTCGCCTCCTAGAGTAAGCTCCCACTGCCGGCACCAGTGCGTAATCGTCGAGTCTGCTTCCGTAGGGGTCTCTAGCCGTAAGGATCGAGCCAACGGCTCTGTCGGAATCTCTGAGCTCCAAACAAGGGCAGCGGATTTGAAAGAGTGACTCGCTCTTGTGTCTATAAGAACTGTAGAAAGGGTGTAATAGACACAGATCGCACCTCGAATCATCTCTGGCGCGCCGTGGTCGTAGGCCTCTGCTTCCTGGAGCTGTGCCTGTCTCTGGCCGCCAGCTCCCTGTGGTCGGGGCGGACCTCCTGGTCGTGGTGGTGGCATGGCCTCAAAGCGTAGCCCACCACCTGCTACTCGGCCACCTCCTCTGCCTCGTCCGCCTCCTCCCTACGGACTTCCACGGTTGACCCTCTGCCTCTGCCTAGGTGGCCCCTCCACCGTCTGCTGCTCCTTGGGACGACGGGTCGGGCAGTCACGAGCCATGTGGCCCTGCCCGCCGCACGAGTAGCACTGCCTGCCTCTCGAAAGGCTGGCTCCACGCTGTGTGCCCCGCACTACTGAGCCAGTGTCCTGAGGTTGTCTGCCGGAAGGCCTCGCCTGCCTGGAACCCTGAGTCATATGTCGGCTACCCACTACCGAAGACTCTGCTACCTGCCGCCATGCGGTAGGTCTCTTTGTGGACTCTGCAAGAAAGCTCTCGATCAGAAGGGCTCTCTCCCGCACTCCTGCCTGGGTCGGGATGCTAAGGGAGATCAGCGATGCCCTGATCTCGTGTATCAATCCCTGCTCGATGGTCTGGTCCCGGAAGAAGGGGTCACGTACCATGTCAGTTGAGTAGCGAGAAAGATCGGTGAACCTCGCCGCGTACTAGGCGACCGTCAAGCTTCCCTGTCGCAGCTGAAGAAGCTCCTGAATGCGCAGCGCACTGAGGGTGTCCGGAAGAACTCTGAGCGGAAGAGGCTCTCGAAGTTCGTCCAGATGAGAGAGGCCTCATCATGCACCTAGAGCATCAGGCTCCACCATCATCTTGCTACTGCGTGTAGTAGGCTCGCCGTGAGGATCAACATGAGGTCTGCTGGTGTCCTCACTAGCCTGAAAACTCGGACGACTGCCTCCAGCCAGTCCTCGGCTACCTGGGGGTCTGTCTCCCCACGGATCCTGGGTGGCCTCTGGCGCTGGAACTAGTGCAGAGCTCCGAGGCGTCGTGCGTCGTCAGCGGTCGGCGCTGGAAGCATCAGGGGCTCGGCGGGTAAAGGTACTGCTGGTGCCTCTGCTGTCGACGGGCCCTGTACCGAGGCCTCGTCGCTCGGCGGGCTGTCGTCGCGCTCTACTCTCGAAACCCTAGCTGGCTACCGTCATGGGGCCATCTTGAAATGGAAACAAGTGCGCCACAGTCAGAACATTATACCTGGTGAGCTGACACAAGTAATCACAAAGAAAACTTGAAACACACATGCAATCAATGTTTTCGTGCATTAAGTCGGAAATCAGAAGTCAGGGTCCTAGTGTACGGATATGTTGGCCACCGCACCAACACTGGACTCCCTGGACTGATAACCACACCCAATACGCTAAACACTATTGCTTCACATAGAAGATAGATCAGAGTCTGTGGTAGAACCGACCGCCTCTGATACCAATTTATCACGACCCATCCTCGGGGTCCATGCTGTGACTACCCCAAGCCCGCCTTCCATAGGCCAGGGGCTGACGACTAGCACCAAGGCGTAAATCCCAAAAAAAATGGAAGGCATTGCCTTTGAAAAGTAAACAAGCACCATAGAGTAAGCAAGCAGAAAAGTAAACACTAAGTAAAATTGTACAAGCTGTGCTGAAAGTAAAACGGGCCGGAAATAAAAGCTCAACTGTAAAGTACAACTGAAAGGGGAAAACATCAACTGAAAAGAAAAGCCGCAGCGTCGAGATGTCCTCCAGAAGTCCCACCTGAAGGGTGGGTACAGATAGCCTCCACTGCTCCTCGGGTCCACCTGACCGCTCCGAGTACGTCCCGCCCAGTGGTCCACCTCCATGTACCGTCCTGCTCCGCACGCCTCCACCACGATCAGCGTTGTCCGTCATCTGCAACCAACACCACGAAGTGCGGGTATTTCCCGTGCAGGGGTGAGTATAAGATACTCAGTAGGGACCCCGAGACCCCAGAAGGTCTCCCGAAATCCACAAAGGATAATCCACAAAGGAAAGATACAATCACGAAGTAACATCTGACACGGCTTAGGTATATGCCCTTACATATTCCTAAGTCATCAATTCCCGTTCGGCTCCAACGTCCGAGCCCAAGCACAACTCAGTCCACACAAGAAAGCAAAACGTATACCCACACAGGATAGCACAACACAATCCACAAAGGAGAGTAAACAGTAATCCACATAGGATAGCTCAACGCAATCCACAAAGGAGAGTAAACAGTAAATCCACAGAGGATAGCTCAACACAATCCACAAAGGAGAGTAACAGAAGATTCAGCTCACACATGTATACTTATTCGAATGACGATAAAGATGATCACTGATCTATCTAAGTCATCGGACCCACAAAGTATCGATAGGTAACTAACCCCCGCAATGACCCACACAGGATCGGGCCCACACAGGACCTGTAGGCGCTGCCTCACACAGAACCGCTGAGCGTTGACCCACACAGGATCGGACCCACACAGGATCGGGCCCACACAGGACCTGTAGCACTGATCCACGTAGTATCGCTGAGTGCAGTAGTCGTCGCAGTCCACTGAGGATCTCTGCATAGTCGTCGTCGGAGTCCACTGAGGATCTCTGCACGGTCGTCGCCGTCGAAGTAGCAGTCACAACCAGCTCTAGGGTTCCCGCACATAGCAAGCTCGTTCGGGAGGGTCCACTCCAGGAGCCGAGAGGCTGATACATCAACTGTCACAAAGTCTGATGTTGATGTATCCAAAAGTTCTGTATCGACAACAGGAACTCAACGTCACAGACGGCGCGTCAATCGGACGCCCGGTCTGAGAGTTATTGGCTTTTTCGTTCCAGGGGCCCGGTTGGTTTTTAAGGCAAAACCAACCCAACCATACTACACCTACGTCCAAACCTCAGGCGGAGTGAGCCAAAAGATCCGTCTCACTTAGAGGAATTCAACGAAGCTGACGGCACGTCAATCGGACGTCCGTAGCTGAAGATATGAGTGTTTCCGCTCCGAGGGCCCGGTTGGTTTCGTGTACGAACCAACCCGGCCAAACTCAATGTATTACGAAACCTTGAGTGTGATACACCGAAAAGACCGTCTAGATCCAAGGATCGCGTTTCTGCTGACGGTGAGTCGTTTGGAGGCTCGTAGCTCATGTTACGGGCATTTGACCGAAAACGGTCCGAAGACGGGGGTCCGGGCCCGGGCCGAGCCGGCCCGAACCCCCCCCCCCCCCCCCCCTGGGTCAGCCGAACCGGGTTGACCCGGTCCGACCCGATCATACCCGGTCCGGCTCGGCCAGGGCGCGGCCCGGCCGGTCGGACCGGCCTGGCTCGGCCAGCCCGGCTCGGCTCGGCCGGGCGACGCGGGGGGGGGGGGGGGGGAGGGGGAGCCGCCACCCCCACGTGACACCCCCGCGGCACCCGCGGGGTGTCACCTTGGACAAGGACAAGTTACACGGGGGGGAGCCGCCGCCCCCGTGTGACAACCCTGCGGCACCCGCGGGGTGTCGCTCGGACAACCGGACGCAGCTTCAGCCGCGTCCCGCCCGCGTCGGACCCGCGCGGCCGCGGGTCTGCGAGAGCCGCCGCCGCGGCTTCTTCCGCGGCGGCCTTGTCCGACGGAACGTTGGGGCGCCGCCGCTCTCGGTTACCGGCGCTACCGCTCCGGCATCCCGCGCCGCCGGCGGCTTCCGCGGGCCCCCGGAGTCGCTCCGGTGGTCCAATTCTGTTCCCATCTGCGCCGCTGCTCCTCCCAAGACTCGCTCTTCACTGCGGAACCATCACACATCCGTTGCGGCACGTTCCGTCGTCACCCGTCAAATCCGCACAATAAAGAAGAACGGAGTAGGGTTATCGAGCCGTGTTTGTTTGGCCCGCACCCTCCGCGTTAGTGATAAACAACGGGAGGAACAATATTCAACATATGAATTCAACAATTTTAATGGAATAAAATTGTTCTCATTTTCCGGTTCTTTACTTTAAAAAAACGATCACGGGAAAAAGGAATAAGTTCACAACAACCCCTACCTCGTTGGTCGTTGTCGAACGCACGTCCTTCACAGAATTGCTCATCACGGAAGGAGGGGATCGTCGCATCGTCGCGGAAGGGTATCGCGTCGTCGCGGAAACTGGCGTTGAGTCGGCGAACTCAACGGACCATGAAACAATAGATTTAATTTAATTAATTAAATCTGTGTTTTGGTAAAAACCACAAAGGAGATTAAAAAAAGAAAAATCCGAGACTCTTACCTCAAGCAGTTGATCGAAGATCGGGGCGGGGAAGGACGTCTCGGATGAAGCGTCGTTAAATTCCGAGGGTGACGGCGTTCTTCGCGTTCTTCGTGTTCTTCACGTTTTTCGCAAAGGAGGATGAAGGCTCAAGAACTCTGACAAAACCTCCCAACCAGTAATCCTCCAAAAAGACTTGTTGTTCTTATTTTATTATTACGCCAACAAACGAAAAAGGGTAAGTAATGACCCATCAATTCTTTGATTTAATTCAATGAAAGTAACAGCTCATTTAATTTACGAAATAAACTGCCCAATTAAATGGTCTGTTAAGAATTTAAGAAAACGCGTCAGTTGACTTTCATAATGACGGGTTTTCGCGGGGGCGTTACATAGCGGAAAGAAACGGCGGGGCTCGTGCGGGCCCCACCTCACAAATATCCTACCGAGAGGGTAGGATATTTTTGGATAGTACCCTATCTATTTCAACTCAGTTTAAGCCACTTTTAAGTGGCTTCAAGTGGCTTCCAATTGGCTTAAGTGAAATAAAATAAAGTTGTCGAAAAATTATTTTATTTCATAACTTTATGCCCGAAAATTTAAAACCACACCCGAGAAAACGCAACTCCAGAAGAGGAGTTTCTAAGAGAATACTGGCACTGCGATTTCATCGGTGCCCTCAGAATTCGATTCCGGGCACCAGTTCAAAAGTTTGAAAAACCCGCTCGTCCATTCACTGAACGTACCCGAGCCAATATTCAGAAAATGATTCCGGGCACACCGGGCCCCAGAATCAGGTGCCGTCAGAAACTGTGCTCTTGTAAAATTCCAAAGAAAATTAAGAAAAAAATTTCCTTGAAATATACGGGTCTTTACATATAATTAATTTAATCATCTAATGTGATGAAAAATGGTATGATTTTACCTATATGTAAGTAAATGGAATATTAATATAAAAAAATTAACATGTAATTATAACTTCTAATTTATTGTGACATACAAGTAATAATTTAAATAATAGTGAGTATTTCAATGAACTTAATTATAATAAATGGGAATTTTATAGATTTTTAAGATGAAATAATCTTAGAGGTAAGAAAGATTAATTTACCAGATGATAAAATTATACGAAAAAGAACATCATGAATATATCAAATTAAGGGTATGATGATTTCATTATTCATATGAATGCCATAAAGAAACTAATTTTTGGGGAATTCAGTGTCTAATGAGTGGGTTCTATGAGAACTAACTGATACAATGAATTAATTAGAGGGTCAAATCCTTGAATGTAGAAGGTTTTATGTTTTCCATATAATTAATGTGGAATGATTGAACTGTTTTTTATCGGAGATCAAGAATTTTGTTATATTTTTATTAAATAAATGATTCACATGTAATATAAACCATGAAACATCAATTCATTATTTCATCATATTTTTTTCATTAATTATTTGGATGCTTATATTGAATGGTAATAATAATGAATAAATTTATTTTTTAGAAAGGAGAAGCATTTGTTGAAATCACGGCAGAGGGAAATAGGACACATAATATGTGCTTGATATTGTTTTAATAATATTTAGTTGGAATAAATATATTGTTGAAATTGATGAAGAAAATGGGATAGTATTAGAGACCCCTAAATTAGTTAGTGATTTAATGAAAAATAGATCTTTCGTGATGTTTATTATATTTTTTAATTTTTTAGTTTATTTAATATCCTAATATATCCTTTAATAAATGAATTAATAGTTAACATGTGTAATAATATATGTATTTATTATGGAATTATTTTATGAAATTATTTTTATATTTTAGCGAAAATATCATCATGATATATAATATTAGAATGAGAGATAACTAGATATTAAAGATATTTCATCAGTTTTTTTATTATGATCATGTAGTGATATGGTATCAAATCACTCTAATCATCAGGTTTAATTCATGTATATACATATTTCACCTTTAAGGTGAATATTTTATCACACTTTCCTAATGTTTCATACTTTTTCAATTTATAGAAAAATTAATTAATTAAATTTACAAAAAATATATATATAATTTTGGTTATATATTGAGTTCTATGAGTTATTTAGAGTAATATGAAATAATATTGATGTTTTCAAATATTATATCTAAATTTCAAATTTTTTATCTTTTTTTAAAACAATATCTGATGAATATTTATAAAAATAGCATTATTGATATTTTTTGAAAATAATATTTTATTAATTTAAAATCATTAAAATATTCAAAGAGGAAATTCTGTATATGATATAGCATAAAATTTCATCCCATTTCCATTTGTGATAAAATTTCACAAAATATTTATAATTATAACCATTTACTTTTAAAAAATTTGTTACCATAGTTAAAGTTAAAATATGATTATCCAATAGATTAATGGAAAAGATATTGTTAAAAAACATAATCCTATAGAGATTTTATTAGTTGATATGATCTTAACCACATCCTACCATATCATTGAATATATTTCATTTGGAATCCCATGTGTATTAAATGACTTTATTATATATTAAAAATTTTGGAGATTCCAACAGTTTTTCATGTCTCGCATATAAATTGGAACCCTTCATTTTGGTTCTTTAAAACACATTGAGTCTTCCAGATCAACTAAACCCCTACCAACTCACTTCTAAACATCCCAAGAAAAGATTTACAGGTTCTGGTCTTATTTAATTGTAATATTATTATCCATTAAGAGGGGATCCAACAAATTCAATCTAAAGTTGTTTTATCATCTTACCCAACCTCATTCAATTTTATTCTCCTTATAATTACATTAAATATATGATATTTACAATAAAATATTATATTCAGTATCCTAAATATAGTTAAATATTATAATGATTATGAAATAACTTTCATACACCCTATTTTCAATCAAATGGGAAGATAAATTGTATCTCTTGAATATGCATGATTTACCATCTCCAAATTGAGATACCATTCATTTTCCATCAGTGTCATTAACATATGGTTACTACAATGGATTTAATTATTATATTTAATATTAAATAAATAATTATTCTTTTATAAATATAATATAATATCTAATCTTTTACCTTTCATTATGTATAATAACGATATGGTCGCTCCGACCTATATGTGGACTATAACCTTCAAGAAGTGAAAACATTTTTTTTATTATTCAGATTTATAGAAATGGTAATAATGATATATTAAATTAATATATATAATATATATTTGTAATAATTATTCAATAAATTTAAAATGTTGTTTTCCTTTATTTCATTTCATCCATAAAGAATGGAAACAACATTAATGAATACGAACGACAAACCTTCTCCATGAATGGTGTAAATAATATTTCTTTATATACTATTATGGATGGCTCGAAATATTAATATAATGAATATATATGATATTAATATCATTTTTATCTTTTTTAAAAGTATTTAATAATGAAAAATTTTAATATCCAAGACTACCGAACAAAACAATTCATAAGAAATTAATCAGTTATCACCTATAAAATTGATTATAATAAAGAATTTTTATAAATGCGTTTTGAGGGTATGAAAAATCATATATGGTATTGTATATATGAGTTTGTTTTTTTGATTAAATTTATGATAAATTTTTAATTTTAATCGATAATTTTTGATTTCATATAATGATATTCTATACCTAAGGTAATGTTATTTCCTCTCATATTATCATCTATTGGAAACATTCCATATTCACCAAATGATTTTTTAATATTTTGTATATAAAGTCCATTATTGTGAATTTTGGTTATTATCATGAATATTATGGTTTATAAATATCTATATAAGGTTATTTCTTCATGGGGATTATGAATCAATATCTACTAAAGAAACATGTAATTTAAATTACAATCTCATTATTTATTAGGTTGTTTATGATTAATCTTTGATGTGGAAATAATCTAGATTAACTCTCCTAAGAATCATTAATTTAATTTTCATTTAATAATTGTTGGAAATTAAATTATTTTCCATTTATTTTAATTTATATAATAATTAATGAGACAAAAATATTATGTTAATGGAAAGTCGACATTATTTATCTCTTCATCCAAAACTTCTTCTTCTACATATAGGTTTTCTAAATATGTCATCAGGAATGCTAGTAACAGTTCTCCATAAATTCATAAATTAGTTTTATTCCATGATTTCATTAATGAAAAAAAATAATGGTTTTATTCTAGTTGTTTTTTGAATTTGTTAAACATTAATTTTTACCAAAAATGTGAAAAGATTCTTTTTTTAACTTACACAAAATTAAAAAAAATTATATCATCTTGAATGCTAAATTCATTAAATATTCCCATAAATATTTCTAAGGATATTTTTAATTCAATAATATCAATAATATTATTTTAGAGTTTATATTTCAAATAATTAGGTTCAAAACAAAAATGTTATTTTATTCAGGAAATATTCCATAGAACATATCAGTATACTTTCATCAAAGATAACATCCTTTGATATTACATATTATTTATAATTGATATGATCAAATCATACCATATTAAAACTATAAATAAATGGTTTATGGATATCATATTGATATATCAATGGATATAATTTTTTTGACCATTTATGTAATTATGAATTTATTGACGTTCTAAAGGTGTACATTTTTATGGACTTAGGATTATTAGAAGGGGGTATGAAATTATATATCTATCCAATCGATTGTATAATCATGGATAAATTCTGAGATAATTAAATCTCGATTGCAACTAATTTGATGTATAACACAATATATTTTGGTTTAGTTTCATGTGAATATGTATTTTGCATTAAATTGTTTTCAAATCTATATGATTATTTGTAGACCTCCTTTTTTGTCCATACGCTATACAAGGGTTGTAGTTGATTTCACTAACATAATGAGTGAACCTATTTCTAGTTATAAAACATCGCATAGTTATATGAAAATGGTTTTTAATAAAAATTTCTTTGTTAGGATTTGATTGTTCATGTAGTCTGATTATTTAGTGGTTTATTGATTGTGAACTAACAGGAGTTATGCAATGGCTCGGGATTAAGATATAGGATATACATGGATTGGTTTCCAAATTTTAATATCATGTTCCCTTACCATATATATCACATTCATTCAATGTGATAATGGATATCACCATTTTTTACCCATATATTGAATATACAATAATCCCATCACATGTTCCATTTCCATACTTATGAGGAAAGGATTTAAATTAGGGATGTATAAAAAGATTACTATATGGATTGATATTTTTTGATGATGTAGAACATATTTAATGAATCTTTTGTATTTTGTATCTATTTTCAAAAGAAACTAAAATATAATTTTACTCGAGTGGATCATTATGTTGATGATTACATAATAATATAAATTGATTTTATATTTATGTATGAAATTTATGAGGCACTATAGTTTAGATATTGATAGATCAATCCAAAGTATAAATGATTTGAAGATAATAAGGTTAATTATTTTAATTTTAATTCTTAAAATGTGTCAAGAATCGTATTATTTTTATGTAGTTTATTGAGAGATAATCATGTTTATTATATTTAAATATTAATTAAATAAGAAAAAGGTAGATTATATATTTATTTATGTTGGGCTTTAGAGAGTTATCATTATTTAAAATAAGTACAGATAAATAGTTGTTATTTAATCACTGTTTTAGTTTTTTTATATTTATATTATAAGAATTAGTAAATAAAATTCGGTGTGTTATTCATAATATATTTTTATATTTAAATACATTACATTATTTTAGGTGTTTGTAAAAGGTTGTTTTTTTATAACATCATTTATTTATATGTATTAATATTATAACTACTAAGTTCATATATAGTTAGGGACATTAATTCAATAAATTTTTCAAAGATCCCAAAATTTTATTATTTGAGTGTGGTTTTAGGTAAAACATCCATTATTATAATTCGAATAGCTAATAATGGTCAACTTATAATCTATCAGTTTTTCTGGATGTCAATATTTTGTTTCATTATTTATAGGTTTATAATTATGAAATGTTTCCCCATATATTTTTCATTTATTCTAGTGTCATATAGTATTTGTGTTATATGTTTTTATCAATGTACATGATTTTTACAAAGTGGTTTCTAGGTAGTTTTTTTAAATTTCTTTGAAATTGATTTCATGATTTTGGATATTCCATTTCACTACTCAATTCTTTATTACATTCATTAGTTTGATCACAAAATTATTTATTCAATTTTATTTATTTTAAGTAGAATATAACATTTTGTAATATTTTAGTGCAATGGATTTAATATAGTAGAAAATGGTGATAGATTAGAAGGCTTACAGACCTCTCTATTAATGATTCATTTCATTTTTTTATTTAGGGAGTAAGACTTGGGATTTAATTTCATTTCTTTTTATGATTTATATAACATTTATTATTTTGGAAAGTTTATTTATTTTTGTGGGGAGATAAAAGTAATTTATTTTTAATACCAAACTGGAATGCATCATATATACATTAATGATTCTTTATCATAGTAATTGGTGAAACACATTAAACATATGGTGAAAATTTTACATTAATTCATTGGCATACTATATTAAATGAAAAATAATATTGAAATTCACATTTCAATATTTCTCTAATGTAGAAAATTTCTATAAAAATTAATATAAATAAAAATATAGGGAAACGAAAAATAAATATAATAATACCAATGGAATAAATTCATGTGTAACTAAAATACAATTTTTTTGAATGAATAATTATCTCTATATAATTTGACAAAATTTACATTGATGATAACAATGGAATTAATTAAAAAAAATTAAATGATGATAAGTATATTTACAGTTGAAATAAGGGGATGATATGTACTATATTCACTATGTATGTAAGGTTATAGATATGATTAGAATATGAGAATTATATAAATTGTCATTGGGTATATATTTACAGCAATATTATTCTATCATTTGTTATATATGGAATATAATACTATCACTAAAAAATTTATAATTAATGTTAAAAAATAAATTTGTATTACAAATATTATTTTATGAAAATATGACTTTTATAATTTAGATTATTTCTTGGACGGTTTAAATTGATGTAATCTCATTTTGAAATATATATAGTGTGAAGATGAAATGAAATAATGTATTGGATGTATTATATATAAGGACCATTAATTAATGAATTTAATGAATATATGATCACTAGGGTTTTCCCTAGACTATTCCCATGAAAAAAATCTACAAGTATGGACTGACTGAAATCATCTAAGGGAAATGTTAAATCACATTGATTTAACGAAAAATCCAAGATAACTAAATCTACAACCCTGATAGAAAAAATTCTTTATCTTACAATAAGGTCTTAACAAAAGGACCTGAATGTGTTTTAATGTTTATTTTACATTATATAATCTAGTAATTAATATTATAATAAAATATGTTTTTAACATTTTTATCATTTCATTTTAATATATGTTTTTAATATTTTTTGTTTTTCTAATATTTAAATATAAATAATTAATTGAAATAAATAACAAGTGATGTTTTTAAAAAAAAATTAATTTCCAAAAACCAAATAATGTTATGTAAATAATTAATTAATTTTATTGAATTCGATATAAAATATTTTAATTCATAAAGAGACACTCTTCATTGAATATTTTTATATCTAGTATTTTTTTTAATTTATTAGAATAATAAATACTAATGATTTAATTTAAATAATTTGTTTCAAATATATATAAATAAATTATAAAAATTTTCATTAAAATATTAAAAAAATACATGGAATAAAAATAGTATAATTTATGTGATTAAAAATTATTTTTTCCCCAAAAATATTATTCATTATGAAATCTTAAAATGAAGTAAATATTTTATAATTATATGTATTTAATGCAATAAAATTTATTTAATATTAAGAATCAAAATGTTTTAATTTTTGAATAATATCAATATCAATATAAGATGAAAAGAAATCAGTCTGAGGGAAAAGTGAGTTACCACCATAAGCGTAAAATGAAGAAAAAGTTAGAAAAAGTGAAAATTTCATGAATATTACAAAATATAAATGTAAAATGTGTGTATGAGGGAATTAAAATACAACAATTATCTTATCCATATTATATTTTAAATTTGGATCCCAATTCGATGAAAAATTACAATTATTGATCCTTAAGGAATAGGTTTTATTTAAAATTTCACTCATGGTCACCTGTAAAAGGAACCCTATTATACCAACCTCAAAGTTAACCTTTTCTTTAGTTTATTATTCAATATTACAAATACTCTCTCCCTTCAAATACATTGTCACGTTTTTCATCCCTTTATCATAAGATTGATATACAGGTTATTCATTTTGAATAGGACATCTAAGAGAATATTCAAGTCCTCAATGTATGTGTTATCCACTCACAAATCATTTTTCATAGAGTTTTTAATCAAAATATTCATAAATATAATTCAATTATTAAATATATTTATTTTTTAAAACATTATTATTCCACAAACATGATATTGAAGCTATAAAATAACTTTTTGTTTTTCATTCATTCATTATAATGAATTTTTGTATATCATCAACCACATACAGGAACAATTTTATAATATTCACTTGATGAATGATATAGAAAAATTATATAATATTAATATGAAATAATAATGATTAATTTAGTTTTTTTTAACTTAATGATTGGTATTTTCATAATTATATAAATTAATATTATCAAATCTGCTTATTTAATCCAAAATCATAAAAATTACACATTTTGCGTTCTTTATAAAATGTCACCATATTTTCAATAAAATTAAATGTAGAATCATATGAATAATTTCAGTGTAAATGTAGAGGAAATTATGGGGCTATTAAATAAATGAAAAAAGACTAGCCAAGGGAAATTTCAAACCTAATCTACCGTAGAATAAATGGAATAATTAATAATGTAGTATTATTTTAAAAGAAGTATGATTAATAAATGGTTTATAATAAATTATAAAATTTTGATTCAAGTAATTTAAATATATAAATGGTTCTTATCAGCAAGATCATCTAGAAGCAATGCTTTTGACTATTTATTAAAAAAAAGAAATGAGTACAGTGGTGACGAGCGGGGTCAAACAGATGGATTTTCCCTCATCCGTCAAAGTACAAAATTGAAGATCATAATAAGACATATCATTACCATAATCAGATTCATCAACAGTTTCCCATTAAGAATGGGACTTACCCTGATTAAAGATCTTAATAAAATCAGAATTAAACTTTCCTGATAGCTTGGACGATCGAGTACACACTGTGCGAGGTGTATTAGAGTAATCCATCCTTGGGCTTCGCCTCGAGGGAGTAGGAGTGTGATCAAACTCCCCTTTACCAGACATGAGTGCATATTTGAACGAAATATGCCCACTGATACCTACTACAACCCCTTCTACCTCCGAGACGTCACCCCACTTCTCAGATATACTAGAGGAATTCAGGAGATTCTGAATCTCCTGATGACAATCAACCTGTTGACCAGAGATAAAAGTCATCTCAACATTCTCATCACGTAACAAACCTGCACCAGGGCTATCATTCATGCATGTATTTGAGGGGTCAGTGCAAGCAGGAGACCCTACAGCAGAGAGAGTAACATTTTCCCAGTCCCAACAAAGCCAGAGAGAGTTACTGCACAACCATCCGTGGATGTAATCCCCTTGGAAACACCAACCCGTGAAATAGAAGGACCACTCATCGGGGAAGTAGAGTTTTTCTGAAAATTAGGAGGACCATAATTGGCTCTCAATGGTGACAAGTCGACCATCATTACCTTCCCTTTTAAATTCAATTGGTGTTCTTCTGCAGAAGCCAACACATCATCCTTATTGGTAGAGGCCTTGATGTTATGATCAAGGGGCTGTGACACATCCACATCATTCCTCTTTGATTTCCTTCTACAATGGTTGGATGGATGACCCTTCATCCCACAGTTCTCAAAAAAATATATCTCTGGCATAGTTCTAATGAATTCCCAACCGCCATGCATTCATTACAAAAAGTGGCTTTCTTTCATACTCCATATCAATTTGAATGTCATCTGTCGAAGTTGAAAGAGTTACCTTGTCAATCTGGGTGGAGCTAAGATCAACCTTCACGAACATCCTGGAAAAGTGTCCAAACCGAACATTCTCAGTCTCCTCGTCAAGTCGTATAGGAGTCCCAATTGTCGTGACAATATCACGCAGAATCATTGGGTGCTAAAGAACCCAATTAAGACCATGAAGACGAACCCATACATGGGAAAAAGCATTCCGTGCACGAGAGGCATTGAAGTCTAGAGACCATTCACGAAGGTGGAGCCAACCCGACTTCAAGGAGAGAGATCCAGCGCTCCATGCATGCATTTTAGAAGCATCTGAAGGAAAAATGCAGTGAAAAAAACCACGTCCAAGAGAAACACACCTCCAGTCAGTGAACCCCACAAAAAAAGATATCCATCGGACCAATTCATAAAACTACCAAGATTTATGACCCTTGGGCTGAACAAGACGTGCAATCAGAGAGATTTTCCCGATTGCAATACTTTCATCAAAGACTTTAGGACAGGCCTCAACATGTGCCAATGACGCTTTTCGAATAATTATTCCAGAACGCACGTTAGTGAAAGACCCAGATGCAGACGTCAGCAAATCATTTGGATTGATCCTCCATGAAGCAGAAAAAAATGAATCAGAAGGAAACATAACAACAGTTTATTTGTTGGATCCATCACAACCATCTGAAGTTGCCAATTTGCTGGAGCCATCACAAACATCCTAAGAGTTCTTCAGTGGCAACTTTGTATCAGACTAGGTACCCCGACCCCGCACGCCTCCATCGCCGAGAAATCCACAAGCCAAATTCCGGGATCTGAGGTCGACAACGACAACGCGATCCCACAATCCACCATCAAGATGACCGCGGACAACATGCTCCTGTACAACGCCATCCGCCGGGTGCGTGCAGTAATTAGGATTCATCGCACTGAACTTTCGGGCGATAGGCCGGACATCAACATCCTATGCACCGCCAGGCCGAGACGTTGGAGGATTAACCATTGAGGCACAACCATCAAGCTGTTGTGGACCTTCCATCTCGACGGATCCAACTCCACCAGCGAGAATCACGGAGCCAAGGAATTGGGGAACCGAAATCGAAAAACCTAGAAAGCCGAAACTCCGTAGTATGTGTTTTTTGGACACATTTTTCATTACATTGGGTTATAATAATTCTTCATTGACTATGTATTTATAATATTGATATATTCTTCGACTTATATGTTAAATATTTTAATTTCTCATTCAATTAATGGAAATTATATTTGGATAAGTAAATATTTTATTGGATTGATTTCATTATTCATGACATATGATGTGGTTAAGAATTATTTACATCCTCTCAATAAAAAATTTATCCTTTCTATCAATATAATTTTATTCCACAAATGGTTTTATTTTTATTTTAAAATCCATATAGATTTTTTATTTTAACACATCATATTGAACTTTTTCTATTAATTAAATAAATGTTAATATTTCTTTCATTAAAAAGGGCGTTACATCAAACAACATAAAAATTATAACAAGGAATTTCTGTTAACATTCAAAAAAAATTATCATCCACTCTAAAATTTTATACTAGTCATCAGATTCTATTAAAGGTATCATTATTATGTTTTTTTAAATTATATCATTCATATTATTCTTATATATACGTGGATAATCTTTTGGAACCAAAATGTATATTTTTTTCAACAACGTTAGAAAATAATTACGAAAAATCATTGATATGATTTATATTCAATTTTCATCAATATATCAAAAATATATCTGTCATCTAATGTTGTTTTTCATGAATATATATCAAAATTATTCTATTATTTTATTCTTTTTGTGATTATACTTTTTGTATTAACCTAACCCATTCATGGTATCATCTTAGGTGATTTATTTTAAAATAGTAATGTAACCCATCCTCTATCCAAATGTATTTCATGATAAGATGAGTGATTTATTTAATTTGGAAGAAATATGTTTGGTATATAATTATTCAATGCATGGTTAAGATATATACCTCTAAAAAATTATGTAATTTTTATAACTCATGAGATTGTTATGTGATTTGAGAAGTGTTGCTCGATCTCCTTGGGGATTTTGGGTGTGACTCCTATTACACTATTTTTTAGGATTCATGTTATGAACCTAATAAACTATGTTATAATGGTATTTATGCTTAAATTTATTTTTTTATTTACATGCTTTTGATGGTTCGAAATTCAACGGTTATTTTCCAATGGTTTTCGATTGTCTTCACATGCTTCAATGTCATGGTGTATTTGTTTTGATTATATAATGATTCATTTATGGACATATATTCTAATGGAATGATATATTTTTCATATAATCATTTCTCATTAAATTTTGTGATCCCATGATATTCTAAATCATGTTTGTCAATACTTTTCCTATTTTTCCAAATTCTCGCTATATGATCCTCTATAACTTGTTGATACACTTTCCCATTACCAATCATTTCAGCTCACTCAATCCTGTATTTTATAATTTCCATATAAAATAAAATAAATGAATATTGAAATGTGGAAGTCCTGTGTAGATTTTTTTTGGGATCCAGGGAAGAAATAATGTGGAATAATACATTTATGATGCTATCATTAAATGAAACTAAGTAATTTGGTTCTAGAATTTGTGTCTATTTTTGATATGTAATTTTTAAATTATTGAAATGATAAAACAATAACATTCATATTATTAATGGGTCATATTAGGCGCTATCAGAGTCGAGATTAGTCATCTTAGGGGATCATGTTTAGAATAATAAAATTATATATAACATCACATGATTTTAAAATATGTCTCTTTTAAAAAAAATTCGATAAATTACCCTAGACAGAACACCGAGCATAAATAGATGCTTAAATATTATAATTGTGTCCTAGTATATCGAATGGATAGAATAACAGTATATTGCTCATTATGAAATTATAGTTTTGAAATATTTATAAAATGAATTCATTGGTTACTAATTACTTTTAAATGAAAATAAAAACCAGTCGAACATTAAGGTTGTGTAATACTTATAACTACGATGGAATTTTATAATAAAGTAATCACTACTATTGAAAAAACATAATAAAATTTATATGTATTTTATATTCAAAAAAAATATGTAGTTGAACTAATATGTTTTTTTGGATTATTATAAAAATAAATATAATTATATACAAAAAATATTATATTTTCTGGAGAGATTTTTAAGACCTTTTAAGGGTACACTTGTTTAAAATATAATTTTTGAAACATTAATAATGTATATGAAAAACTTAAGCACCGTGTTTAAAAACATAATGTAAAAATTATCATAGGGTGGAATTTTGGTATTTTTCTAAACATATTTATTTTATAGTATAGAGTAAAGAATCCCAATTTTTATAAAACTTTAATTTTCATTATATTAATAGCCTATTTGTGATTTTAATTTTAACCTAATATATATTAGTTTAAATAAAAGTTTTGTATCATATAAATGAAAATATGATATATTTATTCCATGGATGATGTAAATACATGTTTTGAAAATTAAAATGTAAATATCACTATTTTTGTAACAAATAAATGTGTATTTAAAATTGTATCATCAATTTTATTAATTAAAAAAAATATAATCAAAAAATATATACCAAAATTTATATTCTATTTTTTTATTATTATAAGATAATTTTATGGGAACTTAATTAATATTTTAGAGGGACATAGATGAATATGTAATTTGAAAATTGAAATTTTTAGAATAAATGATGATTTTAATTAACAAATAAATTTATCATATTTAGAAAAATAATGTTCCTAAAATTGAATCTGTTTTTTAATTAAACAAATTTTCAAATGTTTGGGCTGAATTACTGTGATTTTTATAAAGTAGTGGAATTTTTTATGAATAGTAAAATTTGGAAATTTATGCAATTTGCTAAATACGTGAATAATTGAGTCATAGATTTTGTATGGACGATTTGTGAAGAATTAGTTAGTAGGTACAAGAAATAATTATTGTATTTAGTCACAAGAATCAATAATAATGTTATTTTATAGCCAAAATAATAATCTAATGATTAAAATAATAAAAAAAACCCTCTCCTATAGTATAAATAACACACCTCACAACTAATTCTTCTGACACCTCCAATGAAAATAATATTTCATAATTTATACAAAATACACTTCCCAAACATATCCAATGTTGTATGGACATTTTGGTCTCACAAAAAACACTATTTAAATGCTACTTAAAGAAGATTTAATTAAACGAATTGTAGAGGTAACATTCCCTTTCAGTATATTTAATTTTTATTCAATTTTATTTTTATACATATTGCACCACCTAGGTCCAATGTGACATAATAAATCCATTATTTTTAACCTACTTTATTGTTATTTTTGTAATGGTATATCATTCATCAAATCACTTCTCAAGCCACTTTTGTTCCAAAAATGAAAATATTGTCAGTGAGGTGCATATTTAGAGCCTTCGGGTACAACGATTTTTCATTATTCAATTCCACTATCATGGATGGTCATAAAACTATTTTATGGATAAAAATGAAATAAATATATGTATTAAATCTTATTTAATATTCTTGAACTATTATATATAAATAATATTAATTCATAAGACAAAAATTGTTTATAATGATAGAAAAAATGCCAAAATATTCTAAATGGTTTTCTTTAATGCTTTATCCATGGAATCGACCTCATATATGAATAAATAAATATATAAGACCATTAAATATCATATATGTTCATCAATAACGTTGAATTTAAATTCTAGATATCTATTTCCTTTTTACATGATATTCAATACATGTATTCAAGTGAACCAATCTTGAAAATCAAAGAATCAAACACTATCGAATGATGAAATTGAATTTTTTAAATCATGAAAAAAGCCATAAATGAAACTAATAAAATTCTTAATCACAAAATACTAAGTTAATAGGTTCATAATTAAATTATTAAATATTTTAATTTCATTATCAAGAACATATTTTATAGGTTCATGACACATTTGGATGTAATGTTAGGGTTTTCTCATATCACTTTCATTTCTATGAGATAAGCCCTATTAAACACTATTTATTATGTGTGGTGTATTCATACCCACCATTTATGTTTCATATAATTAATATATTTATTTTCATTGTTTTAAATTCTTAATTTAATGTTCATTAATTTTATATGATATATATTTTGACTATTTTCAATGTAGTAAATAATTGTCCCTAAACCACTATTTTTCAGTTGGGTTACGCTTTCTCTCCCATTAATCCAATGTAATTACTTTTTTCAATCTACATAATAATTAAAAAAATATGTGTATATGATACACATTTTTATATCTATTCTATTTCATCGTTATTTAATGGAGGTATACATGTTTTATATGGTCCGGTTTTCAATTCCACTTGATTGGCATCTCCAATTAATGGGTACATCCCAATTTTATTCTCATTTTTTATGTACAATGCATACAAAACTATGAGAGACCAATATTTTCCTAAAATAAATATGCTTACTTTGATAAAATATCTTATATATTTTTTGGTTTTATGTAATCTATTAAGCCATTGTCCTCTTGAAAGTCCCATTTATATTTTCTTGCAAACTATACTTAGGTGGCCATTTATAATGGTTCATAAAAACCCATTTTACATCTTATCACCTGAATTTAGAAGTTTCAGTATGAATAATTTTTTCATATTCCAAAAATATAATTTCATTCCCTTTTATATTTTTGGATATAAATTTTTACATGCTGACTTTTATGACAAATACAAATTTTTTTCCAAAAAAACGATTCCTTACAATGAAGAAGGATTTTCCTCTAGAGAATTATCAAGGATTTTATAAAATTATTTTAATATATTTTGATATCCACTTTTGAATATTATGGTTAATTTATATTTTTATCTTATGTCTTCTTCTACCATATATTATTTAATTTTATTTGATTATTTTTTCTGGGGATGTATTATCTTGAAACCATAAGCCATATTACTCTGTATAGTTTACTGATTGTGGATATTATTTACATGTCATTTTTTAGTTTAAATATGAATGTATATGTTCATTATGTTTCATTACATTTAAATGAGTAATGAATTGGACATATTATTTGATTGTATGTTCCCGATATATCCCACTTTATGTATTAGAAATTATCACGAGGCAAACTAGACAGGGTTTCTACCCATTTATGTACAGTTTCTAGACCGAATCCATGATGGTATATTTATTAATCCTAAAATTATTCATTCCCTAATTACGATACCAGTAATTGATAGCGCATGTTATTATTAATCGAGTAAAATTTTCATTTTTATTTTTCTTTTTCATGTTATTATTTATGGAATTATTTATTCATCTTTTATTCCCTCTATATAATGCTCATGATTATATTATGGTGGCATTTGTTTTTAGTTATTCACATTTCATTAATTTTTATATTAATTTATCTTAGCTATTTATGTATATCCTTCCATTACTATGAATATGATATCATTCCTTTATTTTGATTTATTTTACCTTATAATGAAATGATGTATATTATTAATGATTTTCCAGGATAATCATGAAATTTATGGGTTTCACCAAGGGAGTTTCTATGGTGTTTTTATTTTCAAATTTATAATGTGGTAGTTATGTGTATATTAATTTTTCTAAATATACTAATATATTTGGTCCATTGGAAAGAGTCTCTTTTTATGTATTACATGTTTTTTATTAAGAACCTAGAACTAAGTTACGAGGGTCCGAGTCTTCACAAAACCAATCTAAAATAATCCTATGTAAATAATGATTCATTGGTTGATGTGAATGAGTTATAATTTATGTAAATATTTGTTTAAATTTTAAAATTCGTATTACATATCACTATAATTTCATGAAGTTATTACGGTTAGTTACACATTTGAATAATTTTGGATTTATCCAGGTCTATGACAAGGAGTATAAAAGTTAAAAATTAATATGATGGAGAGGTATATAACTATAGCAATGAGATGGATTCCACCAAGGATCGTCCAAAAACCCAATGTTTTTGGGTCCTGTTTGAATGGAAATATGCATGGGGGGGTCTGCATCGTGATTCATTTTGTTCTGTCTTGATTGCTTTCAGCTGCAGGTATGGTACATGAAACTCTTTAGGAGTAGAAGTCTACTTTCTGGTCTTACACTTTGTAAGAGTCATGATCTAACTGTTTCAGAGGTGGAATCGGACTTCAAGACATTGGTTCGAGTGATTCACGGCAAGGCGATGCCTCCTTGGTAGTTGACGTATATAATTCGTAGATGTTCTGTGGAGATCAGTCTGGGTTGTTCGGTGCGACCTATTAACAGAGAGGAAAACCAGCCGGCGGATGCCCTCTCAAGAGGGTGTAATTCTCAAGATCCCATGACTGTATATTCCAGTCTTGGATCCTTGCCTGTGGAGCACAAGAATGATGTTCAAGGGGATTCCCTTGGACTGCATAATTTTAGACCTCCATATCTTTTACGGTTTGATGGGGGGCTCCCATATTTTAATAAAAAAACCAATTATCAATTGAATAATATCATGAATCATGTAAAACTCCAAAATCAACCAATAAGAGATAAATGTTGTATTCATTTCTTTTAGAATAGATGGATTCCACATCTTAGTTGATTTTTGTCCCACTAAAAACAAAGAGATTAATTAACATGTTCAACACATATTTCATATTTTTCAATGATCGTAATGTGAAAAGGCAATATTTTTTTATCGATTGGAAAGTAATTTAGACAAATAGTTAATTTTTTTCAAGAATAAAACGAAGAATAAATTAATTTATTATTTGGACTAAGATGAGACTAGGGAAATATTATTCACAAAATATTTTCATCACTATCCTTCACAAAAAATTTAGATGTAATCCATTATGTTAATGGTAAATAAGGGAGAAAGAATTGGTTTAAATGAATAAAAAAACAATGGAAACACTAGGTACACATATATTTTTATTATTGACTATGAAATAAAGTTCAATGATTTTTAATTTCCTAAAACCATGAGATAAAAAGTAATTATCCATAAGAGTCACCAGTTGTTATGATGAAACATTATGATGTGAACTGAAGGTGGAAATGGAAATCAGAGAATTTCAGTATTCTCATGTAATTAGAGTGATTGTTTGTAAAAATTGGCATCATGATAACATGAAGGATATGTAACATAAATAAAATAAAAATCACCCAAAAATGAAAAAAACTAGACAAGGAACCCGTGAAATTTACTCAATGTATTGAAAATATTGTTATATGTGGTAAAAGTGTAAATAAATCACTAGAATATTCAGAAAAATATAATGAGGCCAACAATAAAAAATTAAACATTACAAGCTACCAACTAATTCACCATCTATAAATAAATTCATAAAATTCAAGGTTTTTGGTTATTAAGATAATATATTCTTTACCCAATGGGATAATAAGAACAATAGACATCATTATTATACATGGCTTAGAGAATAAATAATAGTCTATTAAGTCACTACAGTTATAGTTGTTCATGTTATCAAATTCGTGAAATTTACACTTATTAACATATATATTCTAGTGAACTTCTTATTTTAATTTTTTTATTTGAATAAATTTATATCATTAATGCTTTCTAAGAATGTTTATTCACGACCTAAGACATTAGATATTAAAATATTGGTGATTTTGTTCATGGTTACATAATAGTTATGTAATGATTTTTTGATTGAAAATTGTGTCATGAAACTACCGTAAAATATAGTTTTTATTTACATAGTATAATTATATTTGATATTTAATCCATATTTGGTCTTGTTAAATAGAGCTCTAGTATATTACTAGAATATGGGCATCTAACTTCATATATTAAATCATTACCTAAAAAATATCAATTAATGGTTTATTATGAATCCCCATTAGAAATTAATTTTATAATATGATATACTATACCTAATATTAAGGAATACCTAGATGAAATGTTTGGTATGGAACTCAACATTTCATAAATTCCAATTGTATTGTAATATATTGAAGTATTTCTAAAGAACAACAAGGCCTCCACCTCGATCATGAGGTTGATATTTCAATTGAACTCATAACTAGAAAAATTAAAATATAAATGATTTTTTATAAAATGAACATCATTCGATTATAAAAATCAATTAAGAGACATCATTTGAATATTTATAAGGTTTTTATGTTATGAATTTCATCACTATATTATTTAATTAGACATATTTATAAATAATAACTTAGGATAAATAAATCATTATATTTATTATAATGAAATTTTAAAAATTTAAATCATGAATATGTATGCTATAAAAAAGATAGATGATTTGTTTGATTAAATTAGATAGGCTAAATACATGATGACAATGGATCATCAAACATGACACTATCAATTAAGGGTAATGGGATATGATACCCCCATGAAATACATCTGCATAATATATAGACCATAAATATTAAATTTTGTTCCCTTTAAATATAAATATAATTCCATTTCATTATTATTTTCAATAATGTAGAAAATATATATTACCTTTTCATATTTGAGGTATTATTCCTTAATTATTTTCATATGTTATCTAAAATAAGTAAATATCATGACCAATATTTTCATATTGTTATAAAGATCGTAAAAAATAAAAAATTTATTAAATTTCGGAGAAAATGTGAATTTATTTTATAAAATATATCTTCATTTGTATATGAAAATCATAATTAATGTTATATTAATTGATCCTTCAAATATATAATGGTTAATGAACATTTCAACCAACAACAATAAAATAGATTTATTATTTTATGAGATTAAATGGACAGTAATGATTTATTAGATATTCATCATGAGTATAAGATTAACTAGATTTGTTAATGTAGAAGGGAGTTAATTTATTCTATATAGATTAATGTAAATAAATCATCAAGGATCATGAGATTAATGGATCCATACACCTATGATTATGCTACCCTATACTAGAGTAGGGGTTGTGAGGAAAAATTTCATGAACCCCTCCCACTAATGGAATACCTTTTTGGATTATAATGAATTAATGTATATAAAAATTCATTCCCTCATCATGTAGGACCAAATATAGTGACTATAAGTGAGGGGTATAGATAATGTCTCACTTATGAGAGGTATTACCCCTAGAAATAGGGTATCAACCACAAACAATATCCATCACATTAAATAAAAAAGATAGAAACCCAATCGCAAATTCCTAAATAATGTATATTGGATAAAAAATGGTCTCTATGTGAATTACCAAATGACAATCCTATAACAATAACTCAAACACATCTCCAACCTTCATGCTAGTAGTATCAGACTAGGTCCCTAATTATTTTATCAAATAAAAAACTGTTTATATATATGTAGGGTGGTAATAACATGTATACTTAGTAGGATCATACCTAAGGGATCCCCTTATAAATTGAAAAGTATATACTAATATATTAGTGAAGAATAATAATTACCAACAAGAACCAACACATGTCAACAATCCAATACTATCATCACCACAGTAGTCTCACCAATTTCTTGATTCCCGTTATTATAATTTATAATTGAAATAATATTAAAAAAGAACCTTTCCAAAAACTTCCCCAATTAATTTCTTCTCTCATTACACGAAGACAAAAATCCTTCCCTCCCATTAAAACCATTTCTTCTCATCACCACGTATCATGTTGTCCCCAATCTTGGGTAGGTAGAAACTATACCTACCATATTGTTGTGCATTTCCTAGCACCATATTATTGAATAAATTAATATTATAATATAACCACCTCATCACATGACCAGGGACGTAGTGTATCATAAATTTGAAGAACATAAGCTCCATTCCCTCCTCCTACCACACATTAATTCCATCACATATCACATCATCATCAACACTAATAATCCACAACAGTAGCCTACATTGACACTAATAATCTATTACACTAGCCATTATCATCACAAATAATGTCATACATCATCAATCATCAAATCAATGATTGTGCAAAAATAACCATTATCAATAGAAGGAGTAAAAAATATCATCAATAATCATCACTACTATTGGTGGAAATGTAGGTAAGGTGGGATAAATAACCATCAATTTGACCATCATCCAATATGTTAGGGAGAACACCTAGAACCCAAAATTTACTTTCGATGGTAATGATATCAAACTTGGGTAATGGGAATATATAATGGAAATATAAAATTAAATATTGATAAAAAATAAAACCCAATCAATGGGATAAGATGTTACATTATTATTTCATCCCACAACACCAAAACGAAATCTTTAGAACATTTCCATCAACCTCTTCCACAAATATTATAACTAGCCACACCATAAGGCCACATAAAATCCACATTTCATCATCCTTTTTAATATTAACCATGTTAAATATTTAATAGTTATTAATAAACATGTATTTTTTATTATAATTTAATTAAATATTTTGAAAAACTAATTTTCCATAGAACCCCATTGAATTATAAGTAATCAATTAATTATTACATTAGTTAAACTAGTTATAGAACATTAATTTTAACCCCTACACTTTCATAATTTGTGACCCATTACACTTAAATTTAATTATTTGCAATTCATTCAATCACTACTTGGAAACTTCACTAACATGTTGTATATTAACCGAAACACCTCACATAAAATATAATCACATCCCATGTCTATCAATATTGACTACCTAGCAATATTCCATTAAAAACCATAATTCAACCATCATATATCATGCCAGGTCACAAAATCTACCAAAAAATTAGATACTTGATTCCTAAAATGTTATAAATATAAACCTGGTCACCACTATCAGTAGAATATTTCCCATTAGATATTTAAATTTAATTAATGGGAAAAATCAATAACACTAGGCATATATCTTAGATTACTGCTTTTTTATACCACTATAAATCCATGTTTATCCAATAGAGTTGATACCATTACTTTATTAAATTCAAGGGTGTTATCACACAGTTTAGGAATTATATTATAATAGTTTCATTGTCAATTAATATATTAATATCATTTTTATGAATTGTGAGATCACATAATAAAAAATATAGTTCACCCATCACATCAACCACAACCCAAACTATGATCGAAATAGCTATTATATCCAGCAATAGTATTGAATAAAGATAAATTATTATGAAATATTATAATAAAGTAAACACATGATGTAAATATCATCAAATTTATGTTTAGTTAAATGTAATTATTTATATGATAATGTAAACACATATTATCCACCAAATGATGGGAAAAACATGAAATTTCATCATATAATGAAATAATGGGAGAACAAGGATCCCCTACGACAAAAAGATGTTCATAGTTCTCTATGAAATATTTTACCATCACAAATCAGCCACCACATATGGATACACTCTTGGGAACTAAGAACAAAAATTTACCTTCCTTCCATTCAGGATTCTATACCAGAACCATATTATCTCTAAATAATTCTTATATAGATGATAAATATGAGGAATATAAAATAGATGGAAAATAAGGGTACTTATATTTTTTATGCTTCTACTTGGAAAAAGAATATTTCAACTTCATAAGAGGTGTATCTAGAACGCTTGTACAAGTCATGGGATTGAATAAGTATATAGTTAAAATATAATAATTAAACCTAGGAAGTTAGAATCCATATTTTTATAAATGAGTATTTGATAATATTTTAATATGGAATGGGGTATCAAAAAATTCATATGGGGTTTTTTGTTCAATGATAGATATGAATATCAATTTTTAATCCTTCATTTTCATGCATTTTAAAAATCATATTAAACAACAAGAATACCTAAACCATGTTTTGGATTAAATATTTTTTATAAAAATACACCCACTATGAAAAATTTCATGATTTTAGTGTCTCATGATTCTTAGTTTTCACCTCTCCATTAAAACCACCATTTTGTAGTTACCTCTACCCCCACACCTATTTTTATTGAGGTGAGAACCCAATGGTATATGTTTAACTCCATTCCCATGATAACCTTTTCCAAAATAATCATTTTACATATAAAGTAAATCCTAACATACAAATCCACTAAAACATGGTTGGAAGATATTTCACTTGCCTTGGTGCACTAGGAACCACAAGGACAACGCAACAGTGTACATTTTGACCATGGGCCGCCAAATTTCAAACCCAATACCTCATATCCAAAATAGACACGACCACACCCACTCCCATGTAATAATGACCATTAAAATAAAAAAAATGTTATCTAGGAACTAGAACCCATAAAATAACAAATATTATTATGAAATACCTATATTAATTTAATGGCGTAAGGGAATTTTGGAATTAATGTCCTCAGATTAGGCACTTCCAAAATATTTCTTATATAGGAAAATGGAAATAAAACCCAAAAAGGACATGGAGTAATGGAATGTTCATAATAACCATTCCATATTATACCTCATTGTATCTCATTATAACCATGTGAACTCACAAATAATCTATAATATAACATAAAATGAAATTAAAAATTCAATAACCAATAAAAACCAAGAGTTACATCACCCCTGAAGAAACAAATAAACAAGAATTAAAACAACTCAAGATAATGATCATACATATACATCTCATTATCCAATGTAATATCCTATAATACACCAATACTCCACAACACGCCATCATATGGTATAACTCATCCAACCAACACTATACCTTTATGTTCATGTATCACAATTGGCCTCTCAATCAATGTCAAAACATCATCAATTTCCAATTCTCTGATTTCTATAGATGGGGGACATCATTATTATAAAAATAATGTTGATACATGTGGTAGATATTTTTAATTATGTATATCCATAGTGGGAATTATAATATTTAGTCCACCACTCCAATTTAAAACAAATCCCTAAATGGCTCATCAAACATGGACGAAATTATACTTCCCCATCGAAACATTTGCAACCCCAAATGAGAAGAATACCAAAAAAACACATTGTCTCCAATCTCATAATATATGGGCCTCCTCCGATGATCACTATATGGATTTATGACTTACCGAAACTACCTTAATATTCTCCCTAAATAACATGAAATTTACTATCAATATCTATTTCACTTCATGGACATGGGCTATTAACTCTCTATCCTATTTTTTCATAGTATATTACAACATGTACATCCATAAAATTCCTCAAACTATGGAATTATAATGGATTAATCACATATAAGTTATATTAAAACCAATACAATGGTATGTATTTCCCCTAAGAACCACTGAAATCTCAATCACATTCCTATAACATATCCACTAGCATCTAGATAGTCTTTTATATTAGTCCATAAATCATAGAGTAGAAATTAGTTTTGAACACCATTTGGTAAACATAATAAAGATTCAATACTCTTCCTAAATTCATGTTAAAACTAATATCTTATTCTAAAATGACATTACTAATCAACATGTAATTCCAAAAAAAACATCATCCATGGACCTCTTTATAAGAGGAACCACAAAAAATATCATCTTGATCACCAAAGAATGACATAAATCTTCTATTTAGTCCATGATCACCCCCAAAATCATTGTATCCTCTCTAAGAATATGATAACCCGATGAATAAATAGATCAAAATATCCTTAAACAAAATATCATTGACATAAATGGGTAGTAAATACCTCTATAGTATTATGGTGATCATTATTAACCTAATACATACATGAAAACACGTTATGAACTCCACCATTGACCTTTTAAACTAGTCCATTACAGTTACCTACTTAAGGAATGATACATGTGCCTCTATCTTAAAGATATTAAAATCCCTAAAAATCCCCATATTAATTAAATATTTAATAAATAACATTCCAAAAAAACAAAAAATGATTTAGATCACGTTCCAACCACCCCACTAGAGAATTCCCATAGAGGACACCATTTTTTATCGACTCTATATATGATTCTCCTTATTGAAATTAATGTATTTACCGAGTCAAGAAAGAAAACAATCTATTTTAAAAAATAAAATCCATCTGCTAACATCCACTATGTTTTCAATCATCACTAAAAGATCTTATATTCCATTCTAAGAGTCGTAAAACTAGAAAATGACATCCTCTCATAAATTCTTACTTGCACATCATACATAATTGTTCTGTTGTATAGGGTGTAAGGTATATATAATAATAATACATGAGAAGATCTATACCCAAATATAATCCTAGATTTATGTCTAATTGATATAATACATTGCTTGTTCTTTTTTGATCCATGAATATCATATAGTTCTCACTGATGAGATAATGTTACTACATGATTAGGGAAAAAAATGATTCCAAACAATTCAAGTCATGTACGACAGAGTTACAACAATGGGGATAGAAATATCATTATAGATAAGAGATCACTCCATTTTATTCACAATTATTCATCCCAAATTTTTTTGAAATTCATCATATATTTACAAAAACACCACCCTTTATTATGAAAATTAAATCATTGTTGTACTAATCAAACTCAAATTTAGTTAGTTTAATTCTTTTTCAAACTAATTATTTCAGATTGAATCCATATCCTTCGAGTCCAAAATAGATAATGGGGATACAATATGGGAGAAATCAGAGACAAAAAAATGATATTATAATTTAAAATGAGGAATGATGTGAACTATCACAACATTATTATGTCCACTCAATGAAAAAACTACATATACCCTAGAATGATCCATGGCCACACCCTGCTATTACCCCACATTCTAAAGGATATGTTCTTCTCATATATAAAATATTCAAATAGATAACCTTATATATATTTTTTAGTTTATAATAACCTATATGATTACCCTATGATTATCTAAATTATCCTCTTCAGATATTTTGTAGATAAGGATGTCATAAAAAATATTACTACAAAATAGTCCAGGATCTCAGAAATCATGGAGTCAATGTGTCCCATGAACAAAAATATTGTGTTCATGATGCCTTACAACATGAATAAGCACTCCAGGTGTATATAATATCATATAAATAATGTATCATAGATTTCCTCATCTTTTATCATATTCTAAAAACATCTAGACCAAATATCAAACACTAAAAAAATATCCCTCAATTCAAATGAACAAACCAGTCTTCTATCCTCAGAAGTGGTTAATGATCCTTTACCATTAACCAATTCATCCTCTAATAGTCTATGTACAACCGTGAACTACCATCCACCTTCATGGTAAACAACACTGGGTCACCACAGTTAATGAAATTGCCTGATGTACCCCCACTACAGTTGATGATCAACCTCACTCCTCAGTTCCCCCAAGTCCATGAGTGTGTTACAATAAGGATTCCTCAATGTTAGAGACCCAAAAATGTGAAAATCTATCCAAAACAGAACAAGTAACATGGGGTTAGTATCCAAATATCATAAAGGATGACATCCACTATCAAATCAATGACCATTGAAACATATACCAAATGGGATTACTTTGAAATCTCCACCGAAATATATAAAATAAGTTATACTCACATTCCACAATTTTGATAGACTATCTTTTGAATGGACACCACTCACCAGTTATCCTTGTAATGAAATACAACACAAATCTAAAATAAATCAACACATTCAAAAAAATTAATAGAGACAATCCATTTCAGGAATAATTCTATATATATATATATCTACAACCTGAAGATAACCCCCAATAAAAGGATTATATTTATTATAATCCAATATTTCAGACAAACATAAAAATTAGACCGGCTTCCGACTAGTGTGGATGACACTAGGGGAACAAAAATCCTCTCCACCTCCTTTTTGAATTCATAGACCGATGTATGAGAAAAAAAGAATTTTGAATCTATAGAATAATGTAAGGAAAGATATAGGGTATACTTTAATATTACATTACCTATTATAACCTCAGTTATCATGAGAACTATAACCATAATAACATGCACTATCCCACTCCCAACTCCTCTACCTTACTACTGACGTCCTCCATAATAATTCCATTTGTTGAGGTTCTTGAAGGATACTAACATCACAAAGATGAACCCCACGATCTCCATCAATCAATTTTTGAATTAAATCCTACTAATTATTATATAAAACAAAAAAATGACCCTACCACTAATACTAAATTTGATGGAATAAATAATACTATTGAAAATGTATTTTACATACAAACCATACTTGCCACCATGAGTAGTGAAGCACTGATCTTGATAATATCCTCATCCCTTGAAAATATATCAATCAAAAGAAATACTATAATAGAAACTATAGATAATATTGTCCTACAATGGTTTGATAATGATCATTTGGGGATGACTTCCAATCGGTGGGATCCTAAACATCATTGAATTCTATTATCATATTCTGAATGTTCTTCTCCTCAAGGCACCATGCTTTCCTTCCTCCCCAAGATCTCATCCCTAAGAGTGCATATTCTTGATAAAAAAATATTTAATACATAAAAAATGTATATATGAATTTTAAATAATTAAAAAACATCTCTAATAACAGGGATTAACTACTCCTCTATAAGTGATGCTTTATAATCTTCATCAGGGAAGAGGTGAGGAGAGAAAATTAAGAGATACTTATTATTAATTTGAATGTCTCATATGCTTGAGATACCAATCTAAAGGGAGTGTATCTCTTTCCATTTTTTTATTAATCACCCATAATAGGATCATAGAAATAAATTCCTTCAAAATTTGAGTGCATGAAATATCATCCTCCATCCGATCATTGAGATACAATTTTCAAAACTAACATGCCACTCACCTCTTCTTATAGATAACCAATAAAACTCATAACTCATCACTGGATTCAATCAAACAAAGGGAAATATCAAGATCATCCATAAAATGATCTATATCAAGATTAAATATTTTCCCTTGTTCATTACTAAAACCTACTTCTTAATATATTCTAAAGACCTCTAATATTCTTTCTCAACAACTATGAGACTCTTAGAATGACAATCCAATGTTAAACTAGTTCATATAGTTGAATAATACTAACAATACTACACATGAATGATGATGAAGCTAAATTACAAAAAACAATAGTGTATACCTAATTATGAATATCATAGAATATAAATATTTATCCTACTAAATTAATTTTAAAACCTGAATACCTCCTGACAGGTCTTATAATTTACACATTTTTTTAATGAATTTATATAGTTTTAAACATCCCAAGATAACATTTTGAGCTTATATGTTACAATTTTGGATTTAAGAAGTAGTTTAAGTTTAAATGCAAAAATGACCAAATTCTGCATTTTGGACAGATTTTCACTATAGGGGTATTTTGGTCATTTACAAAAAAATATAAATCCAAATTTTATGATTATAATTTATTTAGAATTCTAATTTAATTTTCTTCAACTTTGTCTTCTGGACCAGGATCTGATTCGACCATCTTGAGGTCCAAACAATTCAATGAAGTTGAAGATTATTCAGGAACACCAAGGAAGCTTCCTAGAAATTTCATCCAGAAAAAAAAGGTTCAGTTAAATATCCATAACTCTCTCAAAACGACTTTAATGGAGCTGATATTCTGTGGATAGACGGATAAGAAGATTTGGAACAAGTTTCATTAAGGAGTCCATGCCTTAAATGGCCGTGTTCGGGGACATTAATTCAGTACAAAACGGTATTTTTTGGTTTGATGATTCTGACTGGACAGAATAAATTGTCGGAGGAAATTGGCCATAACTCTCGGAATACCTATCCCAATCCGCTGATATTTTGAGGGGACACGTACAAGACAATTCTTCACAACATTCATGAAGGGAGGAGTGCGTGAAGAGGTCATTAATGGGGGATAAAACGCTCTATCTTTCGGGGGTCGAATGCTACCTATAAAAGGAGGAGAGCCCCTCCCCCTCAATGCATCCCATTCTCCAACTCATTCCTTCTCGGGCACCCAGGAGAAGAACTTCTCAGCTTTTTATTTTATTTCTTTTATTTTTAAATGTCTCTTCTCTCCCGCATTATCTCGCTTACCCCATCCATGGAGGGGTAGTTTCATTTGAGTGATCGGAATGAGGGGAGGCTGGACCTATGTGTTGTGTTTGAGTTTTTATGATTTAAATGAATAAATTTTGTTCTTATTTCTTCTTCTGGTTCCAATTCATAATTCAGTATTACATTCCAAATGCGGTTGTGTTAAGGTTTTTATTCTGAAATTATAAATTTCTTTGGTCGATGATCACATCTCCCTCCACCCAATTCTAATCTGCATACGGTGGAACATGATTAGGGTTGGGTGGTGATTGCTCGACGGTTGTCAAGCACGTGTGTAGGATTGTATGTTGAAATCTTGGTTTATTAGGGAACAACAATTCCAGGTCTGGGATTTCTCTAATTAATCAAGAGACCTTCTACAACCCTAAACACATTGGAAGGAGGATAGACCAATCTATGGTTTTAGAAAGGAAAATTCTCATCACATCTCTCTTACCAGTTTAAGGAAGAAGAAGAGATAAAAATTGGAAACCATGTTGGCAAAACACTAAGTCTAGCCGAACCCAATCCGATCACTGCCTTTATCATTTGTTAAAATCAATCAATTTCTGTTTTTTGTTTCTCTCATAGTCATTCAAATTAGTTAAAACCAATATTTTTACGAAAACCAACAAAAAGTGACAACCTTGTTTTGTGTGCACTCCTCTTCGGGAGACTACCTAGGATCAACTGCTATACTATACATAGGTAAATAAAATATTTTTTTGCCATGCCCCACGACAGGCGTGCGTCAAACATGGCGGCGTTTCTGGGGAGGAAGTGCCATAAACTATTTGTAAATATTTGACTTTTTCAAATTTAAAAATAATTTTTTTTAAAAAAAAAAATCTTTTTTCCATGATGTATTCAAATTCAAATTTTTATGCATGGGAAGATTACTCACAGGTGCAATATCAATAACCAGAAATTGATTATCGTGATCTCAATGATCGAGTTGATAGGATTAGTAATAATTTGGATGATTTGGGTAGCAAAATGGAATGGGCATTGGACTATGTTCGTGCAATGATGGAGCAACCCGACCCTGATCCGGAGCAAGAACCTGAGATAATGGTGGAAGAAATTTCACCAGTCATCATTGAAGAACTAGAAGAGGTAAATTTTGAGGTACCTAAAGACTCATTCATCATCACTTAACAAATTATACCCGAGATTGATGAAAAAGAAGATGAATTCCCTACTGAGCTACATGTGGGAGATCAACAAGAACTTGATGAATTTTGGAATGAATGTGAGGAACTTATTGATCTTACCAAGACTTGCAAACAAGAAGAGCCTTCACCACGGAAGGAAGACACCACCCAATTGGTGGAATTTGAAGTCAATATGGGGGAGCCTAACTAACTCCCTCCATCCAGTGATAATAAAATCCAAGATGCACATTCAACTGAAGAAGTGATTGAACCAGACCCAACTCAGGGAGATGATCCTTCCATGAACTCTACCTTTTCTGATTTCATTCAATATGATTTGAGTATCACTCCTTATAATTTTGAATTTTCAGATTTGGTCAATCCTTACATTTCCTTAAAAGAAGATGAAAAAGAATATGCACCTGTTGAGGAACACCTGGAGCTCCCTGAAGATATTTATCATCTACTCGAGGAAGTCCATGAAGAGATACAAGTGGCTATGCATGAAGAACCAAATATAAAAGTTACCTACCTTAAAAGGGAAGATTTTGAAATTAATATTTCAAATTTAAATGATGAATCTCTCTTTGATTATTCTTTTCACGCAGCACATCTGGAGAAACCACTATATTTTGAAGAAGATGTTGCACAAGAAGCAACGAAGAAGGAGGTGGTTTTATACTTCATCATACCCCCACCATGAAAGTTTTACTATATTATGAAGGGGGGAGATCTGGTGTACTCTATCCATGGATTCCTCCTCAACAAGGAAAATGAAGCACATGCTGAGAAAAACCACATGAGGTGGTTCAAATCAAAGAAGCTACATCCACCATCAGACTTTGGATAACAGCTGGTACTGCCCACTGGAGGCAGTAAAAATTCAGGGCCCACTTGGGGGATCGTACCAAGACTTATCCCTTACTTTATAGGAATTTAGATTTCAATTTCATTTCTTAGAAGTAGTTTAGCATTCATCCCTTTCCCCCCTTATCATTTTGAGCTTTAATGACATGATACTTGTTCTTAATTTTGAAATTTTCTTTTGTAGGATCATGATGGCAGAAGGAAGCCCCAAAAATTTGTTAAAGGGGACTGAATCTTTATTTCAAAAGGGAGTTCATTTTTAAATTTTAAATTTTAAACTCCTTAAATTTTTTTTCCAAAACATGTTTTAAGCATTAATGATAAGAATTGCATACCCACACTTGAATTAATGATGTACTCAAATTATCTAGGAGACATGAGTTTCTTTGGAATCTTGTGATGCCATGTTTTAGATTTCAATGTTAATGAGATTGAATGATTAAAATGGATAATTGGATGATTAATGTGAATCAAGGATATTGAAATAAGGACTCATGATTTGAGGGAATTAATTGATTCATGTAAAAGAAATTTCCCTTCCATTTTTCATTCTATGAATTTCTGAAATTCATGTGAATTAATTTGTTATTATTAATCATGCCATGAGTGTTTGTCCAATATCATATTCTCATTCCTCAGAGGATTTATAGACCAAATATTTCCTATTTTATCTTGAGCATATTTTTTGAGTGATCTTGGGACGTGCCACTTGCTAGAACTTGTATTGAAACTTGTCAAAGCTATGACTGTACAAAACCACATTTAAAATGATTGAGGCATCTCTTTGGCTAGCCACATTTTATCCTAAGACCCACCTTTACATGTATCCTTCGTAAGCCCTTAGATTCCATGAATTTCCTTATAGGTTTAAGCCACATTACAATCCAATTTTTCCTTACCTACCTGCACTTTTAGTATTTTTGCATGGTTATATCAAGTTTGAGTGTGGGGGAAGGGCCTTTCGTGTGCGTTCATTGGGATATGTATCATTTTTGGGTGGTGTAATGTGTGTGTCATCATTTTGGGCAATGTATTATTAGAAAATTGGGCATGATTCATCATTTCATTATGCTTGTTTCATTTCATCCGGTTCTCCAGAAAAAAAAAATAAAGTTGTGCCTTTCTGGAGCTTTACAAAAAAAAGAAAATAAAGATGTGCCTTTCTGGAGCTTTACAAAACAATAGGGAGAACTTGGATGATATCATTCTTTGTAATCATTTATTGACTCATGACCCATGTCATTGAAAGGGGAGTGGTGTTGTGATTCACATTTCAAGGGGATTTGAGTGAGGTTCATCTTGTGTTTTCACTTGATTAATCATGCATTGTACTTAAGAGTAAAACCTCCTACTTCTGGCCTTAAATTATTTCAATCATTTACCCACCAACCCTAAGCCACAGAGTCATTTGAACCTTCATTGCAAGTCCTCATGATTTTATGTGTGTTTTGTCTTTACAAAGTGGAGAAAGTATTTACTTTACAAGCCTATGGGTAAGGAGCATGTTCTCATGATATGAGCATAACTCCACTATTAATTGTATCATGAGTGATGAGAGAAAAGATTCAAAAGTGAGGTAGGTCATGATTTGGCATGTTTAATAATAATAAATTGAGAAGCTTGAATGAATGAAAGGAGAAGCTTCATTATTTTTCAAAGGGGAAAAGTAAAATGCATGAATTGATTGTTTCTTTGAAAAATGGAAAATTAAATTAGTATTTTTGTGGAACTAGAAAATTTGATTGGACATTGAAAATCATTTGATTTTATTTGAAATTTAAATATTGGTGACATTAGTGCCCTTTGAATTCCATGTTGAGATTTTATGCTTGAGGACAAGCATGGTTTTAGTGTGGGGGAATTGACAGGGCTTATAATTTACACATTTTTTAATGCATTTCTATAGTTTTAAACATCCCAAGATAACATTTTGAGCTTATATGTTACAATTTTGGATTTAAGAAGTATTTTAAGTTTAAATGCAAAAATGACCAAATTCTGCATTTTGGACAGATTTTCACTACAGGGGTATTTTGGTCATTTACAAAAAAATATAAATCCAAATTTTATGATTATAATTTATTTAGAATCCTAATTTAATTTTCTTCAACTTTGTCTTCTGGACCAGGATCGGATTCGACCATCTTGAGGTCCAAACAATTCAATGAAGTTGAAGGTTATTCAGGAACACCAAGGAAGCTTCCTAGAAATTTCATCCAGAAAAAAGAAGGTTCAGAGAAATATCCATAACTCGCTCAAAACGACTTTAATGGAGCTGATATTTTGTGGATAGACGGATAAGAATATTTGGAACAAGTTTCATTAAGTAGGACACGCCTTAAATGGCCGTTTTCAGGGACATTAATTCAGTACAAAACGGTGTTTTTCGGTTTGATGATTCTGACTGGACAGAATAAATTGTCAGAGGAAATTGGCCATAACTCTCGGAATACCTTTCCAAATCCGCAGAGATTTTGAGGGGACACGTACAAGACAATTTTTCACAACATTCATGAAGGGGGAACACGTGAAGTGGTCATTAATGGGGGCTAAAACGCTCCATCTTTCGGGGGTCGAATTCTACCTATAAAAGGAGGAGAGCCCCTCCCCCTCAATCCATCCCATTCTCCACCCCATTCCTTCTCGGGGACCCAGGAGAAGAACTTCTCAGCTTTTTATTTTATTTCTTTTATTTTTAAATGTCTCTCCTCTCCCGCATTACCTCGCTTACCCCATCCATGGAGGGGTAGTTTCATTTGAGTGATCGGAAAGAGGGGAGGCTGGACCTATGTGTTGTGTTTGAGTTTTTATGCTTGAAATGAATAAATTTTGTTCTTCTTTCTTCTTCTGGTTCCAATTCATAATTCAGTATTAAATTCCAAATGCGGTTGTGTTAAGGTTTTTATTCTGAAATTATAAATTGCTTTGGTCGATGATCACATCTCCCTCCACCCAATTCTAATCTGTATACGGTGGAACATGATTAGGGTTGGGTGGTGATTGCTCGACGGTTGTCAAGCACGTGTGTAGGATTGTATGTTGAAATCTTGGTTTATTAGGGAACAACAATTCCAGGTATGGGATTTCTCTAATTAATCAAGAGACCTTCTACAACCCTAAACTCATTGGAAGGAGGATAGACCAATCTAAGTTTTTATAAAGGAAAATTCTCATCACATCTCTCTTACCAGTTTAAGGAACAAGAAGAGATAATAATTGGAAACCGTGTTGGCAAAACACTAAGTCTAGCCGAACCCAATCCGATCACTACCTTTATCATTTGTTAAAATCAATCAATTTCTGTTGTTTGTTTCTCTCATAGTCATTCAAATTAGTTAAAACCAATCTTTTTACGAAAACCAACAAAAAGTGATAACTTTGTTTTGTGTGCACTCCTCTTCGGGAGACTATCTAGGATCAACTGCTATACTATACTTAGGTAAATAAAATATTTTTTTTCCACGCCCCACAACAGGCATGCGTCACCTCCTTTTTTAGAAACACACACAAGCATAATGCCTTCACCCCACCTAGGTCTCAAAATGTCAAGATCCACTACATCACTTATATGTTAAAAAATATTATATTATTTAAATGACTTCATGGATGACTACATCTCATTTCATATATAGTTTGTCTCATCAATGTCATTTGTCGAGACCTTATGATACAATTGACCAAACAACCTATGATGTCCCCACATGTTCATAACACTATTCCTCACAATATCACTCAACCAAACCTATAAAACCTATCCTGACCCACAGTTTAAAATTATTGACATTACATAACTAATTTGGAATACATAGATATTATATAAAAAAAATCCCTGAAACTGTAGTTAGTATAATTTCTTTGGAAACATGGAAACATAAAATGGTACTTTATTGAGCTACAACATCTCCCACTAGGTTATTCTTGACTAGAAATCATACTAGACATATCAACCATGGTAAATATTCTTGAAACCTGGGGTAAGAAAACATAAAAAGGGTTTAATTCAAATTCACGATAATGGTAAATAGTGGAGACATGTATTCATAGACATTATCAAAAGGGTATGATAATATTATCATGAAAATTGTAGATCATACCTTGTATATCAACGATCATGGAATAATTATTTGTATTTAGTAAGTCATGAATCTCAATGACATAAATATAATAAGACATGGAATCATGGAATAGCAATAAGACATCGATTTTTTTGAAACTCATAACCATATAATAATTTCCATATTATCCAAGGCATTACTGCCACAACCATATTAGTTGAAAAAGTCCTTTACTGGATAGGGTAAACCCCACTCAACCCATGTATTACTAAACTAATTTACCCTCATTCTCTCCATATATTACTAAACTCAATAACCCTCATTCCAGCAATATTTTATTAGACCGTGTAAACCCTCATAGCAACCCTATATTATTGTACTGTGTAAACCCACATTCTAGAACTGTATTACTAAACTTAGTAAACCCTCATTCTGTTCCTATCTATTTAGTTTTATATAAATCATCGCCCAATGCATAGGATGGAGATATAGGTCCCACCTATAAAATAATGAAATCATAGATACAGTTTCCAAAAATCATAAATAAACAAATAATAACCAATAAATGAAATCGGTATCATAAAAATGTCACCATATCACAACCTTTGGAAAGATACTGGTTTCATAATCATTTCATCATAATAATGTCCTTTAAAAAGTTGTGGGTTTCAAAATAATATAACCGGGAATGAAAAATGGGTTTCATAACATCATACCATCAATACATAATCCATTTAGAGAAAGAATATGAATGAAAAATTTGAATAATTTCCCCATAAATTCTTGATTAACATAAATGTATGTTATCATAGATGGGAAAAAATTTCAAAAAATTTTAAAAAAAATTATTGAGGAAAATAACCTTTCATCTTTTGAAAATTAAATTTTATACATAAAACATTTTCAAATCCTTTTTTCATTTAATATAGCATAGATTTTTTTAAAAGAATACTTGTAATTATATTAATGATAATTTTTCATGAAAACATATTATATAAGCGTCAAAGTATGTTAAAACCCTTTTTATTCAAAAAAACTTTGAAAACTTCTTAAAAGATCTTGAAAACATTGTTAAACACACTGTAAAATAATAAATTCAAAAGAATATTGAAATCACTTTCAAAACCATTTTTCTTGAAAATTTATAAATGAAGTTTGTAAACATTATGAAAACCATTTCATAGAAAATACATTGACGACTTACTAATAGAGAATGAAAATCATTTGAAAACCAGTTTTCTTGAAAACACATTAAAAAATATAACTAGAAATTTAAAATGGTTTGAAAACCATTTTTCGTGAAAAATAAATTGAAAACCTTAACCTAATGTTTAACCTTTAAAAACATAAAAGGTAGTTTCAATGGAATGACGATGGGTAAATCTATACATGTCATACAAGGTCAAAATAACATTCCCTTGGCATGGTAAAAATGATAGAAATGTTCCTTGTTCGGAATGAAAAAAGAATGTTACATTGAATAGATTTTTAAAATATAAAATTGTTAATAATTTATTTAAATATTATAGGATATTATTGTAATATTCTTAGAAACCCTTTTTATAATAATTAGATTTCTGATTGAAGAATGTGTAATGTCGGGCATTCCTAAAAACAATTTCATAACTATGTTATGTACCAAATAATAGAATATGTTACCAATACATGAGTATATAATGGAAAAACATTTGATAAGGAATCTAATGAATATTATTGATATATGTATCATAATATTTCATCAAGGTATGTAAGAACATAAACAATATCGGATAGTGATTATATTGTCTCAATAAACTCATATAACTCCGTAACCTGGTATCATACTCTTCATGTAATAAAATGAAATTACATGAATAATAAGTTATCATGAAAATAAAGAGACTCATGATATAAGAATTAAAATGTAATATATTCATGTTTTATAATAGTAGAGGTGAAATATAATACCTGAATCACAATGAATTCAAATTGAGACAAAACTATTTGACTAATTTGATAGTTTTTTAAATATAAAACCCCTTGAAGGAAGGATAATAAAATTTAAATGTGAATAGAAAATAAAATTATTACAAGATACATATAATAAAATAATGGAAATTAAATATACTACCCTACATAAAAGAGTGTCAAACACAGCTTTTATCTAATAGAGATTAGATGTTAAATGTAATCCCCTTACCATGTGTCTTGACTCTCTCCATACCCATACAAGCATTCTGTATAAAAAATATATTTTTATAAAAAAAATTAACATAATAATATTCATAAAAATAATAACAAATATGTTTTTATTATGTAATTATACTACCTACTTGTTAAAAATCATTTTTAATGATTCACATTGTGTAAAATTCACTATATTCTTCACCTGTCACATATTTTGTTAGATATTTAGTTCTTATACATATATCATGATTACAGAATGTAAAGAATGATATAAATATAAAATATATATATTATATTTGTATTGTAATTATTTATATAATATAGTATTATGTAATGGAATACACAGTTCATTGAGATGGTAAATCGTATGTACGAATGAACGTTGTTTCCATCTTTATTGTCGTATTGAAAGAAAATATGTAGACTAAATATGTATATATATGTATTATATTCGAATTTATATATCATATATATAATTTAAAATCATTAAAACCATCATAATTCATTCTATTTGGTGTGTGAAAAAATCAAATCTCTTTTAGAGGGAGGTGGTCCACAATTCCTAAAACGAGATTATCATATAAACAACAATTTGAAATTAAAGAGATGTGTGTTTTAAAAGGAATAAAGAATAATAAATACATATTGAATATAATATATGAAATATAAGTATATATTTACTGTCACTATGGCCATAATTATTAGTGGTAATAGAGAAATGTACAATCATTGTTTTGTGGGGTAGTAGTTCTCTGTACACAGAAATAGTTTGTTCAACATCCATTAGAGGTAGGTGTGTGTAATTCTAGGTTAGAAAATTAAAAAAACATACTAGAATATGTAGGATAGTATTTTTATCACAAAGGAAGAGAATAAAGATATTGGAGTGGTGGATAAGGAAAATAAATGGAAGGAAGTTTAGAAAATATGTTACCTCTAAATCAAGTAACTCCTTTTGGTTAGTTCCAAAAGACTTATTGGGGATGTTTTCTACCTATATGGATGCATCAAGGTAGAAGGGAAGATTTTTTAGGCTATATGGTCTGAGATTGGACAATAATAAATGGTTTGAGATGTTTCTATAATGGGGATAGGATGTGGCCTTTTATAGGGAAGTAAATGGAATCAATTGCAATTTTTAGAAACAAGTAAGGTGTGAACATGCTCTTACATAAAAAATGTCCTAACAATGTAGAAAACATCAAAAAAATGTAATTTTTATGGGCTAAATATTGACATACAATGGTTTTTGGACTCGTTTATATGTTATTTTGGCTCTTAATGTTATTGTTTAGTTCCTAATTATTCTAAATTTGACCTTAAATACTATGCTTAATTTTAATCACTTTTACTATTCATTTAGGTAAAAAATTAACATGATATTATAAGAATATAAATATTAGAATGAATACAATGGTGTATTTAATATTTTCAAAATTCAAATCATTGAACTAGAAAATTAATATTAGTGTTAATCCCAGAGGCACGACGTTGTAACATAGTTTTAAATTAAGAAAAAGTTCGAATGATTGGTATTGTATATTCACTTTCAAAGTGAAATTGATTATAATGAATTAATTTTAATTAATTTATTTAATATTTAAATAATTTTACATTAATACATATTTAAAATATTATTTATAATAAATAATTAGTTATTAAAATTTTTAAGTAAAAAAATTATTTTTCACAATTCATCGTAAAATGATTTTTCATAGAATAATCCCAAAAATTTACCCTAGGATAATTTCAAAATTATAAATTCAAAAAAATGAAATGTGTTTTTTCAAATTAATTTTAATGCTTTTTCTAAAATTAACATTCTTATTTAAATCGGTCAATTCAATAAAACGGTATTTTAACTTTAAATTACATTACAAAAAATATATTCTATTATTATCATTATGTTTTATTTATATAAGGAGTATATAAATAGTATCTGTAAATAAGTTATTTAAATAACAATAAATATGTTTAATGTTTAGGTTATAATTATATCATTTTAATTATTATATACATATATATGTGTGTGTGTGTCGGTGTTTCATACAAACTCTATGTTGCATGCATTGTATGCAAAGTCAGTGTTGCATGTAGTGTAATCCTTGTTGGTATTGCATATAGCGCAAGCAAAGTTGGCGTTTCTTGTGAATGAAATAGTGAAATTAGTATTTTAATATATATATATATATATATATTTATATATATATATCTAGTGTTATGTGAAATGATTAATATTTAAAATATAAATTAATTTGTTCAAAAAATAATTCTCCAAATTCCAATTCATTAAATTCTGCCCCCTTAAAATGTATTTTTTCTTCAAAACTCAACTTCATTATTTAAATTTTAATACAAGGATGTTTCATTCATTTAAACCCACATAATTAAAATTTATATTAATACATCCATTGATATGGGAAATATGGAACCATAATGGTTACCTAATGTAACTTATTAATGGGTTTCCACATTGATGAACATAGGTTGGGAGTGAATATTATACATTGAGGATAATAATAAATATTTATAGGGACTGATTTAGGTTATCAATCACCAAATAGTGATAGATAATTGTAATTTTTATGGCCTCACTATTATAAATATATGATGATTCCCTAAGCCATTTCTTCAACAGAATATAACATATTGGGATAACATTTCATTTATATCAATTAAATAACATTCGGTAATTTTTTATAAATTTCGATAAAAACAATTTTATTCATTGGATATTCATCTAATAATTTCATATAAATCCATAACATCATTGAATGAATTTTCAAAAATTAACTCAAATGAATAAAACACTAGAATACACATTTAAAGGATCTTAAGGTACATAAAATAAAAAAATTTATATATTTGTCTCTTTAAAAATCAATATGCATTAAATAATAAAAATTAAAAGTAACACTGCTAGTTAATCATTAATAGTTATTCAACAAAAAGAAATAAACCTTAACTAGGATATCATGTATTATAATGGTAAGCGTGAAACCATTATCATCCTTTGGTTATGGGTTTAGGACCTGCTTCCTTTCGAAAATTTAATAGTTTCAACCCGAAATACATGATGTCATTTTTTAAAACCAAAATAATATAATATATAAGATTGAAATCATTGAAATAATGTAAATGACTGATAATAATATTTACTATGGTTTTCAACACAAAATCAGTGAAATAAATCTTCCTATGAAGCTTAACATATTCATTTCATGAACAGTAGACCTTATAACCCTTATCAATGGGGAAAATAAAAAACATTAGAAAGGGAGTCATGAAATCATATCAACACAGATACTATTTTATATCAAAATGTATCCCTTGGTTTTCACCATCTAAACATGTCAATAAACTCATCATATAGTCTCCTCAATTACCATAAATCCTACTGGAATACATTCATGCTTCCTCATTCCAAAGTATGTTGGATTTTATACATAAATCCAAAAATGTTTTAAACTACATTAGTTATAGTATAAACCACTTATAAATAAGTACATACATAGTTTAAAGGGAATAAATAATTTCTAATTTTCATATTAATATTCCACATATATTTATAAATACAACATTTTCATATCATTAATAATATATTGAGGGTTTCCTTCCCTTAGTAAAATTGTCATCTTGTCATAAAATAAATTTTCCATTCCAATATAAACATATATATAAATAGTGAAAAAAATAAGAAAATCCTTGTATATTTCATAATTCATAAGTTTTTTATCAAAATACATAAAAAAATTATTATCCCACTTCATCCTCAATCCATTTAAAAGTCTACCTAAACATATTACACCATACTATATTTTTTTACATTTCATCAATAGTCACTTCATTATAAAATTGTAACCACTACACGCACCACCATTTTGAATATATTTAGAAACATTTCTTTGTACATTGAGTATCATAATGACCATTTATTACACACATAAAACACTTATCCTTCAATTATGACTTAGGGAGGCCAATATTCCCATCCATTTCATTATCCAAACTCTTAATTTTTTCCTATAAGTCACTCGATCTCTGTACTTGTTTTCTACAGTCATAATTACTTATTTTTCAAAAAAGACAATCAATTTGGGGATTATTTTTCACATTCATGACTAAATGGAAACTATAATTTATTTCCTTTATGGCCTCCATTACACAATATCTCAGGGAACTCATTCATTCGCATATATGGTGAGTCGGATTGTTGGTTAAGGTAAAAATTGAAAATCATGTTCCATAAAAACTGATTAGGAATAATCACAAAATCATTCACTCTAGTGATCATCCTACATGACATATCATTCAATAAACATTCAATATTAATCTTGTTCTTTCCGTCTATTTCTGTTGACTATGACCATAAGCATAGTGTGAGCATTTTTTATCATAACAGAAAACCACACAGTCATGAAGTGATTTACATATCTGAAATCTAAATCATGACACCATTCTTAATAAATGACACCATAGGTTCATCATATGTTATTAATATAAAACATATATTTAAATCCTTAGTAATATTTCATGATGAGTTTTTGGATTCCCAAGAATATCCCCTGGGAGTGTCAAATCAGGTGTGCAGCAAGGCTCATTGTCCTATACCAAATTACCCTGAGTCATGCCTAGAATACCTTGTCAGATTTATTCCCCAAGTTGTATCTATGCTGAAGCTACATCTGATTGTATTATCTAGATAGGGATTCATTGACAAGAAATCACTCACTCTATCCATTACCAATATTCATGACCATTTTCCTAAATGGTTACTCATCCTTATACCTATCTTTAGTGACATTCATAGACATATATGTAGAAATATTCATAGAGATATCACTATAGATTTCTAATTATAGTTTCAAAATGGTAACTATACCTTTGTACTAATACCAACTATATAAAACCTCTGTTATCAATCATTAAAATTACATAATTTTTGTGGAATACATAATCATTATATAAAAATAATCCAAAGACCATAGTTAGTATAGTGCCTTTAAAACATTGTAACATAAAACTAGTACATAATTGAGCTACAACATCTCACACAAGATCATTCTTCACTACCAACCTTCTTAGACATACCAAACATAGTACATATCCTCATAACATGGAAGGAAATGAAACATAACAGGGGGTGAGATGAAATTATTAGTAATGGTAAAAATTTGAGATATGTATGAACAAACATGAGCATAAGTGTATGAACTTGATGATGCTAACAATAAAAGATCATACCCTACATATCAATGATCATGTAAAACATTTTTAATTCATATGACATGTGTCGTAATGGAATAATGATAATAATCCATGTAATCCTTACATAGGAATAAGACATAGGATTGTGGAAACACATAAGCATATACTGATATCCATACTAGTCAAGGCATAACTCCCATGACAATCTTAGTGAAAAAAGTCCATTAATGAACTGATTAAACCACGTTCCATTCTTGTATTTCTGAATCGAGTGACCCTTGTTCTACCCCTGTCTTATTGAAATTTGTAACCCTCATTCTTTCCTTGTATTTCGAAATGAGTAACCCTTATTCTAGCCCTATTTTATAGAACCATGTAATCCCTTGTTCTAGCCCTATATTGATGAACCATGTACACCCTCATTTTATCCCAAGATTATTAAACCATGTAAACCCTTAATCCCCCCTTGTCTATCTCATGGATTATAATTAATAACCTAATGCATTGGAAATAGATATATGTCCCACCCAAAACATAATGAAATTATACATACACGTTCCACAAGATCAGAAATAAACATATCATAACCCATTTAATTAATTGGGTATCATAAACATTTATACACAACATAACCTATGGAAAATTGTAGGTATCATAATAATTTCAATAATTACACAACTCTTGAAAAGAAGAGGGTTTCAAAAGGATATAACATATGGAAGAGAAACTATTTTAAAAACATCATACCATCAATACATAATCCATTCAGAGAATGAATATGAATTGAAACATTGAATAATTTTCCAATAAAGGCATGAGTAACATCGATGGATCTTATCTTAGATGGGAAATAAATTTGAATGATATTTCATATCATTTCATGTAGAAAATATCTTTTAATCTTTAAAAAAACCTTTTACAAAATATATATTTTGAAAACCCTTTCCATTGAATGTAGCTCTGAAACATATAATGATGATTCTAAATCATTTTCAAATATTTTTTCATTATAAAATTATAATATAATCATAAGAACTTTTTAAAACACATTTTCCTCAAAAACAATTTGAAAATATATAAAGAGATATTGAAAATGTTTTGAAAACCATTCTACATGAAAATTTATAAAATAATATTGAATTTTTTTTGACAAAAATAATATCGAGAACATATTATAGATGATTGAAAAAATTTATAAAACAATTGATTTGAAAATAATTTGAAATCTTATATATATTGATTGGAATCGACTTAAAAACCATTAATCATGAAAATAATTTAAACATATATAAATATAAATTGAAAAAAATTGAAACCCATTTTTCATGAAAAATTATTTAAAATAAATTTACATAAATATGACCCTATTAATAATGAATATCATTTTTCAAAGGAATGATGGTGCATAAATCTGTACATGTCATACGACGACAAAAGAACATTCAATTTGCATGGTAAAAAAATTAAGAAGAGATCCTTGTTTAAAAAGTGACCAGAATATTCCTTATAATAGAATGTTAAAATAAAAAATTGCTAAAATTTATTTTAAATATTATAAGATAATCGTATAATATTATTAGAAACCCATTTTGGAAAACATAGATTTCTGATCGATGAAATCGTTATGTCGGGATTTGCTAAAAACATTTTCTTCACAATCATATATACCAAAGATTTTATTATGGTACCAATAAATTATTATATCATAAAATAATATTGGATAAGGAAACTGACCATTATTTTTGATAGATGTATCATATGATTTTATCAATGGAAGCATAAACAAAAACAATGTAAGAAATCGATGATATTGTCTCAATAAACACTTATAATTCAGTAATGTGGGATAATACTCTCCATGTAAGTAATGTAAATTAAATAATGATTATTCTATCATTAAAATAAATAGATTCATTATATAACATGTTAAATTAATGTATATACACCTTGAAATGGAATTTAGGTGAATAACAAAACATGTATCTCAAAGAATTAAATTGGAGACAAAAATAGTTTACCCATTTCTTAAGTTTTGAAATAAATACTCCATGAAAGAAGGTTGATAAAATTGTAATATGAATACAAAAAAATTTTGTGAATAATACATATAGTAAATTCATTGTAATAATATACACCACCCAAAACTAATGTGCGCCTAACATAGCTTGTATCTCTCAAAAATTAAAAGTGAGATGAAATCCCCTTACCTTGTGTCTTAAATCTCTCTGTACTCAAACAAGCCTCCTATAAAATTAATATAAGATAATTAAACACATTTTAATGAAGAATATAATAAAACATAATACGATATAAGGTTTTATTGTGATCTTATATCACCCATTTGTTAATGAACTTATGTTAATGCTTCACTTCAGGTAAAATTCACTTTGTTCATCGTGTGTCTCTTAGTATGATACACCTATTGTCCTTATACATATATAATTATTATATAATGTAAAAAATGATAGTAATATGAGGTATAGAGATTATATATTTATTATAATAGTATATTAAATATATGATTATGGAATGTAATACATTGTTTATGGAGACAAGATGTCATACATACACCTGAACAATGATTCCGTCATTGTTTTCGTATTGAAAGACAGTATGTTATTGAAATATGTATATATATGTATATATATATATATATGAATATATATGTATATAAAATTTTTAATATATAATTAATATATCTTATATATCATATATGTTCATTAAACCCATCTTTAATACATTTCATGTGTTGTGTGAACAAATCGCATTTCTTTGAGGGAGTGGTAGTCCACACATTATAAAATGAGAATATCGTATTAACACCAAAAGGAAAATAAAGAATTGTGTGTTGAAAACGGAATGTAGAAGATTAAATACATATTAAATATAAATTATGAAATATATAAAAGTATTTACCATAATTTTGGCTTCTGTGATTGGTGAAAATGGAAAAATGATCAATCATCATTTCGTGAGACAGTAGTTCTCCTTACATAAAAACAGTATGTTAAAAATCCATTATACGGATGTGTGAGTAAGTATAGGTCAGAAACCATTCACATAATTATCCTATTATATTTAAGATTATTTTTTTGTAACACAATAAGAGAATAAAGAGTATTTATGGGTGGGGAAGGAAAATAAATGGAAGGAGACAAAGGGAATATAATACCTCTAAATAATGTAACCTTTCTTGGTTTATTCCATAAGGCATCATTGGGAAGTTTTTTACCTAAAGTGGGGAATAAAGATAGAAGGTAGGGGATTTTGGAGGCTAATTGGGATGATATTTTATGTTCTTAATCGGTTTGGGAGGTGTGAAAAATGCGGATTAGTGGTGGCCTTTTATAGTGTAGGAGAAGCACTCACATTGAGTTTTTATAAACATGTTAGTTGTGAACATGTTCTTACCTAAAAAAAGTCATACCAAACCAAAACAAAACTCAATAATTGAAGCTTTATGGTCTTACTATAAACTTAATATGGGCTTCAGACATGTTTATAAGTCATTTGGGCACTAAAGTTTAAGGTTTTGTCCCTAATTAAGCTTAATATGGCCTTAACTATTGTTATTACTATTAATAACTTTCTCTAATCCCGCTGGTAAAAAAGGAACCTAGTATTATTAACATATAAATATTATACCGAATAAAATTTTGTTTTTATGATTTTTTAAATTCAAATCACATAAGTGCAAGAATTATGATTAGTGTTAATCCCGTAGATGTGATGAAATAATTGGGTTTTAAAGTAGGAAAAAGTTAAAATGTTTGTTAAAATTTTATATTCCTTTTCATAGTTACATTTGTTCTAATCAATTAAATTGTAATCAAACATGTTTTATTTATATAATTTTCGCTATAATCATATTTATAATATCATTTATAATTAATAATTACTTTGTTAAAAATGAATTTTTAAACTAAAAAGCATTATTTTTTTTACTATTCATCAAAATTAATGTATCATAGATAAATATCATAAATTCCCACTAATATAATATTGAAATTATGAATTAAAAAATGATGTCTATTTTAAGAAAATAAATTTATAAATGTGTCTAAAATTATTTTTTTATTAAAATGATCTATTCCTGAAAAAAGTATTTTTACCAGAAAATGACTTTACAAAAAAACTATTCATTCATTATCAGTATGTTTAGTTTATTTAAAACAATTATTAAAAATAATTGGACAATAGTTAGTAATATTACTCTAACTGTGAATAATTTTTAAGATATAATTATTTCATTTAATTAATTATAATTATATCTGAATTTGTTTCATAGAATCTTTGTGTTGTGTGCATCGTATTCCAAGTCATTGAAGCATGTAGTGAAAGCTAAGTTGGTATTGCACGTAGACAAATTCATGCAATTATTTCATTTGAAAGGAACGTTTGAAGTTCTTTTTTAAAAAATATATGTGAATAATTATTTCATGTTTCATGTTTAATGAAAAATATGGAAAAGGTATGTTAATTTTGAAACAAAAATCTCAAAATATCGATCTGTTACAAAACCACTCTATCAAGACCCCCTCCCACATATTATTTCCCTCATAGGGTGGAAAATATTGGATAAATATACTTATAGATGATTCATACATCATGTTGTCCCTTCATTGGAGTAATGAAAAATTATTATAAATAAAGCCACAATTATGGAATTCATTACCCTTAATATAGATATGGGATTAGACGGTATGATATCAACCACCATTGACCAATATATGATAAAATAAAATATATAGTAAAACTTCACATATTTAAAGAAAAATTTTATAAAAATTTAAAAAAATCTTTCTATGAAATTTACTAAAAGAAAACTATATTGAAGAAACATAACAATGGCTTCGATTCCCAGGCTAGTAGTTCCCTGCATAGTCTTCAAATACTAGATATAATATTGAAATTAGTTTATTTACACATATAGGATAATCAAATGTATAATTTGTTGGATAAAACTATTGGTCTCTCATTCATATGTGAAAATCATGTTAAAAACCCGGTAACATGAAAAATAGCCATCAAGCACATAAAAATGTAAACAATAAAATCTCCACATCATCGTGAACCTATCAACATAAAAGACATCCAGATATAGTATCATATCGTCAAAAAATATAAGAAATTTCACCCTACACCCACTACGCATCTAATTTTCCACTCTCACTCCTCATAGTTCATCATCATGTGCTCTCATACCATATATGTATTCTCATCACCAAATATCATTCCATATCTAGTGTGGGTCATGTTACAAGCCTACATATCCATGAATTCTGTAGTTCCCAAAATCCAATTCTAGCATTAATTAATATCATCATATTACCACCTCATCATGATACTAGAGAAATAAGGGTTTTATCAAAATGATTTAAATGAACCTCATTCTCTACTCCATCTATGAATGGCCCCTAATACATATCTCATTTAGAACATCAAGTGGAATACCATTCACCAACAATAAAAACATCAAGGAATCTACGACACTAGCCACTATCATTACTAGGAATATCCAACACCAACCATCAGAATCACAAGGATTCAACAACACAATCCATCATCATCACTATTAACCGTGTAATATAATGTACTAGGGTGTTTCAAACTATCATATTCACCACTAAAATGTCTATGAAAACACCCATAACCCCAAAATGTTTTCCATCAATTATTATATCCCACTAGGGTGATATATATATATATATATATAACAAACAAGAAATAGAGATATCAAACTCTACCAAACAGATGGGATTACATCCAACTCCATTAGATTTTCCAACAACACTGCCATAACATCTCACAAACTCTATCATCAATTTATCAACCACTAATGTAATGCACCACAAAACCAATGCACACATTATCCACTATTGATCTTCCATTTTCATGTTATCGAACATCTTTATATACTAATTATCAAATCAATTCTATTTTTTATTATTATTAATTTCATATTTTTGATAAAATCACTATCCAAAATTTCTAATAAATTTCCATAAAATTCATTAATCATTATGTATGTTAATCCAATTAATAAATAGTAGTTTCATATCCAGAAGATATTTAATTTAAATGAATTCCATTTCAATTTCATAACTAACAGAAAATTTTATAAATACTGGAAAACTAAACCAACATAATACATAACATGTCATCCACCTCACACCAACAATCGTCAAATATCATACCAAGCCATCTCTACATTCCAAAAATAGAACCACAATAATGAAAATTAATCTACCTAACATCGTCGCTCATCACATCACATACCAAAAATCCATATCCTATATTCTAATCAGATTATAAATTCATACACGATCCCCACCACCACTTTATTTTCACCCAAAATATATACATACATTACATAGTGAAATGAATTTTAAATAATATCACTTATTATAGAAATTATGGCTTCCAAAGCCACTAAAATATTTTTCCTAATAATGTTCATTTATCACATAACTTTATTAGTTTCATGTGTATTGCCAAAAAATTCTAGAACACAAAAGTAAATGGTTTCATTAGAAAAATTTTATGTTCTTATCCTTTTACGAACTGTGATATGAAACAATAATCACAAAAAGGTTCACATATCATATCATACACAACATAAACATGGCACCAAACAGCCATGAATATCCAAAATGGTAGGGAATAATGATAAAATATTAATAAATACCATAATATGAGTAAACACTTGTGGAAATTCCCAAAACATCTATTTTATTTAAAAAAATTATTTTTATGACATTTTCCTCCCAAAAGAAGAAAAAATAATACTATTTCATGATATGTATATAAAATAATGTGAGAACGAGGATCCCCTGCTACAAATAGATGTTCAACATTCTCTATAGAAGAATAATAAATTATTAATAATCAACCACACAAAGGGAAAACCACCAAAAAATAATAACATCAATGTAAAATCCTTCATTATTTGATTTCCATCCCAAAATAAGGGATTTTAAAAAAAATCTCAAAATGAGGGGGGATAATAACTAAATAGGGATGAAAAAATGAGCCCCCTAAAAAGTAAGGCATTGATCTAGAAAATATAATGAATATAAACTCATAATATATAGAGTTTGAAGATAATTAGAGGTCTAAGGGTAGATATGAACTTAATGGAATAGGGAAAATTTAATTGAGTAAGTCATATTGACCCTTTTATATAGGGTGATTCATAGGACTTCACCATGACATGGGGTCTTGAATAATATATATAGTGTGCTCTAGTTAATTGGTGATATAAAATTCAGTCATTGAACTCTACATTTTGTTTTCTTTTTAAAAACGTTTATGTTTACCGGTAAAGCCTCGTCCATGTAATTGTTTAAGTAATACTGAAAATAATACTTTATCTACTACCGGAAATTATTGTCCTTCACTAAGAATGTAATTATTTTCTCTTCACCACACCGTAAACCATGTAATTTTTTCCTCTTTCTGCCAGTGCTTCATAGGTTGTACCATAAACTTCCACACTCAAACCCACAACTATATGGGATCATTCTGAAAATTCTATTTTACACTAGGAGAAACCCCTATGAAAATAAACCCCCAAAACAAGTACAATATTTATTTCCATGGGCATGGTTCACCATGAACAATATATCCATCTCAAATTAACAATGGCTAGACCATGCTCAGTCAAAATGGTAGATTGATGGCCAATAATATAATACATATACCACCACACCCTCTGTCCGAGTGAAGTGATTTTTAAAAAAGTCTAAAATTATTATATAACCTCCACATCCCCTTCAAAATACCTATATGATCGACCATTAACTATAAAAGTGTACATGGGTTTTTTTATAAATATATTCTATAATATGAGACCATGATATTTGAATATGTAATTACACATTAAATAAATAACATTCAATATAGTTTCTATCACAAACAATATTGAAATAAAATGAAGTGAAACATAATCGAGTAATATTATGAATATTATAAGTATAATTTAATAGGTAGTAAACCAAAAAATGTAAAAAAATTTGATTACTTATATTTTGAGGATATATAATTCATTTGATATAATGTCAAAAAGAATTGTTTTTCATTGAATTGCTTTCTATATATTGTGTATTTTCTCATAAAAAAAATAAATTTATCACATTAAATAAGAGATTATTAATATTATGTAGTTGTTATAAAATATAAAAAAATATACAAACATAAAAATAATTAAAATGTTATTTCAAATAATATCATGAGTACTTAATGCGTAAATTAATTTTCTTATAAAAAAAATATAATTTATAATTTTTATTAAATTTTATTATTAAAGCTATAATTATGATTTATAAAATTTGAAATTGATTATATTTATTTGATTATGAAATTTAGAATTATAAAATATTCTTATGGTTAAATTTTTAATTTTATATCCATTATAAAATGATACAATGATCCATGTGTACGTGTTATCTTCCATCCCCGATTAATGATGTATTTCATTTTACACTACAACGATACAACTATGCTTCTAAAAATGGTTTTAATTTAAGAAAATCAAATTTGTTACATGATTAATTGTTTTTATGAGTTACGTTTTTGTTGTAAAATAATATATTCATCCTAATTTGAATTGTTATATTTTAGTTTCAGTTTTCCTGTTTTACCACCTACATGATTATTGTTATAATTTTTTTGTATTTTATTTATAATGAATTTTAATTATTGGTAATAATATAATATTCTTAATAATTTATGATGTTTAAAATATTCTTGAATCATTATATATGCGATGTTACCCAATTATGAGGCAAATTGGTAGTTCTCGAACAAGAGTTTCATGTGTCTCCACACAATTCCTCACTATATACCAAAGGATGCCGACTATGGGTGAGTGTCTATGAAGATTTGGTTGGGAGACTATAACCATTTGTTAGATTGAAACAATATCATAAAGAGGATGTTCATAAAAACATCCACAATTAATAGTAAATTGATTCGAGTAATGTTATAAATAAACAATGAAACACAACACAAGTTATATGACGTGAAATGTATACATGTAAATAATAAAAATGTAGCTGACGATATAGGAAAATATTGAAAAAAATTATAAAACTAAAAGATCCCCAAACTAATATTGTTTTATAGTTGGGTCTTGAACTCTCATGTACCAACATTTCATTCCAAATAATGCTTCATTTCTAGTGTCCATTACATTATTATGTCCTATATTGGAGAAATATTCTTCTATACAAATTGGTGGCTGGAGAAGCAAGTTAGTAAGTCTATGTAAACAAACACTGACTATTACTGAACCATATTTTTTGAGTAAATTTTTTCATTCATTTGATAACAATAAAATTTAAAAAACATTGGTAAAGAAATAAACATATACCATTGATCTTTTGGATACAACGTGACCATCTAGGTCAACCATAAAAATTTTATCCTATATTGGATATCATTCTCCATTGTATTCATAGAGTCAAAAATGGGTCCAATAAATGTGTATTTGGTGACCCTCTGCAGTTTTCTAGAATTCAAACCCGTAGAAACACAAATGAGTAGTCATCCAAAATCCAAGACCAAGAAGAAAAATTTTGTAATCATACTAAAACATTTGATAAAATAAAACATCTACAAATTATATAATCATATTGAGCACAATTTTCAAATCCATGGTGTCCCATATAACTAATAATAGTTTCAGTATCCAAAACATCATGTGGATAATCCAATAAGTTCAAGATAAATTGATCTTATACAACCAAAATTTAACCCAAATCATTCAATATTTATTAGAAAAAAACCATTTATTCATAATAAAATTAATATTTTAATTATATTACCATTTTAACCCTTTTTAATGTTTTCCACTTACGACCAAGGACATGAAAACCTCATCAGTGGAAAACTATTGATCTTTTCACTAACATGTTGTTCGTGACCTATAGATAGGTTAAATTTCCGAAGTAAATGAACAAAATTTGTATTTATATAGTATATATAAAAACTAAATTCCATACCTCTACAACCCCACTCATACCCACAATAAAGAGTGATGATACTTTCTACGAAATGATATTGAACTAGATACCTCAAGCATAATATAGATTAATTGTGAATATCCACCCGAAGAATCAAACCCAATGATACATGAACCTAATATAGGATACCATTGACAATATATTATTGTTTATGAGAAGTTAATAATGAAAGAAACATGGAATGGTACATATAGGGAATATAGGAGCATAGGACATCCCATATACATAATTCATAACAAAAAACAAATCATTTCATCCTGAAACAATAGAGGACAAACTCTAGAGGGACAAATTATTCAAAAAGGAGAGGGTATTTTTATAAAATTAACATATGGTGTTTTTATGAGATTCATGTATTTTAAGAAACATGAAACGAATTACCATGTAAAATTCATGGTAGGAATTATTCATTGACATTATTAATATTGAGGGAAACACCACACTATAAGATGGAATGTTTTTCTATGAAATGACACATTATTTGAGTTCCTAAAAATATCTCAAAATGGTTTCATTCCATCCCTAAACCTCACAAACATGATCCCAAACTACATTTATAAATAAAACAAATAAATAACTAGATTATTCACATCATACCCCAATGAATAAACTATAACATGCATTGAAAATATGAGGGGAATTAAAAACTCAACATCTATGGTAATATCATGACCAAAAAATTTCTATGGGTAACTATTACATGAAATCTATACATTAGTCCAAAAAAATACTATCCAAATCATGTTTAATTTTTGTGATATTATACGGAAACCATAAGGGTTAAGAGAAAGGAAATTCCACGCTTCTACACATGATTATCCCCCAGAATCATGTCTCGAATTTTTGTTTCACCCGCTGAATATTATCAAAAAATAATCTCAAAAAATATTCATTATAATGAAGAAATTTAAATTCATTTCTATAGAAAGGAAACTAGTTTAAGATAGTTAGTGTGATTTTATACTTAGGATTTTACCTGGGGTTATTAAAACATACCCACTACTTCACATTTCAACCATGACATTCATTTTAGAACATTACTAGGGATCATCATTTAACCATATTGGGAACTATGTACTCATTGATGATTACTAATCCCATTATTCATCTTTATTATTTTCATGTTTCCACCTGACTTGTAGCATAGTAAAATTATTATTGTAGAGACCCTTTTCGCTTCAGTCCATTATACAATATAGATTATCTTTGAAGAACGTATCAACCTCAAGAGTAATACCATTGGTGTAAATAATGTAAGATGGATTTAATGGTATCATCTAAACATTGTTTTATAAAAAAATCATGTATAATAGTAATGTGATGGGGTAGTTACAACTATTATTCCACTAGATTAATTGACTCTATTATTTTCAATATCCTATTAAATCTATTTGAAATCCTCTCCATTCTCTAAATTCACCGATATATGAGAATCAGATACAATCATAAGAAAAAGATACCACCGCTCTAAAATTTATATATCAGTATACTTGGTAGACATAATAACTATTTATTATATAGGAATTATTCTCTTTCTTCTATATCATCTACAATTTCTATGATGTCTTTTATATGAGACTAATCCGGATCAATGTTGATATCCTTGCTTCAAAAACATAAAAATGAATCAGACATTGTTTACCATATAAGACATAATATATTGAAATTTTAATATAATACTATAAATATATTATTAATAAAATAATTCCTAGGGAAAATGGTTCACCCATGAACCACCAAAATATATGTCATATTTTCTAAATATATACTCTAAAACATGTATAGTTCTCTTGGTCTATCCTTCAATATTATGTCGATAGGTAGTGATCAATGACATATGTGTACCTAACATGTCATATATCCCAATTTTTAAGATTATGTCAAATTATAATATTTATATAATACAATGTTATATTGGATTCCATAAATTCAAACCACATATGAGGTAAATATCAATCATACTAATCCAATTAAAAGTTGTCTATGATAGGAAAAATGTGACCTGAATATTTTTTCCAAACCAATATTAACCAAACTAATTTACTATACTAGGGTTTCCAAGGAAACAATGTTACAAAATAAATAGAATCATATGATGAATTATAATAGGAAATATACAATGGTTTTAACACTACCTTGGGTCGATGGTGCTCTATAGTCACCTATTAATGAGAGGAATATCTCATAAAACCCCCAAATAAACCTTGATCATTTATAAACACCAAGAATATGAGATCATGTCTACATAATGTTTTATTAATCCTATGTGACATTCCCATTTTTAATAATTCATCCCATTAATTATCTCTTTATACTTATCTGTAGGAACCATTGTGTGATTGTGATGATGGAAAAACGTATCCTCTTCCAAGGTCCCTTCATGTGTCGGATCCCCACCGTATTTTTTCCACTTAATTCTAAACAATATGTATAGCATAGTTGAATCCTATATATCTTTTTGAGTAAGGAATGGTCCATGGGAAATGATATAATGGTTTCGTGGCCCAAATATACTTTTACATCCCAATGAAGTTATGTAAAAAATTTCATTACCTTTCATTCACTATTGTACTACTGAACCACGTGACAGATCCTATTTAATATGAAACAATATAAAACCATGTTCTAAATTATAGGGGACTATTATAAATAAATTTAAAACGATTTTAGATACATTACCAGCATTTTTTTGATAATGTTTTATGTCCCACTGAGAAGAGATGTAATTTTAGATTTTTTGATTTGTTTACACCAAAAATATCACCCAATAATGTTTTCCTTCAAAAAAATTATATAATATAATACTATTGATGAATTGAAGAAACTGTGACGATAATGACACTAATGTTGTCTCATCTTCCTAAAACCATAAGAGACCACATGACACCCTATATCAAAACATATTCTAGATTGAACCCTTATGTGTCACAATACTCATAAAACATGCTACCCACCTTAAATAGTTTCATAATTGGAGTGGTAGTAAACCAATATTTTAATTTCTGTAATTAATTCTCACAATAATTAGTCTAAATGAACTTTACTACAATTTTTTCCATCTTATTATTTTAATTTCTAAATAGGAACCAATATATAAAATCATTAATAATTACATCTTATAACCAATACTCTATATATTTTAATTTGGTTTGTATGATACTCTAAAGCTACCACTACCTTGATATTATTGGGATTAAATTTTATCCCTACCTTAATAATCACATGACCTAAAAAGTGATCCTCTCCAATAAAAAATATGCACATAGACATATTATTAAAGAGTTAGTTATACCAAAGTGTACGAAACATGATTTCTATGTACTCTTCATGACACTCCATCATCATTGGTTAAATTAGGATTCAAAATATGAATAATCCCATACAAATTCCAAATTCAAAATTAAAACATATTAATTAGATCATTTTTTTCAAATGTTCACCAATCTGAATGGTATTATAAGATAGTCATTTATTCTATACATGCTCTGAAATGATATATGTTGAACATATAAAAGAATCACACAATTATTTGTTTTAACCAAAAATATATTAATCATTTAGAATATGTGGTATCCTCTCAATAAATAAAATGTGTCATTAATATGTGGAAGAGTGTATATGTTTCTATACTTCATCAGGTTCAACTAATGGCAGCTGAAAAACTGCCGCAAAAACTATCCACCTTTAGAGAGAACATGATTGTAGAAAACCAAGGGGATATTATTGGATGAATGAAACCATTTTCCCGTTTTTTTTCCTATTATGACCTTAAGATACAAAAACTCTGTTGGATATATAATATATAGAAAAATATAATGGGGATGAGCTCCCAATATGATCTCATTAGTCAGCTCCACATCACCATTGGATGGAAAACATGAAATATATTTAGGAAAACATCATTAAATTGATCAAATAGGAAGAAAATTGTATCTTATGTATTTCCTTATAATACATCTTCAAACTGGAAGGGTAGGTCATAATTCTATGTAGTTTGTTATGGTTATTCAAAATATGAAATGCCTCTAATTCCGACAATCTAATATAAATATGTTTTATTCCCATTAAAGATGACTTCAACACTCATAGACAATAATAATTGATGTGAGCATTGTATTGAAATTAAAAAAATTACATGTATCATGTTGAATCTATATTTTCAAGCCTAATTATGTCACATAAAAATTACTATCCTACAATCTTCAATGAATATTTCATTTAATAGAAAATTTCCTCAGCTCACACTTCAAATAGTGTTTTATTATATATCACCTCATATATATACCCCATATTCAACCTAATGATATTAAAAAACATATTAAATATAAATAAATTTTTTGTCCTTATTTCAAATGTGGTTCATTCTACGGTAGATTCTACAATGGACGTACCTTTAAAAATAGATCACTCTATATACTAGCAAGTAATATTATGGTCTAAAACATGATAAATTTTCAAAACATGACCCAAATATATTCCTTATAAATTCCATACATGTAACCTCCCTATTAGAAATACTAAAGTGCCTAAGTACCATATAAACTAGATTAAATAGAACTATCAATCATACTCATATTTCTCCCATTATGTGGAATAACATATCCTTAATAAGAACAATATGTAATTCCATATCCTCTATCATTTTTCATCCCTAAACTATTCCTACAAATTCGATGTTTGTTCTCCATATAGAATTAATAACGAAACTCCAGTGGTATTCTTTCACATTAGGAATGGATGAAGCCAATCATTCCACACTGATGGCATATCATTGAGTCAGTATCTCGAGATATAAAAGATGATATGCCACCCTCTCTATACATCCCATCACTATTATGATGTGTAAAATTTAAATAGTCATGTCTACTACCTTAAGACCCCTAGTAGGCGATGAAAACCTTGAGACTCTAGCTTCTCTAACAATATATTATAAAAATATTTCATCAATAATAACCCCAAAAAAGTGTTAACATTTAATACAATCACTGTAACCTTAATTTTATATTATAGGCATTCTTAAAAATGACACATTGATGAAATTATATCACAAACTAAAATAGTGGAAAATATAATAAATAATTGAAATGATTAACATAATCCATGAATGAAATATTCTAATATGTATGATGGATGACCTCCATCCCCCAATATTTAATCCGGGTTTGTGAAGTGAAGTTTTCAAAAAATAGGTCTTGAAGCCATTCTTGGTTAGTAAAATTTTATAACATCGATTTACTAGAATGACCGTCCATCACCCCATAGATTCAAATAACATATAAACAAAAACACAACTAATCCATCATAAGGTTTAAAATGGTGATATTAAATTACCTAATAGACTCAATCCAATACATAGAAAAATTGGGCATCCATTTTAGTCATACAATACCGTATTATGAATCATAAACTCCATAGTTATCTCAAAAATGATTTTCAAGAATTTAAGAAGATATCCCTCTATACAATTCCCCACTCAAAACATGATTTAATAGATATAATCATCCAACTTCCACCCTAGTATAATATGAGGTTTTAAAAAAGTTGTCATAATGGTATTCTCATCACCACCCTCGTGGAAAACAATCAGAGGAAATCAAAGATGAATTTCCCTAATATTCCAATGACTCACCATGGAATATGTTTCTGCATAGTTATTAAATTAAAAAAAAATAATGGAATGTGACAACATGGTTTATATTAAATAATCCTCAATATCTCATATCCTTGAAATTTCGTAATATGCGTACTCTCACTAGCCCTGATATATACAACATCACAAAATATTATAAATGAAGTTCATATGTGAATGAATAAATGCTTTATCAAGTATTGTAGTTTTTTCAAACACATTCAATAATTTGGTCATTATATACAAATATATTTTATATCTGCTAGATATAACAGACCATTAAACATCATAACTTTTTAAAATATACATATTAATGTTTACATAGAAGGATTGATACATGGCCTTGACAAGAAGGATTATACCATATAAGTATGATTCATTATAGACTAAAAGGAATATTTAATCTATTGTATTTTCTCTTCACCAGTCCCAGATGAATATTCAATAACTAAAGTGTGAGTGGAGCCATTTATGAAAGATGTTCAGGCACATTGAGATCACATCCTAGAGCATGTGTGATGAGCCACCCCTATAAATTATCACCATCAAATACCTTACCCTTATGAATTCAATCATGTAATAAATTTCGATGAATCCTAACTCTAACTATATAAATTTTAAATTTTTTAGTTTTAATAAAATAATGGTTATATAAATCATTTATTATTAATTTTAAATAATTAATTTATATTTTTGATTAAATTAGATTTTTATGTGATGAAACAAAAACTTTAATTTTGTGAATGATATAACATCATTCAATTCACTGTTTTTGATAAATTAATGAGTTTTTGAAATAATTGATATTTAAAAAATATAAAATTACTTTATAATATTAAATATAAAACATAACATGGTTATAATAAGTGGAAAGAATTTTTTTCTAAGGATTAGAAAAATATAATATACAATAAAAATGAGTATTTTTCAAGAAATAAGTATTTTGGATTTAAAGTTTTATATTAATATATATATATATTTAATTATTCTAAAAAATTATTATTATTTTTCATATCGACATGTTGATATTATTAAATGGTTAATTTTACTTTTTATTTTCATATATTAAAAAATTTTGGTAAAAAGTAAATATGGAAGAAATATTTATACATTTTATGATATCTATAATCGAAAAAAGTGATTTAATAAATATTATACAATGTATCCAGTTCCAAAATAATATTTCTTCATTAATATAATTCATTTATGAGTTTATTTTATTAATTTTTTAAATCCATAAAGAATCATCCACCACCTTTATTTATTTTACGGATTTGAAATATTTTTTTATATATCTATACCAATTCCACATCACAAATATTAATTTTTTAATGATTTAGGTCCTTAATTATTTATAGTAATAAAATCTAATCCTCCCTATCGACAAAAATTGGAAACAAATTATTTTTTTGGTTCGTATTTAGTAATTATATTGATTCAAAAAATGAATTAATAAATAATTCAACTCTATTTTTCTATAAATACCCACAATTTCTATTCTTATCAACTCAAAATACTTAATCGATGATCTAATGGTCATTTTTCTACCTGGAAAGTCCCTATATATTTTCCCCAAGTCCTCAAAGTTCCATCACCATGTTTAAGGATGAAACCCTTTAAGGTAAATAAATATCTGCTTCTTATTTTTTCATTCAATTACCTATTAATTAGAATGTATTGAAAATTTTAGGTATCAATATATTTATACACTATTTTGTTATCCCATTACTGAAGAATTATTGTTTTATCAATGGGTGGTGTTTATCCCCTCCCATTGTTCAATTTTCATAATTGATATTTTTACCATCATTCTATTGAATTACTTTCATGAATATGTCTCTTAAAAATGAAATATATCAAGAATAACCAATCCATTTCACTATCCATGGGTATTCGAATAGTTCTATGTGCAATTCATTGACTAAGGTTAATATATTTATGAAACCCATGATCCCATTCCATGATATAGATTTATTTATTTTTCAAACCATTATGAACTTATATACTCAATATTTTTTATAAAAACAATGTTATTTAATCTCCCTAGGTTGTGAATGAAACTATTTTTTTGATCGATGAGGATAACATTAAAAAATGAATGTGTTGTTTGTTCCCTAGTAGTTCTCTAATTCATTGGGTAATGAATTAAACTATGTATATATATATATATTAAATTTATACGATACCTAAGGTAATAACGTTGAAAATTATGATTTATGACACCATAGTGATATGATTATGACTGTCTAATTTTTGTGATGGTGATACATTTCCATGTTTTGATTTATTATTTCTCTTTTATTATATTCCTTATATTCTTATTATAATTTCCTATTGATATCGCTCATGGTCACATATTACATATCACCTTTTTTTACTCCCTAACTAGGATTTATACTTTCCTCATTATTTTGATATATGTCCCTAGGATATGATATATATTAAATGTTACATAAGATGTACCTATTATGATGCCATATATATACATTATAAATAAATTTAAAAATATTCTTTTAATTTTTATTTTTTTAAAACGTAAAAAATGGTTACTGTATTAAAAAGGGAGGAAGTATGTAGTTGGTGTTCATGTTTGTTTTGTATTTTTTAGAAATTAAGATTATATATGAACATATATAACCTAAGGATAATTATAAATATATGAATAAATTTTTTAATTTTTATGATATATTAAGAGTGATGTTTCCATGAAAGGAAATCAATGTCTGCTTACATCATCTAGAGATGGATATGACAATGCAATACCTATTGGTAACAATCCTAAAAAGGGTGTATTGGGATATGAATCAATCATTACATAGTGTATTTATAAAAGGTCATGCTACACACCTATTCTGATAGTCATGGGCGATCTGTTTGGTAAACTATATTTTTTTAATATCCCTTATAAAGGATACCTAGAAACCATAATTTTTATTATAGGAGGATAAATAATAATTCTTCTAGGAATATAGTTTTTTGACATAAAAATAATTTAGAAATGTAATATTCCAAATTGTAACACATTTCTCACTAATGTATTTTATTTTAAAAAAAATGTAAATTGGTGGACACACATAAATAATGAGGGAAATAGGTAATGAACTAAATAAATTCCTAATGGGATTGAACATAAAATAGAATACATCACAAGGATAAAGAATCATTTATCATAGGTTAATAATAATATCATTATTATTGTTTAGTAGAAATTTGTACCTCAATGGGGGAAACATGTAGTTGTTTCACCCAAGAAACAAAGAACACTTTAAATTAGTGGATCTTTTTATCGAATATTTTTCCAACAATGTTTTTACACTATAGAGATGAAATTTTATATTCTCACTTTATTACATATTGAGATAGTTCTATTGGAATTATTCTTCTTAGATGGAGTGTATAATTAGTGGGTCAAACTAATTATGAACATGAATCCAGTTGGGGAGACTTGTGTTATGGAGTAGAAAAACTTCTACTTAATATTTTTTCAGTAACGATTTTCCACATTTTATGAGAAACAAATGCATATGTAATTCTTGGATATATTGTAAATGATAAATTAATAATTATCAATCTATAAAATGAACATTAAAATACATCTACATTACCCATATAACATTCTTATTGATCCTTAGCGGGAGGTTGAAAGGTTCTTTAGTGGACTAAGACCCCATATATAATGAAATTTAGAAAATCAACATTATGAATGTTATGAGGAGATTTTTTAGAGTTATATGAATGTTGAAATATATTTCAGAGAAACACAATGGTAACATAGACTTAATGAGATGAAGGGATCAATAGTGAAAAAATGGTTACAATTTTGATCATAAAATTAACGGGAAGAAACTAAATTTCTTGTTTTAAAAAATGTGGGAAGAAACATTAATAGATCTCATTTCATTGTTGTAAAAAGAGTTATAATTGTGTAAGAGAATTCTATATATTATATAACTATCATAGTGAGGTGATGCATCAGCATACAAATACCAATATCAAATGAATGGTGGTGGAAGTACAACCTGAGGATCGAATCGTCAAGTGTGGAAAACACGGGACAAATTAAAATCAATAACAAATTAAAAAAGATAATTGATTAATACAACAATCATCCATATAATAGTGTATGGGATCATGGTCATTATTTTGATGTTATGATTTCTCATATAGAGGATCTGAGTAATGTAGTGGAACGTACACTCATTTTATATCACAAAGAAAAAAATTACATCATTTGAATCTAGTTCTATTAATACCTATATTTTATTATTATTTATAAAGAATAAAAATCAAAACCCAAAACAATATTATATAATGTTATCATTTATAACTATTATATAGATTATCTATGAATTAATGGTGTGTAGAAATTCTTGTTTCTACATTGGAATGTAAAATAGAATCACATATCTAGTATTCATTAAAATGTTGGAATTTGGAACTATTATATGGATAGAATAGAACCCAATGTATGACATAAAGATCAATTATAGATGTACATAAATTTTATTTATTTTGAATGGAAATCATAGATTTATTAATAATAGAGAGACATATTAGCTTCATAATTGTCTATAAGAACATCCTATAAAGAGAAGTATAGATATTATCTGAGAATAGAGTGGAGAAAATGAAAGTACAATGATAGAAAATGTTCCCATCATTCAAGAATAAATTGACTAATTTCCGGAAGAATTATCTACCCCTCCCTTAGAGAGATAGGTAATGTACATAATGGATCTCATACCTAGCTCCAACCCTTTAAAAAATACCTCATATAAAATATCGAATGTGGAGTAATATGAATTAATGAATAAAATTTATGATCCTTTGGGAAATGGTTTTTTTCATCCATGTGTGTATCCTTAGGGATCACCTGTTCCCTTTGTAAATAAGAAATATAGATCAGCACAACAATGAATTAACTATAGAGAACTTAATGGGATCAATATGAAGAGAAAATACTATATTCCAAGGATTAAGGATTTCATAGACTATATTTATTGAACTAAAATACATTTCATGATTGATAATTGGTATAGGTAAAATTAGTTTGAGGTAGATAAATAAGATATCCCAAATTCTACCTTTTAAAAAAATATGGTCATCATATGTTTTTTCTACACCCTACGGCTTGACTAATTACCCTTACAAATTTATCAATTTGATGAATATATATTTATAGACTACCTTTTCATGTCTATGGAAGTATTGATTTACAATGTTCTAATATATTACCAATGTCTATAGGATCATGAAGATACTTTAAGGGATTTATTTCAATCTATATGGAAGGAATATATATTTTGTAAATTCCAAATATGTGAATTATTATTAAAAATATTTCAATCTTGAAGCACATCATTTTATTTAAGGAATATCATATGATCCTTCAATGGAAATGTTTTTGAAGAATTTTCCACATCATAATACTATAACTGATATTCATAGGTTCATTGTTGACATAGGTTACTATCGAACGATTCTGGAAATACTTTCATAGCTTTCTAATCCAAAAACCAAGTTAACAAAAAAGGGAATTATTTTTATATTGATAAATGAGTCTGATGTGAGTTTCCATGAACTAAAAGAAGGTCGTTTAGTGAAACTTTTCTAAATATATCCTCTAATGTGGAATTATTTTTAATTTATAGTTATTAATTCTGTAATGGAATAATATCTATAGTCACATAAAATTATATATTGGTTGTTATTTATAACAAAAGTTAATGTCCCATGAGAATAAATATAATAATCATTACCTAGTGAAATCTATATTAATCATTTCCATGAAGATAAGGTGACACAATATTTATTGGAAAAAAGAGATGTATATTTATACCATCACATTTTCATGATTATATTCACATAAAATTAGCTCAATATGCATCAGTAATGATTTTTAGAGATAATAAATGATTATGATTATTTCATTAACTATTTTCCATGATGTGTAAATTAAGTAGATGAGTATTGTAGTAAAAATTACCCTACTACTATTTTCATGGTGAAGATTAAGAGATACCCTATCTTCTTGTTTTTGAAAAGGATGACTCTTAAAATGAAATCAATATATTATAAATCATATCGTTCAAAAACTACGTACCAACCATCTATCAATGACATGATCAAGTAACAGCAATATGATGATCTAAATCTTCAAAAAAGGAGAATGTAGTAATGAAGGGAATGTTCCATGGATTCCACCTAGGTGAAGAAGGAATCATTTTGTTGGGAATTAGACTTTTTGTTCATTCATCACCTGAGTTAATTAATGAACTATTGGATAATGCATAGAGCACATCATTCTCCTTCCATAATGGGAAATATAATATATATCATGATATTCAAGAACAATTCTGGTGGGATAACATGAAGAAATAGATCATTGAGTATACTTTAATGTATTTACTATAAGAATATAAATATAAGAAAAAAGTGATTATATAAGAATTTACCATCCCAATCTAGAAATTAGAGAACATCATGATGGACTTTTTCACTAGTATCCAAATGAAATACAAACGAAACAATGTTATAAGGGTTATGATAGATTGACTTATCAAAGATACCCACTTAATCACTATGAATAAGTTTTTATATATTGTATAAATTTACAATTTGTATATAATGTATGTAGTGAGGATATAAGAGGTATTGCTTTCATTCATTTTTATCATTATATGAAGTTCAATTATTATTTTTGGGGGACTTCTCATCTTAATCTGATTAAGAAATTTAATTTCAATAAGGGATATCACATAAAATTTATGGCTAATATGATAGGACCACTCAGAAACTCATAGAAATGAATGTATCTTTCTGAATATAAGATAAGATTTTATGCGATCAATTTAAAATTATGCTCACATCTTTTAGGTTTTATCTGAATTTTGTGCTTCATTTCTTTTTCTGATTGGGTAAATTGTATGATTATTGTGAATATGGATCCATTTTTGGTGAATGTGAGATAAAGACTTGCGATATTTTTATTTTTAAAATTAATTAGAATTGTAAATGTGCAAATTAATTTTGAAGGGGATCCATGGGACTATATGGTCTTATTCATCAGTTAAAATGTTTTCTATAGAAAACTAGTCTGAGAACTAACTACTAGAAATATTAATGTTGTGAATGGGTTACATAGTGTGAATTTGTTATTGGGAATATTCAGTGATCCTCTTAAAGGGTATGAACATTTTATTAGTTTTAAAACTATTACACGACATGAAATCATTGACTGGGATATAATTTGTTCGTAGTAGATTGGTTTTTTATTATATTTTTAATTCATTTGATTTAATTCAATGAAAGTGAATTACATCTAGAATGCATTGGAAGAAGCTATTTAAAACACACTATAAGTATGTCTCTATTATCATTCACTGTTAAGGGATTCATCTTTTACCCTAGGAAGTATTTTTGGTTGTTTTTTTTTCTACTCTTCCTCTTAGATAAATCTATTTGATGTTTAAACCCTATAATGGTTTTGTCTCATATACATTATAATCATACGTTTGGATTCTTGATTTCTGTTGGTCACGAAAGTGGAATTGGTTGTGTATGTGATCCATATAATGATAGATTTGTGGTTTCTAAAAAATAATTATAGTTAATTGTTATTTGTGTCTTTAAAAGGATAGAATCTGGTTTTCCAACATACATTATTGAATGAATATTGTTATCCATTGTTATTAAAAAAATCGGATCTATGATAGTGTTTTTGATTTTTGAAATGTTATATTTAATTGTTTCCTATTTGGGTTCTTCGAAAAAATGGGTTTTCTTCAATCTAATAAGTTTTTTTATTAAATGTGATAAAGGGTTATGGAAATTGATTTGGAAACTATTTGAACATTGGGAACCTTGTATGCACTTGGAAATGGACACAGGTACCCCATGTTTGTGTAGTAGTACCAGGGCCAACTTTTTTGATCTATATAGACTATGTAAGGGCATCATATGAGTTTGAAAAAACATATTCTAGCTTTAGGATTCATTGAGGTCTAGTATATGTTCCCATAGTTATGAAAACTAATAGTTTTCTTTGTCTTCTAAACCATGTTTATGGAATGATGGTTTATTTCATAGATATTTTCTCACATGATTAGTTTACCTACATTATATTATACATAATATATACAAATATTGGGTGAATATATTATGTATTTATATATATATATAAATCTTACCAATGGTTTAATATATGAAAAATCATTTTAAAATAGATTTTTTTTGAAAAAGACAACTTTTGAATTCCCAACCATAGAACATTTATAGATTCTTTTGTGATGTCTAACTGGGAATTGTGATCACACAATAATTTTTAATTTTGGGTGGTTATATGACACTTTTTTTAGAAATATGTTAATGTAAAAAGAATAATGAAGAATTATAGGTTCTCCATTCATCTTTTTCCATACATGAGGGATGGATTGGTGGTGAAGGATGGTCATATAGAGTCTTAATTAGTTTGGTATGTTTAATCCTTATGGGTTGACTAGTGCGGAATATATTTTTTTGTATTATAGATATGTGTTTTCATTATTCCATGTTTTTATTTGATTATTCTTCATCTTTTTTTATGATAAGATTTTTTTATCTATAACTCACCATGTAGTGGACCACTAGGGATGAATTTTCTATTTAACATATTCTAGTTCATTTCAAATTTATATCCCAGGGGTTTACCCAACCAAATATTTGTGGAAATTTCTTAGTTATAGTTTTGAGTGTATTTATACCAAGGTTAATAATGTTGGAATTTATGTAAAAAGTGTATTAAATGGATCTATATAATTTATTTTTAAGCCTGAATCTAAGTAACCAAGGGTAGTTAGGTTATTTTTTCCCAACATCAGACATAGTGGTTGATTTTATTTGAATGAAAAAGATATGTGAATTAATTAAATAGTCCAATTATTTTCATAATGATTAATTTATGGTTTATTAATTAAAAATTTTATTAAATTCATATTTTTTTTAAATAATAGATATCGATAGCTTAATTCAGTCCTATGATTTTGGAAATTGGCCATGACATATGGGGTTTTCTCTATGATTATGATATAATTCATCTTATAGTAAAACTTCTAAAACCAAGTAAGGATGCTATGAAAAATGTTTTGTAATAAAATACTATTTTGGAACATTATTTGGTAGAAGAAAGAATACTCACTATTTTCACTCATGGTATAGTAGGTGTTAGGAACTCAAGGTGAGTGGTGGATCACAACATAGAATTTAAAAGGCTTATCCCATTTATCAATGGATAGAAAAGATAGTAGGAATCTAAAGAATGGATTAATAATTTTGGGAGGATAATCAAGATTATGAATAATCCAATTGAATCTTATGTGGGTATTTCCATGTATATTATTTAAGGACCAGTAAGGAGATGATGGGAATCTGTATTACAATGAATGTCAAATGATGATCATACATGGACATCAATAAATAAAATATTCAACCATAAATTTTATACTAGGACATTATGTTGGGAAAATAATGGATTTTGTTTACCACAGAGTTGGGAACGTTTATAGTTCTAGACATTTACACCAATTTTGTAATGTTGGTGGACATAGCATTGAAGCTTGTCACCAATGAATACCTGAATGCCTCGATGTTTGAGTTTTGATTGGCAGTCAATATTTTATAAATTATAAATCTCTTGTTACATCCATCCATTAATGTGTTGATTAATCATGAGCATTTTTGAAGGTCGATAATTCTAGATAATGTGGGTTGGGAGGAGATTCGTCTGGTACTATCATTATCCAAAGTGTATGTCCTATATATAAAATGAAGAACAAATGTAGCTTGTTTACTTCGAGAAATGTTGTAAGAGATTTTCCTCACTAGATTTAGGTTGTTTGTAATTATTATAGGTTTCTTGTTTATTCTAATCCTATTTCTATATTGGATCCCAATAATTTCATCAATATTTACAATCATACCATCCTATTACATTTTTCGATTGGATCACCAAAGACATTAAGGTTGGATCCACCATCTATGATGGCTCTCATATTCATATTGATTCTTTCATGGGAGAAAGTTCTAATCCCCTAGATAAGGGGTATGTTCATGTTTTTACGATTTCTCTAGAAGGATAGAAGACCAAATTTTATTATTAGATGAATTATTCTCCAAATGAATCTAACGTAGGTCCAACCATAGTGAACGGTATGAGGATTATTTACCCATCTGGGGTGGTATCTTTTTTGTATGTAGGTTCCACTCATTTTTTATATCTTTATAGCTAGTATACAAGCTAGTTTTGAGGTCAATGTATATTACATTAATTTTGGACCTCTCTATGACAATAAGAACATGTTATGAACAAGGCTTCATATAACCTACATGTTAGATGTCGATATTAATCCATCAGGTGGAGTGGAAATTCCTAGTGATTATTTTTAAAAATTCCCAAATTGATTATCAACAATAATTTTATGATCTTGGTTATGGAATATATACATTTTAATAACCATAAGGTTCTATTATTTTCATCTAATGTGTTCACTAATTTTTTTTCAATGTGAATGAGACTCGTGATGAGAATATACATGGAGTTTCATTTCTTATGATATGGTGATATTGTCCTAGTTTATAGTGATTTTTAATGAGGGTGTCGAACCTTACATTAGATTTCTATAATCTATGGTGGTGTTTATGTACCAAGAGTACTTTACAGATGATTTTACTAGTTTACCACAATACAGAGAGTTTGATTTTACAATTTCACTAAAACCTAGTTCCATTCCTCTTTGTATCCCATCTTACTGTATGGTGCCAATGTAGTTGGTAGAACATATAGTCCAGCTTGCAGATATTGATGATAATGGATTCATTAATCATCATAAGTCTTAGTGGACTTATCATATCCTCATCTATAAGATGGAATACATGAACCTCAATATTATTATTGACTATCATAATTCAAATCTTTTGACCACATATGATAAATATCCTTTTCCCATAATTTTTTATATCATTTATTAGCATGGAGTGGATCGTTGTTTTTAAAATAATGGCATCTAGTCAACATACCAACATTTAAGAGTATGAGGATAGGATATACCTAATATAGAATTTATAATATGTTATGATATTTTTGTTTTTCTATTTATTATATTCATACTAACTGATGGTCCAATTGTTCTTATAGCGTTGATGAACCATATCATTCATCGATTCTTAATAACATTTTTTGGTGTTTGTGGATGTTATTTTGGTTTATACTATGTTGTAGATGAACCACATTTAAAATTTGGATTTTATTATTAGAACATGTAGAGAAATGTTTTTAAAAATTAATCTTTAAAAAGTTCTATTTTGATTCAATATGTAATTATTCTAGGTAATTTTGTCTCTAATATGGGAATATTAGTGGATCAGGGAACATTATTGGAAGTAATGTCATGGGATCATCCACGCAATGTGTTTGAGAATAGATGGATCTTGGGTTTGGCATCTTATGCCATGAAGTTTGTTTAGGACATCTCCATGATTGTGTCTTAAATGATATCTCTTAACCATATGTTTTTATTTTTTGAGTGGAATAAAATGTGTAGAAAATTTATTTATAGTCTAATGGTGATATTGAGATCATATAAAATTCTATTTTATATAGAACTAGGTTTAAGTTATGATGTTTTATTTAATGTATATGATATGGTATTAGGGTCTGTCATGATGTAGGGGATACATGTAGTAGCTTAGAACTCCATCCAATTATTCCCTCATGAGAAATGCTACCATAACTGTGGTCTTGAGTTACTATTTTTCATACATGCATGAAATGCGTTGCATTACTATGTATTTGGGGAATAGTTTATAGTATATTATTATCATAATAGTATGAGGTATATTTTCACTTAGAGGGATCTGAACATGTGATAGAAATACATAGAGGAGTATCTCCAATTTATTGATTCTAATATTTCACATACTTTTTCAATGGGGAATGTAGTAGATGTTGCATTTAGAAGGAAATTATCAAAAAAATCTGCGAATTAATATGTTATGTATAGGTATTTGATATGTTAATTTTGTAAATGATATTGATAAGTGAAAGATACGGAGGAAATGTATGAATTTAAATGATCAAGGTTAACATTTCATTTGGGGAGTGAATTCATCTTGATAAAATGTATTATAATAATTTTAGGGGCATTTTTAAAATACCTAATGATTGAGACACCATAGGTGAGTGGTTTTTATCTCTTTGAGGAACTTTGTGTTTTTAAAATATGTTGGTAGTTCCATTTTCCACAATGCAGGAGTGGATGGAATGTTTAAACCATTCTTAATGGTATATACACCAAGGTTATATCATGATGTTTCAGGAATTGAGACATTATAATTTTAGGTTGGGGATGAGATTCATGATGATAGATTTTCTATCATGGTGTCTTACTTATCGAAGAATTAATGTATAAGACCATAGGCCTCCGGGTTAGTTATATCCATTCCCCATACTATTATATAAATGGGAAGATATTACACTATATTTTTTCATTGTTTTACCATGGAATCGTAGTGTGAAGTATTTTGTTTGGGTGGTCCTTGATTCATTTATGAAATCAATGCATTTTGTCCTCGTAAATTGGCTGATGAAGGGTGAAAAACATGTCCACCTATATGTATGTCATATTTTGAGAACTCATGGGGTTCTATCTCTAAATGTTTTTCATAAGAAGGAAACACCCACATCAAGGTTTTGTAATAGTTTGTAGGATGTTATTTGTTACCTGATGAAATTTAGAACAACATATTATTCAAATAATGATAGATAGATATTAAAAACTATCATTGTTCTTAATAATATGTTTCAGGAATCTAAGATTTATTTTAGTGGTTCTAGGGAAGATAATGTTCTTTTATTTGAGTTTTACCATAATAATAGTTATTAGGCCTCAATAAAAACGTTTTACTTTAGTCATTGTTTAGAAATACATATTGATCTCTCTCTTTTTGGTAAGATTTGAGAGAGTTGTCTTTGGTTGGGATGATCCTTTTTCAAAGGACAATATAGAGGGTGAAATTGATCTGGATTTGATTGATACTGGAATAGTGTTGTCAAAATTATTATGTGGGATATCTTCATCACCATATATAGTTTGATGTTGGTGATCAAGCCTTTGGTATTATTTCACCATGATTGGGACGCCATCTGTTGGGTAGGTAGGGTAAGTTGTGATCATGTTTTCTTATCCCCCTTGAGATCATTGGATGACTGGGAATTATAGACTTTTGATTATAGTTATAGTCTCATTTGACATCTATACATAATGTGCTTTATGTTTCCCTGTTAAGGATGTGTCAAATATTTCCTTACTGTGATATTTAATGGGACAATGTAGATTTTGATTCGAACATCACTATGGTTGAGAAACCATGTTCTTATTATGGATATCAAAGATAATATTATATGCCTTAAAATTATTCCATTAGTCCATGTACAATGGATGTGTTGATAAGATACACTTGAGATTTGGGAGTGGTAATTATGGTGATGCAACTATGGAATTAAAATAAATTATTCCATGATCTTTAATAATATCTAAGGATATAAATAAATAATTGTAGGGAGATGTTATAACCTCATTACATTCCATCTTGTGTGCACTTACTATTGTACTTTTATCCAATATTATTTGGATACATTATAGGCCATTCACAAATGAATAACCATTATTTGGAAAAATGACATAATGTATATCTTTTTTGTTTATTTGGAATAATTTAGTTAAATTATAAAATTTTAAATATATTTATAAGGTTCTCATTGGGATCATAAATTAATATGTCTTTATTGTGAGGTTTTATAATGAAAACATTGATGACCACTACCTCTTGGAAACATTTAGGTCATGATTTTGTTACAGAATGTTAATATTTTAAAGGCTATATTCTATGAGTCTCTTGTAGTTATTGAGAATATTATAGATCATGAATCCTTTAAACAATTTGGAAATTTCAATCGAGATTTAATTTAATATGAGGATATTCCTTTTTAGAATATTTGTAATTCATGGTATTTAACAATGTGAAAAGTATTTTTGACATGAATTTATTAGGACAAGTGGTTTTTGAAAACATTCCATGACTGAAACATTTAACACTTAGTGAATAGGATTTATTATTTATCATCACATTGATTTTGGGTGATTTTGTGTCATCTCCATCCTTTTAGATGACTCTATTTGTTGTTTGACTCATGTGGCATTTCTGTCACATCTCCATGGTTAGTGGTATTTGTGAATCATCATTTCCATTGGCTATGACAACAATGTTGCCTATGTTTATGAATTATATTCATTATCAATTTTTTTTCAATTGATTTAGTATAGTTTCTTATCAGGAATATTCTTTCAAAAACCAATCAACTGTTTTTAGACTTCCTTTGTCAATGGTTGATTAGTTTTCCAAATTAATGTGAAAAGTTAATATATAAAGTGTTTATTATTCTTGTATTTTTATATGGTCTTGTTGAACCATTATTTAAGTTCATCAAAATGGATTTATTATGATATGTAATGTGCCTTTATTTAGTATGAAAATAACATTTGTAGTATTATTATAAAAACATAGCACATTGGGAAACATGGGTGCATTAGGAAATATACATTGGAAAAAAACTATGTGTGGCCCCACAAGGTTTTAATTTTGTGATACTGACATAATATGGTTGGAATCGATATTATATGCATCAAACAAATTCTTAGTTTAGGCATGTTTTCTTTCCAATGTGTATTCCAATATTCTAGAGATAAAATGGCATTCTTATTATTTTATAAATTGTTTATCACATGATGGTGTATTTTATATATTATCACATGTTAATTTATCATGTTTTAATATTATACCTAATATATTCCTAGATTCGGAGAATATAGTATATAATTGTTGAAAATTATGAAATTTTTTTAAAAAAAATTACTTGTTAATTTTTTATTCAATATTTTTTTTATTAATTATACGACATGAATAAATTATTTTTTGATATCCTATTAGGATCTGTTATCACAACCTAATTTGTTTATTGGTTAGTGTTGACTTTGGTTTTTAGGACATGAGTGAAGTGAATGGAATCATGTACTATACAAAATTCTCTTGTAATATATTTCCTTAGTATTGGGATAGATTGTTGCAAACATATAGCCACATGGATACTAGTTTATACTATTATATTTTATCTTTATTTTATTCTTGTATTGGATTGTATTTGTATTATAATGAATATTTTTTATCAATTAAGCATTTTTATTTTATGATTCATTAGTAATATATGATATATGTGGTTCTTATATGTAACTCTCTATATGGAAGACCAACATGAATGTCTTGTCTAGTTGACCAAGGATGGTTCATCACAATAAATATCACTTATTAGTTGTCATCTCTTACAACAACAACATCCAATAAAATATTGAATATTATCTTTATGAAACAATATCCACGATGTGATGTAGAACTCTAAATTTTTTGGAGAATGATGATAAAAATAATTTACATAGACCAGTTCTTGTGAAATATTTATCAAAAAAAGGTTCATTACCTCCAAAAACATATAATTGTTTCTCAAATTCGGATGAATAAATATGTCAACAATTATCAATTGTAATTTCAGTCTGATGTTGGAGAAAATTCATACCTTTGAGTTTCATGATGGATAACATTCATATATAATGGAAATAAAGGTTCATTTATCCTAAGGAAATTTTGTCCCTTTGAGAAACATGATAAAATAATAGTAGTTTCCTATCAGCTAGAACATTAAAAAAAAATATATCATGTTCACAATCTATTCCATGTATCTCAGATAATGAAAGAATAAATATGTTCCCTCGCATGTAATGAATCTAAAGTTTGTCTCATTTTAATTTTATATTTCATAAGAGGAGTAGTTAGGGAAGCTCATATACCATAAATATAATGTTCTATGAAATGAGACATCTGACGTGGTCAAAGTGGTGTATAAAAACAATACGATTGAGGAAGTAACATGGTAACCGAATTATTTGGTGAAACAGAAATACCCTCATCTATTTTAGTGTATAAAAATTTCAAGTCTAAAATTCAAAAGGTCGGATACTGTAACAAGAAGAACATTTAAAAACGATACTCCCTTTTGAATGAATTAATTCTTTATTAATAAAAGCTTTCATAGAAAACACATAAACTAGTTTAGCTATTTTAGACCATTTTATGTTATGACGTACCAGATTTAAAATATAGATAAACAATATAACCCATTATATTATAGATATTATTAAATGAATATAGGATTAACTTATATTAAGTGTTATGATAAATACAATTGACATATATAGAAGGAGTGATGGACATGATTAGTAGGATAGTTCTATAGGAAGTACATTCATCAAAGATTCCATGGGAAATAACAATTCTAAATTTCCAATAATAAATTCTAAGATGATATTAAATAACTATAGATATATAGAAACTGATTAGGGAATAATTTTATGCTCGTTGAGATCAAGACAAAAACCATGTACGATGGACCAACAAAGAAAATATGATCATTAAAAACCTTACCCAGAAGGTATTCACTTTGGAAATAAAAGGATATGTATCAATACTCTAAAAATTAGAATTTTTATATATTTTTTATAATATAACGATTATATTACTCATTTATTATATCTTTATAATGAAGAAAAAATATCTCTGAAAAAAATTATATTTTGATGTCAAGAAAGAATAATTTTATTTTTATGAAATATATTACATCAATAAAAAAAGTATTATTGATGGATTTGTGATTTTTTAAATAATTTCTATTTAATAAAATAATATTATTAATCAATATTAAATATAAATGATAAAAAAATTTGGTTATCGATTTGAAATTTTACAACGGTCATGAAACACTTATATTCAAATAAAACCTTGAATTTTTCAATAAATGGGTTATTTGATTTAAAAGTGTCAATTCTCATAATTATATAATTATATAGATAAAATAAAAAAATTCTTTTGAAATCAATATTTCAAATAATTTCAATGAAGATTTTTTCATTGTTTTATGGCACTAACTATTTTTAATGTAAATATTAAATACATTACAAATATACGGTATATATTATTACATCATAAAATACAAAATGTACTGTAATAAATACTATAGATATTATTTACAACCAAATTCACGTTTCACCTTTAAAATAATGTGTTTTATTTTATTTTATTAAATTTATAAACACATAATGAATCATCCAAATCCTATATTGAAATTTAATTTTTTTAATATCTATTGTTTATAATCATGAATAACTTACTAATAACCATGGGTATTATGTATCTTATGTTTTTCTATAACATTACAAAATAATGAAATCTACTAATTTTAGGAAGTGAAAGTGGTAGACCACCATGAGATGGATTGTGGGTTTTATTAATTATGTATATAGAGTAAAAAACCTATTTAATAATGAAATATTCCCTCTGACACTATAAATACACACCCTTCCCCAATACTATCAAATAAAAATTAATAATAAATTAATTTATTGCTTATTTCTACATAAATTGACTATATAAGGTTCTGTTATGTCCTCACGGTTTAATCATCATGTTTTAATGAGGTACACATCACATTATTGGAATTATACAGTTCATATTTTCAATTTAAGTACCTCTTCTTTTAGATGTCTTCTAAATGATCGGATAAAATAAATATATATCCTATTTTATAATCCCATTAATTCCAAAATATTATTTTATCAATGGGATACTAGTAACCTCTCCAATTATTCCATTTCTGCAATCCACAGTTACACTTCCATGTTACCAAATTCATTTCTTCAATTTATCTCTTTCACATGAACAATATTTATATTTTGAATACCCTAAAAAATTCATTATCAATAGGTATTAATAAATAATTAATTATAATTTATTTATTTATGGATTTAAACTTATGATAGCCACACTCCCTTTATATGGGTTAAAAGTTATTTAATGTTCACTACATTAAGAACATATATACTAAATATCATTAAATTAAACTAATTTCTTAGTTTCATTAGGTTACATAAGATGTAGATTACTTTGATAAGTGTGGCTCACATGAATTTAGAAATGTGAAGGGTGAACACTAATATTTATCCTCTACATTGGGTAATTAATTAATCTATATAGATGGAATGGTTTTCAATTCCATGGGGATTAACATCGGTAATATTGATTTAAGATAACATGGTGAAAACCCATGATGATTTGGTTATAGAAGTATAATTTTTATGATTTAGAAACATTTACATGTCATGATTAATTATTTTCATTTTATGATGCACCTAATTTTCATATGATCATTTTTTATTAATATTCCTCATTGTCACATACTTTATATCTTCTTTTTGTCTATATACTGGGATTTATGCTCACTCGTTTCTTTTGATATTTTTCCCCATGATATGAGATGCAACAAAAGTATCTTATGTTGAATCTATGATGAATCTATTCAAGTTTATTATGTCGAATTTTATGTTTTTTTATATATTATTTTTCATAATTTCAATGACACAAATCCTTAAAATATCTATTTAATTATTAAATTTTGTACTATGTATTTAATGTTTTATGTACTAAAAATGTATAGTTACATACAAACTATCCATATAAAAGATATTTATACCACATATATTCAATCCCATGAACGAATAAAAACATATCATCATTTTTTCATAATAGCCATTACCCATACACTCGTGAAAATTTAAATTAATTATGTTTATAATCTCAATAGGATAATAAAGTATATATTTTCATTGAATTTAATAATAAAATACATCTAACTAATTTTAATTCACTTATCATATAAATTACCATTCAATTCAATGTGTGAACTATGTTTAATGAACGCATAACCTTTTATCGTTTTAATCAAGGGAAAAAATTCCATATTTCAAAAATTTCAAACTCATGTGCATCACATACGGTTATACTAAAGAAAAAGTAAAATAAAAATTCTGGAACGTCTATTTCATCCTTATAAACATTGAATTACCACATATATGGATGTAATACTCCCATAAATGAGTTATAAATCATTTAAAATCAATTCCATAAATCTATTCCATCTTACCAAAATAGTCAAACACCAGAAATAAGCTTTGATGCCACATTGTAATGTCACATGATTATTGTTACACTAAGTACTTCCTAGACATGAGTGTCCCTACACACCATACATTTCTCATAATATAATATAGGTTAAAGACAAGAATTTTGGTACCATAAAGATTTAGTGTCGATAAAATAACCACCTTTTAGAGTTATGAAACATTGAAAATAATATCAATCATATAGAATTCATCAATAAAAATTAATCAACAACATGGAAATTATAATAAATATTAAATGAAACAACACCCAAGTCATTGAAATGAGTTGTATACATGACAGAAATTAAAAATTAACAGTCGATATCCATAACTATTAAAAATGAAAAAATATATAAAACTAAATATTCATAAAATAATCCTATATCATAGCCTAGTCCTTAAATCATGCACTCCAATCCTTCATTTACAATCATGCATCCATAATAGAGAACCTACCCTTATTTATTCCTAAACTAATTAAGACTTTCATGCTAAAAAGTGGTTACAAATACAGTGAATGAGTGTGACACAGTAGGCCACCACTAATATCCCAAATAACATAGCCACTACGAGGAATCAATTTTGTGGATATGTGTATAATTAAATAATATAAATATAGATAAATTAATAAAATTTTACTTCCAAAATTCATGTTCTATGGTCAAACTAGGTTCAAATATACATTAAATATATTAAGAAAAATACCTCAATCAATAGTATCTATAATGTCACAATAGGGTATGAGAAACATGTAAAAATTAATCTAAATCAAATAGCATCTTGTCCCAAACCGTTGACATCTCAAATCAGTAGTATTGTCAGATCCAACCATTTTGTAGACTAAATTTGTAGCCATCTAAGCTCCTTTTCCTAGAATCCAAATGTAATCTAGGATCTAAACCCATGGAAAACAAAATTATTATTCATCATGACTACACCCCCTACAATACCAATTCATTAATCACATTAAACTATATATCAAATCTAAGGTGGTCTAAATATAAAATTAAACAAATAACATAGTTCATATCCAAGGATTCACAATTGATTTATAATAGTTTCATTATATATACAATTAAATTTATCATTCCATAATTTAATGTTCAATAGGCCCCACATATTCAACGTTTAATCTATTTCCAATACTTTAAATAAGTAATTCATAGCTATTTATTAATAATCATGAAACTAAATTCCATGAATCCATATGGTCATACATTTATAATTATATTATTTACTACCATCGTCAAAAGCACCCCATGAGTTTAAAAAATCATGTATACAAAATAAACAAATGTTCATTATCTGTTGAGTGGATTAATTTTCAAATTCACAGAACCTGATAATTATTCATCGTAATTGGTTATAATCAAATCATACCAGTGTGACTGCACATAAAAAATTGGAAAATGCTGATACAGTTAGGGGAAAGCATTATAAACACCTATCATATTCATAATAAATCTGGAGTGAGATTTTATTTTTAATGAAACAAAATAATCAATCCATGAACCCTAAATCAAATTTCATAACCTCCATATTATGTTTTATTAGAATTGCTATATGAAAAATGATAGAAATAATGAATCTATAGTTCTAAGAAGATATTATTTATAGAGTGCAGTCAATAAAGAAAATACCCATATATATATGATAAATTTTATGTGTATAACCAATATAAGAAATAATTCAACAAAAATTATGGGAGATTTTTTAATGAAGAAAATTTTGGTGTTCCCAGCAAATCCTTTATTTTTTAAAAAAAGAAAACATTTCACATGGATAATTGATTGTTTGAAACAAAAATTCATACAATGAATGATCCTGGATGAACTGATCCATATTGTTTTGGGTGGTTCATAGTGTAACCCATAATAATAAACCTGGACTGTTTAATGTAGCATCTAGATAGCTATGTTTCAATCCTCAGACCATCCAAAAAGCACTCATTCTACTCTGACTCATGTATTAGCCATCAATTAATATATAAAAAGCATTCATAAGGAATGTAAAGAACAATAAAAAACCTAAAAACATTATAATGTTTCATAATATATATATTTTAATATATGTGTTTAAATAAAATCAATACATCAAAAAAATTAAAAACAACTAAACATGGATTTTTTTGTCGTTCTAGGTTAATCAACAAGAAAAGCTCAATGACATGTCAATAAACGACCATAATAATCTCAAATACATATATATAAACATATTGAAAAGTCTTCAAATGGTGAAACATTGATCATGGTGTTAGGACCAAAGCTTCTAAATTGAATCAAGTCTAGGAAATGAGACTATTAACCCCAAAATATTTATATTAAACTAAGAATTATTAATAAACGAAAAATTAAACATTACAATTGAATCATGTATAGTTGAAAAATATAAATATTTTTATTATATATATGTATAATAGGTCTAAATTTATTTATATAGGCTGTGAGATAATATTTGATCAATCAAAAGGCTCAATAGAGGGCTTCTCTTCTCAACTTTTCACCTTTAATGCATATTTTTAATTATAAAACAATCTTCTTATATATGGTATATTTACATCCAATTATTAATTTTATATCATGAATAACTCTATAATAAAGGGTTTTCATGGTCATTCTCATATATTTTCAATGTTGTTCTTATTAATAAATCAATATGGAGTTTAATGAAAATAAATTTTTTCAAAGTATTTATGTCTTTAACAAAAAAATGTATCTAAAATAAAAATATTATTAATTTATTTTCAACAAAATTCTTCTTATCCGTCAATTATTGTTTTATTTCATTTCAAATAACTTTCAAAAAAATTTAAATTATTTCAAAAGTTATTAAATTAAATATTTTTGTATGTGTTACTGTTGAACATCATATAAAGGAGTGATGAGAATGTTCATTCAGTGTTTAACACATCAAATAATTTTCCAAAAATCATGAATATTCATTAGTATCAAGATTATTTTACCATATTCCATGTTATCTCAAGGAAAATATATAAGACCCAATTCTAATTGACATTTTTATTATCAATTGATAATGGTATTTATTTTTATTTTATATAGAATATTTCTAATTATTTGTTAATTAATGTTTTATATGTGTCAATATACTTTGATTTTTATTATCCTTCACTAATGGTATTCCGAAATAATACCATCCACATTATATCATTCAATGGTTTATAATAATTCATTAGGGATATATTTATGAAAAATATTTTTTTTCCAATGATTAATTATCCTTTTAAGTAACGATTAATGCACTTCTGTTATTATGGAATACCTACATGATGTTTATAATTATGTGATTGGTGGGAATATTATATCCCATTATTTTACAAGGCAATTCTATATATCTCATTGAAAATTATATTTTTTTATGGATATGATTCATGGTTGATACGTTTATAGATTTGTTTGGGCATGATTGTAATTGGTTATGTTCACTAGTAATTCAACATTATGGTGGGTTATAATGTTTATATATTTAGGGATGGACATGATTTAAGATAGATTTTTCAAAATTCTATAAATAATTATTCTTTTATGTATACAATACAGTTGTTAAATATTCGTATAACTATATGAAGATCACATAGATCATGGTTAATGAGTATCTTTTAACTCATTTCGTATTTTTATACTCAAATTTAATCCATACTCGTTGTTTATTATCATTATTTCATTGATAATTCACTAGGATTATGTTAAAAATCCAATACAATCATATTAAACTCACTTATGATCATCTATATTTAAATTATTTTTTATGATTATTGTTTTTTTAGGCCACAGATTCTTATATTTCCATTCATCGGGATATATAATAGAAAATCTTGTAAAATATGTCTATATGGGTATTACATGATAATCCTATTTATGTAAAGTGTTGAAGACATAATGAAAATAACATGATAATGTATCTAGACTTTTTATGCACTAAAAATTTAAATTTTGGGTTCTATGATTATTTCTATGATGTAATTTTGAAAAAAAAAGGATGATATACAAATAGTTCTATGTGTTTTATAACTATTTAAGTCTGTTGAAAATGTTGTTATTAAATTATTTGTTTATATCACATGATAGAAGTGTTTATATAATGTGTGTTTTTTGTTATATTGAAGGATATGTGAAAGAATGATTGGAGGTTTTTACTTTTGAAATATTATAATGTTATTACTTATGATTCTTTTAAATTTATAATGCAAGGAAAAATTTTCCCACGCATTATATTGAGATAGTAGTTGTAATTTTCACAATGATTATTTGGAGACATTATATTTATAGTGAAAGGTGATATATATATATATATATATATCAAAATAGCATGAAGAATATATTCACATGGAAGGATTTATACATCATTCAGAATATGTTGAAAAAATTTAAAGCAATCCTATGATTACTCAACACATTAACATCCACTAATGGAAAACAATGTGGTAGATGATTTATGTAGATAGTATCATAATACATTATCCTTGGTAAGGATTTAAATGACCCACTATTTACATATATAAATATTTCATTATTTAATATAAATATTCAATACATAATATTATGATCCACGATGGAACCATAATGGTTTAGTTTCTCTAGATACTATTTACATTACCCTCTTATTTCATGAAATACCTTCAAAATGTCACAAAAAGAATGGTTCTTATAAATACTTTACTTTCAACCATTTATTATAAGCTAGGTATGGAAAAATATTAGAATGGGTGTTCCCAGATTCTATATAAGGGTATATAAAAAACAAATAAATCATCTACCACAGATTAGTATATTATAATCATAAGGGTATGAGATCAATATCATATATTTAAATGTTCATATTCAATATTTCATGGATTGTTAACATGAGTCATGGAATAAATTTTGTTTATAAAAAGAAATAATATTTATAAGAGTATGGAATCAAAAACAATAACTCATGAGATATGAGTTCATTAAATAGACATAGAAAAGTAGAAAATATATCCTATAAAATTGAAAAAATATATAAATAGAAACAGGTTCACTCATTAGGCTAACTATTTGAAATTGATCCCTTGTATAAATTTATAGACATGAAATGAGGTTCACACATAATCATATGGACATGAAAACCAGTTCAACCCATGACTTTATTAATATGAAAACCAGGATGGCATATATTCATATGAAAGAGAAAAATATGCCCATGCATAAATTTTTTACAATAAATATATATCCACAAATAATATTTTTAACATGAAATATCATTCGTTGATAACATATTTATCAAATTAGTCATCCCAGAAAACCAAATTCATTAAAGGTATTTAATAGACAAACCAATCAAATAATAATAATGGAATCTTATAAATGAAATATGGCCATTAAAACATTTATCATTTCAACATAAATATAATCCATGAAAAATAAAATGGGGTTTATATAGATATAATCCTCATAAGATTAAAAAATTATGATAAATAATTAGAATAGTATAATAGAATCATATCATTAATGAAATATAATAAATATAAAATTATTTCGTAAATATTCAAATGAATTGAAAAAATCATTGGGATCATTTCATGAGGAAAATACATAATTCATTTTGAAAACACATATTTAAAATATGAAAATGTCACAAATTTTATGAGAAAAAAATCATTGAACGGTACATTTGAAATATGAATCATTATCATCAAAAAAGTGAATGTGATAAGGGTGTGAAATTCAAGTCCCATTGTGTATGTAAAAATTATTATTACCATATATTTCTTGGACAAAATTAAATAATAACATGTTTATAAAATAATATGAATATTAAATTTATACCATTTTTTAAAAAAATCAATCATGAGTACAAAAAATTAAAAAATCAGAGTATAATTATGAAAATATCAATGAAAGCATTTTTAAATGACATTATCATTGTAGAGAATGTATTTTCATCCAAAAATAGACATAAAGTCAGTTTTCCTCAAAAAAAAGTTATTTCAGTCTCTTGAGTACTTTATGATAGAAAATGAATATAATGAATTTAATCTGTAGAAATTAGTAGATTAGAATAATATTCATGATATCCTTGAGAGTTATGAAATGGAAATTGATAATTTTAAATATATTCATAATCAATCTAAATAATCAATGCTATCAAAACATAAATCCCATACCACACATTTGACTTATTTTGAAAGATCTCTAACCTCATATTCCTCTATAATCATCATTTTGATCCTTTATAAAAGACCCTAGAAATGGTATATTAAGATGAAAAAAATTATAAATTAATGAAAGAGGTTTTAATAAGTAATATTTTAAGGGTTTGGTAGAACTATGTAGATAAAATATGCGGAAAAAAATTTGGGAAGGTGTGTTATTTTATATGGGGGGAATGACAATCATCGAATTTGTTAAATGATTATAGCATAATTTATGTATTTCTCAAGTATAGTGATTCCAAATGGACATTAATTAAATGAAAAAATGGTACAATGTAAATGTCACCATATAATGACATTTATAGAGGTTTGGATGCTGTTTTAGACCTTACCATTTTGGTTAACCACATTTGTTACTAGATTTTAAGCATAATTGTGGTAATGATAATTTAATTATTAAAGGGTTCTAATTTTATCTAAAAGGTACTAATTGAATAAATAATGGGGACATAGTGAACTTTTAAATCATTTTCATCTTACTATACCTCATTAATTTTTTTAAATAATTTAATAAAATATTAAATTTAATTAAATACCATTAAATACATATTTTACACTATTCATTTACTTTAACTATAAATTCATCATTATTGATATGGTGTTATAATATAAACAGATCAAAAATCTATAATTCTTTATATTAATCTATAATTTTCATGGATCTTTATTATTCATCAAAATTTTATTAAATATAATATTTTTGAAAACATTTATTTCAATTTTGTGTTTATTTAAAAATCATTTTATAGTTTTTCTGAAGAGAATTTAGAATAATTATTCCCTAAAGAATATTTAAAAATAATTTCATATGAACATTTTTTTCATATATCAAATAATTATTTGTAACCATAAATTATACGTTATTGATCGTTATGATAAAAATTTATATTTATAATAGTTAAGAGATCTAAATTTTGTATTAATACATTGCTTAAAATAATATAATTGGTAAAATCAATCAAATATGGAACCAAGATTCCGAAAATTCAAAAACATATTTATTATTGAAGAATAAAAGTCATCCAGTATGATGGGAGAATGTATTAAAGAAATTTTAAATCCATATCCATATTTTTTTACCATGTTTTACTTGTTTTACCGTTACTTATAGGACACAATATGTCCAATGTTACAATTTATATAGACTAAAAATAAAATTTAAGTCCTAAACAAATATTATACTAAATATTCTAATAAAAAATTAATTTTCATGAATTATTTTAAAGAATTGTTATAATTAATTCTAATATAAGAATACAAAACAGATGAAAAACTCTTTAATAAAAAATGCGTTTCAAGAAGAATACATGATTTATTAAAATTCCATGAATAGTAATCACATAAATTAATTTAGCTAATTTTATTGAATAAATAATCAATAAATTTCAATAACAGAAATATTCAGTTGTTGTTATATAATTTATTTAGTTAAAAAAATTGCGTAAATTTTTTTTTCAAAGAAAATCATTTTTTAGAAAAATTGTATTTTAAGACTAAATATAAAATTATACAAAAATTATTTTTAATCAAGATTCCTATGTAATTATTTTTATCATATAAATTTTATGAAAAAATATTTGACTTTTAGATCATATTCAAATCATAATGGTATATATAATTCCCCCATAGGATAATTTTATTATAATGACATGAAAAAGGATTATTTGTATAAATAATTTGGTAAAGGTAGATAAAATGAATTATAATATTAATAAACAAAATATAATAAAACCATTTTTTTAAAACACATATATTGGAATCATAAAATGAATTTTATAAAAAAGTTACTGATATATTAATACTTAACTAAAACATTTGAGTTATGTAAAACATTTCAATATATATTTCATAATGCTTCAATATTATTTATTAACATTAATTGAATTTCTCCGTTATAATATGTCCGGGTTTTTGTTTTGGTCGGTGTTGAATTTAATAAATGATATTTAATAATATATAATTTAATTAATGAGATATATATTCTATTAACTTATGGATTTATATTCTAACCCATAAATAAAATGAACCGGTGCACTTTTTATCTAGGTAATGAATTGGTTTATATTTTCAAGTCATTTATTTAAAACCCACATCATAAATTTGGCTGATAAGACATAAACTATAATTGGAAGGTGGGATATTTAAGGGTTAAACAAAATAACACATAATAATGTTCTCAAATAAGGAGTGCATTGGTGAGAAGTTAAATTATAACAAGGAAGGGAAAACTAATGTCTATGGACCAATAGAGAGTTATATAGTACATAGTCTAGAGAAATATAGAGTCTATGAAATTATAAATAAGTGAGGGATGAAAATAACATCAATTTTATAGAAATGAATGTAAAAGGATAAAATTGTTTTTCCAAGATCATTTTCTTATCATTGATGGATTCTTTTTCTGTCATGACAAATAACAAGGTAAAATGTACATACATGATTTATTCAAATTTAATTAGAATAATTTCATCAAGTGGTTTCTATTTTGATGAATTTTAAATTCACCTATTATACCATTAAATTAATATTTAAAACTATTTTTTTATGTTTGAAACATTATTATTAATTTTAAGTGGATCATATGATCCATAAAATAATGGAAATTCATTCATTCTTTCTCTAAATATTTAAGAAAATTGTTATCATAAGTTATCTGATGTGGTTATTTATAATAAATTAATCACTAAAACATAAAAACTAGAACAAAGTGGCCAGATTAATCAATTTCATAAGTTGTTAACCATTAGGCACCTCTAAAATATATTAGACCAAGAATGATAAAATAGATTTAGAATGATTTGATTGCTTATACATCCATAATCATGTTAACAATTATATTAATGTTTTTTAATTATTATTAATTTTACATTCCAAAAATATATATACAAGGATCATATATTATGTAAATAATACTTATTATTTACCAAAATAATTTCCAAATTATATCTTATATTATTGCAAAGGATAATCAATGCTTTATTATTTTAATAATATAATATCTTATCCAAAGATATTTACGTTGGAAGTTAGAGTTCATCCTCACACTGGAAGATGATAATGTCTTGATTATTGATATCTGAAGTGATTTCATTATTATAAAAATTAATTTGATATATATTTATACCGACTTAATAATTTGTTCAAATGACATAAAATTTATGAAAATTTTGAATAATAAAATTTTCATAGAGCTAATACACACACAATATAGCATCTAATTCCCAAATATATAGAGGAGGACAAGTGTATGGACTAACATAATGTTAAATCTCCTTGAATATATAGCAATATATTTTTACTTGTGTATTTTTTTGTGATATCTCTAAACTATTTTCATTAACTAGCCTCTTGAAAACAATATTATATTATTTTTCTTGATTTCCATACATCCCCAAATAAAACAAATTCTTATTCCTTTATATAAATAACCTGGGTGATCTTTTTCACATTTTTGGAAAGTTGGAAGTTGAATCATTTTCTTCCCTCCATCAATCATACCACTGGATAATACAAGAAACTCTATATTAATTTTCAGATAATCATAACCATTAGTGGTTCCAAATTCCATTTCAAATTTTTTTCTCACATTAGTTAAATTATTCATCTTTCCAAATGCCCCTTATGGTTAATGACCTTTTAATACATTATTTTGAATGATTAATGATTTGATGAATTTATATTTTAGGGATGAAAAAAAAATTCATAAGAAATATTTACATATATTGTAATATTTTCCTCATAGGAACCAATGGATTCATAATACCTCTATTTAAGCTTAAATAATTCTTCAAACATTATTTTGCGTAAAATATCAGGTGGTAAATTACTGAAAAATATCCTCATAAAATCATCCCATGAGAAAGAGTCAATTTTTTATTATTTCATGATTTATTTAATAAGATTTCACTATTTATATAATTCTTATTTTAAATGATAACCATATAAGAAATATATTTTACGGTACAACCAACAAATAATGGAAAATATGCTTCGATCTTAATAATCCATTTCTCAGTAGCTGGAATATTTTATGTCCAATAAAAAGGGGATATATTTGTCTCATATATGATTAATAGTCATCCATCTCCCTCTATAGAATATTCATAAGTCTAACAAGATATATTTTATAACTCATATCTTGATAGAGGTGAATGTTGAAACCTACACAATATTGTATCCAAACATGAAATCCATTTTTTACATATAGATCTAAATTTCATTTGTCCATCACATTCATTATTAACAATATTCCTTATGTTCCATTCTATGACAAAAATAAAAAAATATATAGTGTGAAAAAATAATCATTTTGATACATAATTCAATCATGAAAAAAAATCATAGGATATCTATTTAATTACCCATTATTTCATATATATATATATAACAAAATAAGGCTAACCAAGTACCTACATCATTATTTTCTATTAATTGTATTGATATTGGTTAATAAGGGAAATCGGAGTCCCCCAATTCATATCCTCTAGTAGTGTTAAAATGCATTCATAGTAAGGGAATAAACATTATAAAATAGGATTATGGTTCTGATATACTCAACGAACTCTTTAGGGGGGTATTACCCATATATGAATCTATTTCTAATCCACGACCACTTATAGTATCCAAATAGTAATTTTTTCTATAAAACCACTTAATATTAATCATTATTAAAATTTATGATGTTATGTTAATTTAGGAATATCCCCACGGATTGAACTAATGTTATATAAACAAAATCTCTAAATAATTACTATATTCATATCACAAACCAACAAAATTGTCTTAAAATATAAATACATTAAATTACAAAGTTTTATATGAATATTAAATACATAAATTTTTATCCCTACCAGATCCACAATGGTTTATATACATTGGATACTTGAAATATAATACATTTATTTCATGAAATAACTTTATTTTTTCCCACAAATAACAATTTGTTGGTATTCCCAAGATAATATAATTATTATTATGATGGGGAAAGAGAAACCTAATAATTGTGGATCATAAAAATATCAATGACGGTAATCATTGGATAAATCAACCAAATATCCTAAATGAGCATCAATTAATCATATGTGTGCGATATAATGATTATAAATTAAAAAAAGCACAAAATCTATCATATGTCATAATGATGATTCGTTGAATAAAAAAATATAATAATATTAAAAAATATTTACAAGAGTTTGGAATCATAAATAATAACTCCTGGGCCATGAGTGTATAACAATTACAAAAAGATATATAAAATATATTCTAGCATTATGAACATGAATTAATAGAAACAAGTTCTCCCATTAAACTAAGTACACGACATCTGGACTTTGAAAATTCCGATGATAATGAAACATTGTCCACACATAATCATATATAGAACAAAATCAGGTATATGCATAATTTTATTGACATGAAAAAAGGTCCACATATAACCTTGTGGACATGAAAAATATTTATATGCAAAAACTTATGGGAATGAAGAACATGTCCATGTATAAAATTGCAATCATGAAATCAAGTTCTTTTATAATATGTTTATATATGAGTTACCAAAATTTAACCAATTTATTATAGATTTATTACTTAATTATAATCATCATAATCATGGTATAATAATATGTATTCCACATTATCATGAAAACATTAACCCTTAAGTTATAACATATCAAATGGAAAAGAAAATGGGTTTTATAAATATCTCATCATCATAAAAATAATCAATCTAGTTATAGTATAAGGATGGTGTCATAGAATTTTATCCCTAGTGAAACATAATTAACATCATAGTATATCATAATATATGAAAATTACTTTAAAAAATCACTTCGAATACTTATTTATGTAAATTCCATTTTTATTCCAAGACCAAATATTTAATATCAAAAAATATAAAAAAATTTGGAAAACATTTTATTGGAAAATAAACATAGAAACATATAAAAAATGAATAAAATATTTGAGTGGTAATTATGAAAGAAAAAATAATTCAATTAATATACGTAAAAAAATATTCCATTCATATTTTCAGAAAAATCCAAAATTATCTTCCTCAAAAAATACAGGATTATTACTTTTAATTTTTCTAAAATGTATGAAATTGATACATATGCAATTAAAAAATATTTGGATAATATTAAAAATATTTTTGAATTTTTTAGAAAACATGGACATAGAAGAATATATTTTATGAAAATATGTGCAAAATAATGTATTTTTTTCTAACAACTGTTCTTTCAACATTATATACTTAGAAAAATAATGAAAGGAAAAAATGTAATATCTAGAAATAACTATAAGAGATTAATATTAATGATTTTGATGCGAGGTATAAAATAAAATTTAATCATCATAAACATTATATTAAGCTCTTTAGTTAAATAATGATATTCTAAAATAAATCACATACCTCATGTCTGACTTGCATCGAAAGTGACATACCTTCCACTTCATCGGTATGAATCCTTTATATCATTTCTTAAGGACCATTGTTTTTGTATGTTATTAATACTAGTAACGTCACATCATTGATAAAATACTTTATATGTGATTTGGATATGGTTTTGTTATGTTATATAGATCAAGGAGATATAACGAAAAGAGGGTGGGGTTGTAACTTTATAACGGATGGGAAGGAAAAAGATAGAGTTCCATCTAATATATGAATATAATTAATGTAATTATCAAGTAAAACTATTCCAAATAAACATAATTTGATGAAAAATTATGTTATTCTTGAAATATTATGATCAAATTAAATTTGGATAGTATTTGTTTTCATTTAAAACCTTATATTTTAGAATAACACCATCATTATCCAATTTTAACCTAAACTACAGTTACATGTTCATTAATCTAAAATAGTCATTATTTTAATTATAAGATAATAATTGTCATATAAAAGGATAGGGGATGATTCATTAGACCATTTTCCATCATACTTTTCTTCTTTCATGATTTTTATGATTTTGAAATAATTTAATAAATTAGTCATTTCTATAAAATATAAATAATATAACTTTTTTACAATAATTTTTTTTTTATTTTATTTTAATAAAATAGTTGTGGAATTAAAAAATAATATATTTATAGATCAATAATATTTTATATTTAGGATAAAATTTCATGGAACAAAACTACTCATCCAAATTTCATTACATTTAATGTTTTTAAAAACTACATTATAAATTTTTCTGTTAATTAATTAAATAATGTGTCAATGTTGGATTAGAATTTATGTCAAATACACTATAAATAATATTAAATAATAAATTAATATGATTAAAATTAATATTAATTAAAAATAAAAATTTAGAAGTGATATTTTTTTCTATTAATCCTTATGATAAAATGTTTTAGTTACAAAAGTCAATAGAGGCAATTTTGTATTTATCCAATTCTCAAATTAATATAGTTGTCCGAATAAAACAATATTGGAATAATGATTCTGTATTTTTAATTCTTGGATGAAAATGTATGAACTCCACCCAACCAATAGGATTAAAGTAAGAGTTAGAAGAATTTTAAAGTGGAATAACAATGTTTTAACACTTTTTCCCAATGTTACTCTTACTGATGTAGAAATAAAATACGAAGATTAATAATATTATTTATAAAAATTAAATGAATCATATTTACAAAATTTTATTTTTATGATTCCAATTATTTAATTCATTTTTTAATATTCAACATCCTGAATTGAAATAAGTCCATTTTCAAATAAGCATGTTAAATTCAAAGAACCCCATTTTTATAAAAATACAAGTTTATGAAAAAAATTGATTTATCATTATTCCATTCCTAGTACTAATATAAAATGAATTTAAAATAATTATACCGAATATATAATGTACAAAATTCATTTACATAATTATTCATTTTTAATTTATTAATTTCGTTAAAAATAAATTTCCCACACAAAGATTGTTTTTAGAAGTAATTTGTTTTTATATGAAAAAATGTTCTTATACCCAAATCAAGATTATTGATTATTAATATAGTATAATTTAGAATATATAATATTATAGTTGATATTTTTTACTTTATAAAAAATTAAAATAAAACGATAACCCAAAATTTCACCGTAATATTATTTAGATACTATGATTTCAATAATGATATATTTTGTGTGCATTTAAATTTCTATCAGATGATAAAATTAATTATAATATTTTAACAAAAAATGAAATAAACATAATTTTTGATTAAAAAATACATTTGAAACATAACACAAATTTAAAGATAATTAGGTCACATATGATAATCATTAAATAATATATTTTAATTAAGAAAAACTATTGTATATATATTTTATAATTTGGTTGTTAATATTAATACATATCCATTTAATTTATTTCTTATAATATACTATATTTCTTTTTATGGTATTTGTTCTATGTAAATAATGTCACTAAACACATTATAATATATTTAAAAAGAAATATATTCTAATATTATTTAGTGTTAGAAGATTGAAAGGTACCAAATATTTATGGATATTCAACACATGTATAGAAAAATAAAAATATCAGGAAGAAAATCTAACCACTACCAAAGTATTCATCATCGATCTATATATATAAAGATAAAATTTGCCTACAATTGTGATATATAGCAATATAAAATGGAAGAGAATATTTCAAAATTAAATCATGATTAATATTTAGTTATAATAATTATAATATGGATATGTGTCCAATATAAACTAGAACCAAAAATGGATATTTAGGATGATTATCATTGATAAACCATCTCTATTATCCCAAAATGAAAAACTATTTTTACACACTTTATGAAACACTTCAGTAGGGACAATATGAAGATAGAGATTGTATTGTATATATAACACATTTTGTAATTCCATCCTGTAAAAAATAAATTCTAAAAATCTAATGGAATTATGAAAAAGTATCTATACCCCCATAGAAATATGATAAATAGAACCCTGATTTCATCATGGGTGTTACCAAAACCACTAATGTTTATAATGTTATTTGGGGTTTTGTTGATTTAATTATGAATTCTATCTGATTTATTATTATTCAAAAGGAATTATCAAAAACAATTCAGTCAAATTTATACATAAAAAACTGTAATTTTTTTAGTATAACATTAAATTGTATCTAATAATGTTCAAAGACTACATAAGTTATTTTTTATATGTTTTGTACACAAATTGGATATAGAAAAAAAATTTTAAATGACATATCACTAAAAGCCCAGTTAGGAATATAAAAGGACCATTCAGAAATTACTTAATATTCTATAAACATACTAAATTGGTATCAATTAAACTTTTTATTAACATAAACATATTTTTTAGTTGTCATATGGTATCATTTTCTACTCTATCATAAAAATTGTACCATATTGGGATCTATATGGGAGGAGATAAAGAAATCTAACATGCTAGGATGAATTTAGATAAATGAATCTAAATTGAATATATCATAATCAGGACATGATATATAAGTTTGAAACCATTGAATGGAATATAGAATATCAATAAGTCCATATGAAACTCTATTTAGAAAATTATCCACAACATTTGGAGTATGAGGTTATTGATATTTTATTCAACCTAATATCACGTTGGAAATGGGTTATCATTTTTTTTAGAAGTAACTAATGATCCTTGGATAAATTAGTCCAATTGAGATTCATAATCAAGTTCTAAATGTAGATTATGGTGTAGAAATTCCTCCAAATAATTAAAATGATCCGGATGGGTTCTATATATCTTTTTTCAGGAAGTATGAGTATATCCATCAAATTTAAATGAAACAAATATTCTTAATTATAACATGATCACTTTTATGAACAAAAAAAGTCAATATGTTTTATAATAGATAAAAATGACATGAAATCAGAAAACTATCCAGGTTTAAGTTGTTTTAAAAAAAATTATGTTTTAGGAATCCATGTGGGACCCCTACTATATAAAAAACAACCCAAATTTTATTGTTCTATGTAATGCAATTTTTATTGTGAAATTTATTTAACTGTGGAAATATATAACACAAAAACCTTATAGTGTTATTTTTTATTTAAATATATTATATAATTCCTTACGATGCACAATATATTAAAATTAAATTATCGTTATTTAATTATGGTATAGAATATTGATAAAAAATGGAATACATTACAAGATTGGTAAATTCAACATAATTAAAAAAGTTATTAAATTAATAAAATTAATATAAAAAACAATATTGGAATATTAATCATCTTCATATTCTAATAGGATCATTAAACTGATAATAACTATGGAAATAATACAATAGCATAGAATGATGACAATGAAATTTTAGATAAGAATAAGCAGATGAGCTGAAGGATTTTAATGAAATATATAAGGTTGTACATAGTAGTTTAATTTAATCATAAAATATATGGTTGAAAAGCCTATATATTAATTAGGATTATGCAATCATTGGGACCATGTAGTCGTTGACACTATCATTACATCAAAAAAAAATTAATGTGAAAATTTATAATTCTTTAGGAATAATATTTTCATTAAAAAATGAAAATTATTGTAACATCCATAATTAAATAAATTGTTATTTGTTTGATATCATTCATTAAAATTGACACCAATATTAAAATGAACCATGATATATAATATCAACATCATTAACTTAAAGTGTTAAAATTGGATTCAATGTATTTTTATATTTATATATATATATATATATATAACGGTTTTACATAATTAAAATATACTAGTTTATGAATAGTATATACGTATTTAATCATTTTTAATTTAATTTTATGATTACAAATATATCTTCAAAAAAAATTAATTCTTTTTTTAATAATATTATATTTCATTTCTACCATATTTTGAAATTGATTTTGTTAAAAATGGATATCATTATTGAAATACTAAAATTAGCATTAGCTTACTGTGAAATTTTAGATCCCATTTTTCTTTTAATATTAACCAAAAGTTACATATAACAACATTAAATTTATATAAATAAGTTAATTAATATGTAATCATCATCAAGTTTTTTTGGTATAACATCATTTTTTATCTTAAATGGAATTTTTAATGAAATTTTTTTTATGTGCCCAATGTGTTAATATTTAAATAAATTTAAAAATTATTAGAGATTAATTATATTAATGAAATTTATACATTAAATATTTAATACAATTTTTATAGATTAATCTTGTGGATTTTATTAGGAATGGATTACTATTAAATTAATTTTTATTACTTGAAATATATTTTTTATAAACAATTGTTTTCTTTTTCATTTATTAAGATTATATTAAAATGTATTTCATTAATTATAGTTATTCAATATTGGAAAATAAATTTCACTTCTAGTATCAATATAAATTTTTTTTCTAATAGGTACCTTATATTTTTTGTAATAACAAATAGTAACCTTGCTAAAATATTGTCACATCCGTTAGGAAAAAATGGGTTGAACTTGTTTACGAATTTGGGATCAGTTTTCAAACATTCATAAGCACATGACCTTATACTATTTCGAGAGTAGATTTTGTACATACACTTCTATGTTTCAATGGCATGAAAACATGATCCCTTACTTCAATTATTATGACACATATAAAAATTTTAGAAAATGATAAATACAAATGTCACTATATTTTCTTTTATTACTCGAAACATTTATTATAATTATGTTCAAAATATTTTTTTTGGAAAATGAATTAATTATTTTTATCATTATAATACTTTATTAATTTTTGGTGATGGAATACATACCTTATATTCAAATAAAACACTAACCTAATATTTATTAAATTAATTTAAAAATAATTTAAATCATTTAAAAAACATATTTAGTAATAAAATTTGGATGATTACATGTTTTCCATGAATTTATTATATGAATTTAAAAAAATTAGTTAATGATTTAGATCATAATTCCATATCTATGTTTATTAATTTAATGTCAAAGTATGTGAATTATGTCAGAATTTTCATATACACGATTTAATGAGAGATAATTTTTTATAAAATTACTTAAAAATTATATAATTTTTGGAAGAGGAATAAAATGATGTTAAATGGTTAACAATTTCATCCCTTGAAAATTTATGAGAATATTTTTATATTTAATTTATATTATATTTGAATTTTTGTTAGATTATTAAATTCTAAGATTGGTTAATGAAGGTGTTACGCAAAAACATAATTATTAACATTACTTAAAAGGTATAAATTTCATATTATGGTTACATATCAATTATACCATCTTTATCAATTAATTCATATGTTTGGAAAAATTATACCGTTGAAATATATTTATTATATTTAAAACTATTTTGAAAATTCATATGTTTTATATCTCTCGATTTTAGAAAGAAACCACTTCTCTATTTTTTTACTCCTTCATATGCCATATAGGTTCACCAAACCCTAAAAAATTTTCTTCTGAACTCCTATAGCCATAATTTATAGTTTTTTAATTTTCAAAACATATTACAATGGTCCATGGGAAAGTATATAGGGAAAACATCAGATGAATTGGAAGTTCAACAACATTCAAAAAAATTCAAACATGAGGTGTCTGATTTATGTTAAAATATCATTGGTTATATAAAAAGATTGTTATTTAGTATTTAATGATGAAATTACACTATATACATCCCATTAATCTCTTGAATTTTCATCTCATATGGTAATTTATATAGATTACATTGTTCATTCATTTGATCTAGTCATATACTCAAGAGGATAATAATAATATATTATGAAATACTACTATTGTTTTTATCCTCATCCGATAATCCATTTTCTAACAAGAACATGTTATTTTGAAATTTTTTCAAGATTATTTTTAAAATTATTTTTTATTTATTATTTTAATTTTACAAATTATTTACATTGTCAAAATTTTTGTAAATATAATATTCTATTCATATTTTTAATAAGGAATCACTACTTTTTATTGAAAATTTTAATGTAATAGTTTGTTTTAGTAACACAAAAAAAATAGAATATCCCACCATCATTACCACTCAACACATGGAAGGTTCCTTTAAATGACTCCATGGATATTTTCATTAAATATTTCTTCATTAATGTTTGCTAATGTTTTAGATTTTAAATAAGTGGTTTCAAAATGAAAAGTTTGTTTTCCTCAATAAATAGATCAAGTGATATTTTAATTGAATTTTTATATATTTTGAAATCCTCTGATGTTACTTTTGTTTCAATAGGGATATGATCATATTATATTGTCCTTATCATTTCATATGATGTTTTATTATTATGATAAAGAGATGATTATAAATCACACATAAATTTCCATGGGTTAAGTTATAATTAATTGTTTAATGTCTAAATTCTCAGTTCATGTACATATGAATGGATTATAATTATAAGATGTGTGGTAATGATATTTCTATCTAATAAATTTTTTAATGATGGATAACAAAGCATATAATTATGTTTTTCATTTTTGTGATTTAATTTTCACAATTTTATGCATCGACCTAGTTTTTATGTCTGAATAATAATTTATGCGCGTAGTTTTTATGTTGAGAATATTATGTATGGGTATTGTTTTCAAGTACACAATATTATGCATGGATTAGGTTTTTATGAAAATATGATTATGTGTGAACATGGATTGATGTACGTATGTTCATTCTCGGTCCCAAGTTATTGTCCTTAACTTAATGAGTAAACATATTTCTATTTTTACGTTTTCATAATGTTATTGTGTTATTTTTTTCACATTTATATGTCAATATAATACACTCATGGATCAAGGAAGATTATAGATTATTTTACACTCTTATAAATATTTTATACTATTTTGTTAATATATTATGTTATGACTCATGTTTATGATCTATAAATGATGGGTATGAAAATTTTAATTTATCATCAAAATAGCATTCCCTTTTGATAATAATAATCCAATACATCTTCATTGATTTATATCATTTTTGAAGGGAATAAAAATTTAATTAAAACAAAAAATATGTCCAAACCTTATCGATAATACTAACTATAGGATAAAATCCCAATGTTTTGGTATTATTTAGATTAGTTTGTTTTCATATAAAAATATCCCCATTTGGATACTAAAAGATGATTCCTTTATGAAAATTATTCATTGAGAGGAATTAATCTTGTTTGGAGTTGGTCAAGTATATCATGGTCATCATTCAAGTTCATAGTGACTTTTCCTTTACTGCACACCTAGTTTGAAACTCTTTTGTAATATTCTGTAGTTAACTCATAATATCCATATAATCATTTATAAAATATTTGAATATATGATAACTAAGGAGAGATAAAGATAATACTAATGTCTCATAGACTAAGAAGGATATGTCTTGATTTAGTAAGATTATGAAAAAAATTTCATGGTTATATGGTTTATTACTATGTATATTACTTGTGAAAATATAATTATGTGTTTATGTTAATAGTTCTAACCTGTGGTAATCATGGGAAAACTAAATTTTATGAAAAATTAAAATAATATCCTCATGAGAAACCATACATATTAAGATGTGGGATTCAATATTTTTTTTGACTTTGTGCACTCTTCTCTCTCAAACTATGAGTGGTAACACAGATCATATTGAACTAATGAATGCACCTTAGAGAGAGGAAAAAGGGTTGATCCCTTGAAAAAAATATTGAAGGAGAACTCATGGGATTGTATTAAAGTAATAAGAATATATTTGATGTGTTGGAAACCTAATCATTAGGAAAAAGAATGTAAAAGTGATATGAAGAGTCCCATAAATGAAATGATTTGAGAGAGATAATAACCGAATACACCACTAAATGTTTAGTGACTTACATGAAAGTATTTTTGAAAACTATATATATGATATTATTCCCAAATAAAATGGATAATGGGGTTAATAAGACACAAAAGTAAATAAATAAAAATTAAAAGAGTTAAATCATATACAATCACAATAACAGATTTGAATCCTTACAATTAGGGTACACATATCCTCTATACTAGAGTTTTGGATTCCATACTGATTTTTTTGGGAATGAGACTTGTGAAAATATTATTGTTCATAATTTTTGGACGTATTATTTTCTTCTTTTCATTGATTAACACTCTACACATAGATTCCATATAAATTTATATAAAAATTATTTCATATATTAAATTATGAATCAACATTTTATATCTCATAATTACAATGATGAACCTAAATTTTAAATAGTAATATTATTATCTATGAGAAGAGATTATTTGAATATAATTATTATGTTTATCATGGAAGGATATCATATCAAATAATTATAATATTTTGATTTCAATCTAGGTTAGAAATATCGAAGATAATCTTTATCACAGACTATTTTTCGAATTGATTATGTTTAACCTTTCTATATATTAGTATCCAGTAGAACTATTGGGACGTTCCTAGTCGATGGAACACCATATCATCAAAACCTAAGACCGACTTCAATGGTCTAAGGGAATGATAAAAAAATAGAGAATGAATAACATAAAATTATATGCATTTACCACGTTTAAATTTATGCACATACCCAACCATATTTTCTAAACAGTGGAGAGGAATAATAAATTATGTTAATATTTAGAGTGAACCATGAATATAATATCTTATATCGAATACATCAGAGTAAGGTGGGATATTATCAATTTTAAATGGGAAAAAATACATATGTAATGACAAACAATGCCCTTAAGTAACAAAAATTTGAATAAAGGAAAACAAATAGTTCCCAAATTCTACTCTCCATGTCTGACAACTATATGATTTATGTGCACCCATGTTTCAAAATGTTTCACTAATTTCACCCCCAACTATATGTAATCTACAAAATGCATGATTAATTCCAGAACAGTCCGTGTTTGGATGAATATAAACAGTCAAATAAAGACACCTTAAAACCCATAAAGGGAGAAATATAACTATATAATATCGGTTAGATAATCCCAATGCTATAATTTTAATCATAATATGATTCAACAACCATAACCACCGATATATGAAAACAAATTCCTAAATGATAGATTAAGGGGATCTACATATCCACATCCTAGCTATGAATGGTGATTTAGCCTACAACTCCAATGGTCTACCTCTAATGCCAAACATCGTCCATTTACATACAAGAAAAACATGTCTAGGGCCTTAACCACACCACTACAATTTATTGTAGGGGGAACTATCTCTAAATCATGGTTCCTATGTAATTTCTCATGAATTATAGTCAAGGAATAAAACCACACCACTATTCTCCATATCCATAGAGAACTGTCTCTTCACATGTATTTGTTATGACCTCAAAACAGATTTTTTAAGCACCCAAACTTCACCATTATGATCCATAGATGAGGGGTAACAATCTACAAAATAAAACCTACACCCAGGTATGATAGGGCTCTCCCAGATGATATATATATGAATTATTCGTTATAAAAAATTAGTGTTCCACTCGGTTGATAAGGGACTTGTTCTATATCTATTAGGTGGTTCCACATAGTTGATAGGGGAAATACAACCTATCCATTAGGGGTTCCACTTAGTAGTTAGATGACTTTTTCCCTCTCTACCATGGATAGATACTGAGTTGATAGAAGACATTCACCTTATTTGTCAAGCGGTTCCCCTTAGTAGATAAAGGAAATGTTATATTCCATAAGGTGTATCCACATGGTATATAGGGTAATTTTACCCCATATTTATATATAGAACCACACAACTAGTGAAATATTTATAGGGGATCCCCACCATAGAGTTATAGGGGGTTTTCAAACCTTACCCCTATCTAATGACCTATCAAGATCATTTAAACATGTCTAGTATCACCTGATGAAGCATCATTCCCTCAAAACCACAAGTTGTATATCTAAATCCACTAAAAAGAATACCATCTGGATCCTAATAGAATATTTATCATTATATACTATATAAGATACAAAATATAAGTTCAAAAGAAGGAGATATGTATGTTGGATGTCCCTATAAAAAGTATAAGGAACATACCCGGGGACACATGGCATGTGATCTCACTCGACCTCCTCTCCATTCCATATATAGAATCTATAATGGTATCTATGATGTACTACAGGGCATGTGATGGTAATACATGACATGTATTGGATACGTAGGGCATGAATCTGTACATGGACTTTCCCATGAAATAGATCATGTATCAAGTAATTATCATGTACCATGTTATTCTCATGTACCCTATGGAGTATCCATGTACTCCCAAAGCAGACGGCATATCCTCTAATATGGTTTCCTAGGTCTATACAACTGGAAATTAGATTGTATGCTCGGGGAGGGTCACATGGTGTATGGTCAATACTCTATTACATATGATCACTATCTTCCCTGAAACCATAGCTGTCCTAAACAAGGGATGACAATGCATGTTTTCATGGACTAGATTCCATATAGTATGGATTATCAATGATTTCCATTAGCTTTTTCCTATTATTTTCCATTCCATTGAGTTTTGTTTTCCTCAAAAAACTTTTCTCTGTGTTCTAGATCTAAATCTATCCATTCCATATCCTTTAATTGTGGCCAATTTTGTTCCACCCAAACACAACATTACTTGATTGTCACCATATAAATCTTCCATTTCAACTTCGGATCCCGGATCAATAAATTCCACAACCATAAATAAACTTAACCCTTCCTCATATATCTAATCCATTAACAATCTATGAAAACACCATGAATATAGGGGTGCATTGACACCCGAATCTCCCTTGTAATGTCAATAAATAACCCCATTTGATAAAAGTGAATAATATGTTGAAATTGGGGATAAAATTACAAACACTGAGAAAATATATCATTGGAAAATAATTCATGGAAATTGAAAACATAATCATGTTATCTATGGAGATAATAGGTGAAATTTACGAACTAAATAATATAAGTATAACACATTAATTTTATAAGCCTCATAAGATGAAAAAATAAATTACAGATAAAAGGTAGATAATTATACATTTTTAATATTTCATTTAATAGGGATATAACCTTAAATTGCATGTCATTCAATGATTTAAGATAAACCATTGGGGTATAATACATTTTCATATGATGAGGATGATCTGTTATGTCAACTTCCTCTCGATACACCTTCATTAAATCACCATTCATAATGCAATTTTAATTCACCAATGAATAACATCAAAGGACCCAATAAGAATATCTCATCATTATGACGATAGCACTTGAGATATTTCATAACAATATATTTATAGAGGTTTTACTGTATGAAATTTTCAATAGAATAATTAAATGTAATTATTTATTTTAATTAAACACACCTCCAATGACATCATCAACTATATGTATGGCAATAACCAGCCGTATGTTATTCCAAGATAAAACCACACATTTCAGATTCTATTGTGGAATATGATTTTTAATATGATACTATATTCTAGAAATATTCCACTATTTTAGTAAAATTAATCCAAAATTATATTAATATATTTTATATGTTTATTATATTAATATTGGGATCACCTGCCATAGAAATCTTGTCACATCACTATGCCTAGATCTAAAAATATCACATGAATAATTTCAATGTATTTCATATAATGAATGAGTCATCGTACTCTCCCAATATCATCAATTTTAATCTTGAAAATAGAAAAAATATTATAAGATAAGATACATATATCACAAATAGAACCCCACAGTAGCTCGATCTCTTCATGGTTCTCATTTTGTAAAAAAAACTCACCTAGGAGAAGCACTTTCCAATGAATAGTTTCATCTAGTCATTTTTCAAATTCCACTAAGTATCGTGAACACAAAACATCACTCTCAATTTCTATCTCATTTTAGTTAATCTCATGTAGTGAGTCATTCACATGTCTCATTTTCTATGAAATGTTTAAAACACCAAGAACCTGGTATAACTATAGTAACATGTTCATCTAGTATTCCACCTCTCCAACCAATCAAAGTCTATAGAATAATGTCCTATAATCCTAATAGAAATAATGTCATCTTGTAAAAATCAATATGATCCCAGAATAAGTGAGTTATCTTACAGAATAATATCATTCCAAAAATATGTGATGGATTCATAAATCGGTTCTCTATGTATTCCTAGTTTTCTGATTAGCCCCCACCCGACAATAGAAAAACATCACCTTTCACAACTGTCTCATTCTCTAGTCTTAGGACCACATGCACTATCATCCAATGGAAATACCCAATACACTGATATCACTCTACTTCACCCATTTTCTAACTCATATGGAGGTGGGAAATAGGGTAGTGGTAACTACTATTATACCCAATCTCTAATGATGGTAGAATATCCTCCTAGTTATTGCCAAGAACTAACATGAAATCCTAAATTATGCCCTATATAACCTAATTAGTTCCCTCACCTAACCATATTTCTAGGGTAGAAAAATTTTTCCCATATAAAACTGAGTTTCAAAGCCTGCTACATCAACTCTATAATCATGATGTAATGCGATCATCAAGGTATGAAATGTTCTTTGAGACAATTCTATGAATCTAGCCAATACATTGTGTGATCCGGTGACCCAAACAGTACACTATGATTTGATCATGGATTTTTAGGAAACATTATAACATTATGATACATAATAGGATCACCGAGATTGAATAATGACCTCTTACATTTGATTGAAGATCCCTAAAAAACCACAATTATTCCTTTCCAATTCCACTTCCATCCCACCACCACATTGTCCAGCTCAAGGATGGTGAGACATCCTGAACTAAACATGGAAAAAAACTATAACATCCTTGAAAAAATGATGCCAAAGGAACACTGATATTTCCTCACCTCGACCTAGAATAACTACTATGGGAATACAACATCCTCAGTACATCATCTCACTATATGAAATAGTTCATTATTTATCATCGAAGAGGAATTATTTTATCCTCACCTTATAAAACACATAAACTTTAGGTCTACTGGTTATATAGTCAAAAAAACACCCCAATTTGTTTCTCTAAGATGAACCTCCCAAGAATGAGATTGATGTGGTTGGGTAACCACCATATAAAATAAGTAAAATAGATCATCATCATCTTTAATGTTGATCGATGAAGAGGTTACTACTATATCACCTAATTCAATAAAAGTCGTTAAAAATCATTTTTCTATATATTCACGACCTTGGCCATTTATCTAGGTGGCCATCGAGGTTGAACCGCCTCATAAATTGATGGTTCAACTATCACACCATTTTTTAAGAAGACATATCATAGGGAAGTGGACCTCACAAATCCACAACTAACAATTACAATATTTATATGATGTTAATCCTTATCTAACCTCAATCAATAATATTACTCCTAGGAGACTAACATAGGGTAGCCCAAGAGAGTCACACAGAGTCTTTGAATCCCCAAAACTATATACTCCTCCAAAAAAAATATAACTCTCATAGATATATGTGGTTATCTGATATAATATCAATAATATCAGTATATACCAAGTAAAAATCCATGAATAAACAATCTATGGATGGGAAGGTAATCTTAGACCATCATTAAGAAAGATGCAATAGATCCTATCCACAATTGAATGAATTTAAATCAATTGTTATACACTACTATATGGATCATAATATTCAACCAATATGAAATATTCTGTATTCATCTTCACATGATCACATATTTCCCTTCCAGCAACTCCTTCCAACCTAAGAAGAATATCCACATACCACCACCTTGGGTACACCTTAACCATCATGAATTATATTAATCAAGGAATTAATATTAAGTATATATTACATTCAAGGGAAAACATCATAGGTCCTCAGTAAGATCTATACAATGATTCTATGGGAGGCTCTCTATTTAACTATAATTGGGAAAGCTCTCAAAAAAAGCGTGTGACCACTATTCCTCCAATGTGGGAGCCTCAAAACATAAGGTCCAAGCTAAGTAGGGTTCCACTCTTACCACTAGGTCTCAATATGAAGAGACATTCTAGGAGATGTTTTCCACAACCCTTTGCTAAACCTATAGATGGTGTATTGAATACATTGTTCTTACCTCAAATCCACACTTGAATCCTCTGATCACAAGCTCTTATATTTCAATGAATTAATTTCTTTTTTCATTTATTCGCCACAATAGGTCTCATTATAAAACATCAACACATTAAACGGTCACAAATATTCATTTCAATTGAAAAATTCCACCACACCTCGACACTATCATCTATGGGATACACTGAATCACCTACATTATATTAAATCATGTCACAAGGATGCCTCTCGGTGGGGGAATTTGTCCCTCTTCCATGGGTAACCATAGCCAGGTCAAGAATCTCAAAATTAGGGCTCCAATGACGCCCATGTCACCCTATAAAAATCTCACCACTAGGAGACCCAATTGGAGGGATCCTATATGAGTTTAGAACATTCAAATTAGGCTCAATCAAATCCTCCACAACATAACAAGGGGTCTGGGATCACAATTATTACTAGTAAAATCTATATCTACTACTCGTGAAGTGATAACAATAGACGTGAGAAATTATCTATTACCAATAGATCCAAATGTTAATTCAGGATGAAAAATTGTTGTCCACACAACCATCAGATAAATTGGAGTCTAAAAAACTAGATTACCCACACCAATACCTTGAGTGAAACATCTACAGCTTGATGGTATAGTTTTCCTTGAAACCTTAGAAGTCCAATTGGCTGGATGTAACATAGCACATTATGCCTAAACGTTCCATCGTCATATCCCACTAGATTTATCCAATGTTTTACATTATTATTACCATCTTATTATACTATTAAGAGGAGGATCCATGAATTGATCAACAGATGGTATTACTTCTAAAAAATGACTAGGAGGAAACACCACATGATAGAATCCCTAAACTCAAACCTCATAATTCAATTGATGTTCTCCATGATTCTATATCAAAATCCAAGAAGATTGTCTCCATTGTGAATAAATTGAAATTTTAAATATGAAACACTATCAAATAGAAAACATGGGGAGTTGAATCAAAAAGGATAGTCAAATTACTCAATCATATATGATGCATAAATCATTTCTTCCTAAAACTAATGTTGTAGTATACTATGTAAACATGAATGTAATAAAAGTCTATATGTATGGATACATTGGGAAATACACCACCAATATGTTAATATTACTAAAATACACACTCTATATACTCTATCACAATTTCCAATTGTCCCAAAAACTTCATCAAAAGTGGATAACACCATACAGCACCCCATGTAATTAACGAATATGATTCCACTCTATAATGACCTGACCAACCAAAGCCTACATTTCATGTGGAAGGATGAGTACTCAAAACTATAAGACCTGATAAAATTGGTAATTGGATGTTGATAAGATTAATGAAGTAAAATATTAAATGAGAAGAAATTTTTAGTGTACCTATATTCAAACACATAACCATATCCACATAAGTTATTCAAGGTATAATAAAAGATAGAAATGTCATGAGTAAACTATACATGTAATAAACTCTAGGGAATACATTTGAGTGTGAATGAGTATAACCAAAGTGATTACTCAAAAATATAATTCTATCAAAAAGTGAATCTGAAACCAAAAAACAACTAGAATAAATGGAAAATTAGAGATCGGGGCTCGCAACATTCATGAATAACCAATATATGAAGTCTATAGACCTGAGTAATGATATCTCCACTAATTTCCCAATTGAAATTCAATATGAATAACAAAATAAATGACATGTGTGGGAAAATCAAATGAATGGGTGAATATAGACATACCATGTAGGATGCCTAGAAAATAATGAAGGGATAAATATAAAGATCTGACAATGTTCAGCTCAAAACTATGAAATCATTTCAATCAAAACAAGATACATCAAATAAAAATAGAGAGATATTATCAATATGAATCCCATATGTGGGAGAGAGGGTATATCCATCTCTAAAACATTGCTAGGTACGATGATTCAACCTACAGCTCTATGGGTCTACCAATGATACCCATAATCTCTCACATTAATACAGTAATACCATGTGGAATCCCCACACAAAACCAGAGTTCTCTTTGAAGGGTAACTATTTCCATACAATGCTTCCAATATAACCATATTTGAATTGGATTAGAGGTCAAGCACAATTTCACTACTCTATAACTAAGGGGTCCCTATCCTAAATTGGGGACCCATTCTATAACATGTTAGCAGAGTTCCACATAGTATTTAGAGGACCCACGACCAGTATGTTAATGGAGTGAAACAATATAGATATAGTACCTATTCCAATTGCTTCATTTTTGTTCCTATTAGTTAATAATGTATATGTTCCCTGTTCATCAAGGGTGCCACTCAAAAACAGATAAATCATTATATGCCCATTAGGGTAGTTACAACCTATATATAGTTCACACAAACCTTATCCAGCAAATTATTCCACTCAATAGATATAGGAAACACACATAGAAACATTATCCTCTATAGTTGGGTAACTACATGTCATTTGATCCCAGAATACACATCATGTATTTTGGGTTTTTACATATTCCTAAGAAGGTATATGGAAACATTCACTAAACCATTACTGCCACAATTTCCACCAAAATAATGAAATTGCTTTTGTAAATATGTCTTTTTTCTCCCAATAAATTATTGATTAATATTTTTAATCCACCCAAAAATCCCAAGGCACACTCATTTTTCAAAAAATCACTCATTTACACACAAAATTTCAGTTTCACTAAAGAATCACATTTAACTCATCTCGATACATCTAAAATTTAAAAATCCATTTTCTATTCACAGAATTATCAGGAATTTGGGTGTTTTGTCATTCCCCCCTCCCCAAAATTCCAAAATATATCCCCATGGGACAACTATGAACAATGTTATAAAAATATTTGGATGTCCTAAAATATATTTTAATCAACTTTTGAACAATATATCCTATAAAATGATCAAATTTTCTAGGCATCTATAAAGATAGAAGGTCAAAGTAAAGAATTAAATTGATTAAATATGACCAATTAAATTAATTGTTCTCATTCAAAGAACAAGTAAATCATAGATAAGAATAAAAATAATTAATTTAATCAAAAAGTATAAAACTAGAAGTCATGACTCCAACCATGATTTAGGATAAATAGTTTTTAAATAATGTGTTCTCTAGTGATGAGGATAATCCAATAAATTTTTAGCCTCTTTATCAAACTCAATTATATCATCATTTTTATCTGATCGTGATCCTCTAATGAAGAACATTTGATGATCCTCTTAAAAAATTCTACTATTATGAGGTTATCCATATAGACATAACATAATTATATATATATATATATTAATTATGTTCACTTAAAATAATGTATGTAAATATGATTTGTAATTTTAATCGAATTGATATCAAATTGAATCCTCAACAGAACATCTAATGTCGACCACCCATAAGTCATTTATATGATAAAATCATGTTACAGGTTCCACCACTATCATAGATTTTCCATTTATGACTCCATTTTAAATTTATTTCACGGTTTTAGTAAAACTACTTACATGTGTCGTTAATATATTTAGTATTTTTATAAAATCAATATTGGGCTCACAGTAAGTTGGAATATTGCTTCAAAATAGTACATCATTTAGAAATTATTATTAGGAATATTCTATATTGATGCATTTCATAAAATATTCATTAAAATATATTTTATGATTTTATGATTAATTAATTATATAAATCAATATTTTATAAATTTTTCATCGAATTTTTATTGGATTAAATATTTCAAAAAATAAGGAATATTTTATCTTTCTTTTGTAAATATTATGCTCTGTTAAAAGTAGTTATTATTGATTTTTTTATGAAAAATTCAAATTGAATATTCATTTCTTGGATAATTAGAAGATGATAAAATTCATTGAAGCCCAACCAAATGTTTAAATTTTACATATAATATAGAAAAAATTCAATCAAGTATGTTTTTTCATGTTATATATTGTAAAAGTAAAAAAATTTCTCAGCATTAAAAAATTGGTTATGAAATAATAAATTTTAACCTTTTACCATAATATTTTGTGAATTTATGCTGTTTTCACCCTCACATATTTATGGTTTTGATGTAATTAACATTACAACGACAATTTTATCTATTAATCTATATTTTTTTTTGGACATTAGTTTTCTCAACTATGTCCACAATTTAATGTTCCACTAATTTCCTACGTATCTAAGAACCTAAATATGTGTTATTTTTTGTAAATATTATATATCCCACTTCCCAAAAGAAGTTTTATTATACATTTTTATTCTATGGAATATAAAGAAATTTGAAATAAATTATTTACTCACTATTTACCAAGATAAAATTAGGACTTTGACATTTTTTTGGGGGTTAGAATGTAACCCCACAAAATTTTAGATTCGACCTCTCATTAAATAAATTTTAATGTGTTTGATATATTGCATGACATGAAACACTGGGCATAAATTTAATTGTAATACATTATAACCTTTCCATTAAATTTGTGGGTATAAAAGGCATTTACCACATTTGGATATATATATATATATATATATATATATGTTAATAATATTTTTTTGTTATTGCATAATATATATCTCAATAATTGTTTGTAAAATAATTTTATGTATCAAAAATATGTTTTCACAAAAAATGTGCTTTATTTATTTATTTATTTATTTATTTTTGAATATTATATTTTATTTTTTCCACCATTATAAAATGAATTTCATAATAGGATATCATTTTAGAAAGAATAGTATAAAATTTTGTTTTGGGGTAAAATTTTGGGTACCATTATGATTCCAATATTATATTAATTTGAAAAAGGTATGTATTAATTTTATATATTCTATGTAATTACATATGAATCATTATTAAACATGGTTTCTATGTTAGTTTCTTTTTCGGGCCAAAATAATATTTTACAATAAAACTGTTATTATGTTATCAATGTGTTTTTATTAAAATTAATTAAAAAAATAAATAATGATTAGTTATTTTAAGGAAAATTATATAATATATATATTAAATATACATATTTTAAATTTATTTTACTGATTTTATTTGGCATGAAATAATAATAAATCTATATTTATGCTTGAGAATAGGTATTTTCCAAAAAAAAAATTTATTGTGTTTTCCATTTTAATTTCAAAATACACAACATCATCTAAAAGAAACTAAATTTTGAAAAATAATGTAAATATTTTGAATCAATAAGTTCAAATATAGTAAATAGTTTTCCTTTATTCTCTTTATTAGGAATAATAACCTTGGTAAAAAACTTTCCTTTAGTAAAAATGTTAAATCATTTGGATAATTTATTCAAATTACTATAACACATTCTATTATCCTATTAGATTAGTGTAGTTTATAAATAATCATAAAATATTAAAATTTACAGATATATGGTTCCATGTATAGTTGATTTCTACCTCATATTAATTTAATAAAGTAAAATAAAAAATTCCAATCTCATAAATTTTACAACTTTACATTTTTATTATATTGATAAAAAGAGGATAATTTAGATTATAAATGTTTATTTGAAATATTGAATATTTTTTATTCAGATTAATTTTTTGAAATTTTATTTTCAGACTATTTGCAATTAATTTTCACACAATATCGAAGAAAAAATTATTCAATTAATAGAAAATTAAATAAATGGTTGTAAAAATAATAAAATTTATTCAATTCAAATAAATAATTTGGTTACATAATTTTTTAGATATATGTATGATTTTACTGATTTTTTAAAGGTTTATATTAAAATTAAATTACCATCATGATGAAATTAATGTCAATGTGAATGAATATTATAAAAACTGACATTAATGAAATTATATTGAAAATATTATCCTATTTATTTATATAAAAATATTATGATATTGAAAGTGGATTAGTCTAAATATAGGGGGTTGAATGATTCATCCCATGTCCATTTATGGGCCACTTCTTTCATTATATGTAATATTATATAACATTAATATTAAAAATGGATTTTCATTGTTCGGGTTAAAATTTGTTAATGAAGGGGATAAACTGAATGAGAAGTTTTAAAAAGGATTCAAGGCTATATAAAGTTCGTTGGATATATTTATTTCAAACCTATAACATATGCCTTTTAATTTGTTAAAATATTGACACATTATACAATATTAATACATTTTTTATCATAAAATATTTGAAGAAGGTCAAAGTGGGTCATTTTCCTCTCTTATTGAAGGATAATGCTTCTCTCTTTTATATACACATACTTGAGACATCAAGCATGAATGAACCCAACCAATTTCAATTCAAACAATCATATCCATGAATTATAGTGGTTGGTAGTTTAATAAGGAAATTCTAGGGGTTTGTCAAAAAAGATCTAATGGAAGCCAAACAAAGAAGGGGATGATATAGTGCTTTTGAAATTAGTGAAACATTATGTTAGGGATTTCGGTTACAATCTCATTATTTATCATGAATTATTATTCCTAGTTTTTTATAATAATATTTCATAATATGAAATTAAAAATTATCATGAAAATGAATCACATCTAGTTACTTATAAATATTGCATGTTTTCATTTCATTTTTCACTCATTAAATACTCCTGATAGTAAAGAAAGAATTTAAATGGAAACAATCTTTATTTTTATCTTCCATTGAAATTAATTTTTTTACCATCTCTATTTATTCAAAAAGAAGTTCATGAAATTTTAAAATATGAAAATATGATTATTACTATTCATTTTTACCCATATTTTAATTTTAAAAAATTTGTTTAAATGGAATCCTATTTTAATCTTATGAAGAAGGTATTTTATCAATTTAATGACATTATTAATGTAATATTCAACTTTATATACATGTAATATATGTAATTTCTAGTAATTATGAGTATTTATTGTTTTGAAACTTCCATTATAATTTTTATGTTACCTTTCAATGAAAGTCTTTCCTTAATATTTGGTATAATTTATATTTTAGATTAGTGGTTTAAAATATAAAAGATTATTTTCTCAAGAAATGTTCAAAGTCATATCTGAAATTAATTTTTACCGATCTTGACACCCATTTTGGATACATAATACTTTCTAGTGATATGATTATATTATAATTTCATAGTTTTTTATCTGAATGGTCTATTATAAAGTTGATGAGAAGATTTACAAACCCATTTTCTTATCCACTAGTTATGATATGTTGAGATGAATAATGTGATCTCGATCTTGTTGGGTATATATGAATGAATTCTGATTGTGTGATGGGTTTGTTTTTTATATCTATAAAATTCATAATATAAATATGGAAAACTCATTAGAAAATTTTGTTATGTGTGAAAAAGATATAGTTTTAAAAAACGATCATAGATCATATTTTCACGTGCATAAAATTATGACTGAACCTAGTTATCTTATCTATTAGATTATATATATACCATGTTTTCATGTTTATAAGATAATGCACATAATTTTTTTCATGTCCATAGGATTATGCATAATTCTATTTAAAACTCCATAAGTTTATGTGAGTGATTTAATTCAGGCCTTTAACTGAACAAGTTTTCATCTTTATATTTACACATGTTCATAATTTTTTTGGATTTTTTACATATTTATGAATCAATTTTATAAACTCATTGATCATGATTTAATATAAATTATTCCACACAATTATGAATATTTTATATTATTATGATAATTTTCTATTCAATGACACATGTTTATGGTAAATGAATGATTGTGTTTGAACATATTAATTTATGATGGTGATCCCATACCATCATCCATATATTATACTAACATATAATTATTTATTAATTTCTTCCATGATCACCTTTATGAAGCTTATAATCCCACCATTTATTATCATTTTCAAAACTATTGTTATAAATAAATATTTAATGTAGGGTATAAAAACCAAGCATTCTATGTGGGAGAGATTGATGTTTCTCAGGAAATTATTGGATAATGTATCTACTCTCCAAATAAACTAATACTCTAAATTTATGATGTCGATAATAATAATATTTTGTGTTAAACATTAATTTAAAATTATCAAATAATTATGTATTAAATTTTTGGGTTGTTATATTTATAACATTTTCTTTTAATTGGGTGGTATAAATAAAACTGATAACATTATGAAATCTATATTGGAAGGAGAGGCAATGGAATCAATTGGTAGATTCATTCATTATGTGTCACAATTATTTTGGATTACAAGTGAGTAAAAATAAATTAGATTTTATAAGGACCATGCCCAAACTAAACATCAACTGTTTAGGATTTTTTGAAATCATATGGCGGGATATTCAGCCTCCTAGAAATCACTTTGAGATCCATTCTATTTGAATTACCCCAAATGAGTACCTTTTTAACATATATCACCATTATGTATTATAAAAAAGTTATAAGGAATTTTTTGAAGAATATATTATTATAATAACATGTATTTATTTATATAATAAATGATATTATATATATATATATATATATTTCAATTATTACATTTAATTTAACACATTTAGCATTTTTATAAAATTTCATTTTATTGTATGAATTTAATTCAACGAATATGGTTCTTTTTAGTAATAATTTATTCATAATATTCTTTAAATGATTTATAAATTAATATTCATGTTTTATGCATTCTTAATTGAATAATTAAATTCTTAAAGTGGTGTTTTTCAATGAAATGATACCTATCTATAATTTATATTTCTAACATAATGAAATTGACCAATATTTGTGAATTATTTTAATGAATGGGTTTTTAAGTATAAAAAAATTAATTTACATTAAATGAATGATTTTTAGTTATAAATTTATAATCATAATTCCTATTTACTGCCTAAAATAATATTTTTCTAGTTTATTTGTTTTTGTGTTATGAATTCTAAATTTAAAATTAATTATAATCAATTTAAAAAATTGAATTGTAAAAAATTTATTTCATATTTTTAATAGGGATGTTCAAAATAATCAATATTTTCAATATAAATATTTTGTATTAAAATAACATAACAATGTAACATTTAGTTATTATTATAAGGGTAAAATGGGGATACAGAGTTAAAATAATATATAAACTCATAAAATATCATATCAATATTCTCTAAATGTTTTTATAGGTAATGAAAGACTTCCCCTTATTTACTATGTATAATTTTTTAAGACTTTCAATGGGTAATTCCATTACTTATTCATTATAGATTGTGTTCTGGTGAAAATTACACACAACATCATCTATAGAAGGACCTCTCCTATAAATACATAAAATGATATACTTATTTTTTTACTATTGAATGCATACCAAAATTACATCCCTTGAAATACTCTATGTCATTTAATAACCATTAGAAAAATGAATGAGTCTCAAATCCCTCATTTCAAGTAGGCTATATAATATTATATTCTAGTTATCAACATAATTGTTATCTTATCTCTAATCATTATTCAATGAATTTTTCATCCAATAAATATCAAATTTTATGTAACAAATTTTAAAAATATAATCTATTGTTCTTTTATAAATTTATGATTATATCTATGTAATAAAATATCATTATTTATTATTTTTTAAATTTATTCTAATTTGGGTATAGTCTACTACCAACATTACTGATGATATTATGGTTATATCATGAAGTATTATCAAGAAGAAAATATTGGAAATATGTTTTCATATTGATTAATTTAATACGTATTCTTAATTTATTTATGATTATATATATTATAATGACCCAGACATGAACATCAATTGTTCTTCTAACATTAGATTGAAATTCAATTTATTTTCCCAAATATCATTTAGTTTAATATTTTTGAAGAGTTAGGTCAAAATTCTCATATAATAACCCCATATATAATAATATGTACACATTTGATCAGAATCATTTATTATCATAATATATAAATTTTAATGTCAAAGATGTTTTCCATTTTAGAATTATCATCGTGACATTCAAGTTAACTTTTTTCCCATATAACCATCCATAAACATAGTAAAAATAATTTTAAAATTTTGTGATGGTAACAAATATTTATTATAGGATATAAAAAATTTATTAGTCTAATTAAAATCATGGAAACCAATAAAAAATGTTTCTTGAAAAAAATTATTTTTAACAGGAAAAGTTTCATCTTTATTTGTATAAGAGCTTTTATCTTACCTTTTAAAAACATATGATCTCCATGAAAAATAATTAAAAAGAATTAATGATTCATATTGTTAACTTGGAAATTATTAATCATATAACCGGTATAGGAAACATAAAAATTTGAATAACCCTATGAAATACGATGAATAAAATTCTTTATAGAACAGAATCGTTACCCAATGCATGTGAGTTTTATAATGGGGTCTATCCATCATATCATGAGCTATAATGGGGCTCAATTGATCATATTATGAGTTATAATGGTCCTCGTCCCATCTTATAATCTGTATTGGGATGAAATGTTACCATAAAATGTTTCACACAACCATGAAATGAATTAAATATTTCATTCCTGCACATTTCCATCATAAAACTATTGAAAAAACCATTAAATCCCTTATATAATAACTCTTTTAGGATTCAAAATACAATTTTCATTTTAAAAACCATTATAAATACCCTAATAAAAATGAATATATAATTAGGATTTTTTATTGAAAAAAATTAAAATAATTTAATGGAATCCATTCATAAAATAATAGTTATGGTTGTGGGAAAAGTCATTAATGTCTTGTATATTGAAATATATAAACTCCTTTTTCATTTGTAAATAATTTCAAATATTCCATAATAATATTCATTTTTAAAATAAATTTTATTGAATAAAAGGTTTACATTAATATTTCTTTGATAATTCATTAATTTCCATATAAAATCAATGATAAAATAATTTTAAAATATATACATGGAAGATAATTTGTAGGAAGGAAACATTTTGAAGTGGATCTATATATTGATGTCCATTATCTCAAACTGTATAAAATTGAGTTTTTGTTTATCTAAATAAATTAATATATTGTAAAAATTAACTTTATCATCCATTGAGTTATAAAAAATAGTAATCATGAATTATTTATTACAATATGGACATGGAAGGTAAATATTTAGAAAATAAATCATTAAAAAATTTAATAAATGGATTAATGATAAATACATAAAACCATTAAAAGAATATTTTATAAAACAAATAAAAGAAATTTAAATATCATAAATATAATCTTTATCATCCATTGAATAATAAATAGGATCTTTCTTTAATCATTTACAACACTATGGATGTCGAAGAGAAAGGTTTAGAAAAAAATTATTTAAAACATTTTAAACGAGGTTTTATGTTAATGTGTCCCTATCCCTATGACTGAATTGTCCCATGTGTTATTTATATCCCAAAATAGTAAATTTATGATAATTATTAATTTCATAATATACCACCCTATGATTTTAAATAAACACTATTTTTTATAGAAAATGAGATACTCAACACCCAACATAAATGAATGAAGAAATATTATTATGAGATAATATAACATGGTGATTAAATTGGATAGAATGCGTATTATTATAATTTTAAGAAACATATAATTCTACTACTAATTTTTTATGTATTAATTAACTCACTGTGATTAAGAACTCGTTTGTTTATTAAAGTCTTTATAATCATAAAAAATATAGTTTTTTCAAATAAGGATTTCTTGTTTTATGTGAGTGAATATTATTATCAATTTTGTAAAGATATAAAAATTCTATGTTCTAAAAATATTTTATATCCAAAATAAGAATAATAAGTTTTTTTGGGTGAGTATTTTTTATATTTTTGATAGTATTAATTTTCCAGTTAATAGTGTGAAAATTGATATTTATTAAAATATAATTTTCATTATTTTAAAATTTCCCATAATGAAATTAATTTGATCTGAAATTAATGAAAGTATTATGATGTTAGATATAATATATTTAAATAAATCTAATTTGTTTTTAAAAATTCTTAATGTATAAGTACAATTTTTGATATAAAAATGAATTTTTCAAGGAAAATGTATCTCCCTTCATTTTGTGGGATTAATTTTAAATTAAATTTTGAAACATATATTTTTTAAAATTTAAAATTATTTCTCCCATACTTTAAATATATAATTTCATATTTGTTATACATTTCCATTTTATGTTTTTTCAATAGGAACAGTATACATTGTAATTTAATTAACATAGTAAAGTGTAAATAGGGTATTTTAAGATTAAAATATAATGATAATAATCGTAAATTGACTGAAATGGTTACCAGAATTTGATTTCATTTGTATATATAGATGATAATGATCAATGGGTCAAATTTATGTCATTTTGGGACTACTTGGACTAGATTTTGACATGTATAGTATTTTATTTAATGAAAATAGAATCATGTCACAATGTTGTTTATTACAAGTGTAATATTTAAAATATTTTATAATATAATTAATATTATCAACTATAAATAATATTTTTAAATATAAAATATTTATTTACATCCTTATAATTTATTTTTAGTTTTCATTTTTTATATCTCATAATTACAATGATGAACCTAAATTTTAAATAGTAATATTATTATCTATGAGAAGAGATTATTTGAATATAATTATTAAGTTGATCATGGAAGGATATCATATCAAATAATTATAATATTTTGATTTCAATCTAGGTTATAAATATCGATGATAATCTTTATCACAGACTATTTTTCGAATTGATTATGTTTAACCTTTCGATATATTAGTAACTAGTAGAACTATTGGGTCGTTCCTAGTCGATGGAACACCATATCATCAAAACCTAAGACCTCCTTCAATGTTCTAAGTGAATGAAAAAAAATAGAGAATGAATAACATAAAATGATATGCATTTACCACGTTTAAATTCATGCACATACCCAACCATATTTCTTAAACAGTGGAGAGGAATAATAAATTATGTTAATATTTAGAGTGAACCATGAATATAATATGCTATGTTGAATACATCAGAGTAAGGTGGGATATTATCAATTTTAAATGGGAAAAAATACATATGTAATGACAAACTATGCCCTTAAGTAACAAAAATTTTAATAAAGGAAAACAAATAGTTCCCAAATTCTGCAATCCATGTCTGACAACTGTATGATTTATGTGCACCCATGTATCAAAATGTTTCACTAATGTCACCACCAACTGTATGTAATCTTCAAAATGCATGATTAATTCCAGAACTGTCCGTGCATGGATGAATATAACAGTCAAATAAAGACAGCTTAAAACCCATAAAGGGAGAAATATAACTATATAATATTAGTTAGATAATCCCAATGCTAGAATTTCAATCATAATATGATTCAATAACAATAACCACATAGAGATGAAAAAAATTCCTAAATGATAGATTAAGGGGATCTACATATCCACATCCTAGCTATGAATGGTGATTTAGCCTACAACTACAATGGTCTACCTCTAATGCGAAACATCATCCATTTCCATACAAGAAAAACATGTCGAGGGCCTTAACCACACCACTAAAATTTATTGTAGGGGGAACTATCTCTAAATCATGGTTCATATGTAATTTTTCATGAATTATAGTCGAGGAGTCAAACCACACCACTATTCTCCATAGGCATAGAGAACTCTCTTCACATGTATTTGTTATGACCTCAAAACAGCTTTTTTAAGCACCAAAACTTCACCATTATGATCCATATATGAGGGGTAAAAATCTACAAAAGGGGAACTACACCCAGGTATGATAGGGCTCTCCCAGATGATATATATATATGACTTATTCGTTATAAAAAATTAGTGTGCCACTCGGTTGATAAAGGACTTGTTCTATATCTATTAGGTTGTTCCACATAGTTGATAGGGGAAATACAACCTATCCCTTAGGGGTTCCACTTAGTAGTTATAGGACTTTTTCCCTCTCTACCAGGGATAGATACTGAGTTGATAGAAGACACCTTATCTGTCAAGCAGTTCCCCTTGGTAGATAAAGGAAATGTTATATTCCATAAGCTGTATCCACATGGTATATAGGGTAATTTTACCCCATATTTATATATAGTACCACACAACTAGTGAAATATTTATAGGGTATCCCCACCCTAGAGATGTAGGGGGTTTCCAAACCTTACCCCTCTCTGATGACCTATCAAGATCATTTAAACATGTCTAGTATCACCTGATGAGGCATCATTCCCTCAAAACCACAAGTTTTATATCTAAATCCACTAAAAAGAATACCATAAGGATCCTCATAGAATATTTATCATCATATACTATATAAGGGACAAAATATAAGTTCAAAATAATGATATATGTATGTTGGATGTCCCTATAAAAAGTATAAGGAACTTACCCGGGGACACATGGCATGTGATCTCACTCGGCCTCCTCTCCATTCCATATATAGCATCTAGAATGGTATCCATGATGTACTACAAGGCATGTGATGGTAATACATGACATGTATTGGATACCTAGGGCATGAATCTGTACTTGGACTTTCCCATGAAATAGATCATGTACATAGTAATTCCCATGTACCATGTTATTCCCATGTACCCTAGGGAGTATCCATGTACTCCCAAAGCAGACGACATATCCTCTAATCTGGTTTCATAGGTCTATACAACTGGAAAAGAGATTGTATGCTTGGGGAGGGTCAGATGGGGTATGGTCAATACTCTATTACATATGATCACTATCTTCCCTGAAACCGTAGCTGTCCCAAACAAGGGATGACAATGCATGTTTTCGTGGACTAGATTCCATATAGTATGGATTATCAATGATTTCCATTAGTTTTTTCCTATTATTTTCCATTCCATTGAGTTTTGTTTTCCTCCAATAACTTTTCCCTGTGTTCTATATCTAAATATATCCATTCCTGATCCTTTGATTGTGGCCAATTTTGTTCCACCCAAACACAACATTACTTGATTGTCACCATATAAATCCTCCATTTCATCTTTGGATCCCGGATCAATAAATTCCACTAACATAAATAAACTTAACCCTTCCTCATATCTCTAATCCATTAACAATCTATGAAAACACCATGAATATAGGGGTGCAGTGACACCCGAATCTCCCTTGTAATGTCAAAAAATAACCCCATTGGATAAAAGTGAATAATATGTTGAAATAGGGGAGAAAATCACAAACACTAAGAAAATATATCATTGGAAAATAATTCATGGAAATTCAAAACATAATCGTGTTATATATGGAGATAATAGGTGAAATTTAAGAACTAAATAATATAAGTATAACACATTAATTTTATAAGCCTCATAAGAAGAAAAAATAAATTACAGATAAAAGGTAGATAATTATCCATTTTTAATATTTTATTTAATTGGGATATAACCTAAAAATTTCATGTCATAAAATGATTTAAGATCAATCATTGGGGTATAATACCTTTTCATGTGATGAGGATGATCTATTATGTTTACTGCCTCTCGATACACCTTCATTCAATAACCATTCATAATGCAATCTTGATTAACCAATGAATAACATCAAAGGACCCAATAAGAAGATCTCATCATTATGACGATAGCACTTGGGATATTTCATAACAATATATTTATAGAGATTTTACTGTATGAAATTTTCAATAGAATAATTAAATGTATTTATTTATTTTAATTAAACACACCTCCAATGACATCATCAACTATATGTATGGAAATGACCAGCCTTATGTTATTCCAAGATAAAACCACACATTTCAGATTCAATTGTGGAATACGATTTTTAATATGATACTATATTCTAGAAATATTCCTCTATTTTAGTAAAATTAATCCAAAATTATATTAATATATTTTATATGTTTATTATATTAATGTTTGGATCACCTGTCATAGAAACATTGTCACATCTCTATGCCTAGATCTAAAAATATTATGTGAATAATTTCAATGTATTTCATATAATTAATGAGTCATCGCACTCTCCCAATATCATCAATTTTAACCTTGTAAATAGAAAAAATATTATAAGATAAGATACATATATCACAAATAGAACCCCATACTAGCTCGATCTCTTCATGGTTCTCATTTTGTAAAAAAACTCACCTAAGAGAAGCACTTTTGAGATGAACAGTGTCATCTAGTCAATTTTCAAATTCCACTAAGTATCGTGAACACAAAACATCACTCTCAAAATCTATCTCATTGTAGTTGATCTCGTGTAGTGAGTCATTCACATGTCTCATTGTATATGAAATGTTTAGAACACCAAGAACCTGGTATAATAATAGTAACATGTTCATCTAGTATTCCACCTCTCTAACCAGTCAATGTATATAGAATAATGTCCTATAATCCTAATAAAAATAATGTCATCTTATAAAAATCAATATGATCCTCGATTAAGTGAGTTATCTTATAGAATAATATCATTCCAAAAATATATTATGGATTCATAAATCGGTTCTCTAGGGATTCCTAGTTTTCTGATTAGCCCCCACCCGACAATAGAAAAACATCACCTTTCACAACTGTCACATTCACTAGTCTGACGACCACATGCACTATCTTCCAATGGAACTACCTAATACACTGTTATCACTCTAGTTCACCCATTTTCTAGCTCATGTGGCGGTTGGAAATAGGGTAGTGGTAACTACTATTATACCCAATATCAAATGATGGTAGAATATCCTTCTATTTATTGCCAAGAACTAACATGAAATCCTAAATTATGCCCTATATAACGTAAATAGTTCCCTCACCTAACCATATTTCTAGGGTAGAAAAATTGTTCTCATATAAAACTGAGTTTCAATGCCTGTTACATCAACTCTATAATCATGATGTGATGCGATCATCAAGGTATGAAATGTTCATTGAGACAATTCTATGAATCCAGCCAATACATTGTGTGATCCGGTGACCCAAACAGTACACTATGATTTGATCATGGATTGTTAGGAAACATGATAAAATTTTGATACAGAATAGGATCACCGAGATTGAATAATGACCTCTTACATTTGATTGATGATCCCTAAAAAACCACAAGTATGCCATTCCAATTCCACTTCCATCCCACCACCACATTTTCCAGCTCTAGGATGGTGAGACATCCTGAACTAAACATGGAAAAAAACTATAACATCCTTGAAGAAAAGATGCCAAAGTAACACTGATATTTCCTCACCTCAACCTAGAATAACTACTATGGGAATACAAAATCCCCGGTACATCATCTCACTATAAGAAAAAGTTCATTATTTATCATCAAAGAGGAATTATTTTATCCTCACCTTATAAAACACATCAACTTTAGTTCTACTGGTTATATAGTCAAAAAAACACCCCAATTGGTTTCTCTAAGATGAACCTCCCTAGAATGAGATTGATGTGGTTGGGTAAACACAATCTAAAATAAGTAAAATAGATCATCATCATCTTTAATGTTGATCGATGAAGAGGATACTACTATATCACCTAATTCAATAAAAGTGGTTAAAACTCATTTTTCTATGTATTCACGACGTTGGCCATTTATCTAGGTGGCCATCGAGCTAGAACCGCCTCATCAATTGATGGTTAAACTATCACACCCATGTTTAAGAAGAGATATCATAGGGAAGTGGACCTCACAAATCCACAACTAATAGTTACAATATTTATATGATGTTAATCCTTATTTAACCTCAATCAATAATATTACTCCTAGGAGACTAACATTGGGTAGACCAAGAGATTCACACAGAGTCTTGGAATCCCCAAAACTATATACTCCTCCAAAAAACATATAACTCTCATAGATATATGTGGTTATCTGATATAATATCAATAATATTAGTATATACCAAGTAAAAATCCATGAATAAACAATCTATGGATGGGAAGGTAATCTTAAACCATCATTAGGAAAGATGCAATAGATCCTATTCAAAATTGAATGAATTTAAATCACTTATTATAAACTACTATATGGATCATAATATTCAACCAATATGAGATATTCTGTATTCATCTTCACATGATCACATATTTTCCTTCCATCAACTCCTTCCAACCTAAGGAGAATATCCACATACCACCACCTTGGGTACACCTTAACCATCACAAATTATATTAATCAAGGAATTAGTATTGAGTATATATTACATTCAAGGGAAAACATCATAGGTCCTTAGTGAGATCTATACAATGATTCTATGGGAGGCTCTCTCTTTAACTAGAACTGGGAAAGCTCTCAAAAAAAGTGCGTGACCACTATTCCTCCAATGTGGGAGCCTCAAAGCATAAGGTCCAAGCTAAGTAGGGTTCCACTCTTACCACTAGGTCTTAATATGAAGAGACATTCTAAGAGATGTTTTCCAGAACCCTTTGTTAAACCTATAGATGCTATATAGAATACATTATTCTTACCTCAAATCCACATTTGAATCCTATGATCACAAGTTCTTATATTTCAATGAATTAATTTCCTTTTTAATTTATTCCCCACAATAGATCTCACTATAAAACATCAACACATTAAACAATCACAAACATACATATTAATTGAACAATTCCACCACACCTCGACACTATCATCTATGGGACACACTGACTCGCCTACATTATATTAAATCATGTCACAAGGATGCCTCTCGGTGGGGGAATTTGTCCCTCTTCCATGGGTAACCATCGCCAGGTCAAGAATCTCTAAATTAGGGCTCCAATGACGCCCATGTCACCCTAGAAAAATCTCACCACTAGGAGACCCAATTGGAGGGATCCTATATGAGTTTAAAACATTCAAATTAGGCTCAATCAAATCCTCCACAACCTAAAAATGGGTATAGGATCACAATGATTACCGGTAAAATCTATATCTACAACTCGTGAAGTGATAACAATAGAAGTGAGAAATTCTCTATTACCACTAGATCCAAATGTTAATTCATGATGAAAAATTGTTGTCCACACAACCATCAGATAAATTGGAGTCTAAAAAATTAGATTACCCGCACCAATACCTTGAGTGAAACATCTACAGCCTGATGGTCTAGTTTTCTTTGAAACCTTAGAAGTCCCATTGGCTGGATGTAACATAGCACATTATGCCTAAACATTCCATCGTCATATCCCACTAGATTTATCCAATTTTTAATATTATGATTACCATATTCTTAAAATATTAAGAGGAGGTTCCTTGAATTGATCAACAGATGGTATCACTTCTGAAAAATGACTAGGAGGAAACACCACTTGATAGAATCCTTGAACTCAAACCTCATAATTCAATTGATATTATCCATGATTCTATATCAAAATCCCAGAATATTGTCTCCATTGTGAATAAATTGAAATTATAAATAGGAACCACTATCAAATAGAAAACATGGGGAGTTGAATGAAAAAGGATAGTCAAATTACTCAATCATATATGATGCATAAATCATTTCTTCCTAAAACTAATGTCGTAGTATACTATGTTAACATGAATGTAATCAAAGTCCATATGTATGGATACATTGGGAAATACACCACCAATATGTTAATATTACTAAAATACACACTCTATATACTCTATCACAGTTTCCCATTGTCCTTCAAAATTCATCAAAAGTGGATAACACCATACATCACCCCATGTAATTAACGAATATGATTCCACTCTATAATGACCTGACCCACCAAAGCCTACAATTCATGTGGAAGGATGAGTCCCCAAAACTATAAGACCTGATCAAATAGGCAACAGGATGTTGACAATATTAATGAAGTAAAATATTAAATGAGAATAAATTTTTAGGGTACCTATATTCATACACATAACCATATCCACTTAATTGTTTCAATGTATAATAAAAGATAGAAAAATCATGAGTAAACTATACATGTAATAAACTCTGGGGAATACATCTGAGTGTGAATGAGTATAACCAAAGTGATTACTCAAAAATATAATTCTATCAATAATTGAATCTGAAACCTAACAACAACAAGAATAAATGGAAAATTAGAGATCGGGGCTCACAATATTCATGAATAACCAATATATGAAGTCTATAGACCTGAGTAATGATATCTCGACTAATTTCCCAATTGAAAATCAATATGACTAATAAAATACATGACATGTGTGAGAAAATAAAATGAATGGGTGAATTTAGACATACCTTGTAGGATGCCTAGAAAATAATGAAGGGATAAATATAAAGATATGTCAATTTTCAGCTCAAACCTATGAAATCATGTCAATCAAAACATGATACATCAAGTACAAATAGACATATATTATCAATATGAATCCCAAATTTGGGAGAGAGGGTATCTCCATCTCTAAAACACTGCTAGGTACGATGAGTCAACCTACAGCTCTATGGGTCTACCAATGATACCCATAATCTCTCTTATTAATACAGTAAAACCATATGGAATCCCCACACAAAACAAGAGTTCTCTTTGAAGGGTAACTATTTCCATATAATGCTTCCAATATAACCATTTTTGAATTGGAGTAGAGGTCAAGCACAATTTCACTACTCCATAACTAAGGGGTCCCTATCCTCAACTGGGGACCCATTCCCTAGCATGCTAAAAGAGTTCCACACATTATTTAGAGGACCCACGACCAGTATGTTAATAGAGTGAAACAATATAGATATAGTACCTATTCCTGGTGCTTCATTGGTGTTCCTATTAGTTAAAAAAGGTTATGTTCCCTATTCATCAAGGGTGCCACTCAAAAATAGATAAATCATTATATGCCCATTAGGGTAGTTACAACCTATATATAGTTCACACAAACCTTATCCACCAAATTATTCCACTCAATAGATATAGAAAACACACATATAAACATTATCCTCTATAGTTGGGTAACTACATGTCATTTGATTTCAGAATACACATCATGTATTTTGGGTTTTTACATATTCCTAGGAAGTTTTATGGAAACATTCACTAAACCGTTACTGCCATAATTTCCATCAAAATAATGAAAGTGGTTTTGTAAATATGTCTTTTTTATCCCAATAAATTATTGATGAATATTTTTAATCCACCCAAAACTCCTAGGGCTCACTAATTTTTCAAAAAATCACTCATTTACACACAAAATTTCAGTTTCACTAAAGAATCCCCTTTAACTCATCTCGATCCATCTAAAAATTAAAAGTCCATTTTCTATTCATAGAATTATCAGGAATTTGGGTGTTTTTTCATTCCCCCCTCCCTAAAATTCCAAACTATAACCCCATGGGACAACTATGAACAATGTTATAAAAATATTTGGATGTCCTAAAATATATTTTAATCAACTTTTGAACAATATATTCTATAAAATGATCAAATTTTCTAGGAATCTATAAATATAGAAGGTTAAAGTAAAGAATTAAATTGATTAAATATGACCATTAAATTAATTGTTCTCATTCAAAGAACAAGTAAATCATAGATAAGAATAAAAATAATTAATTTAATCAAAATGTATAAAACTAGAAGACATGACTCCAACCATGATTTAGGATAAATAGTTTTTAAATAATGTGTTCTCTAGTGATGAGGATAATCCAATAAATTTTCAACCTCTTTATCAAACTCAATTATATCATCATTTTTATCTGATATTGATCCTCTAATAAAGAACATTTTATGTTACTCTAAAACATTTCTACTGTTATGAGGTTATCCATATAGACATAACATAATTATATATATATATATATATTAATTATGTTCACTTAAAATAATGAAAGTAAATATGATATGTAATTTTAATCAAATTTATATCAAATTGAATCCTCAACAGAACATCTAATGTCGACCACCCATAAGTCATTTATATGATAAAAACTTCTTAGAGGTTCCACCACTATCTTAGATTTTCCATTTATGACTCTATTTAAAATTTATTTCATAGTTTTAGTAAAACTACTAACATGTGTCATTAATATATTTAGTATTTTTATAAAATCAATATTGGGCTCATAGTAAGTTGGAATATTGCTTTAAAATAGTACATCATTTTGAAATTATTCTTAGAAATATTCTATATTGATTCATTTCAAAAAATATTCATTAAAATATATTTTATGATTTTATGATTAATTAATTATATATATCAATATTTTATAAATTTTTCTTCGATTTTTTATTGGATTAAATATTTTAAAAAATAAGGAATATTTTACCTTTCTTTTGTAAATATTATGCTCTATTAAAAGTAGTTATTATTGATTTTGTTATGAAAAATTCAAATTGAATTTTCATTTCTTGGATAATGAGATGATGATAAAATTCATTGAAGCCCGACTAAATGTTGAAATTTTACATATAATATAGAAAAAATTCAGTCAAGTATGAATTTTCATGTTATATATTGTAAAAGTTAAAAAATTTCTCAGCATTAAAAAATTGGTTATGAAATAATAAATTTTAACCTTTTACCATAATATTTTGTGAATTTATGGTGTTTTCACCCTCACATATTTATGGTTTTGAAATAATTAACATTACAATGACAATTTTATCTATTAATCTATACTTTTTCTTGGACATTAGTTTTCTCAACTATGTCCACAATTTAATGTTCCACTAATTTCTTATGTATCTAAGAACCTAAATATGTGTTATTTTTTGTAAATATTATATATCACACTTCCCAATTTCAAAAGAAGTTTTATTATACATTTTTATGCTATGGAATATAATGAAATTAAAAATTAATTATTTACTCACTATTTACCAAGATAAAATTAGGACATTGACATTTTTTTGGGGGTCAGAATGTAACCCCACAAAATTTTAGATTCGACCTCCCATTAAATAAATTTTAAATTGTTTGATATATTGGATGACATGAAACACTGGGGATAAATTTAATTGTAATACATTATAACATATCCATTAAATTAGTGGGTATAAAATGGATTTACCACATTAGGATATATATATATATATATATATGTTAATAATATTTTTTGTTAGTGCATAATATATATCTCAATAATTGTTTGTAAAATAATTTTATGTATCAAAATACTTTTTCACACAAAATGTGTTTTATTTATTTATTTATTTTTGAATATTTTATTTTATTTTTTCCACCATTAGAAAATGAATTTTATAATAGGATATCATTTTAGAATGAATATTATAAAAATTAGTTTTGGGGTAAACTTTTGGGTACCATTATGATTCCAATATTATATTAATTTGAAAAAGGTATGTATTAATTTTATATATTCTATGTAATTACATATGAATCATTATTAAACATGGTTTCTGAGTTAGTTTCTTTTTCGGGCCAAAATAATATTTTACAATAAAACTGTTATTATGTTCTCGTTGTGTTTTTATTAAAATTAATTAAAAAAATAAATAATGAATAGTTATTTTAAGGAAAATTATATAATATATATTAAATATACATATTTTAAATTTATTTTACTGATTTTATTTAGCATGAAATAATAAAAAATCTATATTTATGCTTGAGAATAGGTATTTTCTAAAAACAATTTTCATTGTGTTTTCCATTTTAATTTCAAAATAGACAACATCATCTAAAAGAAACTAAATTTTGAAAAATAATGTAAATATTTTGAATCAATAAGATAAAATATAGCAAATAGTTTTCCTTTATTCTCTTTATTAGGAATAATAACCTTGGTAAAAAAAATTTCCTTCAGTAAAAATGTTAAATCATTTGGATAATTTATTCAAATTATTCTAACACATTCTATTATCATATTAGATTAGTGTAGTTTATAAATAATCATAAAATATTAAAATTTACAGATATATGGTTCCATGTATAGTTGATTTCTACCTCATATTAATTTAATAATATACAAATAAAAAATTCCAATCTCAGAAGTTTTACAACTTTACATCTTTATTTTATTGATAAAAAGAGGATAAGTTAGATTATAAATGTTTATTTGAAATATTGAATATTTTTTTAATCAGATTAATTTTTTTGAAATTTTATTTTCATACTATTTGCAATTAATTTTCACACAATATTGAAGAAAAAATTATTCAATTAATAGAAAATAAAATAAATGGTTGTAAAAATATTAAAATTTGTTCAATTTAAATAAATAATTTGGTTACATAATTTTTTAGATAAATGTATGATTTTACTGAATTTTTAAAGGTTTATATTAAAATTAAATTACTATCTTGATGAAATTAATGTCAAAGTGAATGAATATTATAAAAACTGACATTAATGAAATTATATTGAAAATATTATCCTATTTATTGATATAAAAATATTATGATATTGAAAGTGGATTAGTCTAAAGATAGGTGGTTGAAAGATTCATCCCATGTCCATTTATGGGCCACTTCTTTCATTATATGTTATATTATATAACATTAATATTAAAAATGGATTTTCATTGTTAGGATTAAAATTTGTTAATGAAGGGGATAAACTGAATGATAAGTTTTAAAAAGGATTCAAGGATATCTAAAGTTCGTTGGATATAGTTATTTAAAACCTATAACATCTGCCTTTTAATTTGTTAAAATATTGACACATTATACAATATAAATACATTTTTTATCAAAAAATATTGGAAGAAGGTCAAAGTGAGTCATTTCCCTCCCTTATTGAAGGATAATCCTTCTCTCTTTTATATACACATACTTGAGACATAAAGCATGAATGAACCCAACCAATTTCAATTCAAACAATCATATCCATGAATTATAGTGGTTGGTAAGGAAATTATAGGGGTCCTTCAGAAAAGATCTAATGGAGGCCAAACAAAGAAGGGGATGATATAGCGCTTTTGACATTAATAAAACATTATGTTAAGGATTTCAGTTATAATCTCATTATTTATCATGAATTATTATTCCTAGTTTCTTATAATAATATTTCATAATATAAAATTCAAAATTATCATGAAAATAAATCACCTCTAGTTACATCTAAATATTGCATGTTTTCATTTCATTTTTCACTCATTAAATACTCCTAATACTAAAGAAAGAATTTAAATGGAAAACATCCTTATTTTTATCTTCAATTGAAATTAATTTTTCTACCACGTACATTTATTCAAAAAAAAGTTCATGAAATTTTAAAATATGAAAATATGATCATTACTATTCATTTTTATCCATATTTTAATTTTTTTTCAAAAAAATTAAATGGAATCCTATTTTAATCTTACGAAGAAGCTATTTTATCAATTTAATTACATTATTAATGTAATATTCAACTTTATATACATGTAATATATGTAATTTCTAGTAATTATGAGTATTTATTGTTTTGAAACTTCCATTATAATTTTTATGTTTCTTTTCAATGAAAGTATTTCCTTAATATTTGGTATAATTTATCTTTTAGATTAGTGGTTTAAAATATAAATGTAATTTTTCTCAACAAATGTTCAATGTCATATCTGAAATTAATTTTTACCTATCATGACACCCATTTTGGATACATAAGACTTTGTAGTGATATGATTCTATTATAATTTCATAGTTTTTTATCTGGACGGTCTGTTATTAAATTGATGAGAATATTTACATACACATTTTCTTATCCACTAGTTATGATATGTTGAGATGAATAATGTGATCTTGATCTTGTTGGGTATTTATGAATGAATTCATATTGTGTGATGGGTTTGTTTTTTATATCTATAAAATTCATAATATCAATATGGAAAACTCATTAGATAATTTTGTTATGTGTGAAAAAGATATAGTTTTAAAAAACGATCATAGAGCATATTTTCACGTGCATAAAATTATGACTGAACCTAGTTATCTTATCTATTAGATTACATATGTACCATATTTTCATGTTTATAAGATAATGCATATAAGTTTTTTCATGTCCATAGTATTATGCATAATTCTATTTAAAACTCCATAAGTTTATGTGAGTGATTTAATTCATGCCTTTAACTGAACAAGTTTTCATCTTTATATTTACACATGTTCATAATTTTATAGGATTTTTTACATATTTATGAATCAATGTTATAAACTCCTGGATCATGATTTAATATAAATTATTCCACACAATTATGAATATTTTATATTATTATGATAATCTTCTATTCATTTACACATGTTTATGGTAAATGAATGATTGTGTTTGAACATTTTAATTTATGATGGTGATCTCATACCATCATCCATATATTATACTCACGTATAATAATTTATAAATTTCTTCTATGATCACCTTTATGAAGCTTCTAATCCCACCATTTATTATCATTTTCAAAACCATTGTTATAAATAAATATTTAATGCAGGGTATACAAAACAAGCATGCTATGTGGGAGATATTGATGTTTCTCAGGAAATTATTGGATAATGTATCTACTCTCCAAATAAACTAATAATCTAAATTTATGATGTCAATAATAATTTTTTGTGTTATACATTAATTTAAAAATATCAAATAATTATGTATTAAAATTTTGGGTTGTTATATTTATAACATTTTCTTTGAATTGGGTGGTATAAATAAAACTGATAACATTATGAAATCTATATTGGAAGGAGATGCAATGGAATCAATTAGTAGATTCATTCATTATGTGTCACAATTATTTTGGATTACAAGTGAGTAAAAATAAAGTAGATTTTATAAGGACCATGCCCAAACTAAACATCAACTGGTTAGGATTTTGTGAAATCATATAGGGGGGATATTCAGGCTTTTAGTAATCACTTTGAGATCCATTCTATTTGAATTACCCCAAATGAGTACCTTTTTAACATATATCACTATTATGTATTATAAAAAAGTTATGAGGAATTTTTTGAAGAACATATGATTATAATAACATGTATTTATTTATATAATAAATGATATTATATATATATATATATATTTCAATTATTACATTTAATTTAACACATTTAACATTTTTATAAAATTTCATTTTATTGTATGAATTTAATTCAACGAATATGGTTATTTTTAGTAATAATTTATTCATAATATTCTTTAAATGATTTATAAATTAATATTCATGTTTTATGCATTCTTAATTGAATAATTATATTCTTAAAGTGGTGTTTTTTAATGAAATGATACGTATCTATAATGTATATTTTTAACATAATGAAATTGACCAATATTTGTGAATTATTTTAATGAATGGTTTTTTAAGTATAAAAAAATTTATTTAAATTCAATTAATGATTTTTAGTTATAAATTTATAATCATAAGTCCTATTTACTGTACAAAAAAAATATTTTTCTAGTTTATTTGTTTTTCTGTAATGAATTCTAATTTTAAAATTAATTATAATCAATTTAAAAAAATGAATTCTAAAAAATTTATTTCATATTTTTAATAGTTATGTTCAAAATAATCAATATTTTCAATATAAATATTTCGTATTAAAATAACATAACAATGTAACATTTAGTTATTATTATAAGGGTAAAATGGGGTTAGAGAGTTAAAATAATATATAAACTCATAAAATATCATATCAATATTCTCTAAATGTTTTTATAGGTAATGATAGACTTCCCCTTATTTACTATGTAAATTTTTTTAAGACTTTCAATGGGTAATTCCATTACTTATTCATTGTGGATTGTGTTCTGGTGAAAATACCACTCAACGTCATCTATAGAAGGACCTCCCCTATAAATACATAAAATTATATACTTATTTTTTACTATTGAATGCATACCAAAATTACATCCCTTGAAATACTCTATGTCATTTAATAACCATTGGAAAAATTAATGAGTCTCAAATCCCTCATTTCAAGTAGGCTATATAAGATTATATTCTAGTTATCAACGTAATTGTTATCTTATCTCTAATAATTATTCTATGAATTTTTCATCCAATAAATATCAAATTTAATGTAACAAATTTTAAAAATATAGTCTATTGTTCATTTATAAATTTATGATTATATCTATGTAATAAAATTTCATTATTCATTATTTTTTTTAATTTGTTAAAATTTGGGTATAGTCTACTACCAACATTAATGATGATATTATGGTTATATCATGAAGTATTATGAAAAAGAAAATATTGGAAATATGTTTTCATATTGATTAATTTAATACGTATTATTAATTTATTTATGATAATATATATTATATTGACCCAAACATGAACATCAATTGTTATTCTGACATTAGATTGAAATTCAATTTATTTTCCCAAATATCATTTAGTTTAATAGTTTTGAAGAGTTAGGTCAAAATTCTCACATAATAACCCAATATATTATAATATTTACACATTTGATTAGAATCATTTATTATCATAATATATAAATTTGAAAGTTAAAGATGTTTTCCATTTAAGAATTATCATCGTGACATTCATGTTATCTTTTTTCCCATATAACCATCCATAAACACAGTGAAAATAATTTTAAAATTTTGTGATGGTAACAAATATTTATTATAGGATATAAAAAATCTATTATTCTAATGAAAATCATGGAAACCAATAAAAAATGATTCTTGAAAACAAATATTTTTAACAGGAAAAGTTTCATCTTTATTTGTATAAGAGATTTTATCTTATGTTTTAAAAACATATGATCTCCATGAAAAATAATTAAAAAGAATTAATGTTTCATATTGTTACCTTGGAAATTCATAATCATATAACCAGTATAGGAAACATAAAAATTTGAATAACCATATGACATACGATGAATAAAATTCTTTATAGAACAGAATCGTTACCCAATGCATGTGAGTGTTATAATGGGGTCTATCCGTCATATCATGAGCAATAATGGGCCTCAATTGATCATATTATGAGTTATAATGGTTCTTGTCCCATCTTATAATCTGTATTGGGATGAAATGTTACCATAAGAAGTTTCCCACAAACATGCAATGAATTACATATTTCATTCCAGCACATTTCCATCATAAAACTATTGAAAAAACCATTAAATCCCATATAAAATAACACTTTTAGGATTCAAAATACAATTTCCATTTTAAAAACCATTATAAATACCCTAATAAAAATGAATATATAATTAGGATTTATTATTGAAGAAAATTAAAATAATTTAATGGAATCCATTCATAAAATAATAGTTATGGTTGTGGGAAAAGTCATTAATGTCTTGTATATTGAAATATATAGACTCCTTTTTCATTTGTAAATTATTTCAAATATTCCATAATAATATTACTTTTTAAAATAAATTTTATGGAATAAAAGTTTTACCATAATATTTCTTTGATGATTCATTAATTTCCATATAAAATAAATGATGAAATAATTTTAAAATATGTACATGGAAGAAAATTAGTAGGAAGGAAATATTTTGAAGTGGATCTATATATTCAAGTCCATTATCTCAAACTGTAGAAAATTGATTTTTTGTTTATCTAAATAAATTAATATATTGTAAAACTTAACTTTATCATCCATTGAGTTATACAAAATATTAATCATGAATTATTTATTACAATATGGATATGGAAGGTAAATATTTAGAAAATAAATCATTATATAATCTAATAAATAGATTAATGATAAATACATAAAACAATAAAAAGAATATTTTAGAAAACAAATAAATGAAATTTAAATATGGTAAATATAATCTTTATCATCCATTGAATAATAAATAGGATCTTTCTTTAATAATTTACAACACTATGGACTTCGAAGAGAAAGGTTTAGAAAAAAACTATTTAAAACATTTAAAACGAGGTTTTATGTTAATGTGTCCCTATCCCTAGGACTGAATTGTCCCATGTGTTATTTATATTCCCAAATAGTAAATTTATGATTATTATTAATTTCATAATGTACAACCATATGATTTTAAATAAACACTATTTTTTATAGAAAATGAGATACTCAACACCCAACATAAATGAATGATGAAATATTATTATGAGATAATATTACAAGGTGATTAAATTGGATAGAATGAGTATTATTAAAAAATTAAGAAATATATAATTCTACTACTAATTTTTTATGTATTAATTAACTACTTGTGATTAAGAACTCTTTTTTTATTAAAGTCTTTATAATCATCAAAAATATAGTTTTTTAAAATAAGGATTTATTGTTTTATGTGAGTGAATATTATTATCAATTTCGTGAAGATATAAAAATTCTATGTTCTAAAAATATTTTATATCCAAAATAAGAATAATATGTTTTTTTGGGTGAATATTTTTTATATTTTTGATAGTATTAATTTTCCAGTTAATAGTGTGAAAATTGATATTTATTAAAATATAATTTTCATTATTTTAAAATTTTACATAATTCAATTAATTTGATCTGAATTTAATGGAAGTATTATGATGTTAGACATAATATATTTAAATAAATCTAATTTGTTCTAAAAAATTCTTAAGGTGTAATTACAATTTTTGTTATAAAAATAAATTTTTCAAGGAAAATGTATTTCTTTTCATTTTATGGGATTAATTTTAAACTAAATTTTGAAATTTATATTTTTTAAAATTTAAAATTATTTCTCCCATACTTTATATATATAATTTCATATTTGTTAAACATTTATATTTTATGTTTTTTCAACAGGAACAGTAGACATTGTATTTTTATTAACATAGTAAAGTGTAAATTGGGTATTTTAAGATTAAAATATAATGATAATAACCATAAATTGACTGAAATCATTACCAAAATTTGATTTCATTTGTATATATAGATGATAATGATCAATGGGTCAAATTTATGTCTTTTTGGGACTACTTAGACTAGATTTTGACATGTGTAGTATTTTATTTAAGGAAAATAGAATCATGTCACAATGTTGTTTATTAAAAGTGTAATATTTAAAAAAATTTATAATATAATTAATATTATCAACTATAAATAATATTTTTAAATATAAAATATTTATTTAACTCCTTAAAATTTATTTTTAGTTTTCATTTTTTATTAAACTATAATAAATTCATACACAACACTGATGGTGGAATTATTTAACTAAGGGAAAAAATAAATTATATTAAAAATATTATAAGTAACAAAATATTATATATTCAATGTGATACAATAACTATCTATACTTCCATGAAAATTTTAGGGTATAATAAAATATATAGTTTTTATATTTACATTTATCCTGTTTTTTTAATGTCAATGTAATGAATACTATCAATAACTAAATTATTGACAATTTATGGGATTAATATAATATTAAATTAGATAAAAATATTAAAAACCATAAATATTCTCTATTGGGATATGATATGGTCAAACATTCCATCACATATTCATTTATTTTAGATTTGAAAGATATTCGATCTAGATTCTTATTAATATATTACAATCTTTTTCTGTATTCCAAAAGTTCCCTTCACATCAATTATAAAAGGGTTCCTTTTTCATCCAATATTTATATCACATTAATCCATGTAGATCAACTAAAACTATCCATCACTCTATATAATATCCTTGGGAATATTTTAAAGGTTCTAGTTCTTCAAGAAATACCTACCCGATTTCCCCTAAGAAGTGATCTAAATTAATTCCACCGCATAAGAGGTAATCATATTTACCATCTATTTTAAGATTATTTATTCTTATACTTCAGATTAATATTTTTTTCATACCAATCTAACAAATTAAAAATCATATATATATACTGATATGTTATTTTTATTATGAGACAACCATATTACATCTTTTATCCATCTTATAAAAAATGGAACCATCATACATACTTACATCAATATTATTATCTCCACACAAGAAGTGTAATTTGTTTCAATAACCATTTTAATTGGATGGTTATAATTATTGAAATAATAAATTTATATGTTATATATTATGTTAAATTGGTTATGGGTATAAAAATTCATCCATCATTCTACGCAATCAACATTAGTGGAATGATAATGTCACTCATGCATATGTAAAGCCTACTGTCTCCACGAAGATATGCGACTCATTTTCGATATAATAAATTCAATAATGGTTCTAAAAATGAATTAAATTATTAAATATAAAACTAATATAATTAATAAAATTATTTATATTATTAATCTATATCCCATGCACAGAACATGAACTTCTGCGACAAAACATGTATTGAGAAAATGAACCAATTAATACCTGAAACCATTGAACTAAAGGAATATTATTAACAAATTGATAATAAAATTTTATATAAGGAATATATGTGATTTAATAAATATAAATATGGGTTTGGTAAATATTAATAACAATATTTATCCAATTATATAAAAAATTAAATTAGATTCATGTAAAAGAACATGAAAGGTAATGTTATTTTAGACTCACAATTATTTTTTTGATACATATACCATATTCAAAAAAATTCATTTATGTGGTGTATATATTTCCTATTGACATGTTATATCATTAAAATAGATAATTTAATGGAATATTATGTTTCTTTTCATTATATTATTTCACTTGGATTATTAGGTGAAAGATTCCAAAGATGTAAGGGTTTATTTCATAATCTCTTTATTATTCATCATTATTTATATTTAAGTCCCCATAGAAGAATATATCACCTACATGTTTTTTTAAAATGTCCTTAAATTTGTGTAAAATTAGTATTTTACAATAGTATTATTTCATTTTCATCCTCATTTTACTTTTTATAAAATGGTTTAATTGGAATATTTTTTCCACTTTCAAAATGTTGTACTTTGTGTCCTTTTTGTTAGAAAAATAATGATAGGATTTTTGGTAAACATATATGACATGATAAAATTTCCACACCTCATGATGTTTTAATTGATTAAATCATACTTCATTATTTTCCATGGTGATTTTCAATTTAAATTTTTTTCTTCAAATTTCTATTGATTCATTTTAAAATCATATTTCAAAGAGAAAAAGATACTTTCGTAAAAAATGTTTTCAATGATATTTTTATGTAACATTTATTAATTAAGGAAATTAATATGTTATTTTATATAATAAACACTTCTTATATGTTTTATTGATTCTGCATTTTCAATTATTGAAATACTTGTGATCATGGGATGTTTAATTTTTCATAAATACCAATTTTTTGAATCTTGGATATAATTATTGTTGATGTTTTATTCCTTTTCTACCTATAGTGTTACATTTTTAATGTATTTCATAATTTTAAAATTAATGATAAATCCATATTATTTGATTAATATTTTATTTTATTGATAATTATTTTTTTGATGAATTCAATCAATTATTTCAGAATATTTGGAATGTGTTGTAAGTATAGTGAAATGTGGGGTTCAGAATTATATATCCTTTCAATGAATTGGTTGGTCTCAAAAGAAAAATAAGATGGAAAAAACAAAATGGTTTTCTCACATATTGATAAAAATATATTTTTAATGGTCCTGATAGCATATAAACTATGACATATGACATCATGAAATCCAGTATTAAGTGTTTCCATAATTAATAATTCAATTATCAATAACCATGGGATTTTGCAATGATATTATCAATAGATTCAATTTTTTTCATGTTATTGATTAACTAGAGTTTATTTATTATTATTTACTTATCCATAATGATTATGCCTTATATTTTTATCATATACCTATTATTGGTCAAATGGGATTTCTGTTTTTTATTATCATTTCTAAGTCATTTATAGTTATTTTGTCAATATTGATTCCACTTTTCTCATACCAAATATTACTATTAAGGCACACCAATTTCATATGTTTCCATTCAATAGGATTCTATGAAGTGTAATCTATTTGATATATAGTTATATGATAAATGAATTAATGGTGTACTAAAATAAAATACTATGTTTTTCATATGTTTTAAATTTTAATATAAATTTTATGCACATATCTAGTTTACTAGGACTAATAAATTTTCCAATCATTCAGGATGTCATTCATTTAATCTATTGGTTAAAACTCTAGGGTACAGTAGTTACGTTTTTTTGAAGATTTTATCAAAGGAATATTATTAAAAACAATGGGAAATTTATTTAGGAATACAAATATTAGATAATATAACCTTATTAATCACATTGATGATATGTATGATAATAGGATAATATCTATTAATGTGGAAATATATATGGATAACCAAGTTAAACATAAGGATTAATATATTGAGTATAAAGTTTCAAAACATAGATATACTTTGAATAATATTTCATTATTATTTTCTGGATCACTTGGATTGTTATAGTTTTATTCTTATAAAGTTCATTTTAGTTTTTTTGACGGATAGAACTAGATGGAACCGTAATAACATCAAATGTGATGGACATGATTGTGATCCAATAAACCCAAATGAAGTTATAATGGGAGATAATGATATTGTTATTTTTTAAAATCAGTTATAAATATATATGATTAATATCCCAAACCTTATCCAACTATTACTCTCATCAAATAATGAAATGATTGTATATTTTGAGAGCTTATGTAGAGGAGGCCATGGGGGAATAAAGACTCAATTTATAACAAGATAGAAAGGTGAAAATTTGTAGCATAGAGAGTATCTTAATGGAATTGAGTAATTTTTTTATGTTTGGTAAATAAGGGCATAATGAAACAAATTTTTGAGAAAAATAAAAAAAATTCTCAGCATAATGACTGAGAATAATTTCCTCCCTACTGTAATATCAATGGTTGATTGTTTAAATATGGAATATATAAAGATTATGAAAATAGATTACCTTGGGTAAATATAATGATTTTAATTAGAAAGTGTTTATGTTTAATGGTTATATTTTTTATGTTGATGATACTAAAAATGATATATATATATATGGAAGGATTTGTTAAAGAATATACAGATAAAGAAAATCTAATGGATTAATAAGGAAGTTGAATGATTAAAGTGAATGTGTATTTGGATTAAATAATTCTATTTTAAAAGTAATGTATCAATGATAATTTTGTTTTAATAGTCATAGTATTATAACTATTGTATTGAATTACTTATTACTTAATTATTTGGAAGAAATGATTAATAGTACTGACAACCATGAGTAGTAATTTTGATGAATGTTGATCTATGTAAAAACACATTTCTTAGGGAATATGACAGTAAATATGTTCTAAATGTTATGATAATAACAATAAAGGGTGGTTTAGGGGACAAAATTGGTGACCATAAAAATATCTATTGATTTTATGACAAACTTATCCATGATGGATTTTACATCATTTTGGGGATTCCTGAACTGAATATAATAAAATAATTTTTTTAAGGAACAAAGTAAGGGATATATCATTAAAGAAAATATGTTATCCTTAACATTTTATAGACATTCAAGTCACCATCATATTTTAGGAAAATATGTGATCATGTATTCAAAAGTGACAATAATATATATTTTAGGGGGATTATTGATAAGTTGATTAGTATCCATATTCAATTTTTTTTTAAGATTTTAATATGGTCGTCAATATTTTGGAGAATAATTAATATAGACATCTTATGGAATATATTTAGTTAAAATATGGATATTATTTTTTGTAGTTAATGTATTGTTCATTATAATAGATAATTATTTGTAGCTATTTTTGTATTTGTATATATTTAGAGGATAAAGGATTGACATATGGTACTACTAGTTCCTTAAAATGATATTCAGGAATAAATAAATAATTATATCAGTTTCATTGTGTATGAAATGAAGGTGAAATGAATTAATGCACCACCAAAGGATGTTATTTTTCCTAATACATGGAACAAATCATGAAAATTTTTCATTGAGAATATGTAAAAAATATGGTAAAACAATCTCAATCATTATGAAAAGGACTGTGAAATAAAAAATTTATCTGTTTTGTTTTAATATTGACAAATTGATGTCCTTTTAAACCCATCACTTATATATAGGTTTTTGAGAGTTATCATTCTCCATACCATGATCAATATCTCTTTCAATTAATTAGTGTCTGTATTTTTTATCTATATGTCCATATTTTCAATTACCCCTAATGTTCTCTTATTTAGATACCCAGTTTTTTATAGACCATCACATTTCCACGTCCCTATTTTTACGATAATATTTTGTTAATAATTTTTATGATTTGGTTTTTCCACAAATGATATTTAAAATTTCATAATCGTGATTAAAAATTACATGTTAACATTGTGAGGAAAATATTTATTTTAGGATGGGATAATATAAGACCCTTGTATTTTAAAAGAGCCTTATTTTTGTAATCATGAAATATATGAAACACCCACATTAAATGATGAAATAAATTTTTTTGTGAGATATTTATAACCTATCTATTATATTATATGGAATAAATATTATAGACCGCAATATAAAATATAAAAGTTTCCCTATTTATTTTAATCTGTTAATTAATTCTTTCTGAATACGAACATGACCTTTTTTAATTTCTTCTTAATAATAAAAATATGACATGTTTCAAAATGAATTTCTTAATTTTTATCAGTGGATATTATAATATATATAGGGAACTCATATAAATTTTATTTTTAAAAAAATATCTATTTTTAAATATGTATATTAAATTTATTTATGGTTAATTTTTTCCATTTTTTTGGAACATTTATTTTTCACTGAATAGTATAAATACAACATTTTATAAAACATTCATTTTAATTATATAAAAATTATATTTATGATTTAAATTTGATCCCCAAGAAACATAATTTTTCTTTTTTTAGATACAATATAACTAGTTACATTTTAATAGTCATTATTTTATATTTTGGTATAATTAGATTTTTGGGAATAATATGCATTATTGAAGAAAAAAATATTCTTTTTATTTTTCTATGTTTATTTTTAATTAAATTAAGAAAATTATGTGATTTAAATTTTGGAAAATAGAATATGTATTCGGAATCAAGTGGTCTAAATTTAGTAAATTTGTCTATTTTACTAATTTTAAATATGAATATTAAAAATTGTAGTTTTATAACGTCATTAATTGGTAAATCTGGTATTTTGGGTTAAAAACAATTATATGAACCATAAATTGACCCAAAAACAAACATAAATCTTATTTGATGAGTATATATAGTCCATAATAATGAATGGTCCAATTTATGACCCTTTAGGACCACATGGATTAGATTATGACAATTATGGTTTTTTAATTAATGAAAAGTAAACAAAAATATCAATATTTTTTAAATTAGTATAATATTTTAAATATGGATAATACAAAAGCAAATTTGTGACTATATATTGTATTTTTAATGATATAATATATATATATATATAGATCATGGTAATATATTATTAATTATTAGTTAAGAAATAATTAGCCCATCATTTAATACAATGTTGATGTCGTAATTATTTAACATAATTTGAGATATTTAAAAAGAGAGAATCCTCTTCCAAAAATTATATTTCAAGTTAAATACTTTAAATTGCTTCCAAAATAGTGTCTCTATATCCCTTAATAATTGATCTATAGGATGTTAATGGAATAATAGGCAGGCGTCTTAAACTATTCATTCAAATTTGGTTATTATTATACTTCCTCTTCTGGAATTTTTTCCATACTAAATTAATAAAACTATAATCACAAATTTAATTAGACTTATTATGAATATGAGACTACCATATTACATTCTTTTATCCATCCTATGAATAACGAACGCACCATATGTATGTACATACAACTTAATCTCTCTATATAGTGGTGTATTTCTTTTCATCACCGCTTTACCTAGAGGGATATAATGATTAAAATGATAAATATATTTTATTTAGATTACATGATATTCTATCTATTAAAATAATATTTCATTGTTTTTCCCAACCCATTCCCTATTAAAGAGATTATACATCTACTCATGCAAATATATGGCCAACCATCTCCACAGAGTTATGCGACTCAATATCCAAATCAAAAATTCAATAATTATTACTATATTTTCTTAAATAGTTATATATGATTCTTATAGTAGTAATAAAATTATATATATGTTGAAAATACTTTCCACACACATGAAATAGAATATAAATGAAAAAAATCAAGGATAAAAAATGTATTGAACACCATAAATAGTTTTTTTAATGAAATATTGTAATAAAAACTATACTAATATTTTATATAAGGATTATATATGAAATAAAAAATATAAATATGTTTCGAGTTAAAGTTAACTACATGATTTACCAAATTATACAATATTTTTAAGTAGTCTAAAATATATGAATGCATAAGGTGATGGATTCTTTATCACTTTTATTTATAGGGTAATTATTCTATATTCCCTACTCATTTAATTGTTTTTTAATATAACAATGTTTTTTTATATCATGAAAAAAATTATATTGATGGTTTTTAATATTCATTTTTTTGTTATTATTTTCTGGTTCTTCTGATATAAATGTTACAAAAGAGGTAAGGTTTTATTTAAAAATATCTTTAGTATACAGGGTTGTTTATTCTTAAGTCCCCAATGGCAAATAATTATATTGCATACACATGTTTTCAAAATGGTTTTTCAAGAAATACTTTCTGTTCTCCTAAAAAATATTATTTTCATTCTTGATCCATATTTACTTTTCACAATATAGTTTGAATGGGTTATTTTTTTCAAACAACTTACAGTGTGAGGTTTCCAAAAAAAATAGAAAGGATGTATTTTAACTTATACAACATGAGAAGATATTCCCACCATAATGATGGCTTATTTTTGTAAATATTTATTTAAATTTTTACAATGTTATTGTCAAATAAAATTTGTTCATTCATATTTTTTCATTTTCTTTTTAATACTATATTTTAAAGTGTGTATGATATTTTCCTACAATTGATTTAATGATATTTTTATTATACATATAATAATCAATGACATCTCCCCAATTTTTTTACTTATTCACCACTGGGTATATATATTTTTGATACAATCCTTTGAATAGTTCACTTATTTGTTACCATTGGATTTTTTGTTTTTCTTAAATATCCATATTGGTGCATCATGCATATAATTATTTTCTTCATACATATACCTCTTATAAATTTGGTGTTACATTTGGAAATTATTTTAATTACTAGGGTATTATTGATAAATTAGTATTCTTTACTGAATACAGATGGTAGATGATAAGGAATATCGATTAATCAATAAAATAGTTTAATTCAATATTTGACAATTATTTATTATATGAAGTGATAGGTGGGTACCAAAATCATAATTTCCCTTGATTCATCAATAAAACACATGAGACAAATCAATTGCTTCAATGAAATTGGATTTAACCCATAATCAATTAAATATGTTATGAAATTCCTTGAATGTATAGATACAATTATTTACAAGAACATGGTTTTCAATATTACCCATTTCCATCATATATAATTCTATTATTATAATCCATGATATTTTCACTATGAGATTATTCATCAATTTAAATTGTGACCACGTCATTGAATAAATTTAATTTATTTAAAATTATTTTAATTTCTATAATTATTATTCCATATATTCTAAATATCAAAATGTCACTGATTAAATGTAATTTGTTTTCATTTATTTACCTGTACATGTTATTCATTCTTATTTATTAATGATAGTTTACACTCTACATATATCATTATTGATAATTAGAACTCATCCTTTTATTATGTTTCTTTTATCTAGGATTCTGGGATGTTTGTTGTGTTTTTTATGTAGCGATATTATAATGGAAATATTATTTTACTTAAAAAATACGTTTTTCCATTTTAAATTTAAATGTGAAATTCCCATTTATATCTAGTTTAGAAGGACTAAAAAACTATTCGGTACTTTGGGATGTCATTACTTTTATATATTTCTAATGTAATAATGAATATTCTCAATCTAGGATATAAGATTTGGGGTTGTTATATTTTAGTAAAAGTTTATATTTTATAATTACTTTTATTTTATCTCATACTATTCTATTCATAATTTATTAATATTTTAACTTTATATAGAACGTTTTGATGTTATTCATCTTATATGTTGTAAATGACATCAGTAGGTTGAATATGGTTAATAAGGTCATTATTAAATAATCTATTAACTAATAGTAATTATATATTTTTAATTTATATACATAAATTTTACTTTTAAATCCAATATTGAATTATATTCATGAAAAATGAACTTTATTTCATTAATGGAGAAGGTTGGTCATATATACACATTAGTATGATTTCCATTTCTCAATCATCATTATGAAAAGAATTTATCTATTATTTTATCATTAAATAAATATCATAATATCACGAACACCATATTATATCATTAAATACAAATTTTTTTATCATCTGTATAATTCTGTGATAAAAAATGAATCACATTGTTTTGTGGAGGTAGTTGTACACATGTACGCATGAATTACGTTATCCATTTTCATTGTATTGAATGTAAAAAGTAAATGATATATTTCATTTTAAATTTTTTAAATATTTCATGAAGATAATATATAAAAATAACGTCAATAATCAAATATTGAAAACTAATTACATCTTTTCTTGAGGTGGTTTTCCTTCTTACACACAAATGATGGTTTGTAACCCAAATTGATATAATTGTAAATAGAAGTAGGTGATTAAATTAAAAAATAATTATATTTTTTATATTTTTATATATTATCATGTTTTATGAATATTTTATAGAGGTGGAAGAATAAATAATTCAATAATTTTGGTTATGAAATATACCTCTTCTTATAATTATCTTCTTAGGTTTTCAGCAAAATCTTACATATGAGGGTTTTATAATCAAACTAATGACTCTAAAACATGTTTGTGAAATGGGGAATAAGGTATTTGCAGAATCAAAAGGATTTTTATTTTTAAATCTAAAGTGATAGAAGGTTTCCTTCTATAAGTATGAGAGGGGACGCACTTGGTATCTTTAAAAATAAAAAAGTTGAACAACAATTTACATTTAAAAAAATGATCTCAGATTCCCTATTATTAATGAATAGATAATATAAAGCCTATGTATTACTATAAAATAGATTTTATAAATGTTTATAGATCATTGTAAGAATTATAATTTTTGTTTATCCCCTGTGTAAACCGTTTTTAATCAATATAAAACAATTAAATTCATATAATTGGTAGTTTAGAATTTAAAATTTAACATGCATACACAGTGTAAAATTGGGTTTTGATGAAAATTATTTTCCATGAATTAGATGATCTTATATTATTTCTATTTCTAGTGATTCAATTAATTAAAATTAAAGGTATATTTAATTATATAATAAATTGTCTTTTCATTAATAATTTCTCATTATGGGTTGTTTCAAATAATGAAAATGGATAATGTTTATACACTTAAAAACAGTTTTTAGAAAAATGCGTTTTTATGCCCCAAAATAAACCTATACTAAAACATAGTATATATATGATTGAAATTTAATTAATATGGTTTCATATAAAAATATGTGAATAATATTCATTAAATTAAATTCCAAAAATTATCATACTTTTACATTTTTTAAATTATTGTAAGGAATATACAATATTTGAAAAATTGGTATTTATCACTATTCATAGAAAAATAAATATATTCCAAGAAATAAAAAAATATCACCCATAATTAATTTTGATACAGTAATATAATAAAATAATTATGAAATAAAATTTCTATATTTTTTATAAATTATTTTATAAGTTTTTTAAATAAACAAATAAATAACTTTTTGATGAAAACATATTTTTTATGAGAACATCTTATTAAGAATAAAATAATTTCACAATAAATTGGTTGATTGTTTATAAATAATTTCACACATTATTTTATTTCTATGGGAATATATATATATATATATATATATTATAAAATTTTTAATAGTATTTATATCTTCTAATTTAATGTTTTGGTTATAATATCCATATTAAAATAATAATATTTCATTGATTATTTATTTTCAATGCATCATATTATTCACAATATATAATGTAGTTTAACTTTTTAAAATATCTAGGTTTTACATATCAAATTATATTAATTAATAAAATTAAATATTTCTATTTAATCAAAAATAAAAAATAATAGAGATTTTCTCTACTCTTTACAAACTATCAGCATAATTTCAGAAAAATAACCATTGAAATTAAAAATGATATAAAACATATATTTAGTATCCATGAACACTATAGCGGTAACTGAAGCATAAAAAAGGTTCATGGTTTTGATATTCCTTAATAATGTTAATGTATAAAAAATGGAAAAATTAACATCATAATATTTAATTTAACGATGAACAATTAATAAAAACGGAACTAATAAATCCTAAATTACTTTTTTAATGTGAAAAAATTATTAAGAGTGATTTTATTTAGTATAATAATAATATAAACATGGATTACATAAATATTTAGTAAACATAAAACTATATGGAAATCGATGTTATGGACTTGTTGAAATTGATTCTTATTTCATTGGTATATAATAATTATTCCATGAAAATGTTCCATTTTGTGATTTTTATATTCAATAATAACTCTTAAAATATGTACATTATCCTTTAATTAAAAAAAATACATTTTCACTTTAAAATATTATTATATGACTTATTTCATTAATCATAAAATATTAATTTATTAAGATTATTTATCATCCTTTATTTAAGCTCTTTCTTATCCATATCCATATTCATTTTAAAATTATATTTTATTTTTTCAAATTTACAAATAGATACATTTGTTATCATATATTAAATTTCTATTTATCTTTTTCTATTCAAGGTATTAAAATTTATATATCTTATAGTGATGTGTATTTTTCTGAAAATTATAAAAATAGTTAAATAAATACTTTCTTTTCAAATTAATATATATATAGTTTCATGAACTCTGTATCAATTTTTGTAATAATTATTTCATTCATAGATTATATTATTATTTTAAAAAAAATTAAAATGATTAATCACTTCCTCTATGCCCATGAAAATTATTTTGAAGGAGACATATGACATTGATTTAATAGTAACCTTACTAAATATTTCCAAAAAGAACTTTTAGATATTTGTTTCCATATTTATTTATATATCTAAATTATATATCTCCCATGGAGTTTTCATTCATGAATAAAAATCTAATTTATCTAAATATATACATATATTTTTTGAATTAATTTTTCAATTAAATCACCAAAATCATGATTTCATCTTGTGAAATACCTTTTGGAAAGGTTAAATATCCCAACTTCGGTCCATCATTTTTTCTAGATATTTTGTATGATTGATTTTTTATCGAACATATATTTATCAGTGATAAGTGGGTTTTATATATCCATGTAATTAATTTTGTAAAGATATATATATCATAAAATTGTAACGGGACTTTAAAATTTATGCTTGATCCATTATGGGATACATGTAGTGACTCTCAATCCACTATGTTATAGGATGAATGTTGTGGGGTATTTTCCACTATGTTATCATTGAATAAGTGGTTATCCTTGGAATTGTTTTTAATGGTTATTTTTGTGAAAAATTCATCTTTCGTTTTTTATTTCATTGTGATTGTGGTCATTTTTTCATACCATCGTATTGGTTTTATGTTTCTATAATGTTTCTTTTGAGGTCTAATGTTCCCATATCATGATCTATAATGTCTTAACATATTTTATGTTCAATTATTATGATCACATGTTCTTTTCAATCATGTAGTTATCTCTAGATCATGTTTTCTAATATTATTATGGTCAAATCCTTCATTAATTTTTTTTCTCCCATACTGGACATTTATTCTCACTCCAGAAAATATTTTTTTATTTAACCTAACAATTAAATGAAATAATATATCTAAGATAAAGTCATGTGTAGAGAGTTTTATGAGATGTATCGAAGAAATAATGTATAATAATATAGTTTATATCCAATCTCCAAAGTCTATAAACCATTATGTTCAAAATTATATAATTTATTTCTGAAATTTAATAAGAAAACTAATAAAACAATTAAAAATCTACATGTTATACTATGGTCATCTTAATTGGAGAAATTATATTAGGAATTATTCTCACCCTAAAAATACTAAAATCATTTGGGCTATCGTGAGCGTCTATTCATATGTGAATTCATATATAATAATTATTATCATATAAAAGTTTTAAAACACTCCAATGAAAGAATATGATTGGGGTATAATTTAATTTTACTATAATGTATGTTTCACTATATGAAAATGTTTAATAATTTTTTTACTTAATTTTTTATTATATCTATTTTGCTAATTTTTTTATATTATATTATAACTCAAAATATATTTATTTAAATGATATATATAATTATATAATATGTAGTAATTTTTTATTTATTATATCAATAAAAATGTTATATGGTCCTAGTATTGGACCAATATTTATCTTTATCACAACACCATATTTTTTGTATATTATTGGTTTAATAAACATTTTCAAAAAACTTTAAATGATTTAGTAGTAGTTTTTTAAAACCCACCACTAAATACTATCAATTTAAAAGGAAAATGTACATATAACCCAACCTGCCCCCTTCCCTGGGGCCCCCTCCCTTCCTAATCCTGAGCCCTTCCCTACTATGGTCCTACCTCATTGGTGCACCAGTATCCACTATCCCCTGAGCATGATCCCACCCAGCCCTCATCGGCATTGCGTTCACTCCTGAGCCCCCTAAGCCCTCACCCCCACCTTAACCAAGCCCAAGACATCACCCAAGAACTAGACTTTACCCTTCCTTAAGCCCTCACCAAATCTATGATCAACTCTAAGAACTATGATCTATCTCACTATCCTTCTCCAATGGTCTATCCCCCCTTCCACCCTCGTACCCTTCTACCCAACCCTTGGTGGTAAGCCCTCTTTTTATGATCCCTTCATCCCTCTCACCCTATAAATAATGTTTTGATTTGGAATAAGGGTTTGGGAGGATCTAAAGATATAATGACACCCTCCCCACAAACTGAAATCCTCCTAGGATGAAAATTAGAATAGATATATAGTTACCCCCTGATTCCCACCTTCATAAAGCCCCGATATGGATACTAAAACCGATGGTATTGTAAACCTGCTAATGAAAGGCATTACACTCTAAGATAATCGCATATAGAAGATACATATAATTCTAACACAAACCAACTATATATCAAAAAATAGTATATAAGAAAACACATGTACACAAATGTAATTCCATGAAAGAAGTACTAAAAATGAAAAGAAAAACTACAAGTTCCAAAATAATGTACTGATGGTACAGACCACAAAGCCCAAACAGCTAATGAAACCTACATGTTAGTATTAACCAACCTGATCTCATACTATCTCCAATTGAAAAAATAGTATACATATATATAGGGTGATTATAATAATATACTCAATAGAATCATCCCTAGAGTCTCTCGTGAAAAAGTAAATAAATCATTCAAAAGAATAGTGAACAACAACTAAAACTATTTTTCTACCTAAATAGGTATACTAAATTCCTATCCTCACCGTAACTACTCAGACTATGTATCAATTACTAGATAATATTATATAGAAAATAATACCAGGGTTACCCCACTACTACATCCCCATTAGTTTTCCTCTCTTCCCCATCATGGCATGCCCATGGCATCTCTCTCCAAAATGGATAGCCCACAAACCCTTGGTTGATGCACTAAAAAATGAGCCTCATGAAACAAATCACTACACACATATAAAAAAATGTAACCATGTCATTTTGGAGAGCCACCACACCTAGAATAATGTGTATCGTATGTTGGGTATTATACATCAATTTATAATAGCACATACAACAAGCAATGATCCTCAATACATGAAAGATTATACTAGTTATATATATATTAGTCATTATTAACTATATTAAAAATACATGTCTATGAAATATGAACGAGACATTATATTCCTCTAGACAAAGACATTGGGTAAACTAACCATTATGCATACCATCACAAGTAACTACCGAGAGAAGAGATTGGGGACAATGGTCAAAGTCATCCATCCATAAACCATTTAGTATATTGTAGAAAACACCCCCAGTGCTCATAATCCCACGGTTTCAATAACAATAATAGATAGGGTGGAATCTCATATAGAAACACAATCATTTCAGGATATAAAAAATCTCACAACCACACTATGGTCATAATATATTATCAGAAAGAACTACAACTAACATCTCTTGGACTCCCAACATCCACTACTAATACACGATATCATATAATCACACTGCTATTTATAAAGATACATTAATTTTTCTTATTAATTTTCATCGATTACACTTTACAAAAATTAATTCTTAACCATTCATTAATAACTATCGTTTTCAACAATACATCACAGTATCATTTCTAAAGAAGTCCATTCCCTCGAGGAATTAGAAAATTATTTCCGTGAATTCTCATAATTTCCATGTCATCATTACATACTAGAAATCTCCAAACCCACGAGTAAATGATTTATTCACATATTTAACAATCATAACAACCTACCATATTAATAGGTTCTCTATAAAAGCATTATATTATCTACAAACCTAACGAGATAGAAATGGATAGTAGATGATCTAACAGTCGATTATTTTTGACATATATTATGAGAGTTAACTCATCCAGCCACAAGTAACTAAAATAGAATGTACATTGAATACCATGTGATTCTTCGATGCCCATGTAAAGAGAGTAATAAAACATATCCATCTACCAAAATAAGTGGTGAAAGAAATACAAATAAAAAAACAATGTTTTCATCAAAGAAATTGATTTAAAAAAGAATATAACATTTATAACAATGATTAATCCAAGCATAAACCCATTCCATAATTTATAGTTTCCTCCCAGACACTAATATACTTTTATAGATTCATCTCACCAGTCCAAGTGTCAACCTTTACCTCAAATACTAGGACATCTCACCCCTCATACAATCGATTCCCTCAAGGATCATTCATCCTATGTGCACGTCACATTCGGTTATCCCTTGCCCAAATTCCACAATATCCCTCTAGGATCATCGACCCTAAGGACATGTCACATCATAAGAATTCTGTAACAAACATTGAAATATGATCTTGATCCTAAATCATGGTATTCAACATTTACACAAAAATAAAATTCATGGCTCCAAATTTGAAGGCAATGACATGTACAAGAAAACATGAAAATTGGGACATTCAAATGCATTATCACATCTCACACAACCAGTTATTTATCCCATCTTTAATTAACTGATTCATAATTTTTAGGTTCTATATATGAGAAACATAAGCAACAAAACAATCCCAAGATATAAAAAATTAAATAAACAATGACTTTAGCATGAATTTAATTGTTTTATCTACAACCCTCATCATGATTTAGGTTCAGTAACAAATTCATCTAAACATGTATACATGCATCAATTTGATTAACATCAAATTTCAACAACAACAACAACCGGATACATTAAACATTCCTTTTGAATAAACTAAGACAATTATTTATAAGTTAATTCTATATATATGTTCTTTAGAAATTTCCATCACGAAATTCAGGATAAACCAAGAATGGAATATATATCACACAATCTATAAAATCTAGAGGCCATCCCTTATCAGGATATAAAAAACAACATTTCTATGTGATTTATACCAATTTTTTAATTAGGTATATGAATTTAATTAGTTTGATTTCATATAAATCCAAGGGGATAATACATTGTAACTATATGATTACATTTAATTATATTGGGACTAAAAAACATTTCCTCAAATGTTTTCCGATGTTCATCACATGAGAAAAAACTATGCAACGGATCATTGATCACCACTCCTGCATTAACTGCATCCAACTGAAGATGCAGTGGTAACGCTACACTAACAACAACAAAGATAACCCCAATTAATTCAATGGTAAATAAATCATTATACCACAATAAGAATATATGGGAAAAAAATCAATCAAAACTAGAACAAACAACTAGAAAACAAATGAAAACACTTCCGAGATGAGGTGAGGTCACCACAGACCGATGATGGATGCCTGAGAATGATTCTTGTTGAAGGGATATCCAAAAACATAAGAGGGGACTATCGGGTCACCTATAATGAGAGGGAGGGACTATGAATCTATATGGTTTTATAGTCTATGAATATAAAATTATTTAAAACATTTTGGCATTGAGGGATTATATGACGTGTAATTACTATTCACATCATGTAATTCCTCGATGTTGGAATTATCCAAAAAATTGTTGATTTTTTATAATATTTTTTTCATACCCCAATATTTTACTAGATGTGAATCCCACTTTTACATCATGAATCTATTCTACACTTCATGAATCATACTTTCATTTCTTTAAAGTTCCCTAAACATAGTTGTCAACACCCAAGTCATTCAAGACTTCCTTCAACCCCGATCTTAGCTCTACAAGCCTCATGAACATTCCAAGGGTCAATCCATATGGATCAATTCACTTACATCTGATACCTCTCAAATCATTCTCAACAACAATAATCCAAAACCATCCAATATAAGAAATAAAAAGGGGTCATCTAAACAGCCACCCCATGAGATACCTCTCAAGGATCTTGATCCCATAGGATATCACTACCTCAGTAAAGTAATGGGAACACACTGCACAATAACCACAACATTCTCCAAATCACTCTTTCGAGGGAGATACCTCTCAAATGTGAGTAATCCACAACATGAAATAAGAGAAACCAGTCTCACAATGAAAAAGGTAAACAAACATAAAATCAAAAACATTAGAAGATAAGAGCTAAGCATCATATAGCTTTGATTAATGAGAGTTTATTTGAGACTCAAATCCCTAGGTACACTCCTCCACAACATAATTCCTACATAATACACGAACCGGGATGATGTAAATACCACGAAACACTTTCTTTGGGTTATCCTAGAACTCTACATGATGCTCCTAGAATCTCACATCCTCAACCACATCGATTTCACACAAATCAAATATGTGATTGTCATCATGATGATAATGATGGAGATGCAACACATTAAAAACACCATACATCAAGCTCATCTACAGGGGAAGCACTAACTGATACTCGATTGCTCCAAATTGATCCACCTTGAAGGGCACAAAAAAATAGGGATAAATCGTATTCTCATGAACAAACCATCACAGTCCATGAAAGGGAGTCACCTTTAGAAACACATGATCCCTAAATTCAAACTATAGAGGTATCCTCCTATGATCGAGATACGATTTTTGATGCTCTTGGTCTTCATTAAACAATTTTTGAATCACTTAAACCATCTATGTCGTATTATGTGCTAGTTCTGGCCCAAGAATAATTAAATCTCTAACCCTATCCCAACACAACAGAGAATAGAATGGTCAAACATTCATGTCTATAAATAGTTCCATACCATGGGTGGAGTGAAAACAATTATAATAATTTAACTCTACCAAGGGAATGTGTCTCATCACTGAACTACTGAAATCCTTGACGTAATAGCTTATATTTTCTTAAATAATTTGATGGTCCACTTTATATGACCATCCTTTTGAAGAAGAAAAGTTGTGCTATAGAATAGTAGGTAACTAAAAGCATGGTAGATAAAAATCCTTAATCTTGAGGTAATACAAGGATCTCCATCATTAATGATATTGATTGGGACCCTGTGGAGTCTCGCCTCCTAACCTATATATGTCCTCAACAAAACCTCTATGTATCTCGACTCAATAACAACTATAATGTTTTTTGATTTTGTCAAACTATCCACAACCACACATATAATGTTATAGCCTCCCAATGCCAAAGGTAAAGTTGTATCAAAGTATGAATGTATGTCCTCCCACTTCCACTGATGAATATCTAATGGATGGAGCAAACCACTGGGAACATGGTGATCATCCTTCACCTTCATGAATACCAATCATCAAAACACATAATCTGGAACAACAAGCTTCGAACTAGGTGAGAAAAACTGACCTCTTAAGGATTTTTATAGTTTATTAATTGCACGATGTAATGAAAAATGTGATCTATGGAACTCACTAAGAAACCTATTTGGAATTTCCAAATTAATTAAATACATCCCTAATAGAACACCTTGTTTTTTCATTTTTCATCCATCCATCAAGGGCCTCATCACAAATAACCCAATCTCTCTAGACCCCCACCTCAATATCACCCAACCGGTATTCCTCCACCTGTTGCACCATAGATCACTACACCAACATCAGAAAAAATAAAACGGTGTTCCCTTAAATTATCCCATATCTTGATTTAATGATGAATGTTCTTATATTAATCTTTTGGAATCACCGGATACATGAACCGCATCCCTACATGACTTCCTAATCAACACATCAACAAAAACATTCCCCATTCTATGTGTATTATAAATCATTGAGTAGTATTCCTATAAAAACTCCATCCACTAACACTCATATATGTTCAGGTTATGGTAGGAGAAAACATACCTCAGGATTTTATGATCACTAAAGACAAAAAAGTATTATCTGATGACGTAATGTATCCACAACATCAAGGAAATCACTAAGGAAGCCAAATCAAGAATGTGGATGGAATAGATGTACTCATGGGGATATAACTTCCCTGAAACAGAATAAATGTCTAATCTATGATGCATCGGAACACATCCCATCCCATGATATAATGCGTCAGAGAAAAAATCAAACTGAAATCCTTCCACTAGAAGATATTGAATTGGAACATTGACCACATTATACATTAGATTGTCATAAGCTTCATAACGGTGATCTATCTACAAGAATACCTTAACCATTATGGTCACAACTATTAGAGGATTCATATCCTCATAAAAATAAGCTATAAACCACATATAATAGCAATAAATAACATGATAACTATGCACCTATTTTACAATATTGGGGGATACCCAAGAAAAAAATACTTATATCTTCAACATATTAATATCTACTCACTTGTGGGATACATCATTTCCCATGATAAAAACATATTCGGCCCAAAAATAAAACATTTTTTACATTCAAAATAGGTTCTGATGACGAAGAACACCCAAAGAAGCACATAGATGCTCCGCATGCACATCCTAAGATGCAGAGTACACAAAGAAGTTCTCGATGAAAACCACTATAATGTTATCTCATACCATATGTAACAAAGATTTCATTTATCTTAGGAACATGCCCAGAAAATTCATCACACTGAACTGTATCACAATGAACACATAATTCCCATAATGACCACAGAATGCGGTCTTTAGAATATCCTCATTATTGAATCACATTTTAGGATACTCAGACCACGAATCAATATTTGGGTACCAACTTTCACCATTAATTTGAATGAATAAATAATAAATCTTTGTAAGATGATATTGATCCATTTTTTTCACTTGTTTCAAGAGATGATAAACAATAAAAAACCACAAATTTCTTCTATCATTACCTTTAAAACAAAAAACATGTTCACCCAACGGTGAATCACTCAGCCAAACCAAACTACAATGAAACAAACTGTTGAGTAGTATATGAAAATATCTAAACTCAAAAGGAGACATCCTATATCAATACATCGAGATAGGTGACACACATGGATGTTTTTCAATCCCAAACTTGATCTATCATTGAGGGGGTAACCCTACAACCTGCCCTTGATAGATATCAGGGTACTCTTCTATGAACCTTGGAAACACTGACTACCAATCCTCTGATGGTCTGATAATCAGCATAAACATCATGGAAGACATGGATATAACATTTATCTAATCCTTCTATGGGTCTTTCTTACCATCAAACACTCATGGAACTCTATCAGCGTCAAAGAACACAAACATATCTTAAATAAAGCCATTGTATCCTTCATTGAATAAAACTGATACATTAAGAGGATGATTTAATATGATTGTATCAAAAATTATAGGAACTATCCTTAGGAGAGGTTCTTCCCCAGTACTAGCTCATAGTTTCTAAATAATTAAAACATTTCATTTAAACATACAACTAGTTTAGTCATAACCAAGGGCACTGGAAGCCTCTTTAATAATGTCTCAAATAATAGACAATGAATTGTGATATAAATGACTGTGTCAGTCATGGTTCAAACAATGAATGAATCCATGATGAAAATAAGAATAGGGTACCTCAAAATATATATGGATCACCTCGAACTAGCAATTATAAATAATGAAACTCACCACATCCTTCTACATAACCTCTCTAACCATAGTGATGACCACCTCTATGGCTGCACTGTACTATATGAGGATAGATATTGTCTTGATTTTTTCCTCTACCTGCCCTATATTCTCTGTCCTGGTCCAAAATTAGATCAATACCTTAATACTACTTGAGTCGGAACTACTTCACGGTGGAACGTAGAGCTGAACAACTCGCGCATGTAGACTTATTTTAAATGTATAGCACTCTTCCAACTGATGACCTTGCCCTCCACAAGAAAAATAGAAGTCTGATCCCTTATTAAAGGTCTGAGAGCCATTTCCCCAAATGAAATGATACATTAAGGGATGAGACCTACCACTGGAATATCATATTTTCTTCTATCCTTAGAACTAGGAACCATAGACCACATATCTTCCTCTTAAATAATCCTAACGAATTCCCTCTCAAGATTTTTGGTTTTGTCTAATGTCCCCTTGATCTCATATTCTCTCTCCATCTCCTCAATATAAAAATTCAACAAAAAATGGTGACTGTACACTAGATCACTGGCTCTAAAGCCTCTATGAAATTCTTCTTCTATGATTCCCCATCAAGAAATAGGTCTGAATCATTCCACAAAACACTCCTGAAATAGATACCAAACCCTCTCACACTATAACTCCCTTGTTAAAGGGTAAGAAGATCAAATATATTTTCCTCCTTCTCAATCAATGAATGAATATCCACATTAAGCTAGTATAATTACTCCTCCCATGAGATTTATTTCTCCTTTAGATCCTTGGGGTACAAGAACAACCTATGCCTCACTACCCCACATACCATCATAAAATCCAATGACACCCAGTGCTACATAAGAGTATAGATTGAACTGAAAGGTATCTCATCCTCCTCTGACCACTCTACTATGATGGTATCTAAAACATATCCCACATAACTATATATACTCAATCATAGAAACTCTTGGATTTTATTCCTCCAAGTGTCATCATCTTCGACCTCTACTATACGGTGATATGCTGGCACAACTTCGTAAACATCTTCTCTGCGAGCCTGACATGAAAGTTGACATGGATCCATACCTACAAATAAATAAATAGTTAGAACTCCAAAACCAAAAATATTAAAGTCTATAAAATTTATTATTTATTTTTTTATTCATTTTATCATAATATATCCAAAGGTCTACCCATTCAAACATATTCACAAAGAAGAATGATGCATGGTCCATTCATATGTCTATAACCTACAACTATTATCACTTCATTTAGTAGCTTATTTATGATTATTTCTCCATGAATTAGATCACATGGATCCCTGATTACTCATCTATCAGTCGGTCACTCGTGCTTACAATAATTGATATCTTAGCTAACAATATTTCTCTACAAACCAAAGGAATATCACATATGCCTAACTCCAAACACCATCATATCCCTCAACTATACCTATGATACCACTATTTCATTACCCCCTCCCCCCAATGTGAATCTATCCTATGGTGATAATGGGAGAAGATAGATAATGACCCTCAATTCCCGCCTCCAATATGCCCCATGTTAGTGACTAGCACCGAGGGTTTAATAAATGTGTCGATGGGAGGCATTACCCTATTAAAGAAACAGATGCGGAAGAGAGAGACAAGATTGAAACCAGGCAAATTCATCTTAGACTATATTATAGAAAAAAAATTACACAAATTTTTTTATGAATGAACAACTAAAACCGAAAATGGAAACTACATGTACCAAGAGAATGTAAGGATGGAAGTGACCACAAATACCAAACAACTCTGGCAACCAGCAACCAAGTAGTAACCAACTTGATCTCCAACCTTCTCTAACTAAAAAACCCATTTATATATATGTTGGGTGAGTATAATAGTATACATATAAGGATTATCCAAGGAGCCTCCAGTGAAAATATAAATAATGAATTCTAATGAACAATGAAGAACAATTAAAACCAACATTTCACATAAATAGGTATATTATGTTCCCAGACGCACTGTGGCAATATTCACCATGTATTTAATACTTGAGAATATTATATAATAAGGAATATCAAGGGTACCCTGCTACTACTTCTCCCACTACTTTTTTGCTCTTCCCCAACATTTCACGTCCACAGTATCCCTCTCCAAAAGTCTAGCCAACACAGACACCTAGGTAAAGCACCACAATATGAACATCATGAAACACACTAGAAAATCCATATAACCAAAACTAACCAGGTAGTGTCTAGTATCCACCAAAACATGTATAACGGGTGTCACATGCCTGGTATAATACCTCAAGCCATCACAACCAATACAACGACTAAGGATCCTCGATACATCACTACCTATACACATTATTACTGTATTTTTATGATGGAATAACATCCTGAATACATGTGTGTGAAATAAACCTATGATATTACAAAAATTTTCACACATTTATCGGAAAAAATAACCGTCGTGTAAACTAGCACATGTAACTACCAAGAGAATAGAGTTTGGCCAATGGGCATAGACAGCCATCCATCCTCCAGCCAGGATGTTGGTGGAAAACATCCACTTGGATAAAAATCCCAGCGGTGTCATTCATCCTCATCATTTCAAACCATCACGATTCAACCCCATGGGTTTATTATTTATTCACTTATTTAACAATCATTACAATGTTCCATATCACTAGGTTCTCATGGAAAACATTCTATGATCCCCAAACACAAGGGGATCAACACGGTGAGTGGATAGACTACACATTGAGGCTTTTCCAACAAATGAATGAGAGTAAACGCATCCAACCTTATGTAGATAAATATGAAAATCACACAACATAACCTTGATGTTTGCACCTCCCATGGGAAGATAAAAACAAAACACATATGTCTGACTCAAGATGTGGGGAATGGAGAGCAGATAAATAAAAAAAACAGGTCTTCAAAAAAGCGACTGATTTCCAAAAAGCATCCAACAATCATGATAATGATTTAACCTAGCTTTAACTTGTTTCTCCATTTACGATGTCCTCCTTGACACCCATATTCATATACTTATGAATCTTTCAACTCCAATCATAAACTACTGCCTTATGAAATAGTCCTTTGCACCCACACAAGCCACAAAAACCATTCATTCTTAGTCACCCCTGGCTAATATTACTTTCGATCTTCCCTACCCCACATACCACAATATCCCTCCAAGATCATCCATCCTATGCTCAAATCACATCCTATGTAGTAGGATACAAATATAAAAACATGCTCTAGGACTCAAATCCATGAATTAATCCATTATACAGAATTATCACAAATGGATAAAAAACACAAGGTAATCACCATTTAAATGATAAAGGGAAACTGAGGCACAACAAAGGCATTATCTTTTATAAAAAACCAATTCATTATTCTTTCAAGAAATTACATGTCATTATTCATAGGTTCCAACTACTGGAACAAAAATAAAAATATATCTGAATATATATGGAATTAATTTGAAAATTAACTTATTATAAATTAAATTATTTATCCCAAAACATCCTCATGCTTCAGGTTCATTACCCAATTCAATTAAACATTCATACTTTCATCAATTTGATTAACATAAAATTGCATCAACAAGAACCAGATTCTTTAAAGATGACTCTTGAATTCCATTTCACAATTAATTATAAATAACTTCTATATTTACATTCATTACAAATTTCTATAAAAAACAACTTGGTAAACCAAACAATGCATAGATATCTCACTATCTAATAAATCAAGAGGCAAACTATAATAATGGTACAAAGAAAAAAACTCTACGTGATCGATATAAATTCTTTATTATTGTTCAATTATTTAATGAGTTCAAAATCATTGAGATCCATGGGGATAAACCATACCATCTCTATGATCCCAGGTAAATATTCAAATAATTAACGAATCCCCTTCAACAAATGTTTTTCAACGTTATTAGCACAAGAAAAGACCACACAATAGATATTTGATCACCAGTTCTTCAAGAATTGAATCTAGTGGAGGACGTCACAATTTCACCACACCAATAACAACCTAGTGATAACCCATTAGAACCTTTGGTAAAAAACAAGTATAGATTGATGAGAAAGTAGTAAAGGAAAAAAGATAAAAACACGGATAATCCTCTAGTAAAAGGATAAACAAAAACACCTTCAATCTGTCTGGATCCCCACGGATCGAAGATTGAAATCCAATATTGGTTCCTATCGATGGGATATCAAAAAAACTAATGAGAGGATTATCGTGTCACCTTTTATACGGGGGAGGGAATTAGTATCCATAGGATTTGAAAACCTATGTTGTTGGACTGATTTAAAACATTATAACATCATGGGTTATGCAAATTATAATCCCATTTCACATCATGTAATTCCTTGAGGTTGGTTCCTATTAAATAAAATGTCCCCTTTCAATTTAATTTTATTTTTAAATCCACAAAATATTACATGAGGGTAATCACACATTAGAATCCTGAAACTGTTTTAAATTGTGTGAAACCCACTTTCACGCTATGAGAGTTCCCTTCTCCCAGTTCTCAATACCAGATTCCCCCATACTCTGTCTGATCCTCCTCTGAGCTCCACAGGCCTCGAGAATATGCAACAATTTTATCCATAGGGATCCAATCCCTTTAAAATAATGTGGATTTGGGTTTTCTATTTATAGGAGGATTCTTATTGTCTTGATTGTGAAGTCACCTCTAAAAATACATCACTCTGGTCTCAATGTGTATGGGTAATATTAATGTTTTAGTTTAAGTTTACATGTTATATTGAAAAAGTCACGTTGTTCATGTTTGATTAGTTGTTGAGGATGATAATTGATTAAATATACTTTTTGAGTTAGTCTAAATTCTATTATATATCGTTTTTCCTGTTCTGATGAATAAATTGTTTCCAGTGTAAAGCATGTTATTTTTATGTTTTTAGGATGATAACATTTATTTTGTATTATTCATGTACAATTTATAGTTAATACATATTTTTTGTAGTTCATCATAGGAAAATAACTATTTATTTTTTATAAGGAGACATAACGAACATCAATCAATGACTTGATGGAATAACTATTTTTTATTCTCCATATAGGTGTGTTGGAAGTTATGATTTATTTTAATTAAGAAATAGTCTAATAAGGATATTATTACAAGTCATACATAATTGATCCCAAAATAATTTAATGCCTATAAGAATACTAAATCTTATGAGATTAACATATTTATTTGTTTTTGTGTTATTATTTCCCATTAAATTTGAAATTTTTATAGTTTAATTTAAGATTATATATCATAAATCAATGCTCAATTGACTAACACCTTTTTATAAGAGATTTCATTGATAATCATAAACATTTTTCTAACAAGAATTAATGATTTATTTAATAATATATTTTTAAATTACACATTCTATAATTTTAAATGATAAAAACAAAAAATCTCTAGTAGACAAATGAGATTGATAGATTTCACAAATTATCTACACATATAATTATACAAACAAATTTATAATATATTATTTCCAAATGGTAAAACTCACATCATATAAATTTATTATAGATAAATCTAAATCTATAATATAATGGATATAGATCTATGAATAATATTTATTTAATTGTATATATAAAACAACTAAAAAAGATTTTTAGTGGACCTTATTTTATACACTAATCACCCCTAACATGATGTGATTAATATTTATCTTTTCTAACTGGAATATAGTATGAATTTAAATAAATTCTATATAAAAATAAATAATATTATCTTGAACTAAAGAAACAACATTCCAAATACAACATGGTAAAACCATAAAATAGTATATCATTGAATGTACTAGCCTTCCAATGTTAACAATGAATCCAAACAATATTCTTCTCTTTATTAAAAATTAATTAGTATGATCCCAAACCATCAAACTATTAAAAGAAGAAATAGGAGTTTGATTCATTATTGAATATATATTATTCATTGCTGAATTAAAATCTTATTTCTCATTTAAAAAGTTTATTAGTGTTTTCAATATTTTTTCTTAGTAAATACTCTTGTAGTTTCCTTTTATATCATCATAGAAATAAATTACATCACATATTTTGTGATAGAAATGAAATATAAAAACTAATAAAAATTAAATAATATATCAAGGATTTTGTGATCACTGAAAATCTATATCAGGTGATCGAATATGTGAATAGAAAAATAAAATTTCCAAATTGATCATAAAATAGAAATGTTGATAATAAATGTGATGTGAACTGATTTTTTTTAAATAAATAAATTCAAATAAATTTTTTGATGCTTGAAAAAATATAAAAATTCATTGTTATGAAATTATTCCATTATAATCATAGATAAAAATTCATATGAATGTTATTTTAGAGGATAAATGTTAATTTTTTATTGTGATATATTCAAGGACACATATTATTCATCAATTTCTAGAAAATAATATACTATTTTGTTACTGTATATATAATTTCAATATAGTTCATTCCATGTTATGAATTCTAACAGAATCCTTGAAATTATGAATTACCATGTGAAAATATTGAATAATAATACAGGCAATTAACTGAATTAATATATTCGTTTTTATTTGAGAATAAAATATTGAGTGAAAAATAATGATATGTTTCTTACATGGAAATCATTGGGAAAAAGATATTATCATTATTTGCTAACAAAAATAACATTATTATGTTTTCATACATGAAAATTACCAACATTTAAGTGTTGATGAAAAAAAAATCTCTTTTTTGTTAGAGGATTCATTCTAAAAATATATCTATATTTTGGTAAAAGGAATATATCATTAAATATTAAATTTAGTGAATGTTTTGAATTCTATAATAAATTATTTTGTTGGATATTATTTATCCATAATCAATAAATGTAATATATTGATCATTATACTAATGACCATGAATATTTTAAATATATATTTTATCAAAAAAAATTCTTATGTAAAAAGTTAGATGTCTACGTTCGTTTTCAATGTGAATTTTTATAAATGAATTTCAGAGAACATTTGATATATAATTTTTAAATGGTGATGAAAATTATTGGATTCTAAATCATATTATGAATGCATAATTGAAGCATTAAGACAAAAAAATTATAAATTTATGAGAACCTCTTGACCATCATGTGACAATGAAGACACATGTGGGGTCTTCTGATCCCATGAGGTGATGATTTTTATTGATGGATATTTTTGTGTTTCTTAATTATTTTATGATTTTTATCATTCTTCTATTTTATATAATACTATAAATGATTGAATTTCTTAATTTACATTGACATTATTTGTACTTGTATATATATTCTTATAACGTATGAGGCTGTATTTTCTTCACATGCATTTATAACTTTTCCTACATAGTAATAATTATGTTTCTTAATTATGTTTGATAAATTATAGGAACATAGTGATATATATAGATAAATGATGGATCATATTACTGAAGAACACACCTTAGTATTATATGGGTTTGGAGGTGTTTTTAGATTATCAAATATCCAATTGATAAGTTGATGGGACTATAAGATTTCCATCTCAAATATGTAATCTTAGATCATGGATGAAGAGATTTGAATATTATAAACCCTTGAAATTGAATATATTTGTTGCACAATATTTGTGTTGGATTTGGCATAGAAAATGTAACATTACCGAATTTTTGAGCATTATTTTAAATCAACATAATGAGCTCCCAATGTCATCTAAAATAGAAAATTAAATGAAGAAACATTATAAATGATTATTTTTGAATTTCATGGAAACAACATCAAAATGAAAAAATATCTGAACAAAAATTCCTGGGTGATAAAAATAATAAATTTTCAAGTGATGTTTTGGGGAGAATAGGTAAACCCCATCACGATTTTAACATATCATTTGTTCTGCATATTGATTCTATGCATACTAATTTAATAGATGTCCTCATTGAGTAGATAATTTCATTTCAAGATTTAATTGATGAGGGAAATAATGATCTATATGATGGATGTTTGAAATTATCAAAACACTCTTTTTTTATGAATTTGTATCATATCGAATTCCTATGTGTAATTATAAATAAGGAGATGTCCACAATATTTGATTTTTTACAGGATGAATTTCCTAATTCTAAGATTCATAGTAATTTTTTTAATATGAAATATTTTTTAAATAATCATGGAATAATTTAAAAAATACATGTATTCCCCAATTATTTTATTCTTTATTGGGGAGAGAATTCAAGAAAATCGTATTGAAAAAATTGTTCTTCTTTTAAATGGTATTCAATAGGTGATGTTGGAAGTCTGAATGAACATAATAATATAAAGATGATAAGAAAACACACCTATACTGGTTTTCTATTACATTTCATTAATGTCATGATATAAATTATTATCTGTTTCATTGAAAGCTATTGATCACTTGAAGTTGAATTCAATATATAATAATGATGATGGGTAAATGTGAACAACATCAGATTCAGATTCATGGAAGTCACAAAAATCGTTACATCCATATTTCTCTTTTGATCCTATGATTTTGTGATTTGGTTTGGATTCTAATGGATTCATCCAATTTGGGAATTTAAGCACCTAATATAGCATTTGTCGAGTTGTATGGGTCCCTTACAATCTTCCTCTATGGATGTATATAAAAATCTATTTTAACATTTTAAGTATTATTCCATGAAAACTAATGTCGAGAACTAATATTGATGTATACATTAATCCTATTGTTTAATAATTATAGGAGTTATTGAGTAATGGTATTGATACATATGATGCATATTCTCGAACAATGTTCAAAATTCAATCATCTCTAATGTGGATCATTAGTGAATTCCCAAGACCTGGGATCCTATCTAGTTTGAACCATTACAAGGGTATTTATTTTACTGTTTAAAACTTGGATATGGATCCTGAAGGTTTACCTTTAAGTAAAAAAAGGTTTTTATTGTTTCATAGAATATTTCTGAATTTAGCACATAGATTTCATTTTAATGATTAAATATTTAATGGTTTTATTGACTGTAGACCACCTCCAATGTTGGGGGTAGATTCTAGAACATTTTTAGAACATGGATATGTTGAAACAGATTTTTTGATGATGAGTCATTTTAATGATTGTGGGAAATTAGTTCTATGTACATCATCATGTGTAATTGGAATGCTACTGTGGAATACAAAAATATATTCTTCAAAATTATGTATTGGAAATTTAATTTTTGATACATAATCTTGATTTTATTAATATTGAGAATAATTATAGTGATAATTTGATTATATCATTCTCAGGAGATCATAGAAAATCGAAGAACCATCTCAATAATCAAGAGGACTTATAAACAATGAACATAAATCATGATCTCCGGCCAAATGAGAATAGATTGTATGTGTCACGACCCGACCCAACGGGGCTCGAGCCGCGACTCCCAGGCCCGCCTCCAATAGGCCAGGGGTTGGCGACCAGCGCCAAGTAGGCTATCACACACATGGGAGGCATTAGCCTAAGGTACCTGTACACACACATCCACATACTCCTCCATGCAACAGTGCAGAGATATATAAAACTGAAAGGAAAATGCATGCATACACTATCCCACAACTAGAGTACAGCAAAAGTACAAAGGGGAAAAACAGGGCCCACCAAAAGAAAACTACAAAGCGCGTCCAACCTGCTCTGAAGAAGGGGAACACTGCCACAAACACCCGCCGGAAAGCTCCCTCGGCACAGCTCCAGTATACACCCCGGTCAACTCGCTCACTAATCTTTGCCTGCTCCGGGTCCTCCTGGGACTCCATCAAAAGGCCTGTGGTCTTCACAAGACACAAACATGTTCGGGAAAAGCCCGTGCAGGGGTGAGTATAAACATACTCAGTAGGCACCCCAAAAACCCAAAACCCAAGGGAGCAACTGAAAGGCAACAGTCCGCTCAACCCAGCCAGAGGGAACCTAGACGAGAGAGAAACTTCATCTCGTGACCATCCTCAGCTAAACACAACTAGTCAGCTCAACTCAGCTCAGGTGTATGCCCATACATAAACCGTGAACAATCCAGATATACACAGCACGCTCCACAATGCCACAAGAGGTACCGACCTCATCACCAGCAACTGCCCCCAACCAGGTGAGCACACCACACGAACACTGTCATACCAGATGACACTCATCCGAGAGATACACTCCATCGGGTCCCAAACAAACATCTCATACGCTCACCCGAGAGACCACGCACGTCGGATAACATCACTGAGGAAACATCGCTGAAACACCATAACCACCAAACCCCTCGGATAGGGGATTGCCGCTAGGGTCCGCTATGGGATACCAAGACCCACTCTGGTCTACGTAGCTCAAAGATAGGTGATCACACCCAGGGTATGCTGGGGGATACCACGACCTGATCTGGCATACGTAGTTCTCACAGATAGGGGATCACACCCAGGATCCGCTGGGAAATACCACATCCCGATCTGGCGCTCGACAGAAGCATCACACTCAGATAGAGGATCATCGTCCATATAAAGATGGACGCGACGATACCGGAACCCTATCTGATATAACTCTCGGTGTAGGGGATCGAACCGAAGATGTCGCAACCCTACCGAAACCACGCGTTGAGTAGGGGATCGCATAACCAACGATACCGCAACCCTACCGACGCCAAGCACTGAGTAGGGGATCGTATAACCAATGATACCACAACCCTACTATAAACAACATGCTGAGTAGGGGATTGTAAACCCGACGATGCCACAACCCTACTGTGCAAGACCCACCGCGTAGGGGATCATATTCCCGTTGATGCCAGAAACCCTACGCAGTTAACCTGCTAGATAGGGGATCGCCGCCCGTGAATAACGGTCACAGCGATACCAAGAACCCGATCTAGGGTAAAGAATGCTAGAGGATCCGCTCCGGCCCACCAGAGGGATACCACAACTCTTACAATTTAAACACCCCGTCGAGAGGATCACAAACCCATACGAAGGTTGTGATGTCACACGAACCCTCGTATGAACGAACCAAGGGAGAACCCTCAACCACTGCTGGTCCAAACATCGCTAACCCGAGTGACCCGCCACAACGCCATACTGCGCACCTCCTAGGCCAAAACCGAGGCCACCATCGCGTTCCACACGGAAAAACACACAGGATAGGCTGTTTACTCGCCCGAAACGCAGCACCGGTGAAAAAGGCACTATTCACCGTAGCTATCACATGCGGGGCCCACACAACGATCCCGAACCTATCGAGCGGACCATACCATGGCGATCCCCTCAAAAAATAAGCGGAATCGACTTCTCGCTCACCCGAAAAGAACACCCAGTGAAAAAGGTACTATTCACCGAAACCAGCTCGGGTGGGGCCCACGCCTGGATTGCAAAACACATCGAATAGATCGCACCACTGCGATCCTCTCAGAAAAACACATAGGATCGACTATTCATCCGCCAAAATCAGACTCCTGGTGCAAAAGTTGCGTTTCACCGCGAACGCCAAACCTCGGCCACGTGGGGCCTGCACCCCGTTCTCAGTCCCAACACCTGGAAACCATCTCTAAATGTTCGTCGTATCATCAGGGTCTCAATGCCAATGACGGCACGTCATTCGGACGCTCCGGGTAGAAGTTACAACGGCCCGAAGTCGTAAAATAATAAAATAATATTATTTTATACGAAATTTATAACTCCCGGGCCACGACCCTGAACCCTTAAACCCTCAAAGTGAGTTCAAAAGGTCCGTCTCGACGCACGGAGCTCGTAGCCGCAAATGGCTCGCAAATCAGAGTTACGGTTTGCGAGTTACGGGGGTTTAAAGAACCCCTGAAAAATCCTGGCCGGACCACCGCCAGCCTCGCCGGAAACCACCGTGTCGCCGCCGGATTCAGCCGCGCCGCCGCCACCACCACTGGAAACCGCCGTCGCGCCGCCGCGCCGTCGCCGGATTCCGCCATGGCCGCCGCCCGTCGTCACCGGAAAACGGGGTTTTCGCCGGAAAACTTTTGGAAGCCACCGGGAGCATCCCGGTGCTCCAAATTCAGATCCTAAACATGTTTTGGAAAGCTCGGGACCCGAACTATACAACCCTTACAAAAATTTGAAGGAAAACAATAAAAAGATGGGATCCGGGATTGTAAAACTCAAACTGCTTACCTCGCGGGCGAAATGCCGACATTCTGCCTCAGATCCACGCTCTAGAGCTTCCGCTACGCGTTCCTAGAACGTCCGCCATCGAATTCCAAGCTCGTGGGCGCTTCGTTTGCTCGATTCCACGGAGCGCTGGTGAAGAACGGCGAAGAACGCTGTGAGAAACGACAAAGGGGGGGGGGGCTGATATTTATATCAGCCGCCCGCCGCGCGCCAAACGCGCCTCAGATCCGACGCCCGATACGAACAAAAGTAAGGTCACCCCTAGGGTAAACTCGTCGTTCTGAACACAACGGCGGACTCAGATTTTCCATCCAAGACTCCGTTCAGAAGTTATTCGAGCCGATGCTCGCACACTAACTTCGCTACTTATTTACGAAAACGCCCCTGGTGGCGTTTCTCACCGCAGGTCCGCGCCCGCAATGTTTACACCTTTCCTAGGGTAAACGGCACGTTCCGGACGCAACCGTGCCCTCAGATTCCCATTCTGAGCTACCGTTTTGGAGATACCACACCCCTGCCACGTGCATAGTATAAAAAAACTTAATATTCTAATAAAATAAATTTCGGGCACACCAGGCCTCGGAATCACACGCCGTCTTCACGCCTAGCTCTGGAATTATTCGTAGAAATTTTGCAAAGTCTGACAGGACCAAAAACCCGAGTCGCTACATAATCCCCCCTTAGAACTTTTCGTCCCTGAAAAGCCCTAAGCATAAGGAAATTGAATGGACTCTCAACTGGGTCTCACACACCAGTGAGCTCACCAACCAACACCCATGCCCGAACGCATAAGTCAGAGAGACTCATCCACAACACCTCAATACTATCCGCTTTGGGCGACACTGACTCACCCACACGGTTTTAATCGCGTCACAAAAATGTGTCTCGGTGGGGGAAGGATCCATCTTCCTCACGCATTCGAAGCATGCCGAAAAACACCCACACAGGGTCTTACCAACGCCCTGAACAAAACTCAAGAAAGAAACAAAAAGGAAAGGGTACCGCTAAACAGTGTCTAACAAACTACTGCAGTAAGTAGAAAGGAAACAAGGTGTACCTCTATCCATTCACGGTGCCTCTCGGTCAACTGCCTCCAGGGCATGCAGCTGGCCTCTCCCTCGGCCACCAGCTCCCTGAGCTTTGAGGGGACCACCTGGGGGTGGGGGTGGTGGAAACTGATACTGCCCACCACCGCCTCCTGCTGTACCCGCTCCGCCGCCACGTCCGCTGCCCTGCGTACCTCCATGCTCGAGACGCTGCCTCCGCCAAGGCGGTCCATCGACCGGCTCCGTCTCAGCAGCACATTGGGTCGGAAAATCTCTAGCAAGATATCCCCGACCGTCGCAAGCGTAACACCGCCTCTCCTGCGGCTGACCAAAACTTTCCTGCGAGAAAGCTCTCACGTGCCCAACACTAAGAGGGGGAATCTCCTTAGCCAGAAATCTCTCCACCACCAACGTTCACTCCAACACTCCAGCATAGGTGGGCAGGCACAAGGAAACCACAACTGCCCGGATTTCCCTGCGTAAGCCCTGATCGAAGGTCCGATCCCTAATGAAAGGGTCCTGAACCATATCCAGGGAGTAGCGTGACAGGTCTGTAAACCTTGCTGAGTACTCCGACACGGTCATGGCCTCCTGCCGAAGCTGCAGCAGCTCCTGGATCCGCACTGATCTCGGCATCACTATATAGTACTCCTCCCTAAAGAGCCACTCAAACTCTGCCCACGTGAGCATCTCTTTATCATGGGACTACATCACCAGGCTCCACCATCGCCCGACAAGACCATGAAGAAGGCTCGCTGCTAGGACCACCATCTGATCTAGAGGTGTCCTCACCAGGCGGAAAACTTGGGTGACTGCCTCAAGCTAGTCATCAGCTGCCTGGGGGTCAGGATCACCCCGGAACCTCAGAGGTCGCTGCCTCTGTAACTCGTGCAGCGCACTCAGCCTGTGTGTAACCTCATCCTGCACTGCCGGCATAACCAGCTGCTCGACAGGTGGTGGCTCAACTGGAAGACCACCGGGAAGTGCATCCTCAGAACCCTCACCCTGCTACATAGCCTCTACACGGGGTGGGTCTTCACCACAATCCCGTTGCGGAACACTCGCTGGCTATCGTCATGGAGGCATCCTGAAATACATTCAAGATGCACCAAAGTCAAAGGGTATATCCGGAGATCTGACTCAAGAAGGACAAGGAAAACCCAAAAACTCAGTCCTATATGATACATGTACCATTATGTCCCCACGACCAGTGTACGAATGTCCCGAGTCGAAAGGCAGGTTATCAGAGTCCTGGTGTATGGATACGTCGGTCGCCGCACCAACACTGGAGTCTCTGGCCTGAAATCCGAACTCGAATCATCTTAACCCTACCGCTATGCAACTCAATCCAAACTCCCGCTAGACAAGCTATGTCCTGAGATCCCAAAGGTGGAACCTCCTTTGATACCACTCTGTCACGACACGACAAAACGGGGCTCGAGTCGCGACTCCCCAAGCCCACCTCCAATAGGCCAGGGGCTGGCGACTAGCACCGAGTAGGCTATCACACCCATGGGAGGCATTAGCCTAAGGTACCTGTACACACACATCCACATAAACCTCCATGAAACAGTGCAGAGATATATAAAACTGAAAGGAAAATGCATTCATACACTATCCCACAACCAGAGTACAACAAAAGTATAAGGGGGAAAAACCGGGCCCACCAAAAGAAAACTACAAAGCGTGTCCAACCTGCTCTGAAGAAGGGGAACGCTGCCACAAACACCCGCCGGAATGCTCCCTCGGCACAAATCCAGTATACACCCCGGTCAACTCGCTCACTAAGCTCCGCCTGCTCCGGGTCCTCCTGGGACTCCATAAAAAGGCCTATGGTCTGCACAAGACACAAACATGTGCGGGTAAAGCCCGTGCAGGGGTGAGTATAAACATACTCAGTAGGCACCCCGAAAACCCAAAACCCAAGGGAGAAACTGAAAGGCAACAGTCCGCTCAACCCAGCCAGAGGGAACCCAGACAAGAGAGAAACTCCATCTCGTGACCATCCTCGGCTAAACACAACTATTCAGCTCATCTTAGATAGGGTGTATGCTCATACATACACCTTAAACAATCCAGATATACACAGCTCGCGCCACAAAGCCACAAGAGGTACCGACCTCATCCCCAGCAACTGCCCCCAACTAGGTGAGTACATCACACGAACACTGTCATACCAGATGAAACTCATCCGAGAGATACACTCCATCGAGTCTCAAACAAACATCTCAGACGCTCACCTGAGAGACCACGCTCGTCGGATAACATCCCTGAGGAAACATCGCTGAAACACCATAACCACCAAACCCCTCAGATAGGGGATCGCCGCTAGGGTCTGCTAGAAGATACCAAGACCCACTCCGGTCTACGTAGCTCATAGATAGGGAATCACTCCCAGGGTCCGCTGGGGGATACCACAACCCGATCTGGCATATGTAGTTCTCACAGATAGGGGATCACACCCAGGATCCGCTGGGGAATTCCACATCCCGATTTGGCGCTGGACAGAAGCTTCACACTCAGATAGAGGATCATCGTCCATATAAAGATGGACGTGACGATACTGGAACCCTATCTGGTATAACTAGCGGTGTAGGGGATCGAACCGATGATGCCGTAACCCTACCGAACCCATGCGTTGAGTAGGGGATCACATAACCAACGATACCACAACCCTACCGACACCATGCACTGAGTAGAGGATCGTATAACCAACGATACCGCAACCCTACTATAAACATCATGCTGAGTAGGGGATCGTAAACCTGATGATTCCACAACCCTACTGTGCATAACCCACCCCGTAAGGGATCATATTCCTAATGATGCCAGAAACCCTACAGGGTTAACCTGCTAGATAGGGGATCGCCGCCCTTGAATAAGCGGTCACAACGATACCAAGAACCCGATCTAGGGTAAAGAATGCTTGAGGATCTGCTCCGGCCCACCAGAGTGATACCACAACTCTAACAGTTTAAACAACTCATCGAGAGGATCACAAACCCATACGAAGGTTGTGATGCCACACGAACCCTCGTATGAACGAACCAAGGGAGAACCCTCAACCACTGCTGGTCCAAACGTCGCTAACCCGAGCGACCCGCCACAACGCCACACTACGCACCTCCTAGGCCAAAACTGAGGCCACCATTGTGTTCCACGTGGAAAAACACACAGGATAGGCTATTTACTCACCTGAAATGGAGCACCAGTGAAAAGGCACTGTTCACGGTAGCTAGCTTGTGTGGGGCCCACCCAACAATCCCAAAACCCATCGAGCGGACCATACCACGGCGATCCCCTCAGAAAAAAGCGGAATCGACTACTCGCTCGCCCGGAATGGACACCCAGTGAAAAAGGTACTATTCACCAAAACCAGCTCGGGTGGGGCCCATGCCTGGATTCCGAAACTCATCGAATGGATCACACCATTGCGATCCTCTCGGAAAAACACACAGGATCTACTATTCATCTGCCAAAATCGGACTCCTGGTGCAAAAGCTGTGTTTCACCGTGAACGCCAAACCCCGGCCTCGTGGGGCCCGCACCCTGTTCTCAGTCCCAACACCCGGAAACCATCTCTAAATGTTCGTCAAATCATCAGGGTCTCAACGGCACTGACAGCACGTCAATCGGACGCTCCGGGTAGAAGTTACAACGGCCCGAATTCATAAAATAATAAAATAATATTATTTTATACGACGTTTCTAACTACCGGGACACAATCCCGAACCCTTAAACCCTCAAAGTGGGTTCAAAAGGTCCATCTCGACGCAAGGAGCGCGTCGCCGCAAACGGCTCACAAACCGGAGTTACGGTTTGCGAGTTACGGTGGTTTAAAGAACCCCTGGAAAATCCTGACCGGACCACCGCCCGCCTCGCTGGAAACCACCGCGCCGCCGCCGAATTCCGCCGCGCCGCCACCAGATTCTGCCGCACCACCGCTGCTGCCACCAGAAACTGCTGCCGCGCCGTTGCCAGATTCCGCCATGGCCGCCGCCCGTCGTCGCCGGAAAACCGGGTTTTCGCCGGAAAACTTCTGGGAGCCACCGGGAGCACCCCAGTGCTCCAAATTCAGATCCGAATCATGTTTTGGAAATCTCGAGACCTGAACTATACAACCCTTACAAAAATTTCAACGAAAACAACACAAAAATGGGATCTGGGATTGTAAAACTCAAACCGCCTACCTCGCGGGCGAAATGCCGACGTTCTGCCTCAGATCCGCGCTCCAGAGTTTCCGTTGCGCGCTCCTGGAACGTCCGTCGTCGAATTCCGAGCTCGTGGGTACTTCGTTTGTTCGATTTGGTGGAGCGGCGGCGAATAACGGCGAATAACGCTGAGAGAAACGACAAGGGGGGGGGGGCTGATATTTATATCAGCCGCCCGCCGGCGCCAAACCCGCCTCGGACCCGACGCACGATGCGAACAAAAGTATGGTCACCCATAGGGTAAACGCATCGTTCTGAACACAACGGTGGACTCAGATTTTTCATCCAAGACTCCGTTCAGAAGTTATTCGAGCCGACACTCGCACACTAACTTTGCTACTTATTTACGAAAATGCCCCTGGTGGCGTTTCTCACCGCAGGCCCGCGCCCGCAATGTTTACACCTCATCTAGGGTAAACGGCACGTTCCGGATGCAACCGTGCCCTCAGATTCCCGTTCTGAGCTACCTTTTAGGAGATACCACACCCCCGCCACGTGCATAGTACAAAAAAAACTTAATATTCTTATAAAATTAATTCCGGGCACACCGGGCCTCGGAATCGCACGCCGTCTTCGCGCCTAACTCTGGAATTATTCGTAGAAATATTCCAAAGTCTGACATGACCAAAAAACCGAGTCGTTACGGTATGATCCATATATTTTTTATTGAAAAATATGGATAATGATACATTACATTAAATTTTAAATCATTTGAAGGTATATGATGGGTATTAACGTAACATATTATGGTTTTTTTCAAAATTCATAATGAGTTAAATGGATTGAAAATTATTGATTCACAGATTTATTACAGTAGTTACAACCATTGGCATTTCATACATTATTACATTAAATAGTTGTTGTTGTGGTACTCCAATTCTTTACATTCATTATAAAAGTATGTGAGAAAAGAATATGAGTTTAAAAACAATCAAGAGATATATATTGACACTTTTTAAAATAGAGGTTATCTTTTTACAAATATTTTTTCTTATCATGGTGCATTTAACTACGAATTTGGTTAATCATACTAAATTAGTAGCCAATGCATCCTATCAATGATTATTTCCAATTGAGAGGTACATTATTTAAATATTTATAATCATATGAAAAAAATTCTTAAAAATTCATTACATACATAATTATGCTTTATTTATTTTATTTAACATATTTCTTGTTTATATGAAATCATACATGAAAAAATGAAGCTCAATATGAAGGCCGTATTTTGAAGGATATTTGGAATAGGACTATTTTACATTTTTCCTATACATTTGTATTCTATTGAGGAAATTTTCAATCATGTTAGATGTGTTAATGACACATCGACTGAATCTTAACTACATGGGATATAAAAATCCTTTCCTGCTGTTGGCAGATTTGTTGGGGGGAGCTGAAATGTTACCCAAACAAAAAAAGAATTATTATAGGAACATAGAAATGTGGTTATGAATAGTGAAACTATGGATAATTTTATTTAAGATCTAATGATAATATAAATGTGATACGAATTATAATCCAAACACAAAATGAGAAATATATAAGAAAATATTGTTATAAAGAGAATGTACAGTGGTTTTCACTTCATTTATGTTCGTAAATATTTAAATCAATATTGATATTAATTTGACACATATATTTTTTCAATATAATAATATATATAACATTTTTATAGTTTATTAATAATGATACTCTATTATAGATTTCAAAATATATTATGTTTATAAGTCGATGGCCACTAAAACAGGCTGGAATGTTAGATGCTTACAATGTGAATGGATTTATGTTTTGTACAGGTGATCAGGATGATCGTTCGACCACATATAATAGCAATAGTTTAAAAATTGTGTTACTATGGGATTTTTACTGAAATAATCCAAAAAAAACTACCAATAAAATTTCATTTTTTTTAAAGGAATGTATGTTAATATTACACGGGGTATAAAAAAAGATTACATACTATTTAATTTTTTAAATTCTCTCACATGTTGGATGTTGGTGATCATGAATTGCATGGTCCTTATATCTTCTCATCAGACTAAAAAATGAAAAATAATGTTTATGATGTTATTGATGAATGGTGGAGTGATTCTATTCAGGTAAAACAAAGAGACTGGTATGACATGGATAATAAAGGGGAATAGTTTACCTCTAACATTGAATCCCATCTACTGCAAGAGACAAACTTATTTATCCTTTGTGATATTGAAAATATTAGTATTTTAATGTTGGATTATGTATATGATGTATTTATGGAGTGGGAAAAAGACATTATTGAATAGGAAAATGATTGAATCCTTGAAAATACATTAAATTATAAACCACATTTCTTATTTGGGTAGTCATTCATTATCATAGATATGTATATTTAGATTTCAATATTTTTCATCAGTTATAATTTCCAATTTGTTTCTCCATTAAACTTTTGAATTATATTATTATTATTTAATTTTATATGATTTTATGATAGTAATTCTTAGGATGATGAATTTAATTAATATCACTAGATACTCAACATGTAAGACAATTCCTCCCCATTCAATAGGTTAAGTAGTGACAGAGGAGGTGGTTACTACTATTTCATCATGAGGATATAGGAGGGTGATAGTTATAGATTCAAATTAAAATGAGACTATTGTTATTTCCCTTTTTATATATTAAAAATTATTCTTCATAAAATATTATAATAATGTTACCACATATAAAAATATAAAGTATTCAGTTATCTATAATCTGAATGAATATATGATTGTCTTCCCATTTTACAATTATGGCATCCCTATAGCGGATACTGATAAATTATATTTCCAGATTCAGTGCTAGCTAGAGGTGAATCTATAAATCATGGTGTGATTTGTATTTCATTTGTGGGTGTGGAATCAACCCGTTGTGGTGATTGATGTGCCACGATTGGTGAAATGTTTGAGGATTACATTTTGGATATCTATTTATTATTCTCATGTTTTTGATTATGCAACTACATATATTTTTTATAAAAATTCATATATAGTATAAATTTAAACATCCACCATGTATTCTAAATAATTAACTATTGGAGGTTTAAATCACCACTTTTTAGGGTTGATATTTTACTAGTGAATGTCTTCAATGTTTTCATGGAGGTTTCAACTCCCAAAATTTGTTGAAGAGATAGGAGCAGTTTAAACCTCTGCTAAAAAATGTTCCAGAATGGTTCCTAGAAATTGTTGCTAAATTCATCGAACTAACGTTGGTTGGATGTTGATTAAAACTACTATGGGGGGTGGATAGCATTTTATAATCAATTTGAAATATTTGATACTACTTAAAAATAAAAAATAACTACCTCTTAAATATTTAGATTTTTATACATTATGTGTTTCAATTTATAAAATATAAATATATATGTTTTCATGTCTGATTTATAGAATAGTCATATTGATTTTTGAATGGAAATTTATTATATTCACTAAATCAACTAGTTAATGTATTATATCTCACTAATGAATTGTTTATAAAAAAAATCTTTCTGATATCCATTAGTGATTTCGGGAAACACACAATAGATTAGTTAAGTGTTAGTTTAATATCTAATGATTCTTGGGTCTATGTGTGATAAATGGAATCAAATAATATTTTGGGATATATAAATCAAATAGATCCATATTGTAACAAACTTTCTATTTTTATGAATTAATTTCATTTATTTTCCATAAAAAATGAATTATGTTGATTTTATGCTAGAAGGTGTGTTTGTTGGGACTTATGGGTTTAGTTTAATAGGATTTAGCCTTCATTTCAGGATTAAATTATAACATTAGTTGCATGAGATGAAATAAAACTAAGGGGTCGCACCATTGTGAGAGTATTTTGAATGGATTTCATTCTACAGTGATCAGGGTTATGTCATGATTTAAGTATATTTGTGGGATTTAACTATTTATAAACCTTGTCACATTTTAAAAATGCTTTTGTTTGGTTTTGAGTTTCAACATATGGGTATAGTTTTGTTTCATGTGGATAATTCCACACTATATTCTAACACTAGTTATAGGCATTGTTTTAGGAGTGGTATCAGCTACTCCATGAGTTATCATAAGGTAATCTTACTATTATTACCTATACGAGGTTATTAATCTATAAACATGTGATAAATTCCATAATGATGACCTTGTTAGAGGATTTTTACACTAAAAATTTTGGTCAATCCAAAATGCATATCCTATATGTGTTTTTATATATGAATAAAATGAATTAAAATTATTAAATGACCAAAAAATGATGAATCACTTATTTACATGTAGTCACATATATTCCCCCTTCCTCCAAATTTCCTGCACTTCAAAATTGGGATTAACTTTATTCATAGAAAAAAATATGTTTCATTCATCATTGAGGATCACTACAAATAAGATTAGTAGACTAATCCACTATAATCATTCATTCAATCATTATTTCATTATGTATCAGTAGTCAAAAACTAATTTTCAAGACTTCATAGGTTTTAGGAATTCCAATGATTAAATATGAATCGATCAATTTTATACATTGAGATGGCCTCCACATAGAAGATATACGTTCTACATACAATTAAAATTTGTTTTTTTATAATCATGGAATGAGATGTATTAAATGGGTGACAAGACAAAAATAAGTGAAATAAATAATTTAAATCATAAAATTGATTTCTTACTTCCTTTTATCTGATTGAAATATTTTTTGGGAATAGTTATCCAATAATATGTGTACTTCGACACCATTGTCACTGATTATTTTTATTCCTTCTATGATTTCTAATAATAATTAGACATTGTATACTACTAAGGGTTTACTTTATTGAATTATATGATCATCTTATGGTGTCCATGAAAATTCATTAGAAATTAATGGTTTGATGAATTGATTGGTTGTGGTTGGGATATCCCGAAAATTTTAATTTTGGATGTTTAGTGTCTTAAGATAATGAATATTATAAAATAAAGGATTCTGAATTCTATGTGTTCCTTATAAATGATAATTCATTCTTGATAATGACTTTTTATGGGTAACACATATCCCCTTAGAATTTTCATGGTATATCGTCAAACTAAAGAGATGATCAATTGGTACATTAACAATATCAAGATTATTATTTTCATCTCATTTACTATATATAGATTATTGATATCTTATCCACCTATATTGATTTGATGATCAATCATTCAGCATGACTTCAATGTATCACTTGTAATTTTCCACTTTCATCTAATTAGTGGGGGTGAATCATCTATGCACAAGGTTTATATTGTAACCATGTCATCCTATGGTATGTTAGTAGTTTTTTTTTCCTAAGTTCAATAATAGAGGTATATAATTACACCTATATTGATGTTGATGATGTGTTTTTAACATCAATTGTTATTATTATTTTCTCATCATTTATCTACATAATGGAATATTGGTTATGACTTATTCTTTGAAGAAATGTATTAATTTCATATCATCCACCTGGAGTATTGATACCTCATTTTCATGGAAATGAATTTTTATCCTATGGTGATATATTGATGGTATAACATTACCCAAAATTGGTAGCGATTTTGATTCATAATTAATTAGGTCTTCCTTAATTTTGATTTCTCAAACACATTGATTTTGATTCAATGATTAATATTTCATATCCCTCAATGATTTTTAATTCTATTAGTGTGTCATCTTATTCCATCATTGGTAGATGATGGTATTATACATATCTTTCTCATTTTTGAGCATTTCTTAATGCGACGAGTTGTTTACTTATTTCCCATTATTAATGTTCCTACCCCACAATAACATTCATTTTCTTGATGTTATTATTTACATGGTTTTTGGTTTCCTTCAATGTTATACTCATATCATTTCCCAATGACTTATTACTAGGAAAACCATTATAACTCATGAAACAAGTAATTGAATTTTCCCATTGTTGGATGATGATATGTGATACTAGCTAAATGTAAGGATATGGAACTAGGATATGCCATGGAATCAATTTTCCCCCCTATCTTCTTATTTATTTGGTTTCCAGATTGGAAGTGATATTTACATGGTATATGTTTTTAATTCTACTTTGCATCATGTGACATGTTCAGTGGATCATTTATTTGATATTAATGATTATTATTTACCTTTGTCTTTTATTTAGATATGATGTATATCATTATGTTTATTCATGCTTTGGAAACTAATAATTTATATTAATTATAATGGGATTTAGAGTTTTTTGTACCATATAGGGTATATTATCAACATGTTATATACAGACTGTCACCACTAGTCGTTAGCCTATTCCAAAGTGGAGGCATACAAGATGTATGTAGTGACTGAATTTTTTTCACAGTGGAGGTGAACAACATGACTAGAATATAATCCATCAAATTAAAGACATTTTTACATGTAATTGTGTTTTTAAAATTCATGTGACTACATCCAATGATAATAAGATTTTATCAAACATTATCATTTAACAATTAATGTTTAAAGAACATTAAATGCCATTTCTTAGCAAATTTGATGCTGAATAACTGTCTGAATTGATATAATGAGAGGATATCAGGGTAATTTTACATAATAATAGACATTAAAAGGGACATTCCACATTATATTTTATAAAAATTAGTTTTTAATGTCCCTTTAATCATCTCACATACAAATAATAGATGTTCAGATGCAAATTTTTTTTAAAAATAAAAACATTAAATTAAAATACTCAATTTCAAAAAACGAAAATTCAGGAAGTATTGAAAGAAGAAAACAAAATCCTGTGCAGTTAAGATCACATTATAAGATTTTAAAAATATCAATTTACCAACATGATATATATAAATCAATATTTTAGATAAACAACCTAAAATTAATTTACTATAATTTATTTATAAAAATCCAAAAATTCGGTTTGAGTCATCAATTTAATATGATAAAATATTATAAATATATATAAATATTAAATTTTATAAAATGAGAATTCTTTAAAAAATTATAGGAGTTGAAATGGAAGCACCATTATTAAAAAAATCATTATTCCTTTTGTGATAATATCTTAAATGACTTGTAAAACATAGTGGCCAAATGAAATATATCATCATTGATATCAAAATTGTGGTTATGAAACAATACATACAAATTTTGAAACAACGCATCTATATATTTGGAAAATAATTTAATAACAAATATAATTCTTATATACCATCACTTATACATAATTATTTTCATTGGACATTCCTATCCACAAGTAAGTCCTGTTAAAACAAATCCAAAACATTTTTAACTTTTATATTTTAATTAACCGATCTCATGTACATAAAAAATTATTATTAATGAAATAATGGAATATAATAAAAATAAAAATTCATTAAATTATGAAAAAAAACGTCAACATCAACCATTAAAAATAATAAAAAATATTCATTGCATTCATGTTAGTACAACTGTTTAATAGTTGATCTTAATTGAATGAAACTTCAGAATACAAATTTTTCAGTATCTTTATACAATAAAACAATATTAAATGTTTTTTAATGATTGAAATGCACATATCATAAAATAATTACTTAAGACAGTTGTATGTCTCATACTGAATTACATCATTAATGATAGATCTTGAATTATTATTTATTCCACAATACTATATATGTTATACATAACTACTATTAAAACCATTGAAAATCATTCAATCATTGATTTATATAAACCTAGTTATTCACATATTGTGTCACCCCATGCTTATACAAAAAACGATTCATTTTTTAATATTTTATTTAAAAAATTATACAAAATCACAAAAACATTTCTCAAACACATCACTTTTCCTCTATGTATTTGTCAAATAAAATATATATTAACTTAAAAAAATTACTATATTTAAAAATATGATTTGAAATTTAATAATTTTTTTATATTAAAAAATATATAAATATAATAATTTAGATGTTATATATTTAATTATATATAATCATACAAAATATGTTAATAAATTATTCAATACATATAAATAAATAACATAAATAAATATTAATTATATAATATTAAAAACATATAGAGATAAAAATTAATTTATTATTGAGATATAAATTTAAAATATATAATTGTATAAATGAAAAAATTAAATATTAATATTTATAAATTTTATAAACTTGTAATTGTAAATTTTTAACATATACATTTAGCATATATATATATATATATATATTGTATCCTATATTATAATTTATACATTTTAAAAATATTACGAGATAAATATAATAAAATAAAACATATAAATTCAAAACATATAATTTTATTTACATATAAATATATATATATATATATATATATATAATTTTAAAATATATAAACATATAAAATTTAAATTTACATGGACATATTAATTTTAAATATATAAGAACATTACCATATATATATATAAACACATGAACATGTAATGATAGTGAAATATATGATATATATTTCATTAAAAATAAAAACCATTATGCATAAATCAAAATATAAGAATGGATATGTCTTGTTATTTAAATTGTAATGAAAATTAATTATTTAATCAATTAAAAATCATAAATATATTAAAATAAAATTAAAAACTATTGGAGAATGAATATAACTAATAATAAAATATATAAACACCAAGAAGAAAATATTTCTTCGTAAAAAATGGTGATGAATTGTAAAAAAAATTAAACTCAAAAAAAATTGTGTTCATAAAAATGATGAATGAAGATGACATCGATTGAGGGAGGTAAAGGGTGCCTAATGGTGGTGGACGGAGATTAGGAGAAGGAAGAGAGATTATGATGGAGGATTCTTATGGAAGGTGGATAATAAGTCGATTTTCTAGACAAATATGACAACATTGACTCACAATTATTAGGATTTACACTTTTCTATCATAATTACATATAGAGAGTGTTTGTGAGTGAGATTATTTTAAATTAATTTAACTATATTTTCTCATCAATTATTTAGAAAGTGTGAAATAATTGATATCATTTTACATTAATTTTTGAAAACCCAGATTAAAAACTCATCTTGATGAGATATTAAATCATGTTATCTAATAACCATTGTTATTATCTTTTTTCCAGTAATTAGATAAAAAAATATAAAATTATCCACGTCCAAAAATATATATTATACTTATAATTATTCAAACGATAGAAAAATATAGCATAAAAAAGCTGTTCATTTTTTACAAACTATTTTGGTTATAGTAGATAATATATGGGACATTGTCGGAACATGGTATGAACATTGTAATCTAGAGTAGCTAACTTGTAACGACCCAAATTTTGGTTAATTAATATCCCTCTTGATCTAATGTATTAATATGTGAAATGTTTATACAACATATGCACTTTTTTTATGTATTTTAATTTTAAAATACCATTAATAAATATGACCATTGCTATTTTAGCTGTTGAACAGTGATCACATGATTATTATAAATATGGGCTTTAACAAATCCAATTTACTCTGACAAAGGAAGCGATGACCTCCTCCAGTAGACATGCCCCATATGAATCCCATTTGTCAAAACTTGCAAAGGAGTTTGCATCATTGTGCTACTCTCTTGACCAAGCCTAAGCCATGATTTAATATGTTAAGCTCGAGCGGGAGCTCTTATAAGAGAAGTGGATGTTGATATAGATTACCACCCAAGAAATGTTATCAATGCCCCCCCTGGAGTCTGTCACTATCGCACACTTTACTCTTTGGTCATATTCGGGTGTTATAGGAGGTTATATAACAAGAATGTAGTACTATGGTAATGTACATTATTTTTGTATATAGTAATTAATATACTTTCATTTTATTATTTTTACCTTGTAAATAGTTTTTAATGTACAAATAGTATTTTTAGTTAATGTTCAACTAGGAAATTTATTTTGATGAATTAATGGATTTTTGAAATTAAATAATATTTTAATAAAATATTATTATTATTATTAATTTATTTTTTATTAAATATAAGTGATCGCATAATTTTATGAATGAAATTGTAATTTTTATTAAGGTTTGAAAGTCATTTTTGTCAAAACCCAAGACTTTTTGATAAATATAAATTTTTATTTTAAAAGTAAAAATTAACATATATATAAAATTATTTAGATAAAATTAATATTATTTCTGAAATCATGATTTCAAAATTATCCAATGGTGAATTTTTCATAATTTTCGGAGACAGTCAAATTTTTGGGTAAAAATTTAATACCGTTTAAATATATAATGTGTTTTGTGAAGTCATAATGGCCCAATAGTGATGTAATAAAATACTATAAACTTTATGTTCTGCCAATATATGTTTTACCATTAAAATAATGTGATTTTTGGTTTTTTTTGATTTATTTTACAAAGCTTTAGTGGACTCTTCAAGACTTATTAAACATTTTGTCTTTTTAAATTGTTTTCATTGGGAGTGAGATTCACCTACACATAAGCAACCCCATTATTTTAAAAATTTCGGAATTTGGCCATATGAAATACTTTTTTCCACTTTCCTTTTACAAAAACCATGGGCAAAAAACATGGGATGGTTTGTGGTTTGGATTATTTTAATCTAAGGTGTCCCAAACCTAAATAATAATGAATTCCATCACATTTCCTATATAATGCATCCCAAGATCCCACTTCCTCCTCACTCAATGCCTTTTGAGTTCGTCCTAAATCTATCATCCTCTCTCTAGAATCCTCCCATGTTGCCTCATGCTCCATATAATCCTCTCTAAAGCCCCTCTCAAGCCAATGGAAGCACACTTCCAAGTTAGGTTTTTTCTTCCTTTCTCGTTTTTGTCCAATATTCTTTAAATTTTCATTCCTTTTTAATTTCAAATATAAATGTTTGGGTATTTTTTCTCACGACCCACATACTTCCATCTTTATGTTTTAATGATGGCATACCCATTTCTCTCTCATTAAGTGCCTACCACGTACACCAGTTACTATGTGGAAGTTCCGTAAGGGATTTCTCTCTCCTCTTTTACATCTAAGTAATTATTCTGTATTATGCATCTAAATTCCATTAAATTTATTTGTAAATGTATCTATATCAACCCCATAATTTCCATTTCATGTATATATAATGAGACACCATTTTCTCTCTCATCAACCATTTTCACGAATCCTTATGTCACGCCTTTATGCTGCCGAAATTACACCATATTTTTTCTATGAAAAGATCATTGTGTAGTGAATAACATACTCATGTATCTATCAAGGGTATTAACCTTTATGTAGATATACATATTTAATGGTAATTTTATTATTTATTCCACATTAATTAATCATGCAATAACATATGATTTTTATTGATTCCATGTTATATGATCCACGTATCACACATATGCATGAAATGAAATGTTTAAGGGTGTGCCCTAATAGCGCTCCAATGCATTGGATAAAGTATAGTATCATGATATGTCATATACAATGAGTGTTTACTCATTTTAATTCAAGTTCAACTGGTGATTACTCATGATTTATGTGCAATTAGGTTTTACTCATGCTCCATGTGCAATGATCCTTGGATCATGTTAATTCCATGTAAATTATTGTCGCCCCATTTCCATGTTATGATTGTCTTTCTTTATCATGCCTTTATTTTTATGCTTCTCTTGTGAACTTTTGATATGCCTATTGTATAACATGTATTTTATTCCTCGTGTTATTCCATGATTATTCTTATACTATGCTTTATAGCTCACCCTTTTCTTATTCATGTCCTCTGGTTATCCCATGCAATGCTAAGTATGAGGGAATGTAGTGGTCATGTAAAGGATGTTTTCAATAAAAATGTTGTATTTCATGTTTTAAGTGTTTATGTAATGAACCTAATCCCCAAATACACATGACCTATCTATCTTATTTGTTTTATCAAATGAATTTTATGTAATAAATCAGGTTTATGAGTGTATTAAAATGCAGGGTTGTCATAGTTGGTATCAAAGGGAGGTTTAGTTATTTTTGGGATTAGGATTAGAAAACCAAAGTAAAGACTTAGAGACAATACTATGTATAATAAAAACATCCATAATTTTTTATGAGTATTGAGTAATTGGTTTATCAAGAAAATACATCTCTATCTGGATATGAGCAGGTAGAGGCGGCTCTGTCACATTTGTATCCTAGGGGTAAAACCTGAAAAAACCAATTTGAGCTAGACTCGAACGAGAACTGGTGCACTGAAAATGGACTTGTTACACCCTTGGTTATGACACTCTCATGGGATATGCATTGGTAAATTCACAAGCTTAGTATGAACCACTATTAAATGTCAAAAAAAATTCCCTATTAATATATGTTACAAACTAGATCATGGATAACATAGACTGAATCCAATAGATACATATGTTAAGGAAATAAGTGTTATTTTTAAATCATCGGTTTTGTCTTGGTATTACCCTTAATGATTTAACCATAACTTTCCTTTTATTCGAGCCAATGGTCGTTAATAGGAGGACTCAGGGTAACAACCGTTTTGAAGATCAATGTGATGAATGTAATAATGAGATGCCCAATTCAATGGGAGAGGGAATCGCAAACTTTTTCACACTTCACTCTAAGATAAATCAAGATTTGAATAGAAACATGGGTCAATAGGAACATTCAACCCCCCCCCCCTAAGAAAGAACAAGTCACTATCAAGAGCTTCATGAGACCAAGGCCTCCTACATTTAATGGATTGTCTGATCCCTCAATCACGGTACAATAGATCAACTCCATTGAAAAGATCTTCTCCATACTTTAATGTTTAGAACAGGAGAAGGTTCTCCTGGAAACTTATCGTATGGAGGATGAAGCTAATCAATGGTGGAAGTTTATCAAAAATACGGAGCCTGAGGAGGATATTGAGGCATTGGAATGAAAGGATTTCATGAAGATGTTTTTTGATAAATATTTTCAGTGCACCCACGGGCTTAAAATGGAAAGGTACTTCTTTTCCCTAAAGAAAAAAAGATGACGAATCTATTGGATCATACAAGGTAAACATCACAAGGCATGGACTTGGAAATTCTTTATGTGTGGATGTGAGGGGCACTTAGCTATAAACTGCCATCATGAAAGACTCGTGGTTGCGATAGAGGGGAGTGGAACTCTATTAGAACCAGAACACGTGGTTCATTGATACAAATTCAAAGAACCAGGGAATCTTTCAAATCAGTTCCCTAAGCCAAGGGTTTACGGAGGCAACCAACAACCTCCATGGTGGGAAGGGTGACCGTTTTCCTTCACTACTACTGAAGTGAACCCCCATAATGATGTGATAACAAGTACTCTACTTATTAATTTAAGAATAGTGAACATATGTTTTGATTCAGGTTCTACGCATTCGTTTATATCTCAAATGTTTAGTAGAACAATCCCAACACCACCACAAATCATGGAAGTGAAGATGTCGTTGAGTATGGAAAATGGGGAAGTCATTGCATCCCATGAATATAACTCCTCCCTTGTCATAATTTGTGGATAAAACATCCCAACAAACCTCATCACACTCCCTCTTGTAGAATCTGATACAATTCATGGCATGGATTGGCTTTCCATACATAGATCCAACATAAATTACCGTGACAGGGAAATCACTCTCTATGTGGAGAATCGACCCCCGATTGTTTACAAGTGCAATGAAGAAGATAAATATTCTTTAGCTGGATAATCTCAAGCATGGATATTACAGCCCTATGATCTCACATATCTGGATAATATGATTGAGTCTAAGGAGGCAACCATCCTTGAAGACATGCCTATTGTGAGGGAATTCGCTAAAGTATTTCCTGAAAAATTGAATGGTCTTCCTTCTAGAAGAGATGTTGAATTCTCAATTGATCTTATACCTGGGGAATTTCTAATATCCAAGACTATGTATTGAATGGATGTTGTGGAGCTCGAGGAGCTAAAGAAACAACTACATAAGTATCTGGATAAAGGGATTATATGCCCATGTGCTTCACCATGGGGTGAACCAGTCCTCTTTGTTGAGAAGAAGGATGAGTCAATGCACCTTTGCATTAATTATCGTGAGCTCAACAAAATCACGATGAAGAACATGTATCCTCTCCCATGAATTGATGAATTTTTTGATCAACTGCATATAGCACAATACTTCTACAAGGTGGATTTGTGGTTAGGATATTATCAAGTAAAGGTAAATAAGTAAGATATCCCCAACATGACTTTTCAGACCAGATACGAGAACTATGAATTCATAGTAATTCCTTTATGACTCAATAAATCTCTAGAATTCTTCATGTACTTGATGGATAGAGTATTCATAATTTACCTCGATAAATTTGTTGTAGTCTTTATAGATGATATCCTGATTTACTCCAAAATCAAGGATGATAATGAGGAGAATCTAAGAACTGTACTAGAGACAATGCTGAAGGAGAAGCTCTATGCAATGTATATAAAGTTAATGTTCTGATTTAAGGAGGTCTCATTCTTGGTCCATATCATCACAAGAAATGGGATATCTCTTGATCCCTCCAAAATAGATTAAACTGAGGGGTCGATGAGGCCACCATCAGTAACAGATTTTTGTAGCTTCTTGGGGATAACTAGATATTATCGACGATTTGTGAGAAATTTTTCATGATTTTCCGACCCTCGTACCATGCTAACTCGGAAGAGAGTAAAGATTTCTTTGAGTGATGAATAAGAAGAAAGCTTCATGGAGTTGAAAAGGAAGCTTATCACTATGCATGTTCCCACTTTACCCATAAGTGGAGAACTTTTTGTGCTATTCAGTGATGCTTCGAAGAAGGGACTATGGTGTGTGTTGATGCAAAATTACAGTCATTGACTATTCTTCAAGTAAATTGATAGTTCATCAACAGAACTACACAAAACATGACCTCGAGATGGTAGTAGTGGTCTTCTCTTTGAAAATTTGGCAACATTATCTCTTTGGGGGAGAAGTGTGAAATATATACGGACAATGAAAGCCTCAAGTATATATTCACATAAAAAGAGTTGAACATGCACCAATCAAGATGGTCAGAGCTGATCAATGACTATGAATGCTCAATCCATTACCACCCTGGGAAAGTGAACAAGGTGGTAGATGCCCTAAGTAGAAAGGACCCAGTGATTCTATCATTGATGAGAATTAAAAAAAGATCCAACATTCTTAGATTTGATGAAGATGGACATAGGAATCATAAATAATGGAACATCATCAATCCTTTCACAAATTATTGCTCAACCATTAATTTTGGAAAGGTTAATGGATGCTCAAAATGATGATGTGGGAATTCAGGAAAATGTGAAAGCTATCAGAAAAGGGAAATCATTGGAGTTTACTGTTAATGAAGAAGGAATTGTGAGATTTGGGAAAAGCCTATGTGTTCCATAAATTCCAGAGCTGAACAAGGATCTTTTGGATGATGAACATAGTTCAAATTGCTCTGTTCACATTGGAAAAAAGAAAGATGTATCGAGATCTCCGAGAGAATTATTGGTAGGATAATATGATGAAAGAGTTCTCTGAATTTACATCAAAGTGACTGGTGTGTCAACAAGTGAAGGCAGAGAGGCAAAAGTCTAATGGGATGATGCAACCATTTCCAATACTAGAATAGAAATGGTACAACAGCACCATGGACTTTTTCACCAAACTACTAAAGACATCCAAAGGAAACAATGCATTCTGGGATGTTGTGGATCATCTTACAATGGTTGCAAACTTAATTGCTATTCTGAAGAATTTATCATTGGAATAAATGGAACAGATATATATCAGGGAAGTGGTAAGGCTACATGGAGTACCACTTTTTATTCTGTTCGATCGAGATCCAAGATTCACCTCTACGTTTGGGAATATTTTTCAAAATGCTCTAAATACTGAACTATAATTTAGTATGTCATATCATCCTCAAAATGATTTCCAATCAATGAATACAATCCAAATACTTGAGGAAATCATAAGATATTTATCAATGGACTTTATAGGAAGATGGGATCAACATCTTCCTCTGGTTGATTTCTCTTATAATAACAGTTTCCACTCGAGCATCCAAATGCCACCATATGAATCCCTTTATAGAAAAAGGTTTAGAACATTGGAGTTTTGGGATGTGTTTGGTGAGCGTAAGCTTCATGGACAAAAAATGGTTGAAGATATGGTGGTGAATGTGAAAACTATTTAGAAGTATATCAATGCATCCCAGAGTTAACAAAAGTGTTATGCAGATAACCATTGATGAGACCTTGAGTTTAAATTTGGAGACATAGTATTTCTATACATATCTTCATGGAAGATGGTTATGAGTCTTTAAATGAATGGTATGTTAAGTCCAAGGTACATTGGCCCCTTCGAGATTCTTGATCGTGTTGGCATTGTGGCCTATCGACTAGCACTCCCACCTACCATGGCCAAAGTACACGATGTCTTTCATGTATCATTCAAAAGGAAGTACATACTGGACCCTTCAAATATACTCTATTCAGAGGTGGTACTGTTAGAGGATGATCTTTCTTATGAGGAGCAACCAGTGAAGATCATATATCATAGAGAAAAAGTTCTATGAAAGCAGAAAATGCCCCTCATCAAGGTGTTGTGGAGAAACCACATGTATGAATAAGCGATGTGGGAATCAGAGGAAATGATGAATCAGAGTTACCCACATATGTTTTAGTGTGGGAAAAGGAAAATTTTCTTACGAAATTTCTTTAGGGGGGAAGATTGTAATGACCAATAATTTTTTTAATGAAAATCCATCTTGATCAAATCTATTAATAACTGAAATGGTTATACAACATATGAACTTATTTTGTTTTTTTTTTATTTTAAAATACCATTAACAGTTGTGACCATTTTTATTGAATCCATTGAAAAATAATCACATGATTAGTATTAATATGGGCTTAAACAAATCACATTTTCCCAGAAAAGGGAAGTGATGGCCTCATCCAGTAGACTTGCCCCATATGAATCCCATTTGTCAGAGCTCAGAAAGGAGGATGCATCTTTGGGAATCTCTCTTGACCAAGACCAAGCCATGTTTGAATATGTTTTTCTCAAGCGGGGCCGCTTATGATAGAAGTGGATGTTGATAGAGATTACCTCCAGAGCAATGTTATCTGAACCGCACCAAGAGTCTCTCACCATTGCACGCCTTACTCTTTAGTCTTATGCAGCTTTTATAAGGGGTTATGTAACAAGACCCTAGTACTACGGTTATGTACATTAATTTTGTATATAATAATGAATATACATTCATTTTTTATTGTTACCTTGTAAATAGTTCTTAAAGAAAAAATATTATTTTTTTAATGTTCAACTATGAAATATTTTTTGATGAATTAATGGATATTTGAAATAAATAATATTTTAATAAAATATTATTATTATTTTAAATTATTTTTTATAAAATATAAATGATCGTATAATTTTATGAATGCAATTTTTATTTTTATTAAGTTTACAAAGCTATTTTTGTCATAACCCATGAATTTTTTATAAATGTTGATTTATATTTTAAAATTGAAAATAAACATATTTATAAAATTAATTAGATAAAATTAATGATATTTTTGGAATGAGGACGTCGAAATTATCCAACAGTGAATTTTTCATAATTTTCTGATATAGTCAATTTTTTGGGTAAAAGTTTAGTACCGTTTAAATATATAATGTGTTTTATGACAACATAATTTCTCAATAGTGATGTAATAAAATACTATAAACTTTATGTTCGTCTAGTATATGTTTTCCCATTACAATAATGTAATTTTTGGTATGATTTATTTATTTAACATAACATAGTGGACCCTTCAAGACTTATTAAACTATTTGTCTTTTTAATTTGTTTTCCTTTTGAGTGTGACTCACCTCTACATAAGCAACCCAATTATTTTAAGAAGTTCGGAAATTGGACGTATAAAATATTGTTTTCAACATCCCTTTTCAAAAACCATTGGAAAAAACCATTGGCTGGTTTGTGGTTTCGATTAGTTTAATGTGTGGTGACCCAAACCTAAATAATAACGAATTACCTCACCTTTCCAATATATACCCAACCAAGCCCCCACTTACTCCTCACTAAAATCTTTTTTAGTTCGTCCAACCTCTTCCCTACACTCTCTAGAATCCCCCCATGGTTCCGCAAGCTCCCAAGAAGCATCTCTCAAGCCTTTGGATGCACACTTCCAAGTATGGGTTTTTTCTTCAATTCTTATTTTTTTTCTAATATTCATTAAATTGTTATGCCCTTTTAATTTCAATTATAGATTTTGGGGAATGGTTTTACAACTCCGCCATATTTCCCTCTTTATTTTTGAATTATGTGAGACCCATCTCTATCTCATTAAATGACTCCCAGGTACACCCATTACTATGCTGAAATTCCGTAAGGGATTTCTCTCTCCATTTTTAAATCCAAGTAATTCTTCTGTATTATGCATCTAAATTCTATTACGGTTTTTGGGACATGTATCTGTATGAACCCCTTACAATCCATTTCACGTAAATATTATTAGACTTCCTTTTCTATATCATCAACCATTTTCATGAATCCTTTTTTCACGTCGTTAAGCTGCTGAAATTGCACTGTATTTTTTCTATGTCAAGATCATTGTGTAGTGAATACCATACCCATGACACTATCAAGGTTATTCACCATAATGAACATATACTTATTCAATGGTACTTTAATGTATTTAATCCACATTAATTAATCGTGGAATAACTTATGATATTGACTGATTCAATGTTATATGATCCATGTGGCACACTTATGCATGAAATGAAATGTTTAAGAAGGGTGTGCACTAATAACACTCCAATGAATTTGGTAAAGTATAGTATCATGATATGTCATGTGCAATGAGTTTTTACTCATCCTAAATCATGTACAACGTGGTATTACATTTGCATCATGTGCAATTAGGATTTACTCATGCTCCATGAGCAATGAGCCTTGGCTCATCCTAATTCAATGTTAAGTGTTGTTGCCACATTTCCATGTTATGATTATCATTATTTATCAATACTTTATGTTTATGCTTCTCCTGTTCTCTATTGATATACCTATTGTCTAAAATTTATTTTATTCCTCATGTTATTCTATGATTGTTCCCTTACTGGGCTTTATACCTCACCCTTTTCTTATGCATGTGCTCAGCTTATCCCATGAAATGCTATGTACGAGGGAATATAGTGGTTATGTAAATGATGTTTTCAATAAAAATGTTGTTTTTTATGTTTTATGTTTTGATGTAGTGATCCTAAGCCCCAGATACACTAGACCTCTCGATCTTCTATGTTGTATCAAATAATGTCTATGTAATAAATCAGGTTTAAGTGTGTAATAAAAATCAGGGTTGTTATATAAATCATGTATGAGGGAAGTATATTTTATCAATGATGTAATTTATTATCATCTATTTTGAGTGTCATGTTTTTGTGATTTCCAAAAATTTATATGTAATTTATGGAATTCTAGATTATCATAGGGATCTTTGTGGCATTAGAGTGTTACTTTATAAATCATCAATGGAATATAAAATACACTTGATATTTGTATGATTTAACATTAATGATATTCTTATTATCATATATTTTTTGTTTATTTAATGCATCAATAAAAAATTATATATTATTTACTTATATAATATTAGGTGGTATCTCTAACTATCCAATCCATAGATTTTTAAATTTTCCTACCACATATGATGTAACATAATCTATTCTTACATGTGATATACATGATGAGAGAGTGGAATGGTTAGCATGGAATATAACATATATATACAATCTCATTATATCATAGAGTATCTTTTCTTATTTTTGAGTAGTTTGTGCCTATTATGTTTTCCTCTAATCATTGAAATTATGAAATTATTTGGAATACAAATTCGATTAATGAACATGTCATTATACTATCATTCCACTTGTGGGACCTCTAATTGACGTTGAGGATTGAATAACCTTTAGTTATACGTATTTATCAATTTTAATTTTTTAGGTTTCATAAATTATACGCTTAGTTATGAAATATTATGGGTGAATTTCTAATGTTTAGTGAGGGGTTTATTATTTTTGTAGATTGAAAATGGTTTGGGGAAACCATGTATTATTCTTAAAATAATTGTGGGAGATCTATAAGGGTTTTCTGGGTTGATTCATGGTTGGTTCATAGTTTTTTCAACCAATTTGGATGCAATATGAAATGGTAATTTTTTATGTAGAGTTGATCTGTATTCTTGGAACAAGGCTTAGAAAACCATGATTTATAACCATTAAAAAAATTAATTAATTATATAAAATTTATTTTAAACCACAGATACTCCAAAAACAATTATTCAACCTATCAAATCTTAGGATACCATTAATTTTTCCTCACCTAGTTGATTAAAAGTATATTATTCGTTATGTAGTTTATTTAAATGGATTGGATATTGTTCGATACTATAGATTTAAGCTCTGAGTATCAACCTCCCACTTCCTCATTGATTTTATCAGAATCTCACAATCAAAACCATATATCGGAGCTTCCATAATCAGATAAATAGTTTAGGGATTTTTATGGTAAATTTAATATTGAATATACTAATGTAATTATAATGGGATCATGGATTTGCGACATTGTAGTGTGATTTTTCATGTCTATTATATCAAGGGTGGGTGACTTCTTTTCATTTTCTACATTATCATTATATATATGGACTAATTGTTTTATAAATAAATTTCAATCACATGTATTCGAAAATATTTTGTTAAATCACTATTTTATGTTATTTTATTTTATGGAAGTAAAATCTGTTTATTTTTTGGATCCTGCATATTTTTTGATCAAATGATTAAAAGTATATTATATTTTAAATAATGGTATTGTGTTTAAGAACATGACAATAACATTTTGTGTGTTTGTTCATATACATTTCTAAAATGAAATGTTTGATAGACATTGTAGAAATTTAAATTATTATCAAACATTATATTATGTGATAGAGTGAACATATATTTTTATTGTAAGAGATTACGAATGGGAGTTGGATTGTTCCAATGGGTTTCATGATATAATTTCATTTTTTGGTGTCATGAATTGGGGTGTGGGTTAATTCGATAGGTGTGATTTTATGGGTTTTATTTCACTACCTTAGGATATATGTATATATTAATAACAAATTTTCAAGTGACAATATGTCTTCTTTTTTATATAAAATTTTAGATAACATATTTGATTTTAGTGTAATTTGGGGAGATTCTAGATTTTTCCAATCAAATTTGCCTACTCATCCTATAAATATAATATTTTGTATTAATATATTGAATATTTTTTAGAAAACATGTAAGGGGAATGATTCTTATTATAACAAATATACTCCATAATATTGTGGTCATGGATTTCCTTAGTCTGAGCATAGCACAGATGTCTAGTCTTGGAATCTAGAGTGGTTCCACCGTGGTTCCTTTGTATTTTTTAATTGATTCATATCACATTTGATATATAGTTTTCTTCGGATTATATGATATTATTTATTATATTCATCTATTACTCTCATGATCATTTGTTTATAAATTTTATGATTTCTATAGTATTGTTACTCATATCATAGTGTATTTATTTATTACATTTGATACACTGGTTATTTGTTTACAATAAAATGATCCCATATGATTAGTTAAAGACCATAAAATTAATTAGAATTCATTAGGTCCCTTGGGATTTATAATATGCTCAGTGGGATTCTAGTCATTCCAAATCTAGATGTTCATGTTGGGATGTTTCAAATAGTATCAGTTTATTTTTGTTCATCTACTGGGATGGTACAAATAATGTAGGATATATTATAATATTAAATTAATTTCATAAAAAGAGATATATATATATATATAACTTTTTTATATTCAACATCATGTTAACATGGAGGTTCATTTACACCAAATTTTGATGCAAACATCTATACTTCTCATTAGTTCATCATCTCGGGATTATGATATGAGTGTATGTTATCATGCTTTAGTAATGAGACTAAAAATATGATTTATTCATTCAAATTTTATTAAATATTATTGATTTGGAGTTTTTGTATATGTGAAATTGTATATTGTTATATAATTTTCTCTATAATTAATAAATCAAGAAATTCTTGATAACTAACATGAGAATGAAATTTTTTATCTTGAACAATCGATGTTGTTATAAGAAAATGAGCCAAAGAAGATTTATCAATTGAGAATTTGGTTTCAAATGGACCATCGATAAAAAAATAACTTTTTTAGAGGATTGTGAAAACATTCCATGATATGTAGTGAGATTATTGACCCAAGAAATCATAAAAAACCGATTATAATTTCCAATTTCTTAAAAATAATCCACCAAACATTTTAGATTATTTCAGACCCCAAGAAGGATAATTATTAATAAAAAAGATCTAAATTTTTTTCCCATATAACCCAATCCATTATAATAGTATATCTGTTGTTGTATGTGTTATTGGATCCCACCAAGTAATTAATTAAATTCTATGGTTAAGAAAAACTCACAAATGTAATTACATTGGAGGTATTTGAAAATTTTTTTAGAATAATTTTTTTACTTACCACCTAAGTAATCGAAATAAAATACTTCTTGTTTCTCAAGAATATAAATATTTATGTGATATAAAAAACAACTATGTTTGTGAAATTAATTATTCTTTCTCTATAGGTTATATCCAGATCAAATATATTGTAATACATCTTTGTGGTAGGATTGTGTTCTGATATATATAAAAAGATAGATGATTCACATTTATTATGTGTTGACTTTCATAATCTAAAACAAGATATATTCAACAATAATTCCAACATACTTTAATCAATTATCATTTTGATCAATCATTGTATGAAAAAAAATTCTCCAAAATTAAACAAAGTAGAGTGTATCACTAACTCAATGTTAGGTTAGATGATATTCTAAAGATAAATATTTTAATACTTTATATACAATAAAATTTCACAATAATTCCTTTTTATTTCTAAAAATAATCTTTATTTTTTCAAGCCTTAATGAATTATATCATCTAAATGTATCTTCACTCATTTTATGTTGAATTTTTTTATAATCTTTTAGTGTTCAATAAAACTAGTCATGAACATTATAATAACAGAAATATTATGTTGGGTACATTACATTACAATTATTTTTCCTAATTATATATGTGTTCATTATATAAAAAATTATTTTTAATCATTGATTATGAAAATTCAGAAAATAGAATATTATTCAATCATTAAATCATCAAACTACTGATTTCATATAAACTAATTAAGAGAATCATCGATATATATTGATTTTCCATATTAAAATAATATTTTCATTGCTTTGTATGATACATCTCACGAATAACTTCCCTTATAAATTATTTTACAAGGAAGGGTATTCCATTCAGATAGAGAGCTTATTTTCTTAAATCATTTTAGGATTATAATGACTAGAACACTTTAGTACCTATACTAATTTAGATAAAACTAGGAAAATACAATGTATTGAATAGTAAAATTCTACGATCTTGTTTGAGTTATTTTCTCAATCCTAGATAAGATTTCTTGACATATGGATTGATATAGAGCATAAAATTTTTGATGAATCATACCATGCTTGACAACGAATTAGATGTAGTGGTCCATGAATAGAAAACATATATCCACTGCCTATTTGGTGAATAGTTAACCATGTTTATGAATCATAATATCCCAAAACACATACATTAACATAGGTTTTTTAACATAAGTTGACTAATATTTATTATATATCTCTAATAAAAGTTCTTTGACTTGTATTATACACTAAAAAATGTTATTTTTTAACAGATATATTGATTAAGAAATCAAATGATTCAGTAGTCTGAGAATCTCCTCAACATTGAAATATTTTAGGGTTTGTTGATGAAATTAATTTATGTAACATAATATTAAAACAAGATGTTATTTTCATTCCCATAATATTATTCTAAATTATATGATTTTGATTAGTCATAGTCACCATTCAGAACCAGAATACCATACCATGACATTAAAACTCACTGGACGGGAGACCATTGATGTTTGGATAGTGGATTCAGTAATTATGATTCAAATTTAAAATCAAATAATAGAACCCATATCATTATATGATGAGAATATTTCTAATTATAAAATTTAAAAATCAGGGTTTCACCAAAAGAAATCAAAATATGTATAGGGGAATTAATAATTTCTTTTAGTGGTTGGGTATGAAATAAAAATTGTAAATTAATGTTATAATAGGTCTCACCTATGAAGAGGGATGATATGAGAATAAAATATAAGTATGATTTTTATAGTGTATTCATAAACCAATATAGTAATGGGAACATATTTCAATGTAAATTTTCACCAATCTACAACCAACAGTTCTAATGAGTGATTCTACTTGGGAGATTCGGGGAAAACACATCATGTCAAAAAATTTCATTTGAAATTGAAGGTATAATATTTTATATGGTTTAAAGAGTATATTTATAAATGTGGTGGTGAACTTTTTTGGATAACTAATATCAATAGTTTCTGAAAAAATCTCATTATTCACTTAGTATTTTTTATCCTTGTAGAATTTTGTTAACATTACGAACCATGAGTATAATATGTCATCCACAAATATATGTCTAGTACAAACTAATGACCCTACATTGGATGATATTTATTATTAATTTTTTATAGATTTTGGTCATTATTGGAAAGATCATATTCCTTTTATTGATTTTCATTAAAATTCAATTTATCAAGTAATGATAAAAATGGCTCCGTTCATGGAATTGTATTGACATCTATGTCAATCACTACTTTATGGGTAGAAATATTGAAGGAATTATTAAAAAAGATATGTATCTTCCATGAAACTACTATAAATATCTATTTGATTATGAAATGGATGTCAATAGGTCAAAATCCATCAAAAAGTTTATGATGATATTCATTGATGGTTATTTTCATTTAACAGAGTTGACCACATATTCTAGAAACAATATCTAAGAATAAATCACTGCCATCATAGAATGAAACTAAAATTAACTCTTGGAAACATAAGGATATTTGTGATCTCTTGATTTATTGGTGATTATGCATATTTTATATTCATTATACTTAGATTCAATGTTGTCTATAATAGTTTACATGCATCGTAGATAAATAAGTACCATCATAACTCTATCTAGGATATATACTAAGACCTTGTCCCTGGTGAGTGACTTATTGCATGTATTATAGCCATGATATAAATTCTAGATAGGTAAGAAAATAATTTTTTTGGTAAATATATCAAACTGTTATGGATATTATTGAATCGTGATCCAATTTAAGGGGAATCATTATTGCGGGAGTAGCTTATGTTGAATTAATGTCTTGATCTCCTCAAAAACCATAGTCAACCTCGAATATTCTAGTTATGTATATACCTATTTCATGGATAATGTAACACACTTAGTTTCTATAATTCTCCAATATTTTTAATCATTTTCATGTAATATAATGTTTTGGATGAATTATTGATGCTTAAGGGGGGTTTATATATATTTTAGTATGGTTTTAGGAAGTTTATAGCTTGAATATAGTTAGAAGAAATTATGTGTTGTTCTCCATGTAATCTTGAATGAGTTGGATGAATTTTATAAGTTGTCTTGGGTTTGGAACATGGTTTGGAAAAACCCCAAAGATACCATGTGACATGGTAACTTTCAGATAGAGGTGATCATTGTGGTTCATTCCAGATTTAAAAAAATGCTAAAAAACATTTTTGATGATAAATTAATTCAGATAAGTTGATTTTTATCCAATAGAATCCCCAAAACCATAATTATACACATTTTCACCATGGATTAAGACCCTTGGACCGTTTATAATATATTTTCATTATAGTATAACTTTTAATTATCAATTTTAATCGATCAAAGATTGATGGATCTTATAGATTGTCCATAATGATCTTCGTCATCTTATATCACATTGTTTATATCAATTCTTTTATAAGATGAACCATATATAGGGATACCATAAACATATCGATGGTTTAGGGAAATTTTTTATAAATAATAACTTGGAATAAATTACAGGAATGATAAGTTGATCATAGATTTATTTGATCATAGTGTGATTATTCATGTCAAATGCATCTTAATTTGGAAGCTTCTCCTCCTTTTAAAAATTCTCTAAAAATTTATAGCATCATTATTCTCTCTATAAATTACAAAAAAACAAGTTATATAACATTTTTGAAATCCCTTATAGATGATACAAATATTTTATATGTCTTCAACTCTGTAATTGTAGGATATTTCCATAATGGGTTTCAAAAATGATTAAATTGAATATTTTTTACTAAAATTAGTCATTTTTGGATTGATAATTTGACATGAACTATCACGACCCGTCCTCAGGGACCGTGGCGTGACTACCCCATGCCCACCATCCATAGGCCAGGGGCTGGCGACTAGAACCAAAGGCATAAATCCAAATAAAAAGGGAAGGTATTTCCTTTATGAAATGAAAACACACACAAACAGAGTACAAGCTGAAACTACACTAAGTAATCTGTAAAAAAACATGCGGAAAGTACAAGGGGCCGGAAATACAAGCCCAAAAGAACGGTACAACTACAGATAAAAGTAAAGTACAACTCAAAGGACAACAACTGTAAGGTAGCAAGAAGCTCATGGATCGTCGTCCGGCTTCCTACCGGAAGGGTAGGTACAGATGTCCTCCTCAGTACTCCACGTCCAACCATCTCCACCGGGGACCCAATCATCATGAGAACCACCTCCGGGTACCGACTAGTCGTGAGATCCACCCCACAGGTACCGACTCATCATGAGATCCCCCCTGGGTACCATCCAGCTCTACAAGCCTTAACCACGATTAGTTATGTCCATCGTCTGCAACCAACACAACGAGGTGCGGGAAAAGCCCATACAGGGGTGAGTATACGATACTCAGTAGGGACCCCGAGACCCTCAAGGTCTCACTAAATCCAACTAGGATAACCACAAGAAAAGTTATCAACAGATAACCCTTACTTAGTTATAAGCTCATACTTATACCTAAGTTACCAAGTAACCCGTCTCAGACACGAGGTATCACACATATATGAAGTCGATGGATAACCACTACTTAAGTATATGCCCATACATATACGTAAGTTATCTAGTAACCCATCTCAATCATGAGGAAAACACAAAGGTCATTGACTCAGCTCAAACCATGATTCTCATTAACGGAACTGTAACTACTGAAGAGCTCTGTCTCTGTCGAGTACAGTGATCCTGTCATGACTCTAAGGTATTCATCAATAACCTAAGACTGCTGAGGTACTCCTCCTATTGAATACCGCGGGTCAGCCACCTCAAAATGTAGTGCTCCTCCGCCATGGGTTTGCCACCTCACACAATAGTGATCCCCCTCATAGCCTACAGAGGTACTTCTCTTGTCGAGTACCACGGGTCTGCCACCTCACAAAGTAGTTCTCCTCTGCCATGGGTCTTCCACCTCACAAAGTAGTGGTCCCCTCTGGGCTATGCAAGTCACTCTGAATCAAATCAGACAACCATTCATCAGGGCTTAGCTAGCTACATGGTCTCCGTACCCCGTACACTAGTCTCCGGGAGGGTTCGCTCCACGAGCTATAGGTCCATACTCCAAGTATCACAAATTCCCACAAAGAATTATCTCAAATTACCGCCTCATCATAGGGGTCTCAACGCAACAGACAACGCATCAATCGGACGCCTAGTCTGTGAGTTATTAGCTTTTTTGTCCCAGGGGCCCAGTTGGTTTCGTGTACGAACCAACCCGACTGTATCTCAACTGTACCCCGAACCCACATAGGGTATAATCATAGGGACCGTTTCTCAACATGATCACCAACGCCGCTGACGGTCCGTCAAACAGACGTATGGTCTGAAAGTTATCGGCTTTTCCGTTCCAGGGGCCCGGTTGGATTTCGGGTACAATCCAAACCGGCCATACTCCAACTGCATCCAATCATCGAGTGGAGTAAGCCAAAAGGTCATTCTCACTAAGATAAATCAAAAAAAATCGGTGGCATTTCAATCGGACATCCGGAGCTCAAGTTATAGGAATTTCCGCTCCGAGGGCCCGGCTGGTTTCATGTTCGAACCAACTCGACCATACCCAAAGTTCTCTGAAACCGTATGTGTAATATACAGAAACGACTGTCTCGATCCAACGATCGCGTCACAACTGAAAATGCACCCATCGGATGACATATCCCAAGTTACGGGCGTTTGAACAAATCTGCCCGCTTTTAGGGGGGTTTGGGCCCAGACCGACCCGGCCCAAGACCCCCTGGGTCGGCCCAAACCGGGTCGACCCGACCCGGGTCCGGGTCTGGCCCACTAGGGTGGGCCCGTCCCATCTGGTGCGGCTCGGCGCTGGCCGAGCGGACGAGCAAAGGGGGGGGCTCCTTGGTTGAAGAAACAGCCCCCCACGGGAGGCCCGCCTCCTTGCCAGCTGGGGTTTACGACCCCGGATTACCGATACGGCCAGCCGACTTGGCCGGCCGATGTGCCGATGTGGGACCCCCCAAGGGTCCCACCTTCCATGCACCGGCGGCCAGCGATTCCGGCCGCCGCTCCCTACACCACCGCGACCTTAAGCTGAGACCTTGTCCGACCGGCGTGGCACGACAGCGCCGCACCCCTCTATCACGGCCACACTTCAGCCCCAGCCTCTTCATGGTTATCCAGTGCGGCGCAGCCTGACTCCGGTCGCGGATTCTTTCGGCTTCAACGGCGTGGTGCGACGACACCACGCTCCTTCTCCGCGTTCATCCTCGTTCCCGCATGGTGCCATTGCACCGCGCCGCGTTCGTTCGAGCTGCAAAGAGTACATTAACAAAGGGGGAGGAGGGTCGGCCGTGTTCGTGCGGTCCGGCCCCCTCCCATTAATTTGATATCAAGCGGCTAAGAATTTGATGTTGGACGACAAATAATATTCACCAACAAAACCAAACCCCTACATTTTTCCCTGCAATCAAATATTCCCAACCAATAAACATATTCTTCTGCGGATCAACATAATATTGATTTGATCCGCATTCCTTGTTTTAAAAGGAAACATCCATGGGAAATGATATTCATTCTCAAATTTATTCCCTACCTCAACAATAGTGGAAAAAGTCGGTGTCGCAGTTGACGGCGTCATGGGGAAAAGATTCGTTGGCGATGATAAAGTATATATGAAGATGTGGTGTCATCCCTCTTGTCTTGGAGAAAAGGAAAAGAATCATGTTGTCCATTCTTCATCGAGGATGCAGTCATTCTACGTCAATGAAGGAAGCTCCCCTCAAATTCTCCCAAAATATTTTTGAAACAAAATATTTCATTAAGTCTCCTTCCTTTAAAATATCTCCAAGCAATTCAAAAATTCAAATGTGTGACAAGGATAAATAATAAGGTTATTAAATCCCCTTAGTTGGATCATTTTATTTGGGAGGTGGAGAGGCTCCTCTTTAAGAAGGGAAGTTTCCATGAAATTTAACAAGGGACAATTTAAGAGGCTAAGGGGGTGTTATGGAGAGTTGAAGAGTTAAGGGTTCGTGTGGGTCCCACTACACTAACCCTCCCATTGGAGGATAGGTGGGTGTAGTCCCCACTTATAACTCCCCCTTTGTAGGATTAAAAACCACATTCCTTAAATAAAATTTGTACACAACAAATTTTATCTATTTTATTCTAAATCCCCATATATTAAACATCAACCCACACAAAACGCAACTATGGAAAAGGTCCCCCTAAGAAATTATCGGTGTTGCGAGTTCATCGGTGCCTTCAGATTTAAATTCCAAGCACTGTTCAAAAGATATAAAAACCCGCTCATTCATTCACTGAACGTACCTGAGCTAATCTTCGGAAAATGATTCCGGACACACCGGGCCTCGAAATCAGGTGTCGTCAGAAGCCACAGACTCATAAAATTTTAAAGGAATTAAAAACAATTCCTTGAAATTTCCAAGTCTTCCCATGAACATCATAGGTGTGGGGGTCGATACACATTTATAAAAGGTTTATATGGGTATGATGTTTTTGTGATGCCATTTATTATGGCACATGTGACTATATCATGGAATGATGAATTCTTAATGGAAATATGGACACCACTCATAAGTTGGACTATTACGGGGGCCTTACAGATATGGATTCATTGGTGGTTTTTATGCTTGGGAATGCAGGTACATTCCATTGGTGTGTTTTTGGTGTGGTTAAATTCATTACCTTATGCAATATATATACTAATAACTAGTTTTCTTTCATATATATGACTAATGTTTAATATAAAAGTTTTGAGAACATCTTTCTTAATCTAGATGGATTTGGGGGTTATCCCGGGATTCACCTTCAGTGTTTAAAAACAACTTATTTATATGTAATTTTCTTTCATTTAATGATTCTATTTCCCATGAAATAGTTATGGGGAATATTTTTTATTTTTCTAGTGAGGCATCGTGATGTCGTGAACATGGATCTTTTTATTTGTCCTTGGTGTGGAAGATAAATCATAGAATTTTTTGTGATTCCATGTAGATTGCTTATGCCATTTTTCAATAATCCTTATCTTCCATCATCTTTATTATTCATCAGGTCATATAATTATTATTTTATTCCTCTTCCACTATTACACTAATAAATATTTTGTTATACCATTGTATAATTATATAATTTTTTATCATCTATCATATAATTTTTCTCTATTAATATCCACAAAAATGTTTATTGATTATTGTGAAATCATCCCCCATAATGATATAATTTCCATGAAATTTATTTTTTAATGTTTTTTATATAAAGAAATAGACATCATGTTAAAAAAAATTTCATAATTTCTAATCCAATGGGTTGTGTTAGAATGTTATAAGCATGGTAGGGGTGATAAAACAATCAACAATAGTGGCTCATAGTCCTCATATTTTTCAAATTCCAAATATTTATTACAATATCTAAAATATTATAGGCCAGGAGTTATAGTCTATTGGGAAAATATTTTCAACCATTAGGCTGAAAATTTTTAGAAAAGATACGGTATTTTATGTAAAAACTTCTACCGTGTTTTACAATTACATGTTACCAAGAATTTAATTTGATTTTTATAGTCAATGATGACATTATTATATAATATTTAGGTATCACATATGAGGCATTTGATACACACATCCCGTATACATTGTAGACTAGTGAAGAACTAGTTGGAATTATTTTACATGGAGGCCAATATATGGGACAATTATAGAAGTATTTTAATAGTATATTTACTTTTCATTTAATTAAGGAGACACTAATGGATAATAAAGATAATGTGATCAGGTATTTTTTATAGGGGAATGTTATTGATGGATAATTTTTCTATTTTAAATAACATGAAATGGTTATTACATAAGATTGAGGATGGTATGAAAATTAGGTCCATGCATTTTAAAGAATTCATAAAGATGTCTATCTAATCCCAAGTGGATATATTTCATTTGATATATTTATTCACTATCATGAGTTAGACTATTAGCATAGAGTGGAAACAGATAAAGGGCATATCATCAGAGAAGAATTATTATTCTATCAAATATGGTAGTGGGTCATTGTATAGAATGACTTGAAGGTATGGGAAGTACCTCTGTGGTGGAGATAGAACAGTTACCCTAAGGATGGGTTTATCATTACCTACGATTGAAATTTCCTTTATCCTGTTCCTATATTTTAAAAATAGTGGAATCAATTTTTTTCCGATGGGAATATGGTACACTTCTATATGTTATATGTAATTGGGATAAAATTAGATAACTAGTGTGGATATTGTATGATATGTGGTTTATGATCTAGCTCAATATAATTGTGTAAATTATACCTTCTGGGATCCTCTAGTCATTTCAGGCCATTGAGGATGTATTTTTACCCATGTGTATGGAAAAATAATAATTCGGGTGATTACACTATAGTATATAGGCATTGGTAGCTCATGGATAGGTATTAATCTATATTCATTTAATTTACAATAATAATGAATATATAAGTGAGGTTCTTCTATTTTTTGAGGTGTGTTTCCCATGGAATTGATGGAATTGTACATTTTTTAGATTTATGTGGGTTATAGTAATTAAAATATACTATATATTCTAGTGATATAGGGATGGATATATAGTATATATATGGGGTGATTCCTACAAATATGATTTTTGTGATTTGATTTAAGTAAATCATGATATGTTTTGAGTGAACATTATTTATGAGTGTTTGCAGATTTATATAGGATGTCATTATATTGGATGTGAAAATATTCAATGTGGTCCTTGGGACGAGATTGTAGAAACACTCTCAATATCTCTTAAATTTTTACAATCAAACAATAACATTTCTGTATTTAGATATTTATTTTCAAACCAATATTAAGAAGTGTGATCTACTGGAATGCTACTCAAGGCCAATAAGTCCATACCTAAGGGTTATCTCCACCTAGATGGGTATTAGAATTCTATGAAATGGGGAGTTTTGAATTACATAATTTAATGTTGTTATATATCAATAGTAGGATTATTTTTAGGTGGATTTATTAGTTTCTTTATTTAATAATCATATAAATATCATGATCATGATTATGTGAGGCCAGAAGACCATATAAATTCCAAAATTAAAGAAAGATGTCATATTTCATAGTGATATAAAGATATATATAAATGAATTAGAGGTATAATGTTTTATTCTTCTAACAATTTCACCTTGATTTACTAAATGTTTTTATTTATTAATATGGTTAATTGGATATTGTGATTCTTTTTGGATTACATGTCATTGAACTAGATTACCAAAAAGAATCTTTATCATTTTCTTCATTTCAATGGCTTGTTTTGTATGATTATGGTTTATAATCATACATTTAATTCTACTTTTTATATTTGAGGATGGGTTTCAGTGTATTTTAGCTATTTTTATAAATTTCATTATTTGATTAATTATATTCTACGAAAATAATAATTTATCATTGTGTAGGACCCACAAAATTATAAAGGCAAACACCATTTAACAATTTTTTAATCATTTCTTCATATGTTTTATATATTTAATATGAGGTTTTTTGTTATCTATGAAATGATAAACCTAGTAACATGATGGTAGTTGTGATTCAGATATTGGAATTCCATTTTTCCTAGAGCTGGAGTTGTTTTGCATAAATTTATATCCCTAATTTAGTAATTGTAAACTATTCTCTAAAGATGATTATTCTCTGTATAAGGGTAATTGATAGATAACAGTTAATTATGTAATAATTCATTTTTCATATTTACTAATATTTATGAATTAGATATTAATTTAAGTTTAGAAGTGACTTCATGTCTGATAGCGTACCTGACATGAAAAAATTATTTTTTCTATAATCTTATGTTACACAGAAGACATAATTATAATGAAAAATAATATATTATTATTATTATTATTTTATTAGGTAGTTATCACGTAAACATTGAATTATATTGAATGAAAAAAACTAACTACATTATTCTTACACATTTTTTTAATATTTTCACATTCTTCCAATAAAAATATTGTGGCGTGAAATTAAAATCAATCCAATTTAAACATAAAATACACTAATATTGTAAGAAAAATTACCACAATTTGATAGTGAACCATTTTTAATATTGTTTTTATAGATTATATATTTAATATTTGACAAAAAAAATCAATTTCATTCATGTTGGGACATAAAATTTTACTTTGGATGAATTTTTGGTATTATTCATGTAAATTTAATATTTTCATGAATTGTGAAAAAAATTGCATTTTAATTTAATTTTTGCATTTCATCTAATTTATTTATATGTTTTTATATTCCTTCTACAAGGTTTTAAGGTTTAATTTGATGATGTTTTTATACGATAATACGATAAAGTTTATTGGAATCTTTTTGTAATTAAAATTATATAGAAAACCATTGTGAACATTTGAACATTTTACGTAAAAATTAATTTTCTCAATCTATCAAATGGTATTACTGTTAAAACTAATTATTCAACAATTTCTAATTGAATTTTCAGTGATAGACATACGTGGTTGTAATCTATATGAAAAAATTTTCCAGTAGTATCTAAATAATATTTGGTGAATATTAACTTCAGTATTTTATTTAACAGGCTTTAAGTTAAACATGGTAATTAATGGTAAAATAGATATTATAACATTATCAAATTACCTTAACACTTGTCCTCATCTTTTTAGATGGGTTATTATCGACCTTGACAATCCTTGGGCATAAATTTTTACCTTTTTAAACCAATTACTTGTGATTATGGATTTTATAAAACATATTATAAAGTAAAGGAAAATATTTCATAAATATGTATTTTCATACTAAACTAATTTTAATGTGGGGTTATGTAAATGAAATATAAAACAATGAATATTCCTCAAAAATATAAATTTATTTCCCACAACATGGTAAAATATTTATCAATATTAATAATTTAATAATTTAATTTAATTATGAAACAATAATGATGGATTAATAGCTTTATTTAACAATGAATCTATTAAATTATATTAATAATAATAAAATAAATATAAATTGAAATGTTTTATGTCATCTATGAATTTTCTGGATTCCCATTACATGTTAGTATTAATTTAAATCAATTTTTTTCAAGGAATATATTTTTATGACATTTTTTAAATTTCATGTAATGAGTAGTGTCAAAACTGATAAAATTAATTTTTTAAAATATTAATTATTTAATTAAATGATATAAAATCTATAAAAACAGTGACTTGACCAATAAGTTAATATAACTAAACATATGTCCTTAATGATTCATTAATTGAACTTTTTTCATGATTTTGTAATTAATATAACCTTTTATGTGTAAATTACTTGATAAAATGGTAAGAGTTAAAAGTGAATAAAACAAAAAGATAAGGATTTGAGAGATACTAAATCTTATATGATTTTAATTGGATGATTTTATTTTGACCTGTATTCATCCTAATTTGAAACATAATATTGTTTTCCCATTAGAAATCAAAATTGAATTTATAATAATTTAATACTTTAAATAATTCCAAGGGTGCACCTCCACTCTGCTATAAAAACCCACTCACTACACTCTATAACCCACACTTCCAAAACCTTTTGTTTTTTCCCTGATATAGTGATATTATACTTTTAAAAATAACATTTCATGATTTTAAGAATAATTATACATCAATGTACAAGCCATGGATCGTGGAGTGTAGTGACTTTGAAGACCTAGTACATAAAACTAAAAACATGGGACAAAAAACACTTATTTCTTTAATCCTCAAAAAGATCCCCTGAACGTCATTGTTCTAATAAATCTTTAATGGTTAATATAGTGATAATATAAAGAAATTTATGTGCTAAAACCCTATAATGGGATTAAACATACTAATAAAGTTGTAGAACATGGGTTAGAAGGCATAGCATTATGACATAAAAGGCATGTAATATATAGAATCATAACATATAAAAATGGAATAAGATAAACATGGAGTCAAAGTAATATGGAAACTACATAAAAACTACTTTTTAATGATTCAAGACTAACTTCTTGATCATTTCACATGGTTTCACATGCCAAGGAAAACCACCAAGACCATCGCATATTGTAGCACGCGCCAAGGCTGACTGCCAAGACCGTCACACATAATTTCTTAGGAAACTCAAAATTACCCAATTCAATGGTGCGATATCTAGCCACACCCATGTCAAATTTTCATTAATATTTTTTCCTCCTAATCAATCATACATAATCAATCATACATAAACATAAGAGTTATCCATGGTATGAATTGGGTATCACAATAATGTCATAAAGCATACGAAATTGGAATATCATAAAAGTGACTTTGAAATAATGGAATTAAAATATAAATTAAATATAAAAATGTAAAATAGTCATGTATTAGGGTAAGTGATTTCATGATTAAGTTACAACATGTATGAAAATTATTTATAAAATTTTAACATTGAAACATTTTTTGTGCTGTTTTATGAAAAAAAACTATACAATATTTAAAATAGAAAATCAAAAAATATTTTTTATAAAACCCTAAGTTAACCAAGAATATTTTCATAATGAAAATACTGATGTTATAAATATAATTGTGTCTTAAATAGAATGATATATTTTACTTTAAATTAGGTAAGAATTCAGGATGTTGCCTTAAAACAGGTTCTCTTATCGAGATGTATTAGGTGGGGAATAACTAAAAAACATTAATATCCCCGAAAGAGAATGAGGGATGGATCATTAAACATGATTATGGAAAATATAAATAGTATTTAAATGTTTTACACAAAATTAAAATTAAAATTCATTTGGATAAAAATATTGTTAGAAAAACTTAAAGGATTATTGGTGGATCGAGTAAAATCACTTATGGAATATTGGCATCGTATCACGTGTACTTAGGAGGGATTAATTTGGGAGAAAGGGGTTTATAAAATCTTATACCTCATGAGGGTGGTATGGGGGAGGTGAAACTTGATTCCTGATAATTAGTAATTACACATAAAAGGGACCAACATAGAGGATATTCTTGAATAAAATGGAAATATAAAGGATCCTTTACCTTAAGTCCAATGATGTTTTCCATTTAATATTAGTGACCAGAAAAATAAAATTAGGTTCATAAATTATTAATTATAGAACCTATTTTATTTTTAAAATATATATTATGACCATTTTATATTCACTCGGGACCTTCTTGATTGGTTATGAGGTTCAATTTCATTATTTATGTTTTTTTTCTTCCTTGGTTTTAATGATCGGTTAACAAATTCATGGTCAGAAACACATGTATGATGAGAGTGGTTTTCAAAAAATGGAATTATATTTTATAAATGAAAATATTTTGGGTTACATGGTTGAAGATTTAATTTGTATAATTGGAGTGAATTTCAATCATTATATAAAACTTTAGTTAAATCCTTTTGTGTTAATTGGTGGTTTTTTTGACTACAATGAACACGTTTAGTTTTATAAATCATATCTAGGTGTGAAAAAATATTCTAGATCAATAGATGAGAAATAATATATATGTTATGTTATTTTTAAACCATGTAAATGATTTCATGTCTAGAATTTAATATGGTAATATATATTAAAAACCCATTATCCTTGAATGTGGTAAATTAACACATCTCAGATAGTTTTTGACAACTAGTATAAATGAATAGTAAAGGAGATATTATAACAACTTATTCCATTATAATTTAAACCTTCATGTACATCTGAACTACTATAGTTTTCATAAAATTTTTATGGGGAGATGTAAATATAGAAATGAAAACAAATGATATTGAAAAGAAAGTAAAAAAGATTTAAAATAGCAATTTACCTCTTGAATCAATCTTCCTTGAGATCCGCTTAGGGGGAGTGGATTTGGTATTTTGAAAAAATTAAGGGATTTCAGAAGTGGGGAGGATATTGGGAGAGTCTTGGGAAGAATTTATGAAATTCACAAGGCTTTACAGGAGTGAATATAAGATGTATGGAGGGTGGAATTTATAGTGGATGTGATAGGGGTTTTCTCTATATTATATTCATTAGTTTACTATTTCTCCCCAAGACAAACAATAGTGATGATTCCACGTCCAAAAATATTAATAAGTGAATTAGAGTTCAAGATATTGGTTCTTACATCACTTATGATGTTAGGAATAATGGATTTAAATTATAATGTATTTATACGGTAAATTAATGTATTTTACTATTCACTACAAATTCAAGTATTTCAAAAAAATCCCAAAAAATCACCCAAAACATTTTTGATGTGTAGAATAAAAAACTGAAGTCTACTTTTTTTTAAATAATTTTCTAAAATTTAATAATTAAATTGTAAATTAAAATTAAAATTTACAAGAAAAATATGGATTATTATTGTATAACTGATTTTATATTGTTTTCAAAATTTACATAAGGTCTTATAAAATTATCATAAAACCATAACACATAAAATTTTTAATTTAGAAAAACATTTTATGAAAATATATTTTCATTTAAATTAATTAATTAGTTATAATTACTTATTTATGACTTACAAAAATACCAATACTTTAACTACGGTCTTATTATCACATATAAGATGCTTAAATTTTCTTTATACAAACATGGATGGGGTTACAATTTTTTTGGATGATTAACTATCCATAAAGGTCATATTACTATTCATAAGGATATGTTATTATTCATAAAGTTTGGTTAGTATTCACAATTTTTTTTTTCACTCTAAACTTATTACTGATCACAACAGAGTATGTTAGGTTTTCAAAATTAAAAACACTTATGTGTCAAAATTATGTTTAAATGGAACATAGTATATAATAGTTTATTTTGTTCAGTTTTTATTGGATTATATGACATTTTTATAATAAAGGAACATTCATTGATAAAACATTGGTCTATTATATTATTCCCCCTTATGAAATTTCTCTCCCAAAATTTCATTATACATTATAATCCATAAATAGGTGTGGGTACTTTTCAATCATTGTCTCCTCCAGTTCCTATGTTTCCTCTTCATAATTATGTTTTGGCCACATTATTTTGACCAGGTGAGTTGTCTTATTACGTAACACTTTATATCTACAATCCATGATGTTCAAAGCCTTTACCTCATAAGAAAAATCATCCTCCAACTATACCACCTCTGAAGAGAGTATATGTAAAAGATAAGGTATATACATTCTTTAGAGGAATTTATGGAACACATCATATACTTTGGTCGTGGTAGGTTCAAGTGATTGTCGATATGCCATAGCCCCGACACAATCAAGAATCACGAAGGGGGCGATGTACTTGGGACTTTACTTTACTTTCTTCACAAACCACATGAACTTCTTCAACGAATATTTTCTGAGAAATACGAGGCCACCAACATTGAACTCAAGGTCTTATTGATGATTTTCAATATTACTCTTATATTGAATATTGGATTCTTATATGTTTTATTGAATGGATTTCACCTTCTCCATCATTTCATTGACCACTTTGGGTAGTAGAATCTTATTCTAACTTACTTCATCCCAACATGCCAATGTTGTGCACAGTTTCCAATTAAAGGCTTCATATGGTGCCATTCAGATTCTCAACTAGAAACTATTTTTGTAAGAAAATTTGACCAGTGGAAGTTGTTGGTCCCATTATCCTTTCATTATTATAGAACACACTCTTAACATATATTCTAGTGTCTGAATAGATCACTCATATCGGCCATCTGTTTGAGGATGATTTGCCATACTGAATTTTCGTTCAGTGCTTATAGAATATTGGAGACTTTTACGGAACATCAAGGTTAATCTCGGATCATGATAAGATACTATAGATAGTCGAACTCCATTATGTCTTACCACTTCTTTAATATATATCCGTGCAATTTGATCCAATGATATTCCATCACAAATTGTTATTAGATGAGCAATATTTGTAAGATGATCCACAATGACCCATATAGCATTAATTACTCAGGATGTGCTTCGATGTCCAGTGACAATGTCTATGGTAATGTTCTCCCACATCTATGATGGTATTAGTAGGGGTTTCATTATCCTTATATACTTATGTCTTTCATCCTTCACAAGTTCACATACCAGGAACTTTGATGTATACTCACCAATCTATTTCTTCATGTTGTCCCACAAAATGGTCTCTCAGATATCTCGATAAATCTTTTGTCTCAATGGGTGGATAGAGAAGGATGAACCATTTTCATTATTAAAAATCTCCTTCTATTTCTCTGGAGAATATTGTACTCATAATCGTGACCCAAATCTTACTAATCCTTCCTCATCAATCATGAACTAATAATATTTCCCATTTCTAAAGGCTTCCCACCTTTTATAAAATTCCAAAATGGTTCATTAATAACTATTTATCTTCACCATTGGGGATGGTTAAGACATCATTTGAGAATGGATTGATGATATTCCTCCTTTAATGATCCCCATGTACATCCTCTACCAATCTAAAATTATCAGATCCTTTCCAATTGTTATCATTAATAAATATGATGGATCCTTTTTCCTTAGAGCATCCTAATCCTTTTTCCCCATAAGTGGATGGTAGTGTATTGAATAGTCATAATAATTTATGAGCTCTATCCATATTCGATGGCACATATTAAGATTTCTCTATGTGAATATATATTCATGGGACTCTTGTGTTTATTATATATCTCACACTTATACCCATAGAGAGAATGCTGTCATATTTTGTACACGAAGAACATGACAAAAAAATCTAGATCATCAATAATATAGTTTTTCTCATGGATTTTCAGATTTCATGAGGTGTAGGCCATCTCATTACCATTTAAAACCAGCACAGAGCCTAAACACTTCTTTGAATTATCACTGTACAACACAATGTGTTCTCTACTTGTTGGTAGTGTGAGTATTGACACAATGATTAGTGTATTTTTTTCAACTCCATAAATCCATCTTCACATTACTGAGTCAAGAAAAACTTTACTCCCTTCATTTTCATCTTGGTCAATGGGTTCGATAATCATGATATGTTATTCATAAATCGTCGATAATACCTAGATAGACCCTGAAATATGCGAATCTCCATTATAGGTGTTGACCTGGGACACTCTTTGATTACCTTTGTTTTGAAAGGGTCCACATATATCCCTTTTATGGTGATAACATGCCCCAAGAATGAAACATATTCCATCCAGAACACACATTTACTACACATTGCATAAAACTTATCCCATCTCAATGTCTTCAACATAGTATTCAAATGATACCTATATACCTCCTTTCATTTGGTGTATATCATAATATAGTCAATAAAGGCTTCCAAAAATATGCCTTCTTAAAATCTAATGAATCTATTATTTAAATCCATGAAATTTTCATGAGCATTAATGAGTCTGATAGGAATCACTATGAACTCGTAGTGTCCATACCTCATTCGAATGGAATTATTGGGAATAACTTCTTTTCACACCTTTAATTGGTCATATCCCGAACGGAGGTCGACCTTAGAGAAATAACCGGCCCCATGTAGCTGATCAAACAATTCATTTATCTGATTCATGGGATACTTTTTATTTATTTTTATTTTATTTATCTTACAATAATTAACACAGAGGCATATTGAACCATCCCTCTTCTCAATGAAGAGGACTGGAACTCCCAATAGTGATGCACTTGGGTGAATAAAACCCTTTTATAGATTCTCATGTAACTTCTTTTTTAGCACTTACAGATCAATGTTTGAAATTATATATGGATTCTATGATATAGGAAAAGATACAGAAATATTTTTAATTGAGTAATCAACCACTAGGTTATGAGGAAGACTATGAAACTCTTGAGAAAATAAATCAGTGTAATCCCTCATGGTCGGCATGGCTTCAAGAATGATTTTTTTTTTGTCTCAATAATTTTTGATAGATATGATTTCTAAAAATTTAAAAATAACCACACATTAGACAATGATTCTAATAGACATTAAACTTCCTCTATACACTTCTACAGAATTATAGGATGCTTCGGGATGTAATGGGTGAACTCCCTTTCTTGACAGTTAATGTTGTATTTTTAAAATGGTAAAAAATACACGCCCAAGATAACATCAAACTCCACTAAAGAAAGTATGAAAATATTTTAAAAGAGATTGAATCCACAAAAGTTTTATTGGGATCAATTATAAATCTCTTAATCAATAATTTCCCCCTTAATTCATCTCAAGATAACTATTCCTCTAAATTATGAGGTGGTGTGTTAATAGTTATACTATATGTGCAAGATATAAAATAATGTGTATAACCATAATAAAATAGTATTTTTCAATTTCATAATGAATAACTAGAATACCAATCCCCACATCGTTTTCCAGCTCTACCTTAGCAGTAGTGATAGAATAAGCCCTTCCTGGTTACCTTGGAGGTTTTTGTTGATTTCCTATGATAATCCTTGGAAAAGGGAAATTGTTTGAATAATTCCCAATGCTCTTGGTAGTTTTAAAACATCACTATTGGATTACTAGTAATATTAACATTCATTTATCAATCCTCATTAGCAGGATTATTTATACCTCGTTGATATTTTTAAGCCAGATGTTACAACATTCCACATTTGGAGAAAATCATGGTTCCCTTTAAACAGTTCCTAGGATGATTATTCAAACAATTATTATAAGTGGGATTATCAAGATTCTATCCATCATGTAATTTATTTTTGGAACCTCTGATATTAGATTCAATTTTCCTCTTCTTCTCACTAGGCTCATGATACCACTGAGAGACTTTGATTTCCATTTCAAATTTGAGGGAACAATGGAAAATCAGGTCATAACCATCAAAGTCTCAAATCACTAACAGTTTTCATAGACTCTATATTAGTCTACTAAATAACCTTACCACCTTTCTTTCAGTGTTCAAGTTACAACCTAAGGTGTACCTTGAAATCCTTGTTTAGTTTGCATCAGATGCCCCAATGGACTCATCTTCATTCAACGTGTGTCTGAGGAAATTTATTTTAGTCATGAGAGAGAGGGCTCGATGAAAATATTTATTTTAAATCATTATCTTTAATTCCTCCCAAATCATGAAATAAATTTCATCCTAAGTCTTTGTATTATTGATCAGTGTCCACCACTATTCATATTCTCGATCAGAACGATAAACCTCCAACACAACTTTCTCTTCTTCTGGGGACTGGAGGATAGAAAATATCGTCTCAATGGAGTTAATCCACTGTTAAATGAGGATGGGATCAGAAGATATACCAAAGATGGGTGGCATTTTCCCTAAGTTGAATTCAATATCAACATTCTCTTTCAATGTAAGAGAAGGGTTTTCCAAAAGATTCATGTTATTATTCATAACTTCTTCCAGTTGAGAAAGTACTGTCATGATGTTTTTATCACTCATTACCATCATATTAGGATTATCATTAGGGAAATATTCACAATCGATTTCACATTTATTGTTGGCATGTGTTCTTCTATTCACCCCATAAACTATGAAAATTAAAATACAATTAAAGGGATTGAATACGTAGCAATTGAGAAAAAAACATTGAACATAAGAGGATGAACTTGTAAAAGAGAAGTATATCCTGACTTGTGATTCCCTATGTTCTGATCTAGATTATCCTTTATCTATTTGTTAACATATAATCTAATGGGATTTGTTTTCCCATTAATAATGGTTTTTACTATTCTCATGATTTTTCATAATCATATCCCTCAGTAGTGTCCAACCAATAGTGCCACAGGGCCCAATATCATACACCAGTTCCCATTCGAGTATTTCTCAAAATGGTTTTTTAGATATTATCCCAAGATACATCTGTGATAAACAAACCACAACCTATATTTTTTTCTGGTAGGTATGTATTTTCTTGATAAACCACATATTGTATTGTTACCATTATTTAGAGGTTTTTTCTTATAATTATTCTCATACATATGGTTCTCAATAAAGATATATATTCCTAATTTCCAAAAATAAATAAACAAAGAATGGATACCAACTATAGATACCCTATATTTTTAAACATAACATTACATGATTTTATGTAAAACTATACAAAAGAGTACAAGCCACGAATTTTGGGGTCTAGTGACTTTGAAGACTATGTACATAAAACTAAAAACATGTAACTGAATAAACACTTCATTATATAATAATAAAAATTGTCACATAACTCCCATTGAGCTCATACATCTTCATAGGATAACATAGGGATAACATGAACAAAGGGATGAGCTAAAAATCTCAATAAAGGAGTCATCATACAAATAAATCTTTAGCACATGGGTTAAAAGGGATAACATGATGTCTTAAAATGTCATGTGAAATAATTAATAATAACATATAAACATGGAATCATATAAACATAGAGTCATAGTAATATTGAAGCAACATAAAACATGAATTTATCATAATTAAAGACTAACCGCCAATACCTTTCCACATGGTATCACAAGCCTTAGATAACCCACATGATCATCAGACATGGAAGCACAAGACAAGGGTAACCACCAAGACCATTGCACATAACGTCTCATTATACTCACTGTAATCGAATACATTGGGGTGATATCTTGGAGCACCCATATTAGAATTTCATGAATATCTTTCCACATAAATAATCACACATAATCATTCTTAAATAAATATAATAGTTACACATGAAATTAATTGGGTATCACAATCATGTCATAAAGTATAACAAATGAGAGTATGATAAAAGTGTCCATGAAAGAAATGATTTAAAATATACATGGAAATTCATTAGAAAAAATAGGAATGTATCATGGTATGTGATGTTATGAAGATGTTACAACATGTATGAAATGTATTAATGAAATTTTAGCATTGAAATAATTTTTCTGGATTTTTACGGAATATACTATAGATCCTTTAAAATAGAAAAGAGAAAAATATTTTATATAAAACCAGAAGTGAACCAAGATGGACTTGATAATAAAAATATTAATTTTATAAATACAGGTGTGGCTTAAAACAAAGTATATAGTGCACATGAAATCAGGTAAGAATTCAAGAAGTTCCCTTAAAACATTTATCTTATCGAGACGAATTTAGGATGGAATCCCTCAAAAACATGTATATAAATGAAATAGAATGAGGGATGGATCATAAGAATTGTGTTTCGATAATACAATCATCTTTATATGTTTTAAAAATAAGGATAAGACAACTTCCTTTGGATAAAAAGAAGTCTACAGCTACCCAAATGATTATAGGTGGCTCCAGTTGAATCCCTTAAGGAATATCGGTGTCGTATCAGGTGTTCATAGGATTGATTAATGTAAGAGAAAGGGTATTATAATTTTTTATTCACCATGAGGGATGTATTGGGGAGTTTAGAAATAAAATCCCATCATTAGGAATTAAACATAATAGGGCATAACATAGAGTAGATTCATGAATAAAAGAGAAATAGATAGGATCCCTTACCTTCAGTTCGATGGTGTTTTCCACTAAATATTATTGACCTGAAAATTTGAATTACGTAAATATATTAATAATTATAGAACCTATGATATATTTAAAAGATTTATTATAACCTTTCTAAGTTCATTCATGACATTTTTTATTGGTTAATAGGTTTAATTTCATTATTGTGATCTGTTTGCTACCATGGTTTTAATGATTTGGTCAGTTATTCTTGTTCGGACACACATATATGATGAGGGAGGTTGTAAAAAATTGGAGTTATATTTTATTACTGATCATCCGGAAGGTTACACGGTTGTAAATTTAATTTGGTTACTTTGAGTGGTGTTCAATCATTATATAAAACTTTAGTGACATCCTTTTGGGTTAATTGGCATTTCGTGCCCACAATGAACATGTTTTGATTTATAAATCACAAACATGTGTGAAAAAAGATTCTATAACCATAGATGGGAAATAATACATGTATTATGGTCTAGTTAAACCATGTAAATGGTTTAGTGACCAGAATTAAAAATGGTAATTTAAATTAAAAACTGATTGTCCTTGAATGTGGTAAATTAACAAATCTCGGATGGTGTATTTACTACTAGTATTAATGAAGAGAAAAATAGAGATGATAATAACATATTACATTACTATAAAAATAGACAAGTAAATTTATGTTACTCGAGTTTTAATAATATTTTGATGAGGATAGGTTAAGATAGAAATTCAAATAAATGTACTTTAAAAGAAATAAAATATTTGAAAAGAGTAATTTACCTCTTCAATCAATCTTCCTTGAGAGACTCTTTAGGGGAGAGGATTTTGTGTTATGAAGAGACTAAGGGTTTTTGGATGTGGGGTAGGAACTTGGGGATATATTTGGGATAAATTTAGGCAAGGAACATTTATTTAGAGGAATGAGGAGAATAGGTAAGGAGGGTGGTCTTTATAGTGGAGTGGAGAGGGGTTTTCTCAATATTATATTCATTAATTTATTATTTCCCTAAAAGACATACAATAGTGATGATTCCAATACCGAAAATAGTAAAAAGTTCATGGCTGTTTGAGATATAGGTGATTCCATAACATATGATGTCAGTAATAGTGGATTTAAATTATAATGTAGTTATATTGTAAATTAATGTATTTTACTCTTCAACAAAAATTCTAGAATTTCAGAAAAAACCAAAAAATTCACCGAAACCATTTTATGAAATGTAGATTCCAAAAATGAAATCCTTTATTCAAAAATAAAGTTATAAATATGATTAATTTAAATTTTTTTTAGAGCATAATTTACTTGAAAAATATGGATTTTAATAATATAACTGATTTTATAATGCTCTCAAAAATTAAAAAATCTCTTATAAAATTAACATAAATATATTTGACATAAAATTGTTAATATATGAACACATTTTAGTAAAATATATTTTAATTTAATTTATTCATTAATTTTATTTAATTATTTATGACCAAAAAACATATATATACTTTTAATATGGTCTTATTATCTCTTATAAGATGCTTAAATTTTATATTTACATTCATGTATGGGGTTTCTATTTTGTGAATGATTTACTATTAATAAAGATCATATTACTATTCATAACGGTATAAAACATTTCATAAGGGTAGTTTACTATTCACCATAAAATTAAGTGTAGTCCATTAGACTCCAAACATTTTACTGATTGCAACCGTGTCTGTCAGATTTTAAAAAATCATTACAAAGAAGTAACGAAATTATGTTTAGTGGTAACATAGAACTTAGTACTTCATTACTTTATGATATTATGCGATTATATTACATATTTATAAGGAAAAAATTTCCATTGATAAAACATTTGTTCATTAAAAACTCTCTACCTAGAATGCTTCATAGAATTCCTCCCCACATTCATGAATCCTTTTTGAGAAATAAAAACTTCCTTTGTGTTATTAAGGTGTTATGAAATGTGCTCATCCAAATAAAAGGTAAAATTTTTATTTATGAAATTATATTTTTTATAAATCCATTACCTTCCAATATTATTCTTCCAAGGTGAAATAATATCTTTAGTATCCTCAAAATAATGATATATTATTATTTTAATATCATAAACAAAATCCATCTCCAATTCCATAAAATATAAAAGGAATTAATAATTCATGCATTCATTTGAACTATCACATTCATGAACCTGTATAATTCAATTTTCATAACCATATTACATGAAATGATATAATAATGGAATTAATGTTCATATTTGATATTAAACATATATAATAATTTTTAGATAATAATATATCTACCATGTTCTTGCTTTACATATGCATAAAAAATATAATTTTGTTCATGTGAACATGTGAACTATCACCTCCCCGATGCAATGTGACTAATTTTTATTCATTATATCACAAGTACGATATATATATATATATTAGTATATTAAAATCATTAATATGATATTAATGATTTTATTATCATTGTGTAAAGATAAAAAAATACATAAATTATTTCCATAACGATCGCTGAGAATTGGAGAATGTTACTCATGCGTACATACGGCTTACCATATCAATTATTATAACATTGATAATTTTTCATATCCACACATCATGTTTTGATTTGAAGGTATAATTTAGTTATAAAATCGATTATAATGGAATTAAACTATTATTTAGATGAAGTACATATGACCACTTGAACTAGTGACACCAAGACATGTTCATTTCCGAATCATGTTCCGAATATTGAAAAAATGTTGGACATGAAATCAAATAATTATTTTATTATTCTAACATGGTAATTAATGATATAAGAGGAATAATAAAAAATAAAATCGTCTGATGAAAGTTGAAATTAACCGATGTTTTTTTCAGTATGAATAGGGAACATAATTGACGAATCAAATTCATGGTAAGGGACTTCCTCTCCAACTCCATCCATTGTGGAATATTATAATTTTATACAAAACATTTTTTTAGAAGGTGTATAATAAACCCACTTGGATTTTAATTCAATCAATGGTTTTCAAAAGGAAACATTTTTATGTATTGTTTTACTTTTTTCACAAAACGTTAACAAGATTTTTTTTATAACATATGTGGTGACAATGACATCAATTCTGCTATAACCATTATTTGATATTTGGATTCCATTACAAGCCTAGTTATATTTAAAAGGAAAATAAATACATTATATCATTTTTGGGTGTTTTTCTATTGGAAATTTTTTTTGATGTGGATTGACTATTTTAATATCATTAAATTATTTTTCATGATTGTAAATTAAACATTATGAGTCGAAAGTTGATAATTGAAATCATTTATGTGTTATGATTATATAATGGTACATGGACATTTTATGGGTGGTTATGTGTTGAAAAAATGATGTATTGGTACATGATAAAACAAATACGGGTGGTTATGTGATAAACTAAGGATGGGTGGTTATTTTATAACCAATAATGCATTGGGTATGAAAGTCGATCGTGTGGCTATTCTATTTGTAAAAGTGATATGTATGGTAGTTGACCTTATGGTTATTCCATTTATGTATGATTTTTCTATCATTAAATTCATATGATAAATGTTACTTTCTATGTGTTTTAATGTAATATTTTGATTAAAATGTGTATTAAAGAATATTATAGTAATTGAAGTGTATTTAGTACTTCTTGAATATGAAAAGTATTGAATTATGATAAAGTATTCAACATTTACATGTTTTCCCAATACAAAATGTTTTATTATCTTATAAATCCCTCAATGACATTTTTATACTTATCACATGTATTGAATTGATTTTCATTGGATTTAAAGAATAATAGAGTCTTGGATGGGATCATGGAAAATTTATGATGATTAACCCTTAAATGAAACCATTTTTAATTTTTAAAAAAAATTATATTAAAAAAAGGATAGTGACTAGAAGTGTATACTTTGTAATATTTGAAATTGTATGTATGAGTTATGGACTAATTTTATAAATCACTAAAACTAAAAATATCCTCAATTTGAATGAATGTAAAATTATTTACCTAACATAAGTTTAATTAGGTTTAAAGATGAGGTCTTATAACTTGTATCAAATGTCAGTTTATATAACATTAGGAGTCAGAATATTGTTAATAGAATATACATAAATGATTTTTTACTTCATATTAAAATTGATATTGTATAGTATTTGAATACTACCATGCTGATTCTTCTAATATATTTCTTTTCAAAATGGGTTACTACAGGGGAAGTGGGGCAGCTGTGTTGGGAAGGCATATAGAGGATAAAAATCTGCAAAATTAGTATGCTGAGATTGTTGGAATAAAAACTAAATAGTTTAATTATAGTGATGGATTAGTTTACACAAGTGATTAAAGGTCATGGTTTCAATGTATGAGATCAACCATATCAACCACAGTGTAATATGTTGGTAGTGGATCATTTCATGAGGCAACATCCCCCATCATTTAGAGTATCATCTAACCTTGTGATAGCTAAAGGGGGGATTAAATAACTACAAAAGATTTTTTATATAACAATGTCTTCGGACAATCAAAAGGTTAGTATTGTTTTTTTTTACTAAGAAGGTGGTGTCGATCAGTGGTGGTCAATGATTAAAAATAACAGATGAAATGAAGATATTGATTCATAGAATGGGATAATTTTATTATATATTCCCTGTGAAATGTTTTCATAAGGCCGTTAGACTAAGGATTGAAAATTAATTAATTTAATTGAGAGTAATGTTGGGATATTCAGTGGATTCATATGAACTAAATTTCAATTTTTTTCAAGGTATGTCCCAAATTCTATCCGGGAAATTGATAGTAAGATAGGTAGGTTTTACTCATGATTGAAGAAGAAATATCAAAGGGAATTAAATTCTGATGAGTTTAAGATTTAGGAGAAACTTTTTTGTTTTGACTATAAAGATGAAATGGAGGTTTTTTATGATCATGTATTTTATAAGAGGAAGAAAAGGAAGTAATAAAATTGGCATGAAATGGGAAATAATTCATCAAATAATTCTGGAGTAATGAAAACTATATTTCCATATTTTGATAAGTGTGGTAAAAATAATCCTAGAGATTGTATCTAAAAATATTGGTAGTTATTCCAATTTCATATGATTTTTCATATATCTCATGAATATAAGGTAGGTTATTAGGATTATAATGAAAATTTGGTGGTGTGATGTTTTATTTGTAATGAGTTAGGGAATTATTCCAATGTGTGTCTAAAGTTGATTTCCTTGGATGGAACCCAGTTTGGTCGAATGTGTAAGGGCATGGAAAAATCATGTTCAACTACTATAGATTATGTGTGACAATCAAATGATGTAGTGTTAGGTATATTATGTGGTTTTTAAAAATATTCCAACACTCTATTTGACACAGGATCTTCACATTCATTCAATTTTTGATAGCATTGTATTATAATTAGAAATATCCCCTCATGAATGTGATATAGAAGAATTAGTAAAAAACCTTGTGGAAGTATTATGGAAACCATGATATATTTAAATATTCTTATTATCATTAGTGGGATAGTTATTCCTATAAATCTTGTTGAACATCACATAGTGTAATTTGATATGATTTTGGGTATGGACTGGATTTTAGTTCATCTTGCTAAAATAGATTGAAATGTCAAGAATTTTTCTTCAATGATTTCAAACCTTTGATAACATACCATGAAGTTAAAAGATTAATTAAATATAGAAGTTAAATTTCTTTAGAATACGATGTTGAATGGAATGAAACAATATTCATTAGAAACATTCCAATAGTGAATGAATTTAGAGATGATTTTCTAGATGAATTGTCTAGTATTAGTAACGTCCTGGGCACAGGTGCCACTCAACGGGTGCCCTGAACCCAGCTGGTCACATGACCTCAAGAGCATTTCCCCAAATGCCAGAGGCTGCTGACTTGCAGTGAGGGACCAGGTCTAATAGTGGGGAAACTATGCCCTCATTTGTCAAAGTGTAGTGTAGTGGAATAAAATATACAACATACAACAACTGCAGAAGAAATAAAATATACTCAATCAAAATGAACAACTGTAGTAAAAAGATAACCAACCGTTATATAGATAATGATGCAAAATGTATCAAGTTCTAATAAAACTTCCAGAACATAGTACACATCAGTACAATACGATGCAATAGGAAGTACAGGTATAATAGAACAAAACAACAGCCGACAGCATCATGAGCCTAAGCTCGGTCCCATGCTCCCCTACTCAACAAAAATCATGTACCTGTATAGGGACCCTTTCCCTTATCCACACCTGTAGCAACATAGTCTATTTTTTCCAAAGACATGACGCAAACAGGGTGTGAGAAATTATTCCTAGTAGGCACCCACTAAATGCCCATGCCTAACTGTGTAAAAAATATGCAACAAAAGTGTGCAGTATTAAAATGAAATTAACTAACTAGTACTCAAAAGTAACTAACATTACCCGTTATATTTCCATTTTATTATTAATTTTTAACCATTTAATTTAATAACATTTTGTGCCCAATAGAACTAAGCCCTCAGGCCAACCAGAATCATGCCCTCAGGCTAATATTGTAAAACCACACCCTCAGGCTTGTGCTCAGGATATATAGTACCTTGCCCTCAGGAATTTCCCTTAGGTGAAATAGAATATTTCCCTCATGCCAAACTAAAACGAAACCCTCAGGTAATCAAAATCATTCCCTCAGGCATTTCCCTCAGGCTAATAGAACTACACCCTCAGGCTAATATATAACTTCCCTGAGGCTAAAAAAGTAATCGAGCCATTCCCAACATATAACATGAAATTTACAAACAATTCCTCTCAAGGAAAAATTAATTCATAATATAAATATGGCATATGCTCAAGTATCCTGGCCAAATGGCTAAACAGAGGAACACACCCCCGGGGTGGTCCTGGATCCTTGCAGCGATCCCAAATAGCAGTTTATTATCGCATTTAATTACCTATATAATTCTAGGTCTTTAAACAGCCAAGGCCTCAGCCACACGACACCCCAATATGGGATCATAGCACAACGGTAAAAAAAATGCACAACAGTTGGAATTTAAACACTAAGACGCCTACCTTAAATGCCCCTGATCGGTATACTTGAACTACGTTCCTCAAAACATCCATGAACATCCTAGATTTGAGGTAAAAGGAAATCTAGTTCAAACGTAAATAACATTCTCTCAGGAAAGAATTGGTAAGAACGGGTTACAAAGAAGGAGAGGCTTACCCGTATGGTTCCAACGAGATCGACAGAGGGGGAAATGGATTCCCTGCGTGCGATCTGGAGCTCCTCGAAGGTTTGGTCCTCTCTCTCAACTCCTACTCCGGTTATAAGCCTTCCCTGTGAACAGGGGAGGCTACTGCCCATTTTAAGCGAAAAAAAACTACACGGCGTGTACTATTGACTACACGGTGTGCACTTTTCTCATTTAACTGTTCCTCTGGTGGCACCGCCACACTGTTCATATGTCGACAAGAGTACATGGCGTGTATTGCTGATTGCATGGCGTGTATTTCTGTGCAGCTAGAGGATGCTTCCACCACCTTACTATTTGCCTACCGACTGACTACATGGCGTGTAAATACAAACTACATGGAATGTAGTCGGTTTATACACCTTTCATCACTAACAGGGCTACACACCCTGTGTACTCATCCCACATGGACAAAGTACATGGCGTGTGGAAAAGTACATGGCGTGTAGTCCCAAAATTTATGATTTTCCCCCCATTATTCTTAATTCTAAAAAACACATAAGGAAAAGAGAAAAGGTGAAATCTGTATCTCAAAAATAAGAATCGGGTTCTTAAAAACATCCCCCCTTAAAGCAATTCATCCCCGAATTTCCCTTCCAATGGTGGAGAATATAAGGCTCTGAACAGATCTGGCCACTGAGCACATACGTCGGTTTCCCGCTCCTAGGTTTCATCAGGCACTCAGACATGCTGTCATAACACCCATAAGAGAGGAACTGATTGGCCTCGGATAACCTTCGTGCTCCTATCAATGATACAAATCATATGTTCCTCAGATGATGCATCGGTCTGAATCTCATCCTCCTCTGGCTGAAAGACATGATATGGGTCTGAATGATAGCGGCACAACTGAGATAAATTAATGACGCCGTGAATGGCCCGATACCTCTATGGTAACTGCAACCGATAGGCAACCAGTACGACTCTCTACAGAATATAAAAATGGCCCCATATACCTCGGTGAAATTTTACCCGACCTCCTGATCAACCTGTGTCCCAACCTCGATGAAACACGTAAGAGAACCTGATCCCCGACCATTAACTCTAAGGGCCGTCTATGGTGATCAACATATGATTTCTGACGAGTCTGTGTGGTAGCCATCCACTTTTGAATCCACTAGACCTACTCAGAAGTCTCCTGTATGTGCTTCGGTCCCAGTAATGTTGCCTCACCTACCTCTATCCACCACAAAGGTGATCGGCATGGCCTACAGTATAAAGCCTCAAGAGGTTCAATCTTTATATTTTCCTAAAAAATGTTATTATAGGAAAACTAGACTAGTGGTATGTGCTTCTCCCAAGAACCCCCAAAGTCTAGGATACATGCACGCTACATGGCCTCAAGCACCTATATCATATGCTCTGATTGACCATCGGTCTGAGGGTGGTATGTTATGCTCAGAAATACCTGTGTACCCAGTGCCCTCTAAAAACTCTTCCAGAAATGAGATGTAAGATGGAAATCCCTATCTGAAATGATAGAAAGAGGAACCCCATGAAGATGTACGATCTCTCGGTTATACAAAATTCCCAGCACGTCAACACCGAAGGTCTCCTTGATCATAAAAAAGCGAGCTACCTTCATGAGTTTATCCACAATAATCCATATGGCATTATTTCCTCAAGGTGACCTTAGCATCTCAGTCACGAAGTCCATCGTGACATCATCCCAATTCCACTCCGGGATGGGTAAATGCTGTAACAGTCCGGCTAGCCCCTGATGCTTCGCCTTCACTTGCTGACAGGTGGAACATCTAATAACAAAACCACCTACATCTCTCTTCATACCCGGCCACCAGTACTGTTGTCTCAAGTCACGGTAAATCTTGGTAACTCCAGGATGAACATCCCAAGCTGAAGCATGAAAATCCCGCATCATCTCCTCACGTATATCCCCTAGAACCCATACTCATCCATGGAAACGCAGTACCTCATCATCCCCAGTCGTCCACCCAGGAGGAGGTTCCTCACTTTCCACCAACTGCCGTAGAAATAAGCCTTCCGAAACAGATAGTTGTCTCATTATCACTCTATCGAGGAGGGAAGAGGTCACAACTAAAGATGAAGGATAGGTTTTCCCCTAACTATAGTGCACCTCTAAATGCATCTCAAAGAACAAATCCATAATCTGCCACTCACCACTGGCCTCCTGCACTGTATGTATTTGAGTCTTCCTGCTCAGTGCATCAGCTACTACATTACCTTTACCAGGTGTATAGGCAAGCTCAAAATCGAAGGACTGAAGGTATTTGACCCACCTTCACTGTCTCATATTCAATTCATGCCGAGTAAAGATATACATGAACTTTTTTGGTCGGTGAAAACCACAAAATTCTCTCCCAAGAGATATTGTCTCCAACAGTGCAACGCATGAACAACTTTAGAAAACTCGAGATCATGTGTCGGGTAATTCCTCTCATGTGGCCCGAACTACCGAGAACCGTACACAAAAACTCGGTCACCCTGCATCAACACTGTTCCCATCCCAATACCTGATGCATCACAGTAAACTGTATAGATTTTCCCTTGATCTGGATGTATTAGGACTGGTGTTGATGTCATCCATCTTTTCAGGTCCTGAAAGGCTGTCTCGCAAGCTTCCGACCAAACGAACATCACACCCTTCTTAGTCAGACCCGTAAACGGTGGTGCAATGTGGTAGAAGTCTTGTATGAAGAATTTGTAGTAACCAGCCATCACCAAGAAACTCTTTATCTCAAACACGTTCTTAGGCTGCTCCCAAGAAACTACTGCTCTCATCTTCTCTCGGTCTACTACAACTCCTACCTCTGAGATGATATGACCCTGGATGTGAACCTAGTCCATATAAAATTGGACCTTTGAGATCATAGCATATATCTTATGCTCTCTCAGTGTACTAAATACGATCTCAAGATGGGTGGCTTGGTTGTGTCGAGTATGAGAGTACACCAAGATATTATCCATGAATACTACCACAAAATAATCTCGATATGGATGTAACACACATTTCATCAGAGCAATGAAAACTTCTGGCACGTTCGTGAGTCCAAACGGCATAACCAAGTACACATAAAGACCATATCTACTCCAAAATGCTGTAAGTGGTATATCTGATGGTCTCACGTGAAACTGATGATATCCGAATCTCAATTAAATCTTTGAGAACACTCGTGCTCCACAAAGTGGATCAAAAATATCACCAATACATGTAAAGGGATATAGGTACTTAACCGTCATCTGGTTTAGCTTTCGATAATCCACACAGAGTCTGAGGGTACCGTCTACCTTCTTCGCAATGAGGACAGGCAAACCCTAAGGGTAAGTACTGGGTTGGATAAAACCCTTTTTCCTGTAACTCCTCTAACTGCCTCTTGAGCTCATGCAACTCAGGTGTGGCCATCATATAAGAACGAATGGACACCGGCTCTACTCTTGGCACAATCTCAATAGATAAATCCACCTCATGCTCCAGAGGAAGACACGAAAAGTTTTCCAGGAAGACACCCCTGAAATGATCAACCACTAGAGGGAAATCCATTTGAAAAGTCCCTTGATCATCCAGATATATACTCACAATCTGGGCTATGACTCCACCACACCCACGATGCTCCGGTCCAGCTCGACTCACCTAAACATCCCATTCACCTTTGTATATGAACTCTCCACCCTCTGGAGATGTGAAACTCACCCTACGACGATAGAAATCTACAATGGATTGAAAGGGAACAAACTAGTCCATCCCGAGAATGATATCATAGCTCATCATCTCTAAGACATAGAGGTCCCATGGAATGTGACACCCACCAACCTCAAGGGTCACTCCTGGCACTGACGCACACCAGTCGTTCTAATTCCCAACAGAGTGTCTTGTGTCATAACAGTAAAATAAGAATAAACACAGAGCCCATGCATCTCCACAACGGGCATAGATATAAAACTATGTGTAGCACCCGTATAGAAAAGTACTGAAGATAAGATAGAAGCTACTAGAATAGTACCTCTGACTGTAGAAGGTCTGGGATCTTTCTCATGCTGGGTTGTTGCACTGCATATGCCTACCAAGTGTTGCGACCATACAACACAGACTGGCTACCCTAAGATGTCCCGCCCTGTTGCCTATGAGATCCTGGTGTCTGGCTACCACATCCACGACCACCATCTCTGCATGAACGCCCTGACGTATTCCCGTTTCCCGTCTAGTAAGAATCCACTGGTTCTGCTCCTGCACAAAAAGTCTGCATAGAACCCCTCTCCCTAGGCACTGGTACTAACGCCCTGCAAAAGCATTGCAGATGAACCATCTTTCCACAAACTCGACACTCCACTGGGTCAAGTGGAAGTGCAGTCTCTTGTGCCCCTCTTTACCACACTGGTAGCACCTGGCCGAGCACCTGAATTAACTTCCTGGTTAATACTACCACTGTGGGAGAAACTCATCTATCAATTCCCCTTTCTGGTACAAATTGTACCAGAAACTAGTGCTGAACTACCCTGGCCCGCACCACTAGCCTCCCGTAGGTTCCTCTCTGTAATCAGCGCCTGGTTCATAATAGCATGTACTGTAGGCAACCTGAAAATGTTTACGAGTGCTCCGATGTCAAAATGAAGACCATCCTCAAAGTGTTTGGCCCTCAACGTCTCATTACCCACATGAACAGGTGAAAATGATAAAGCTCTGTGAAACGAGCAGAATAATCCTTCACCGACATAGTGCCCTGTATCAGGTTCATGAACTCTCGAGCTCGATCTGCCCTCAGCATCTCTTGGGAGAAAAAGTCATAGAAAGCTGTCTAAAAATCTTCCCATGCCATGTATCTGTGATGCTCAGTCTCAGTGGTAACATCCCACCACCTCCTGATGGAATCACGCAGCATAAATGTTGCGAGATTGACCCTCCTCCCTAGAGACGTCTGTAGATGCTCGAAGATAATCTTCATAGACCCCAACCAAGACTCTGAAGCCTGTGGTTTGCCATCCCTTGAGAAAGTAGGCGGATTATGCTGCTGTTAGATACAAATCAGCTCATCCATAGATGTGTTAGCCGGCAGTGCTCCCTAAAAGGTCTACATGAACCGCATAAAGCCTTCACGGAATTGTGCCTCCACGCCTGTGTCTGGCATAACAGGTGGCACCGCATCTGGCTCTGCTAGAGGATCCACTGGTAGCCAATAGCCCACCATCTCTGGAGTGTAATCGTTGTCTCTCTCTTTGCAGAACAACACGTGGTCGTCTCAGTGGCATGACTCTACAAGGTCAAATGCACACCTTATATCAAGATTATCAAAGTCTGAAAACGAAGGGACCAAAAGGGGAAAAGGAGGAAGAAGGCATTCAAGATTGCACAACAAGACTATATGGAATGTATACTGACTACATGGTGTGTACCTGACTTCTCTTCCCCTACCCGGGTCCATCTACATGGCTAAGGCACATGTCTCCCACGGCGTGTTTATTTACTACACGGCGTCTATGGTGTAATTTTCTATCTCCCAGTGTCGTTTGTGACACGGACGACTACTCGAATTTATACTACACGGCGTGTTACACCCGAACACGACATGTACACCACCCTGTTTCCCCAGCCACATGGCTAAGTCCACACGGTCTGTCCTCGGACAAGACTACACAGCGTGTTCCTCAAGCACACGGCGTGTACTAGACAAGCTACAATGACCTGTGTTGTTAGTTACACGGCCAGATACATGGCTCACACTACACGGCGTGTTACATATACACACGGTGTTTACACGAAGGATTACACCAACTCGTGTTGTTACTTACACAGCTGGGTCCCTAGGCCAGACTACACGACGTGTGCCACAGTGGACACGACGTGTATGTCTTAAGGTATCCTCCGTCCATGTTGTTAGTTACAGGGGCAGACTCCGGGTCAACACTACATGACATGTACATCCGGTACACATCGTGTTCACCAAAATAATTTCCATTCCCCATGACCTTGCAAACACGGTCCTTGACACGGAAAGCAACTACACGGCGTTTACTTAGGGTACACGGCGTGTACTCAAAAATATTTTCTTTTCTTCTCGAACAGAAGAACACACGGTGTTTGTCTGAGGAACTACATGGCATGTATACTCGGTTTTCCGGACAGTAACTCTCAGACACTTCTTTAAAACCCATAAAACACTGAAAAACAACACCTATGTGCCAAATTCCGATCTGTGAGGGCCCATACTCCCCGCGAATCAATGTTTGGCATCTTATATGTGTTATAACAAGATAAAAAGTTAACGGTCCACCAAATTCCGGTCAATGAGGGCCCATACTCCCCAAAAACCGATGTTTGGAGTCTATTCTATCCACAATCTCACACAAACATACCCTATCACATAGCAGGTATTTATCAAAGAAGCTATCACAATAGCATTCTTTTATAGCACAAAAACTATCACAACAACATGCAATTTCTAATGAACCTTCATGGCATGGAACTATGCATGGCATGTGCCTAAATGTTGCATTAGAAGGCATACCCTCATCTCATCAGGTTGAAACTAAATAGAACTCATAGATAAGGTATAAATAGCACAATCACAAGTGGGTCACCCAATGGTGAAATCAAATCAACTGTAAAATTTTCAAAATTATAAGAATTGAAATAACCGAGGTAGACTGCCATTTCCCTATACACGAGTTAGCAACTGCCGGGCACAACTTATTACCAACTATCATTTTCGTCCTATCTCGGACTACGGCTCCAAATAGTAAGTCAAAGAAACGAACCCCCCTGATACGACTTTGTATCGTCTCGGGGCCGGGTTCCACTCAACGGGTGCCCCAAAACCGGTTGGTCACATAACCTCAAGCACATTTCACCAAAAACCAGAGGCTGCCGACTAGCAGCGAGGGACCAGGACTGATAGTGGGGAAACTATGCCCTCATTTGTCAAAGTGTAGCATAGCGGAATAAAATATACAACATACAACAAAAGAAGAAGAAATAAACTATAATCATTCAAAATGAACAACGGTAGTAAAATGATAACCAACAGTTATATAGATAACCATGCAACATGTCTCAAGTTCTAAGAAAACAACCAGAACATGTTACACATCAATACAATACGATGCAATAAGAAGTACATGAACAACAGAACAAAACAACAGCTGACAACATCGTGAGCCTATGTTCGGTCCCATACTCCCCTAATCCCCAGCAACAATCATGTACTTGTATAGGGACCCTTGCCCTTATCCACACCTGCAACAACATAGTCTGTTTGAGCTAAAGACATGACCCAAACAGGGTGTGAGAACTAAATCCTAGTAGGCACCCACCAAAGGCTCGTGCCCAACAGTGTGAAAAATATGCAACAAAAGTGTGCAGTAGTGAAATGAAATAAACTAAGTTGTACTCAAATGTAACTAACATGACCAGTTATATTTCCATTTTATTATAAATTTTTAACCATTTAATTTAATAACATTCTATGATCAACATAACCAAGACCTCAGGCCAACCAGAATCTTTCCCTCATGCTAATATAGTAAAACCACACCCTTAGGCTTGCCCTCAGGCTATACAGTACCTTGACCTCATACATTTCTCTCAGGTGAAATATAATCTTTCCCTTAGGCCAAACTGAAACGAAACCCTCAGGTAATCAGAATCTTTCCCTCATGAATTGCTCTCAGGCTAATAGAACTACGCCCTTAGCCTAATCAACAAAGAAAACAGGATAATATATCACTACCCTCATGATAAAAAAGTAACCTGGCCATTCCCAACATATAACATGCAATTTACATACAATTATTCTCAAGGAAAAACTAATGAATAATATAAACATGGCATACCCTCGAGTATCCTGGCCAAATGGCTAAACAGAGGAACACACCCTCGAGGTTGTCCTAGATCCATGAAGTGATCCCAAACCGTAGTTTATTATCGCATTTAATTATTTTAAAATTATAGGTATTTAAACAGCCAACGCCTCATCCACACGACACCCAAATATGGGTTTGTAGTGCCACGGTACACAAAAACTCATAACAGTTGGAATTTAAACACCAATCCACCTACCTTAAACATCCCTGATCGGTATACATGAACTACACTCCTCGAAATGTCCAAGAACATCCTAGATATTATGTAAATGGAAAACCCATTAAAATGTAAATAACATTCCCTTTGTAAATAATTGGTAAGAACAGCTTAAGGAGAAGGATATGATTACCAGTACGGTTCCAATGAGATCGACAGAGGCAGAAACGGATTCCCGACGTGTGATCTGGAGCTCCTCGAAGGTTCGTTCTTCTCTCTCAAATCCTCCTCCAGTTCTAAGCCTTCCCTGTGAACAAGCGAGGCTACTGCCCATTTTAAGTGAAAAAAACAAACTACACAGCATGTACTATTGAATACATGGTGTGTACTTTTCTCATTTAACTGTTCTTCTGGAAGCACCGCCGCACTGTTCATCTGTCAACATGAGTACACGATGTGTATTCTTGATTACATGGAGTGTACTATCGTGTAGCTGGCGGCTGCTTCCACCGCCTTACTATTTTCTTGTTGACTGACTACACGGCGTGTAAATACAAACTACACAGCGTGTAGTTGGTTTTTACACCTTTCGTTGCCAACAGGGCTACACACCCTGTGTACTCATCCCACACAGCCAAAGTACACGGCGTGTGGAAAAGTACACTTCGTGTTGTCCCAAAATTTAGGATTTTCCCCCATTTCCCTTATTAATCAAAAATACTTATGGAAAATAGAAAAGAATAAACTCATACCACAAAAATAAGAACTGGGTTCTTACAGTATTGATCCTGATCAAGATGTTGAATTTAGTGATTATTTAGTGAATTATACTAAGTCCATTACTAAAACACCTAATCTAATGGCTCATGTATAATTGTTGGGATTAAAAAAATAGTTGCAATAATTTCAAGATAAATGATTCACTTGACATAGAAGTTCACCATGTGGTGCTCATATTTTATTTGTGAGAAGGAAATATTGTAAAATTAGACATTGAATTGATTATAGTGCCTTGAATAACATCACCTTTAAGAAGAAGTATCCATTTCTTCATATCAATGACATTTTTTTTCAGCTCCATAGAGATCAGTATTTTTTTATGATTGATTTGAGGTCCTAGTACTGTGAGCTGAATCTGAAACTGGATGACATTCAAATGACATAATACTGATTGAGAAATGGCTATTATAATTTTGTAGTCATTCCCTTTGGGTTATTTAATGAACCTGTTTTCTTTAAGAATCTCATTAATGGATTCATTATTTAGTTTTTTGGTTAGTTTATATTTGTGTTTATAGATTATATTTCAGAATATAAAAATTTTATGAGGAACATGAATGTCACTTAAGGATTGTTTTTCAAAAAATAAATGAAAAAAACTTTTTTAAATGTTTTGTAATATAATATTTTGGTTTCAAACTATTTCGTAACATATTAATATAGTTTTTAATGATGGAATAATTTTTGAACATTCCAAAAAAATTATCGAAGAGTGTCCAAGACATACCAATATCATATAGATTCCATGTTTTCTTTTATTAGTGAGTTATTACATATGTTTTGTTGATTCTTTTTCCTATTAATATATCCCACTGACTATTTTTACATTTAATGGAGTTAAGTTCATATTGACCATAGAATGTGATGATTTCTTTAGTAACTAAAATGATTATTAATAAATCCACCATTTTTTCCCTTGATTTTTAGGAATTGGGAATTTTTATATACAGTGATGCTTCAATGAAACAAAATGGTTGTATCATAATGAAAAATTATCATGTAATTTCTTATGATTCATGTTAGTTGAATCCTCATGAGTTAAATTAACATACACATGATTCAGAATTAGCTGTTTTTATTTTTACATTAATAATATGGAGGCATCATTTTTATTGTGTAAAGTTTGAAGTATATACTGATCAAAAATGATTTCATAATATATTCACACAGAGAGAGTTGAATATGAGACATAGGAGGTGGATAGAATTAATCAAGGATTATAATTTCATGGTTCATTATAATACTAGAAAAGAAGATAAAGTGGATGATTCTATGAGTCAAAAATGTAATGCTACATTAACCATTCTATATTTATAATGTGTTCCTTTTTATATTTATTTTTAGAATATTGGCATGGATATTGTTGGTGTATGAAATTCCTCTGTTTTGTTTCATGTGTCAATGAAATAATCTCTATCATATAGAATTATAAATGAGAATAATGAAGACAATATGTTGATTAAAAAGAAATAATTAGTTCATAATAGTAATATAACATAATTTTTCACTGATAAAGATTTTCATTTAAGGGTAGGAATGATATAATGTGTTCCTTGTGATTCAAATTTGAAGAATGACTTGTTATATAAAGATCATATCTCTCTAAAATCATTATATTCGTATATTTTATGATATATAGAGACCATTGGGAGTATTAATAGGGACATTGAATGAAAAAGAGATATTTTTTACTTTTCTCTGAGAGGTTGGATTTTTCCACACGTTAAAGTAGAGAGAAATTTATCAAAAGGGATGCTTCATCCATTTACAGTTCCATAGTGGAAATGGTAAAATTTATCCATGGATTTCATAGTGGTATTTTTATAGACTTCTGGAGGTAATAATTTTTCAATGTTATTGTTGATCGATAGACTAAATATTATCATTTTATTTTTATCTGAGATAATTTGACAATAGATCAACGTCTGTGGTTGTATGTAAAATAGATAGTGAGGATACCTATAGTACTCCTCGAAATTGTATTTCACTGTGATCTCATGTTCACATCTAACTTTTGGAGAAGCATTCAGAATTTAATGGGTACTAAATTAAATTTTTGAACAACATTTTAGCCTCAATCAGATGGGAAGTTAGAAAAAAACCATTGAGTCCTTGGAGGATATACTAAATTCGTGTTCAATGGATTACCAGGTATGTTAGGATCAAAACCCATTTTTTTTATATTTTATAATAATATTTTTCATTGGAATATTCATATGGAACCATTTGAATCCTTGTATGGAATGTGGTGTCAAAATCTTAATTTTTGAGATGATGTAGGTGAAAGAATATTAATGGGACTTTAATTGATAGAAGTGACGGAAGTCATAGATCATTAAATTAAAAAACACATGAGGGTTGCTTCGAGTGGACTAAATAGATATGCATATAACCACATAAAGGATCATTATGTATAGGTAGAAGATCATGTCATTCTCAATGTTTCCCTAAGAAAAATTGTGATATGTTTTGGTAAGAGAGGGCCAATGAGTCCATAGTTCATTAGACCCTATAAAATCATAGTGAAATTTGGATCATTTGCCTACAAATTGTTTTCAACTCTAAGTTTATTCCAAGTAGATTTTTTTTCATGATTCAGTGTTGAGATAACAGATTCCAGATCCATCTCATGTTTTGATCTAACATGTAGTTTAGTTTGAACAGAATATTTCTTATGATAAACATACTGTCTATATTTTTGACCATAAAGAGAAACAATTTGGAATAAGGTGATTAATCAGGTTATAGTTCTATGGAACAAACCATATGGTTGAATATGTAACATGGGAATATTAATATTCTATGAGGGATAACTAACCCAACTTATTAGTTAGGTGAATAAAATTGTGAGGATACAATTTCCAAAAGGTGGAATAATTTAACATCCAAAGTAATTATAGAATAAAACTTTTCCTTATCTATTAATATTTATGAATTAGATATTAAATTTATTTTAAATGGGACACTTTATCATATAGTTTAGTCATTTCACAATAATAAGTTTCTCTAAAATGTTACATTCTGCACAAGATTGTGTTATACAAAAAAATAATATATATTTAATATTATTATTTTAAAAGGTAGTTATCACCTAGAAATTGAATTGGTATAAATGAACATAACTAATTATATTATGTTTACACACATTCTTTAAATATTTTTACATTATTATAAGAAATTTTTGAGGCTTAAAAAGAGAATAAATCCAATTTTAATCATAAAAAACTCAAATAATTATAAAAGGTAGTCTTATAATGTTTCTATGGAAAACCATTTTTGAATATATTTTTTGACACATTTATATGATTGATGTCAAAATATAATCTTATTATTTTGTTGCGGGACATAATGATTTATTTGGGATTCCTTTTTTGTGTTTCTCTAATAAAATTAAAATTTTAATGAATAATAGAAAATACTACATTTTAATTCAAACTTCATTTTCATCTCATTTATTTCTATTATTAGATAATAATTTTGCCTTGTTTTATGGTATAATATTATTAAATTATTATAATTTAATCAAATGTTATTAAATGGTGGTTTTTTTCAAATAAAATTTAAATAGAAAAACAATATGATCTTTTGAATGTTTTAAAAATACATTTTTATCAATCCGTCAGCGGGATTCGTGTTGAAACTAATTTAACCACATCTGTCAGTTAAATTTTCAAAATATTACATTTTTTAATTTTTATATAAAATTTGGTCCAATAGGATCAAAATAATTTTTTTTCTGAAAGGTAACATTACTATTTTATTTAACAATGTTAAAGGTAATTAGGGTACTAAAATTAAAATTATTAATATAATATTATAAAATTAACCTAACACTTGTACTAATCATATTGGATAAGTTATTATCGACCATTACCATTGTAAATTATAAATTTTAACCTTTGGAAGCCACTTGGTTGGGATTATGACATCTATAACACTTAAATTAAAGGAAAGGAAAAAATGCCAGAAATATGCCTCTTCGTCCTAAAAAAATTAATATGGGGTTATGTTTGTTATATATATAACTATTAATAGTCCATAAAATATTTAAATATTTCCTAAACCAATTTAATTTATTTATTATTTTTAGGAATTAAATAATAAAATTTTATTATCACAAAATGATGATGCGAAAATAGATTTATTATAGAATAAATCAAATAAATGATATTAATAATATTAAAAAATTTATATTTTGAAATATTTGATTCAATTAAAAAATATTCTATATAATTATTCCATTTTAGGATTGTGTTAATTTTATTACATAATCAATTAGTTATTATATTTTAAAATGTCAGGTAATGAATGGTGTAAAAATTGAAATATTTGATATATTAAAATTTAAAAAATCAAATTAAATGATATAAAATTCAAAAAAAATATAATATTCAATCAACTTGTTGAGATAAATCTATAAATTTCATTACTTTAAAGTAATTTGGGAAATATTTGGTAATTATTTTAACCCTCTCAATGTAAACTGCATAATAAAATCGTAAAAGTTGAAAGGGGTAAAAAAGAAAAGGATTACAAATATATAGAACCTTTTATAATTTGAATAATATTATTACAATTTGACCCATAATAATCATATTTTTGAAGTAAATGATTTCTTACCCATTTAGAATCGAAATGTAATTTACATTAATTTAATACTTTTAATAATTCCACGGGTTTGCCTCCCCTCTCTTATAAAAAGGCACAGATTTCCCTTTATTACTATCACTTCCAAATCCAATGGGATATGACTTGATATAACCAATACCCATTCTTATTATCCATCCACACATTCTTTATGCCATTTTATTTTGAAATAAATCCTTCGTTAAAAGTGTTAAGGTGTTAATTAAAGAGCTCATCTGAATGAAATGCAATGTTTTTATTTAAGTATTTCCATTTTATTTCCTATTCCATTTCCCTAAAATATTATTCATACATGGGGAAATAATAAAAAAAGTATCAAAGATATTGTAATATTGTATTTTTTTAATATTATCACCTAATCCAATCTCTAATTCCATCAAATGGGAAAGGACTTAGTCAGCCATGCATATGTCTGAACTATAACATCCACGGACAGATAAGATTCATTTTTCATAACTGTCACTCACAGCTGGTTATAAAAATGGAATTAATTTCCATATATGATACTATTTAAATATTATTAATTCTAAAATAACAATATTTTAATTAAAAAAATTTCTTTCCATATGCATAGAAACGATAATGGAATTCGTGTCTACATGTGAACTATCACCTCCACGAAGTGATGTGACTCATCATTATTAATTTTTATACTTGTTTTATATATATATATATAAATAATTAAATTTTTGATATGATAATAATGATTTAATGAATATTATGGAGAGGTAACATTATACTTGTCTTCATTCCATAATTATCTATGAAAAATTAAAAATGTTACTCTTGTGTACGTACGGTTTACCATCTCCAGGATTATAACGTTGTTCATATTTCATAACCACACAGCATGTTTTAATTTAATGGTATAATTAATATATAAAATTAATAATAATTAATCAAATATTTTTCTTGTGATGATGTTCATTGGACCACATGGGCTGCTTCCATTAAACTAGTTTGACTTTCAACAGAAGTATAAATTCAATAATAAAGATTAAAATGTTATAAAGAAAGTATAAAGTTACCTATTTTTATTATTCATGAAGAATAATGAACATATGTGACAAATAGAACTCATGGTAAGGGACTTCATTTCAATTTACTTTCATTGATGAATATTTTGATTTTATACAACACAGTATTTTATACAGTGTTCAATAAAAACCATTGAAATTTAATTAATTCGATTTTTTTCAAAGTGAATCTTTTTATAGATAATTTCACTTTCTATAAAGAATCACTAAACAAATGTTTTTTAACATATTCAGTTTCAATGAGTTCTTCAGAGAAATATCTATTATTTGATATTTTGATTTCTCTATTAGCCATAATGTTTTTAATTAGAAAAGTAACCCATTATTTCCTTTTATGGTTTTTTGTTATTGAAAATTATTTTCAATATTAATTAAAAATTTCATTATCTTAAAATGATTTATAGTGATCGAAAATGTATTTTTATGAGTGAAATGTTGATAATTGCAATTTATATGTTTTATAATAATATAGTGGTACTAGGAAATTTGATGAGACGTTACGTGATAAACCAAACACAAGTGGTAATGTGATAAACAAAATATGAGTGATTCCGTGATAAAAAAGGATTTGTAGTTATAATACAACTTCCAATGAATTATGTTTGGAAGTTAGAGATATAGATTTTCCATTTTAAGAGTTATATGTGTACATGTTGGGTAAATAGTGATTCCATTAAAAATCATTTTGAATGATGTTAACTTTAAATGTTATATGATTATTTCTATGAAATTTATGGTAAAAATTTTTATTGAAAAATTGTAAACAATGTGATTATATTTAGTGAAGTATATTTACTACATCTGAAGGTGTAAAGTATTAATTTATGATAAAGTATTCATGGTTTATATTTTTTTTCAAGACTAACAATTTTCCTTATTTATGAATGCATTTATGAACTTTGTATGCCCATACCTAGTTTTGATATGTTTTTCATAGGATTTAAGGAATAATTTATTCAACGATGGGATCAGGGAAATGGTATAATGTCTATACATGAAATGAAACCCTAATTATTTTTAAACATTTTTTGTTTTTTTTAAAAATGGACAGTGAGTATGATTGTCTACATTGTGATATTTGAGTTGTTATGTTTGAGTTATGGAAGAACAATAAAAAATATCTAAAACTTCAAGGATATTGATGTGAATTAAATTATAATTATATAATTAACTCAAGATTAATTAATGTTTGTGGCTAGGTAATTATAGTAATATTTAGATAGATTTTGTGTAATAATTTTCTTGAATAATGATATTTTCATTAAGTTCTTCACACTAGTTTTGGTCATATAAGGGTCATTCAAATTTAGACTTATCTACCCCCCCCCCCCCCAAACAACCTATAAATAACTACATTATATTATAAATGCGTATTTTATTCCAATATCAACCTAAACTATGTTATTATTAATCATAAAAGGTAATTACATATAAAAATAAAGGAATTTTATATTACATTTAAGGAATATGAATATTACCCTTGAATTTATAATAAAATTAGATTTAAATGTATTTTATAAAGAAAATAAAAATATAATGTTTGATTTTAAAGAAAATATTTATGGTCTTGGAACCCATTTTAATGAAATATATGAGAAATAATTCATGTCATATTTTGAATATAATATTTTCCCCTGATTATTTTTTTGTCATGCGATCCATTGTGATAAATGATTTTCCAATAAATTCAATTGAGCCTGATGAAATTCATTAGATCTATCGCATGATTTCCAGACCTAATGTTTAAACTTTATATCACTCTATTTTTGTTTCAAAGCACCATGAAGCTTCATATGTGGTATGATATTCAAAAAACATTATTTTATTTGGTCCAACTTTTTGGATCATTATGAATCTTTATCAATGGGTGATAGGTATGGATTAACATAAAAAATATATTAAATCGATGATTATTTTTATAAAGGTGACATTTTATGAACCATTCATATACAAGAATTTATCGAATTTTATGGGATGTTGTTTATATTAATTATGTAAAAAATCATGAATAAAAATAGAATAAATGTTAGTAAAAGAGGAGGATATTTTTCAGGGTTAATGTAATTTATAAATTATGATATTCTTTTGGTGTTAAATCCTTCTAAAAACAACCAACTATTACAATGAAAACTTTGATTTGTTACATGAGACCAATCAGTTTTAAAAATATGGTAAACCATGAAACACTAATTATTGATGTGTTGTGTACTATAATAACTTTTCAAAATTTCCAAAAATTATATATGGTAATTAATGGTTTGATTTAATAATATATATGAAAATATGATTGGTTTTATCCCTTGTAATGTATATAAATAAAATTTTTATTATTGATTTTTGTAATGTGGTAATGGATGTGAAAAATGGTATTATTCTATATTTTTTGGTAATTGATTTCATTAATAAACGGTAGATGATTACTATATATGTATTGGTTAGTGAATCATTTTTTTATAGAATTAAAATAATGAATATGAAAACTGGGGTATAGATGGAATAAGATATGTTGGAATGTTAATTAAATATTGTAATGATTTATATGTATTGGAATGATGTTGTAACATCCCATTATTACCATGTATGCCTTTGGAATATTTCAATAGATATTTCAAGATCTAGGAGCTGAGATACTGTGATATTTCTATCCACGGTGATCCCAAAAATAATTTTTTAAATATATTATATATATTAAAATCACACACACTATAATTTTCATTGAAAAGAGTAATGAATATAAAATGGGAGATCCAATCAAAAATCAAAGGCTGTTATTGAGTTTCGAATGTGGGTTTTACACTAGGGGTGACATATATTTTTTTTCTACGACGGTCATTTGGTTAATTTGTATTCATCGAAAAATTAATAAATTAAGTTGTTTATTTTATTCTTGGTTACATAGAGACATGAAATACAATTTAAATACATTGTTTTTAGGATATCATTGGGTTTTACCTTGAACCCTAGAGACCCCGAGGACCATTAGAGTATATTCTTCTTGGTATAAGACATTAAATCAGACCAGATCATGGATCATCTGCCAATTCTAAAGTGGTAATGGGAAAAGATATACATGGATGTCATAGTGGGAATACGAACATATTATTGAGGTAACAATGTGATCTATGTTATTAGTGATTTATTAACAAAATCTTCATTTTTCTTCCTATTCGAGATACTTTTCCACTACATCATCATCCTTGGATGTATATTGATTAAATATTCATGATACATGTAGTTCTCCTATCCATGGTATCTAATCGACATATCAAGATCACATATAACTTTTGGAAATGACATAAAAATTCATTGGGTACCAAATAAAATTTCATTACAGCTTTTCATCCTTAATCATATATATAGTCAGAATAAAAAATTCAGACCTTTTAGGATATACTACATTCCTGTTCAAATGATTACTAGGTATGTTGTGATCATCAACTTATTTGGTTGAGTTTTATTATAATAACATTTTTCATACCAGTATAATGATTCCCCTATTTGTTTCATTATATAGGAGTTTGGATCAAACACCTGATTTTTGGGATGATGTAGGTGTAATGTAGTTAGTGGCACAAAATTTTTTAAAATAGATGGTTGAAAAAACATCATTTTATTCATAAACTCATGATTACAACTCAGATAATATAGAAAAGTTATGTGGATAACTAGAGGAAGGATCTATTTTTAGAGGAAGTTGATCATAACTTTCTCAATGATTCACTATGGAAAAGTGTGTTGTGTTTTGGTAAGAGAGGGAGGATGATTCCATGATTCATTAGACCCCCTGAAATCCTACAGAAATTTGGAACAGTTTCCTACTGTGTGGATTTACTTCTACGTATGTCCTAGGTACATAATTTTTTTTTGTTTCTATATTAATAAAGCATATTCTGGATCCATATCATGTTTGGAGCCAAGAAGTATTTCAATTGGAAGAGAATCTTTCTTATGAGGAATAGCCACTCAAAATTCATGACTGTAGAGAGAATGTGTTTTTGAATAAGGTGATTCATCAGTTTATGATTTTGTGGAAAACATATATGGTTGAATAGGCAATATATGAATCTAAAAATGTTATGACGGAGGAATACCCACAATTATTTTGTATGTGAATAAAATTTAAATGCTATGAAGGATGAATACCCCCAATTATTTAGTATGTGAATAAAATTTCTAGGATTGCATTTCCGAAAGGGGGAGGATGTAATATCCCATGTAATTATATAATAAGGAACATTCATATCTAATAATATTTATAAATTAGCTAATAATTTTAGATTAATGGTGATGTTATTTCTGATAGTATAACAGATAGGAAACAATGAGATTCTTTGAAATCATACATTGTATACAGGAATGAGTTATACATAAAAATTAAATATTATTAATATTATTTTTTTCAATGGTAGTTATCACGTAGACATTGTATTGGTAGTAAGGGATAGAACTAAATATAATATGTTTACACATGGTTCTAATTTTTTTACTTTATAATAATAATTTTTATAATATTAAAATGAGAATAAATCTAATTCTAGGCATAAAATATTATAATATTCTTAAAAGGTAGTTTTACAAATATTTTTATGGTGAACCCTTTTTGAATCTATATTTTTTCAGTTTTATATGTTCCATATCACAAAATTAACTTCTTATTTTAAAGTTAGACATCAGAATTTACTTTTTTTTTACCATTTGGTATTTTCTGCTAAAATGTTTATTTTAATTAACAGTGAAAAATACTTCATTTTAATTCAATCTGCTATTTCAGATCATTTATTTATTTTGATATATTATCCATTTACATGGTTTTAAGGTATAATTTTATGAAAGTTTTATCAATTAATCCAATGTATTTGATTGGATTATTTTTCAAATGAAAATTAAATATATAAAATATTTCACCTTTTCAATGTTTTACTTTGAACTCATGTTTTCTAGATCCCTCAATGTGATTTATTTTAAAACTAATTTAACCACTTATATGCATTAAATCATCAAAACAAATTATACATGATTGTACATAGTATAAAAACTTTGGTCTAATATTATCAAAAAACTCGCTTATAAAATATTAACTTTTGTATATTATTTATAACAGTTAACAGTAAATTGGGTAATTAAAGGTAAAATTAATAATATATTATTATAAAATCACCCTAACTACAATGTCTCGAAATTTTTATCTAATTTTCTTTTAAAAAATTATATGGATTATTTATGAGACCATATGTTCTAAAAGAAAATGATTCCGAGGCCTAGTTAGTGCGGAAGAAAATTTTGAACTTTTTTTAGTCCCTTTAATTAAACAAGTGAGCGGGATTTTGTAACTTCTAAAATTTTGGTTCGATAAACAATATGAATGCACTATCAAACGTGGAATGTTGTGATTCACCTTGAATGGACTTAACATTGACCAGGAAGGGTGGGATGGAAAAATTTATATTTGGACTTTAAGTGAAAAAAATAAAATAAACTAAAATGTTTAATTTATTCAAACAATTTCCACCACGACACAAGGACCAATCAACACTATGGTGCAACAATGTGGTAACGATGAATCATTAATGAAAAACATTAATGTAATAGCATGGTGACATGAAATGTGTCAACTTCTTTTTATTAAATTAGTATCCATTGTTGGGGAATGATGTGGGTATATTCTGTGATAATCATGGAACCACTCTCTCTGACGATGATAAAAACCATCAAATCGGGGATCGACGAACACCAGTGGGAAAGATTCCTAAGAATGATAATGACGATGCATGCTAACAGATCATGGATTAACGACGACTCGGAGCTTCATCCCTCATCAACGACGGATCCATAATCCATATAGGGGATTATCACTACTGGAAAACTAACCTTTACCAACGGTTTGGAACCGTTGGTATAGGCCTCCAAACCGTTGGTATAGCCTATACCAACGGTTTGGAGAACCGTAGCCAAGTAAGCCGTTGGGATAGGTCTATACCAACGGTTCTCCAAAAACCGTTGGTATAGACCTATACCAACGGTTTTGGAAACCGTTGGTATAGGTAATATGAAATCTATACCAACGGTAATGGAACCGTTGGTATATAAATTCCAAAAATAAAATCACCGCTGGGATTTGATCCCAGGACCCCCTCGTTTATAATCGAACGACTTAACCACTAGGCTAACATCACTTTGTAAACATAACTTCATAAATATATATATGTATTATCATATTTATTTAAATTTTTGATTTATATAATGTTCTCCGTAAGTAGATCTGGAAAAAAATCAATGAATATATCCCAACGGTTGTCAAAACCGTTGGGATAGACCTATCCCAACGGTTTTCAGAACCGTTGGGATAGGTTCTGGGTGGGTGTTTTTTTAGCAAGGGGAATGCTGGATTTTTACCCTCTTTTTTCCAACGGTTCTTGAGAACCGTTGGGAAAGAGTAACCTTTCCCAACGGTTCATCAAAACCGTTGGGAAAGGGCCTAAAAACACACCCTTTCCCAACGGTTTTGGTGAACCGTTGGGAAAGGGTACTCTTTCCCAACGGTTTTGATGAACCGTTGGGAAAAAGAGGGTAAAAATCCTCCCCTTTCCCAACGGTTTTGGTGAACCGTTGGGAAAGGTCACTCTTTCCCAACGGTTCACCAAAACCGTTGGGAAAGGGTGTGTTTTTAGGCCCTTTCCCAACGGTTTTGATGAACCGTTGGGAAAGAGTTGCTATACCAACGGTTTTTACAAACCGTTGGTATAGAAGTGTTGGGAAAGATCATGTTTCCAGTAGTGTATGTAGTTTTGAGTTTCCCATTCATCATTCTAAAAGGATATACATGGATCAACCCATGAATAGGATGATCTATGGATCATGAATTCTTTTGGGAGGGTACATTTTTTGTGTTTTCTATCTAGGATTTAATTATTGTTGATGGAACTATGATCTCAACCCCCCCCCCCTATGTTTTTAAACTTATAAGGTAGAAGGCACAATCCAACACAAACAAAGAATGTGCCCCTCCGCTTAGGTGTTCATCATGGTCACTTTCTTGAAATGGTGGCAAGGCGAATTTGAAGCCATGGATGTGATGGAGGAGACTTGAGAGGCCTGAAGGAATAGATTGATCTATGATCGGACCACAAAATTTGACTCGGTGTCCCGTGGAAGGTGTCAATGGAGACCGACGATGGTGGTTGAAGGCAAGAGGTGGTGTCACACCGGGCACTGCGTGCGGTCTGTGCATCTAGCTCTTCATGGCTATGATGGTGGATGTGGAACTCTTGGTGCACGGTGCGACCAAGGGGAATTTTGTAGTTCATTGCCCGTGGTGGTCGATTGGACGCGGCACCTACCAGGTGTCATGTTGGAGGAGGGGCTCACACCCAGTGGGCTACGCACTATCAATCGGAAAGTCAGCTAACCAGATTTGCTTATCCCAACCATACTGGCTGGGTTAGTCCTAGCTAGGCCGACTGGTCGGTCTTCCCTAGTGTTCCAAATACATTTTTAAGCTTGTCCGCATTAGCAGTCTAGTAAGATAGGATAAATACAATTCGCATGCCTGCACAAGCTATGGGAAGAGAGTTTCTTTCCAGTATGAGTTTGGCCAGATAAATTTCAGTTCACAAGGTGACCAAGCTGGCTTGAACCACAACCAACCTCGTCCAAGTTCAGTAAGGCCTAATGGGCTAGGCCAATGGGATAGATGGATAGGATCGGGTCATGTGGTACCCTGGGTTGGGTTGGTTAGGTCTATCTGAACCAGTAGGACTGGACCTGATGCAATCAACCCTTTTTTACAAAAAGTGACGTCTCATTCAGACCATGCATCCAATTGATTCACCATCTACTGTGTGTGGAACCACATGTTGGGGAGGTTCTTATGAAGTCATCTAATTTTGATTTTATGAAATTTGACCATGCAAGGATTTGTGGCACAACTACATAGTGCGACTCGGTGACTCAGCAATCAGTGAGACTTCATGACATAGATACCATCATGACACTTTACCTTAGCTATTAGTGTGACTTTATGACATAGCTACCCAAAAAGAATCTGTGACACTGCTATCAGTGAGACATCATGAATCAGCTACCCAGTGAGACTCCATGACTTAAAGTCCAGTGAGAATTCCTGACTCTTCTACCCAACGAGGAATCATGACTCAACTATCAACGAGGTTTCAGGAATCAACTATTGAATATGTATAGGCAACCTAACTATCCTTATAGAATCATTCGATATGAGTGAATTTCTAGTAATTATTTTTATGTTTATGAAACCATTGGTTTTTCTATTAACACTTTATAGTACACCTGTGTCAAGCTGGCTCTAGTGAATCTAATAGTTATGCATTCTTTAGTGAGTAAATTTATGGATTTATGTGAGACATGATTTGGTTCCGGGGTCCCTATTTAGTATTTTTATGATCACCCATTTATAGGCTTCACCCTCACCTATTGTGTATTTCTCAGATGACAGAAAACATTGAAGGGGTTCTTGTGATGCTAGGTCCAGGTGGTGCTTAGAGGTGGATCTACAAATGCGGTACGATTCAGTGACATCCAGAAGTGAGCCACACCTAGACATCAAGTAGGTTCATTTGTAGATGACCTATGGAGCTTGTTTTTTCATTCCAATTGGGTTTGTATTCTGGCCCCATTATTCCTTTCAATTGAACAATTACTTGTTTGGTTTCATCCTGGTGTGACTTACTTGTTGATGGTATTCAAGTTTCAGCATTACATTTCGCAGTACGGATTATGTGTGTGTATAGGAATAAAGGAAATTCCATCCATTATTGGGGATACACCTTTTGGTGATAGTCTCCATCCCTGGACAATGGAAGGCGGGCCTGGGGTAGTCACGACATGGGCCCCGGGAGATGGGTCATGATAGAGTGGTATCAGAGGTGGTCAATTTTACCTCAAAGTCTAAGAGTGTGTTTTTTTAATTGGGAAATTTTGTAAAGTGTTTCATTTTCAACATTTATATTTTGGGAGTCTAGTGTTGGTGCAACAATAGACCTACCCACACACCAGGACCATGAATTCTACTTCCTAAGTTGGTGAATTAAAACACTGGTAAATTGTTTCTATAAAATGTTATTCATGATCTATTTTGTTCAACTTCATCTCACCAGGAATAATTAACTAACCAGTGTTCATATTTATTTCTCTCAGGTTGTCTACACATAGATAGCCAACCAGGAACCCGATATAGAATCATGACTGTGGACCACTAAGCAATCAAGCATCATTGTAGGGACTGATTCCTAAGATGGATCCCCTGGGTGGTATACCAGAGGTACCCCCACCAATGGAGAAGTAGTTGCTACCAACCTCACCAGTAGAGGATGCATGCCGAAAAAGTGTGTTGCATGCGTTCTAGAGGCAGAGGCCTTTGAGAATTCAAGGGGAGACATATCATCAGTCAATTGAGGATTGGGCTGGAGGTGGTGATGTGAGTTTTCTTCCTGGTTAGGACACCATCAGACCATATGGTAGTTCTACATGCCAGCCTTCAACAAGGCATGATAGGGATATGGTGGATATTGACACTATAGATGCATGATAAGGTGACCCTTGCCTAGATAGACATCGACCGACTTTTCTAAGAGGAGTTCATCCCCACGGCCTTGCACTCGATTAGCATATTATAGATGCTCCACATACGATAGGGTTGTGTGACTATGGATGAGCACTCTACGAGGTTCAAAAACAAATCTTTATACTCCTATGATATGGTGAATGACCCATTCTTTAGGGACCGAACCATTGATCATGGGCTCAGATGAGAGATCAGGGCATCGATAATCTCTCTTACCATCCCTACATAGGTTGGGATGTTGGGGGAGCTCTTCTAGCGGAGAATAACATGGTGGAACCTACACTAACTGTGAGAGCTACCACCAGACAGTAGGTAGAAGAGTCCTCGACAGTGGGAAACTGACAGCTGACATAGGGGTCTAAGATGACAAGAACCTCTAGGGGATGACCTTGTGATACTGGATCAGTTGTGAGAGGACCCATGGGTAGTGGACACCAGTAGAGGAAGAGGTTGGGCTTCACGTGCGGCGGGAAGGGGCATATAGCTTGAGACTACCCAACACACCATAAAGATTATTAGTAGGAGGTCAAGAGACCTCCAGTTCATAGGAAGAGAGTTGAACAAGGAGGTATAGAGAGAGGTGAATGTGGTATGGGATCAGGAAGATCTGCAGATGATGGGAGGAGATATGAGGTGCTACCACAACCACCTCCATGAGATCCACCACAAGCTTTGACAGCAGGTGTAAAGGGGCAGGGCCAGCATCAGGTGATAGAATCCTATGACCATGACTCTCTAGAGATGATTAGAGGTATGATCTATGACTACTCCACATAAGCAACAGTTCTCATAGGAAGAGGTTCTAGTCACTCTATCCTTGACGGAAAACATGTTCATGACTCATAGATTCTAATTGAGTCATTGGCATGGTCATTTTGATTTAGATACTTCTATGATATGGTATTCACCGATTATACACTAGTGAAGGTAGTGTCAACATACTCTTCGAGGTGAGTGCTTTGACTGGGATATCCTAGAAGAATCGTTGAGGCCTTACAATGTCATCTTGGGTATGGACTTGTTATTTATAGACCATGCTCATATCTACTTTATTAGGAGCCATGTATGGTCTATCCACAAGGATGGGACCATGTTTTCTTCATTGAAGAGAAGGGATCTTCTGCAGCACTGGATATACATTCTTGGAGGAAGGTCCAACTGATCACTAACTAGCTGGCTAGCCTCACCCTCGCTGAGGTGGACGAGAGAAGTCTGAGCATTCCTATAGTGGTGGATGAATATGATTATTTCTTTCCTGAGGTAGTTCCGATACTACCTCATAAAATGGAGGTACATTTAAACATTTATTTAAACTTGGGGATGACATCGATATCAACATCGGCATGTCGGATGGCTCCAGTAGAGAATCATGAAACAATGGTACAACTATAAGGTACTGGGATGGGTAGCGGAAGCCGGTGTGATGGGAAATTAAAATTATTTGACTCACCGGAGCGACAATATGACATCGACTCCGGTAAGATATTCTGGTATGGTCCGAGGACCATGCATTGTTTAGTCATAGCATAAAATAAATTGAACGTGTACCTACTTTGTATCTGACATGTGCAAGTCCGATACAGGACATCATCGATAGTTGCTCAAAGAATCTGACATCGAATCTCTCTAGATCATTCACACATGCCTCTCGAATCAGCTCATGTGTCGTTCGTCGAGATCCGTGTGCTAGCGCGGATCTCCGACGCTCACTACAGCGCAGCGACGATCACAGCAAGGGAAGAAGCTTCAATCTGAAATGGATGGACTTGAAGATCTTCCACTGCTTGAGAGACTCTCTCTCTCTAGATTCCAGGAGGAGGGACAAGCTCTCAATCTCAACACATGAATAGTTCACAAAGGAGGGCCTCTCCCTCACTAATATTGTGAGTGTTAAAAACACGCGGTATGGATTCCTAGCCCACATATAATATTCATATGTTATATAATTGTTATAAATAATTATTTATGAAAAATAAAATAATGCCATTAATAATATTTTTAATTTATCACATACTTGTAATAAATAAATATATTACCTGATAAATTTGAGTCTTTATCTCATCTCATACCTCCTGCTAATATTAAACAATCCTAGGATTTTATAATCCATTCTAATAATATTAATACGTTTATTTACTATATAACTTGTAAATACATGTTATAAATAAATGCCACGAATTATTATAAACATTAATAATTAATGAATTTATTTAGTCTTTGGTGATTCATAGAGAATGGATAGTTCTTGGACCCTTTGGAAGGGCCCACCAAGTTCTATATTCCTATTCAAAAATATGGCAGATTCCCATGGCGCTATTGTGTGTGACCCTCTAGGCCCTTACCATAATAGTAGTGAATAATATGCACCGACCTAAAGCGGGGTCTAGCAACCCATCGAGGTCCCTATAGAGATAAGGAAATGGCAAAGCAATGATTCCCTTCCTACAAACACATTTCGTGTAATATAATCTCTTCGTCATCGATATCTCAATAAAGAAGAATGCACACTAGTGTCATCATTCTTTATTTTGCTTTATTTTATTTTTAGATTTATCCAGATGCTCTTACCTTCCACTACCATTGAAATGGATTTAATAAAGGTGAAACCATCCTAAATAACAAGGCCCGAGATATCTCTTTCTGATCATGGAAGTGACAAATCCTTTCTCGATCATTCAATCAATGCCATGCCGTTAATGACGTACCCAATTCAAACTGACATTCCACGACTTTTTATCCATGGTTTTCTCCTTGAATCAAATTTAAGTAATTAAATGACATCCATTTACAATGATCTCAAGTCTAAAGACCATTACACATGTTTAAAGATAGGAATGACCAATGACACCTAAAACATGTGTTATTCCTATTATGCGGGTCCGTTCTCATGATCTCAACTACTAGAGGACATCATGTGAGAACTTTATGAGAAGAAGCCTCAATGATTATGAGCCTCGATCACCTGATGGTCACACATCATCTCTGTAATTTCATAATGATTTAACTGGACCATAGGACTTTACTTCAAGATTACTGTCATGGAATCTTAGGGTTCGCGTTATAGCCTGGGATATACTATAACACTTTGATGCTACAGGTAATCTGAGGACATTGCCAAAAACAAAGTGGATGCAGAAATATATACACTATTATGGAAAGATAAACACTTATATTATAAAAAACTGAATACATGTAGCGGAAATCAAAGTACAAAACAAGTTGGGTCAAGGGTACCCACTTTCAACCTTCCAACTTTCACTTGAGCCAACTGCTAATAATTTTCAATCTGTTAGCTCTCACATGTGTATCATGATTCTTCTGAGAAATGGCTTTACTCAGGGGGTCTGCCACATTGTCCTCTGTTGCTACTCTACTAACTGTCACTTCACCTTTTTGAGAAAAATCCCTAAAGATATTAATCATTCGAAGAGTATGGTTTGTTCTCTAGTGATACCTGGGATCCTTGGCAAGCACCACTGCAACTGTATTATCACAATATACTAGAATAGGGTCTGCACTACTAAGTAAAACACGAATGTCTGAGATAAATCTATGTATCTAGACTACATCCTTTTCTGCATCGGAAGCTACAATATATTTGGACTCTACTGTAAAATCATCAACCACAGCTTGTTTCAATCTTCTCAAGCTCACTGCAAATCCATTCAGGCAATAGATGTAACCTGATTGTGATTTCATATCATCATGATCTGTCTGGAAACTAGAATCATTGTATCCCCTCACAACTATTTCCGCATCTCCTCCATTCACCAGGAACATATCCTTAGTACTCCTTAAGTACATTATGATAGTTTTAAAAAATGTCCAATGCAGCTCTCCTAGATTGTCTTGATATCTACCCACCATGTGTAAAGCAAAGGCGACTTCAAACTTAGTATATATCATGGAATGCATGATAGAACCCACTACCAAAGCATAATAGACTCTACTCATTCTATCAATCTCCTTTTGTGTTTGTGGACACATTTTCATGGAGATATTTACACTATGTGACACTAGTAACAATCCTCTCTTGGATTGTTCCATACATTAACTTTTGAGTACCTTTTCAATATATGTACTTTGACTGATCCCATGTAGCCTTTGAGATCTATCACAATAGATCATGATCCCTAGAATGTAGGATTCTTCATCTAAGTCATTTATGCATAAGAATTATTTTAACCATGTCTAAACTGACTGTAAGACATGCACCTTGTTTCCCATAATTAATATGTCATCATCATATAATACTAGGAAAAAGATGGCATTCCCATTAAACTTTTTATAGACAAAAGGCTCACTTTAATTTTTGACAAAACCAAAATCTCTTATGGCATCATCAAAACGATCATTGCATGATCTTGATGCCTTCTTTATTCCATAAATGGATATCTCTAGCTTTAATTCTTTATTTGCATTCTTTGACTTGAAAAAACCTTATGGTTTATTCATGTAGATTTCTTCAACCAACGTCACATTTTGAAAAGCAGTTTTGACATCCATTTTCCAAATTTCATAATCATGAAAGGCTGATATTGTAAGAAATATTCTGATGGATTTAAGCATTTCTACTAGTGAGAAGGTTTCCTCATAGTCAATGCATTGACGTTGCGTGAAACCCTTTACAACTAGTCTCTCTTTAATGGTATTAACCTCACCATCCATGTCCAGCTTCTTCTTGAATACTCATTTTAATCCAATGGGTTTTGCATCTACTGGAGGGTCTACCAAAATAAAAACATGATTTTGGTACATGGACTCCATCTCAGAATTCATGGATTCCTTCCATTCACCATCTTCTTTGCCTTCTACTTCTTCCTTGTAGGCTAGAGGTTCATCATCCTCAATGACTAATGTGTCACCTGACCCGGTGACAAGAATAATACAATGCTCGGGTTCTCCAACTTCTAGAATAGACCTACGCAGTATCTGGGTATCAGTAACAACTTCTTCTTCCACTTTTTCTTATAGAGACTGTTCCTCTAACACCACTTGTGCATCTAGGGAATTAACTTCATCGAAGTTAATCATGATCCCACTATATCCAATAGAAATGTTTCCCCTTTCTATAAATCTTTCGTATCATTCCACAAAGACTTTTCTATCAAAAGAGTTATATAGGTAGTGTCCTCTAGTTTCCTTAGGAAAACTTATAAAGATTCACTTAGTGCTTCTGGATGCTAATTTGTCTCTTGGTCGAGTCATGAAAAATTCCTCGCACCCCCATACACGCATGTGTGTCAGGTTTGGTTTCATTTCATACCATAATTGATATGGAATACCATCTGCAAATTTATTGTTACTCGGTTAAGGGTATATGCTGCTGTCTGCAAGGCGTATCCCTAAAAGTATAATGGAAGGGTTGCATGACTCATCATTAATCTGAACATGTCAGGAAAAGATGTATTCCACCTTTCAGTAACACCATTCCATTGTGGTGTATAAGGAGGAGTGAGTAGAGATACTATCCCACACTCCTTTAAGTGATAAATGAATGCTTGGTTAAGGTATTCTCCAAATAAGTCTGAGCGAAGTTCTTTTATCTTCTTACCTAGTTGGTTTTCTACTTTATTTTGGTATTCCTTAAATATACCAAAGGAATATGACTTATACCTCATTACGTTGATATAACCATACCTACTATAATCATTGGTAAAAGTTATTATGTATAGAAAAACACCCCTTGCCTCGACTGGAAATGGAAAACATACATTAGTATGTATTAATTCCAGCATTGAATTGGCTCTTTCTCCCTTTCCTGAGAAAGGTGATTTGGTCATCTTTCTTTGTAAACAATATTGGCATAAATCTAAGGGTTCTAACTTTACATATTCTAGATAACGTTCTTGATTCAATCTCTGTAATTGCTTATTGTTTACATGACAAAGCCTGAAGTGCCACAGGCCGGTGTTATTTGAGTCATGTTGGCTATTTTTTTCATTGATTTCCATTACTGAGTTCTCTAGATATAGTATATATAAACCATTTTTAAGTTGTTCCATACCATAACATAGGTTATATATAAAAAATATACAACATTTACTTTCAAACATGATATAAAAACCCATAGTGTCTTGACTCGACACATAGATAATGTTTCTGGTAACAGATGTTACATAATAGAAATTGTTTAAAACATGAACCAAACAAGTTGGTAAGGTTAAGTGATAGTCTCCCACAACCAATGCTGCCAGACTTGAATAATTTGCAGCTCAGAGATCCAATTGACCTTTTTCAATATTCATGAACCTACTAGGTTCCTGTATATGATTATAAATTTTGAGCCACATGCTGTATCTAAAATGCAACCTGTAGATAAATATATATTTCATTCAATGAAAAAAATACCTGAAGTAGAAGAGTAATCTTGATTATTCTTCTTAGCTATGAAATTCTTATTCTAGTGGCCTTTCTTGCCACATCCAAATCAGATAGCTTCTTTCTCATTATTTTGCCTCTGAATCATTGGATTCTTTACATGATGATGCATTGGTGTCTTTGGATTTGACTTGGATATATAACCCTTTGACTTGCCATTGTTTTTCTTGTTCACCATATCAATAGATGAATAGGTATTTTTCGTATTCTTATCTGCTTGGCGAACTAAAGCCAAAAGGTCCGGGATAGACTTTTTCATACCATTCATATTATAATTGACAATAATAGTCGAGAAGCATGATGGTAAAGAGGTATGAATGAGATCCACTACTAGTTCTTGGTTCAGTTTTAACCCAAGGGCTTCAAACCTCTCAATATACCCAATCATTTTGAGTGCGTGAGGACTGGCTTGGTGCCCTTCCACTAGCCTGAAATTATAAAGCGCACTTGATATTTCAAACCATTCATGCGTGGCCCTCTCGTCATATTGTTTTTGGTGATGTGAAAGCATCTTGTAGGCGTCCTCATCCTCATGAAATTTTTGCAATTGCCTCGACATGGATGACAACACGATGCATTGTACATCAAGTGCATCGTCTACATGCTTTCTCCATTTATCTTTTTCTTCCTTACTGGATTCCTGAAGAGGCTCAGCATGAATTAGGGATTCTTGCACATATAACATCCTTTCTTGGCAAAGTACTATGCGCAAGAGACTATACCGCTCTTGGAAGTTATTGTCGGACACTATATTTTCTTTATCCAAGATCGATTGTAGTGATAATGTACTTGTGGTGTTGGTGATTTCCATTTTGAATCTATATTAGATAAACATTTAATAGTTAGTTCTTTTTCTTGATTACCTTTTGACATTTACAATTATTAAATAATTATATCATTTTAATTTCTACCACTATTTCAGCAAACCATAATATCCATCACTATTAGATTCAGTATACTCCATCGCTTGAGTATTCTAGTGGCAAGGATCCACAAAACCTCCCTCATCATGTACATGCTAGGGCTATGCCACTACCTGGAGGGTTTCAAGGTAGGAACTATACTGGGCAACCACTTGTTCTTGTGGTTCCTTGTGTTGTTGAGTAATGTCCCAACTTTTGGAATCTGAACTTTATTCCCTCAATATATTTCCACTAATGTGATAACATGTTATCAAAGGCTAATCCTTGACTACTCACATAAGTTAAGTCAACCCATTTCACTTATGAAAACACCCCGGTAGTAAGAGGCACTCTCAAATAAGTCTGACGAGCACACCAAATACTATTTTTTCTTTAGATGTGTCGCGACCTGAACCTACCTGGGCTCGAACCTCTACTACCCCAATCCCGCCTCCATATGCTAGGGGATGATGACCAGTTCCAAAGGAACAAAAACTCAGGGAGGCCTTTGCCTAAGTACCAGTACACACACACGGATTCCACTCAATGAAGAAGTGTAGAGTACAAGGAAAGATAAATTACCAAATTCAATAAATAAACCATAAAGTGCATCGACCTCTAAATAGTAAAAATCATTTGTTGAAAGTAAACTGAAAAGAAAAGGGAAAAAACAAGCTCCCATCCAGAAAAGTGTCACAACCCGGTAACATGTATGCAAAGTAAACAGCTGGGAGAGTCCCACACCTGGAACCTGACTACGACCACCTCACATTGTCCAAGATCATGTACTCCTAAGCTCCACTGAAGTCATGAACAACCTTTTCGTCCTCTGCAAGGGAACACCAAGTGCGGGCAAAGCCCAAGCAGGGATGATAATAAAAATACTCAGTAGGATACCCTGAAGGCTCGAGGTAGCAACAAAGGAGGCACCAAAGGGTGATCAGTAGATCGAACATGGGAAAGTAAAGGAGTACAACCTAGAGTGTAGTAGAGTAATAGTAGAGAGTCCAGCTCTACCCAAAAAGATAAATGAGGTAGAATCATCCAGAAACAAGGAGCTGGAAACTACAAGAAGATGAACTTCTCATTGAGTCTTCGCTACCTATAGCAGAAGAGTAGACTCGTCTAACCACGAGAATCTAGACACAGAAATCATGTGCCATACCCCACATGTATTCGCCTCTCTTGGAAGGAGAGTAACCAAAACCCAAGAAATTGGTACTGGAACAAGGTATATATACATATATGCTCCATCAAGATTCCCGAACAAGATCGTAAGGTGATCTCTATCTTGTAGCTCAGCCCAAGAAAGTGAGTAGCCAATAGTCCCATATGTAAACACCATTGATGCCCAAAATCCCGCATGTCTGCCCCGAACTACAAGTCAAGGGGATTAAATCACCACACATTGACACTATCTACTTTGGGCGGAACTGACTCACCTGCATGGTTTTAGGTCGCATCTCAAGGATGCGTCTCGATGGGGAAAGTGCCCCTCAAACTTGAGTGTTCTGGGGGAACGTCAAGCCACACCTCGTCATTGCCCTGTAGTCGAGAGGTCTCCTCAAAGTCGACAGGCGGCCCCCTGCCCAGCCCTGCAGGAGGGTAATCACTAGAAGTCGACGGGTTCCCACTGGAGGGAGACCCGACAAAAGTCAACAGGTGCCACACTGACCAGTCCCATAAAAGGGTAATACAATGGAGGGAGACCCGAGTAAATTCATCGATGAGTCCCAATGCCCATTCCCGTAAAAGGATACTCCACTGGAGTGAGGCTCGGAACCGTCACCGGGGACCACTTCCCAGCCCAATTAGAGGTAAACCCGGCATCAGGGACCACTTACCAGCACAACTGGAGGTAAACCCGGCATCGAGGACCAATTCCCAGCCCCGCTGAAGGTAAACCCGGCATCGGGGATCACTTCCCAGCCCTGCTAGAGGTAAACTCGGAACTGCTCTGGCCATCCCTGCTGGATGGTACTGCTCGGTGAACACTGTTGTACTGGACATACCTTCTGGATGGTAACCCACTGGTCATCCCTGCTGGATGGTAACCGCACTGGCCATCCCTGTTGGAAACAACCTCTTAGGTAGAGGATCAGTGCCCGTGTAATGTATTGGTCACACCGAATCCACAAGAACTCTACCAGGGAACACAAAGCCACTCTGCCGACCAAACCATTGGGAAATGAACTAGGGGAAATCACTCAACCCTGCTGGTCGAAACCATTATGAACGAGACCAGGGGAAAACCCACTCAACCCTTCTGGTCAAACAAACGAGAACAAAACCAGTGGAAAAATCAACCCTGCTGATTCACAAACAAGAACAGGACTAGGGGAAAACTCAACCCTGCTGGTCAAAAATTGAGAACAGTGGGACCCTCTACGTCGTGAGAGGTCAAGGGTATGCAAAGAAGAACACGGCACACACATGGGGCCCTCACGACATGTTACCCCAAGTCAACTCCAACCAAGCGCACAAACGTTCTTAGGTACAACAACCACATGTACCTCTAAGGTTTCCTGTATACCCCTAGAGTATACCATGTTTCCATCCCAAAGTCTATCATGCACATGGCACCCAAAGTCAACGTGAAGGGAGTAAACGTAACAACTCCAACTTTCCAACTCATCATCCCAGGCACGGCTAACTACATATCTTCAAACATTACTTCACTCAGACGGGAGTCCATGTGATCACACGCCAAGGGTCCACTACGAACACAGTAGAACGAACCACCACCAGTACTCCTTTCATGCTTCCACATTTAATATGGTCTCGAATGAGGATCACACCTCTAAATGGATTGTACTGCTTTGATCCTCACCAAAAAACATGAGATATATTCCATTTACTCACCTCAAATGGAAATATGACGGAAAAGTCGCCAACACCGCCTTACGCCTGAATGGAGTCCCATGGTCCTGAGCCTCGGCCCTGAAAATAGTCGGGCACTTCGCACCATTGCGATCCCCATGGGAAAACACGTCAAAAGGGCATCTCAATAGATTGGAATGGATATCCAGATAAAAAGATGCATTTTGGCGCACCGCACATGAGTGCTGCTTCGTGGGACCCACATCTCGGTCCCTACATGCAACGAACGGATCGCACCATTGCGATCCTCTCAAATAAGAACCCAAGATGGACTATTCGCTTGCCCAAAACAGACACCTGGTGATAAAACTGGAAATCACTGCCAACTCCCAAAACGGCCCTCAAGGGGACCACACCATCATTCAAAATTAAAGCGGGCGGATTGCACCATTGTAATTCCCTCAGAAAAACACCCCAAATCGACTGGTCGTATGCCCCGAATGGACGTCCGATGAAAATGTTACAAAAATCTATGTACAGCTCAAAAGATGGGCCATGGGGCCCATGCCTCAACTCCGTTTTCAACGCCCAAAACCACACTAGAAAACTACACATCGTCACCAGGGTTGCAACGCCACTAATGGCGCTCAAAATGGACATCGGATGTGTCCGCGCTGCCCAAAACAAGAACTCCCGAGAAAACGCCAATCTTACATAACGCACGTGTCGTGCCACCGAACCCCTCTTTTTGAGAATTAAAATTTCCCGACACCATCTCAAAACAATCGCCTCATATCAAGGAACACATCGCCGCTGATGGCACACAAATCCGACACCCGGTCAGAATTTTAGGGGAGTTTTAAGAATTTTAGAACGGAAACAGGTGGGTCGGGCCGGTTCGGCCAGCCCACCACGCCTGATCCGGACCGCGGTTCGGGCGGGCCAGCTGCCTCGCCCGGACTAGCTAGAGTCGGTCCGGTTCCACCCCCCATTGAACCCGCAATATGTGGGACCTTGTCTGCCAGCTGCGGTCCGTAGACCCCGATCATCCTCCCGCGTCAAACCAGCCAAACGTCGGTTCGTCCTCCTATCCTACATCGCATGCCCGATGCCTACAGCCGACGACCACCGCGACCTAGCGCTCCACCGACGCCGTCTGCCCAGGCCACCCTGGCCGCTCCTCTCGACACCCCGGACCGCCTCCCTGGCCACTCACCTATACCCTGCTGCGCACCCCACTCGCACTGGGGCCTGCCGTCGCACTCCGCTGCCAAGGAGACACCCGACCACCTTGTTGCTGAGCAGCCAAAGGCCGATGCCGCCTGGAAGACCCCCACTGCCGCCATCCGCTCGCCCGAGAACCCAAATCCGCCGGAAAACACCCTTCAACCAACGCTCTTCGACGGACGACCGTGAACACCTCGAGACTCAAATTTTCAAACTGAAAGGTGCATCGGAAAGCTCATAAAATTTACTATGCAAGAATGGGATTTTATCAAAGATGAAACAAAATTTCGAAGCTATAATTTGGATTCAAAGAGGGTTTTAGGATTTAAAACTAAAACAACGACTGCCTACCTGTGAGGGCATAGCCCGGAGCTTCGCCGCTCGTGCCGCTACCGCTCCCACTGCTCGATGGCGCCTTGATCAGAGGAGGGAGGTAGAGGAGAAGGTTGATATGGAAGGGTTGAGGGAGGTTTATCCGGGGGAGAAGAAGGGAGGGGAAGGGGAGAAGAAGGGTTTAAATAAAAAAGAATTAATTAAAATTTTAATTAATTTAATCCCCTAATTTAACTCGCATCTGAAACTCTCGACGGGGTCGAGGTGTAGTTTTCCCTAGGGTAACCACAACCTCCCGAGAACAACTTAGGTCTCGGAATTTTATTCCGAGTCCCTTTTCAAATATTATTAAACTCAACTCCCGAGGCTGCCAAATTACAAAAATGCACCTAGGGCCATTTTTCACAGAAGGCTCATGCCCGTGAAAGTTACACCCCTCCTAGGGCAAAAGGAAAGCTCTGAACTCAACGGTGCCCTCAGGATTCCAATCCAGGCCACCGTTTAAGAGATATCTAAGTTAATCCATTAAACGAATTAATTAATTAATTTATTTATTCTTTTAATGATCCATTAACGGGCGAGGGGTCCCAACATCCCGTGCCGACATGTTTTATGTCGTTACTAGGGTAAAGACCCCATTTCAGACTCATCTGTATACTCTGATCTCTGATCCGAAACACCGTTTATGAGTTATCACACTTATTTGGTGTTCCCAGTGTAAACACACTGAAAAATTTATTCCGGCAACACCAGGGCTCAGAATCGCATTCCGTTTGAAGGCACTGACCTAGAATAACATCAAAAATATTCCAAAGTCTTTTATAGCGAAAAATGGTTTCTTACATCATTACATCCTTCAAGCTTTTTTTCCCCAAAAAGGAAAACCAGGGAACAACTTAGGGTACTAATCCCACACCTAGCTCTCCCGTAACCAGAAGAACTCGTGCACAGTCCCGCGTCATGGCACACAGACCAAAGGATTTGATCTTTTCACTAAAGGTATGCCCTTTCTAATGACGTGCACATGATCACACACACTTTTTTTCCCAGGTGAGTCACAGAGAAGACGTCGTGCACCCACTCCAGACATTGGGGTTAGGTCAAGGCTATAGGGAACCTCACCATCCCTCTGCACTGTCTCAAACGGCCTGAAGTACCCCAGGGGTAACTCACATCCCCGACAGAACCCCTACGTCGAAATCCATGACTGGAATCACCGCCCGCACATGGAACAAGGCCCGGTGATTCCCTCCTTCAGAATACCCATATGGTTAAACACCCAATGATATCTGGTCACGAAAGGTTTCATAGTCGATGTCCCAAAACCAATACACTCTTACATGCTCGGAAGCTAAGGAGTCAACACCATCGACTAAAGAAAAGGTCCTATGCCATTTTACCATACCAACACAGGGTCATGCCGACGCCCCGCGTCACCCTGGTAACAACCCATGCAAGGATCAGGGAGAAAAAGCATTCTACCCACAAAGTCTAACCATTCTACAGAAAAAAAGTAGAAGAGATGTAGAGCGTACCTCTTATCACCTCATGCTTTGCAGGATCGTAGAAATCCTATGCTCGTGGCTGTCAGTGGTCCCAACTGTCAGCTCTCGGAGCCTGACATGGACCGCCTAGTGGTGATGGGAAGACCCCATAAAGCCACCCCCCACTACCAGCTCCTCCCGCACCACTGCTAGAACCACCTCTTTGGGCGCTACTCTGATCACGACACTACCTCTATCGTAGTGGTGCACCTGCTGCCTGCCCGATATTCTCAGTGCGCCTGGTCAGGCAGTCTCGCACCAGGTGAACTCACCGATCACAAGAATAGCATCGGAGCTCTCCGGGCTGCACTAGTGCCCTCTGGTGCCACTGTGGTGTATGACCATGCTCCTGAGTCCGGTTATCAGAAAGCCACCTACGTCGAGGTTCTTCGTGCCGATGCCAACTAGCTACGGCAGACGTCTCGGCTCCAACGTGCATGCCGCCACCACCAAATGTAAAACGTGACAGGAAGCACTCTGTCACCTGTGCCAGCACTAGCACCCCAGAATAAGTGGGAATACCCAAGGGTAATATGATAGAACGAATCTATCCGTGGGGACCCTTCTCAAACTTCCACGCTCAGAAGTTTCCATCATGGACCAGGTCCAGGTAAATGTGTGCACGATCTGCGAAACTAGCTATGTACTCAGCCACCGTCATCCTCCCTACTGAAACTGCAGGAGCTCCTAAACCCGAACGGAGCATAATCAAGAGGGGAAATATCCTCACGAATAAACAACTGAATGTCACCCCACGAAAGTGACGAATCGTCCTAAAACTGAGTCACTAGACTCCACCAACACCAAGCTGCTCCGTAGAAATGGTTGACGGACAAAGCCACCATAAGAGCTATCGGCGTCTGCACAAGCCTGAAAAGGTGAACCATTATTTGAAGCCAAACCTCTGCTGCCTGAGACTCTGTCTCACCACCGAACCTCAGCGGTCTCTGCCGCTGGAACTCACAGAGCACACTCAACCTACGCTCAAGCTCAGTCTGCTCTAATAAAGCTGTCTGCTGCTCGCCATGTGAGGGTGCTGCTACCGGCCCACCCAGGGAAAGGGGCTCGCATGATGGGTCCTGGACTGAGGCCTCGTACCTCACAGGGTCGTCATCACGCAACAGAGTTGGTATCCTAACTAGCTGTCTTCACGGAGACATCCTGAATGTTATCAAGGATTTCCGCGATCAAATGAGTATATATGTATATAATAGTAACAACAATGGGGAGCATACTCAAGAAGGACAGTCAAGCCTCAATCCTATGTGATGCACAAACCAATTTTTCCCTGCAACAAGTGTCTCAACATGCCGAGTCGATAAGCCGGTTATCAAGGTCCTGATGAATGGATACGTCGGCCGCCGCACCATCACTAGACTCCATGGCCTGAGAGCCGCTGTCGAGACACATTAACACTATTTCCATAAATCCCAACCAATTCCTTTTTAGGGATGTATGAACAACATCCCAAGGAACGAACCACCTCTGATACCACTTTGTCATGACCCGAACCTACCCGGGCTCGAGCCGCAACTACCCCAAGCCCTCCTCCATAGGCCAGGGGCTAGAGACCAGTGCCGAAGGCACAACAACTCCGGGAGGCCTTTGCCTATGTACATGTACACACACACAGCCCACTCAATACAAAAGTGCAGAGTACAAGGAAATTTAAAGTACCAACTGCTATAAATAAACCACAAAGTGTATTGAACTCTAAACAGTACAAAGCAAGTGTTGAAATTAAACTGAAAAGAAAATGGGAAAAACACGCACCCAACCAGAAATGTGCCACAACTCGACAACTGGTAAACAAAGTAAACAGCTGGGAGAGTCCCACACCTTGAACCCGACTACAACCACCGCACGCGGTCCAAGCCCCCGAACTCCTAAGCTCCGCTGAAGTCAGTACCAACCTATCCTTCGTCTGCAAGGGTAGATCATGTAAGAGCTGGGAGAAGTGCAGAGTACAAGGAAAGTAATGTACCAGCTGCTATAAATAAACCACAAAGTGGATAAACCTCTAAACAGTACAAAGAAAGTGATGAATGTAAACTAAAATGAAAAGGGGAAAAACACGCTCCCAATCAGAAAAGTGCCAAAACACGACAACAGGTAAACAAAGTAAACAGCTGGGAGAGTCCCACACCTGGAAGCCGACTACGACCACCACACGCGGTCCAAGCTCTCGAACACCTAGGCTCCGCTGAAGTCACGACCAACCTGTCTGTCGTCTGCAAGGGCACACCATGTTCCGTCAATGCCCAAGCAGGGGTGAGTATAAAAATATTCAGTAGGATACCCCGAAGGCTCGAGGGAGCAACAAAGGAGGTTCCGATGGGTGAGAAGTAGATCGAACAGGGGAAAGTAAAGGAGTACAACCGAGAGTGTTGTTGAGTAATAGTAGAGAGTACAACTCAACCCAACAATAGAAAGGAGGTAGACTCATCCAGACACAAGGAGCTAGAAATGGGGAGAAGATGAACTTCTTGTCGAGTCTTCGCTACCTATAGCAGGAGAGTAGACTCGTCTAACCACAAAGCATACTAGACATGGAAGGCACGTGGAATACCTCCCTGCTGGATGGTAACCGCACTAGCCATCCCTGCTGGAAACTACCTCTTGGGTAGAGGATCGGCGCCCGCGTAATGTGTTGGTCACACCGAATCCACAAGAACTCTACCATGGAAAACAAAGCCACTTTGTCGTCCAAACCATAGAGAACAGAACCAGGGGAAACCACTCAACCCTACTGGTCAAAACCATCGTGAACAGGACCTGGGGAAAAACCCACTCAACCCAGCTGGTCAAACAAATGAGAACAAAACCAGGGGAAAACTCAACCCTGCTGATCCACAAATGAGAACAGGACCAGGGGAAAACTCAACCCTGGTAGTCAACAAAAGAGAACAGAGGGACCCTCTACGCCGCGAGAGTTCAAGGGTACGAAAAGCATAACATGGCACACCCATGGGGCACACACGACATGTAGCCCCAAGTAAACTCCAACCAAGCGCACAAACATTCTCAGGTACAGCAACCACATCTACCTCCAAGCGTTCCCGTATACCCCCAGAGTATACCACGTTTCCAGCCCAAAGGCTATCGTGCACACAACATCCAATGTTAACGTGAAGGGCGTAAACATAACAACTCCAACTTTCCACCTCATCGGCCCAGGCATGACCGACTATATCTCTTCAAACATTACTTCACTCACACGGGAGTGCATGCGATCACATGCCAAGGGTCCACTACAAACACAATAGAACGAACCACCACCGACACACCTTTCATGCTTCCACATTTAATAAGGTCTTGAATGAGGCTCTGCACCTCTAAACGGATCATACTTCTATGATCATCACGGAAAAACATGCGAGATAGGCTATTTACTCGCCTAAAATGGATATCCGATGGAAAAGTTGACAACACCGCCTTACACCTGAATGACGTCCCTTGGTCCCGAGCCTCGACCCCGAAAATAGTCAGGCGCATCACACCATTGTGATCAACTCGGGAAAACACGTCCAAAGAACTTCTTACTTTAGTGGAAGAGATATCCAGAGAAAATGATGCATTTTGGCGCACCGCACACGAGCGGTGCTTCGTGGGACCCACATATCGGTCCTAATGTTCAATGAACGGATCTCACCATTGCGATCCTCTCGAAAAAGTACACAATATGGACTATTCGCTTGCCCAAAACGGACACCCGGTGATAAAGTTTGAAATCACCGCCAACTCCCAAAAAATCCATCATGGGGCCCGCACCATCGTGCAAAATTAAATCGGGCAGATTTCACCATTTCAATGCCCTCAGAATTACACCCTGAATTGACTAGTTGCATGCCCCAAATAGACGTCCGATGAAAATGTTATAAAAAGCTGTGTACAGCTCGAAAGACGGGTCGTGGGGCCCATGCCTCAACTCCGGCATCAATGCCCGAAACCACACTGTAAAACATCGCTTCGGCACCAGGGTCACAACGCCACTGACAACGCTCAAAACGGACAACAGATGTGTCCACGCTGCCCAAAACAATAACTCCCGGGAAACACCAATCTTACATAATGCACGTGTTGTGCCACCGAACCCCTCGTTTCGGGAATTAAAATTTCCCGAAACCATCTCAGAATGTTCGCCTCGTATCAAGGAACGCGTCTCCGTAGAAGGTACGCCAATACGACCCCCGTTCGTAATTTTATGGGCGTTTTTAGAATTTTAGAACGGAAACAGGTGGGTTGGGCCGGCTGCCTCACCCGGAACGGCTGGAGCGGGTCCGGTTCCACCCCCACAGGACCCACAATATGTGGGTCCTTGTTTGCCAGATGGGGTCCGTAGACCTCGGTATTCCTCCCACGTCAACCGGCCAAAGTCCGGTCCGTCCACCCCTCCCCCGTCGAGCGCCCGACGCCTACAGCCGACGAGCGCCGCGACGCAGCGCTCCGCTGGCGCCGTCTGCCCCGGCCGCCCTGGCCGCTCCACTCGACACCCCGGACTGCCTCCCTGGCCGCTCGCCTGCGCCCTGCTGCGCACCCCGCTTGCTCCAGGGCCTGCCGCTGCAATCCGCTGCTGAGGAGCCCCCCGACCACCCTGTTGTCGTGCAGCCGAAGGCCGCTGCCGCCTGGAAGACCCCCGCCGTCGTCGTTCGCTCGCCGGAGAACCCAAATCCACCGGAAAACACCCTTAATCACGCAATCTTCGACGGACGACCTTGAACGCCTCGAGACTCAGATTTTCAAAGCGAAAGGTTTATCGGAATGATCATAAAATTTACTATGAAAGTATGGTATTTTCTTGAAGATGAAACAACATTTCGATGCAATAATTGGGATTCAAAGAGGGGTTCAAGATTTAAAACTGAAACAACGACCACCTACCTAGGAGGGCATGGCCCGGAGCTTCGCCACACATGCCGATACCGCCCCAGCTGCTCGATGCTGCCTTGATCGGAGCAGGGAGGTGGAGGAGGAGGATGAGAGGGAAGGGTTGTGGGAGGTTTCGCCAAGGGAGAACAAGGGAGGGTAAGGGGATAAGAAGGGTTCAAATAAAAAAAGAATTAATTAACATTTGAATTAATTTAAACCCCTAATTTAACCTGAATCTGAAACTCTCGACGGGGTCGAGGTTTAGCCTCCCCTAGGGTAACCACCACCTCCCATGAACAAAAAAAGTCTCATAATTTTAATCCAAGGCCTCGTTCAAATGTTATTAAACTCAACACCTGAGGCCACCAAATTACGAAAACAACCATGGGGAAATTTTTCACAGAAGGCCCGCACCAATGAATGATACACCCCTCCTAGGGTTCAGAGAACGCTCCGAACTCAACGGTGCCCTCAGTTTTCCAATCCGATCAGCCGTTTAAGGGATACCTGAGTTAATCCATTAAAAGAATAAATTAGTTTATTTATTTATACGTTTAATGTTCCCTTAACAGGCGAGGGGTCTCAACGTCCCGCGCCGACATGTTTTATTTCGTTACTTGGGTAAAGAACCCATTTAGGACCCATCCGTACACTCATATATCTGATCCGAAACACTGTTTTGGAGTTATCCAATTTATTTGGCATTCCCAGTGTGAACGCACTGAAAATTTAATTCCGGCCACACCGGGGCTCGGAATCGCACGTCGTCTGAAGGCGTTGCTCTGGAATAACATCAAAAATATTCCAATACCTTTTATATCAAAAACTGGGTTCTTAAAAGATGGGGGAAATGGATGGTTTTTAGACATAATATATTTTGAGGGATTTTTTTATATTTATTTATGGATGAATATAATCATTTTCTATTTATTATGTTCAAACTGGGTTGTTGCACTCACAACTGAACATGTAATAGAATATAATTCGTCACATCATTATGAATTTTATCTTTTTTACTATTCGATGTGATCATTCAATAATCATGAAGATGCAAAAAATAATAAACCATGCATAATGTAAATCATGTGATCTGACTGGTCTTGAGCATTCTATAAAATCGATCCATAAAAGATTAATCCTATCCAGGGGGCATCCATTCCGGAGTCGTGACTTGACTCACATCGCAGCTTGCCAAATGTATTGTGTTTGGCTCCTGTGTGGTTTACCACCTCGTCTTGGCAGGTCTGCGTCTCAGATTGTCATCATTTAATTACAAATGTACTCACACACATGAGAGGTGGTCTAGGGGTAAAAAATACATCTCGTGCATTGGACATGCAAGCCCGTATACATATTTGAATTAAAAGAGACGATTCACAGATCTTTATTTATCTAATTAATTATTTCAATCATCACACGGATTTAATAAATAATTAAATAAATAAAAAATACCAAACATGTACAGTTCGGTCACTTGCTCAAGACCAGTCGGTAAATATTAAGCGCGATTAAAATTAAACTATAAATAAATTTACAAAGTATGGGGGGTCCTAATAAATTAAATGAATATAAATAAATTCAATTAATTTATTTTTATCAATTCCAATTGTTTAATTTAATTTCAATTCCAAAATGAAATTAAACCATCAATTAAATGTAACAAAAAACATAAATTAAACTATAAATTTAATTTTAATTCTAAAATTAAATTAAACTATTAATTTAAATTTATCTATAATTAAATGAATGTTTTAGAGGAAATTAATTTAAACCACCAAAATAATTTTAATTAATAAAATTTAAAAAACTAAATTAATTAAAATCAATTTAAAATTGGGTTACCTCTAGCCGGGGAGGAGTACACCCGGACCGCGAACCACAGAGAGTACCTTTTTGGAGTAGTGCTAAATCATGGCATGACCGCGGCACGACCGCGGCGCTACCATGACACGACTGCAAGGGCCTGACCGCGGCATGACCGTGCAGTCAAGTGGTACACATGGTAGCAGGACTTTCCATCGAGGAAATAACTCCACCAGTAGTGTCGGAGGTAGCACACAGCTCCGGACAGCCTTAGGTGTGGCTTCCCGTTGCTCTGGACAGCCACATGGGCGGCGGGCCACTACTCCAGCGAAAGGGATGAGGTGTGGTTTTTCCGTCTGACGATAGCAGGGACCGGAACCGAGAAGCTGTCCAAGAAGGGCAACTGTCCAAGGTGGCGTGACCAGCCCAGTCCTGCAAGTGGGCGGCAAGTAGACCTGGGTGGCTTGGTGAGGCCGATCTGGCCCAGTAGGTCCGGTGCGACAGGTCTGGCGTGGCGCCGAGACATCGGAAAGGTGCGGGCGTCCGGACGGCAGTGGGTCGGCAGGCTCTGTTGCTGCACTGGACAGTGGGGCAGTTGGGGTTCGGTTAGTCAGCGCGGCCTGGCGCAAGGAGGAGGGAAGCGTGGGTCGGTGGCAGTCTAGCCGGCTAGAGCCTGGGAGATTTTTGTGGGGTATTCTTGCCGGGGAGAGTAGCAGCCAGGGTTTTTCCATCAAAATGGAAGGCGTGCCCCAAATGGAAGAATAACAACTTTTGGGTCTTCTAAAATAGGGTAATTTTTTTATCTGGGTTTTTAAAAAATTAAAATTTGATAAAAGGGTATAGGGTTCGAATATTTTTAAAACTGGGTCCGGGATGCGTGAACGGCGTTCACGCATCCCGGACCCGGGCGTGATGCGTGAACGCCGTTCACGCATCTTCCCGAGAGAAGGGATGCGTGAACGGCGTTCACGCATCTCACAGAATACCTAAATGATTCATTTTTCTAATGGAAAGGTATTTCACTTAGATGAAAACATGCAAGGGTAAATAATCTATGTGGAGAAACTCTACTCATATGACTTACAAGGAATTTTTGTATCCTGAAAGAAGTCATATTAAGATAGAAAATAAGTTCAATGTTTTTAAAGATAAAAACGAGTATCAAAAAATGGTGTTTAAAGAACCAAAATCAAATCCCACGTAATAAGAATCTTGGAAGAGAAGATGAAAAATTTGGAAGAAAAATAATGAGGTTGTACCAGCTGTGGAGGAGGGGGAAAATGTATTCCAAATAAAGAGGAAATTCATGGGAAGAAAATATGTGCATAATCCATGAAGCATGTAATAAGAAATAAATCACATCCCATGCTTGGCTTAGAAATAAGAAGAAATAAAGGATGAGAGAAAACTCTCACATTGAATGTTTCCTCTATAGAATACAAGAGGTTCCTCCTTATTCCTTATTATTTTATGTGTTATGAGTTTACTTGAATGGAATTGAAGGAGAAGTATTGTTCATCATGGAGTACATAAATTCCCATGATGAAGAATGAGTTCATCTCTTAAGGAGGATCTTATAAGAGATTTGAGGTATTCCAATCACATTATCTTACATTTTTTCTTAATTATATTCATTAAGGTTGAGTACTTATTTAATGAAAAAATGAGAAAAGGGGGATTTGTTCTTGCACTTGAACTTTCTAATGTGTTTTTTGAAGTGTGTGCAGGATCATGTATTTCTTATCTTAAAATTACTCATCCTGATAATTGAGAATATCTAATTTTAGTATCACATATGAGTATGTGTTATAGGTAGATTATATTATATTGGTTATTTAATTATTTCTTTCTACACTAGGATGGATCATATAGATATAGTGTTTATTAACTAAAGGCTTTGTTCCAAGTATCATGTCATATCATCCCCTTATTTAAAATATATGTGAAGATTTTTTTGAGAAGAAATATGAGTTTAAAATTGTCCAATTATCCTTTTCATTTTATTTTAAATAAGGGGGAGAATAATTGATGTTACCACATATTAACTTTTATGATATGAATGGATATTAACAACAGAAGATAAAGGGGGAGATTGTTGGAAAAAATGGTTGTATGTTTTATCAATATGTCAATATGTGAAGTGGTGGTGCTTGGATAATTTTTATGGATTCATGTTATGTAATTTAATTTCATATTTGGATAACTATCCATGTTTTAAAAGTGAGAATTATTTAAGATTATCTTAAATAGAAAAAAATGTGCAAAGGAGTTTTCAAAAATGTTCACTAAAGTATGAATGAAGTGATATATGAAAAAAGTATAAATATATTATTTATATTTTTCATGAAGAATAAGGATTGGTATTTGGAGTGAATATGGAATTTGGTGGAATATTTTATCTAACACATATTTTTAACTTTATTTAAAAAGGAATCCATCCAACTAGCTACATAAGGGAATTAGGTGCATCCACTTTTGAGGTGGGAACTGGAGTTGACTATTGTATGGGAAGAAATGGTAGGCGAGCATGAATTCACATGAGGCACATGGTATTAGAGTGGTGGTTCAATCATGTGCAGTGGAATGGTGTTAGAGAAGACAACATGGGTCGATGCCAGTGAGGATTTGAGAGCGTACCCCAGTAATCACTTCTACCAAGCTGAAGGAATGATAAAATAAATAAGGAAGCACTCAACCGAGTGATATTATTATATGGGAAAATGGTGACACAATCATTGTCTCTCCACTAAAAACATGCAGACATTTACACAACAGTTTGATCTAACTTTTTCAAGTTGTCTAATTAGTGAGAACCTTCTTCCCTTTCTCAAGGGTTTTATAGAGCATTGGTTATCTACCATTGATGAGTCACAAAGATCATGGTTGGGAATCCTTGGATAAAACCAAGGACCCTTCCATATTAAGAAGTCCATGATGAACTTATAATATCCAAGCATGATCCAAGAACAAGTCATGTTCAATATTCATGCATTGTCGTGCATGAACTGAAGGATCCCAAGACTTTTGATGAAATAGAGTCTTCAAATGAAGTAAGATATAGATTTAATGCCAAGGTACAATCATGATAATATATTCATGAAGTTACAATTTCATTAATATAATTTAAATAATAAAATGAATAGTTCATGTGATGAGAGTAAAAATTTATTCTAAAATGAATATCCTATGTGATGAAATGTGAAACATAAGTATTCGGGTGATTAGAAGATCATATTTTGATGAATCCACGTGAATCAGATTCTTACATGAGTTGTAACATTTATGTGAAGAATGGAGAAGTCCCGAGCATTGGGTATTTTTGATGAGTTTTTGTATTTTATTATGTAATTAAATATGAGTTACATGTATGAATATAGATAATGATTCATAGAGATAGACACCACATTAAGAAGAAAGAGGGGAACCTTAATCCTTCTAGTATTCTTTATGTGTTGCATGAAACAAAATACCCACAGAAACTAATGGGGCATTCAATATGAGGAAAATATGATACCACTACTGATGAGTATTCATATATAAATGTGTAATTAAATGTGTTATTACGAAACAAATTTAAATAAGGATTTAAATGATTGATTTTAAATCATGTAATAATGATATATTACCCATGAACAATTATTGTTTGTTTTGTGAATAAAGTGTGTATGAAGGTGATGAAGACTCTGTGTTGAATTGAAATATTATTTCTGATAACTCGATACAATAATGTATCAGGTAAATACAGAAAGATGAATTGATGAGTTCTTGATTATTTGAATATTGAGGAGAATCTAGATTGCACAAAATCTGAAAAGAGTCTTAATATAATAATTTCTAAAATTATTGATAAAGTACACAAGGTAGGAGTGACTAGATTTCTTATAGAGTAAGTCTATTTGAAGAAGAACTTCTTCCTAAATTTGGAAGTAGATGTATCTTTTGGATTATAGAGTAGAATGAATCTCCAATGTATTATGGAGAAAGAGAGTGTATAGTGGATTATTTTTTGTTATAGAGAGGAAAAATGGATTATATGTCATTGTATTAACTTGTGGAGATAGTGAATAATACATGTTGGGGGGTATAACCAATATAGAAATGAGTAGTATTTTCAAAATAACCCTGTAAATAACATGTGATTCTCCCTATTTCATTACAACTACACTTGAGGAATGATTGAGAGTTTATATTGAGTGGATCAAAAACCTAAACAAATTTCAATAGGTTGAATTTAAAAAAAGAATTAGTAAAATAAGGCTACCACTGATTCACCTCCCTCTCATTACCACCTAATTGATCCTTGGCCACTAAAAATATCTCTTCGTATCAATAGATCTTGGTGAAATAGGTTTACACACATCAGTTTGCATTAGTTCAATCACTCTTATTAACCATTGATCTTTAACCTTTTATATATTTCAAATAATCTTCCCTTGTTAGAAAGAATCGCATGTATGAGTATGATCACATGATAAATTAGAGAGATCTTGAGCAGTGTCACATTTCAACAGATCTTCCATGTATGATTGGCTCATATAAACAATAAATTTATACCACAACCTATTTTCTTCTTCCTTGGATATAAAATACATATCTTCTTGTCCACTCACAAGATATAGATTCCCCTTTGTGTGTTTTCCTTACAAAACAACTCCACTATATTTTCCCTTGATAATACACACCTTATTTGTAAATATTATTGTGTGTCCCAAGTCACATAGTGACCCTCAAGGCTATGGAATGAGCATTCTAAGAATTCCCCATATTTCCACAAAAATAATATTTGATAAATGGTTTATTCATGTGCATCACTAATACACCACTCATTATTCCTTAAGATCACTAAATATTCTAATTCTAATTCATACCAAAATAAATCTTTATCCACATAACAGGCTCTTGTGTTCTGACACCAATCATTACTGCTTTCTGTTTATGAACAATAACCATACCATTTGTGGCATTATGATGTATCATTTTCTTCCCTAAACATTTTTTAACTATTTTTTGGACCTATGAACCATAATTTCACTTTTTTCCATCACTTGTGTGACCTAATTTCCTAATATCATATTAGGAGTCAAGAGTTTCTCTTGATCCTATATTTAATTATAGGCCAAAAAAATCCTCCTAAAGTTCTTCAAAACATTTTACTTGGTCTTTTAATATGTTATTCATAAAATAAATAGCCTTGGATTATTATTTAACCTTTATGTTGAACTTATTGAATTTATATGAGTATTATGGAATTTCTAATCATATTATTTATTATACACATATATATATATATATATACATTGGTAGATAATTTGATAACAGTAAGACACTTATTAAAGGTATAATAGAAGTCTAGATAACAGTAATACACATACAAAACGTATCATAAATCAAATGTCAACCTAATCTACGCCTCTGGTGTGGATGCTCCTCTGTCCCACAGTCAGGCGTATACTGGATGCGTCCACGCCGTGTCTGTCTACGTCTGTGCTCTGGCATACGCTGCACATCCTCATCGACAGCCACCTCCACATCCTCCTGTGTGACAGACGGTGGATGTACAGTCTCACCGCCTGTACCCTGGCCTGCATCTAAGGATAGTGGAAGCTGGCTGGAACTCTCACCAATATAGGAAGTAGATGGCTGCTCTGTTGTGGATGACTGCAATAAAACATCGAACTCAATCCAGTCAGCGTCTGTAAGTACCTGTGGCTGTGCCTGAGAAGCTGGAGGAGCATATGACTGGTCATGCTGAACACCCTCCTCCAGTGGAATAATATCATGTGGCTGAGCAAGCTGAGCAGCCTCATCCTGTGGAACAACAGCAGGCTCCGCGGCCTCCGCAGCAGGCTCCGCGGCCTCCGCAGCAGGCTCCGCGGCCTCCGCAGCAGGTGGTGGATCAAAGAAAATGCCATGATAAATCTCGTCCATCGACGGTAGCATCTGTCGTACAAGGCTGTGAAAATATGCTGGGTCAAAGGCAACTCTCTCCACTGGATCAGACATATGCAGTAGATGACAAATACGAGCATCCTGCGAAAACAAATTCTGTTATTAACTAATTTGAATAAAAAATATGTTGAACTGTGAAAGAAAGAATGCATACCAAGTCATGGAAGCCCCGTCCGTGCCGTGTCAGAAATCTGACGGGAGACCTGATGTACCAGCCTGCATAATCCATCTGATCCATCAAATGAAAGCGTACTGTCCCTGCCCCTCGCAACTGGGACTCTCGTCGCCTGTCCCATAACGCAACATATCTCGCATGGTAGCTCCTCCAATCAAAATCTCTCTTCCCTGACATCTTCAGGGAATGCAATGAATCCAACTGACTGGGCGGGTCAGGAACTGGCTGAAGGAATCCAAACTGTCTCATAACCCTATCCGTCTGATGCCACTCGACTATATGAAAATGAATCAGTGGAACCATGCAGGAGCCGATATCAAGCATCACTGTACAGTATGGGGGCAGAATCTGAAGGATAGAATCTGTATATGGCATCCATGTAATCTGAAAGAAAAAATGAATAATCAATTAATAAATGAATAGATTTACAGTAAAGAGTAAAGATTTAACAATATAAATAATAATCACTTACATCGTCTGGTCGAATGCTGTCTAGCATAAGTCTGTAGGCGTGAACATCATGTCTGGGAGAATCTGAATGTCGATGCGCCTGACTCCACCTGTAGATAACATTTTTTTTACATTTCATAAAAGAATTTTATACAAGTAAGTTAGATATTAGAAAGAATTAATAACATACCAACGTCCACGTGGAGCCTCTGCTACAATATCTACGGGTAATGGCGCACGAGCATGTGGAGCTAAACGAGGTATGTGCTCCCATACCCACATCTGTAGAAGAACCATGCATCCTGTGATCTGCATCTTCTCGATGCGACATGCGCTGCATAGGGCTCTGTATGTATATGCTAGGCAGGCAGACCCCCAACTATATCGACCTGCCTGGTCCAAATCCTCTAAAAAAGATAGATACATCAGGTGCACAAAAGTAGTAGAGTGGTCAACAAAAAGCGTGCCACCGATCAGCCTCAAAATATATGCCCGTGCAAAGCGCAGCACGGTGACGTCATCAGCATCATCTGGTAAATGTGTGAAGTGCTGGTCTAACCAAGGCATCCGCAATCTACCACCGACGATGGTCCTGCCATCATCCTGGACCTCTATGCCCAGAAGTCTATGAACAAGCTCAGGAAAATCTGATGGAACTCGGCCTGTCAAAGCATGTCCATCGATAGGGAGGCCCAACATAATAGCCACATCCTGCAATGTAATAGTCATCTCTCCCTCACTGAAATGGAAAGTATGCGACTCCGGTCTCCATCTCTCGACAAGTGCGGCAATGAGCTGATGATCAAGAAACGTGAAGTCGCACATCGCTACGCCATAAAATCCAGCTCGACGAAGATGTGGGACGATAGCGGGAGGTGGTGCAGTATGATGGAAATGGTGAGATCTACGTACACTCAAGGGAGCCACAGGACGTCCCTCTAAAAGCAGTCGTGATACATGAGTAGCCTGAGATGTAAGCAATGGAAAACCTGCCATCTGCACACATGATATCATCGTTACTTATTAATAGTGGAATCATGATATATTCATTTTTATTTGGTGTCACAATCAAGATTATCCTAGTCTCACAATCAACATTAGTTAAGGATTCTAAGACACTCAGATGCCATTACTAAAACTAGACATCTTATAAGAAAACCATAATTTAAAAGTGAAAAATTAATTATTTCTTCTTATTTGTGAAATTACGTTTGTTAATTTATCAATTATCCATTAAATAACCATCAACATTATTCCACATTAAAAATTAACAGGAAAAAGTGAAAAATTAATAATTTCTTCTTATATGTGAAATTAGGTTTGTTAATTCACCCATTATCTATTAAATAACCATTAACATTATTCCACATTAAAAATTAACAGGAAAAAGTGAAAAATTTATTATTTCTTCTTATTTGTGAAATTACGTTTGTTAATTTATCCATTATCCATTAAATAACCATTAACATTATTCCACATTAAAAATTAAGAGGAAAAAGTGAAAAATTAATTATTTCTTCTTATTTGTGAAATTACGTTTGTTAATTTATCCATTATCCATTAGATAACCATTAACATTATTCCAAATAGATCAAGTTCCTAAGTAACTATAGAAACTTCCACAATAGGTTATTCAACCACAACCTCTTCCTCTTAGTCTTCTACTTCTTCTCATCCTCATCCTCTATTTCTTATTCTTCTTCTTCATCATCGACACCAACCACAACCTCTTCCTCTTAGAGAAGGTACACAGACTCGATCATGGATGATGAGATTTGGAACTCTGTCCTGCCACTTGGGGACATCTCTTACGAGTATGTCCTTCTGCGTGGCAGATACTGCATCGTATTCTCCCTCCTCGTTGCCGAGGCCAATCCATCTCATTTCTGATGCGAGTTGACTTCGGTCTTCCTCGAGGCCGCAACCTAGTAGCATGAAGCCAATAATTTTACAAATGACACACATTGAAAAAATTATAAATGATACGAAAACCGACTTATGAAAACCTGGAAATATCAGGGACAATGGTCGGTTGATCAGCAGGCAATGTGATAGAATGGAAGTCACCAACAGGCATCCAAGCAGCACTATAACAGTTAACCAAAGTGCTCATGTGATACACCGGGTCAACATATGGCTCCAACGATATATTTACCGAAGCGCAAGCTGTAATAACATGTACACATGGATATCTCAATGCCTGAAAGCTGCCACAATCACAGTACCTGTTATCCAACATCACGACAAACACTCCACCATTAGTGCATGCACCCTGGTCGTAGCACTTTCTTACCCGAAAACTCCTCTTTTCCCTGTCAAAGGCTATAACATTCCATCGTGAAGCCTCATTCCGTATCCGGTCAATATCAGTTTGAAAATGCTGAGTAAAAAGCATTCCATTTTCCATCCTCTGGTAAACCTTTTGGGACCGGTCAACAAAGTAGTGAACACATCTAAAAAATGTCTCTTGCACTAACCCTGTGATTGGGAGTTTACGCACACCCTTGAGGACCCCATTTACGCACTCCACTATATTAGTGGTCATATGCCCATATCTCATGCCACCATCGTATGCTAATGACCATTTTTCCTTTGAAATTTGTACCATATATTCATATACCTCCTCATTAACTGTTCGGATCTCTTCAAGACGCCGATCAAACCTTTCTTGTTGGGGTTCATATGCTGAAAGCATAACATAATAATGTATTAAAATGGATAGTAAATTTTGTTAAAAAAAGAAATTTTAGAAAACCATACCCAATTTGAGGATCGCCTTCTTTATGGCCTCATCTCTAAACTGCTTATGCACATTACTTGCAATATGTCTAATGCAATAACGGTGATAAGCATTCGGCTCAGTCTAAGAAACCCCATCACTACTCACGGCCTCTATAATCGCTCGATGACGATCAGATATCAGACACACGCCCTGTTTCTGCGTGACATGAACACGTACACATGCCAAGAACCAACTCCAGCATTCAAAATTTTCTTTTTCAACAACAGCAAAAGCAAGTGGCAGAGGAGCGCGATTACCATCCTGTGTGGCAGCAATGAGTAGAACACCTGTATACTTTCCATAAAGGAATGTGCCATCTACCTGAATAAATTGTTTACAAAAGGGAAATGCAGCAATGCACGGTCTGAATGCCCAAAAAATCCTCTTGAACTTCACCTTTGACCGATCAACTAGATGATTTTGGGATACATACTCAACAGTGTCCAACTGATAAACAATCTGATTATTGAGAGACAACAATTCCATAAGCTGTGGCAACAACGCATAAGACTCATCCCAATCACCATACACTTTTACAATGGCTTTCTGTTTTGCATTCCAAGCTTTGTTGTATGATACCTTATAGTTATACAACTGTTGAATTCTTTCCTGAATAAGGGCAACAGGAACATCCTGACTTGTTCGTATCATCTCACAAATAACAGTAGATATAAACTCTGCATCAAGAGAAGAGTGATCTTGTGCCAAGCTGGGATGCAGACAAGTGTGTGGGCCTTCTAATTTGGTTATCTTCCAACATCCATAACATTTATCAAATACTGCTCTTAATCGAAATTTACATTCTGACCCATATTTTTCACAACGAATGAGATATTTGGTCTTCTTTGACTCATAAACCACAAATGTGAAATGTCGCTCAATGTGGTATTGCTTTATCACATTTTTCATGACCTGTTTAGTTTCGAACTCCTGCCCAACATATATGGAATTATCATTTGATGCAGGCATATTCCCTATAATGCCAGGGAATTCAGAAGCTGGTGTAATGACATCCCAATCAAAAAGTTGTTCACGAGACATTCCTCCAACTAAGGAACTCAAAACTGAAGGCTGATTACCACTAACTGGTGGATGTAGTGGATGTCTGTCTCTCAAAGGAACCTCAGAAGGTTCATTTCCAACCACATCATCTCCTGCTGACTCCCCAGATTCTTCTTCCTCAGATAAACTTTCTTGCACTATATCAGCACAGAAAGGGATTTCATCTACATTTCCTTCCAAATTTTGATGATCTTCCTCATTACATTCTTCCACAGGAGTCGAATGAGAAGGAGGCAATAAAGAAGACTGTTGTGAAGGACCAACTTCTATAGCGGTCACAAAGCATGGTTCTGTAGTAATCGATTGCACCACATCAATATCAGAAATGACAATAAATAATTCCATCAAACCATTAATACACTGTTGCCTGAATAACTGAGAAGCCTCCATCCAATCCTCATCATCGACTATAGGGTAGTCGCTGTGCCACATACGCTCAGGATATTGAAGATGTCGGTATCTAATTGAAGTGATTGCTTGTCCTGCACTCAATTTTAACCGACTATGAATCTTATTACGAACTGCACCCAATGTCATACAACCATGGAGATTTACCACTTTGACAGGTGGCACACTGTAGCTAAAACCCTGCTCGGTACAAATTACCTCACCGTTGCAATATATTTGAGCAGACATAATTACCTATTAAAAAAAAATTTAAAAATATTATACACTACATTAAAATTTTAAATTATTTAATTTGGTTTTGAATAATTGATTATCTTGAGACTTTTTTATGTATTGATTTATCACTGTTAAGGTATAGTGATTGTGATTTTAGCACAAAAGCAAATTTAATATAATGTTTCATGAAGTTTGATTACTTATGAATATATAATCATGACTTGATCTTGAGACTTGCGATTAGTTTATCATTATCTGATAAACTAACCACAATTTATATGAGTAAACTCCTATCTCTATTATCAAATATTGCAGCAACCGCCAATCTCCTGTCAAATAGCAACGCCACCTCTCGAACGAGTTCTCAAATGCCTCTTCGTCGACACCTCTTCGGGGATGCCTCTTCGTCGACACCTCTTTGGGGCGTCAGTCTTTTATTTACAAATTTACTCACATGCATGTGAGAGGGTCTAGGGGTATGAAATATATAAATTAATTTAAACGGACACGCAGGTCCTTACACTTACTGAGAGATGACTCGCAGGTCATCAATACCGAAAAAATGCAATTATTACAAATTGAATAACAACATACACAAAATAAAACATGCAATTTCAATTATGCATGGTCGGTCATCTCAAGATCAGTCATCACTCATACCGTGTTTTTTGGTATATTTATTATATTATCTGTATTATATAAAATCTATATTAAATACTACACCTCTTTTACAAAAATTTAACTTCATGTGTATATATATATATATATTTATTAAAAACATTAAATAAATTTTATTATAATTGATCTAATTGTGATTTACATAATAAACACTTTTGTTATTTTAAATTTTATGAAATTGTAATGTTTTTTGGCCATTCTTCTACTTTTCAAAATATAAGTAAATATATTTTATACTTTATTGATTAAAAATATTATTACTAGTAAATAAAAGTAATTTAATTTACACTTACATCAAAACCATCCATTAAAATAAATTTCTCCAACATAAATTACTTTTTCTAAACATTAAAAGTTTAGACATAACATAAAACATTCAATATTTAGACAACAGACATTCAAAAAATTAAATCATACGAACATTCAACATCAAGAAAATTAAATCATACAAAACATTTCATGCATAACATATGAAATAAATAAATCATACACACAATTAAACATACAAATGAAATAAATAAATACAATTAAACATACAAATGAAATAAATAAATACAATTAAACATACAAAAGAAATAAATAAACACAAATAAACAATTAAATTATTAAATAGAAATTTTACCTCAATAAAAGCAGCAAATATTTGTTGAGAAAGAATTTCTGCAGAGCTTCGCAACGAAAATCAGAGGAGAACAATGGGTATTGGGGGGGGGACCCCTCCTTTTATAACTTTTCTCGGCCGGATGCGTGAACGGCGTTCACGCATCCTTCGCCGCGGAGACAAGCGTGAATGCCGTTCACGCATCTTTTCCCGCGCAAGGATGCGTGAACGGCGTTCACGCTTCCTTTAGCTGGTCAGAAAAGGACGCGTGAATGCCGTTCACGCATCCCACGCCGCAGAAGGATGCGTGAACGGCGTTCACGCATCCCAGACCCATTTTTAAAATTATTCGAACCCTATACCCTTCTTTCAAATTTTAATTTTTTAAAAACCCAGATAAAAAAATTACTCTCTAAAATATATATATTTTTAATATATATATATATATATATATATATATATATATAAGGAAGAAGATGCCAAAATGGGGCCTTGGTCCTCCATTTTTTTATTTTTATTTTATAAATTTTTAAAAAAATACTTGAATTTACCCCAAGTCATCAAAATAATATTTTATTTGTGAAAAAAATATTATATAATAATTTTATTTTATTTATTTTTCTTCTAAAAATTAAATTAATAGATTAGTTCCAGCTACCAGATTCTGGCCATAGCATGGCCGGATTTCAGTATTTTGAAGAACGTATTAATAAAAATAAAAACGTGTTCTTCTCAAAATTTATTCTGAAGATAATTTAAACCGATGAGTTGATCCGATGAAAATTTTCAAAGTTCCATAACATGGCCATTAAAAACCCTATCGACACGTGGTCATTTGGTTTGGAACCGATTTAACCCCCTATACTAAAATTTTATTGAATTTTGTTTTTATTTTGACTCTAAAAAATCATGCGTCTCTCTATTACCACTGTATGGAACCAGGACAGGCAGCAGAAGCCGGTGGGTCAGGAAATTATATTTTTTTTCATCACCGGAGTGATGTTATGATGTCGACTCTGGTGAGATATTTTGGTACGGTCCTAGGACCATGCGTTGATTAGTCAGAGAAAAAAAAAATAGAACATGTACCTAGTTCAGATCTGATGTGTGAAAGTTCGTTGTAGGACGCCAGTGATCATTGCTCAAAGACTCCGATGTCGAAGCCCTCTAGATTATCCACACACCCCTCTCGAATCCTCTTGCATGCCAGTCGTCGAGATCTGGGCGCTAGCGCAGATATTTTCTTCTCACTTCAGCATAGCAACGATCACCGCAAGGGAAGAAGCATCAATACGAGATTGATGAACTTGAAGATCTTCCTTTGCTTAAGAGACTCTGTCTCTCTAGATTTCAATATGAGTGTGAAGCTTTAAATATCAACATATGAATATTTCATATGGGAGATCCTCTCATTAACTTATATAGGGAGTGTTTAAAACACGCGGTATGGATTCTTGGCCCCGGTGTAATAGACATCTTCTATATAAGTGTTATAAATAATTATTTATAACAAATAAAGTAATTCCATAAATAAAATTTATAATTTTTCACTTAATTTTAATATATAAAAATATTAAATGATAAATTTGAGTCTTTATGGAGACTCATACATCTTTCTAATATTAAACGAACCTTGGATATTAAAATTTATTTGAATAATATTAAAACGTGTATTTACTATATAACATGTAAATAAATGTTATAAATAAATTCCCTAAATTATTCTAAAAAAGAATAATTAATGAATTTAATTATTCATTGGTGATCCATAGAACATGGATAGTTCTCGAACCGTTTGGTGGGGCCGACCATGTTTTATATTCCTATTCCCAGAATAGGAAAGATTCTCAAGGGGCTATTGTGTGTGACCCTCTAGGACCTTACCTCAATCGTAGTGAATAATATCTACTGACCTGGAGTGGGGTCTAGTAACCCATCGAGGCCCCTATAAAGATAAGTCAATGTCAATAAAATTAATCCCTTCCTATGAACACAGTCCATGTAATACAAACCCTTCGTCATCGATATCTCAATAAAGAAAAATGAACACTAGTGTCATCATTCTTTATTTCGATTTATTTCATTTGTAGATTTGTCCGGACGATCATACCTTCCACTACCTTGGCCATGGAATTAATAAAGGTGAAAAAATCCTAATCAAACATGCCCAAGACATCTCTTCCAAAACTCGGAAGTGAAAAATCCTTCTTCGATCATTCAATCAATGCCATTCCATTAATGATGGACCTAATACAAACTACCTCTCCATGACATTGTCACCATGGTTTTCGCCTTGCATCAAATGTACGTAATTAAATGACATCCATCGAAAATGATCTCAAGTATGAAGACCATTAAACATGTACATAGATAGGAACGACCAATGACACCTAAAACATGTGGTGTTCCTATTATGTAGGTATGTCCTCATCATCTCAACTACCAGAGATCATCAAGTGTGGACTTCAGGAGAAGAAGTCTCAATGATTATGAGCCCCCTGGACCTGATGGTCATACATCGTCTGTGTCCTTTCAGAATGTTGTATGTGGACCATAGGACATTACTTCAAGATTAATATCAGGGAACCTCAGGGTTCTCATTATAGATTGGGATGTATATAACCCTTTGATGCGACGGGTAATCTAAGGACATTTCCATAAACAAAGTGAATGCATAAGTATCTACACTATTATGGAATGATAAACACATGTATTATAACAAATTGAATAAATGTCACAGTAATAAAAGTAGTAAAAAATTGGGTCTAGGGAACCGACATTGAACAATAGCTGGAGGACTTTTAGAAGAAGGGGTTAGTAAGGATCAACCATTCAGTATGTGAAGCCACAGTGTTGTTTTCCAAGAAGGTAGATGAGAGCATGAGACTATACATGGAAATCATGCACCTGAACACAGTGACAGTAATGAACATCTAACCATATCCAAGTATTACTGACCTCTTTGATTAGATTAAGGGAGCGAGATGCTTCTCGAATATAGACCTTAGGTCTGGCTATCATCAGCTCTAATTAAAGGATGAGGACATAACAAAGACATCCCTCATATGCAGGTATGGCCACTACGTGTTCTTGTTGCTACCCTTCGGTCCGACCAATGCCCCAGTGGTGTTACGGGGACTCATTAACTGGATCTTATATCCTTACCTCGATATTTTTGTTGTTGTCTTCATTGATGACATCTGGGTGCACTCCGAATCAGAGGAGTAGCACTCTACGGACATGCATATAGTTCTGGATACAATCTGAGAGAACCATATTTAAGGTAATGTATTGATGTGAATGTTCCTGATTCTGGGGTTCCATGTTCTTGGACACATCATCTAGAAGGATGAAGTTGTAGTGGATCTAGTGATGATAGAGGTAGTGCATTCTAGGGTGACACCTAGAAGTGTGAATGGGGTGAGAAGTTTCTTAGGGTTGGATAGGTAAAACCGAAGGTTCATAACCATATTTTCTAGTATAGAATCACCCTTTTTAAATTTGAAAAAAAGGAAAACCCTTCGTAATGATCATAAGTGCCAAATAAGTTTCAAGTTGCTGAGGCGGAGACTGAAGAGTTCCCCCATCTGGAGACTACTATAAGATTGAATTGAGTATGTAGTATTCAGTGACACATCAGGGACACGACTGGGTTGTGTCCTGATGCAGGATCAAGTGGTGATGGCATATGTATCACATCCGTTGAGTGAGCATTAGCATAGCTATGAAACCCCTCACGTAGAGTTAGATATAGTGGTCTTTTCCTTGAAGATATGGTGGGACTACATGATGTGTGAACTGTTCATCATCTACTATTACCATTAGATTCTATAGTATATCTTCTCACATAAGTACAAGAACATGATACATCGATGATGACTAGAGTTCCTTCAAGACTATGACATCAATATTTTACATACTCTTGTAAAGGGTAACATGGTAGATTAAGCGCTCAGTGGGAGTTTTGGTTTACAACTACTGAGTGAGGAGATGGAGCCACTATCTGCGATGAAGATTTCCTTTTTGGATAATGATGGAGTCACATACCTTAAGTCAATGACTATCAATACTACACTATTAAATCTAGTCAGAGAGGCACATCATGTGGATTTTGATTGCGAGGCTTGACATGATTTGATATCCCCATGATAGGATCTTGATGGATTTTCAATAGGTAGGAAGCATGTCACCATTTTTAGAGGATGCACCATAGTACCACGGATGTTATGATAGGAGGTGTTGAGGTATTTCCACAAAACCCCTTTAGAAGTATATCCTAGTGTGGAACGGATGTACCACAACTGCCGATGTCAATACTAGTGTCCATGGATGAAGAATGTGGTGGAAGAGTTCATCTCAAAATTCCTCAGTTGTCAGCAAGTGAAGGACACACATTAGATCCCATCAGGATTGTCACAACCACCCGAGGTACCATAATCAAAGCACAATGCCATCTCCATAGATTTGTGATGAGGTTACCATGCATGTCTAGGGGATGCGATTATATCTGGATGATCATTGACCAAATCACCATGTCAGCACACTTCCTACCCATCTAGGAACATTGATCGGTAGAGGGCCTATGATGCCTATACATTCAAGGGATAGTAAGGATACATGGGGTACCTTAGATGATCATCCCATACCGTGATTCCTTTTTTAAATACTTGTTATTGATGGTATTTAATGAGGACTTTGGGACTCATTTGTGCTTCAGTACATCTTTTCACCCCCACAGGAATGGTCAGATAGAGTAGACCATTCAATCCATGGAGGAGAATATTCGTGCTAATGTCCAGGATTTTGGTCTCACTTGGGAGGACCACCTAATAATGGTGGAGTTTCCATCCAATAACTACTACCTATACAACATTGACATTTCACCATTTGTGTCCTTTTACAAGAATCCTTTCTTATCATCATTATGCTAGACAGACCAAGGGGAGTCTACACTCATGTGTCTGAAGGTGGTACGGGATTGCATAAAGAAGGTACAAATTATCCATGATTGGATGGTGACTACACAGAGTATACATAAATTATATACTGATAAGAGGTAGAGAACCTTGGATTTTTGGGAGGTAGACCATGTTTTCTTTTGAGTCTCACCCCGATGGGGATTGCAGATATTTTGTAGAAATGGAATGTTATCTATGAGGTTTATCAGACCTTTTAAGATTATAAGAATAGTTGAAGAGGTTTCATACCACATATCTCTTCCCCCACATATGCACCAAGTTTATGATGGATTCAATGTGTCCTAGCTGAGGAGGTATGTTTATTATTCATCGCACGTCATCGATCGGGGAGAGCTGGACATTGACGATGGGGTGACATTTTTGGGGTTCTCAGTAGAGATAGAGAATCGACTAAAGAGGGTCCTTATAGGATGGTCGATTCTTCTAGTGCATGTTCAATGGAAGCACAAAACATTCCATGAGAGAAATTGGAGTGTCAGGCTCATATTAATGCTCAGTAACCCCATTTTTGGATTTTCCTTTGTTTTGGATTTCAGGGACATAAATACTATGGTGGGTAGAATGTGATCTCCCAAAATTTACAAGAAATTTCCAATAAAAATATTGAATTATTCTGAGACTAGACATTCTGATGGAAAATGACTCTGAGGCCTTGTGAGTCTGGAATGAATTTTTGAACTTTTTTTTGTAATTTAAGTAAATGTACAAGCTAGATTTACTTACTTCTGAACAATTGCTCAGATAAAAAAACAAGGTCCCTATTGAACTCTGTACTCTTGGATTCACCGAAATATTTTATAACATCGACTAGTAAGGGTCATATGGGAAAACAAATTTTCAGACATTATGTGAATGAAATAAAATAATCATAAAAGTTTATTTTATTCAAAATGTTTCCCTTACAACGCAATGACCAGTCAACGCTCGGGTGCAGCGATGAGGTGATGCTGAATCATCAAGGAATCTCATTACTATAAAAGTGTGGTGATTCATGACTCATCTCCTTTATTTAATGAAAAAATTATCCAGAGTTGGGAAACGACACAGGGAAACTCTCAGATGAACGTGGAACCTCTCTCTCTCTCTCTCTGAGGATGAATTCCATTGACAAACATCGTCAAATCGTAGATTGAGGAACACCTGTGCGGGGGGGGGGGGGGGATTTTAGAGATGATGAATGATGAACAATGCTAAATCATTAGGGATAGATGATGACTCAAAGGAACGTCCCTCATCAATGAAGTATCCTCAATACAATTCGGGTTTATGTTGTTTTTATTTTCCTATTCTTCATTATGAAATAAAAAACGTGGATCAACCAATGAACAGTTTGATCCGCGAATCATGTGTTATTTCAATAGAGTGATGTTCTTGGGTATTCTATCAGGGATTTAATTTTTTTTGTAATTATGATCCAATGTTTTCCCTATGTTTTTAATCTTATAATGCGTATGGTATATGATGATATGAATGAGGGGGTGAGCCCCTATACTTGTGTATTCTTCCTAACTTCTTCCTCAAAAAAGAAGCAAGGTGAATCATAGGCTATGGAAGTGATGTGAGTGACTTGAGAGGCCCAAATGCATAGACAAATCTGCTATCGGACCACCTAAGTGGACCTGACAACCCGTGGAAGGTTCCACCGGTGCGGCACAACCAACACGGTGACACTAGGGACTAGCGGTAGTGGCCGTAGGCAATATGTGGTGCTACCATGAGCGTCACGTGCAGAACGGGTGATCATATCATTTTTTCCATGCTAGGAGAGGGGGCATGCTCGGTGCACACCATGGTGAAGGGGAAGGCTTGATCCCATTGGTTGCATAAAATCTCTAGAAGTGATGCCAACTTGGCGTCGTGTGATGCCATCATGGCGTCTTGTGATGCCATCTTGGTGTCATATATCAGGAGTGGCCCGCTCTCAGTGGGCCATACACTGTCAATTGGTGTCGTTGGGTGTCCAGCCACACATTCCCCAACTTGACTGGCCTATATGATCTTGGTTGAATTTGATAGGATGACCCGTCGGGCTAGGTCGAACCAACCCACCAACTGGGACAAACCGGCTAACCCACCGGGCAGAACAAGTCTGCCCACCTGGCCGAATCGGGAGATCGTCCCGGGCTAGCGAAAGGGGACGCTCGAGTCAACCTTCTAAATTTTAATGCTGATCTGTATTATCTAACTGGTCCACATGATTTAGTTGGGCCGCGTAGAGGCCAGAGCTAGGAAAAGAGACTGGGCCACCAATGTGGGCTAGGCCAGATAAATTTTGGTTCACTGGGTGACCAAGTATAATGGTCCCATGTCCAACCTCTTCCAGGTCCAGTAAGTCCCAATGATCTAGATGGAAAATATCGGGTCATGCGGGACCCGAGGTCGGGTTTGTTGTGTTGGTCTGAACCAGTCGGACTGGGCAAGAGTGGAACTGACCCCTGTATACAAAAAGGGATGTATCTCAGAAAAAGTTCGACCAATTGATGCACAATCTGCAGCATTGGAACCCACAAGATGAGGTTGTCTTTATGAAATCCCCTAATTTACATTTCACGGATGTTGACCAATAGAGGGTTCATGAATCTACTACCCAATGAGTATCTGTGTATCGGCTATCAGTGAGAATTCATGACTCAACTACAAAGTGGGACTCATTGACTCAGCTATCAGTTAGACTTCTTGACATAGCCACCCAGTGAGACTTTGTGACTTAGATATCATTGGGGATTTCTCACTCTGCTACCGAGTGAGACTTTGTGACTCAGCTACAAGAGATACATAGTGACTCAGCTACTAAGTGAGGCTTCATGACTTATCTATCTATGATACATAGTGACTCAGCTACTGAATATGTGTATGTGAACTAGATAGCATAAATGACTCATCGGGGTTGAGTTTCATTGCAGTTATTGATATTCAATGTTTATAACCTTGGTTTTGGCTATAAACACTTTATGTTATACTTGTGTTGAGATGGCTCTAGTGACTCTAATATTTGTGCAGTATTTTTTTATTTCCATTGTGGAATTCTGTGACACCTGAGTTGGTTTGGGGCCCCAGCAGAGTATTTTTATACTAACCCCAACACATTCATCACCCTCACTTGTTTTGTCTAGTTCACACGACAAAAAACATTTATTGGGATCTTGGGGAGCCTGGGTCAGGTGGTTCTCAGAGGTGGATCTATTGATATAGTACACAGCAACAACATCCGACAGTGAGCCACACCTACCCTTCAGGTAGGATCCTTGTCTGATGACCTCCAGAACATGTTTTTCCTTTTTTTATACATTTTCTTCCAGTTGGGCTTGTAATCTGGCCCCCTTTTCCTTTCTGTTTCTCCTTTACATGTGTGGTTGCTTTTTGGTGTGACATACTTGTAGTGGGATCCCAGTTACAGCTGTACATTTAGTAGTATGAGTTGTGTGTGTGTGTGTGTGTAGGATTAAAGGATATGACTTTTCTTTTTGGAGAAATGCATTTTGGTGCTATTCACCAGCCCAGACATTATGGAAGGTGGGCTTGGGGTAGTCATGGATGGGGACCTGGGGGATAGCTCCAGACTGTAACAGTTGTCCTAATCTTATTGGTTGAGTTATTATAAATCATGACTATAATTAATCTCATATTGTGACATTTGGAAGCCCGATTGCTGTGATTTTGAAAATTATAACTATTCATTTATTTTAAATGCCAATATGTCATATAAATATCTCTTCATGCTAAAATAATTTTAATATGGTCTTATGTAATGGATATCTTCAACTATTAGTATTCCATAAAAATGTAAAAAGATATATTATAACAAGGTAATTTATATTTGTTTTTTAGGAATTAAATAATTAAATTTAATTGCAACACAAAGATAACATGGTAATATATTTATGATAGAATAAATCAAATAAAAGATATTAATAATTTTAAAATAAATATAATTTGAACTGTTTTTTTCCACCAAGAAATTTTTTTTGGATATGTTTGACATGTTAGGATTTAGTTAATGTTGTTTTTTCTGAATGATTCAAGTAGTTATGATATTTTTAAAAATTCTGTTAATACATACCATCAAAGTTTACATAGTTCATATTTTAACCTTTAATATATTTAATTAAATTATAGAAAATATATAAAAAAAATATATTCAACCAAAAATATGAGATAAATCTAGAAATATTTTTAATTCATTAGATGTTTGGAATGATTTGGTAATAATTGTGAACTTCTATTTGTAAATTCCTCAATTAAATGATATGAGTTAAAGGGTGTTAAAAATGAAATGTATTATAAACATACTACAACATATTTAATTCTAATTATATGATTATATTCTGAACCATACTCATCATTTTTTCAAAATAAATTTTTTTTGGAAACATTTGGATTAGAAATTTAATTTATATTAATTTAAAATTTTTAATAATTCCAAGGGTGCACATCCCCACTCCAAAAAAAGGCACACATTCCACTCTATTACTCATACATCCAAAAACTTTTGTATCAGACAATATATTACCAAAACCATTCATAAAATAACTCCCAAAAATCATAAATCCTTATTTTTTCCAGAAAACCTTCCATAGTGGTTCTAATTTGGTAGGAAAGGATATACTCCTAAGGAAATATAACATTTTTATTTAAGTATTTCAATTTTATTTCATATTCCATTTCCTTAAAATCAAATTCATACATTATAGAATAATATCTCTAATATCCTAAATATACTAAGATTTTATTTTTTAAATATCATCACCAAAATCGAAATCCAATTCCATTAAATGGTAAATGAATTAGTCAATCGTGCATACATTTGGACTATCACCTCCATGAACCAATCAAACTAATTTTTCAAAACATTATCTCATGACTCATTATAATAATGATATTAATGTTTATATGTGATATTAATGTAATATTTTGAATTCTAATATATTAATATATCAATTATATTTTTTACTTTCCATATGCAGACAAATGATAGTGTCGTTCATGCATGTGTTTGAACTATCATCTCCAAAAAGAGATGCTCCTAATTTTTAATCATTATATTACTTTTCTAATACATATAAGTATATATAAATGATTAATATGAAAGTAGTTTTTCTGTTATAGTTTTGGAGTGTTAAAATAGTGCTTAACATATTTCCATAACGACCAATGAAAAATGGAAAACAGTACATATGTGTGCGTACAACTTACCATCTCCATTATTATAACGTTGTTTTTTTTTATAGAAAAAAATCATGGTTTTATTTAAATTTATAATTTATGTAAAACAATTATAATAATTCCATTAATATTATTCTGTAGATGATATAATTTTCACTACATCGATTCTCGACATCAAACCATGTTCAGTTTCATCTCTTGTACTGAATATCAAGAAAATGACTGACAATAACTCAAATAATTAACTTATAATTATCACATAGTAATTATTGATATAAAAGGAATAATAAAAGTTACAATGATATAAATAAAGTCTAAATTAACCAATTTTTATTATTCTGGAAGAATAAAGAACACACATGATGAATCAGACTCAAGGTAGGGGATTTTCTCTCCATTTCTATTCACTGGGGAATATTTGGATGTTATACACAACCATATTTTATAATGTGTGTAATAAAAACCATTGAAATTTAATTTATTCAAAGGTTTTGAAAATTAATATTTTTATGAATCATTTTTATTTCTCTACAAATTGAAAAAATCAATGTTTTTCTAATGTATTTGGTGACAACGACTTCTCCATCGCCATAACTTTTATTTTAATTTTTGTTTCCTCTATAAGCCTCAATGTTTTTAAAGTGAAGAGACACCCCTTATTACATTTTTATTTTTTTTTGTATTGAAATTTTTTTGAAAGAGCATTAAGAATTTCAATATCCTGAAATGATTTTTTGTGATCAAAAATGATATTTTATGATTAAAATATTGATAATTGCAATCTTTTATGGGTTATGATTATATAATGGTACATAGACATTTAATTAGTTGTTACGTGATAAATCAAAGGCATTTTGTAACATGATAATCCAAATATGGGTGGTTCCATGATAAACCAAGGATTGGTGGTTACATTATAACATCCAATGCATTGGGAATGGAAGTAATCTGTATGGTTATTCCATATGGTAGAGTGTTATTTCTGGAAGTCGACTATATGGTTATTCTATTTTCATATGATCATGTCTGATGTAACCTTTAAATTCTATTTGTTTATTTATATAGATTTTAAAGTAATATATGTTTTACTAAAATGGTAATCAATGATCTTTTATCTAGTGAAGTGTATTTACTAATTCGTAAAGGTGAAATGTATTACATTATGATAAAGTATTCATGGTTTACATATTTTTGAAAGACTAAGAGTTTTCCTTCCATGTGTATGAATTAATAATAATTTTATAACCATTTCTCATTTTGAAATGTTTTTCACGTGATTTAATAAAGAATAGAATCAAGGATTCTATTATGGAAATGTTATAAATATTAAACATGGAACAAAACTATGGTTTGTATTAATTTTTTTTGTTTTTTTGAAAAAAATGGACACTGAGTAGAAGTGTCTACCTTGTTATATTTGAGTTGTAATTTATGATTCATAGAATAATAATATAAATATATAAACATGAAATGATACAATATGTGAATGAAATTAAAATTATTGACAGAACTCTTGATTAAAAAATGTTTAAGGTTGAGGCATTGTAGTAATATCTTGCTCGATTTTGCTTAAATATTGTCTTAAAAATGATCTAAACAACAGGGTATTCAAATTACTATTGGTCATATAAGGGTCATTAAAATTTAAACATCTGTAACACCCACCCCCAAAACACATCTACATATAAATAACTACATTATATTTGAAAGGGATATTTTATTCCAAAATCAATGAAAAATGTGTTATTATTAAAAATAAATAGAAATAACACCTAAAAATAAAGAAATATAATATTATATTAACAGAATATGATTATGACCATTCAATTAAAAAATAATTAATTTTACTTGGGTTTTGAGAAACAAATAAAAATATTATGTTTTATTTTTAAAAATTAATAATGGGTTTTGAACTAATTTTAATGAAATATCGTGGAAATACTCTCTGTTATATTTTGAAACTATTTTCCCCCTCTTTAATTTTTATTTTCCCCCATCCACGGTGATAAATATTTTTCCAATAAATCCAATTGAGAGTTATGGATTTCATTAAATCTATCATATGATTTTGAGACCTAATGTTTATCCATTAAGTCACTATATTTTCGTCACCATGCTCCTAGAATCTTCATATGTGGTAGGGGGTTGAAAAAAATTATTTTATTTGGCCCAAATTTTTGAATCATCATGATTCATTATCAATATTTTATTTGTATGGATTAACCTGAAAAAATATAACTACTTGATGAAAATGTTTCGAAAGGTGATATGCTATGAACTATTTATATACATGACATTATCTTATTTTATTGGATGTTTCTGATTTTATTTATCTCAAATAAAATATTAGTAATAAAAAATGATTATATGGTAGTAAAATAGGTGGTTTTATGTGAAGGTTAAAGTGATGCATGAATCCTGATATTCTTATGGTGTTAAAACCTTCTAAAATTAATGAACTATTACAATGAAGATTGTGATGTCTTGCATGAGACTAGTAAATGTTACTATGCTGGTAAACCTTGAAAATTTAATTGATGATGTGTTGTGTACTATAATTAGTTTTCATAATTATAAAAAAATTAAATATCGTAATTAATGGTTTTATTGAAAAATATAAATTACAATATGATTATTTCTATCCCTTGTAATGTATATGATTAAAATTACTACTATTGATTGTTGCAAAGTGGTAAGGGATGTGCTATATGGTTTAGTTATGAGTTGTATAATGATAAATTGTTTGGTAAATGATTTGAATATTCAAAGAGAGAGGACTATTTTATGGGTCTTGGTAAGCGAATCATTATGTTATTGAATTCAAATAGTGAATATGAAATCTATGGTATGAAAGGTATAAAATATGATGGGAAGTTAATTAAAAATTTTAATTATTCTAATGGGTATGAATGGTATTGTATCATCTATAGGGTCCCGATAATTCTGAAAAGGGAAGGAAAATGCACCCACATGTTTGGTAAAGAGGATGAATGCATGTTGGATTGAAAAATTGAGGAGAAAAGTGGAGAAATTAGGTTTGTAAAATGACCCAAGCCTGTATGGATACCATTTTATAGGAAAGGTTCACAGAAGGCATAAAACGTGAACCACTAATACGTGGAAGGCCTATGACATGCTAGCCCACGAGGTGTTGGCCGTTGATTGGAGCAGTTTGTAGTAAATTTTCACCTAGGAAATGAAGACATCGTTAACTGTTTTCGCCAGTGAGAATCCAAAATTTGTTTACCCTGCACACCATCCTTGCAAATGATTTGGTTTGTGGATGAGGAGAAGATGATGACATATTGATGCCTCCAGAAACCCCAATTGACCTAGTCTTTTGTGAGTAAAGATATCTCTCCATGGGATTCTGTAGAATGTATCGCATGAACAATAAATATAGATTCCACAAAACTTTATAAAAGGACCACTCAGGGAACTGAAAAATGAGGGAAGAAGATAAAAAGAGAGCTCTGTGGGATGGGTGAAAAGTGGATGAAGAATGTGGAGTGTGTGAGAAATATTTCTCCAGCAGATGAAGTAGTTCGTGGGACTCCTTCCCACATCAAAAATCGATCACAAAATCCATCAAGTGAACCATTTGCAGAAAGAATTTCTCAAAAGTCCTTCCCAAGAAGCGTATATGGAAGAACCTCGAACAACAACCCACTATCATATTAAAAATATTTGAAAATGGTATGCGGACTCCCATATCTGGAATGTACTTCAAAAATATTTTTATGTGAAAGATAGTATGCAAAACCCTTATGTGGAAGACAGTTCGCGGAAGGCTCCTCCACATACCATCACATGCGGCCAACTCCACCGTGTACCATCCTATATGGCCAGCTCATACGTGGCTAGGTCTATGTGGGAAATATTTCTCACCCACTAGTCTATACTGTAGCAACTACGTCCCCACACCCCAACTCATGATCAGTGTTGGGCTGTGGTACCACCCTTTGGTCATGTCTCATTGCTTCTATCACTGGCCCCCCCATGAAAAAATGGATTGTCACACCATGAACGTTTCGGTCATAGTCAACGACATTTCCATGTCACTATTAGGCTGCCCAAACATAAATCCCTTAAATAACATGAGAATATATATTCCTCATGGACCTCTTGAAAATCCCTATCAATCGCATTCTATGCCATGTTGACCCAGAACTCCATGGAAAATCACCAGTTTAACGTTTCCTAAAATCCCAAGCACATCCCTTCCATCAATCAAAATCTATGTATCTAGTGATTTTGAATCCTTAAAAACCTCCATGTCCATCAGATGTGGATGGACAACATCATGCAGACACATTTGTTTGGATATGCATATCATGCCCCGATGTCTATGCATATGTTTCTTACAAGATGTTCATCAACCAAAGGAGACTTTTTCCTCATGAGAGTCATTTCCTACATCAGTAATCCTCAATTGATTACATGCCCCATATCATTTACATTTATCCAATAATCCCAAGATTCACAGTTTACAATTTCCTTCCCTCTCATGTTCACGGCATGTCAGAACATCCCATCCCGATTATCCTCCACATAATTATAGTTCCTTCCCCACATGGTCCAAACACAATGACTGTAAAATATTATTTTTTTCCTAACCACATGACATTAAATTGTAATTCCATCTTCTAAGCTATATGACTTTTATAAATAGTATACTTGGTGATTTCTGATCAACATAAACTTACCCAACCATTAGAAAAAGACATACAGTGTCCTGAGGTCACCTCTTCTTGACCATGCACATCACTACCTAGTGGATATGTATTTGTTTTTTGCAAAATGGTATATCAAAAAGAGGCAAATTTATTCATATGGGAATTTTTTCTTTCCTATGTATGCCTCAATGGGTTACATACCTCATATCATATCATTTGATATGAAATTCAGAAGAATCATTGTTTTAATGCTCCTTCGGTCTCATGCTCAAGGCATGTTGGAAAATCCAAACAATATTATCCTCCAGGTAACCATCATCCAAGTTATATGAATTTAAACTGTAGTATACCTCACATGATATTCTGGGGCCATCTAACTGTGGTAATCCCAAAATTTATTCAGGCTAAGCGTAATGACTTTCAATGTCTTTCCACATTGAATGTTTCATCGCTATGCGCCCATACCCATGTTCACCCCAATATCGTCTACCATAGGCACTCCCTCACCCACCAATAGGATAAGAAGCATGTGATTTGTTGGATCATTCACATTATCTTGTTTCTTGCACCGAGCATAACTCATGTGGGCTTAGAGGTTGGTGGAGATTTCAACATCCACCTGATTTGAACTTTGAGAACTCTGATTCCTGATCAAACCAGGATACACAGGATGCATACCAGTAGGCCCAAGCTCAAAAGGGTGACCATCCATAAAAGGGTCCACCCAATAATGTATATCAAATGGGAAGCCCTGATGATTAATCCTTACACATTATAAACTAAGATAAAACTAGTTACTAATCATACCGGGATACATACGATTCCTTCCAGAAGAATCATGCCCAAAAGGAACCCATCCAAAAAGGGTTCACCAAATCATGCCCCCTAAAATGGGTAGCTTCTCTGTGTAATCCCCACTCAATACGGATGATGTGGGTTCTAATTCCTCTCTTGAGGATATGTAAGAATCCCTTATTATGGGCCCAATCCCAACATAAATTCACCTCCACACCCCTATATTATGATAAACCCTATATCACATTATAATACTGCTCAAGTCAGAATTGCCTCCGTAATATCAAATATATGCATGATTATGATGATCTTGAAAACCAATGGTAGCCCATGGACACACTCTTTGGGAATAAACCAAGTGTTACCGAACATATGAACACATCTTAAATCTACATGAGTGTTCCAGAACATGCAACAGTCCTCCCACTGAAGGGTGCGGTGAGCCTTCTCAACCAATGGAGCCCTTATGTATCGATTGCTAAAACATCGATCAAAAAGTGCCTGGCTTTGGAACGCAGGTCAATGAATCTTGGATTTCAAGATTGCTGGTAATTCATATCTCCACGAGTATACCCATTGGAGACCATATATTAACGTTATCTCTGAAAAGGACGGATTACACATATACTAGACCCCCACAAAATTTACCGCTGAGACCAACAGTTCCGTTATGGGTAATCCAACCATATTTAAAGGTTAAAGACATAAAACGGTTCAAAACAAAAAATATGATGAATTAGATGAGAAACCATATCTATAAAAAACGAACAGGTCATGATCCTCATCATTACATTATCACACCACCTAGAAACGCACCACATTAGAGGCGGAACAAAAATGGTGAAACCAACATGAATCTTTAACCAAGGTGGTGGTCCTACCCCATTGAAAAATGAAAAAAGGTAATTTTACATAGGCCCATTTGGTTCACCCTGGTACTTGCTAACTGTTCCACCTCAGAGGTTGAGAAAAATTGTGAACCTAACATGAATCCATAACCAAGGTGGTGGTCGTACCCCACACAAGCCTATCACCCCCCAATAGAATAAAACGGGGAAGAGGTCTAGGTGGAATCACCAAATTGGAATATGTTTTAAAAAATGGAACATTGATGATGTTTTTTGTGTTGTATGTTGTATATGTATTTTGCAGGTTCTTGTAGAGAAACCTTTTATCCAAATGGCATCCTGTCGACTAATGAAGACATGCCGATCAGCGATCCCGCGGGTGGACGAGGTCCTAATGAAGAGTAAGACCCCCTCACCTACCGAGCTTCATCAACGGTGGATATCCAACTCACTTATCAAAGAGTATCACAAAAATGGTATTATCCCTATGATGGTGGTAGCAAGATAATCCCTCCAGTCTGCAATGGTCTGTCAGCTGCCTCTTCATCCACTACTGGGACCCCAGCCCAAAGCATCCCCAGTGGTTGTTTCACACTGTTTCAAGGGCTTATCCCTAAAATGTGATAATGAGTACCTACCTTACATTAGGGAGGAAGATGAATTCAATGATGAAATATTCTTCTAAAATTCATAGAATTACTACTCACGGGCCTCTTCCAGAGAACATCGTTGCCATCACCAGATGAGCAAGCCTCCTCCCACCAAAGAGGACCTTACGTCGAGGGAACGTTCTAATGTCCAGGAGACTCAGACCCCTCCAGCAGCCCACCAAGGGAGGAAAATATATAATCATGAATAGAATATCACTCTGATTTCATAGAAGCAACTCCATAATACTAATGCGGTGGAATTAAATAGGAAGAAATACGAATATACCTTCTCCACTCAAGCCCACCATAGAAATATGGTGACACTATATGAGCACCTTCACGTTAATGTTAGTGTTCATCGATCTTTCCATATAGATAGAGTGGAAAACTACTAGATGATACGAATATCTACTAATCCAAAAAATCCCATCAACCAAATAGGGTGTAAACTAGCTATACATCGGAACAAACACTTGCGGATTCATATCAAACTCGATATGAAAATAGGGAGGCAACAAAATATGAGTACAATCAAATTCTTACAGATGCATACAAATACCATGAGATAAATAAAGTTCCACGATAGAAGATTAAAATACCGTCTCATGAATATGAAGTCCAGAAGTAAAATACGATGTCAATTGGAGAAGACAGCCAGTGGTAGACTCGTTTCTCTACCCAATCATAGGAAAACAACTAGTATATACTAGAAACTAATAGAGGACAAGAGAAGTCCCAAACTCCTACTCCAATATTCTAATTGACCTGCATACCCATTCCACCCAACGATTTATCTTAGTACAACCGGAAAATGGTAGAATATTAGACGTTGATTCTAGACCATATCCTCCAAACATGCCAAGATATCATTGCATCAACATAAAAGGAGAGAAATCAGACCCATGATCTGGTTTCCTTGAACAGAATGACTCACTCACAAAATGGGGTAGTTACTACAGAGCTGTTATGCATATCTTCTCCAGTCTAGGAGGGTCGAAGACAATATCCCATGATATATGGACAAAATGATCAGGAACAAATACTTGTTCCAACTCGGGGATACCTGTCCAACATGGTGGCTGCTCCCGGGTAGTCATATATCCTGGCCAAAACTCAAGATGTCCGTCAGCATATCCCAAGGGCATTACAAGAACCAACAAGACAAGTACAAATATATGAAGGCCATTACAAACATCATATGGCCCTGGTTACCCAAAACAGAGTGATCAAAAGTGAAATCCGGAAAAGGAAACCAGAAAATGAAGAGCACATACCTGATCAAGATCTGACGAAATATGTGGTCCTTTAACCCCTCAAGAATATATAAATAATTTATCAAGTCCCTTTCATTACATTAAAAATGTATGGAAGTGGAAGAAATAGTTGTGAAGACCCTCCTTACAATGTTTGTACATGAATCTTAGAAGGTACTCCATAAGAACCTATGGGGGCCCACTCTGTGGTCCAAGAATGATTAATCACGTAGAAAATATCATGTTACATGTCGGGGTATCCCTCCCTATGACCTGATGATTAGACAACATGAAGGTCCTCCCCTTGTTGTTGTCCCCTGTAATGGTCCTCCCCAGGGTATACGCTACAGATATGTTTCCCCCTATATTCAGATATCATGTATTGATGGTAGTCATATCCATCTTGAAAATCATTGAAAAGTCCCTCCCCACAATGAATATAGATTGTAAGGTCCTCCCCAGAGTAATGTCAAGCTACGAGAAGGGAATACCCGCATTGTTGAAAATTTTGAAGGCCCTCTCTAGGATCGTCACACTATAAATTATCCCTACAACCATGTATCATGTTGTGATAGTAGTCCTCTCCATCAAAATAGTCACTGAGAAGGTCCTAACCTCATTGAAACTATGTTGCGTGAAGGTCCCCCCCCCCCACTATAGCCCACCCTGAAGGTCCTCCCCATGGTATACTCCATAAGGAAACTTCCCGTGGTCGAGAATCATGTTTCAATAGTAGCCCATGACATTATGGAACAAATTAAAGAGGTCCTCCCAGTAGTCAAAATTTATTATGGAATTATGGTCATCCCCTTTTCGGAACAAATTTGAGAAAAAGATCTATTGTTGAGGCACTTGTAAAAATGGAGTCAGACACATTAGACACTCTAAAAATTGAGTGATATTCTTCCCAACTAGAGGATAGATCGAGTCCATGATCATCTTCAGAGGCACCCCCATGGTTTCCGAAAATCAATAAGGCTCACACCATCCCGATTTCCTGGAATGAAATTATTAAGAAGCATGCGGTCTAGGAATAAAAATTAGTGGATCCTCCAGATGAACAACAACCTGATATGTTTCTTGTGAGAAGAAAACTATCTTGGGATAATATAACATTGAAGTATTTTCCTATATCCACATCTCAGTTTGACATACCAGGATAGTTGTATAGGGAATGCATGCATGGAATTATCCTCAATATATGTATGAATCTTCGCAAGCTGAAAGAAAATTTCCTACCCTATGAACGGTATGCAGACCATGTCAATAGGTTATGGGATATTCACCATCTAATTGACCTAGAAGCCCTCCTATCTGCATGACAACCATAATGAAAAAGGAAAATGAAAAATATTGACGTGGATTTCCTCCATACATTGCATAAGTTGCATCACCTTATTAGATACTCCCCAGCTGGAGTTCACATTTGGGGATGGGGAGAAAATAGAGCTCGGCACTTCACCCCACATCCTGTCCAGTAGGAACCATTGGAAATAACATCTGGCAATGTCATTTCCCATAGGTAACAATCAATTGAAACCCCTATTCACGAAAAATGGGATAATCAACAAAAACTGGCCTAGAGAATGTTTCAAAATCATCAGTTCTAGTGGGATCAAGCCATCGAAAATCTTTTATGTCAGGCAACCAAGAACATCCAACATGCTTCCGGCCTAAGGGTACCCTTCCAAAAACTAGTACCAATGCCTTCAAAAGACCATAAACTCGGGGCAGGCCCAATTCCATACTAGTTTCACACTCTCGTAGAAGTAAGTGAAATTGAAAATGTGGAAATAGATGCAGCTACCGCAACAACATGGGAACAAATCCAACCCACAGGTCTCGGGTATTTTTAAATCAAAATTTCCTTGTAAGTCCAAAAAATCTAGGTCGTAGTGTATCAATGGAAGAATGAGAACAAACCCAGCACGCAGGGATGGGGAAATTTTTACAAAAAAATCCCCAAATAGCAGATGTATGTCTTCCACCATCTAGGAAGAATGATGGACATAATAGTCACTCGTTCCACCCCTTCTCATGATTTTCACCCTCTATGATAAATATGCATTACGAGATTAGGCCAAGGCTCCTTTATGGTCAATCATTACCATGAATCCCAAATAATTCCATAAAACAGAATGAAAAAGTCCAATAAAGGGCACCTAATTCCTTTCTACCATTCGAAACTAGGTACACCACGCCCAATGTGATATATCTCTTTGATCATAGTAAACGTCAACCCCACATATCTAATAGGAAATGAAGCAGAGGGAGTGGACGTGAATGAATATGGTTCCCTCCCATTGGCATCTTATACCAAGCTTGACGGTGTTCACACCAGAAACCTGAGATGATCATAAATCTGGGAGCCCCCTTAGTTAATATGTTGCTACCTCCCCTATGAAACCCCAACAAGAAGAACAATAAATCCATGGTCTTCTATAACCCTCCTCCTCCTCCACATGGAAATGTGTCCCTCACCGTCGAGGAATGGATCTCCATGCATGAGGCCAAAATCAAAGAGCTCAGATGAATTAATGCGGATATGCATTGAGGGAGATGCCTTATCGGATGTGTTACCCCTGTGGAACATCAGGAGGTGCTCCCAGAAGAGGTTCCCCTACCACATGCACTTATCCCGGTGAAGGAAACCAATCTCAGAGTACCGGTTAAGAAGACCCCGGATGGACCCCAAGACTTCACCCCATTGAGTAGGTTGCCGATATAAATCTAGGTAAACCCAAAAATGATACCCCTGGTTAGGTATCCACCCCAAATTCTGGCTGTTCCAGGAAGCCTAGTCTTATCCACTATTGTACCAGCTCAAGCTCAAGCTCATAATGATATGAGTCGTGGGATATTAAACATAGTATAATAATAAATAGTTCAACAAAAATCCATGGAAAGACGACATGATTCTATACAGCCATAGTGAAAATCCTACCCTGAGTGGTTGAACAATGTTATACCATTACCAAACATCGATAACCCTATATTCCATGTATTCAATGGCTCAGAGGATCCTTAAAAAAATTAATGCACAATGCCTCTTATTGTGAACCCATGTTGGGAACTCTGGAGTAGATAGAATTAGTAAAACCTAGGTGCTTCATAGGAACCCGGTAGGGCTCAGTATTCATAAGATATAATACCCTGCCAGCCAATTTAATCACATGCTGGGAGGTCCTCCCGTGATAGTTTCTCTTCCAGTTCAGTTCAACACTACCAAAGACAACAATCAATGATATCATGAACTAAAAAAAGTAAGAGAACAAAGGATTCTCATACTTCATTCCTAGATGGAAATGTCTAAAATATTCATTAAACCGGATACTCCCTAAGGATGAGATGCTTTTCATGTGCATTGATAACCTTCAGGATGAATTACGAACATCTCTCATATAAGAAAATTCCACGAGTGGGATTAGAGACTTCACTGCCATTGTCCAAACAATAGAAGACTAATTGAAAAAGATTAATCTTATGTCCAGAGTGGCCCCATCAGCCTCTCAGAAAAGAACGGGAAAAGCTGAAGTAGCTTTTGTCGTGCTTAGGCCACCCCCGACACCAGTTGCAGTTGCGTGGACCCCACTGAACCGTACGTGGCTGCAGGGACAACAACATCCACCCCCACCTCGGAAAGACGACAAAATGGGCACTAAATGAAATATGTTTGAAGAATTATGAAATAATTTTTAGACATTCGGATATGACCATGTCTACAGTTATTTCATAGCCTCCTTGAATTGAAATTTTCTATGGCTACTAGAGCCAAAGCCAGCCGATGAAGTGGGTCTCGATGAAAATCCAAATTATTTTCCATATCCTCGGATACTGGGACATACCATCTTGGAATGATTTTTTTTAAAGGATTTATTAAAAAATATTGTGGATTCCGAGCATGTAAATATGGGCCTGTCTCCAGAACATATGGCGTATGTCTCCACATCTGACTCAAGACTGATAGAGGAATCGCAGAGAATTGTTAGTAAGAAGGAGAAAATGTTTGACAATTAGATGACATGAAAGACTGTCAATCGAGTTCATGGAATCCTATAGGCCTATATTAATCAACCAACTATGCCACAATAAGCTCCCAATAAAACAAATCCATCCTTAACCTTGTGGTCCTCTATAGGGACGAAGGACAGAATGCAAGAGCAAGAAGATGAGATGATACTAAATATGAAATTAGTGTTGGAATTTTCAGACTTCATGCCAATAGACAGAGTCCAACAGGAACCACCCCACCAAATGGTAAAACGGGAACCGTCTTGCCAATCGGCACCATCAAAAGGAGATAGTCAAACAAAAACAATGTTGAATGATGAACTAATCTTCAGATCCATTAATGTCATTCACTTGATAGACCCTTATCATTTGAAAACTAGGGCCAAAACCCAAATTTACATTCACCCAAACTAAGAGCTAGCGGAAGAGGATATAGAGGACGAATGTTTTCTAGAAGGATTGTTCATGCTAGGGGTCAAATTCTCAGCAACACCATAAGTCAGATTGTTAACAATGTGGAGACTCATGAAAGGACCCTAGGAAAAATGCAATAAGAACTAGAATGCTAATATGCCTCATTCCGATGAAATACAAGCCCATAAATCTTGTAATATCCATTAGGGTATGAAAAAATATCAAACCACCCAAGGCATAGAGGTGGACCGGTTCAATCAAAACTAGAAAGAACCGCAACACCATCAACCCCTGCTACAGAGGCTGAACCATCTACGTCCAAAGCTCAAACCCCAATGGTGTCTCTAAAAGGGAAACCCCATGCTAGGATGAACCGAACATTAGGGAATAAGTATGATATTCTAAAGAAGCTGGATTCAGTACTAGAAATGCTGTCAAACCTGGATGCGTTAAGTCTATCTGTGGATCTTAGGTAGGCAATAATTGAAGCCATACTATGTCCCCTAGAGTTTGCGGATGATGTAGCAGCATCCAATGTCTACCAATCAAATACCAGTACTGAAGAATTTCATGTTCTCATCTCCTTCGTAGACATGGATTAATACAAAGTTATGAAAGGGCACATCAGACACTTAAATGTTTCCAACAAGATAAATGGAATTGATATTTGAAGGATCTTCATTGACAATGGCAGTAGAGTTAACCTCCTCCCACTGCAGATGATTCAACGGTTAGGTTATGATGAAGAGAACTTGACACCCTTCACTACAACTCTGCAGGGATATGAAAAAAGCATGCAAAAACCTTTGGGGAAAATCAATCATAAAACATAGCTCGGAGACCTTATGTCAGATTCAGAGTTCCTGGTATTATGGAAAAGTATGGCTTTCAATGTCCTATTAGGGAGGCCTTAACTGCACTAGCACTCTAAAATTCCATCATCATACAATCAATGCATCAAATATTGGGATAATGGACAAAACATGACATTGCACACTGATAAATACATGTTTGAGTCTCATGAGTAACATTAGATCAATGTAGGGTTCTATGAATTAGAAGAAAAACATCATTTGGATGACAAGATTGATTGGATCAATACCCCCAAATGGATTGGAAATTCCTTCCAACGACCACATCCAACAACATGGGGAAGAGTACGTACTACCAATAATTGATGTTTGACGCATAAGTGCATGTCTAGATGCAGACTCTGTTGTCTGCATGATATCCACCGCGGATTCCCAGTCCAAAGATATAGAAAAAAATGATTGCTTCTATGGGTATAGGAAAATCCCTGTCATAGATTCTCTCGGCCCACCCATGAGACATCTAACTTCCCTTTCCTTGAAGACTAATGGAAAAGACAACTTACCTCCATCATTGGAGAGTTTGTCTCAAAAATAATATCTCTATAAGAATAGGATAAAGAGGAAGAATATGAAGACGTTGAAGAAGAATAAAAAGATGAAGAATATCTCAGAGATTCCCCTCCTACATTAAATGAAGGTGTATCCACCACAATCAATGATATTAAGAAGACAAATCTATGCACCGAAAACAACCCACAGACCATTATGATCAATGTGGCTATGACACTCAAGGAAGAGGATGTGTAGACCACCTTTCTAAATAAGAATCTAGATGTGTTTTCTTGGAACTACACAGAAATGATAGGCCTCAATCCGGAGGCCTCCACTTATCATCTGGGCTTACCAAAAGATCAACAGGGCTATAAGAAGGTATCCAAAAGGACCCACATGATGAATGATTTAAAAATAGAGGCTAAATTTGAATAGATGATTAAAAAAACATCATACAGGAGGTCAAATTTATGATCTAGCTAGAAAACATATTCCCTATCAAATATAATATTAGTTAGATTTGAATCTTTATTGGCTCTAGGTACATAAATCAACCTTTCCCAAAATATGACATCCCAGTCATGATTACAGATTTTTTGATCAATGCAATTGCTGGATTTGAAGGCCTCTATTTCATGGATGGATATTTTGAATATAATGAAATTCTAATATCCCAAGGAGATGAAGAAGATACCACTTTTTTGGGCCCCTTAGGGAGTTTTCTTTTATAAAGTGACGCCCTTTTCTCTAAATTATTTTGGCGCCACAAATCAGCGCTTCATGCATCGCATCTTCAATCCCTCCATAGGAAATTTTGTCAGGTGTTATGTCAATGATCCGGTGGCTAAATCATGACACCGGTCAAACCACCTGGCTAATCTTGAAACTGTCTTAAAAAAATTGTGACAATACAATATAAAGATGAATCCTCTAAAATGAGCCATTTGAATTACTTAGGGAAAATTCTTCGGTTTCATCATACATCATCGTGGCATCGAAGCCAACCATGAGAAGCCAAAGTCAATCCTAGAATTTCCCCACCACACAACCTCACATAGATGAGAGGACTACATGGGAATCTCTCATATATTCGATGCTTTATAGCCAACATAGCTAGTAAATGATTACCTTTCACTAGACTCATGAATAAATGAGTTGTGTATGAGTGGGATAATGATTTCTAAGAAGATTTTGAAAATATCAAAATATATCACTTGAACCCAATGCTGATGATGCCGCGAGTTGATGGGAGTCCACTCATTTTGTATGTAACCTCCCTAGAACGGTCATTACTCACCTTCCTCTCATAGAAGAATGACGCTGACATTGAGAAAAACGTATATTACCTTATTTGGAGAATGATCGATGCCGAAACTCAGTATTCAATAATTGAAAATAACTAACTACCCTAATCATCATAGTTCAAAAACTGAGGCATTACCTTCATCACCATGATGTCAACCTGGTTTCCCACTGCAACCCGCTCAAATATAACCCTAACCGTCCCATGCTAAATGGGAGCATATCGTGATGGGTGGTCATCATAAAACTGTTTGACATATAATACAATCCCCGGATGTTCATTAAAGTCCAGGAATTAGCATACATTCTGGACAAGCACACCCTCAGAGAAGACAACACCAATAGATGTTGAACATCCGAATGAATAAGTTTTTTTTCAAGAGGACCCCAAGATATGGGAAATTTACATCTATGGTGCTTCTAGAAGCCCAGAAAAGAAAAGGATGGAGGATCCCAGACTCAACAATGTGGGGATGGGAATTGTAATCATATCCCCTGAAATGTCCATATTTTGAAACATTTTCCTTCTATCAAAAGTGTGTACAAACAATGAAGCAGGGTATTAGGAACTCATTTCAGTCCTAGAATTGGCATATCATATGCATGATAAACACCTAAATATAAAGGGTGATTCAGATCTAGTCATCAAATTGGTCAATGGAGACTATGTCATCAAGAATGGATTAATGGTTCCCTTAATGAACCATGTTCAAGAACTAATGGATTAATTCCCATCAGAACCAATGCTGACTTATGTCCCCCAGTCATAACATGAATAAGATGACGCATTGGAAATTGAAAACACATCCTTGGCCAATGCAGTCTGGGATGAAATAGTCATTAGCATTGCCCACCGCTAGATGGTCTTTCCCTTCATCCAGAGAAATATGGACGAAATTGATGAAATTAGCACCATCTATAATCCTTATGGTCACACCACTATTTAGAAGGTTCCTATTACAAATTTCCTTCGAAATGGTAAACTCCCACAAGATAGTGATTAAAGGGAACAAGTCCAAATATGGGTAGTCAACTTTGTCTTATGAAATGGGGTAAACAAATAAATGGTTCCCTAAAAAAGACTCATTGATGGGGTCTTTCTCCAGAGAATTGATAGAGAGGAAACTATCATTGTCATGAAAGAAGTGCACACCAGATCTTGTGGAGTGAACCTATAAGCAACCAATATCTCAAACTAAATCTGATGGCTCAAGTATTACTAGCCCAACATGATACATGATTGTGCCATATTCCCCAAGATGTGTCATTCCTTCCAAGTTCATGATAATTTCATTCCCTAACACCCCAGAGTAACATCATACAACTATGTACTCCTGGCCATTCGTCTTCTGGTGGGATGGATGCTATGGCATCATATCCTCCCGACATAGCTAAACAATTCATGTTCATACTCATAGTGACCGAATTATATTCCAAATGGGATGAAGACATACCCCTTAAAAAATTTAGGGAAAAATAGATCATCATATTTTTTAAAGACAATATCATTACCATATTTGGTGTCCACAAAACCATCCTGACAAACAACATAACCAACTTTTTCTCAAATGAGTTAGACGAGTTATACCCCGAGTATGGAATTAAAGCCAACCATTCATCCTGTTACCACGTGGCAACCAGTAGTTAGGAAGAGAATTTCAATAATACGTAGTCCTAAATAATCCAATTATTTTTGATAAGGAAAATAAATCATGGATATAAAAATTCCTTCATGCTTTAGGGGCTTACTAGACTATGAACCGCACGACCACCCATGCAACCCTGTACTCACTAGTATAAGGGGTAGAGGTGGTGTTACCTATCAAAATCCAATTTCCATAACTTTTTGTGGCCATTTTCAATCAACATTCCATGGAAGATCAATCCTAGATATGGTTTGATGAAATTGATCACCTAGTTGTGAAAATGGTACACACTATGCACTATTTGGAAATCTACCAAAATCTAATAGCATGAGCCTTGGACAAAAAAGTTCACCTCCGATCATTCCTCGAAGGAGAAATGGTGTTGGTCCTCATAACCCCGATGATACTTGATAATATTCCCCCAAAGGTTGAACCAATGTGGCAAGGACCATATGTTATACATAGATTCTATTTTATTGGATCATAAGCCCTGATATCTATGGATAAAAATCTCATCACGGTGCCCACAAATAAAAAGTTCTTGAAGAATTATATTGCGTAGTAATACGAAAATGTTTTGGTCCAAGCTCTACGACAGTAAACTATGAGTTATAAAACCCCCAATGTTATGGTCCAAACTATATGACCTTAAATAGTAACACCCCATGCTTCCGCAATACACTTCTCTTTGAATAATATAATAGTGTGTATTGTACGCAACTCCGAGTTCTAACACACACCACAACCAATCAAACTAGCGGTTATGAATAGTAATACCCAATTTTTGAAATTTTATAAATTTTTTCATTCAAAATGTACTTCATTTTTGGATTCGGAATATCAAAATTATCTTAGGGTGATTTTTTTTATTTTTCTAAAAACATTCAATTTTTGATGAATAGTGAAAAACAATGAGTTATAGTTTAAAACCGAATTTTTATATAAACAATTAATTATTTTATTTAAAATTTTTTTGAGGTCAAAATAGAAACATAATAATTATATAATTTCAGTGTAATTCATTGATGTTAGTTTATAATAATTTTAGATATATAAAAATTGTATTGAACTTTTCACCGTCTTTCTCCCACCTCCTATGAGAATTTGCAAATTCACATAAAAAATAATTTTACCGCTTCTATGAGTGGAATTTAGAAAATATTAGAGACACTATTAATATAATGGAATAAAATTTGGATCAATAAGATAATAATAATTAGTGGTGAATAGTAACTTTTTAATTTTATTTACCACAGTAAAAAGTAAATACGGTAAGTAAGTGTAAAAATGATATTATTATTACCCTGAAACATGTGATACATTTATTGGCTAAGTATAATTCGATCAAAAACAACATTATAAATAAAATATTAACCTCTTTGGTCCAGTTGGATTAGATGAGGACATTTATTATTATTTAATTCAAAGAAGTCTTAAAAGAGATAAAATCAAAGTTTAATAACTAATTTTTTTTAATATAAGGTTATAAATAAGATTATTTTGATTATAAATATTCATTATAAAGATAAAAATATTTCTTACATAATGTTATTTTATTTATAATTTTTAGACATTATATAATTTAATTTATTTATGACACAATGGTGATGCAGTAATTACCTAATTGATGTAATATTAAAATAATTGATATTATAAATATCCAAATAAATGTAATTTTAGTCTTTTTATGATTTACACTAATTTTATAAGTTATTATGACATATGAGGGTTTGTTAAATGATTTTTTAGAAGTAATAATACTGTTATAAATTTAGAAAAAACAAAATACAAAATAGTGTCAAAATTGACATTAAAGAGTTTTTAAAACCGATATTATATTATTAATTGATATTCTATTCCTAAAAATATATGTTTGGTCCAAAGGACTTACATAATGATAGGTGTATCATTAATGAACCACTTGGGGTTCTCTTGGAATTATATAGTATGTTTACTAACCATATAATATAAAAATACAAAGGGACATAGTAAATTTCAAATTATTTAACGAAGAGTTAAATCTAAAAGATAAAGTTAATATAGTGACCCAAACCTTTCTAAAACCTATTTTTTGAGGGTTTTTAGACCCATACCTACCCTATCCTTTAAATTATCTATTTTGGAGCCATTAGAAACCGAAAATGATTTTAGTATAATATAATATTTCTATATTTTCCTAAGCTGCCACTCACCCCTCTTATAAAAGGTCACTCCCCCTTCTCTCTAATTCACAACATAAAAGCCATTTGGATCGGCAAAAATCTTCCCCAATATCCTATAAACATACCTCAATACATAACATAGGCCTTCCTTTAGTTAGAAATCCAACTTAATGAGCCATTTTGATCAAATCAAAAGGAAGAACCCGAAGAAGAGACAATAATTTCACTACCCTCTTTCAGGTTCTTTTCTTCTTCCGCTTCTTCTTTCTTTGTTATTTCCAATATAAAATAATAACTCCAGTATATTCTATATACTTTTATTTTATTATAAATATGGTATATCCATATTCGTCATTCTATCCATCCATTGAATGACATGACACCATAGCTGCATACGTACGGATTACCGTCTCCACGTCATGGTGTAATTGTTATTTAGTATATTATTATTTGGATAGGTATAATAATGATGTGTAATTCATATAAATAATACATATAACATGATAATTAATCTTTATATATGATATAAAATCCAATTATATATTATATTAATATCAAAGAAATGATATTGTCGCTTGTGCGTATGTATGAATTACCGTCTCCACGAACACGATGAGATTCATTCCCCATCGTATCCATTCAAGACTAATTTTCATTTTATGAATAAAATTAATTTTTATAGACTTGATATCATTCTGGATATAAATAAGATACATCCCATCCATAAAAAATATTACTAACATAACGAATAATATAAAGGAAAACGAATCTATTAAAACCCGAAACAACAACAATACTAAGATATTATTAACAAAGTACTATTAAAAGATAATATATGATATCATATTAATGTATATAATTATTTTATAATTAAATAAAAATTATTTAACCATTATACATGAGTTTAATCTACCCTCGACCAAGGAAAAATACAAGGTAAGGGTTTATTTCACAATCTCTTTATTATCCGAGGTTGTTTATATGTAATTATCTACTAGGACCACTTTATCATCCACATCCATGTTTCCTAAAAATTTATTTCAAAAATTTTTTACTATTTAATAGAAAATGGGTTAATGTAATTTGTACCCTTATGTGTAATAAAAGAAATCTTTCTGTCATTTTCCAAAAAAGGTACATTTTTACCTTTTCGACAAATTTAAGGTAGGAATGTTTTTTAACTTATACGATGGGTGTGGCTATTTTCTGATGTTATGACATCATCAAAGCTTCCCTTACAAGCTTATAAAAATATTTTCAAAATAAATGTTTTCATTATAATTATATGACTCTTAAATGATTTCAAAATAGAAAGATATATTACTCTAAAAAGGGTTTTGATTTCATCAATGTCAACAATCATTGATGGATTTTATGTTTATTTGAAGTTGATTTATTATGATACAAAACATCCATATTGTATTGAAGGTTTTGTGAAAGGTTTTACTATGGATGTTCTATTTCTAAACCATTCATTGTTTATGGTTAAAGTATTGACAATTCGTATTCTAGTTTTAATATGGATGTTTATGATATGTTTAAACTTTTTCATATGAGGAATGTATTGGACTTAGTAAGTTATGGGTGGAGCCCTCTATAGCTCCTCGATGAATCGGTAGGTCTCATAAGACAACTATATATGGAATTGGATAAGGCCCTTTCCCAATTATGATATATGGTTTTGGCCGAGGCCTTAATAATTTTTAGATGTCCTAGCTGAGGCCTTGACAAAATGTTTCTGAATGTCCGACATTATACATTACCTCATTATGAAAATAACATTGACGGTTCATGTGGTCATTTATCTGGTATAATACCCATGATTATGATTTATTATGGCATTATTTACTCAGGTCATATTCCTTCCATATAATTATTCATGTTTATTATTGTTAAAGGCATGTGCTTTCAATTATTCACCATTCTTAATATTTATGTTATCTTCCGCTGTATTGAATACCCTTACTGAGCGTTTGAGCTCACCCCTTTCTTATGTTTCATTTTCCCAGGATATGAAGAAGTTAGTTATGAGTGACTTTCGGGCATTACCTAGGAGGCTTGGATGTTTCTAATTATATATATTCATGTTGTATTTCTCTTCAAGTTGTAAAGTTGAACTTATGTATGAATCTTGTTTCAAATAATACTAAACTGATCGGTCTTTCGAGACATGATTTCCTTGTGATCTTTCCAATGTTATGTAATAATGCACCAACTCTAGGTATCTAGGGTCGGGTGTTACATTTGGTATCATTGGATGTTTAGTACAAACCTAGGAAACTAGATTTAGATAATATCTGATTAGAGAACATATCCCTAAGATAGACTTTGGGGATTAGTATATAATAACTTCCTAGAATATTGGTATTGTAGTGATTTTTTGAGTTTTCGAAGCAATACATCCCTGTCTAGATATGAGCAGGTTGAGGCGGCTCTGGAACAGATGTACCTAGGGGTAAAACCTGAAAAAAACGCTTGAGCTAGACTCGAACGGTAACATTTGCAAGAAAACTTGCCTTGCTTCACTCTTGGTTACGACACTCCTGAGGGATATGATTAGTATAATAATCATTTTATTTAAAATCCATTATGAAGTGTTTATGAGTATATAATTCCACAAAGAAAACGTTTTTATGATTATGGATTGTATCCATAAATAGTTCAATTTATGTTAAGTGTTTTACAAGTTTGGATTTATGTTTTGCGGTTCATAAACTAATATAGTGTATGCCACAACATAGAAATGATGTCTAGTGGAAGGAATGGAAACTATATCAATTCACACACTCTATTTAGAGATTTACCTCTTGTTCAAGATAATTATAGTGGAGCTGGTGATACAACTGGTGCTGATCAGCTTATCACCATTCTGGGACAACTCACTCAGGTTATGAATAATAACCTTACCTGTATAGAGCACCCTGATCCACAGTGTGGAGGATCAATGTTAGATCGCTTCATGAGGAAACAACCACCAACATTAAATGGGAGTACAAATCCATTAGTAGCTAAGCAATGGATAAATTCTCTAGAGAAAATATTCCATGCCTTGGGGAGTAGTGAAATGGAAAAAGTTATCATGGCAGTTTACCCGCTCACTGGAGATGTTGATCAATGGTGGTCATTAATTCAAAAAAAGGAAGATGATGATGTATCAAATATGGAATGAAGGTAGAATAATGAGATTTTCTTAGAAAAATACTTTCCTCATGACCATCTAGTAGATATAGAAAGGCAATTTCTGTGTCTGAGGCAAAAGGAGGATGAGAATGTCGCAAAGTATGAGGCTAACATTACAAGGTTAGTGAGGCATCTTATAGATTATATACGTATCCCAAGAAATAATATTGATCATTTCTTCGATGGGTTAAAAAAATTTCTCCGATGATAATTATTATCACAATGTTTCCCATCATACGATGGTATTGTCTCATGTGATATCAAAATAGAAATGGACTTCACTAAGTCTTATGACTTTAAATCAAAGCAAGAGTAGAAGAGATCTGAAGAACACTATGGGAAAAGAAATATGAAAATAGGGATGAATGGAAGAATTGAATTTCCTCTTTGTGATAATTGTGGAAGGAAGCACCCTAGTGCCTATCTAAAAGGAAAAGGAGTATGCTACAAATGTGGACAGAAAGGACATCTTGCTACTGATTATAAGGGAATGGAAGACTCTACCAATGTTCAATGCGACAATTGTAGGGAGATGGGAAATTATGAAAATGAATGTCCTAAGCATTAGGGAAACTTACCTTAGAAAAGGACAAGGGATCAAGGCCAAACTTATGTGATCACTACTGCTGAGGTTGAAGCCCTAAAAGACATAGTGGCAGGTAATTTAATGGTTTCTTCATGTTTAAAAAATGTTTTATTTGATTCTACATCATCACATTATTTCATATCTTCCCAGTTTGCTAAGAAAATTAGATATTTAAAATTTGCTTTAACAAGGGAGTTGTCAGTCAAAACTCCTAAGGGAAGTATCATTGCAACAATGTTTTGTGAATCAGTCCCCATTAGATCATATAAATGTTATTTATCTGCTGATCTCATCATCAAACCCATGATTGAATTTGATATAATCCTTGTTATGGATTGTCTTTCGGACCATGATGCAAAAATTTATTGTAAGAAGAAAGAGGTTACTATTTTTGATGATGATGATAAATAACACCTTATCTTTAGATCAGAATCATCACCACCTGATTCATATCAAGAACCACCCCCAGAAGCTCCAATAAATTCAATTATTGGGGAGTATGAGAATGATGTAAATATGGGTGAGGAATGGAATGTTCAAATAGAGTTTGTAACTATTGTGAAATAATATGTTTATGTGTTTCTAGAAGATTTACATGGACAACCTCCAGAACGAGAAATTGAGTTTCTCATTGATGTAATTCATGGTTCAAGGCCCATATCGAAGACCCCTTATAGAATGGCCACTGTGGAATTAGTGGAATTAAAGAAACAACTATAGGAATTTACTAATAATGGATTTATTAGCCCTAGTGTTTCTCCATGGGGAGCCCCTACACTTTTTGTTAAGAATAATGATGGATATATGAGGTTGTGCATTGACTACTGGGAGATCAATGCTATAACGATAAAGAAAAAGTACCCCATACCTCGCATTGATGATTTATTCGACCAACATCAGGGAGGTCAATACTTTTCAAAGATTTATCTTCAATCTGGATACCATCAGCTGTGCGTGAAGAAGGAATACATTCCAAAGATAGCATTTCGAACCAGGTAGGGGCATTAAGAGTTTACAGTAACGCCTTTTGGGCCGACTAATGCACCCTCTGTTTTCATGGATCTAATGAACAAAGTATTCAATGAATATATTGATTAATTTGTAGTGGTATTTATTGATGATATCTTTTTATAATACAATAGCTATGAAGATCATGAAAATCACTTGCACATTATCCAGTAGACTCTGAGAGGACATGAATTATATGGGAATTTTAGCAAGTGTGAATTCTAGCTTTATGAGATTTCACTTCTTTTACATAATGTCTCTATGGATGGAATCTCTGTTGATCCTTCTAAGAAAATATTAATCCACGAATGGCCATCGCCAATGAGTATAACCGAGTTACACAGTTTTATTGTTTTAGTAGGTTATTATCGTAGTTTCGTGCAGAATTTTTTCCGGCTCGATAACCCATTGACGAAGCTCACATGTAAAGGGGTTAACTTTGTTTGGAAAAAAGTGTGTGACTAATGTTTTGAATAACTGAAGAAAATTTTATTCAATGCTTTTATATTGACTCTACCATCTTCGAATGGTGGGTTTGTTATTTATAGTGATGCTTCAAGGAAATGACTTGGTTGTGTACTTATGTAGAATGATATGTTTGTTGCCTATGCATCAGCAAAGATAAAAATTAATGAGAAAAACTATCCTACTCATGATATTTAGTTATCAGTGGTAATATTTGATTTGAAGATATGGAGACACTATCTATATAGTATAAAATGTGAGATATATATTGATCACAAGAGTTTGAAGTATATTTTATCACAGAAAGAAATCAATATGTAGAAAAGTTGATTGCTTGAACTACTCAAGGATTATGATTTCACTATACAGTACCACCTGGGGAAATAAAAATAAGGTGGAAGATTCTTTGAGTAGAAAGGATCATGGAGTTTTGATCAAGATGAGAGCTGAAAGGATACTATATACATGGATCAAGTAAACATGGATATGGGAATAACTATGGAAGATGAAAAATCAATGCTTTTTCAAATGATTTCCAAACCATATTTACTAGAAAGGATAAAGTGTTCTCAGACCTATGATGAAGAGTTTCAAAAGAAGATTAAAGTTGTGAATGATGGGAGATTGAGTGACTTTGTGTGTGAAGACGGAATTTTGATGTTTGGGAAGATAATTTGTGTTCTCGATATGCCTGATCTAAAAAGGGAATTGTTGGATGATTCTCATAGTTCCAATTTCTCTATACACCATGGGAGCACCAAAATGTATAGATATTTGAAGAAACATATTTGGTGGGACCACATGAACCGGGAGATTACTGATTTTGTGTCATGATGAATGGTTGTCAACATGTGATAGTTAGAAGGAAACATCCTGGAGGAGTCATGCAACCTCTTCCATACCTGATTGGAAATGGGATAATATTATGATGGACTTTGTAATTGGACTACCAAAGACTCCTATAAGGAATGTTGAAATTTGGGTTATTTTTTACCATCTTACCAACTCAGAGCATTTTATTGCTATAAGTGAAGATTTACCAATAGAGAGATTGGAAAGACTATATATTAATGAAGTTGTTAGACTTCATGGAGTAACACAATTTATTGTTACTGATCATGATCAATGTTTTACATCAATATTATGGAAAAGTCCTCAAAATTCCCTAGATACTAAACTTTTCTTGAGCACTGCCTACGACCCTCAAAATGATAGACAATCAAAATGAAAAATTCAAACCATAGAAGACATGTTGATATCCTTCTCACGTCAATTTCAGGGTATTTGGGATCAATATTTACCTCTGATAGAATTTTCCTATAACAAAAGCTTCCATTAAAATATTCAGATGGTGCCATATGAAGCGTTATACGAAAAGAGATGTCACACACCAACTTGTTGGGATGATGTTGGTGAAAGAAAACTCGTAGGCCCAGAACTGGTGGAGGAAATGATGGAAAATGTGAAGGTAATCCAAAACCACATCAAAGCAGCTCAAAGTAGGCAGAAGAGATATGTTAATAACTGAAAGAAGGATTTTGAATTTCAGGTAGGAGATCATGTGTTCTTGAAGGTATCTCCATGGAAGGGTGTTATACGTTTCGGTAAGAAGGGAAAATTGAGTCCTAGGTACATCAGACCTTTCGAAATTCTATAACTAATTGGGGCTGTAGCTTATCATTTGTCAATGCCCCCAAATCTCTCCAAAGCTCACGATGTGTTCCACATATCACTATTGATAAAATACATGCCTAACCCAACACATGTACTCACCTATGTGGAATTAGAACTGGAACTCGATCTATCTTATTGCGAAGAGACTATCAAGGTTCTTGATACAAGAGAGCAAGTGCTGAGAAACCGGACGACTCGTCTGGTAAAAGTTCTATGGAGAAACCATAAGATGGAAGAGGCAACATGGGAACCTGAAGAACATATGATGAAGAACGGCCAGAGTCTTTTCATACGGTAATATTATAGAAATTTCGAGGATGAAATTATTTGAAGGAGGGGAGAATGTAACACCCCAAGCTTCCACAGTATGCTTCTCTTTGAATAATATAGTAGCGTGTATTTTACACAACTTCGAGTTCTAACACAGACCACAACCAATCAAACTAGCCATTATGAAAATTAATACCCACTTTTTGATATTTTATAAATTTTATCCTTCAAAATGGACTTCATTTTTGGATTTTGAATATCCAAATTACCTTATGGTGAATTTTTATATTTTTCTGAAAACATTCAATTTTTTATGAATAGTGAAAAACATTGAGTTATAGTTTAAAACCGAATTTTTATTCTAATAATTATTTATTTTAGATAAATTTATTTTAGGTAAAAATAGATACATAATACCTATATATGTTCAATGTAATTCATTGGAGTCATTTTATAATAATTTTAGATATATTAAAATTTTATTTAACTTTTCACCGTCTTTTACCCACGTCCTAAGAGAATTTTCAAATTCACATAAAACGAAATTTTACCGCTTCTGTGAGTGGAATTTCAAAAATAAAAGTGCCACAGTTAATTTCAAGGAGTAAAATTTTGTTCAATAAGATAAAAATAATTTTTGGTGAATAGTAACTTTTTTACTTTTATTTATCATGGTTAAAAGTAAATAGGGTAATTAAGGGTAAAAATGATATTATTATTACCCTAACACATGTCATAATTCTATTGGCTATGTATAATTCGACCAAAAAGAACCTTAAGAATAAAATATGAACCTTTTTGGAACACATGGATTAGATTAGGACTTTTATTATTATTTAATTCAAAGAAGAGTTAAAAGAGAAAAAAACAATGTTTAATGATTAAAATATTTTTAATGTATGGTTATACATAAGATAAATTTGATTATAAATATTAATTATAAAGGTAAAAATAGTTATTACATAATGTTAATTTTATTTATAATTTTTATACATTAAATAATTTAACTTATTTATGACACAATGGTGATGCAGTAATTACCTAATTAATGAAATATTAAAATAATTGATCTTATAAATGTACAAATAAATGTAATTTGAGACATTTTATGAATTACAATAATTTTATTGGTTTATATGACATATTAGGTTTGGTTATATGGGTTTTTTTCTAAGTAATAATGCTGTTATAAATTTAGAAAAAACAAAATACCAGATAGTGTCAAAATTGTCATAAAAGAGTTTTTAAAACCAATATTGTATTATTAATTCATATTCAATTACTAAAAAATCTACGTTTCATCCAAAAGACTTATATAACTATAGGTGTATCATTAATGAACCACTTGGGGTATTCTTGGATGAATATAGTACGTTTATTGACCATATAATTTAAAAATAAAAATGGACATGGTAAATGTCAAACTATTTAACTAAGAGTTAAATCTAAAAGATAATGTTACAATAGTGACCCAAACCCGTATAAAACATATTGGTTAAGTGGTTTTATACCCATACTCACATCATCCTTTTAATAATCCATTTTGTAGCCATTAGAAATCGAAAATTATTTTATTATAAAATAATATTTCTCTCTTTTCCTAAGGTTCCCCTCACCCCTCTTATAAAAGGGCACTCCCCCTTCTCTCTAATTCGCACCTTCAAAGACATTTGGATTGGCCAAACTCATCCAAAATATCCTCTCAATATCTCTCACTAATACTATAGGACTTTCTTTAGTCAGAAATCCAACTTATGGTGCCCTTTTGATCAAATCAAAAGGAAGAACCCGAAGAAGAGGTAATAATTTCACCACCCTCTTTCAAGATATTTTCTTCATCCACTTCTTCTTTCATTGTTATTTCCATTCTAAAATAATATCTCTGTTTACTTATATATATTGTGATGTTATTAGAAATATGTTATATCCATATTCATCATTATATCCATCCTTTTAATGACGTGTCACCAAACATGCGTACCTACAGATTATCGTCTCCATGTCTTGGTGTAATTGTTATTCAATACATTATTTTTTGTATGGGTATAATAATGATGTATAATTCATGTAAATAATTAATATAAAATTATAATTATTTCTTATATATGATATAAAATCCAATTATATATTATTTTAATAACAAAAGAATGATATTGTCACTCGTGCCTACGTACGAATTACCGTCTCCACGAACGCGATGAGATTCATTCCCCATCGTATCCATTCAAGACTAATTTTCATTTGATGATTAAAAATAATGTTTAAAAATTTTATATCATTCTGGATATGACTATGATACATCCCATACATAACAAATATGTCTCCATAACAAGGAATATAATGGAAAACAAATCCATTAACACCCGAAACAAAAACAATACTATGATATTATTAACAAAGTAATGTTAAAAGATCATATATGATATCATGTTAATGTATTTAATTATTTTATAATTTAATGAAAACTATTTCACCATTATATAGGAGTTTAAACTACCCTCAACCAAGGAAATGTACAAGGTAAGTGTTTATTTCACAATCTCTTCATTATCTGAGGTTTTTTATACGTAATTATCTACTGGGACCTCTTTATCATCCAACACCATGTTTCATAAAAATGTATTTCAAAAAATAATTACTATTTACTAGAAAATGGGTTAATGTCATTTATACCTACATGTGCCTTGAAAGGAATCATTCCGTCTTTTTCCAAACAAGTTACATTTTGACCATTTCGACAAATTTAAGGCAAAAATGTTTTTTTAACTTATACGGTGGGTGAAACTATTTTCCTCCATTATAACATCATCAAAGAGTCCCTTACAAGATTATAATAATATTTTCAAGATAAATTTTTTCATTATAATTATGTGACTCTTAAATGATTTCAAAATAGAAAGTGATATTTCTCTAAAAAGGGTTTTGATTTCATCTATGTCAACATCCTTTGATGGATTTTATGTTTATTTGAAGAAGATTTATTATGATAAAAAACATCTATATTGTATTGAAGGTTTTGTGATCGGTTTGACTGTGGATGTGCTAATTTTATACCATTCATGGATTATGGTTAAATTATTGACACTTCGTATGCTAGTTTTAATATGGATGTTTCTGATATGCTTAAACCTTTTCATATGAGGAATGTATTGGACTTAGTAAGTGATGGTTGGGGACCTCTATGGATCCTAGATGCATCGGTAGGTCTCATTAGACAACTAGGCATGGAATTGACCGAGGCCCTTTCCCAATTTTGTTATATGGTTTTGGCCGAGGCCTTAATCATTATTAGCTGTCTTAGTCAAGGCCTTGACAAAATGTTTTAGAATGTACAGCATTATACATTCCCTCATTATGAAAATAATATTGATGGATCAAGTGGTCATTCGTCTAGTAGAATACCCATGATTATGTTTTATTATGGAATTATTTACTCAACTCATATTCCTTCGATATAAGTATTCATGTTTATTATTGGTAAAGGAATGTGGTTTCAATTATTCACCATGCTTAATATTTATGTTATCTTCCTCGGTGTTTCTTACCCGTACTGAGCATTTGAGCTCACCCCTTTCTTATGTTTCATTTTCCCAGGATATGAAAAAGTTAGTAATGAGTGAATTGTGGGAATAATCTAGGAGGTTTGGATGTTTCTAATTAAATATATTCGTGTTGTATTTATCTTCAATTTTCAATGTTGAACATATGTATGAATCTGGTTTCCAATAATACAAAACTGATCGGTCTTTCGAGACAATATTTCATTGTGATCATTCCAATGTTATGTAATAATGCACCAACTCTAGGTATCTAGGTTCGTGGTGTTACATAAACTATGTGTAACATCCCCCATACTAAATTCCATGCTCTATCACACAAAAGAATGAGTTATAATGCCCATAAATCATTGTAAAAATTATATGACCATAATCTATGAGATAAAACATGCCATGTCATGGTCCAAACTCTATGAAGTTAAACTATGAGTCAATGTCCTTTCCACATGGTGTTAAACTATAAGGAACTCATCCCTAAAACATGGAATTAAACTATGAATCAATTATTCACCACAAGACATTAATATAATGACAAAAAACGTCCCAATCACATAGAAATAAACTCCATGATCTCTCACAGAACTACCAACATCTTGGTTCCTGTCCTCATGGGATACATAGCAACGCCTCCACCCTTGATCATGGACCAGTCCCCATAATAAAAACATTTCATCCATCCTACCCTCTATCTTCCCATATTCTTAAGGGAAACCCTTAGCAGTCCTTGTTTTTCATATCGAGTATAACTCACTTGAGATTTGGATTGGTTGTAGGGATTCTATTATGAAGGAAAACAATATTGTAACATGGTTGAACTAGAAACTATGATAGATAGAACAAAGATGCCCCTACCACATGGACTGATCCAGATTAGTATAGGGATCATTCAGAACTACGTACAACATGATTCCTTCCCTCAAATGACATGTATTGGTGCCCAAATTTGGTATCCTGGCAATGACATCATAAAAAATTTCCATTATTTGTCTGTATACAGCAAGAAATTTTTTTTATGGAACATTTACTACGTGTGGCAAGATTCCTTCCCTTGCAGGATAGGTAGTGATGCCCGGATTTGGAATCTTGGACCAACCACCAACAAAGAAAAAGTTTCACCCATTCCACCACATAGAGGTCAGACTTGTATGGGGAGTCCATGAATGGTTCTAATCACATGACAATAAACTCCAAAAATATTAATGGGTTAAGTGTGGTGCAGTCCTCAGTGTTTTGAGATCACGCACATGCCCTCCACACATGATAATTCAAAGGGTCATGCTTCCCTCTATACATATGAGTGAGACCTATGTGAAAGATCTAGTAGTTCACAGTTCATCACAATCTGTATATTTGTAACATTCCTAGAAACATATCTCTTGTTTGTTAAACTCTATACCCTAAGAAAACATGGATCCATGTAATCAATCATGGTGATTTGAGATGGAAGGCTAGTGTCCTGCAGATACCAATGTTTGACTATTCACATCATGCCCTAGAATCTCTTCATATGTTTCCCAAAAAAATGGTTGTCGGTCAATGGAAAATTCATCACTATGAGCTTTCTCTCCTATCTCAGTACGCCCAATGGCTCCCAGTCCTCGTTCCATTAATCCTTATTCATTTTTCTCTTGGTTTTATGGTTTACATCTTCTATCATCACTCACGTTTAGGGAATTCCGGAGCATCCTGATTGCGATTGAATCAAAACTATTAAATATCATTATGATAGTATAACTATCCTCACTGAAATAATCTAAACTATATAGCATCATGTCCTTAATGCTCAATATTAAAATGCGAGGGAAAAATTTTCCTTGATGTATGACGATAAACATCATTTCAATGGTTTAAGCCTTATATTCCCACTTATTTTGATTCCTATATTATTAGGAAATGACTGAAAATCCTCGCAATCCATTGTTTCTCACACTGAGCATAGTTCACATGATCTTAGGGTCTTTAGAGAGAGATACACCAAGATATTATCAAAAAAATATCCATGAATTTGGTCATAACAACACAACCCTAAAAGATATTTCATAGTTCCCTCCACCGAGAGGAACCCCACATCCTGACCATGTGACATTAAATGAAAAGGTACTCTAAAGATGGAACAAATGCCACACCCTACGTACGAGTCAAATCTACGTAATGGACACCCAATTCCATGAGTAAATTTCATTCCAAATGTCCCCAATATGTCCGGATAAACTATTTTAGTACCCCAAACTCCATGATCCCGATTGATCCTGAATCCCCAAAATCCTCCAAGGCCATTTGAGATGGAAGGCCAGTTTCATGCGGACACCATTACTTGACTATTCACATCATTCCCTATAGGATCTACATATGTTTCCCAAAAAATGGTTGTTAATCAAAAGAAAATTTGTCCCCAAGAGATTCCTCTCCTATATCAATACACCCAATGGATTCCAAGACAAATTCCATCCCTCCTAATTTATGGGTCCTAAAATTCATGCATTACATTTTCCGTCCTACGAAAATCATAGATATATCAAAGCATGCAGGCCCAATTAAACTATGGTACCTTTTGAGGATTCGTATGATACCGTATCCATATGCATGAATATGATCCTCATATAAAAGAATATTAACCCCACATATTTCTGGGATTCCCCATGGAGGTTCTGCTAAAATTTCATTTTTGCATTCAGGTTCACCCCTTATCGAAGGTTACATACCATATTCAGAAAGATCCCAATCTCTATAATCCTTAAATTCCATCAAATATATAAGGTCATCGTCTTACAGACGCCTGTGATTGACAATGCAAATTATTCCACATTAGATCTTCATATTTTACCCACAAAAATGGTCATAAATTAATGGAAAACTCGTTTTTAGGAGAGTCATTTATATCTTTCATACTCTCAAATGACATTCATGTCCTGTAACACTCCCGAATTTGGAATGATAATGTCTTACATTCCTTCTCTTATTTTAATTTTCCTTACATTATAATGAATCCTAACAGAATAGACCACTCACTAGCTCCCCCCACGCAAGTAAGAACCATTCAGGAACAACTTCCCATCAAAATACAACATAAATTCCCTTAATGTTTTTAGACATTCCTACTCAATCTAGCTATCCACTGTGGATCCCAACATCAAAATAAATTCAATGTGATGAAAATCCCAATAGGACATCAGAGATGGAAGTCCAGTGTTCTGCGAACACCTCTGTTGGACTATGAACATCATTCATAGGAGGCTCTACATATGTTTCCAACAAATATGGCCATAAATAAAAGGTTATTTCAACCCTAGGAGAGTCCTCTCCAACTTATGTATGCTTTAAACAACTTTCTATCCCCATGAATGTCCAAAATTCACAAATTAATGGTCAAGATAAATCCATAATCCATGTTTGAAGGATATTATACCATTATCATCTAACATATCCTGAATTGGGGCCCCTATTCTATTATGTTTAGTCAAATATATTCGACATAAAACATGAAAAATAATATTAGTTGGAAGGACTATCCACTACTAGTGAAAAAGATTCCATACTTGCCAGAGGGAAAATCCACAGAAGGACCCTCTAGGTAAAATTCATGTATTGTTATGTTAAAAAAACATTGAGCAATCCAAAAAGTCATAAATATTGTTATGCCAAAAAACCCCAAAGGGGGGCCTACAAAAAAGTCAATTTGTGATTACAAAACCTGTGGAAAGAAGGCTTATGAAAAATTAGGGAAATAATGAAAAGGACATAATAGATTGTGAAGTTGTTCAACAAAAACATCAACAACAGTCGAACTATGCTCACTGAGATCCTTGGATCAGGAAAAAATTGATCCTTATCTAATCATTCAAGTTGGGATGACTTCTACATCGTAATAGCCTCATCTTCATCTAGATCAGATCCAAATCGATATAGGGAATTTCTAGGGTCCTGGAAATTTATATAAGTGAATGAAAAATGCTCCAACAAGTCTGGTAAAGAATATGGATGCCTGATCGGTTCAAAATTTGTGGATAAAAGTGATGAAATCGTGTTTGGAAAAGGACCCAAGCCTATTCTTGAAATGATTACTTGTAATGGTTCGCGAGAGACATCAACTATGAACCATTGGTATGCTGAAGGCCTATGATGTGTTGACTGGAAAGGCGTTGGACAGAAAATAAAGCAGCTCGCGGTGAATTTCCACCCACAAACTGAAGCCACCGTGAAATTTTTTCCTTGTTGAGAATCTGATAGAGGTACACCCCACACACTATCCCCTTTAATGATGTGGTTCATGGATGAGGAAATATGGATGGTGTACCACAGCCTACGCAAACCCCTGCAGACCTAGTCTTCCATGGGTAAATATATCTCTCCATTTTCTTCTGTAGAAGGTGTCGCACGAACAGCAGATATAGATTCCCCGAGACTATATAAAAGGACCTCCAGGGGAACTAAAAAAATGAGTGAAGAAGATTGACAGAGAGCTATGAGGGATGGGTGAAAAGTTAATGAAGAATGTAAAGGGTGAGGGAGAAATTTATCCCACACCCAAATCAATTTGTTGGACCCCATCCCACATCCAAAATAGTTGGCAGAATCCATCCCATGAACTATATGCAGAAAGAAGTTTATGAAATTCCTCTCTTAGAATCATATTCTGAAGACCCTCCACAGCCAAACAACAAACATATAATAAATATTTAAAAATGTTTTGCATATGCCCATATATGGAAAGTGGTTCACAGATACCCATATTCAGAAGACAGTACGCGGACCCCCTATGTGGAAGATAGTTCACAACAAGCTCCTCTACATACTATCATATGCGGCCATCTCCTCTGCATACCATTCTATGTGGCCAGCTCCAACAAGGATAAGTCTATACAGAAAACAATTTGTGCCCACCAGTCCATACTTGGGTAGTTGTGCCCCCATATCCCCATTCGTGATCACTTTAGTTATGTTGTCCCAGCCTTCTGGGTCAGTCCCTTCACTTTCCTTCACTAACCCCATTAAAGATTGTGTGTCACACATAGAACTATTGGTGTTGGGTCGACGACATTTTCCAGGGCACCCTTATGTCACATAAACATTTTTTTTCTTAAATACCATGATAAGTGACATCCCTCATACACCTCCCAAAAATCCCTACCACCTACCTAATATTCTAGGATATCTTAGATCTCCATGGACAATCACAACCTTAGTGTTTCTTAAATTACTGAACACATCTTTTTCATCCATCACACTCTATGTCTTTGGTGATTCCGGGTCCTCATAAACCTCCATTGACTTTAGAAGTTGATGGACATTATCTAGTGAACACATTTGTTTTACTGTGTACATCATGCCCTGGTGGATTTAAATATGATTCCTACAAGATGGTTGTAAACCAAAGGAAAACTATCCCTAAGGAGAGTATGTTCCTTCCACTATATGCCTAAATGGATTCCAGGCCCCATATCATTTCTCTTTATTTTGGAATCCCTAGAGTCACGATTTACACTTTCAGTCCCTCTAATGTTTGAGTCATGTCAGAACATCCCAACCTTATTATCCTCCATAAAATCATAGTTACTTCCAAACACAGTCCAAACATTATGACCTCAAACTATGAGTATTAATCATAATAATATGACATTAAATATTGATTCCATCATCCATGCTATATGAATTTGAACTATAGTATACTGTGGGATTTTAGATCATCATAAACATCACCAGCCATCAGAAAAATAAGTCCAATGTCATGAGGACACCTCTTCTCGATTGTGCACATCTTGCCCCGGTGTATCTGCATATGATTCTCTAAACATTGTTTGTCAACAAGTGTCAAATTCATCATCACGAGACTCATTTACAACCTCTGTTTTCTTTAGTGGATCCCATGCCTCAGATCATTTGTCCTAATTTGAGATCCTCTAGAATCATTGTTTGCATGTTCCTTCTATCTCATGATCAAGGAATATCGGAACATCCCAACTTGATTATCCTCTAGTTATCTATCATCCAAGATATATGACATTAAAATCTCATATACCTCTCATGATATTCTAGGGCCCTCCCACTAAGGTATGTCCCCAATTTTCAAAGGCTGATCCACATGTCTTTTAATGTCATTACACATTGAAAGGATCATCACTCCGCACCGTCACCCATGGTCGCCCTGACCTCTTCCGATGTAGGCTCTACCTCTCCAACCAACAAGAGATGAAACATATTGTTTGTTGGATCTTTCGTGTCCTCATGTTTCTCACACCAAGCATGCCTCATGTGGGCTTACATGTTCTTGGCGATTGCAACCTCCACATGATTTGACCTACAGGAACTCCAATTCTAGAACAAATTGAGATATGTAGGAGGCTTACCAGAAGGCCCGAGATCAAAATCATGCCCAACAATAAAGGGTACACCCAATCATGTTGATCAAATGGGCAGATCCCATGCTTAATCCCCACACATTCTAAACTAATATAAATCTTATTCTTGATTAAACAATGATATGTAGGATTCCTTCCAGAAGGCCTGATCTCAAAAGGGTGCCCATCTTATAAGGGTTCACCCAACCATGCCCCCTCAAATTGGAAGATTCTATGCGTAATCCCCACAGAATCCAAACTACGTGGGTTCTAATTCATCTCTTGAGGATACATAAAAAGCCCTTATAATGGGCCCAATCCCAACATCTAGTCACCATTCTCCCCCTCTGGATGATGATAAACATTAGAGTGCCTTATAATATGGCTCAATTCAGTATTTCAATAATGGAATGAAATATATGCATGCTTATGACGATCTTGAAAACCAAGGGTAGCCAGAAGACGAACTCTTTAGAAAAAAATGAAGGATTCAAAAATATAAAAACATGACTTAAGTCTATAGGAGAGTCCCGAAATCAGAAATAGTCCTCCCCTATAAGGGTGTATTGAGCCTGACCACCCATCATTTCAACCAATTTAGTCCATAAGTATGGTGGGTTGAATCATCGATCAACGAGCACCTGACTTTAGAATGTAGGTCCATGAATCATGGATAACAGGTCTGTTGGTCCTTCCAGGCTCCACGAATAAACCCGTTTCAGACCATCCAAAGACGTTATATTGATGATGGACCGATTTCACATGTACTTGACCCCCAGAAAATCTCCCACTTAGACCAACTGTTCAAACATGGTCAATCCAACCTTCGTTAACGTATGCTGATGTTGAATGGGTCAAAATAAATGAAATGGTGAATTCGACGAGAACACGTCTCTATCGAAAAAGGACAGGTGATGATCCTCGTCATGCCATTTTTGCACCACCAGGAAACTCACAACCTTAGAGGCGGAACGACATTACATTATTTTTGATGTATGACATTGGAATATATATAGGGATATTTCTAGATGCAAGAGCTGAGAAACATTGATATTTCAATCACTCAACATCATAGACTTAATTTTCTGAAATTTATTAAATATATTAAAATCACATGCATGTAGTTTTTATAGAAAAGAGTAATAAATCATAAATGGTATATCAGATCATAAACATAAAGCTATTGTTGAGTTCAGAATGTGAGTTTCACCATTAGTGTGACATGTGTTTTTTCTGCGTCATGAATTTGGTTAATGTGCACCCACTGGAGAATTAATAATATAAATAAATTAAAATTAAAATTTATTATATTTACATATCGACAAGAAATACAATTTAAATATATATTTACGACGACATATCAGGGTTTTCCACTAAATCCTAGAGACCAAGAGGGCCATTGGAGCAGAGAATTCATATCATAAGACATTGAATTAGATAAGATCACGGATCATTCACTAATTACAGAGTGGAAAAAGGAAAATATATCCATGGATTTCATAGAGGGGTTATCGAAGGATTCTCGAGGTAATAATTTTATCTGTGTTATTATTGATTTATTGACTACATATTCTCATATTCTTCATATTCATTATAATTTTCAGTAGATAAACTTCCTTGGTTGTATATTAATGAGATAGTCATGTCACATGTAGTTACCTTCTCTATTGTATCTGATTATGATATCAGGTTCACATATAAATTTTGGAATGGTCTCCATAATTCATTGGGTCCTGAATTAAATTTCATTATAGCCTTTCATCATAAATCATATGGGATGTCGGAATGAAAAATTCTTACCTTGGATGATATACTACAGGATTCATCAATGGATTACCAGGTATGTTTGGATCATAATCTTTTTTGGTATAATTTTCATATAATTACATTTTTATTTCCATATACAGATTTCCATTTTTGAATTATTATATTGAAAGTGGTGTCAAACACCATCTTTTTGGGATGAAGTAGGTGAAATGCAGTTGATAGCACCAGAATTGATATATGAGATGTCAGAAAAAAATTTATTTTATTCATAAACACATGAGGATATCTTATAAAATATAGAAAAGTTATATGGATAACCATAGGAAGGATATTTCATTAAACATAGGTGATCCTGACTTTCTCAATGTTTCCCCATGGAAAAGTGAGATGTGTTTTGGTAAGAGAGGGATGTTGAGTCCACGGTTCATTAGGCTCTGTGAAATATTGGATAAATTTTGATCAGTTCCCCACTGAGTGTCTTTACATTTGAGACTATCCTAGGTACACTATTGTTTTCATTTTTCAATTTTAGGAATGTATATGCTAGAACCATTTCATTTTTTCAGCCCAGAAGTAGTTCAATTTGATTAAAATATTTCTTATGAGGAATAACTTATCGTGATTCATGACTTTATAGAAAAAGTGTTTCCAAATAAAATGATTCATCATGTTAAGGTTTTGTGAAAAAACAATATGGTTGAAGTGGAAACTTGGGAATATGAAAATACCATGAGGGGTAAATACCCCCACTAATTTAGTAATGATTAAAATTTTTATGACATCATTTCCAAATGGTGGAAGGATGTTACAAACAAAGTAATTATAGAATAAGATTTTTCATAATTAATAATATTTATGAATTAGATATTAATTTTATTTTTAAGGATATTTTATTTCTAATAGTGTAACTAACATGCAAAAATGAGTTTTTCTGAAATCATACATTGTAGACTAGATAGAGTAATACAAAAAATATTATATTTCTAATATTATTATATTAAATCGTAGTTATCAGTTAGGCATTGTATTGGTTGTAATGTATATAACTAATATTATTATGTTTACACATGTTTTTAAATATTTATTACTCTATTATAATAAATTTTAGAATATTAAAATGAAAATAAATATAATTTTAAACATAAAATACTTTAATATTTTTAAAAGGTAGTTTTGCTGAATTTTTATGGAGAAACCTTTTAGAATATCTTTTTTGTCACTTTAATATTTTCCATGTCAAAAAATAAAGTTCTTATTTGGAATTGTGACATCAAAATTTACTTTATTTTAGATTTTGGTATTTTTCAGATAAAATTCAAATTTTAATGAATAGTGAAGAATAACACATTTTAAGTAAAACTACATTTTAATCTCATTTAGTGATTTTGATGGATTATCCTTTTAAATTTTAATATGGTATAATTTGATTAAATTTTTTTCAATTAATTTAATTTAGTCCATTGGATGTTTATTCAATCTAATATTAAATTGAAAAATAACGTGAACTTTAGATTATATTACTAAAAAAACTGGTTTTCACGATCTATCGGCGAGATTACTATTAAATAAAAATTTACAGTTTTTGTTAATTGAAGTTTAAAAAATGTACATACATGGTTGTAAATAGAAAAAAATGTGATCCAATAGGATTAAAATAATTTTTAGATAATAGTGAATTTAGTTTTTTATTTACAATGGTTAATTGTAAATATGGTAAATAAATGTATAATTAAAAATATATCATTTTGAAATTAACCTAACACATATAATAAACTTATTAAATGAGTTATTATATGCCATGAAATCCTTAATCGGAAATTGTTACCTTTGGAAGATGTGTGGGTGTGATTATGACAATTATAACATTTAATTTAATGTAAATGCAAATATGTCATAAATATGTCTCTTCTTACTAAAAAATTGTAATATGAGGTTGTGTAAGTGATATATTCATCTATGAGTTTTCCATAGAATGATAAAATTATTACCTATTACATGGTAATTTATTTTTATTTTTTTATGAATTAAATAATTAAATTTAATAATGACACAAAGATGACACGATAATTAATCTATTATAGAATAAATCAAATAATAATAATAATAATATTTAAACAAATATAATTTGAAATATTTTATTCCATTCACAAATTTTCTATAATATTATGACATATTAGTATTTAATTTGGGTAGTATATTTGAAAAAATCAAGTAGTTATGAAATTTTGAAAAAGTCATGTAATGAATACTATCAATATTGACAAAATTCATATTTTAAAATATAAAATTATTAATTAAATGATATAAAACATCAATAACTATAACATTCACACAAAAAGTTGATATAAATCTACAACTTCCACTAATTCATTGGGAATTTGGCACGATTTGGTAATTATATTGACCCTCTAATTGTAAATTACATAATAAAATGGTAAGAGTTAAAAGAAGTAAAAAAATTGGCATGGATTATAGAAATACTAAAACATAACTAATTATACATAAATTATTATTTATAGACACATAATCATATTATTTTTGAATTAAATTATTATTTAAAATTTTGGAATCAAAATTAAATTTATATTAAATTCATTCTTTTAAAAAATCCTATGGCGTGCATCCCCGCTCATATAAAAAGTCACACATTTTGTATATTACTCACACTACCAAAAAATTTTGGATCAGAAATAATCTAACCAAATTACCTTCCATGAATTCCTATCGACATTTTTTACTCCTTAATTTATCCTGAACACCTTCCTTAAAAGTTTTAATGTGTCAAGAAAGGATCTAATCTGAAAGAAATATTGTGTTTTTATTTATGTATATATATTTTTTTCATGGTCAACTTCCATACCATATTCTTCATACATGATGAAATAATAACTCTAATATCTTTAATATACAATTATGTTATTCTTTTACCATCATTACATAAATCCATATCCAACTCCATTAAATGATAATGGAATTAGTCCTTCCTACGTACGTGTGAACTACATCCTCCACAGACCGATCAAATTCATTTTTCATAACTCTCTCTCATTGATAGAGATAACAATAGAATTAATGTTCATATGTTATATTAATGACATATTATTCATTATAATATAAATATATATAAATTACATTCTTACATTCAATATGCATAAAAACGATAGGGGCGTTAGTGTGTATGTTTTAACTATCACCTCCATTAAGAGATTTTACTCATTTTTATTCATTATAATACTTTTTTTGATATATATAAGTATATTTATATGATTAATATGATATTAATGATCTTATGATTTTTTTGGAATGATAAAATAGTACTAAACATCATTAAATAACTTTCAATGAAAAATGGAAAGTGTTACTTATGTGAGCGCACATATTACCATCTCCATGATTACACTATTGTCATTTTTAATAACCATATGACATGATTTTATTTAAATGTATAATTTATAAAAACAAATTATAATAATTTCATAAATATTAGTTTTTATATGATATATTTATGCCCACATGGAATATTGACATCAAATCGTGTTCATTTTCGACTCATGTACCGAATATCAAAAAAAATGTCTGACATTAACTCAAATAATTAACATGTTATTATAACATGGTAATTAATTACATAAAGGGATAATAAACATTAAAATAATATACATAATGTATAAATTAGCCTATTTTTATTATTCCATATGAATAAGGAACATACGTGACAAATCAAACTCAAGGTAATGGGCTTCCTCTCAATATCCTCTCATTGATGCATATTTTGATGTTATACACAACCTTATATTATAAATTTTATAATAAAACCATATAAATTTTATTTTATTAAAAGTTTTTTGAAAGAAATTTTTCTATTAATCATTTTACTTTATGTACAAATTGAAAAAGGGATTGTTTTTTAAAGTATGTGGTGACAATGACTTCTCTGCGTCCATAACTATTATTTGATATTTGGATTACTATATAAATCTTAATGTTATTAAAATAAAAAAGAAACCCCCTATTCACATTTTTGATTTTTAGGTATTGAAAATTATTTTGAATGTGTATTAAAAAATTTAATGTCTTGAAATGATTTATTTTAATCGGAAATGAAAAATTTTAAGCGAAATGTTGATAAATGCAATCTTTTAGGACTTATGATTATATAATGGTACGTGGACATTTGATAAGTTGTTACATGATAATAGAAAGACGATTGGGAACATGATAAACCAAATATGGGTGGTTCCTTTATAAACCAAGGACATGTGGTAACATTATAATCTCTAATTAATTGGGTACGTAGGTCATATGTATGGATTTTCAATTTATAAGAGTGGTATGTGTGGAATTAGAATTTATGGTTATTCTATTTATTTATGATTATATATGAAGTTACCTTTAAATGCTATATGTTTTTTTATATGGGTTTTAAGGAAATTTTATTATTAAAAAATGGTATGAAATGGTCTTATATTCAGTGAAGTGTATTTACTAATTCTTATTGTTGAAAAGTATTAGATTATGATAATGTATTCATGTTTTAAATATTTTTTTAGGACTAATAGTTTTCTTTCTTTTTATTTATCATATAATGATTTTTATCCTCATCCCAATTTTTGAAAACAAAATCACATGATTTACTAAATAATAGAATGATTGATTGGATCATGGAAAAGTTATAAAGATTAAATGTGCAACGAAACAATGATTCTTTTTAAAAATTTTGTGTTTTAGAAAAAAATGGACAGTGGGTATAAGTGTCTAACATGTAATATTTGAGTTTTATACAAGATTTATGGAATAATTATATAAATCTATAAAACTGAAATGATCCTTGATTTTAATGAAAGTAAAATTACTGACTTAACTAACGATTAAGAAATTTTTACAGTTAGGGAATTATAGTAATATCTTTATTGTGTTTGGGTAACTATTATATTAAATATTGATATTTACATGAGGGTCTCCACATTTATATTTTTCATATATGGGTCATTTGAATTTAATCTTATATTACACTCACCCCCATTCCTACACAACTATATATAAATAATTAAATTATATTAGAAAATCATATTTTATTCCAAAATCAACCTTAAATGTGTTTTTCAGGAAATTAAAAGGAAATAACAACTAAATATCATGTAATATAATATTAGATTTAGAGAATATGAATATGATTATTAAATTTATAAGAAAAATTATATTTAAATGGGTTTTGGGAATGAGAAAAATATTATGTTTGATTTTAAAAATATTATGACGGTGTTTAAACCCATTTTAACAAAATATATAGGAAATCAAATATTTTATATTTTTAAACTATTATTTTCCCCTCATTGATTTTTCTTTTTTCACCATCAATGGTGATAGTCGTTTTTCATTAAATCTCATTGAGCATTAAGAATTTCATTAGACCGATCCTATGATTTCCAAACCTAATTTTTATCCTTTATATCACTATATTTTTGTCTCCATGCACATTGAAGCTTCATATGTGGTAGGGGATTGAAAAAAATTATTTTATTTATTCCAAATTTTTGGATCTTCAAGATTTATTATCACTATGTGATTTTTATGCATTAACAAGGAAAAATATAACAACTCGATGATAATTTTTAGAAAGGGTATGTGATAAGAAGTTTTTTCTATAGGAAATTATCTTATTTTGTGGGATCTTGTTGATTTTAATTATGTAAAATAAAATATCATGAATAAAAAATAATTATATGGTATTAAAATAGGTGGATGTTTTTGAAGGGTAAGTGAAGTATAAATTGTGATATTATGTTGGTGTTAAAACATTATAAAATTAATGAACTATTACAGTGAAGAATATAATCTCTTTCAAGAGATCTATAAAAGTTATTAATTTTTTAAACCATGAATCATGAATTATTGATTTTTTATGTACTATAATCACATTTCATATTAAAAAAAAATTAATATGGTAATTAATTATTTTATTTAAAAATATAAATGACAATATGATTTTTTCTAGCCCTTGTAATGTATATGATTTAAATTTTAATGTTTTATTATTTCAAAGTGGTCATGGATGTACTATATGGTTTAGTTGTGATTACAATAATGATAGACTGTTAAGTAATTTATTTGATTAATCATGTAGAGATGAATATTATATAGGTCATGGTAAGTGAATCATTATGTTAATGAATGGAAATAGTGAATATGGAAACAGGGGTATGGATGGAAGAAAATATGATTGGATGTTAATTAAATATGGTAATGATTCAAATGTTTTTTAATGGTATTGTATAATCCCATTTTTTCCCATATATGAAATTTTAATATTTCTATAAATATTTAATGATCCAAGAGGTAAGACAATGTGATATTCAAAGCCCCAATGATCCTGGAATTAATTTTATAATGCATGTCTTTTTTTATAAAAAAGAGTAATAAGTCATAAATGGGAGGTATAATAATAAATATAAGGAAAATTTTTAGTTCATAATGTGGGTTTTATCCTTGGTGCGACATAAGTGTTTTCAGCATCAAGTGTTTGGTTAAAGTGCAGTCACCAAAAAATTAATAAGATAAATAAATTAAATTGTTTATTATTTTTTCATTAAACGAAGACCTAAAATCCAATTTAAATACATAGTTATAAAGATATCCTAGGTTTTTCCTATAATCCCTATAGACATAGAGGACTTGGAGGAGATATTTCTTGGTAGAAGACATTATATCGAATCAGATCATGGATCATGTACCAATACAACTCAATGATATTTCCCATGATAAATGATGTGTATTTTTTAGTCATCATTGATCGATCCATCTTGATGTGGGATATTTTCTTTTTTTAATCGACCCCATTTCTTATCTAATAGAGAACGAAAATCAATAAACTTGGAAATTGGTTCACGGATCAATTGTTTTTTAGATATTGGTTATTTGTCAGATTTTTGGAAGATAATTAATTTTTTTCATGTCTGTATATAATTTATTATCTTAAAAAAATTTATTGTGGTTGTAATGAGAATTGTATGAGGATCAATCCACATGTTTATGTCTTATTGTTTTACATCCCTGTTATATGTTAATTCATCATTGGATTTCATATTTATCATACGACTCAATGAATAATGGGAGAGGGATCATTGTGAGTTTTATCTTTAGTAAAAAATTTCAATACCGTGGGTCTGGGATGGATATTTGTAGTGATGACTGTGGTATACTAGAATGGATTCATATAAATATATGGAATATGGTTTCAAGATATATATTTCAATTTTCAAAAAATATGAGGCGTGATATTGTTGGTTCCTAAGCACCATATATGACTAGATGCCCACTATTAGTATCGAGGAGGTTCAGTCAACCTCGAATCCATAATATGTATCTTGATTCTTAGCAAAATTGATGGTTCTAAATGCTCATATGAGTGTGTCTAATTGGTGTAGATAATCTATTAAAAAAATAGACTATATGATTTATAATCCTATGAACACAAGACATATGGCCCCATTTTGTGTGGTGCTATGTTTTCAGTTTTGAGGTAATAATAACATGATATGTGACACGTGTAACAATCTATGTTACCCTAACATGATTGGCTCAGAAGGTTCATGGAGTACACTCACTGATGGTCATGTGACCCCACACACAATGTACTTGATATGTACGTGGGAAAACTTGAGAACATGAGAGGAACCATGTACTCGAACATGTCAAAGTACAAGGTAACAAACCAGTGTTTATGAGATTGGTCTGAATGACATCACAAATACCCACAAAGTCATCTACACACTGTGTTACTTGGGTAAACTCTATTTCATTTCGAAGGATTCTTGTTGTGTACATGCAATTCATTGGTAATTCCTAGCATAGTGAGACACAACATGTACACACAAGGAAACACCATGCACCCTTCAATGAAGATTTTAGACTCTAATTCCATCTCATTTCATCTTTATTGAGTACTTTTTAGATTCCTTATACTAGTATCGGTTGATTATGATCCCCTGGTCCATTCTTATGAGGGTTCAGTGCAATATTGTGATTTATTCATAGAGAGTGAACCATTTAAATGTTCTTGATAATATGTGTATTGAGCATGGGTTACCATATTCTGGAGTGAGTTTTTTCATACCGCATTGGCTAACAACTCAGTATCATTGAGCTTATATCCCACCGAGAGGCCCCAAGCGGCCCTCATTTCATTTATGTTTCATTATATGGGGTTTGTTGGAATTATTGTGATCAGTATTTACATGGGAATCAATCCCATATCTTGGAGGTTGTTTCTGGTAGGATCTGGTGTCCCCCTAGTTAGACTTGGTAATCGAAACCCTAAATGTGTATGATGATATTTTATTTTTTATGAGGTGTTGTCAGATCGAGTGTATATATTGTATGACCCATATCGTCATCTCGTGTGACATTACCATCATCATGACCTAATAGGAGTGACTTCAGGGATGAGTTTAGTTAGAGGAAGTATAGTGATGGGAGTAGTTACCCCTTGGATGATTTTGATATTTTGGTTTTATGAACATATAGCTGAAAATAATGAACCATCTTCTTAACAATACGCGATGTGTGTAATATCATTGTTGAGTGCCATCATGGGTGGAAGGTATTATAGAGTGAGATCTTATGATTGAGCATTAGTTTGAAACCTCAATGTTTTTCAACAAATATCAAATCTTATGATAATTTGGGACATGGATTTTTTTAATATATCATGATGTCTTATTGTATCTCTCACATTATTATTATCATAAACTATGATGATATGACTACTATTTATTCTTTTGATTTGATGATTTCATGGTGTCCTAATGGGTATTTTTATACTTAACAATAAATGGGATCTTCTAACACATGTCATGTCATATTTAGATGATGTACCATTTAGTAGTGGCTTTCAATCCATGTGGGGTTTGAGTAGTGCTACTACCTATTGAGGGGAACATGGATTCTTCTATGGATTAAGAATATGATTGTCCACGTGTCGATATGTAGATATCTCTTATTGGACAGAATTGTGTTACATGTTTTATTTACACAATATGTGAGTTCTAGTGATAGATAATTTAAAGAATTCAGTTTTAGATAGATCCTCTGAAATTAGAGGTTTGAATCAAAGTGATTATTTTGGTTTTTGAACATATTAAAATCCCAATAGATCAACTGGTTGTTCATAAAAATTGTTTTCTCCAGGGTGTCGAAGTTATCTTTGATGATTTGTTAAGAAGACATACTTATTCTGAGTATTCGTTACATGATTCAAAATTATAAATTTCATAGGTTAAATGGCGAGTTAAACCCCCATCTCAGATGGTGGAGGACTTTTCTGGGCTTGTGGTGTGAATTACATTCTTCGATAGGACCCCTCACAGACTTTGGCCTAAGCGTCAAGACATCTCCATGGTGATGTAGGGTGTATATAGAACCCTGTTTTAGTTATGAGTTTCTCATACTCATGTGGTTCATTTTTTTGATGTACTAAGGTGTTGAATCAGGCCCTGGTCTTAGTGCAATTTTGTGTAAGGGGAAGGATAATTTCTAAGTAGAATGACCGCATAGAGGATTTCAGTGTGGTTCATGGTATGATGTCTGACTTCACCATAGAAATTTTAATTTTCACACTATGTTATGAGCCACTTTTCCATGAGTGTATCCAATTTTTAGACCTTTTATACTTGTGGAACCATTTTTGCTTGATCATTGTGTTCGTGGATCCAACAGAAAACATTAGTGACCACATGTTACTTCTAATACTATGAATTGATTCTAGGGGTGATATAGATCCTTTAAATCAATATATTTTTATAAGTAGAGAGAACGTAAAATGTTTTCCTCAATATATATTGGTTTCCTATAGTACATGTTCACATATTAATACTAGTTATAGTAGTAGGTAATTCTATTTGTTATGAAAAAGTTTCAATCCATTGATAAGGAGTCATACAGAGAAGAGTAGGAAGACACCATATTGATTATGTTATGAAAAAATTATTATCATTTGGCTAATGAAACTTTTGGATAATTGGATACTATGATCATTAAATTCTCTCAATGGTGGATGTGTTTAGGGGAATCTTACTTGAGGTAATGTTTGGTTTATATCTACATCAAGAGTTAGGTTTCTGCAAGTATAGACACCAGGGATAGGTCTGATTTTTTCAATATAACATCAGATGGAATCCATTGATCTTCAATAGGTGAAGGTGATTTTAAGAGTTTTCATATAATGTGTTTTTATGAACATGTGTTTTCACCTTGGAATCCCATAAATTTTCTCCTAAAAAATGAATGAGTGCATGTTTTTGAGTGTGGATTTATATCACTTGAACCAAATCAAACAAAGGGGGGGTATCTATTCCCATGAATTGATAAACCCTTTTTCTAATACATTTTTGTGATGTGATAATCATTTTTTGACATAGATAAATGTTATCAGTAATACATTATTTTTTAGGGTATGCCAAAAGTTTCTTTCCAAAGCCACATTAGTTGTTTTGAGTTATTGGGGATAACATTGGGTGAGTTACACACTATTGAAAAATCATGAGATTTATTATTTATTGGATCCAAATTCATTATTTTATAAGTTAATGGAAGTCTTAATTGATGTAATACATGTGATATCAACATCTATTTTGAGAACATTATATACATGAGGATGGCGTTGTGTTCCTACAATCAATATTTTGTACCTTTTTATACTTGTAAATAATAGTGAGGAATGACATAGGGATGTCAATCCTGGGATGTTTCCTGAAAAGATATCCACTAGATATTTTCATGATGGAATAATTGATGGAGGGAATCATATCATGGTATTTATAGGGATGGATGGTGATTTTGGTCATGATATGGGATGTGGTGATGAGAAGGTTGTTTTCCCATAGCATTACATCCATCAGAGGAGATAATGTACTAGGATCTATTGGCATTTTTCATACATACAAGGGTGAGGTATAATTATAATGAGTTCAAATATTTTTGTTTCATACATCTTTGGGTGATGGAAAATATATCCTGGTTGTTAATTTGGGAAACCAATTCACGCAGAAGTTAGTATGTTTTCGTGGAATTACATTAACGATCATTTAAGATTGTGATTCTTACTTTAATGAAAGATAGTGAATAGGATGCGTGAAGCCTTTTGGGACTATGTTTTTGTGGATAAAATCGTCTTAAACTAGTCTTTTAACTATGCAGTGTAGCATATTTAGGTTTTGGTGAACTATCATTAGGTTTTCATGTAAATTTATTGAGCCACATCTAGAAGGACCATCTAGAATTTATTGGGTATGTGTATTAGGATAATTACCACTCCCCAACCATATTAGAACCTTTTTCAGTCCATGTTCTAAAGACCTTATCAAACACTATTATGTAAGTCACAAATAGTAGCTTATAATATTTTGGTTCTTTTTTTGTTCCCAATGATGGTTTTAAGGGATCCAATTCATCAAGAGAATGATGATGACTGCCTGGTAAACATCAAGTGTCCTTAGTGGACTAATGAAGGAGGTTTATGGATTTGGAGAGTTACATAGTTCTATCCATGGTGGTAAGATATGCTAGGGTTTTATAGGATCAAAATTTTCCTGATCAACTGATTTGTTAGTGAGGTAGTTTTCTTTTAACCCAATGTACACATTATTTTTGAGTTTCTAAGGATTATTTATATGTCATTTCAAATGATGTATGTGAATGATTCATTGTATGATATCAAACTAGGTGAGTTGGGTCATGAGAGTTTAGTTTCATTTTTTTAATGTTCTGATGACCCTAAGGACCTATAAGAGAATGACCATTTAGGGGTAGTTTTTTCCTTGGGATCATGATTTTTTATAGCATTGGAGACTATCAAGAGATCAGGAGGTAGTGGGATACCCAATTGAGAGCACAATATCGACACATTATTCATAGTTTGTGTTTTTTTGGGATGAAAATTCCGGATGGATGGAATAATGTTACAACCCAATAGTTTCCATGTATGACTTTGGAAAATTTCTATGAATATTTATGAATCCAACTGTTGAGATTGTGTGGAATTTTGAGGACTGGTGAGACCAATAATTAATTTTCAAAATATATTAAATATATTAATATCAATCCATGAAACATTCATGATAATTTGGAATAAAAAAAACTGGAGCTTCAGATGATATATAGGAGGATTCTATTAAGATTATAACATGTTTTTTACCCTAGGCATGACATATGTTTTTTCTACAACAACTATTTTGTTAATGTGCATTCACCGGGGAAAAATAAATAAAATAAAATAAAGTATTTATTATATATTTCATGATATAGAAAAAAAATTACTCTTTAAATACATATTTATGAAGAGATATCTAGGTTGGAGACTACACCATAGAGACTTATCATACTATTTGATGAGAGTGTTCTTAGAAAATGACATTACATCAATCAAGATTCAAGACCATTCTCCAACATAACTTGAGGATATCATCGATGATAAAAATGAGGACAGTTTCTTTATTAGTGACTGATCCATCACAAGGTTGGACATTATAATTATATATTTATCGCTGGTTTTTACACCATGCTGAACAAAAATCAATATAATGGTGTATTGGTTCATGGGTTGGTTTTTTTGGAGGTATGCACAAATTGTTATATCAAGGGATGATGTTTTTGTTTTTTACATGGATTTTTATACCTATTCATTCATCTTTTTTTAAAATGGATAGATAATGAAATTAAAAAATTCTAAAGCATCTTCCCCATATTTTTAAATTCTGTTTTCCTCTCTATGTTCTATGTGCATTCATCATTTGAATATTTATTTTTCCAATGACATGATGATTACCCAAAGAATTACTAAAATGTATTGAATATTGGAAAAAAATCATTACCATAGGTTTGAGATGGATATTCAAAGAAAATATATTTGTATACCAAAAAGGAAGTGGACCCATAGACGGGTCAGTGGTTTGTGATACAAATTTGGGAATGTGGTATCATAGAGGCATGATGACATGGGGTCATGAGGACTAGATATGGCCATATTATAGCTATCGGTGAAGAGGTGGTTCAGGAAGCCAAAGATATGTCATGGCCGGTGAACTTAATTATGTAAATAATGTGTACGTTGGATCAGAATAAAATGCATGAGAGTTCTAGAAGTTCTGTAAACTACCAGACTACATGGTGTATTGTGATATGAACAAACATTGGTAGTTCATTTTTATCTAGTTCTTGGGTTTCATCATGTAGATATGTATAACATGTTTTTTTGACAAGTGGCAGACACCATATGAACCCCATTCATCCATATCAACGAGTGTAGGTAGTACACATCAATGTTTCCATGTGGCCCCACATGTCATGTACATGATATGTACATGGGTAGGATGGAGTAAACAAAAACATCCATGTACCCATACATAAACAAGTACATGGGGACTAACCAATGAACATGATAGTGTAAATAAAAACACCCCACGTAACTACACAAACATCTACATGTTGTGTACCTCATTGAAATACATGTATTTTAAAATGATTTATGTGTAATGAGTGTGATAAACATGTAGTTCCAGGTATAGTGAGACACAATGAGTACTTATGGGACATTCCATGTACTCATTGATGAATTTGATGAATTATAGTTACATATCTTATCATCATCGTAGTGATATTGAGTAATATTCCTTAAAATTGTATTAGTGGTGTATTATACCATGGTCCATTCCAATGAGGTATTGGTGAATTATCCCATTCCCATCATTGATGGTGACATATATAATGTTTCATGATGATTTTTGGAGTATGGATTGGATGTATTATTCAAGAGCGAGTTGTCTCAAATAGATTTTACTATTGAATTAGTTTCTAGAGAATGTATCCCTCTAGTAGGAAATAAGAGACCCCCATTTCCTTTTTTGTTTCCTTTGATGGTGTTTTGGGAGTTGGTGTGACATTTTTTAGAAAGGAATAAAACACCTATCATTGAGATTGTTTTCAATAGGATATTTTATCCTCTAAGAAAGCAATATGAAATGAGCCCTACCATTATATTGATATCTGATATTTATGATGGGGTGTAGTCTGATATAGTGTGTATCTTGGATGAACCTTCTTAGTATCCAGTGTGAAAATATCTATATTGAGGCCTAACAAGCATGACCTCTAGGATGACTATTGGAAATGAAAATATTGCTTGGGGACCAGTATCCTCCATACGATATTTTCCACTTAATTGAATGCCATCAAGGATGAAAAAATGTGCCACATTCTTTGTGATACCTGATTTTTGTGTTTTGTCAGCTGACTTCCATAAGTGATTTAATTACTCATGGTGTGAGATCTCCTGGATCAACATTTCTAAGAAACCAAATAGCTGGTTTATGGATTTAAGTGGTTATAACCACATAGTTTTTGGAATTATGATGAGTATATCTGGTTTATTTATTATATATATCACCTTATTATTGAAAATTGTTGTGATAATCTAACTAATCATAATAATTTTTGTTGGGGGATTTTAGGGTGCCCTATTAGATATTTCATACACTCACATGCATGGTTATACACACAAAAGTTATGTTTTTAGAAGATTAAATACAATTTTGTGGATTACATGGTTGAATAAGAGAATTTGGATGTAGTTTTCACTTGCCAGACTGAGGATTGCATCATTGGTAAATTTGATTTTGTCCCTTTATTTGGTGTTGGTCAATGTTATGTTCTGGTTTTTTTTTGGGATTTTATTTTTCCCCTTGTTTCGACTCTAGTACATTAAATTTTACTCAGATTATGGGATTATAGATGTAAAAATTATTTATTATTATAATTATTGTACATTTTAGCATTATACCGGATTTGATATGAGTGAATGTATATATGAACTTTAGAAAAATTCCACTTATGTGTTTAATATTCCTTCTTGGAACTAGCTTCTAACCCCTAGACTATGGTGGTGAGCATGGGGTTGTTGTGTATCTGGCCCTGTTGGGTTGGGTTGGGAGATTAATAGAACAAGAATAATATATATATCTTGAGTAAGAGGGGAAAATCTATAATAGTAAAATCTAGTAATATGGTTGGGGATGGAATTAAATAGGTGTTGGATATAATAGGAATTTAAATTCTAGGAATTAATGAGTATGATATGGGAATAATTATTTTTTTAGTCAATGGGTTGTCATTGTATATGGTAAATGGTTGATATAATAATTTTAATATGGCAATTAAATAGTAAAATCGAAATTTTATTGGTAAATTGAAACTATGGACCCGGTGTTTTAGTAGTTATTAGTGTAAAGTGCTTGTATTGTGGTTATGATTTTGGGATGTGAATTTTTTTCTTACTAGAACCCAATAAGAACATATTGTGTGTGACTATTATATAATATTTTCTATGATTTATATATACACCTCAAACTAGTTAGATAACCACTGGGGAAGCTGTATATTTTAGGTTCTTATTATATTACCCATTACATAGTTTATCAAGGGTCAATGGAAGACAACCCATATCCATTTCTCAAACTTCGATAGTATTACATGATTGTGGTATTACATAGTTGATGTTATTGCTGGATAGAGGGAGGCATGAAGTTGACATAAATTGATGTCCATGATACCCTACTATGATGGAGAGGGGTTTGTTATTTATATCATCTATTATTACTTATGAAAAAATAAGATGTTAGACTACATAATTATTTAGGGATTAAAGGGTCATTATGAAAGAGAAAGAATACATGAATGAACATTATATGCATATATGGATAGGGTAACAACTTTACACATTCATCATTTCGATGTGAGGAAAAAATCAAGGATGAATTCAGTGAAGGAGCATATATTAATATTCATGTAACATTATCTTCATAATTTATATGATATAATTGTTTTCTAATAAATATTTATCCAATTAATGGGTTGTTCAAATTATAGGTACTTGTTTGATCTACTAAAGTTTCACTGGGGAATTATAATGCATTACACAATATTTTTTGAGAGGATCTGAGATGTTTCTTATAGTGTATTGTTTTTAATAACATCCATATATATAAAAACTTTCTTCCAATAATAATGAATGTATTTTTGGACTAATATAGATCATAATATTATTGAGTAATGATAGGTTGCATGTGTGGGTACTTATGATTCTTTATGAACATAATTTTTTTATGACTAATAATATTTCATTTCATGAGTTGTCTTGATATTATTATCATGGGATCATGGTTTATTTTTTATAATTTGGCATTGATAGATGGATTTAAATTATCTCATTTTGTTAACAAATTTAATGGATGAAATTCCTCCCATTATTTGTTTTCTACAGTAGATTCTAGTCGACAACCCATGAACTGTTAGAGGCATGCATTTAGGATATATCTACTCTTTCATTTCTAGCGATGGAGGAGTACCTATTGAATGTGGGTCTTGAATGATAGGTATCAAGGATTATGGTTGATAGATAGGTTTTTTTGTGAAATATGCACTGATGGGGACTATATGAGATATTAGTGTGAAAACATCAATTAATTATAACACATTATGTATGCAACAATGGATAACTATGAAATATGATATTTTAGACACCCATGATATGGGGTCAATACCATATGATTACAGACATAATCTGTTATTTAATGATTCTTGTATTTTAAATAATTATGATAGGTATATGAAACATGCATGATTGTCCTTTTGTATGAATTGGGTTGATTTTTAGAATAATGAAATGAATTAAATAAAAAAACATGTTTAATTACCTTCCATACCATCAGAATTCAAGAAAAATGTTTTCTAATAGATATTTTAGCTAGTCATTTATATGTACATTATATGACGGTGAGGTTTGGAATCTATCATGATTCATTATTGGAGTTTTAACATAGTGTATGTGGAAGAGTTTTTAATGAATAAATGTTTTGTTTTCTAATGTTATAATTTAGTGATGTATGAAGGGAGTTAATATGAAGTAGATTTGAAACAATGGTATGTGGATATATAGATCATATTACATTTGATAAGTGATGATGAAAATTATTGTGTTGTGTTAGGGGGATAGTCAAATGAGGGGATAGACCCATCAGTTGTGGGTGATATTTTTTGGGGAATGAAATGAATCTTAGGTATCTTAGCCTATTTTTGAATGGTGCCTTAATTTTAATTTCTATATTTTATGATGGGGTATTTTAAGAATCATGAGTTTTTTTCCATCCAATATGGAGCCTATAAATGTGAGAGATGGATATTAGTCTTAAGTACCCTCTCTACATTATTCTTGTCTATTTCTAGAGAATTATTCTATATTTTGAAACCCTAAAGTTAAAATGTGACTCGATAACAAGTATGAAATCACTCCCTTAACATTTCCCATATATAAAGGTGATGAGGAAATCAAAGGTTTTATAGAGGATTAATTAGTAAGGATGATTTCCAAAATAGGTAAACCATCAAAGACACTTAAGGAGTGTAGTATTGGGATATGGATCTCATACATTGGGGAAGTCGATGTATCAATATTTGACGGTCAGTCAAAAAGAAGGTTTTGTGAAATTATTGGATATTAGTTATATGTAATCTACTAGGATATCAATGATGTAGTGATATGATAGTATAGGTCTATTTCATTAGTGATCTATGTGCTCAACCATGTAGGAAGTTATTTTCGTTAAGTATTCTCAAGGTCCATTCAAACCTCATCAATAGGATCCAAGTATGTAGCTCTAGGATAATGTGATTAAAGTATATCATTAGTATACCATGAATAAAATACTATGATTCTGTAATATGTTACTATGTTATTAGGGGTCCACCCAATGATGTCAAGAATCCTCTAAGATCTATACTATAGCAAGTACATAGATGATATCATCATCATAGAGAACATATATTTTTTAATTTGGAGCTATATTTCATTGATGTTCCAATTCCAGAGGTTATATAGATCATTCTTAGTATGATATTATTATCATATACAATGAATATTTCCTTGTTTGATTTGGTATCATCAAACTTGTCTATCTACCCTACCATAGACTATGTTATGAGACTGTAGTTATAGAGTTTTTTCGTACATTGGTGATAATTGTCAAAGTTTTTTGGTAATTCAAGTATATTTAAGGTTTTTTCTTATGTGAACTATGTTAATGATGAACCAGTCTTTTGGGTATTAATTTATTTTATATATGATACTGTATGATGTAATCCTTAGCATGAATTTATTGTGTTTTGTACATAGTGCCATTAATTTATTCCAAAGCAGGATTATATTATATCGTTTAGTCATACTATGTGTGGACTATACGGGGGATTGAGATCATTGAATGGGTTATATGTCTCTAGAACTATGGTAGCCACATGTTTCTACGTTGACACTAGATCTAGTAGGGGATCATGCAGTAGAGTTTCGTAAGGCCATTGAGATATGCCCATGAATTTTAATTGATAAAGTTATGCCCAACCCCTCAACATGACATCAAGTTACAAATAACTTTAAAACTCGGTTCATTTTTGATTTCAATGTCGCCTCCAAAGCTATAATACTTGAGTATCTTAACTGATGATTTAACAATTAAGGGAGTCATCTGACTAAGTGTATGTCATTAGTGTACACTGGTGTTGTTTTCTAGGAAATTAGATGGTGTTTTGAGGTAGTGTGTGGATTTTTAATGGTCAATCATGAAGATATTCAATAATAACATTGCCCTAGTGATGATATATTACTTATTTTTTATGCATAAGGGAGATGGTTTTTTTCCAAAAATACAACATGTTGTAAAACTATCATCATAAGAAGAATAAAAAGTTTATATCCCAATAACCACTTTTTAGTTCCAATATGGGATCTTTGAGTTTGTTATGATGTAATTTTGTGTCACAAATGTTTTAATTGTGTTCATTTCACTCGTGATATTTATGTTTATTTGGTTTTTATACCATTATTTAGTAGTTTTCATAGATGAAATACACTTATACTGAATGTACGATGTGTATCCTATTGAAGCCTATTCAGTTTTATTATATAATCATTAACACACAATCTATAATAGAATATAACACAGTCAATTATTTGTATAAGGGTGGTGTATATTCTTTTAGTTGTAGTGTCTTAGAGATATATTGCAGCAGATCTATCAAATTTTAACACATTCATTTCATTGGAAGATTACATGAATGTGATAAAGGAAATATTTTCCTAGTTATATAGGAATATTAAAAATCATTTTTTTCCAATTACACTCCACTCATTCCCCCACTTAAATTATCGAAAAAGAAAAAACAATAATAATTTGGTGTTGACCAATTTCATGTGGATTTTAACAATCTATTGGAACAATTAATTAATGAACCTATTCTTCATATGTTAGAGGAAATAATAGCATTTGACATATATAGTGATGCTCAAAAAAGTTGATTGGGATCTATTTTGATTATTTATAGGGTAGTGATATTTAATTTTTTAGTTTCATTATATGTATATGAATAAAAATATGCAACCAATAACCTTGAGTTAGTAGTCATGGTTTATTATCAAATGTTATGGGGAATTTAATTCATTGGTCTCTTCATTCCAACACTCTCTAACAACAATAGATTGTGGATTTAATTATTTTAGGGTGTCATGAATATATGCTAGTGGAAGTGGAAACGGTTTTTTGGACTATTGAATTGTTATCTCTTACAACATGGGGAATGGAAATGTGGTTGTTCCTTATTTGAACCAGAATTAATTTATATATATAATTCAAGAAATTTGGGATTCATGGAGAGGAATATAAGAAATAGTTAATATAAACACTGTTTTATAGTAATAGTATAATATAGCATGTAATTTTAATATGGTAGTGGAATCCTCAATTGATGAACATGGCAGATTACTCTTAGTGTTAAACTCATAGGTAAACGTGATATGAGATCACTATGAAACCCTGGAGTTCTATTTATAACATAAAAATCATGTGATAGTCTTCTAGGGGGTATTCATCATCCCACAAATGATGCATGATATGGTCTTCCTGATAGATCCTTGTATCACCTCTATAGTAAATTCAGATATCGCTAAGATGTATCAAACAATTTGGATAACAGTTTGGTGTCCAAATATGAAGAGGTTCGTAGGGTATTTATTAATATAATACATGATAAACCTATAGTAAAATATCTGTCATCTCATTTCTGATGGGTTTTTTAGTTGTTTGATGTTTAAGAGTGGAAGGAAATATCAATATATTTCATCATTAGTCTAGCACATGCCCAATTGGGATTTTATAGTATTTATTTTATCATGCAAAAACTAATGAAATCATCACCTTTAATGGAGATTAAATAATAATGTGTTATATTTTATATCACATGGGGGTATATGGATGAGATCGTGTGGCATCACTGGGAACTTAGTTCTATAATTTTGAGTAGGATCCCTCATTTTACCAATTTTTTTTAAAACATTATAACTTACCTTCATCTCTCTTTTATAACATATCATATCATTCTAAAATCTTACGGATAAGATGATGAAGTATACTATCAAGACCATATGTGATATTTTATAGTATTGTATCCTAGTATTATGTGCTTACTAGGTAATGTATATATTCTTGGTGGAGTTTAAATATTATAAATTCTATCAATATTTAATCAATATAATTATTTTTAGGCTTTTTATAGATGAAATTTTTGGTCCCATTTGTGTTGGATAAATATTGGTGAGAAAGATTTGATGGAACTAGAATATGTGTATTTTAAAAAATCCATGTTTTAAGTGATCCATTAGAAAATTTTGGCTACATTAGATTGTTAGAAGTCCAATGATTATTATGGAGGAGACCTTCTCATATTTACATTGGGGAACATGTGTTTCTAATGGTTTATCCTTATTATGGATTATAATGATTTTGTTTTGGTATTAAGTAATATACAATATTTAAAATACATTTTTATTATGTTGGAGTGATTATGAGTTATAAAATAACTCTTAGAGATTCTCGGATAGCTATAGTGGATCCACAACATCTTCTTTATATCTTAATTCAATAATTATATTCAAAAATGGAACCCATGTGATTTATTAGGGATACTTAGATATTGATTATTTTTTGGAATATTTTGATCAACAGACTTGATGCATGTAAATTAGGATATTTTCCAATGTGGATGATTTTTCACATTCTATAATGCTCTCTAGAGGCATGGTGGAATGGGTAATGGTACATATGAGTGTTTTCCCAAAATGTTTCTTCAGAATCCTGAGTTTTTTTGAGATATTGTTTCTATATCATTGTGTTTTTATGTGTACCCTTATGTTGAAATATGAATTTTTCATTATTAATTGATGGGGTTATTATATATGGATATATTATTTCTTTTTAGGAATCTCCATTGGGGTTGTTCTTATTCTTATTATTAAATGTTGTGACAGCTTTGTTGTGGTTATGGTGAGTTACAATATAGGTATCTAGAGTGGAATTTGTTTAGACCCCTTTCAAATTCATTCACGAATTCAAATATATATTCCCAAAGGAAGGAATTATTTTAGAGATATCTAATATAAGGGTATATATTTGTATGATACATTATATTGAATATATATTTAGCCTAAATTGAGATTGGATTACTTTATTTCTTATTTATACATTTCATTTTTTCAATTTTTTTAACAAAAATTATTTAAAATTCATAGAAACTTTTCCCAATGTAACAATAATTCCCCTTTACCCTTCCATAAATGTCTATTTAATTCACTACATAATGGCAATCCATGTTATTCTATTGTTACAAAAATGTAATTTAATTATGTGAGGGTAGCTCTGATTTTATTATAGGTAATCTAGTATTACATATTGTAGAGTTTTACTTCATAAATATAGTTCCCTCATTATTTTTAGGTAACCAACCCATCTGAAAGTTATTGAGCTCCACATAATGATAATATCCTAATAACCTTAGGACAAGACTATTTTCTTATGAGAGATTATATATTAGGTTTCTCACAATTGGTTCACTCATGTAAGGGTTATTTTGAATATACCATTATATAGGACAACCCAACTATGTATATGTAACTAATATTTTTTAGTAAATCCATATCTTATTTTACAACTGATCTCAAGTATTTTTTTTGATAATTAACATTAAATAAATACTAAAAATTGAGATATGTAATTAAATATACTAAAATAATGAATATAATCAATGAAATTATAAAATTAAAGAGATCAAAATTTGTATTCATGGGAAATAAAATTAAAAATAGATATTGTATAGGAATTAAATAGAATCTTTGACCAAATATTATGGAAATATAAAAGAAAAACAATTTTTTATATTTTAAAACCAATTTATTTCTATAGTTCATGATTCTTGTTTTCCTTTAATTATGGTTGATCAAGTACTTTCTTATTAGGTTCAATGATTATTCAACAATACATTTTAAAAATCCGGTGATTTACATATCAACACACTATTATTTAACTCTCTAAATTTCTAATGAAGCATGCGTTGAATCTTTATTTCAGGTAGGGTATTAAAGAGACTCTATTTTATTTGGGAAAACCATTAGACCATCATGTTTCTATTATCCTTGTGTTATAATTTTGAATTTAGTTAATATGTTATAATAACATAAAGATGATGTTTAGAAAATTGAGATGTTTCAAACTATTTTTCGATACAATTTTATTATTTCTTATGTCAGGTTGATACTAAAATATTTTTGGAATAAAATAGATTCAATAAAAATTTGAAAATACTATAGTAAATGATATAGAAAAAAATTATTGATTAAAAATTTTAAAATATTGATATTGTACTTAAATAAAATAGATATAAATTAAATATATGATGTCATGTTATTTTGAATTTTTCCACGTTCCCCTTCGGTGATGTGAATATGGTTTCCCCATAAACCTATATTATTATTATATTTGGGCCTAGAATCATTTTACATTATTTAAAAATAACAAAATATGGTAATTAAAGGGTTGTATGAATAATTTGGGCATGAATATGATCATTGTAATCTTATGAATTTTATATAATATGAATTTTTATTTATTATTATTATATATTGGTTCTAGTTGGGTCAAATAGTTTGGATTTTTGTGGAATAATTAGTGATTATTATATAGATGTTGTGCGATGGTTGTGGAGAGATGATTTTGGAATTAAGATTTCATAGTGATGCATGATGCTGTGTAATGGAATTAATGAATATGAAAACAAAAATGTTGTTCAAATAAAACACTTTGGGATATAATTTAAATATGGTAATAATTTAAATATGTTTTAGTTAAATGTATATGAATAATAATAATAAAATTTCTTCTATAGTAGGTTTTGAGATGCAATGGTAAAATGTAATTAATTGGGATGTGTTTGATTTAGAAAAATGAAAGGTGCAATTGAAATATAAATGCCTGGAATGAATATGAAATGGATGGTAATAAATATTTATGTTTTCTTATGAGTGTTTTGTCCCCAAATATTATAAATAGTTAATATAATGAATATATTTTGGTTCATAATTGTTAAATCCATAAGATACATATTAAATAAATGTGATGCTCGATCTGTGGTTTCATTTGTTTGTGAAATTTGGTGGAGTAATGATGTTGATTTGGGGTTTTTTTATTGTTGATTATTTTGAAAACCAAAATATGTTACTATGTGAAAAAATTATATAATTTTTTATGTGAGTTTTATTTACACCATAACCATGTTAGATAACCTTATTAATGCCAAAATTAATTGAATTTAGGTGTTATCTATAATGTTCTAGTAGGTGAGGGTAGATGGCTAGGTACTCTACCTTTTATACTCTCCCATATTAATTAAAACCTTATGGTGGTAGTCCATGTTGAAGGTAATTCATTATAGTATAATGGATTAATTTATAATTTATTTATCTTCATGGCATTTTATTTTGAAAGATATAGATTGTATATTGATATTAGTTATTCTAACTAATGATGAGAATGTGAATTCAAATCAAGTAAATAGATGGGTTACAAAAAGATCATTACATGATCCATAGTAGACATGGATATATTATATATGAATACAAAGAAATCAAATAAGATCCCCATGTTTGATGTAGGGAAATAAAAGTGGAACACCAATGTGGAAGTTGTTACGAGTCACCTATAATTATATTTTTGAGATACAATTTTCCTACATTATGTGCAATGCATGGTCAGTGATCAATGGTTGGGATTTGAATGGATATATTACCTTTTAGGTTCTTGTTGGGTTTATTACTTATTTTCCATATAATTACTCTTCACTTCTCACATTTTCATGACAAATCACAAGGACCCTACATAGTATATATATTATTCTCAATGTAACATGTATACAAAATTTTTTGTTAATCAAGAAGGGTTTGAAAATTTATAAGTTCCATACAATCATGGTCTATAATGTCATTTTTAGTGCTACACCCAAGGCCTCATTAGGAAAATTATTTTTGAACACTTTTTGAATTTCATTTCAATCATTATGAGAATATATTATCATGATAACAATGTTTATTATACAAGATGTAGTAATTATTAGATGTTTTTTATTATATATTTTATGTAACTTTTTTTAGGAAATTTTTCAAATTGTGTGATTGATACACTTTGTGTTATACACCAATATATAGCATATTCGTGGAAAGGACCGTGTGTTTGTATTATCATCATTTATGACGTAAGTGATGTATTAGTTGATGGAGGGGAATCAAATGTTTCACATGAAGAGAGGAACCAAATATATCCTAATGATTTAGATGTCATTTGAAAATTATATATTTCTAATGAGACCCCTTCATATTATTTATTCTTCTTTCTGAAAAATGTATAACATTTAAAAGAAACTTTTGATTCTGTTAATATTTGAGAACAAAAATACTGTTCTTCGATACTTTTTTATGGATGTTGTTTTTATAAATTTATAGTGAACTCTAATTCATTGGAGGATCATACCTATTATATATTTATTTATTTATGTCGACTTAAAGAGATGTTTTAGTATGCCGAGCTATCAACGTTTTTATTACAGATCAACGATGTAAACTTATTGGTGAACATGATATCCACAAAATGAATACTAATAGACACTATGAATGTAAATGATATGGTTTCTAAGGATAAAGAAAATAATTTATTCAATGTATATTTTTTATGGGTAAATCAAGCGTCTACTGAAGTTTCAATCATGAATTTTATAATTATTAAGGGATAATAAACACAATAATAATGAAATGGGTGATGTTTTATTTGCTAAATTTTTATGTGAGATCCTTTTAGATGATAAAAATTATTTTTACATATATCCTTATCCAAAACATTACGAACCCGAGTAACGAGTATACATTGTACTATAAATCATCCCTTGCCTGCCCTGGAGTGGTTTCTGATGCAATGTATGAAATTAATCTTTTATGGGTGTAAGTAGCTGAGGATTCATTTTTTGAACAACTTGATGCATGATATAGGTCATAGAGTATCTGTGAAAACACTGAGTTTTTGGCATTACCACTTTCTAGGGAGAATTTCATGGGGTATAAAAACTATATGTTAATGAAGAATATAATTTAATTCCAGGAATAAAACCATTAATTAATGAGTTTTGTCAATTATATATATATCTTTCTTCGTTGTTGGAAGATACCACTAGGAAAAGACCTTTAATATACAGCACATTTTCTATGAATAATCATATTTAGGTGGCATAGATTAAATGTAGTGAGTGTAAGATGATGGTCAAATTTTATTAGGGGTCATAATTTTCATGGTCATTAGTCATGAGATAGCGATTAACCATTATACATTTATTATCACTCCATAATAGTGTGATAGAGAAAATTATATATAAATCATATTTCCTATTGAAGAGGGAGAATATATTTTTAGGGAAAAAACATACTTTGACCCCAAATGTCAATAGTGTTCCTTATATATGGGTTCGAATTGTATTACCTAAGACAATCTAGGTGAAAATATTGTGGGATTCACATGCCTCAAAATGTGTTGTTTACCTATAACCTATAATGATATATCATGATATTTTCCATCAATATTGGTTTCCTGGGAAAAAATAAATAAGATATTTTATTTCATGATTCCTCGCATTTCAAAATTTTTAGGCCATACATTAGTGATGCATATAAATTTTTATCATTAATTTATTATTAAGTGTAAGTGATATGAAAAGATTAACGAATTCATCATAGGGCATTTTTGTTCATCTAATAACTATAACCATCAGAAAATATGTGTCTCGTGGAAACCAATTCCTCCACAAACCCATGTCCCAACTCCAATAGGTTAGGGGGTAGAGAAAAACAATGAGATTTCATAAATGAAATCAATTGACTTTATCTAATTTACATATATACATTCACCCAACCATATTCATGAATATGTGATGATGGATATAAAAAATTGTAATATCTAGAGTTTAAACCTTCATATAATAACCTGTAGGAAAATATAATAGAGTACAACATTATAAACCCTAATAAGAATATGAAATATAAATACCCAACTAGAAATCAACCCACAACAAAAATAAATCTATAATAAATTAAAATTGATAGAGCCTAAATACTGATCGCCATCTCCCAATCATCATACGCATTCAAGAAACCTATGTATCAGTATGAACCACCAAAATCATCAATGATCTACCCACTATGTACATATGATTTGTAATCATAAAGGTAAATCCCATGCATGTGTGAGTATATAAATTACTAGTAATATTCCCCAAAAAACCTAAAGGGAGAAATAAAATGTTACAACAAAAGGTTACCTCAACCCATTAGATCCATGTCAATAAATATTTTGGAAAAAAAGCATAAAAATAACCCTCATATAATCAACAATAACCTCAAATGAGATAGAAAGGGGATATCCTTCTCCACATCCTAGGTAATAAGAATGAATCTTCATTTATCTCCAAATTGTAGTCATCCATGATATGAATCAGACATATACTCACTAAAATTTGTGTCATGAAACCTACCCCTCGCTAATATGTTCCACATTTGAGGGAGCCACAACCTTCCAAGAGGACCCCCATGTTGTGGGAGCTCATGGAAAAGGTAGTTCCACATTATAGATAGGGGACATGTTTTTAATTCATCTAAGTACTATATCAATCTATATAAATAATATAAGAAATTTATTTCATGGTTCTATAGGGGTGTATTAACCTATAAATATCTTTGATGATCATTTATTTATCACTACCATAATCAAGCATCTATTAAATAATATTCCAAAATGTATCACCTCGTTTGATATATTTTATGGTACTTCAAAGTAAACAATCATGTTCTATGTGGAAGACTACTCAGGTTAGGCTATTATTGGAAAAATAATATGAGTCTAAAAAAAGTACTTTTGATGGGGAGAAACTTAAAGAGGAAATACACATTGTGTAAGGGGTCCCACATGGAATGTGACCCCACCTCGAGGCATTTCTCATCTCTCCACTAGACATGGATTTAGAAACATTTAATTATACATGGCTTGTTTTGGTGGAACATGTCATGTCTCAGCCACTCGCTCTCATTTTTTGTTCTCATGACCATGAATGCGTACATTAGGATGTTCTTGGGAACTTGACCATATTCCAAGCCATTAGAGAGTGTGATCTAATACCCTTGTACTCCTACAGTACATGGATTCCCATATATAATAGGTTCTTGGGTGTTTTCAGCTGGCACACAACGGAAATTCCTTGGTAGGGTCCCAAAAAATTGTGAGTCTATCTACATAGTGTGTGAGCTATTAAATTTCATGAAACCCTAACATTACATCGAGGGGGCCAACATACAATTTTTTATTCAAGGAAACACAATGTGTAGATGAGGTTTTAACTTAATATATATATTCCATGTGTAATTCCTTAATCTAAGCATGTTTATACATATATCACTAGTTTTTCAGATCAGACCGATGTGAGAATCTAATTAATATTACATAACATCATCCAGTTCTCGGAAAATTTAATCTGGGTATCTGTATGACTCCTAAAACATCTACAGTCTTACAAACCATTACCTACCACCATATTTAATCTCTTCTTTAGATCTTGATTACACAAATCATCATCTATGACTCATGATGCATCCCAATGCACCAAAAAAACACCAATCTGTTCACCATGAACACAACCACCACATATATGTGGGTTTGATCATGCTACATTCTTCCCTCAAAATTTTAAATCATGACCCCATGGTCTAATGATGATGAACATGAAGAATGACTAGTGTAAACCCACATAAATGATGATAAAATCATATTTTCAGAAATTTTATCTAGAAATGATCCTAAATTATGGATGTCTTGTTTAAGAAAATGTAAAAGATATAAAACATTTATATTATCAAATTTAATTCATATACTATGATCATATAAAGGATCATATAATCACATAGAAAATGTCGACAAAATACCTATACACAATATTTTATCCAAAATGGAGAAATAATAAATTCATTATACTTAACTCAATTGGGTTCTATCATTAGTGAATAATTAATTCAATAGCGATTCTGAAGTCCCATTGCATTCACTACCTATGGATCCACCTCGATTTGATCAGTTGGTGTTCCCTAATGTAATCTTCCAACGACTAAACCTCTAAGCTCCTATCAATTCTCCTAGGGATTATGTAACTACCAATAAATGAATTTTATAATGTGTTACATATAAAGAGACATTATCCATTGTTGTTTGAAATAAAATAAAATAAAATAAATATTTATATTAGTCAAAGGCTTCTATAATGACTAGCTCAACCGAACATTCGAAACCGTCCAAAATTTGGTCCCACCAATGGTAAACCCTGATTTTCTAAATCAAATGTGATATCATATTCCTTATCTGAGTCTTTATTTAGGAGTTATTCTTATAATTCAGGGAAAATATGTGTGAGGGGTAATAATATATTTAATATTAATATAATATCAATTCTAGAATCACTTAGCCTCAAAATATCACACCGCTTAAGCACATGGGCTCCAAAAATATTCCATAATATATTTCAAGGTCATCCAATGAAAAAATATGGCCACTAGATTCTATCCTCATTCCGGGAATTTCAACCACAAAAGAACAAGGGAAACGAAATGTTGGAGATACTGATCACATATTTTACTCTCCTACTTCTATTAGTTCCTTTGAATTCTCATATTATTCTATCGGACTCAAGACAAATGTATGGTCTTGAATTATATGTTATACTCATGTAAATCCCTTCTCTCAATTGATTAATACTCTAATGTGGATATTTCCTAGATTTCAATATCTATGAAGTAGAAAACATTCCTAGATTGTTATGTATATGTCCTCATCTGTTAAAATGGGGGACACCATGATCCTATTTCAATTGTGGGTTTAATTTATATGTAGTAAGTGACTATTAAACCCTTCAATAATAACATCAATATATTAATAAAACTTTAGTATAGAAATCCTCCCTAAAAAAGCCTAGACAATACTCATCATGGGGAGACATATAGTATAACCTAGTCTCCCTAATCATTAACCAAAATCATATGATATAAATCTATGGAATATTTCTATAAGAGAAAATAATTCCCCATCTTCTGAAGGATCACATGGACCTTCTCCATTGTCTCCTTCACCATATCATTCCCAATAATTGGATTTATACCAATCAAAATATAGAAAATTTGACTTACATGGTATAAATTATAGGGACTAAAAATATTTCCAGTCGAATATAGAGTCATATTTATTGTTATATGTATACTAAAAACATATCATGTGATCCTCCCAGCTCTGGAATAATCCCAACACACAAACCATCATCAAATAATTCAAGACATGGATTATGTGCTGGGTCTTCCAATCTATCTTGGGGTGAAACATTGTATTAATCTTCTATTATGTAATAAAGGCCTCCTTTTATACTTTCCATAATAGTGTGACAAACTACACATCATGGTATGATATCATCATCGAGGTAACCCCATGGAGTTGAAAGACCACTTTGACTTAAGACAATCCCAAACATTCCACTGATCTCTGCTAACTATTAACATGGATGTGCATCATATCTGTATGATGTTCAATTATCACCTATATATTATCATGGTATCTCATTGACTATATAATCCATGTCATAAATTCAATGAATTTTGTAACATCCTATTTTTTAAATTATTACAAAACCCCACTGTTGTTAATAATTTACAATTATTTGCGGAGGGGGGGATGTAATTTTTCCCTAAATGTGATTATTAGGATTTATCAAATGGTAAAATCATTCTATTTAACTTTTAAATATTACATAAAACATTTTCATAGCTAGACGATGAATCATCACGGGATTTTAAATCCTATAGACACTCGATATTGATAAAATAAAAATATTAATTATATTTTATTCATACAAGTGTGAGATGTTTTCTAGATAAAAGAATGAACTCTCAAATGGTTCATCGCATATGAAATATGAGAAAACATTTAGGTATTAACGTGGGGTTTACCGTAGGCATGGTCTAACATTTATGTTCGTCGGGTATTTAGAAACACCACACATGATAATACCCACTTTATTTTTATTTATATTTTTATTCCATTTTTATATAATAAATAATAATTTTATACAAAAGGTGTGTCGTATGAGAAATATGTGACCTCCATTTGGTCAGGAACAATGGTTCCATCCTATATAGGGTATTCCACTAATGTGAATCAGGTGTTTGGAAGCCTCACACATGATAATACCATTTTTATTTTCAATTATATTATTATTATATATTTATTTTATAATTAAATTATATATCACAAACGGTGCATCATATGTGAAATATTATAGAACTAATATTTATGGAATTCCAGGTCTAATGTAGGAGGGGTTTAATATTTGAAAGTGTCAAGAATTTGTTTAGATCATGCCTGATGTTAATTTAATTGTTTTATAAATATTTTTTGGGTAGTTAGAAGTAATAATATTATTATATTAATAACATCATTTTTTATGAAAAAGAAACAAAAATACAATTCCACAATTAATAAATTGTGCTGTGAGGAAAATAATATGGTGTCAATGTGATAATTTTGATATTGTCAATTTTGTCAATTAAATGCAACATAATAAACATGATACTCTTAACAGTCCAAAATAAATTATATAGTGTGGTTAATTTATTAACATCAAGGTTTTAATGATAGTTATTTATATAACCTTTCATAGTTATAATAATGATGTATATTTAATATTAAAAATAAATTATTGGTGTAATTATTATTATTATTAATTTAGGGAAATAATATATGTGTTTAAATTAAATATAATATGAATATATTTTTAGGTCAAATTTATATATATATAAGAGTTAATATGAATTTATATATATGGATTTTTTTAAATATATATACACAAATATATATATTTATGACATGAATAATATATTTATTTGTTGGTGTAATTAATTTAAGATGATGAAATAAATAAATATATATTTGAATTATGTGGGCACACAATACAGTTGAATATGGAGTAGAGGTTCAGGAATGTAAACAAATCATGAATTAAAAGTAATTTATATATTTAATAATAAATTTTACAATGAATTAAATGAAATTAATGAATGGAATTAAAAAAATGATAAACAGAAAATGGGAGGAATCCAAATTGGCTACGAAAGACACCCATATTTTTTAACATTCCATATCTCTCTCTTTTATTTTATTCATAATTTTTTTCCAGACATCAATCATTAATACCTTCTCTAATATTGATCAGATTGATTCATCGTCAGTGTCATTGGATTTGTATTTATGGGAAGTTTTTTAATCATATTTGTGTTTAAGAACGCAAAACAAATTTGGTGGTGTAGTTAAACATATACATCAACACTCATCATCAGCTGATGTTTCACCTATGTTTGGAAGTACATAAAATTTCCACATGTAATGTATGTTTTTTTAACATGAATTTTATTGTGTGTGTTTGTGTAAAAGTGCAATTATCACAATTTCTTCCATTCAAATTTAAAAATAAATAATGTGTTTCTCTGATAAATTAAATTATGAACTATTAAATAAAATTTTTAATATGTTAAATGACATGTTGAATAAATAATTTCATGAATTTATAATAAAACCCAGCATATGATATACATTATCATCTATAACCAAATGTATGGATTAGTGAATTAAATCATGATTTTCATTAATTATTTGAATGGTTATCTCTTTTCTTTCATCCATGTCATAATGAAAATTGAATAGGTCAAATTAAATTAAATGGATTGCACATGATGTCCTTCCTCTTTTAAATGATTAAATTTCATAACCTCGCTTATTTTCCATTTTTAATATGGCCTATTTTCCTTGAAGTTATACATGAATTAAAATTAAAATAAATTAATAGAGTGGTACGACAACACCTCTTGTTATAATTAAATAAGAAATGTATTTGTAATATTTTTCAATGATATTATTTGAATATATTTAATGATATTATTTATAGTGGTTTCATACCTTGAAAAGAATAATTTTTGAATGTATAAAATAAATCCCTTTTTAGCTAATTTAATTATTTATTGTATTTTTTGTATATTGTATTTCTCTATCATGCTTCAAACATGAATAGAAAAACGGAATAATTATATAAAATTCTAATTGTTCATTTTATAGTACTACTTCGATCCCCTTGGATTTATAGGTTTGGAGACTCAGACCTGCAGATTTATGATTGGTGTTTCATCAATTGAAATTATTAATACTTGTTCTATTTGGCATTAAATACCTATGATAAATTTATATAATTTTTTTAATTTGTTTTCCTAGACACATAGTTGGAATAATAATAAATTCTCTAATTCTAATGATAGGATCACTTTGGATAATCTAGTAAATTAATATATTATTGACCTTAAGGCCAAATGATTTATTAAAAAGGTATGATATAATTAGGATGATAATTAGGATAATGGATTTATTAAATGAATTAGTTTGAAAGATTATAATATTTAATAAATTGATCATTTTGTTTTATGAAAATAAATTAGGGATGTTTGATACTATTACGTTTGATTTTTTATCATTTGAGCTTACAAGATATTGATTTGATTGATACATGAGGGATTGATACTGATCAAAATATTTATTTTTTACAGTTACGAATCACATTCAAAATTGATACATGATGGATTGGGTCATGTTCTTTCATATTTCCGGATGGAAAAAATAGTTACTTGATTCCCAAGGGAAGAGTATATGATTATATGGTATTTCTAAGGACTAATTATTAGTGTTGAAACACGAGGGCTTCATACATTCTTTCTTTCCACCAGAGGAATATGAACATTGGTACTAAACTGCTGCGGATCGAGTATAAGATTATGTCGGATGATTCAGAGCTAGATACATAGACACACGATGCTTGAGGGAGATATTCTAGTTATTACTGTGTGTGAGGTTTTGGTTATGCTAAGGGAAGAGGTCGTATGGTATTTCAGATTCTATATGAGACATACTGATCTACCAATCTAAATAGATATCTATTTTAGGATGAAGAAGGTGGTATGTGTTGGTCGGAGAAAAACGGGAAGTGTTGGCAAGAGGGGGGGTGAATTGCCTTTTAAAAATTAATTAACAAATTAAAAATCAAAGTGAAAGTGCAGCGGAAATAAAGAGGCAAGACACAAGAATTGATAACGGAGTTCGGCCAAAAAACCGGCCTACGTCTCCGCTCCCAACTAAACCGTTGAGAGATTCTACCGCTTGCTTTTCAATGGTTTTAGCAAGAAACCCACTAAGCTTTGAGGTAGCACTAGGACCTATTACAGCTTGCTTTGAATTGGTTTAGCAAGAACCCACTTGCTTTTAATGGTTGAGCAAGAACCCACTAGCCTTCTTACAGGTGAAGGCTAGCTCACCTATGACACAAGACTTTTAAAAGGAAAGGCTTGAAGAAACCTCTTCACACCTTAGTGGTGATGTGAAACCCAAAAGAAAGAGGGATGAGAAAAGGTGTTGGGGTTTGTAGGCACAAACCCAATTTTAAGCTCAAAAAATATAAAGCAAGAAAAACCGTAATTGAGGAAGACTTGGGCGCCAAAGTATGATGGAGTTGATGTAGCGTGCTCTCCCAAGATTCTTGAGGTTCTCCTTGGAATGGAAATTGGTTGGAGCACTTGAGAATCCTTGAAGGTGGAGCGCCGGAGGTTCGCCAAATGTTCAACAATATGTTCGAGTGCTTGGTATATTATCCGGTGGGTGTCCGGGGCTTCCTCAGCCTTTATTTATAGGCATGGAACCCATTGGGGGCCTTCGGAGCCGTTGGAGAGGTCTTCGGAGCCGTTGGAGGCCAAAAGAGGGTTGACTGGTCAAAGCCAACGGCTAGTTTGACTGGGCTACCGGCTGGCCGGTACAGCTCCACCGGTTGGCCGGTGCCTTGGCAGAGGAGAAGAATTTTGGTCCAGGTTCCACCGGCTGACCGGTGGAGGAGCCACCGGCTGGCCGGTGGGGAGACAGTAGCTGGCCCATTGGTCTGGGTGCCACCGGCTGGCCGGTGACAGAGCCACCGGCTGACCGGTGGAACCTGGCAGTGGGCAATGCCTCTGCCAGGTCCACCGGCTGGCCGGTGCTATCACACCGGTTGGCCGGTGGACTGCAATTCAGTCCACTTTGAGATTCTTTCTTGGGCCAACTTCTTGGCAACCTTGTGCCTATCATTCAAAAACACTTCAAACAATATTAGACAAATAATAAGGTGATTGTGATCATGAAAATCAAACAATGAGGGGAACGAGAGATACAACAGTATGGTATGTGTGTCTATTTACGATCGCAGATCAAGTTTCTATTATTTAATTTTTTACCAATTTTCCTTTATAATGTGTTTCACACTATCACATATTATAAATTAAATTAAATTTATTGGGCCAGACACCACAAGATCCATCCAATTAATATTTATATATCACACCTTGCTCTAGAACCACTTGAAACCAATTTACGTCAAATTTTTTTTAGTTCTGTGATTTCATTTATTTAGTTGTGATATGTACATTGGAGTTATGGATCATATGTCAGGCCTCTTTATTAGGATGCTTGAGGAGTTGACCAATGGGTTTTTTTTTTTTTTTAATTTTCCCAATATATACTTGGATCATCATCTATTATAATTTAATTATTGAAAATTGGATTGGACCATTTTTATTCATGTATTTTATTATTATACAATCTATTTTTTTATTACAACTTATACATTAAACTTTTACTAATTATCTAGTAATCTTCAATGTTACATGTTTCTAGAGGTTATAGTACCCCCACCATACCATCTATAGACACTCATTTCTAGTCAACAACCTCTATCATATAGGGAGGCTCGCTGGGGCCCATGTGACCCATTGGTCAGACCATCATCTTTTTGGTGAGTCGGTCTGGGACATTAAAAAGTTGTCTCAGAGCCATGTTTTTTTATTTTGAATTAATGTTTTGGTCTTATATATAGGAGACTAGGAATGTGTCGGTTCATGGTAAATAGTCATTCATGGGACTTCTCACCCCACTTATAGGGAAATGATTATGTGTCTATGACTATGAATGTTTTCATGTGGTTCAATTTTACAGTGGAATACTATTTCACCTACTGTGATGAGTGTATTTTTCCAAAATTTTATGATTTATGATTATTATTGAATTTTCTACATAGACTATTATTTTATAGATTATTCATTACATTGATCATGTTAGCAACATGGTGAATTAACATTCAATGCATATGACATTTAATGCAGTTGTATATGTTGGATTCATGTTGTTTTGATTGAGTGCATTGAGTGTTATTCCATGCTTGATTTTATAGAATTCTTAGTTGATAATTTTACATGTTACATGAATACATATCTTGCCTTGATTGTTTGGCATGCCATTCTTATGTGATTTCACCATTCTTCTCTATGCTATCTACTTGTTGCAACATGATTTTCTTGGGTTTATATAAGTAATTATCAGCATGAGAAAAATAAAAAAGGTTATGATTGGGGATATAGATTTTAGGTTTATGATTTATAAGAACATTTCAAATGGGAAAAATTAACCCATATACTCGAGCCATTTTCATATTTTAAATATGATTAAAGCTAGTTCAAAAATAATTTGAAATGAATTGGTTAACCATCTAAATGATCAACTGGACCCAAGTAGATATATTGGGGGATTTCCCATATTAGATAACCCTTAATGGATTATAACAAAATTAAATGTTAGGAAATCGTAATTGGGTTACATTATGATGAACCCCGGTTAGATTAGTAGGACCCTCGTAGGTCACATTATATTTAATTACATAAAATAAAATTATTTTGATAAATTTCCTAATTATAATGAGATGATAAAAAATTGATAAATGTTTTAAAAATGTATTGTTCTGATACATTTTCTATTTTTCATTATTGTGTTAGTTAAATCATTTAATGTTTTAATGATTAAATTGTGAATAAATGAAATTACATGAAAATAGGACAATATTTGAGTACATTAGCTAAACCCTCATATAATGGTAGCTTGATATTTTAATTAGAGTCTCCTGGGAACAAAAATATGAACATTTTCCATATTTCATTTGCTTTTTATAAATGTATTAAACACTCTTCTCTTTAACCGTGTGTTTGTGGTTTGGAGAGACCAATTTATTGGTTCAAGGTTTTTGATTTTGTAAAGGGAAAGGCAGTATTATATAGCACCCATAGAATTCCAATGCCTCGATAAATCGTGTTAGTTTTTGATGTTTGGTTCCATTTAGGTGTCATTGTCTATTATCGGACTCCTGGCTACTAATGAAACCCTTGTTCGTATGGGTGGTCATGGTATCTTTGGCCACCTATTTTCATCATTGAGGGATTGATTGGTATAGCGCCAACCATATAAATGGTAATACGGGGTAATAAGACATTGGGTTTAATATCCTATATGGAATATTTGATGTTTGAGTTCATAGGATGGAAAACCTATGTATAGTATTCAGGATGTGTCATATTGTTTTTGAAACCTCAAGGTAACTTGCGTTCAAATACATGTGACCCATAAAGTGATAAAGGAATTAACTAAATAGCTGAGTTTGGAGTAATAATTAGTCCTAGTGTTGTTGAGTATTCTCTTCAGTCATCTACCATGTACAATGACTCATGAGGTATGGAAATCTATTTTCCCAATCCTCGGTATGACTTATTTGAGAATCAGGTGTTCTGACACGCCAATCCATTTGGTTAATTTTTTTTATCTAAATCTTGACACACATGAGCATGGCGTGGAGGGGATCTGTGTGTATATTTAATTTGAATCTAATCTAGAATAATTGTGAGCTACTAGATTCAGTTTATTAATCTACTATTCCTTTCATGTTGTTGGGACTGTCAGATCAGTTATGGTAAACATGTCCTTTCTCATGTAAGGAAAATAATTGTGAGGACCCCTTAGAGATGTTCAGTTTTTCAGGGAATCCATTCAGGATTGCAGGTTTTGAATCATGTCGGTGCTTGGTCGACAACATGATGTTGGTGTGTTTTGTGATTTATGAAACATTTGAAAATTTTTTTGGACATGTGTTGTCTTTTATTCTAAATCTCGATGGATCAAAGATATATCTCTAGTGGTAAAGTATTGGTTATCAATTATCAGTAGTATGTCCGAAGGTGAAGCCGATTTTCTTTTAAATGATGCTGACAAGTAGTGGTTCAAATGATTTTATTAGAAATATTCTAATCTTATTAGAGTAATCTTCTTTATGTGATGAGCATGTACCATATTTTGACATTATCTATTATTCACTATGAGAAATTCGGTCTTAAACCGTGCTAAATCTCACAAATTTATTAGTCCTATTTATGTTTTCTCTTAGTGATGTACACCATCAGGTTAGGGAAGATGTGGTTTCAACGTCAGCATTATATTATGCGAAAGAGTTCATTACCATCTTTGTTTTGTCAATATATAATTCAATAGATTATGTACGATGGGGTCCTTCATTTTACCTTTGATGTAATTAGGTTAGTTCTGTTAAAAAAATCCTGACATGAGCATTATTCGAACACTTAGAGGCATTATTTTTAAGGAATTTATTCCAGTGGATGTGTCTTTACACATAATTGGCCCTCTTTTATTAAGGTTTAGACCAATGGTGTAGATCGCAACCGATTAGTTGTTTCAAGAGGTAAAAACATGGTTCTTTTTTTAGATAAATGAACTCGGATATGCCCCATTTCAATGTTTCAGTTAGAAAAATGTGTTTTGGATCATATATTAATGGATTTAGTGCCACATACCTAATCAATTATTAAAGGTTCACTGGGAATTTAGAAATGCAATGAGACCACTTGAGCGAGACTTCACAACTCTTGTAGGTCAGTTAATGTTTTCAATGTTCTCAAAGGGTTTTCAAGGATGATAATTTCTATGGTAGGATGGTTATGACTTCCTTACTTTTTATATGAAAACTAAACCACAATTTTTTTAATATATAAAATTAATTTTCATGTGAAAAATTAGTGTTTCAATTTTTTTGTTAATTATCATTTTACCAAAGGGTAAAATCCTTAATCTGGGATTTAAAATATTCTATTAAACATTGAAAGTGTTAGATTCTGATTCATCATGGTATATTGAGGACCATAGACCCTTGATGATGATAGAATAAAATTATTATATATATTTTTTATTAATACCCTTGTGCATTTTTTTCCAAAAAAAATGGTATAACAGTAAAATGGTGCATCATATGAGAAATCAGAGACCGTCTTTAGGTCCAAAATGTGGGGATTAATCACGGTGGGGTATAAAATTTATATGTGTTGGGTATTGTGAATCATCTCCTGTGATAATACAATATGTATTTTTAAATAATTATTTATTCCATTTCTTTATATAATAATTACGAATTTATCAAAAACAGTGTGTTGTATGAGAAATTTGAGACAACCCTTAGATCCAGAATGCCAACATTACCCTAGGAAGGGTATACCTTTAATGTGTGTTGGGTGTTGGGGAACCTCAAACACGAAAATAACCTCTATGTATATAATTAATCAATTATTTCATTTTTCTATTTTAATTTATTAATTTCTCAAAACAGGTCTGTCGTATGTGAAATCTAAGATCACCAGTTGGTTAAGAATTCATGTTTTACCCTTGGTGGGGTATAACATTTGTGAATGTCAGATGTTTGGTCAGATCACACTTGGATATAATTTAATTTTTAAATAAATATTATGTTGGGATGCTAGAAATAATAAGAATATTTTTTATTAATATTATAATTTGTGTTGAAAACAAAAATGAAAATAAAATTCCTCTATTAAAAAATTTTGCTGAGAGGTAAATAATAAGAGGTCGATGTGTTAAATAGAATATTATAAATTATGTCGATTAAGTGAAACTTAATAAATGTTAAACTATTAATTGTTCTAAATAAATGTTATAGTGTGGTTAATTTATTAACATCATGGTTTTAATTAAATATATTGAAATAAAATTTCATGGTATGAATTATGACATCGATTGATTAAAAATAATAAAATCTTAATTTAATTATTATTATCATTAATTTAGGGAAAAAACATTTCTCATATATATATAATGTTTATATATTTTAGAGTTATATATATATTCATGTGTATATGAGCGTATATATAGGGATTATTTTTCAATATGTATATATACAAAAGAAATTTTAAATATATATTTATTAATTGGTGTAATTGATTTATAATGATGAAATAAAAAACTATATTATTTATTTATGTGGGCACACTGCACAATTCAATAGAGTGTAACGGTTCGGGCACATGCACTCTTGTGAATAAAAAATCATTTATTTTTTAAATAAAAAAATTTATTATTTGTTAAATAATTTGATTGAATGAAATTAAAAATTGATAAAAAGGGAATTAGAGGTTCCCAAATGGGGCGCACAGTAATCCTGACCATTTTTTAACATTTCATACCTCTCTCTCTATTATTCTTTGTATTTTTTTCAAACATCAATCCTTAATATCTTCTATGATATTGATTGGATTGGCACGCCATCATTTTCATTGAGTGTGTCTCAATGAGAATGTTTTTAAACATTATTGTTTTTATGAAAAGAATGATGTTTCAGTGGTGTAGTTAAACTCAGACATCAACCCTCATCATCAGTCATCATTGCATCCAATTTAGGAAGTCCTTAACTATATCACATGTAATGCATGGGTTATTGACATGATTGTGTGTGTGTGTGAGTATGTCCACAAGATTCACATACTATATTCCGTTAAATTTTAATAATTATATAAATGTTTCTTTGATAAATTTTATTATTATTTCTGAAACAAACTGTATAATATGTTAAATTTATTGTCTAATAAAAAATTTCATGATTTTATAAAAAAAACCCTCAGATGAGGTGACTGTTTTTTAACCTAAAAAGTATTCATTAGTGATTTAAATCATTCTTTGGATTAATTATTTGTATGAATATCTATTTTTTCCATGCTTTAATTGAAATTGAATAGGTTTAAGTAAATGAAATCACTTTCAGAAGACAGATTTCCTCCTTTAAATTCTTAAATGTCTTGCCTTTATTTTTTAGCATGTTCAAGATGACGTGTTTTCTTTAATGATTCATATTAATTAAATAAAATTGAACTTATTATGGCGGTATGACCACCCCTATTGTGATAATTATATAGGTAGAGTTTACACATTTATTTAATTATATGATTTGAATACATTCCATAATAAGATTTATTGTTTTTCCAAGCCTCTAAATGAATATTTTTGGGTGCTTAGAAATAAATCCAATTTTATCTAATAAAATTATCTATATTAATTGTGACATGTAGGATCACATGATCATGTTGCGTACATGACCAGATAAAAAGAATTTTTATATGAAATTATAATTGGAAATTTTAAACCACCACTTTGACACCATTGGGTCAATAGGTGTGGAGACTTAGACATACAAACACATAATTGGTATTCTAGCCTTAAAAAATATTAATACTTGGTCTGTTTTTGTTTAATTCCCTATGCCAAATTTGGATAAATTTTTTGACAACTAGATTATAATTTCAGTTGGAATAATAATAAATTGTGTGAATTTTTTTTTGTAATAGAATCATTGAGACTAATCTGGTATGTTAATATATTACCAAACATATGTTTGAATGGTTTTTTAAATTGGTTTGATATATGTATAATAATAATTAGAAACCCAGATTAATAAAATGAACTGGTTTGACAAATGATAAATTTCTATAAATTGAGTTTTTTGACTTATGAAGACAAATATGTTATGTTTCATACTGTAGTTGTAAATTTTTAGCTTTTTAGTTTATTTGATATCTATGTAATTAATAAGTAAAGGTTAGATACTTATTAGAATACGGTTTTTGTCTGGATATGACTCTTGTTAAGATGGATGCATGAGGTATTGGTGCATGTTCTTTTTTACTTCTTGAGGGAATGGTGTATAGGTAAGTGATGCCCGATGGTAGATTATATGAATTTGTGGGATGTTTGAGGCCTCATTATTGGTTATTATGCCTAAGGGATCGGTTTATGCTTTTGTACCATTTTAGGGAGAGGCACACTTGTACTAAATCCATAAGGGAAGAGTATATGATTATGTCAGATACCTGAGGGCTAGATGTTCAGTAACACTATGGTTGAGGGTGAGATTATACATATTTCTAAGAGAGTTATTTTTGTTAACATAATGTTAGAGGCTATAAATTAAAGTATATTTTATGTGATTTATCCTGATCTACCCAGAGACATAGATATTCGGATTAGTATGAAGAAGATGGTATATGGCAGTTGTCCGTTAACTATCCCAGACCATGATTCTATTATTTAATTGCTTATCAATTTTCATTTATATTTTGTGTCACACTGTCAGTTATTATTAATAGTATGAAATGGATTAGGATAGACAGTGAGTGCCAAACTACTGAGATTTACATCTCACACCCCACTTCGGCACCGTTTGGAACCAGAGTAGCTCTTCTTGCTTGTAGGTCTTTGTTTTCGTTTCAAGTGTTGTGTTGTGTACATGGGAACTAGAGAGTATAGTACTGGGCTTTTTCACATTATTATCATGGAGATTACCATTTTATTTTTCTATTATTTTTTATATTTTTACTCCTTCTACATGTATAATCAATTTTCGTACAAGGATTGTCTTAAATTGACATTGAAGATTTTTAATGAGATATTATAATATTCTTCTACTTCTTTTATTTCTTTTATTAAGTATTCTGTATTTATCTAATATTTATTATCTGATAAACCATTGTGCTACTCTAATGTAGAGGGTATATTATAACCACTTTACCACTTATAGACCCTCACTTCTATTCAATAGCCTCTAGTTTATGAGGAGGCAAGATGGAGGCAATGTAAGCCATCAGTCTGACCACCATCATAGTGGTGAGCTAGGCTATGAAGATATATATATATATATGTTGTATCATTTATAATAAAAGACATAATGGGGTGTATCAAACCGTTCTGATCCTACCACTCATCCTTTACATACTATCATGTGAGATACTGAAAGGGGAACTCAGTGACACTCTATCTCATGCCAATGTAGAAAAATTGAAATTTATTTTCATTTTACATTAGTGAAACTATGGGATGTATATCTAAGGAAGATGTATGAAACTCCCCCATCACCTCTTCTCACGTTAGGACTGTAACTACCATATATCTTGGAAAAAGTATGACATGTTACCCTCCCTTAGTTAATCAATTTAGTGCACCCCAAAATGATATATGGTCATGAAAAAAATAATAATATATGACTATAAAATTATCCTCCCACCAAAACTAATGAAAATGAGGATTCAACACCATCGACTGAGAATAAGTTGCACCTCTCCTTTACACAATGATATGCTTCAATGAAGGAAACTACTTATACTCCTCCTATACTATGTAAAAATGGGACATCATACTATGAGATTATTCCACCATGATTCCTTTCATAAGCGTATAAACAATCCAAAAGTCATATTCTAATAAGAACTCAAACTAAAACTTCTATATTAGGTTGATATCACTACGAGTGATGTTGTACCTAATACTATGTTTGTATGAGTAAAAAAACACAAATTTCCTCCAAGAAAATAGTTCCTCCAAATCTATCAATTCATGGGGTTAATGGTTCATGTCATTCAAGGTGGCAAGGGATACATTTTAATGATTAATGATTATTTTCCAAAAGAACGTTTCTAAAGATCATTTAATCATATTTTCATTCAAAAAAATAACCTACACTTTTTCTTTCATGTCCTATTCTGGGGATATTTTTATTGATACCACCCCCATCATTTCTAGATAGATTATGTTTATTTCAAGAAGATTGATATGAAACCCATTTATTTTCTATGGGTTTATTATATAATAAATAGATTATTATGAATTGTATTTCATTTCCATGGGTTAATCATGGTTCAATTATATTTTTATTAAACACATTTCTTTTCTAGGGGTTATACAGTTATTTAAGATATCACTACAGAACATGTTTTTTCCATGGTATAATAATGTATCATAGATATTCCTAGGAAACCAAATTCATTTCCATGGTTTAATTCTGTTCAAAAGAGATTGTTGTGGAAGGAATTTTTTTTTCCGTGTGTTAATCTTGATTCAAGGATATTTTTATTGAATCCATTTATTTTCCATGGGTTACTCATGACCTCATGATAATATTATTGAACACATATTCATTTCCATGTGATAATAGTATTTCAATTTGATTGTAACTATGAAATTTTATTTTTCATGGGTCAATCATTTATCAAAATATTTTAATGATACCAATTTATATTTCTTTAGTTAAACATTATGAAATGAGATTTTTATAGAACCCATTTATTTTACACTGGTTAATCAAGTTCTGAAATAGGTTATTGGTTTCTCAAGTGAGATTACGCATGATTTTATATTTAATGATTTTGCAATGGTACATGGACATATAAGGAGTATTTACATGATAAACCAATGATGGATGGTTTCTTGATTGACCAAGGATGAGTGGGAGACTATGATAACCGTACAATACATTGGGTAATGAATTCATCCTTATGGTTATTCAATTAGTAAGAGTGACATGTATGTAATTAGAATGCATGCTTTTACCATTTATTGAAATTATAAATATAGTCATGCCCCATGTACATACATGTTTTCCATATGATTTCTATGGGATTACAATGTTTGTAATGGTTTATATTGTTATCACGTTGATTTGTATTGTTTATTCTAGTGAGACTTTCCTTATCAAGGTTTCATATTTGATGATCATGGTGTCGATGGGTATGAGTTATTATATGAGTCGATTAAGAAATTTTATTTTTTAATCATGAAATTTTTGACTCTTATTATCATTGGTGCCATTTTTTAGTTAATTATTATGATTACACTTATTGTGAATCATAACTCACCCTTTCTATTTTTCTTTTTCTCGATGATATAAAGAAAGATATTAAATGATTTATGATTATAATGGATTTCACTAGTATGTTGTGCATGACCTAATGGGAAATAAGAAAACATGGTTATAATAAGAGATGATTTTCATATTTATAAATAAAATTTTAATGAATCCATGTTTATATGAGTAGTTTATATAAGATTATATCCAAATTCTCTAAAAAATTAACCTAAAAGGTCCTATAAAATGTATGTGATCAATGATTCATTTTTATGTTTTAAAATATGGATAAAAAATAAGGGTCAAAATTATCGTCGTCATAGATAAGAATGTCATTTTATAGATTTGAGGACATGATCTGTGCGTACTATGTAACAAAGTGTTGATTAACTATCTTTTGAGAGTATGATGACTTTATGAGTGGTAAAAATATGATCTTTGGATACCATCATTGGTTTAATGAATAATGGATGACTACATGTTTAAATCGTAGATACCTCTTTTTATGGTATTTACTTGTAAAATGTTCTGATGTTATCAATGAAATTTTAGGGGACTTTTCATTAGGCTAACAAATTTGTAAAAATTGGGTACAATGTTATTTATTACTTTACATTTTGAGAAAATACATTATATTTTATTTATTACTTTTGGGGTTTATATGATATCAGGTATTGAGGTAAAAATTGGAAAACAAGTATTATAGTATAGATAACCACATGATTGAAATTTTATTCAGTGAATAAGTGATTAATGTTACTTTAAGAGAACATCTCTAGACATTGTCTTGAAATAGGGATGGTTTGAGATAACCCTTGAGGTTTAAACACTGATTAGTTTTTCAGATATTGAGATTATTTGTGATATAGGGTTATAAAATGATTTATTTTCACATATGGGAACTACTACTGGATTTTAATGATTATTATTTAATCTATATAAAGGAAAATTCATTTTGGGAATTTTCGTACTATGTTCCATTCATTTAAATTTTTCAAATTTCTGAAGGTATTTGGGAAAGATTTATTTTCCATTTTATTGTTATGTAGTCCTTAAATGTCTAATTTTAGTGTTTTAGTAGTTAATAATTAATCGTTAATACTCACCATTCTATGAAAAAGAGGTTATTTCAGATATAATTAAATAAAATATGAATTTATTACCATCAATAAAGTATAAATCTATTTTTTGAGAAATATGATAATATAATTCATTACCATGAGGAAACAGATCTTGAATCAAAATTATTATCCAAGTACCTTTAATTTTGATGATTCGATTATATTTTTAGTCATTAGAGATTTTTTTTGAGGCCCCTAACTTTCAAATGATAATTTAATTTTTTTATGATATTGACTTCATTCACAATATATAATATTTTACACTTTTCCTCCATTCCCACCTATGTTCTTCTATGTGGTATCATAATTATATTTAAAATTAGGTGTCTTTTAGTTTCCCACTTTAACATTGTTAGATGATATCATGTTAACCCTTTACAAGATGTGGGTTTAATTAATGAGAATATATTAATTTTGAATATATTATAATCAATGTGGAATTCGGGGGAAGTTTTTTTCTGGTGAGTAGGCTGTAATAACCTAAGAATTTAAAAAATTTCTTATATTAATTTAATTTGAATTATTTGACATTTTGTGTTACACAAAATTAATAGAATATCATTCATTATATGCAACACCATTTTTATCTTCAATTTCTCATGTAATTGTGTTACTTAGATTGTGTATGTTACACGAAAGGTCAAGTCATACCTAACAACAATATATGATTAATATTATTTACTAAAAATAATTGTTGTCACATAGATGTTGGAAAAGAATGAATGAAAATTATTTTGTATAATATGAATATATGTTTTAAAAAATATTATATAATGAACCCTCAAATGTAAAATTAATTAGAAATAAAAATAAAAACCAATTGAGAATAAAGGATGTATTTCTATGAGAAACTATTTTATTTCCCATAAAAGAATTTTATCTTAAAAAATTAAATTAATTACTATTAATGAATGATATTAATTAAAAATATATGTTATATATTAAATAAAATGTATTTAAAATCATTGGTATGTTTTCTTGACCTAAAGTGAGAAAAAAAATCAAATTTGAAGCATAAAATTGTGTACGTATCTAAAAGGAAATTTCACTGCATTTCAATGGAATAAGTGTTTTAAAACACAATTTTTATAGGTTTATATTTTTTATTTGAAATGTAATATTTATTTTTTAATGAATAATATCAAAATTAATTTTTGGGGAATTCATTGTATTTTTCTAAGAACGTTCATATTTTGATTAATACTGACCAAATTTTTATTAAAGTCTATTTTTATTCAAAAATATTTATAATTTTAAGTTATATTATTAATTTAGTTTATATTATTATTATTTTAATTTCATATAATTTTACTAAATATATGTATTTGGAATAAATTTTACATCTAAATTGTATAGAAAAAAATTTAAAACTATTGAACATTTCTCTTTAAAAACAAGCATTGTTGTCCCATCTATGGGATTTATTTTTAGTTAATTTATTCTATATATGTTATTGAAATTTTGAAAAATGGATTCCATATTTTGAATAAGAATAGTTTATACTATCAATGAAATTCAATTTATTTTTCACAAAATATAATAATAAATGTAATTAAAATTAATTAATGTGAATAAAGAAAAATGACATTACATAGTGGTTAACTTTAATCTTATGTGGCCAAATGACCTAGAAACATGTAAAAAAATAATAATATAGACATTATACGAAAATATCCCATTTTATCAACAATTTTTAATATTATTGTACATAAATTCTGTACGGAAGATCACACAATGGTGTTTATCATTTTATATTTACAATAATGCTACTTCTCTACTATAAATAGTCACTCACACTCCCCCTATCTTAACTCCCCTCATTCCATTATTTCCCACAAAAATCACGGCCCATATAATCTCTAAATATACCTTCTCCCACACTAGAATCCTTTCTATGGGATTAAATCATTCCAATGATGTCCTTTTGGGTAAACCAAATCGAGTTTCCCAAAAAAGTGGCAATATTTATTAATGATCAAATTTAATTTTTTAATTTATTCACACCTCAAATTATTATTACTACATGATTATATAATAACCTTAGTATAAAAACTATAATAATATATTTTATGTTAATGGTCATACTTACACCTACACACGTGTCACGACCCATCCCAGTGGGGCCTGCTCCGTGACTCCCCAAGCCCGCCTCCAACAGTCCAGGGGCTGGTGACTAGCACCGAGTAGGCATGTCAGTAACATGGGAGGCATTACCTATGTACATGTACACACACACACATCTCCAAGCCCACAAATGCTGAAATGTAAAAAACTAAGGAACCAAAATGCATGCATACAACTAAACCCAACCAACAGAGTACGACGGAAGGTAGAGTACTGTAAAAGTAAAATGGGCCAAAATACAATCCCACCAAAAGCAAGAGTCTGGAAAACTGCAATGTCCAACATGTAATCACAAAGGCGCTGGGACTGCCGCTCATAGCCGTAGGAACATCTCGGCCTGTAGGGATCTCAGAAAGCTCGGTCATGTCCTGGTCCGCCCTGGACTCTGTCAAAAGGCTGCTCGTCTTCACAAGACACCAGACTTGTGGGAAAAGCCCGTGCATGGGTGAGTATAACAATACTTAGTAGAGGACCCAGAAAACCACAATGAAACACAATGTAAATTTACAGTCATCTATGCACAATATATGTTTACCGAACATATAAAACAAACCATATATACTCAAAACCCAGACCCGTGGCCTAGAGACAAGTCACGCAACCACATACCCCCACAAGGGATTCCATCTGAAGATTCCGTGATGCAATCGTTCTGGGATAACACACTCCACGAGTCTTATAGATCTGATGATGTCTGTCTGGGAAGAGCTGTTCGTCGGGAATCATCATGAGATATAGCTACACTCATTACGGGAGACACACTCTTTAGTGGGAAAGATTTCGATACACAGATGAGGAACACTTCCAGGGCCATGGTGGATACCGCAACTCATCCGGAATTCACCAGCTAGGTAGAGGTTCAATGCCCGGTAGAGTTGGTCACGTCGATGCCTAACTCTACCTGGGGTCTGGAATGGATAGAGGATCTCGATCCGGGCCTCTTGGATGGATACCTGACTCTATCATAGAATGTCCTGCTGAAGGGATCATAATCTTGCATGAGGTAATGATGCCTGACCTTCAGGGGAACAAGAAGAAGGGGCACTTACCCAAAAGAAAGATGTTCAAGGTAGGGTGAACAAAAAGACCAAGCCGTTTTCCAAAAAGTACACGGCATATAGAAATGATACACATCGTGTTGTCCGACCCCGGGTACTGCCCGTGTACAACGGCCCGTGTAGTGAGGTTGGTCGAGTAGAAAACTTTTTACACGGAGTTTAGTATGGAGTACACACCGTGTCTGGGTCACTAGGGTTGGCTCCATGTACTCTGGCCATGTGCCCGTACATGGTCACCAATCCGTGTACTCCAACTCGTGCAGTCTGCACATGGGGTGACCTACAATGTTGACCTCGCCTGGCCGGGTGATGGAGTACATGGTCATGTACTCCATCCCGTGTCCGTGTATCCCCGGGATAGATGCTGAGCTCCACGTAGCCGCCTCATTCGAGCTGTAAACGCTGTGCCGCCTGAAGCCGTGTATAGCATCCCGTGTCCGTGTACTACCCAAAGTACATGCCGAGCTTCGAGGAAGGTCCAGCACGCCATGTGACTAGGGTTACACACCTTTTGATCCTTCTATAACCCCGAAACCCTAGCCTATACCGTCCTAACTACACGACGTGTTCTTCGGAAGTACACGCCGTGTATTCTGGGAATTTCTAGAAATGGCGCTCTTCGCCAGAACGCCTCCTGTGCTGCTCCGATCATCAATCCAGCCATCTGATCGCCGCAAAACATCCAGGTTCTGGTTTCCCCAACACCACGAAGTCGCTTCCATCATTTTCGGGCCTCTGATCGGCCCCAAAAACGTGATTTGATCTTCCCGCACGAAGAACGCACGAAGAACGCCCTTTCCCGATCTAGTCTGATTCGTCGTCCGCCATCGTCTCCGCACCTCCAAAAGGTCATTGCGGTGTGGAAACTTTGATTTGTGATCGTTGTGTCATGGAATAGATGCGCAAAGATCCGTTGTTCGTCACCCCGCGAAGAACGCAAAGAACGCGCGAGAAAAAATAGGGGAGGAAATCCAAATAAAAAAAATGTGAAACGAACCTCCGCCGTCATTCGTCACGGCGTTGATACACTCCCATTAATAGGCTTAAAACAGAGTAGAGATCAACATGAATAAATATAATGGATTATTTCCACCAAAATCACCCCAAAGAAAACCATCCTGTACGAACGTATGAATCTGCGGATCAACTTGTTCGTGGTTGATCCGTGTTCGTCTTTTAATCTCTAAAACAGGGAAAAGAAATTGAATTAAAAAACCCCTACCTTTTTAAATGATCGATCGTTGAAGAAGGTGTCACGCTACCATTGTCATCGAGATCCTTAAACGTCGGCGCAACGATCCTCGATCTCAATCTGTCGTCATTCGTCGCTGAGAATTCTCTCTAACACCTTGCGGATTCGGCAGAGATTCCTCTCAAACGTTTCCAATGATCAAAAATTTCTTAACCCATTAAAAAGGGAAACATGTTGTCATTTAATTACGCGGAAGCATTAATGACGTTGAATTTCCATTTTGAAGTTTTTAAGACGTGTCATTAATTTAGGAAATAGTTTCGCCATCGCCACGCTGTAGCGGATGTTTCCTTAAATGAAATAAAATAAACTCGTTAATTTAATTTATTTTATTTTTCTTAAAACGCCAGAAAATTAGATTTTTCCCTCGACCCACGTTAGTCGAGGTTAGCCTCATTCTTAGGTAAAGTCATCGTCTCGGATCCAATGATGCGCTCAGATTTTTAATCCGGGCATCTGTTTGGAAACTGCCACAACCGCACACAAGTGCCGACTCACATAACTAAAAAAATGTTCAATCCACCATTCTGGGCTCACTGGACCTTGGAATGATGTGTCGTATTCACACCTGGTCTTGAAATAATTCCATTTAATATTTAAAAATAATAACGGAAAAATTGAGACATTAAATTCTCCCCACCTTGGGAGTTTACATCCTCGAAAATCCAAAACAATGGCTATTCAAAAAGATGAGGGTACTGGGCACGGATCTGGGCCTCCCTCTCCCACGTGCTCTCCTGAAGATTCTCGTGCTGCCACCAGATGCGCACTAAGGAAATCGATCACCCACGAAGCATCATCTCATGCCGTTCCTCGATCTCCACTGGGTACTCAGCAATGGTCACTCCATCCTCGATGTCCATCTCTTCCCAGTCGATGAAGTGCGATGGGTCATGCACGTAACTCCTCATCTGCGACACGTGGAAGACATCATGTACCTGATGCAACTGTGGCGGTAGAGCCAGGAGGTATGCCACCTCGCCAACACTGCCCAGGATCTGGAAAGGTCTGATGAAGCTCAGAGATAGCTTTCCGACTCGGCCAAATCTCCACAACCCTCGTCGAGGTGAGACCCGAAGGAAGACAAGGTCTCCGTTTTCGAACTCCAGAGGTCTCTGTCGCCTGTCGGCATAAGACTTCTTCTAGCTCTGTGCAGTCTTCATCCGCTCCCGGATGATCTACACCTTCTCTGTAGTAGCTCGCACTAACTCTGGACCCATGAGTGCTAAATCTCTGGGGTCGGTCCAACAAAGCGGTGACCAGCAGGGTCTCCTGTAAAAGGCCTCGAATGGTGCCATACCGATGGTGGAGTGGTAGCTGTTGTTGTACACAAACTCCACCAGTGGTAGGTGGTCCTCCCAACTGCAACCAAAGTCTAAGATACAGGATCACAACATATCCTCCAGAACCTGAATGGTCCTCTCCATATGACCATCTGTCTGGGGATGAAATGCTGTGCTCAAGCGCAGCTGAGTCCCAAAAGCCTCCTGCAATCCCTTCCACAACCGGGATGTGAAGCGGGCATCCCAGTCTGAGACTATAGTTGAGGGGACGCCATGAATCTGAACTACCTCATGTACCTAGTGGCCTCCCAAGCTCTCTACGGAACTCTGCTCCCTAATAGCTAAGAAGTGGGCCAACTTGATGAGTCGTCAAAGATCACCCAGATGGAATCGTGCCCCATTGACGTCCGTTGTAAGCCCATCACAAAGTCTATTGATATTCCATCCCACTTCCACTCTGGAACTTCTAGGGGGTGAGTGAACCCTGCTGGAACTTGGTGCTCAGCCTTCACCTGCTGGCATGTGAGGCATCGAGAAACGAACTCTGCCATTGGCTTCTTCATGCCTGACCACAAGAACCGACGTCGCAGGTCCTGGTACATCTTTGCCACTCCGGGATGTACTGCCAAAGGGGATGTATGGAACTCCCTCAAGACCTCCCCCTTCAATGCCACTGGTACAACAGTGCTTCCTCTAAAAAGAAGTGCGTGATCCCCACCTTGAGAATATCCATCAGGAGCATGTCATGTGGATAACTGAGCACGTAAGGTCACATAGTCGACATCCCCAAGTTGTGCCTCCCTGACTCGTTGTAAGAGTGGAGGGGTGGCAACCATCGACTTTAGGTAAAATGTATCCTCTCCATCCACGAAGGATAACTATAACATGGATAATTGTTGTGTCTCCTCACTGAACAGTTGTGAGCTCGACCTTCTGATAAGAGCCTCCACCACCTTGTTCCCCTTCCAAGGAGTATAGATGATCTCGAAATCATAGTCTTGGAGGAACTCTATCCAATGCCTCTTCCTCAGATTCAGATCCTTCTATGAGAAGATATACTTGAGTCTCTTGTGGTCAGAGTAGACAATGAACCGCTTGCCCATAAGGTAGTGTTGCCACATCCTCAATACGAAGACTACCGCTGCTAACTCGAGATCATGGGTCGCATAGTTCTGCTCATGCGGCCTAAGCTGGCATGAACCATAAGCAATCACCGCGTGACACTGCATCAGGACACAGCGAAGCCCGGTCCCTGATGCGTCGCAGAAAACTATGTACTCGACACCCTCCTCCATCAATCTCAAGACTAGGGTGCTCATCAAACTCTATCTTAGATGCTCAAAATCCGGCTGGCACTCTTCTTTCCAAAGAAAGGGTTGACCCTACCTAGTCAAGGAAGTCATCAGTGCTGATATCCGGGAGAAATCAGGGATGAATCTCCGGCAATATCCTACCAACCCAAGGAATCTTCGCACCTATGTCACGCTCCGAGGTGGCTCCCATGCTAACACAACCACCACCGTGGTTGGTTCCACAGCTACTCCATATGCTGAGATGACATGTCCTAGAAAGTGGACCTCCCGAATCCAGAACTGACACTTTGAGAGCTTCCCATAGAGCTGGTGCTCCCGAAGTACGTCGAGAACCATCCGTAGGTGTCTCGTGTGCTCCTCCTCTGACACCGAGTACACAAGGATGTCGTCGATGAGGACTACTACGAACCGGTCCAAGTACGGCTGGAAGATCCGGTTCATCTAACCCATGAAAACTGCGGGGGTGTTCATCATGCCAAAGGGCATCAACAAGTACACATAGTGACCATAGCGTCATCTGAAAGTAGTTTTCGATATATCCTCTTCCCGTACTCATAGCTGGTGATAGCCTGATCGAAGGTCAACCTTCGAGAACCACTATGCCCCTCTTAGCTGATCGAAGAGGTCATCGATCCTTGGCAGTGGATATTTGTTCTTCACCATCACCTGGTTCAGGCGTCGGTCATCCACACACAACCTCATACTCCCATCCGCCTTCTTGGAAAACAAGACTAGAGCCACCCAGGGTGAGACGCTAGGTCTTACGATACCCTTGCTTTGCAAATCCTCCAACTACACCCTTAGCTCACGAAGCTCCATGGGAGCCATCCTATAAGCTGATGAGGAAATCGGTGTTTTCATGGAATGTAAGTCGATGCAGAAGTCAATTTCCCAGTGGGGAGGTAACCCTAGAACATATTCCAGAAAGATGTCCTCATACTCCGCCACCACTACTGGGAACTGAGAGCTCACAATATCTACTGCTCTGAGGGTAAGTCTAGCCAACTCATGAGTGATCGGCTGCCCCCTCCTATGCAAGAGCCCATTTTGTGCTACATGGGTTTCCTTTTCTCAGACAAAGGAAAACCTTGTTCCATCATGGCGGACACACCACACTCTTCACCTAAAACAGTCAATCTGGGCATGGACCGAAGATAACCAATCCATACTGAAAATGACGTCGTAAGGCCTCGACGCTACGACCAAGAGGTTCCAACTGAAACTCTCACCTCCAAGGGTATGATCACACTGTCTGCAAAGGTGTGTGATCATCAAGTCTCCTCCCATAGCTGTCTCCAAGCGTAAGGATCGAGTCAATGGTTCTCTCAAATTATCCCTGGATCCCCTGGGTTGTATGCCTCGACCGCATGCAGTTGTCCCCGTCCATGTCCCCCAGCACCCTCAGCCTAGTGCGGACCTCCTAGGGGTGGTGGTGGAAGTAAGTCAAAGATTCTGCCACCACCTGCAGCTCTCCATGCTCCTCCACAACGTCCGCCTCCTGGCAGATCTGCCTGCTCCATTCTCTGCCTCTGCCTTGGTGGTCCATCCACCACTTCCCTGTCAGCAGCTCGACGTGTCGGGAAATCCCAAGGGAGATGCCCCCTACCATCGCATGCATTGAATCGCTTCTCCCTAGGCTGACTGGATCTAGCCAGAGTTCCCTAGACTGTAGATCCCCTATCTTGGTTCCTCCGATGACATCTCCAAAGTCCAGATCCATGTGCCTGACGTCGGATCCCTACTGCCAGTGTCTCTGCACCTGTCTTCCTGCTACTGACTGCCGGCGGCTGTCTCTGCTCTGCCAAGAAGCTCTCGATGACCAAGTCCCGCTCAAGCACTCCAGCATAAGTCGAAATGCATATAGGCATGACACTAGCTCAGATGGAACGTCTTAGACCTCGCTCGAAGGGCCGAGCTCTGAAGTACTGATCTGTGACCATACCCATCGAGTAGCTAGTGAAGTTGGTGAACCTCGATGAATAGTCATCCACCATTATACTACCCTGCTGGAGCTGAAGAAGCTCATGGATGCGCACAACTGTCAGCGTAACCGGAGAGAACTCCTCCCTGAAGTGTCGCTCAAACTCTGTCCAAGAAAGAGTCTCCTGATCATGAGTCTGTGTGGTCAGACTCCACCATCGTCCCGCCGAACCCTGAAGAAGGCTCGCTCCTAGGACCACCATCTGGTCTGCCAGTGTCCTCACTAGACGGAAAAACTCTGGTCACCCCCTCAAGCCTGTCCTTAGCCGCCTAAGGGTATGGCTCTCCTCGGAACCTGAGGGGCCTCTGTCTCTGAAACTCGTGGAGTGCGCTTAGCCTGGGCTCCTCGCCAGTCGGTACTGTCGGTACCAATGGATGCTCCACTGGTGGTATAGTAGGTGCACCACCGGGTTGCAACGCCTGGTGGGCTGGTCCCTGTATCGAAGCCTCCTCACTGAGGGGGTCATCCTTGTGATCGTTCTGCTGAATCCTAGTAGTTACGCGTCGCGAAGGCATCGTTTAAAGAAACAAGATGTGTCACGGTCAATGATTATATCTGGATAGTTGACACCAAGGATATGGAAGACACAACCCATTCGTATATGATGCATGTACCATTTTATTTCCCCGAAACTAGTGTTTTCATGAACCGGGTCGAAAAGTAGGCTATCAGAGTTCTGGTCTATGGATACGTCGGTCGCCGCACCAACACTGGAGTCTCTGGCCTAAAAACCGAACCCGAAACACTCAACACTATTACCCCCAACCAAACTCACAGACTCCTGGTCCTAAGGTAGAACCGACCACCTCTGATACCACTCTGTCACGACCCGTCCTAGTGGGGCCCGCACCGTCACTCCCCAAGCCCACCTCCAATAGGCCAGGGGCTGGTAAATAGCACCGATTAGGCATGTCACTAACATGGGAGGAATTTCCTAAGTACCTGCACACACACACACATCTCCAATCCCAAAAATGCTGAAATGTAAAACACTAAGGAACAAAAATGCATGCATACAACTAAACCCAACCAACAGAGTACAACAACATGTAGAGTACTGTAAAAGTAAACTGGGCCAGAATACAAGCCCACCAAAAGAAAGAGTCTGAAAAACTGCAAAGTCCATCCTATAAGCACAAAGGTACTGGGATTGCCGCTCGTATCCGTAGGAACATCTCAGCCTGTAGGGAACTCAGAAAACTCGGTCATGTCCTGGTCCACCCTGGACTCTGTCAAAAGGCCGATCGTCTGCACAAGACACCAGACATGCGGGAAAATCCCCTGCAGGTCTGAGTATAACAATACTCAGTAGAGGACCCCGAAAACCACAAAGCAACAGAAAGTAAAGGTATAGTCCTCTATGCACAGTATATATTTACCGAACATATAAAACAAACTAGATACACTCAAAACCCAGAACCGTGGTCTAGAGACAAGTCACGCAACCGCATACCCCCTCAAGGGATTCCGTCCGAAGATTCTATGATGCGCTCATTTCGGGAGAACACACTCCACGAGCCTTATAGATCTGATGAGGTCCATCCGGGAAGAGGTGTTCGTCGAGAACCGTCACAAGATATAGCTACACTCATTATGGGAGACACACTCCTGAGTGGGAAAGATTTAGATACATAGATGAGGATCAATTCCACGGCCATGGCGGATACCGCGACTCATCTGGAATTCACCTGCTAGGTAGAGGATCAACGCCCGGTAGAGTTGGTCACATCGATGCCTGACTCTACCTAGGGTCTGGAATGGATAGAGGATCTCAATCCCGGTCTCTGGGATGGATTCCTGACACTATCACAGAACGTCCTGCTGAAGGGATCATAATCCTGCATGAGGGAATGATGTCTGACCTTCAGGGGAACAAGAAGAAGGTTAACTTACCCAAATGAAAGATGTTCATGGCATGGTGAACAAAAGGACCAAGCAGTTTTCCAAAATGTACACGGCGTGTAAAAATGATACATGCCGTGTTGTCTGACCACGGGTACTGCCCATGTAAAACGGCCCGTGTCGTGAGGATGTTCATGTAGAAAACATTATACACAGTGTGTAGTATGAAGTACATGCCATGTCTGGGTCACTGGGGTTGGTTCCGTGTACTCTGGCCATGTGGCCGTACACAGTCACCAACCCGTGTACTCCAACCCGTGCAATCTGCACATGGGGTGACCTGCGCTGTTGACCTCACTTGGTCGGGTGATGGAGTACACGGTCTTGTACTCCATCCTATGTCCGTGTATCCCTGGGATAATGCTGAGCTCCACGTAGCCGCCTCTGCCGAGCTGTACACGTCGTGCCTCCTGAAGCCGTGTAGAGCATCCTGTGTCCGTGTACTACCCAAAGTACACGCCGAGCTTCAGGGAAGGTCCAGCAGGCCGTGTGACTGGGGTCACACGCCGTGTGATCCTTCTCTGACCCCAAAACCCTAGCTTCCACCGTCCAAACTACACGGCCTGTTCTTCGGAAGTACACGCCCTGTATTCTAGAAATTTCCAGAAACGACGCTCTTCGCTAGTGCGCCCCCCGTGCTACTCTGATCATCAATCCGACCATCCGATCTCTGCAAAACATCCAGGTTCTGGTCACCCCAACACCACGAATCCACTTCCGTCATTTTCGGGCCTCCGATCGGCCCCGAAAACGTGATTTGATCTTCCCGCACGAAGAATGATCGAAGAACGCCCTTTCCCAATCCAGTCCGATTCGTCGTCCGCCATCATCGCCACACCTCCACATGGTCATTGAAGTGTTGAACCTTAGATTTGGGATCATTGCGACACAGAACAAATGCACAATGATCCGTTGTTCGTCACCCCACGAAGAACGCGAAGAACGCATGAGAAAGAAAGGGGGAGGAATTTCAAATAACAAAATGAGGAACTTACGTCTGCCGTCGTTCATCACGGCATTGATCCACTCCCGTTAATAGGCTTAAAACGGAGTAGAGATCAACAGGAATAAAAATCATGGATTATTTCCACCAAAATCACCCCAAAGAAAACCCTCCCATAAGAACGTACGTATCCGTGGACCAAATTGTTCATGGATGATCCACGTTCTTCGTTTAAACTCTAAAACGGGGAAAAAAATTGAAATAACAAACCCCTACCTTTTGAATGGATCGATCGTTGACGAAGGTGTCATGCTGTTGTTGTCATCAAGATCCTTCAATGTCAGCGCATCGATCCTCGATCTCAATTTGTCGTCGTTCGTCGCTGAGAATTCTCTCTAATGCCCTGCGGATTCAGCAGAGATTCCTCTCAAACGTTGCCAACAATCAACAATTTCTTAACCCATTAAAAAGGGAAACATGTTGTCATTTAATTACGTGGAAGCATTAATGACATTGACTTGACATTTTGAAGTTATTATGATGCGTCATTAATTTAGGAAACAGTTGCGTCGTCGCCACGCTACAGAAAATGTTTCCTTAAATGAAATAAAATAAACTAGTTAATTTATTTTATTTTATTTTACTTAAAACGTCAGAAAATTAAATTTTTCCTTCGACCTGAGTCAGTCAAGGTTATCCACATTCTTAGGTAAAGTTGTCATCCTAGACGCAACTGTGCGCTTAGATTTTTAATCCGGGCATCCGTTTGGAAATTGCCACAACCGTGCACAAGTGCCGACTCACTTAACTAAAAAATAGTTCAAACCACCATTCTGGGCTCACTGGTCCTCGAAATGATGTGCCGTCTTTGCGCCCAGTCTTGAAATAATCTCATATAATATTTAAAAATAATAACGGAAAATATGAGACATTACAACACGTCTATTAAATGGATGCTGAAATCATCATTCCTGAGTGTGGGGAACTACTGCCTTGAAAAAGTATGTCGTTTGTTTTTTCCACTACCACCTCTTATGGTTGGGAATTATTATTTGAATATATCTCTAATATGATATATATGATAATCATAATTTTTTAAAACACATAATATTATTATATAACACATACCTCGTTGATATCCACTTTATGGGAAAACAATTATATTGTTTTTGGACATGTGCACTACTGCCAAGCAATGTGATTTGTTCACCATTTACATGGAATTTATTAAAGATGTTTTTAATAAAAATATATATAAAAATTTAATTTTAATTGAATTAATGAATTTATTATCTATCTTTACATATATCAACTAATTTTTTCCTTTCATTTCACACAGTGTGAAAGTGATAATGTCTTTTGTCAACATATGGAATACCACCTCCCCAAATCAATGTGATTATTCTATTTTATGAACCAGATTATAAGAATGATATATATAATTATATTTATTTAAAAAATATAGTACTGATGATATAAATATCATTCTGGAAAGATAATATTTACTTTCCATCTTTCTAAAATGAATATTTAAAAATTATAATGTTACTCATATGTACTTACGGCCTACCAACTCCATGATCATAATATTGGTTCATTTTACATAACTATAATTCTTGTATAATTGAAAAAATTTTGTTGATTTAAAAATTTGATTATTATGAAATGGATATTTTTCATGTAAGGGAGAATTAATAAACTCATTGACTTTAGTAGACCGGTCAAAGTTAGTTTTGATACATAATCTTAATATGGCCAAAACAACTGAATAAAAAAATATTGAATATGTAATTCAATATATCATTTTTATAAGTGAAATAAAATTAATAATAAACATAAAAAATATTTATTAATTAAAAAATAATTAATTTATCTTTATTATGCAGGATGATAGAGGATAGTTCTGAAAAATAAGACCTATGGAAAGTGATTTCTTAACATAATTTCCCCTCATTGAGATAAAAATCTATTTTCTTATATATGTTATGTCAAGAATATGTCTAATAATTACCTATGATTTTATTATAGTTTATTTAAAAATTAATTTTTTTGGATTTAAATTTGTCACACATAAATATTTCATGGATTTATTCTCACTCATATTTTATGATCTTTTTAATGGTTTTTATCCTCTCACTTTTATTTATGTGATATGTATTGAATATCCAACTATTATTTTTATTTTATGTTTTATCAAATTCCCATAAATGTAATAGATTATTATTATGCATAACTTTATTATGTTTTCATGTCCTCTTTAGGATTTATCTTGTATGGGTTTTATAGATTCAGATTTACCAATGTGATAATGTGTTCTTGTATAAATATTCACTTCTTGAGACGTTTTATTTTTTATACACCTATATTATATTCTGCGGTGATTATACTTCACCTTTTAAAATATATATTATGATACTACTTTTTATCGTTACATTATATGTTTCATTTAACATTATATTATTCATAGGGTAAGTTATTAAAATGTTTCATAATGATATAAAACACAATGAAGTGTTTAATGAATGTTTTACTAAATTATATTTCTAATGATATTTTAAGGTTCATTTTAATCATCTACATAAAAAGCTATGTTATTAATTATCCTCTACCGAGGAATTTTTTGTTGATACAGTTTTCATTATTTTCTGGATGGGATATATTTTTCCATGAATATTATTATGAAACCTGTTTTATTTCCATTGTTTTATAATTTCCTATTGTTGAAGTTATAAAACCCATTTATTTTTCATTTGATAATAATTATTTAATTATATTTTCAGTTGACCCATTTTATTTCAATATTTAATCATCTTCTAAAAAGATTTTTAGAGAATCCATTTTATAACTATGGGTTAATCATGTATCATAGAGATTCGTATGGAACCCATTTAATTTCCATGGGTTATTCATGTACGACAGATATTTTTAAAGACCATATTTATTTTCAATGGGTTAATCGTTTATCAAAAAGATTCTAATTAAACCCATTTTTTCGAAGTCATAAACATGTTCTAAAAAGATTTTTATGGAACCCATTACTTTTATATACCTTAACCATGATTCAATTTTATTTTTATTAAACCAATTTCTATTACATTGGTTAATCATATTTTAGGGAAATTTTTAGGCTACCCATTTCATTTTTAGATATTAATAATTTTACAAATATATTAGTATAGAAAATGTTTTATTTCCACAAGTTAATAATTTTTTTAAATGGTTAACTGGTAGCTTCGATGAGTTTATCAATGATTTTATGTGAGATGATTTTCCATGATACATGTACATTGTATGGGTGATTACATGATAAAAAAATGATGGCAGGTTCTAGGATAGAACATTGATGGGTTGGTCTGTGATATCCATTAAATTAATGGTTTTTGGAAGTCGGTTGTATGGATATTCAGTTTGTATGATTGACATGTTTGGTAGATGAACACATGGTTATTCGATTAATAATAATGGGAAGTATAATGATTTTCCTTATACGTACATGATTTACATTTTATTTCAATGGGTATAAAATTATTCTATTGATTATGATTGATATCACATGGATTTAGATTGTTGATTCTGATGTCTCTTTTACATTTTCATGTATTGATATTTTTGGACATATTTATTAATTGGTATGAGTTCTTTTATGAATCACTCATTCAATTTTATTATGTCATCCTTCCATTATTCACTCTTATTATCTTTTATGAAATACAATTTTTAATACTAATGTTTACCCTTATTGATCATCTGAGGTCACCTTTCTCATATTTCATTTTCCCCATTTCATAAAGAAATAGATTCAATGTTTTATATGTGTATATAATATCAAAAGGACGATGTTTATGTCTTAATGTGAAATAATATAATCTTGGTATAATGGGAGATGATTTTCAAGTTTATGAAATATTTTTTTGAGTTCATGTCGGTATGACTAGTTTATCTAGGATTGTTTCCTAATTATGGAAGACTATAATCCTAAAATGTTCTCAACAATGTAATTGATCCATTTTTTTAATTTGATATTGTTGTGTTTGGATGATAAATTTGGGTCATAATTATTGGCATCAATGATGTCAATGTAATGTTATAGATTTTTGAAACAGATCTTGGTGTGTGAGTTCTAGGATATAATAGAGATGGTAATTGTATCTTATTTTTTTCATTGGTTTTTTATTTGAATATCACAACTTCGGTTTATGTGATTCATATGGAATTGATGGCCGATCTTGTTCAACCTTTTATTTCAGGGTAGAAAACTGTTCCCTTGTATCCTTGTGGTAGTTCTATGAGTTCCCATAATGGGATGATAATTAATGATTCTTATCACGGTGGTTCTCGATAGAAGGGTTCTTATGGTAATCATATAGTGTATGTAAGAGGCCCTTTGACTTTCATCGAATGTGTAATTCATGGTAACTCAGAACAATTTTTCCCTGATACTCCTAATATATGATGGTCTAGTGGATTCCTAAGAGAGTTGAATAAGTTATTATATTTCATCTCTGTTCTATATAGTCTCATGGTATCATCATCATTGATATTATTATAGTGAATTTAGCTGCATCATGATATAAGGGTTTTTATCCATTGGCATCTGAAATGAATATTTTTCATATAGTGGAAGTGCCTCTAGAGGAAACAAATATGGGTACAATGACTATGAGCAGTTCCATCACTATTACATCATAATTCACGACTATTTTTTGATAATAGTTAATCTCAAGCACCTAAATCGACATGTATTGTGAACCTATTAAATCTTAAAATGGATATATTATCATATGTGATGTATATTTCTACACTCCTCAAAATTATGATAGATAAGGGTTACTATTTGTGTGTGTGTGTGTTCTCATTATCAGAAATTCATCTTACATGGGATTTCATTTTCAGATGAAGCCTCTTGATTTCGTTTTTGCGATGGATTGGCTCATTACAACTAATGATGGTATTGATTATCATCTTTAACAGATCTCATTTAATGAAAATGAGTTGTTTTCTATTTCTTTGATGGAGAATAATAATTTAGCTCAAGTTGATTCAGGTATCCATATCCATAGTTGGGGAAAGTAATACCAGCGTTTATTTTTTATCTAGAGTGAGAATAAATGATTAATGATCTCAAACCAGTTTTTGTAGAATTTCCTGACGTTCTTTCTTCTGACTTCTCTGGTTTACCAGTACTGACAGAGATATATTTTTTTATTGATTTAGTGTTGGTTACTCAAAAAATATATATACCTTCTTACTATATTGAACCAAATAAAAATAAAGGGTTGAATATTCAATTGGATGATCTTTTATACGAATGATATATAAGCCATAGTGTGTCACCTTATGTAGAGCATGTTTTATTTTCAATGAAAGATATTGAAACACATCTCTTTTGTGTTGATTACCACAAACTCAACCAGGTTATAATAATGAAAAAATTATCTATTTCTAAAAATGGATGATCTATTGGGCCACTTGAAATTAGATTATTGGTTCTGGAAGATTCATCATCAATATGGTAATAATTAGTTCAGATTAAATAATATGACAATATGACATTTAGAAAAATATATTCTAGAAAATATATGAACATTATGGGTAAATATTCATTCCAATTAGTCAAACCAATTCTACTAAAGTATTTATGGATTTTATGAACAGTATATTCAATGGGTATCATTTTACATTCGTGGTTTTTATTGGGGTTGTAACTTTTGTTTTACTCTATGATAGAGGAGGATCATGTGAATCATTTGAGAATAATTGTGGAATTGATGTGAAATAATTGAAATAATTTCAAGCTATAAAAATTCAATTTCATGATTTTGGAAGTGATGTTTATAGGGCATGTGGTGTCGAAACAATATGTCTTAGTTGATCTGGAAAAATGTGAGAGCTGTTATAAAATGGGAGCATCCACATAATATTCTTGAGATTAAGAGATTAATGGGATGATATGTATATTATCAAAATTTCTTAGAGTATTAATTGACATTTTATTATCTGATTACATCTCTAACTAAGAAGGATGTAATATCTGTTTTAGATGAGAAATGTTAGAATTCTTTTTTTGCTATGAAACGCCTTTTCAATACTTCACCAGTGATGAATAATCTATGGGTTTGGAAATCTTTTTTGGTCTTTTATGATGCATGAGATTCATGATGGGGATGTTTTCTTATTCAAGGTGATCACATGGTATCCTATGGCTCTCAAAAACATATTCCACCTGTGAATAATTCTCTAACCCATGACCCTGAACATGCAGTAGTGATGATCATGATTAAGAGATGGCGACATTGCAATTTTAGATAAATGTTTATGGTGTATTTTGACCTCATGTTCATGAGTTATATAAATTATATAAATTATTTCATCTTCACCATGGATATTGGTTGTAGTATATGCACTCAATTAATTTCAATATCGATTAGACATCAGGGAATGGGAATTCCATTGCAGATGGTTTGAGTAGCAATTTACCATCATAAGACATGAAAAAATCAACTAAATAGTGTAGTGTGATGGAAAATTATTTACAATTTAATATTAGAGTCAAAGAGAGAGTGGATGAAGTTGTCTTGGCTAATGTTCATTTGACATAAAATTTTCTTTAGATGGCTCTTAAAGAAATGTTTCATGATAATGAATTCTATATAATTATAGACTCTCATTTTGGCAGGGTTATAATTTCTTAGTATTCATTCTCAATGGAGGATATTACATATATTAAGAATAATTTTTTTTCCTTTACCTGATGTGGAATATTATGATGGGGGATTTATATAATTACTAGTGTTATGTTCACCCAAGAAACAATAATTATGTTCTAGAACATTCTAGGAATATTCTGGTGGTCATGTATGAGATGAAACACTCCAGATTTTATATCCCACAGTTATACCTGAGAATAGGTAAAGGTGGAGAATGAGTGGCCATCGATATGGATTCATCCACTTTCTATTCCAACATGCATGTGGGATGAGATATCTTTGGACATGTTTGTTGGGTTTCCTCAAACCCTTTGTATTAATAATGCTAAGTGGATTTTAATTAATAGGCTGTGAAAATAATCTCACTTTAATGTCATTCGTGATATGAAAAAATATTGCTGAGCTATGGAATCTATAAATGAAAGAGATTATTCATTTTCATTGAGATCCATATGCTCTATTTTCTGTTAGGGATTCCTATTTTATTTCTCTGTTTTAGAGAGACCACTTGGAGGAAGTGGGATCTCAGGTTTGTTTGAGTAGGAAATACCATCTAAGTATGGATATATAGATAGAGAAGGCTATACGGATTCACGAGGATTTGAATATTTACTTTGTATGTTATTTTTGTGGATATTTGTTTGACCATTTAGCACTAGATAAATTTTCTTATTAGAATAGTTACATTTCCGCACATAGAATGGCCTTTTGTGGCCAGACATGTAAATATCCATTATGATTGTCAAATATCTATGTCCAATCCGTTGTTGAAAAAATAATGGTTGAAGAGAAAACAAGAATGATTTAGTGGATTGGTAAGAGAATGAAGACATCCCAAAACTGCTGTAAATATTATGTAGATCATCAGCATAGACTATTGGATTTCTTAGTTAGTGATCAGGTGTTATTGAACTATTAAGAAAGTTATTTTTACCAATGGATTTGGAGAAAAGTTAATATTACACACCATTTTGTGAGAAATTTTGATGATTTTTAAGATGTGGGGAAAGTGCATTTCCATTTGGAAATTCATCCACATTTGAGGTCAATACATAATGAAATATATGAATTTTAGCTATGGAATTGTATTTTTGATCCATCTAATATTATGTGATAGAGTGATATTGATGTTGAGATTGATTTATGCATTTTAAAGTATCCAATATGTGTATAATATTTTGAAAACAAGGACGTTGTAGGTGGATGATACCTTCAGATTGAGATTTAGGGAATTATGGTTCGGACATGCATGAGATGTCAGTGAGAGATGAATTAAAGAGAATATTGAGACCTCATATTTTTTTATATGGATTCTTCTTGGAATGGTTTCTATGGAATGAATTTTTTTATGGTTTGGATGTTGTAAAATTACGTTACTATTTTTAGTTACCCCACGACCCTCAATTTTTATCATGGTTTGGTAGGTTAATATCTCGAGTTTCTTCATTAGAATCATTGAAATTTTTGGAAATATCTAGGTTTTTCATGGTTGGCACAATATTTTACCAAATCATATTCCAACCAAGTGAAAACTATACCCAAATAGTGTTGGGTTCCCATGGTTGTTTAATTATTTAAAAAACCATGCACCTACTTAGTACAAACCGTACCCCCCACCAAAGGGGCTCAACATTTCTCTTTACGGTTTGCAAACCCCATAGACCTACCTAGCTACCCATGGGAGTGTTCATTTCCATTTCTATAAATTTTTTTAAAAAATCATGAAGCACAATTTAATCAGTCGCTTAGCCCTAAATATTGATTACAATAATTAGTAGGACTTGGAGTCTCCTGATAACCATTTTTTTCCTAAGAACACTTTCCTATGAGGATCGATGCCTAACAAACCTCCTTCAATCTCCCACTGTTAAGTGATCATTTTCCATTACATTTATCCATATCTCTCTTTATTTCCTCTGTAGTGTTTGTTAGATCATCATTTTGTGGATGTATCTAAAATTATTTTTTTAATCCTTGATTCCAAATTATTATTTTTAGATATTTATTTTTGTTATTCTTTGTTGGAAAATTCAATTGCGGATGTTTTCTTATGTGATATCAATGATAAAGGTAGTTGGTTCTATTTATGTCTATCCAATTGATTTAAACATGTATTGGATTAATTTATTTCAATTACTTTCAATTGAAATGTGAAAAACAAAATCTGATTTTTATTGGAATTCAAATTAATCTCGTATGAAACATTTGGAAAACACCACAATTCCAATGGAATTGAAATTTTGGGTGTAATTAGAAATTTCTGTAATTTCATGAAAATAAATTTGTGAATTCATTTTGAGAAAACCATATTAAATTTATTTAACCAAAACTAAGATTTGTTTTGAATATAAAATTATGAGTTTATGAAAACCTCCAGTTTTAGATATATAATTATTTAAATAGTAACCCATAATTGTTAACTAATTACACAAACTTGTGAGTTATAATTACAACATCAATTTTTCCAATTGTGACATTACCCATTTCAATGATATTATTTTTGTTAACATATATTTACACATTAAATATTATATATTTCCTTTAGTAACTTTTCTCTCAAGGAAACCAATATTTAATCTCTAAAATAATTATAATGTTTCTAATCACAGTCTTTCTTTTTATAGTAGTGTACACATAAATATGATTTGTGTTACATAATGATAAAATAGTTTTCCAAGCACTGTATTTTATTTATTTAATTTTTTATTGAATTTCAAATTTTTTAATTCCATTTTATATATATTCATCACCATTAGAAATATATATTAGCGAAATAGTATTTCCATATTTTTTATTTGATTCTTTTGTTTTATTTAAAACATACAATGTATAATGTTTTTAAAAAATTATATCTATTTGTGACACATGCACCCACACATGGATATACATAATTTTATAATAGTGAAATTTAAAAATAGAAATTTCTAAAAAGACATCGATTTTTAATGTTGGAATTATATTTCACGATTTTTTGAAAAAAATAAATTTTAGTTAAAGTTCGGTATAAAATATTTGAAAACAAATATTCAAAAAATTAGTTCTTAAATAATTTTATAGTTGACAGTGTTTTAATTAAATGTGTAATTATTTAATTCTTAAACAGGGTTTAGTATAGGATACACTATAGATCATCTGTAAAGGATAAATGAATGTAAAATAAAAAAAAATTAAATAATGTTTTCATAAATGATATTAAATTATAGTAGATTTTAAAATAATTCCACAAAATGATATCAAATAATTTTAATAAAATATATTGTTTTTTGTAATATTGAGTGGGTTTTGATAGGTATAATATTATCATTCAGAATGGATTTTTTAGTCATTGACCATGGTTTAATGTAGTAACAATAATTTACCTTGTATAAAATCCTTTTACATGATTAGTGGGTTTCTAAAATACAAAAAATATAATTTATTTAAAAAAAATAAGTGGTCTATTACGCTTCCTAATATGAAAAACTCATGTTCCCCACCAAGGATACAAATATTTTTCTTATTAGGTAGATAATATATTCTATTTATCATACTGATATAAAATATTTCAATGATGAAATATTTTGTTCTCATGAATAAACAATATTATAATATCAATAATGGAATTTCTACCATGATCCATTGAGATAAAATCTCACATATCCTCGAATCGTAGAAAGATAAAAATAAGGTAAACTCAAGAGTGTTTGAGAATATTCTAATATTTATAAGTCCCAATGATCATATTTTTTTATGATGTTAAATATAATAATAACCTAACATCATGGTATTTATCTATGGGAAAAAAATTTGAGGAATAAAGATTTATACATGGTTCTAGTATTTTTTTAACACCAAAATAATGTTCAACCTCACATTAGATAAAGAGAATAATGTGATGTGTAATTCATTCCATATTTCTATATTTTTCATATGTCTTTGGGAGAATCCTAATGATGTATGGATTTACATCGATGATTTATTATGTTATTTAGAACTAGATCTATAATCCAGATAATTACTCAATATAAATTTCTTATTTTATACAATTTCTATTACTATATTTTTTATGTTCATTGAAAATTTTCATTAAAAATAACATTTATTAATGAGTAAAGGTATCTTATAAAAGACTACTAAAAAATTCCAATGTTTATAATATATATTATTATCCTTCCCATTATGTATAAATTATACTATGACGAATCTATGAAAATTGATTTTTTTAATTCATAAGAAAAACATTCATTATATATGTAAATGTGAATTTGAAAAAAATTTATGGAAAATTAACTGAGTTAATAAGACCATATATATTTAAAAGAGTAGTTATGAACATATTAGCATCATTATGAAAAATTACAAAAAGTATAAAATATTGGACATGTTTATGTGTAAATGTACGTCTAATAAATTAATATATGTTCATGAAATTATTAAAATTGGGTTTTTCAAAAGATAACATGAGAATTTACAGAATTTAACTTGAATATAATATTGATTATAAAAAAAAATTAAAAGGGGTTTTTAATAATAATTTTCTGTACAAATAATCATGGTTTCATAATAATAAATTTAATTATTTAAAATATGTTATTTCACAGAAAATATATTATGAATAAATCATTGATGTATGTTGTTGGAAGATGGGTAACACTATAATGATAACCATCATGCCATCATGTTGGACCTGGATAACTAGTATCTAGTTTTTACATTAGAGTTTTTATAACCATTCATGTTAGTTTGATAAGCCTATGACGTAAAATCCTAAAATTTTTATATATGATTCCCAATAAATTTTTCAATTTGGTTTATATAATTCTATTCATCAAAGACAAAATTTAATCGAAAATGTAATATATTTAGATAAAATATAAATATTTAGGTATGATCCATAAAAAGTAGCCACTGGATCTTCAGTAATTAATAAGAGTGTTTTATTTATGAGATATATATATATATATATATTCATGATTATAATATAAATAAAATTCAATTAGTTTTCCAAAAGTCATTAAAAGTATCATTTAATATTTCAAAAGTATTTTTTTAAAATATTATTTTATCTGATTCAATTTTCTCTTTTCATAAATGTGTCAATAATGATAAATTAAGTTTTATTTATATAATCTTTAACACCTATTTAGTTGGTAAATAAATTGAAATCCAATTATTGACAGTTAATATTTTAAAATTACATTTTATAATAAAAATTAATTTTCATGGTATTTCATTAATCTATTCAAATATTCAATGTATAAAATTAAAATTTGAAATATATAAAATTATTTAATTTTTTTATACGTCATCTCGAAATTGGCTTACTATTATTTTTTGATCATTTTTCAAAATGTTTTCTTTTTAGTTGAAAAATATGTGATTTCTGAAAATTATGATTTTAATTAAATAATAAATAGTTTATAATAGCCATGAGGATATAAAACCCACTAATTTAACCATATATTAAATTATTTTATTCAATTATACATTATTTTATATTCTTTTTACTTATAAAACATATGAGAAACATTTGTAGAACTAAAGTAAAATATTACATTAAAATAATTTTGTTTTTGTTCTTGACATTAAATTATATATTTTAAAGATGGAGATTAATTTTGGATTTCCAAGGAAGCCCCATAAAATTTAAATAATTAATTATAAGTTAATTAATTACTTTATAATAGTTAACCATTACAATTTAATCTTTTATGAATAATTAATTCTTAAAAACATTATTTTTATAAAAAGTGTTTTATATGATTAAGTGCATTTATTTTCAATTTTTCAAATCACAACATTATAAATTATTTTAAATAAATTCATTTTCAATATTTAGATAATTTTTATCATATTATGTATTATATTCAATATTAAAGATTCTCATTACAATTAAATACTATGATTAGAAATTGATTGACAATGTTAGTGTACATTATAAGAAAAGATGAAAAGATAAACAAGAAGTCAAAAGAAACTCAAAATTATCTTAATAAAGAGTATATGAGATTAATTTCGAACCAAATTCATTTTCCATTATACTTTTTTCAATTTTTTAGCATTTTAAATTTGAATAGTAACCATGCTTTATTCAAAATATAATGTTTACTCCTAAAAACACCCATTAATTCTCTTATAAAAGGATAACATCTTAGCCACTTCTAGGAAAACATATAAATTGGTATAATACTTGAAAATATTAATTTTATATATTTCAATAACACTATCCCACTAATAGTATCCCCCAGTCAGTCATAGTTATTCAATTCCCTTCAAATTGAAGAAGACATCCTCGAAAAATTAATGTCCCCAATGAGAGTATTATCAATTTATTATTTTTCACCATAATTAGCTTCATTAAAATTTATTCTAGTCCCACTAATATAATTTTATAATTATATTTTTTATATATTAATTATTAATTATTATTGTTATTATAAATATTTAATCCTATACACTATCAACTAAGAACAACCGAATCGTAGTTCATACACTATGGAGATTACCACCTCCGTGACGTAATGTGTTTGTTCCTTCATCACATTACATGTAATGATATAAAAATGATAATAATGGAAATATTTTATTATTATGATATATTAAAGGTTTTATTATCTAAAATTTAGGAACCCAATAATGATATGTTCAACAAATGATTATAATTAATTAAATCATTTAAAACAAGTAAACTAAAGACACAATGATATCTTATTTTTAAGTAATTAATATATACAAATTAATTTCATTTAAATTATTCCCATTTATGTTATATCACAATAATAATAAAAAATTTATTTTCATTATTCTTCTAATGTAATTATATTATAACTTAAATATCTCATAGTCATCCACTAGTCATGGTAAGACCTTGTTTAGGCTGATATAACCACCTAATTGAACAATACAATATATTTATCTCCTGGATGACTTAGAGAAATTATTTTATACTAAAATATGATAATAAATAATATATTATGACTTTATTATATTTTATATCTATATCTAATTCATCCATTGAGAGAAGTCCCTCTATTCATCAAAAATCACAAAAATGGATTCTAATAGATTTCATCAGCAGGAATATTGAAACAATTACTCATGAAATGGATTTTAAAAGTAATTAGTAATAAAAAATAATTCCTAATAGTTATTAAAAATATATATTAAATATTTCATTTTATTTATGAATGAACATGATGAACATTAATATCAAACATTATCAAATGATAAAAACTATAAACACCCAATGAGGAATATATTGAAAACATATATAGATAATTTCTATTTATGAACATTATACAAAAATTTATATGAGTATGGATTTTATTTAATTTAATAAGATATATATATATGTTATATTGATGGTTAATTTATATTCATGGATGTTGAGAACAATGGGTTAGGGTTCTATCCTGAAAATACATTAATCGAGAAAAGTTATTGTTATACACAATATTCTATTTTATATGGTGTACATACCACCCCATTGACATATATATATATATATATATATATCATGATTCTAAAATAATTTGTGATTATAAATTTACAAATTTTTGGCCAAATTATTAATTAGATGTGGTTTAAATATTAAAAATGATGAATGGGTTTTCATCTCAAATTCCTATATTTGATAAATATTTCATATAATTCACCTAAATAGATTTTTATGAACATTAAAGCTATTTGAGATATAATATCATGAATTATATATTGTTTTCATGTTTTTAATGTTTAACTTCATTCCCTCTTTTTCTATTATTTTAAATTAATGTGTTACTCTATTGGAAAGGGTTTTCTTTGTCACAATTATAATTCTTTGAGACATAATACATTTGTCACTGTGTTTTCATTCAATGGTGTATTCACATCCCATAGAAATATATTTTCATTATACTATTTTAATGTTATTAGATTTAATATCCATACCATTTTTATTTATTCATGTTACTATTGAATCATTGGCTTCCACAGTGTAAGAGGTTTATGGTAACTCATATTTCATTCACTATGCTACAGTAGTCCTCTAAAACTTATTTTAGATTTCATTTGTATAACATTCCATTGATGTTATTATATGTTATTTTATAATTGGTTAATGTGAATATTAATTCATTTAAAATAATCCAATTTACAACCATTTATCCACTTTTTGGATACATTTCTTTAAAACCATTAGTTTGTTTCTCTATAATTATTATGATCTCATTTTCCCACTACTATCATAGAATTATATGAATTATTTTATATGGTTAAAACATCACATTTTAAAAAATTAATATTGGGAAATTTTAACCTTGAAAAAATTTAAGTATATTTTAATTTTTAAATAATATTTATTTTATATATTGTTTTTCTGATATGGATTATTATTTGAAATTTAATTATTTATTGTTTATCCATACATCATATTAAATAGGAGGGGTTATGGTAATGTTTTATCTTTTATATCCATGGTGATAAATTTTGAAAATATTGATAATTTTTTACAAATAATTTAGGCCGATCATTTATTAATATTATATATTCCCCAATATATAGAAAATTGTGCATTTATTCAGTAAAATATCCCTTAGGGAATCCTAATAAAATTCATGTTGACTAATATGGTGAATGCATTAAAATTAATTAAGTTATAGGTAGGGTCCATGGTCAAATAGCCCTTAAATCCATTTACAGGATTAATGATAAAAAATATGTTGGATTTTGTTTTATGCGACTTCCCATGATAGGATATGTTCTCTGAATAATGCCTTAACAATGGGAAATCTTGGTTATGGCCTTTATGAAAACAATAGTGTCTCCATCCAATGCATTGAGTGCAGGTTTTTGAATGTTCGACTTTTTGAATTTCATCATTATGATATTATTATTATGAGCGTCTATGTTTTCATTTATTATAATATATTTATAATTATTCTAGATTGATATTGAATATGTATTACTCTTATTTCATTATTCATACCACAATGTTTAATCCATTTATTTAAATATACATATTTAGTTATATGTTTCACTTACTGACTGTTTTAGATCAGAATTTATAATATTTAAATTTACATAGGTTATGATGATAAGTAAAATATGTTACATGTTTATAAATATATAAGACGTGCAATTATTTATTGGAGATTTTGATCAAACATTATGACATATGATGTTTCATTAATAACGGGAATATTGTCTATTTGATATAAATATCATGGGATTTTAAAATTTATGTTCCATTCTCATTCACTATTTATTTTAACATAAAATATAATTTGTATGAATGAAGTTTTATAATGATTATTTATTTTATAATTATGATATTTACATCCTGTATTTTATAGGTTCTTTCAAAGAAATCAGGCAATGTTAGAGTTTGTGAGCTTCGGATATGGGAGTGTGGGTTCCGGGAATAATATTTGTTATCAATTTAATGGTTTATTAAGTTATAGAATAGTATATTTATTTCAAATAATTTTACTATTTTTTGTTAGTGTAGATAATATGTTAAAATTTATAGATATCCCATTGGTTTTAGTATTTAATTTAATGGTAAGGTAATAAATGACACATTATTTTGGGATTGGGATATGAGAAAATCACAAAAAACCCTAGGGATAATTATATGTATATGAAAACATCATATTTTTTGGTAAATTTTATATTACCTTATTTTCCTAGAATTATGTCACATTCTAGATACTAGTAAGTGGATCTAGATTTCTTATATATGCTTATAGTGTAATCGCCACAAACATTGTTTTTTGAGCATTGACTCAATCATCACATAGACACACAATGAGTGTTTCTAAGAATTCACACAGACAATAAAATCTTGGGGTATTTTGGTAATTAAAAATATCATAATAAATCATCATTATGGATTAAATAATAATGTTAAGAAATTAGATTAGAGAAACTAATAGAAAATGTAACATGGGTAAAAACAGATTAAAAAACTAAGATAAATGGTTTATCTTAAGGTATCGCAAGTAAAAATAGGTGTTTTATGTGAATAAATATTCATATTTATGTTCCAATATAGATAATTTGTATATTATATTAACCATTTTTTTATAATTTTTTTGAAACATGATAAAAAAAAATTATACTGATAAATTTATGAATCAAAAAACCACTATATCTTATAACTAAATAATGGATTATACATAAATGGATGAAAATTTTCATATATCCCTATTATGATGTAAATAAATGAGCTCCCATGGGTTATTTAGGTTAGTGAGATTAATATTCTAATAATATTTAAACTATTATCTATTCTTATTAGTGAGTGACATTTACCAAGAATTGTTTTGAATATTCTAAATGATTTGAGGATTATGTGAATCATCTATGTATTGTTCTTAAGTATTTTTACATTAAATACATGGAAAGATAAATTAAATGTAATTAATAACCTTGAAATTCTATTTTGATGCATGGTTTTGTCTTTATAGATAACTATTTTGGAAAACATGATTATGTACTCGATAACTCTTATGTTTAATAAACACATAATGTTGAGATAATAAATGTTGTTCTGCTTTTTATGATACAGGTTGGATAGTATTTGGTTAAATTGGTATTGATAATAAGTTTATAATATTATTAGATAATTTTAGTAAATCTTCAAGAACATGATATATAGTTAATGGATTTTGACCCTATGAACTATTTGTTGAAATTGTTTTATCTTTAAAGATAATGTTAATTTTGGGAGTAGTATCTAGACTCATTGTGGTTTAATTTCATTGAGATTGGTATATTTTTTTAAAAGGTACGTTATTTATTTTATATGATAAAATTACATATATACATGGGAATATAATTTTAGGAATGATTAATGTTTTTTGAAGAATGTAAATTTTTATTCTGAGGAAAATATTTAAATGATTATTGGGTTTATAATATTATATGAATATTCATGGTAATTTTGTATCTCTATTTTATGGACTAAGTAAATATGTATAATAAAACCTAACAAAAAGTAACATATGTTGAACCAATAATGAAATATTTTAAAATTAGATTGATATAGGTTGAACCATGTCTCTTACAAGTTAAATTATTATATCTATTGTTTTACAAGAAAATGTTATAAAGTTAAAAACAAATTGTTGTTTCAAAATAGAAATAACAAGTTATGATTTAAAATTTTATCATATTAGATGTCCAAAACACAAAAAATAAGAAAAATATCGAGTCTCGTGTCTAGTGAAGGTATGATGGTCATGGGACTCAGATGTATAATGGAAATAGAGGATCTAAATTAATATTTCTTCAATGGAGTGTGTGTTGGGAATTATAAGAATCAATGTTCCAATCTAAGGGACAAAAAGGGAGATAAACCCCAACTACCATGCGAACATGTAAAACCATATGTAAAAATATCTAATCAGGTAATCATATTTCATGAAATATTTTCTAGCATCAAATATCATGTGAGATATCACCCAATACTATATATTGACTTATAACTAAAATCCCAAAGAGGTGGGATTATCATATAAATTGTCTATATGTTTTATGGAAAGATATTCCTCAAATATCTTGACCTTATTCCCTTAGTATAATTATTTTTGAAATTATGGATGGGTTTGATGTCTTTATAAATTAATTATATTAAATTTTCTTCATATTCTATATCATAAATAAATTGATGATCATCTAGTTGTGTATGATTTATAGGATATCTCTATATGAATCATCCTCATTATACAGATCAAATAATGATGAATAAATTTATTTAATGGGAGGGGGATGTAACACGATGAAATATAAATATAGGATTAAATTTGACTATGTCAATGTTTTTGATAACGTATTATGCATGGAACACTAGAGTTAGATGAAATCACCATATAACTATGTAAAATAAAAAAAATAAAAAATTTTAATTAAAGTATTACAATTTAAATAGTGATAATGAAAAGGAGGAACTATTTTTGAGAAATACTTGTAAAAATAATATAATTCCAAATTATAATTTAAATGGAATTCATTTATTTTACCAGTTATTTAAAAATAATAACATTTACTATTTTGAAATGTATTTTTCTCAAAAATTACATTTAATGTGATAAAAATAATTCCATGAAACATAAGAGTAATTAATAATTATTTTTGGTATTATTCAGTCATCCAAAAAAATTTATCTATTAAATATTGTGAAATTAAAATAAAAAAATTATAATTTAATTTTCATTTTCCAATACAAACAGTATTTCAATATATTTAATGAATTTATTCAAAATTTAATATTATAAGTTATTATATATGAAATTTTTAATTTTTAATAATTTTTTAATTATAAATATGAAAATATATTTTTAATATATTTTTACTAGAAATAAATATATTATTTTTTAGTTAAAAAATTTAATATTTATTAAAATTATAATATCTATTATATTATCACCATTTTTGCATGACCGTAAAATTTTAAAACAAATTATCATAATAAAATAATAAACAAAGGAATAACATTATAAATTTTTTAATGTTCAATATATATGGAAAAAATATTATTACCATTTTTAGAAGTAAATTAAAATGATACTCTAATATAATTTTTTGTATTTCTCATTAAATAATGTATTTTCTAGGTGTGGATTTTTTTGTCTTGGATTACAAACATGAATCATTTTTTTTAAATTTATAATAAATAAATTTATGGATCGAAAATTATTAATTCTGATAATTTTATCTTATATATAAAATTAATGATTAAAAATGTAATTTTTCCAAAAAAGAATTTTTAAATGATTAACTGAAATTATTACAATACTATTTTATGGAACAATCAAATATTATAATTTTTTTTATGATTTTAAAATTTTAATTTATATGTATAAAATTAGGTAAAAGGTTCAATATTAACCTTTTTCGTTGATATTAATTATTTGGATAGAAATTAATTACTAGGGTAAAATTTAATTAAGTTAAATTATAAAAATTTAAACTAAAATGCCTTCTCTGATGAAATGTATCATCATGGGGTAAATAAAATTAGGATATTTTGGAACTCTTTGTTCTTATAAGTGTTTCCATGATAAAAATGATAATGTCTCCTTTGAAATTATAGGAGATACATTTTATTTCTTCACCATTGGTCCTGTAAAGGGTTGTCCGTTCTTGGAATGAAATTTGTTTAAAATAGTATTCATTCAAATTATATGGAATATATTATATTAAATTAATTAAAATCAATTTATTCCATAATTTTTTTAATAATATCTATTAAATAGTGTGACAAATTGAGACTTCATCTCCTTGGTAGAGTGTTGAATGAGTGTTTTTCTTGGTGAGGCATAACCCTAACACATGCGTTGGGGTCATGATCCTATACATTTTTTCTTTCATTATTTTATTCCATTTATTTCATTTCTCTTATTACATTTGGAAACTCATATAGTTACATTATGGATGTTATATCACGTGGTTTACATATATAGAGAGATAGAGAATAGGGGGAGGGAAGAAAGGGATCACATTTTCACCTAGAGCAGAGTGACATTAGGGTGGGGTGGATACATGGAATGGATTTGTGAATGAAGATATGTTGTATTCCACACAGAGGTAGGGTAGTTTTAATATATTTAACCTTGATCTATGTATATCATTTTTTTACTAATTATATGTGTCAGTGTGGATCCCCATGTAGTCGATATATGGGTTATCGGAGAAAGCAGGGGTGTTACACCATTTTGGGGGTTCCAATTCCAAAACATTTATATAAAAAACATATATTTTAGGGATCAAAAACGGTGTGTTTTCTCTTTTATGAGTGGAGAGGAAAAAGGGAATACACTATTTGTAGTTTTGGTGGACACATCCTGTAGGGGCGGCAACTGATTTGGTCGAGTATTCAGCTAAGCATCCCTATTGGTGGAACACATCCATGAGGGGTACACCAAGAAATTTCATATAATTTACACTACCATCTATTATATAATGTATTTTGAAAACCATAGATGGTGTATACATATAGGACACAGACTAGGAACTCCATGTGGGGTACTCGTTATGTACTAGGTGGACACATCATATATACAGGAGAAGTACACACATAGTGAGATGTGATGAATGACTATGGATTGAAATTTGGGGTACATGACATACAGCTGAAGAGAATTTCATATAAATAATGATCACATCATATACATTTCATTCATTAGTTTTTTTCTTGTTCCCCACCGAATATTCATCATTGCATATTTGAGTAGTCTATTTTAAGAATTTTCTTGTGTAGGTAATTTTGGTTGTATCTTTAAAGTTTTTAGAATATTTATTGATTGTGTTTTGGTTTACACGAGTGTTTTTTTATGATATCGCTAATTTTTTTATTTAAAATCCTATAGTGAATTACGTTGTGTTATTGGACACCCTAGTGATGTTTATTATCTTGTTAGATGTCGTTTCTTGATGATTCCATGTTTTTTTTGTTTTAGTTTGTTTCATATGGATAAAAAAATATAGAATGAATTAGTTCTTATAAGGAGATACTTGATTACCCCTATATATCATGATAGGTTCATTAGGGATAAGTCATTTCTATTTTAGATCTTATGTTAGAGCATCAAAACTTTTAAAGAATTTAAGATTTTTTGACACCATTGGATGAAATTTATGATCCATTTTTTAGTGATGCAGATATGGGTCTTTGAGATATGTTTTATTAATCATATAGGCGATTTAGTACTCAAGGATGGGTGTTTTTTTCATAGGATGGATGATTTTTTCTTATAATGGGATTTCCCCCATGGCTTATCTTGTTCTGGGAAACCATTTTTTGATTTAGTTCTTTTTTGGTGGTCATAATGACCATTGATATTACCCTTGTAGTTGTTCTTGTGCTTTTGGATTCACCGTTGGGTGTATTTTTTATCATGGATCAGTTTGAAGGAACTGAGGGCTGCTTGATTATATTTACCATGATGGGCTTATATAATTTTTTTGATCAAATAGAGGACCCATCATTGGTTTCCCTTAAATTTTTATGGACATTGACATTAAAATGAATATTTAACAGGCATGTATTGAGAGCTCTAGTTTAAAAGTGGGGCCCCTAATAGAAGTTCAAATTATGTTATAACCCAACAGGTGATATGATTATTTTAATTGGTCACTTTAGGGTTGATCAATGCTGAGCATTCAACTTTTGGGATGATGGGTTCAATAGTAGGATTGGACCACATCCTTTATTTTATTTAGTAGAGAGTTGATCAGTTTTATTAATTCATCTCTTCAGATGCTGGTTTTGGGAGTTGGAGTAACCCACATTATGGTTTCCTATAGTTGATATTTTGAATATATTTATATCTCTATAATTGTTTTGAGTATGAAACCCAAGAGATATTAATGAACATGTTTTGAACCCAGTTTTTGATAATTTTACCTCATTTGATTATTTTTTGTTGTTTCACGATCCTAGGAATCTAATGGGTCCTCAGTATTATTTCACCACTCTAGTTGAGAGTTCTGAAATTTCCTGATATTAAATTCCATAGAAGCCTAGTGCTTTTATATACTTATATAGAAACCTAATAAATTTATTTATTTGGCACATGGATGTATGTGACCCCTATAATAGTTTATTTTTTAAACCCATTGATGTAGGGACCCCTTAGGTACTGTACACTATTGGTCATTCATTTTTATTTTATTTATAAAGATTAATTTTTGATTTTATAGGGTATATAGGGTTATTAATAGAGTAATGATATTATATAAAATCGTGATACTATATTCCTAGATCCTACAATTTTTTTGGTCTTATATATTCCTATGGTTTCACTGTGGTTATGACATTAATGAATTTTCATTTATATTCTTGGGGAACCTGTATCGATCTGCAGAGGACACCATGTGACCTATGGTAGAGTGAGGAATTTTTTTTTAAATCCACAAACTTAGACCACGTATGGGGTATATTTTACATGGGAGTTATGATAGAACCCATTTTTCTTTATTTTCATTTTTTTAATCACAATCTTTTTTTATGTTTTTGTTAATTTTATGCCAGCTATTTTTCAATTTTTTCTTATCTAGTTATGTCTTTTGTTAATGAACATGTAAATTATTTTAACTTATATGTTCAGAGAGATGGTGGCCGATGAAGATTTACTTATTACCCCCAAAAATTTAACTTTGTCTGCATGATAAACTTATCTCTACCATCATATGGAGTAGAGGTTTCATAGTGGATTAGACGGGGGCATAATTTTTCTTGATCATGTGGGTATGATCATGTACATTACCACATTTGGATGGGTTAAACCCATGAGTTGTAGAGACTGTGTATGTTGTTTGGCAAAGAGTTGTATGCAAATCTTGATGGATTCATATTCTATTTCATTATTGTCTATATATTGTTATCCCAACTAGTAAACATATGTTTTTTGTTTTATATTCTTTATGTCTATTTGACTATATCCAAAATTTTAATTATTATTAGATTTTGTTTTTTAGTTATATTTATTTTTTTCCCTTTTATTTTTATCCTCATGTACTTTTTGGTTATTTTTATTTTATTTTTAATATCCATAATGTATAGTCTCCTGTGTGACCGTCTCCACTAATCACCAAACACTAGCTTATATTAGGCACAGTTGAGAAGTTTTTTTTCTAAATAAGGTGACATTTTGGGATGAAATAATCATATTCACTATAAAATGTTATGAACAATGGATGGTTTTTTTATTTAAGGTGTTGGTATTCATATGTTATATAAATGTGTTTGAATATGTGATCAATATTAGAATTCTATTTCTAGGAGTCCATTTCTAATAAGAAGTCATGTTATTAAATAGATTTTGATTTAGGTTTTGAGATTCTATTTTGCGATAGTGATTTTTCACATAGTTTGATGCACATGGTTTTGTAGATTTATGGTTTATTATAATAATTGGAACTTGTAATTTTCACAATATTCTAGTATTCATGTACAATTTTAGGCACATCAGATTTATATGACATATCTAGTCTCTATTTTATTTCATGGATGATGGACTTTTGGTTATTAAATGTGTCTACAGTTTTTTATAGTGTGTTACATATTGAAAATATTGGGTTTTTTTATCTACTAAATAACATGAATATGTTTTCATACATTTAAAAGTCATATGAATCTTGAATTTATATTTTTTTCGAATAATATATGTGGATTCCCTTCACTGAGGGATACATGGAGTCCCATACATGTCACTATATATTTTAGTGACCTATTGGGGTCTCCATATGTGAAATAAATATTCATAGATATTTGGAATGAGATTGAGATTCCATAAGGTGGTGGTCCCCGTGAATTCTAATATTTGAGTTAATTTTGAGGGATATGTTATTACAATATGTTATATTCTATGTATTTTAATGTGGAAAACGTTTCTGTTGTCACTGATGGATTGGGTGTTCATGGTTTTTCATTCCATTTTGGCATGTTGATGTCATATCTCTCAAGGGTGTGGTCAGGTATGAGGATGATTGGTGTTTTAGAATATATAATTTGGAGTAATCTCATTCATATAGCTTAGTTGATATGGATTTTTTTGATTGATGCATGCCTCTGTAATATTTTTTAACATTAACAGTTTGATGATAGAATGGTTGTATTTGTGTGGTTTTTGATCAATTCCCATATAGAAGGTTTTAGTATCACTGATTTATTCATGGGGAGTTCCATTGATTATGGAGAGATGTGCCGATGGTGATATGGTTTTATGTAACTGACCTTATTAAAGAACATGGACAATAGTTTTAATAATTTTATCCAAGATTTTTTTTTTACTTTTCCCATGTGATAATGATACATTTTTCACATTTGAGATTTTTTATATTATGTTTATTATGGGGAGTTCATCATAATCAGATGGAGGTCATGAACCTCATCGATAGTGGTTGGTTTAGTTCATAGGTTAGTATTATTGGGAATTTTAGAATTAGAATTGTTTTTTTGGTCTTCAACATATATATTTTGACCAAGTGATTAGGATAATTCAATACATTATGTTTGGTGATGGATGAATAATGGGATGTGTAGTTTTATATTTGGGTGACATTTTAGTGGTACAAATACTCTTATGGTGGAGAGAATCAGATCATTCTTAATTCAATGCATCTCATGTAGAGAGAGATTTGTTGATGCTATAAGTGTGTACATGTGATAGTTGAGATAATCTAATTTATGCAAATGTGTGGAGTGAGAGAATGGATACTAATAAACCAGTAATGGTGCTTAGGGGTAGGATGTATTTATGGTGGATATATTTTGATTACCCATGTCATCATAGGGGTTAAAATATTAGTAGAAGTTATGACTTTTTACTGTAAGATTATCATGGAAAAAATAAAAATAAAAATATCATAAGATCTCAGATAATTTTTATAACCTATATGTTGGACACAAGTTATTGTTCTTCCCATGTATCGGAGTTATGTGAAAATCAAACCAATACAAATTTAAATGAATATTTAATATTAAATTAATTAAATTTTAATTTGTTTTCACATTATCATTTAGTGATATATTTAAAATAGAGAATCATATATCTATTCCACCTCTATTAATTAGTCTAGAATAAGTGTCATTTCCTAGGAGAATAATTACACTACTATGGGGGTCAGGCTTATTCTTGGGACCATTTTTATTTATATTTCATTTGAAAATCATCCTTTTATTTTTATTTTAGCTTTTCATTTCATCTCATTTCTAAATATCATACACCATTTTGGATCTTGTTTCATTCATTCTAGAAAGTGATAATGAGATTAGAATGACAAGGATGGAGGAGATCATATTGGGAGCCGGCATCAAGCTATATCATCTTGCAGTGGATGTCTGGTTCAAATAAAAAATCTATGTAACAATGATTTCATGTCAAATGTAGGACAACATCAATTTGTTTCAACTAAAACCCCATATATATTTCATTAAGATATTAAATAATTATATGGTGTAGTGGGAACCATGTTGGGTTCAATGATTTTTTTTTTGTCAGAAATCACAGGTTTTGATCCATTTTGGGCCATTGCTTTTTGGGAAAACAAGTGTATAATATATGTAGTCCATAGAACACACATAATGTGTTATTCCTTTCAGAAAAGGTGATTAAGATGTTTATACATGTCATATAGTAGTTTTGGAAACTGTATGTAGTGTTGTATTAGTTATTGGCCAATTATTGTTCTATAAAACCCCATATTTTTGGCCCATGGCCCTTGGAGGCACACAACCAGAGCCCATGCAATGCAAATATATTCTTACCATGTATTGTACTTGACCATACCCCATGTAGATTTAAAAAGTCATGCAGATGTCTAGAAACACCATATGGGCTATACACTATGTACTAGGAATCCCTATAATTTACTAAGTATAATTACAAACTCAGTGATCTGTGGCACATGTATAGGGAGTCCATTGGTTGTACTGGGAGTTTAGTGGAAGATCATGTCATGTACATTTCTATCTGGGGAGAATTTTTTATCTTATATAACATAGAGAAATAATTGAAATTTTGATTATACATTTTAGAATATTATTTCATTTAGATCACAATGGTCATATCCATTCAGTTCTTAGAGGCTTCATTTTTGTTGTTCTGGTACTTTTATTAATTTTTAAGACTATTTCATTGAGCTTTAGATTTAGAATCTTCCCCTAAGATAGATTTTATGATATTATACCCATGATAGGTTCATTAGAGAATTAATTGGTTTGTCTTGTGGTTCCCTGTTTGGTTTTTTAAAGGTTATTTTAGATAGGTCTATAATGGTGTGATTGGGTAGTATTATTAAGTTGATCATGTATGATATTTGGAAATCAATAATTTTTTCTTATATTTTGAGAAGTTTAGATGTTGATCATCGGTTATAGGATAATAATTGTAAAAGTCATTAGGATATGCTTATTACATTGGATTGAAGTGAAATCAATGATCAATTTTGACTAATATATAGGGATGTGTGGCCCATTCAAACACCTTTATGAGTAAGAGAGTATTGGAGGATAGTTTTTTTAAGAGTCCATATGAGGTTTTCTCGCAATGTTAATTTCCACAAGGATTTTCATAAGATCATTTTCCATTGAATGATTTCATAATTTTTATTTGGTCACGAGGACTATTTTGAACAACCATTTAGGCATGAATGTGATTTTGGATGGGCATAAAGGAATATTTTTGATCAAGTATTGGTAGGTGGATACTAAGGGATACTTGATGATGTTTCCTATTCTAGTATTGGCATGAGTTTTTGGATGATGTAAGGTAACCACCCATAGGGATTACTTCTCGTGTTTTTTTTTCATTTTTCCATTTATGGATCATTTGATGTGTGTAGCCTAAGTGATTATGTGTAGTATGGGAGTTTTTAGAAGGACATCACATTATTCATTAACATTGTGGAATATTGGATCACCAAGTTTTTTGAGAAAAGAGATGACTATCACTTATATTTCATCTTTTTTTATGATTTCTTTGATAGTTGCATTGACACAAATTCATTATGGTATTTAACCATGATTTGGTCATCACATTTAGTTTATATTTTTCGATGATGGGTTAGAGAGTAAAATTGAACCATTTTTGGGTGTCCTTTGGTTGATATATTTGATTTTGTTTTACACTAATAATTTTACAAAGGTAGATGCCCTTGGGATATCATTGATCTGGAATTGGCCATTATTTTTGGTACATATACCCCAATAGTTGTCTACTTGTTATTATATGGATTGGGCAGCTAATGAGTTATGTGGATGAGTGCACCATATTTTTTATGACTAAAGGGACGAGTAGAGTTAAACTATTCTGGATATTGAGAATACCTTGTAAAAATTATAAGAACGATGGTATAATGGATATATAATTCCTTTGGATGGAGGGGAGAGTTCATGGGGGTATTATACAATATTAGGAAATTTTTTAGAGCCTAATTCTCCACTAGTAATTTTGGGATACAACAATATCTCTATATTCAAGTGTGGAGTCATTTCTATAGTTGAAATCATTCATTTGGAGTCATAGAGAATTGAAGGTTCTTTATTTTATATAAATTTCTATGGATATGCACTAGTTTTTTGAATTTTTGACATTTAGGTTAGATGTCTTGGATATTCATTATATATCTGGAGGATGTGTCTGATATTGTGTGTTGGTGTAAGGAATGTGATTTAAATACTCCATAATGGTCCAACATATTGGTATATTTAAGTCATGTTTCTAGACATATCACTTTTTCATACACTTTTATTAAAATATTTTATATTCTCACAATAATGGGCATCTTATTAAGTTTTACATGTAAAGACCCGTAAAATTCAAGGAAATTTTTTTTCTTAATTTTCTTTAGAATTTTACAAGAGCGCGGTTTCAGACGGCACCTGATTCCGAGGCCCGGAGTGCCCGGAATTAATTTCCGAAGTTTGGGCTCGGGTACGTTCAGTGAACGAACGAGCGGGAATTCCTAACTTTTGATCCGGTGCTCGGAATTGAAATCCGAGGGCACCGATGAACTCGCAGCGCCGATTTTCGCTTAATGAGACCTTTTCGGGAGTTGCGTTTGTTGCGGGTTGAGAGTTACGTTTTGGGGTTTTTCAGTTAAGTTAAATAAAATTTGTGTAATACAAATTTTATTTTAACTTATTTAAAAACCTATCAAAGGTGGTTGGAAGTGGGACCCACACCCACTTAACCTCCCTTGGGAGGATTAAGTGTGGTGGGGCCCACACGAACCCCCTTTTCTTTTCAAATTCTCTCAACATACTTAACCCCCCTCTTTTATGACTTAAGTTACTTAATTTAATTTTGGGGAGTTAAACTCTTTTGAATTTCAAACATTTGAAATTCTTTTGAGTTATGTGTTAATAAAATAAGATGCAATCTTATTTGTTTAAGGGTTGTTGTTTATTCCCTTGAAAACTTTTTGAGAGCTCCTCTTCATCTTCAAGCTCTGACGAAGAACGAAGATCTCTCAAACTCCGACGAAGAACGACGCCTCTCTTCTTCGTCCTCGGTGTCTTTAAAAAGGGAACGCCGCCCCCTCATCGGACCTTCTTCGTCGACAAACGAAGATCCGCCAACGACGTGTCTCTTCGAACGCATCCCTTCGTCATCGGATTTGACGAACGGCTTCCGCGACACCCGACCTCCGCGACGCCGTCTTCCGCGGAGCGTAGCCGAACCTTTGAATCTTAAACCCGAGGTAGGGGTTGTCGAATTTCTTTTGGATTCCTCATTTTATTCTTGATCGTGCTTTTAGCAAGATTAACGTGTGACTTGTTTTTCATTAAGTTGCGTTATTATTATTAACGCGAGGGGGGGCCGGACCGCACGAACACGGCCGAACCCCCCCTCCAACGTTCTTGTTTAATTCTTGCGATGGAAGCAAAGTGGCGTGGTGCCGTCGCACCACGCGGTTTACCGTGCGTTTAATTTACGCAACGCCGTCGCGCTACGCCGAGGAGAATCTTCAAGAACGCGACGCCGTCGCGCCGCGTTGAAAAGAATCGAAGCACGGCGAAGGGGCGCGGTGCCGACGCACCGCGCCGGATGACGAACGCCGCGGCCGGTTCCGGGCCGCGGCGGGACGAGAAGACCGCGGCCGGTTCCGGGCCGCGGCGGGACGAGGAGACCGCGGCCGGTTCCGGGCCGCGGCGGAAGGAAAGACCGGCGGCCGGGCCGCCGGCGTCGGAAGACGAGGGCGGGACCGGAATTTCCGGTCCCGTTGGTAAAAACCGGCCGGCCAGCGGGCCGGCCGGATGTCATAAAACCGGGGGAATAAATCCCCCGGCTGGTTCATCAAACCCCCCTCTTAATGAGGGGGGCGGTTCATTTAAAGGAGGGGGGGGCAAAGCCCCCCCGGTTCGTCCAGCCGGCCCCCATTTGTGGGGGGGCCGTTCTTTTTTGCAAGGCACGGCACAAGGCCGTGCCACTTGACAGAAACGCGGGGCTTAGCCCCCGCGTGCCTCCCGCGTGCGCCGCGGCACCCCGCCGCCAGCGCGGCACGCCGCCGCCGCCGCCACGCGGCCCGCCGCCGCCGCCAGCGCGGCACGCCGCCGCCCCGCGGCCCGCCGCCGCCGCCACGCGGCTCGCCGCCGCCGCCGCCACGCGGCCCGCCGCCGCGCCGCCGCCGCCGCGCCGCCGCGCCGCCGCCGCCCCCGGGGGGGGGGGGGGGGGGGGGGGGGTCGGGCCGGGTCGGCCCGGACCCGGACCCCCCCGTTTCGGACCAGATTCGGTTTTTGGCTCATAACTTGAGCCTCGGACCTCCGAATGACGAACCGTCTGCGGCAACGCGATCCTTGGATCGAGACGGTCGTTTCAGTATATCGCACTCAAGGTTTCGGTTTACTTTGAGTTCGGCCGGGTTGGTTCGTTCACGAAACCAACCGGGCCTTCGGAGCGGAAACGCTCATATCTTGAGCTACGGACGTCCGATTGACGTGCCGTCAGTCGCGTAGCGTTCCTCTTAGTGAGACGGATCTTTTGGCATACTCCGCCCGAGGTTTGGACGCAGGTGGAGTACGGTCGGGTTGGTTTTGCCTTAAAAACCAACCGGGCCCCGGAGACGAAAATGCCAATAACTCTCAGACCGGGCGTCCGATCGACGCGCCGTCTGTTGCGTTGAGTTCCTGTTGACGATACGGAACTTTTGGATACATCAACTTCGGTCTTCGTGACAGTTGATGTATCAGCCTCTCGGCTCGTGGAGCGGACCCTCCGTACGAGTTTGCTGTGTGCGGGAACCCTAGTGCTGGCTGCGACTGTTCGACTGCTACTGTGACTGCGACGACGACAGTACAGAGATCCTATGTGGATTGGACGACGACAGTACAGAGATCCTGTGTGGATTTGACGACGACAGTACAGAGATCCTGTGTGGATTGGACGACGACAGTACAGAGATCCTGTGTGGATTTGACGACGACAGTACAGAGATCCTGTGTGGATTGGACGACGACAGTACAGAGATCCTGTGTGGATTCGACGACGACGACTACAACACTCAGCGATCCTACGTGGATCAGTGCTACAGGTTCTGTGTGAGCCCGATCCTGTGTGGGTCCTTGCGCTCAGCGGTTCTGTGTGAGCCAGCGCCTACAGGTTCTGTGTGAGCCCGATCCTGTGTGGGTCTTCTGCGGGGGTTAGTTACCTATCGATCCTTCGTGGGTCCGACGACTTAGATGGATCAGTGATCATCTTTATCGTCCTTGAAGAAGTATACCTGTGTGAGCTGAATCCTGTTGTTTTCCTGTGTGGATTGTGTTGTGCAATCCTGTGTGGATTATATTTTACTTTCCTATGTGGAATACGTATACTTTCTTGCGTGGACTGAGTTGTACTTGGGCTCGGAGGTTGGAGTGTATTTTAATTGATGACTTAGGTATATGTATGGGCATATACCTAAGCTGTGTCAGTTGTTACTTCGTGTTTGTACTTTTCTTCGTGGTTTATCCTTTGTGGATTTGAGAGACCTTCAGGGGTCTCGGGGTCCCTACTGAGTAGCTTATACTCACCCCTGCACGGGCTTCGCCCGCACTACGTTGTGTTGGTTGCAGACGACGGACAGCGTTGACCTTAGCTGAGGCTTGCGGAGCGGGACGGTACCCGGAGGTGGACCACTGGGCGGGACGAGCACGGAGCGGATGGTGGGACCCGTGGAGCAGAGGAGCTATCTGTACCCACCCTTCAGGTGGGATTTCCAGTGGACAGCTCGGAGTAGCGGCTTTACTTTTCAGTTGCTGTTTTTCCCTTTTTGAGTTGTACTTTACTTTCAGTTTGGGTTTGTATTCTGGCCCATTTACTTTTCCGCACTTTCAGTCGTACTCTGTTTGCTTAGTGTTTACCTTCCGCTTGTTTACTCTATGGTGTGTGTTTACTTTTCAAAGGCAATGCCTTCCCTTTTACCGGGATTTACGCCTTGGTGCTAGTCGCCAGCCCCTGGCCTATGGAAGGCGGGCTTGGGGTAGTCACGGCACGGACCCCGAGGGCGGGTCGTGACATTACATCTCAACCCCGATATTTTCACCATGATTAAGTTGCATACCATATGTTTCCTTTCAGATGGAGTACAAGATACACTGCAGATCGGGTGGTGGTTATGTGTTGATTGATCGAGTAAGGTCGTTCGTGTGGTGCATCAGGATCAGTTGTGGTATTTATAGAGTAATGGAGGAAATGTATTGGTATCTAATCAATGATGGATGTATATAATGGTTTATGTTGGCAGGATTACATTAGTCCTTACGGTAGAATGTATAAGGTGACATGTTATGTTTACCTTATCTTGTTAACTACACTATAAAACACTCTGATTCTTCTAGAAAAGAATATATTATGTGACATTCATTCCAAACAACTATTTTATCCTCTTTTTTTCATTTCATGTCCACTGAAAAATTAATATTAACATCACATTATTGAAAATTTATGGGTTAATTCCAAATAAACCCATTCCCTCACATATAAAATGCTAACATATTAACCACTTAAATAAAAAAATATAATTAAAAATTGAAATTGAAAATATTATTTTTTTTTCTTCTTAGAGCCCTTTACCACTAACATAATCTCTTATACCTTCATATTTATCCCAAATAATTCAAATTTAAATATACATCCATTTAAAATTCTATTCATCGACATGATCATTATCATCTTCTTAGTTTTCTAAAAAAATTCATTTAAATATATTTTAGCCACATTAATATAATTGTATTATTATCATTATAATATTTTAATGTTACAATAATAATTTTATAACAATTATTTAATCAAATAATTTATTCAGTATGAAGAACCATATTGATGTTTGTGTGTTATCCGGACTACCACCACCACAATGTAATAATGTTATTCTTCCTTCCTAACCATACAAATAATGATATAATGTTTGTATTTGTGGATAAATATGATTATTACAATATAATTGAGGGTCTGGTTTTTCAAATATATTAACCTATTAATCTGAAGATAAAAAATAATTATCGTTAATTTAATCTTTTTAAAGGGGTGAGCAATGTTCAAAATGATATCTTTTTTCTATTTCAAAAAATTATATTATTTTTAATCACTTTTTACTTCTTTAAAATTATTATATCTCAGGATAATTAAATTTTAAATAACATAATTGATATTTAGATATAATTTTATTACAACTATACCATCTTATAATCATCCATTAATATTATTATGTTCATGTTTGGCTCAGTTTAACAACATAATTGATAAATATTATACATTTATTCCTTAGATAACTATGAGAAAATATTTACTAGTTTAAGTTTTATATAAATTAATTTATAAAGAAAAATTTCTGTAAATTTTATATTAAAATTTAATTTCTCAACTAGGAAAATAACCTATATTCATCAAAAATAACCAAAACAATCTTATTAAAGATTTAATCATCACAAATAAAGACTAAATAACAAATGAGAAGAATTTAAAACATCATATGTAATTATAAATGTTACCTAATCATATTTTTTATATATTAAATATTGAACTAGATATAATAATGAGCACTGACAATACTCTTCAAAAACTACTATAAACGATCGAAACTATAAACACGTGATGTGGAATATTTGTATAATTAATTTAGAGAAATACTATAATAAAAGGGTAGAAATGAAAATGTATATATGTAAGGGTATTAATTATGTGATTAATATAGCTATATTTTTTATATGTGAGTTTAATGTATATTTGTGGTAGTCAGGAAAAAGACGATACAATTTCTATTCTTATTTACATTAATTATGACTTGTTTATGTTATACACTATGTTTATTTTTGTATGGTGTATATACACTGAAAATTTAATATTCATGTAATGATTATATTTTATTTCATAATATTTAATCTATCTTTTCATTTTCACATTCCCATGTGGTTTTGGATCTAATGTTATAATTTCTTAAGGGTTTTTATCTCAAATTCCACTCCTAGAGGCATATTTGGTATTATGTACCAAATTGATTTTTTTTATATACTACAGATTTTAGATATCCTAAAATGAATTATTTTTGTGTACTAGTATTTTAATTTTAATTTAAATTCCTTCCTTTAATGGGTTTTTTATTAATGTGTTACTCAAAATCCAAGGGTTTTCATTGACATAATTTCTATGCATTTAGACATAATACATTTTTTTCACCATGTTTTCATTGAATAGATTATTCACTTACCATAGAGAGGTATTTATATCAAAATACTTATATTTTGTGGGGTTTAATAGTGAAATAAATTTCCTTTTTCATGTGACTATTGATCAAGTTGTCTCTTCATTAGTAAGTGTTTCAGGTAACTCAACTTACGATCATTGAGTTATAATCATTCTATTACAAAAATTCATATAATATTAGTATATATTCCCCTTGATTATATTATGTGATAATATTAATGTCTTATGTATGGATATAAATTACAACCGTACAAATACATTGTCAAATATTTCATACTTATCATAACATATTCTTTTTAAACCATTTTCTTTCTTTCATTTTAGTTTTTAGGATCATGTAATTTTAGTATTGATATAGTTGTATCCTAATTGTTTTATACAGTATAAAAATATCAATTTAGAAAACATGGATTAGATTATTTTAACCTATATAAAATTATAATATATTTATAAATGGAAAATTATTGGTCTATTTTATATCTTTAATTATATTATAGAGATTACTAGACTGTTGGCTACGTGATTTTTTACCATCCACCTTCATTCCCATGATGGGTTATGATGATTTTTTCCCTTTTTTTAACTTCTGTAGATGTATTGACATTCTATATGATTATTGACTACTAACGTAGGGTTATCATGTATTTATATTATATATTTTTCATTAACTTATATCTATGTATTTATTCTGTATTAGGTTCCTCATTGAGTGGTTAGATAAGTTGTATGAGATTATATAGTTATCACACTGGATGTAATCATGATACAAGTGGGACATAGAAATATATATCCTGGGATGCATCAATGGTTATAATAAAGAATGAATGATGTGTTTTGTTGTATTCCCCATCACATGACAATATAACATAATGGAATAAGGCATTGACTACATAATGTCATGAAATATGTATAAAAGATATTTAAAGTGCATTAGTACATTGATTTGATATAGGGCTTTTTTAATTTTTTGAATTATCAATTACATTATCATGAAATATTTTTTATTTATATCCATATTTTCATATATTTTATTCAATATTTCATTATTTTAGTCTAATGTTAATTATGAATCCTTATTATTTACATATTCCATACATAATTTCTAATCCATGTTTATGAATTCTTTTTCTTTCGATTGTATCTTTATCATAGTGAGTGTTTAACTCCACATTTCTTATATTTTAACTTATGTAGGTTATGAATAAATGTACCAAATTTTTCATTATTTGAATGACATAACATGTGAAAAAAAATTGAGAGATGTTGACAATATATTATGAATTATTTAGTTTCATATATAATTGGAAAATTGAACATTTGTTACAATGAACAAGGTAATTATCAGTTTATGATTAGTTGTACGTCTCAATTAATCTAAACATTTAAAAACATTCATATGTAATTGATTCAATAATTATTATTATTATTAGTAATTATTTATAGGTTTATTTAATATTTTACCACTAGTGTCAAAGAAGTTATGTGTAGTATGATTCCATGAGAATCGGATCTAAGAGTGCACATATGAGGTTTCACACATAACCATTTATGAATTAATGTGTGTCCCATGAGATGGAATCATAACATGACGTGATGTCATGAGAATTATTTTATGTAAATTTTTATATGGTTAAATATATAATGGTATAACACAAGATTTCAAAGAATATTTTTAAAGTCCAATAGAATACTAGATTTATATTTTACAGTATAATGAAATGTATAGTGATGTGGAAAAGACAATGTAGTCAGTAGAACTAATTTATTATATTATGGTGAATAAATATATGTTTCGAATATTTCTACAGTTCCCCGATAGAAAAAGAAGTAGGTTATAAATAACTATATGAGGTCCATGGGTGATTCAGAAGGATCACAGGAAATTCCCATGACCTCCACTGCATACTGGAGGGGTTCTAACCTATCATCTCCACAAATGGGAGAGTGTCTTTTTTATGGGTGCGATAACTCCATAATTTGGGAACTGTAACATATTAAAATTTTGCAATTATTTGTGCCTATGATTTAGTAGTAATTTGATGGGTGACATCCTGGGTGGGTTTTCATCCCATGGCATCAACTCATAAGTCTATTTTTCACTTCGTGTGGCTACTGATATTCAGAAATTCATTAGTAAAGTATAAATTTACAACAAAAATGCATGAACTTTACTAGATACACAGAATGGGAGGATCAAATATGGCTCAATGCGGATTCCCATAAATGATATCGATAATGTAAATTATTAATATCATGATTTGAGTGATGACATTAAGTGATATAGTTGATATAATATTTATACTACTCTAGTTGATGGAGTGAGGGAACTCATTACTACAAATCATTTATCTATAAATTAGGGAAGAGAAATTAGATTATAACTTCCAATTAATAAATGTAACGATAAAGAATAAAACCCTATAAATGAGTTGGAAATTTTAGTGAATATCAAAAAATCAACAAAAAACAAAAATTAACAGTGGAATATAAAAAAAGGGAGATATTTCCCCAAACATTAGTTTAAATGAGAATTAATTTATGGAATTTTTAAGTCCTATCCAACCTTGACACTATCATCTCTCTTGGACTGTGAATAATGAAATAGAAGTCTAATTTTCTAGGATAGTCTAATCCAAAAATATTTCTTTCATAGATAATTTCCCATCATTATGTGTAGATCTATCAACCAAGTAAATTAAATAAGTTTAGAATCAATATTAAATTTCATGGGGGTTTATATAACTCATTCTATGTAATATTCTTTACTATCAACTATTTTGAGCAGATGGGTACCCTAAAATATAAAAAATTTATAGGACATCATTTTTTTCTTCTATTTTTAATTATAGTGGGTATTTTGATAAAATTTGAATTTGGAAGATTATTTGAGTTATAAGTATGGATGTTAATGGATCATGGACTATTATTGGATATTTAAATGTTATTCTTAATCCTGATGAGAAATTTTTCATTTTCAAATACAATATTTTGTGAAAGGACATCATGACATGAATTGGGGATTAAATCAATATGATGTTAATTTTCATGGTGAAAAATTAACATTTTGTAGAAAAAATTTCAAAAATATAGTCATCAACAAGTTGAAAATATTTTTCTGTTAATTATGTTACACTTTTGGTCAGGAACACCATTTTGTGAACCACACTTACAAAATTATACTTTTATCATCTTCCTATGTCAAAACATTGTGTCATTATATAATTCAAGACTTCATTTCGCATAATATTAAAAGTTTATTGGTCATTTTGTCATGGTTTTAAGATCTTGGTCAAAGACACATGTAAAACTTTTTACAATATGGATGATTCCTTGGACTATGTTTTAATGATTAAAATCATTACAAAAAATTTTAAATCGTTGTGTAGGGAATGATTTTGTAAGATGGATAAACATATTTGAATCCATCAATCCATGAATCACATCAGTTATGGGAATGAGAATCATGATGATTTATCCTCTGGTCTTGATCATGAAAAATGGATACCGATGATCTCAATTTCTTACCTAGTATGATGGGAGGAATAAAAAAGTAATCCATTAAAACTAAATGACTTAAATAAGGTGATAAACATATAATTTTTTCAATTCTCTGAAGAGATTTAGGAAAATCTATATGATTAATCATATTTTAAATGATTGTGGTATATTTTTTTATAATAAAGTATATTTGGATGCACATATTGACTCTTATTACCAAAATATTTTTAATGGACCAAAATCTTGATTCAATATCATGGAAGGAATCATTGCAAGACATGCCCGTAATGATTATATCTCAATTCTCACTATTATCCCTCTAGAAATTTGTTATCAAGGAATATTTCATTGGATTAAATCATAGTAGTTCAACTTTCATTGATGGGTTTACAATATCAATCATTCAATCCAATTGGGATATTATTCATGATGTTTTATATCAACTAAAAAATAATTTCTTCAATAGTTTGAAGATATAACAATGTATTAATTCTCAATTTCTTTCCCTCATTATTAATGTATATGCTATTATTGAAATTCAAATTTTAGACAAGTGGCCCAATTCATCCAAATTATGAAACAATTAGGGAAATTCTTACAAACTGACTATCCTTATTTTCTAATACAATAATGTCTTCATATAAATTTGTTTTTATCAATGGATGAACTATTCAAGATTCTACTGTTACTATGAATGAAAGTGTCGAACAACTTAGGAATCCCACATGGGGATGTAATATATATATAATGGTTTATGTGAAAAATGTTTTGGATTCATTATATTAGAGTTTAATCTAAATTGTTTAACTAAAGATTGAATTTCATGAAACATTCATTGAATGGGTTAAAATGTCTCTTAGTTCAACCAATATTTCAATTCTTTTCAATGGATCTCCTAATATTTATTTGAAAATCTTGAGGTTTTGGATAATGTAATAAACCATATATCATTATTTCCCCTATTTTTTTATAGTACATGTGTATAATTTTTATCAACAGAGTGAATGATAGGAAAGTAAAACCCAATTGATAATTCATAGGTCTTGTTAACTCTAACAATTTTTTATGTGTTGATGAAATTATATTCCTCTCCATTGTGGACAAAGAAAGATTAAGAATATAAATACTATTCTATGACCATATTAAGAAGTAAAAAAGAAAGAGATAAGTTGGGAAAATTAAAACTTATATTTTGGTAAGAAAATTCATGCACCTAGAATAATATATATTTCTGATGAGTTTAGAATTAAAGAGGGTTCACTTCCATCCACCTATCTCGGAGTTCCCACATTCTAGGGTAAAGCCATATCTTTCCCCATTTCCCAGATTATGATACAAATTAATAATTAATTAACCTCCCTGAAATGTAATACTCTTTTGATGAAGGGAAGATTTGGTCTTCTAAAAATAGTTATTATTTAAGTATTTCTCCATTACATTATTATTTATAAATGAATAGTTTATATTCTCAAAAATATATATACTGATATCAGGAGATTTATCTGGTGTTGAAGAATTACCCAAATGATAATATCATCTATTTGAAGGAAAAAATGTTAATAGCCTGTTGATTATAGAGGGATATGTATCATAAATCTCTTTAAATAGAATCAACACATGTAGATTCCCATTATGTGGATACTCTACATAGGGAAATATGATTCTGTTTCATTTATTATACTCAGATTCATTATATGGATCAATCATTGAAATATGACTTACATGTACTCTTCTATTAGACATTCACTTAAATAAATTCAATGATTATAGTGAATTATCACTTGATGGTAAAAATTAACTACTCTCTAAATTTTTTGTTAGTTAATTGGATAGTTTTTCATCTCATTAATCATTTATGCTTCCCATATTCTTCCCCTGAAACTATGTTGGAAACAAAAGAAAAAACTGAGGCTTCCTTAGATAATCATCATTATGTTGTCACAAAAATTGTTTTCAATTATAAATTCATCAACAGTGAGCACAAAATTATTTGATAATGAGGCATAAATATATGTTTTTCTTATATAGTATCATAAAAAATGGTTATTTATGATCAATATATCTTATGAATAATATTTTTAAATAGGAGTTGGATACATTCTCCTAGGTAGTCACATTCATGAAGGATTATGAACACAAGGATTCCAATTGACTGTTTCCTAAAACACACTGATATCAAACTTTTGTCATGATGTAAGATGTCAAACTAGCACCACGATAACCTCGACCACCTGTTTTATAACTACTATACATTTTCTACTCTATGGTAATATTAATATGATATATAAGAGGTAAGACATCCATGGGGATCCATCATTAATTAGTGAATCATTTCTTTCACTGAGATGTCACATTCTTATTTATAGTGGAATCTCTTTATGGTATCAAGAATGGAAGTTCTACTTGTCTTATATACCTGTAATAATAAAATGATACATGAGAGTTCTCATTTCTCTATACTGTCTATAATGGATCAAATTTTTATATTGGTGAAAAATAAAAAATCTAGAAAAACAATTTTTTTGTGATAAATCTATAACATGTTTTACCATGTTAATGCATTTTTAAAATTCCATGAAATTATAATCCACCTATGGAAAAATTTGAATTCATTTAGATTCCCATGATTCTAGGTTGAATAAAATTAAAAAAGTAATAGAGATTTGAGAGGATCCCCAAGTTATTTTGGATATGGTATTATTTTCAAAAATCACCTTGGTGATGAAATGGATACCTTTACATTAATTTTAGAATATCCACCTCTTTTGAAGATGAAATTCATAGAAGAATAAATTAATTATACAAGGGAATGAAATGGGGTTTTTTTAACATATGTCTTGGATGTGACTCTATAACTACTGTGAAGGATCTTTGGATTTATATTATTTATATTTCAGGGAAGCACACTACAAGATAATGAATTTTCATGGATTCTATTTAATCAATGAATTTTATCACTTCTTATTCATACCATTAAGAAAAATATAGGGTCGATGGTGTTTCCAAAAAGAGATCTATTTTAATTATATGACATTACTCAATAAAGATTCCGAGTACCTATCTTTTTTCATTCATAGGAAATATTGTAAATAATCCAACCTTATTTAGCTGTAACTTTGATTATTTTTTAAAAATCGGTTTTTCCATCAAGGAAATATAATATTTTTCCCTAAGAATACGTATTATGATAATATCTATATAGAAGTTAATTTTTTTTAAATAATTTATTTTATTTTAATTTAAATATGGAATTCAAATTCAAATATAGAGAGTTAATGTTTCTATTATTCTATAATTTTTTAAAGTTTCATTCATGCATGATTCCTTTAAGTACATTATCTAAGAGAGAGAGAAAGATAGGTAAATAGTTGGATGGAAGGAGAGTGGGAGATAGAGGGAGGGAGAGAGAGTTCATCGTCAATCAAGATAGTGTTTATTATGGCATAGTTTTAAAATAACGATATTGACTGGATAACCATTTTCATCACTTCATTCCCACTTATCTATTACCCATTCTATTTCTGTAATAAAGAGAGTGAATGAATAAAAAATCTTTCCCACAATAGGCCATGATTTTTGAACTAGCACTATTTGTATTATAAATATTATGGGAGGAATTACACTCATAATATATTTTAAAGAAAAGATATAATATATAAACCACCATTTAACACCCCCATAATATAATGTTACCAAGATATCATAAAAATAAATTAATCAATTCATATATTATCTTATAGAATAAATATAAAAAATAAAATGTAGAACAACTCAATTTTATTTCACCAAACATTAACTCTCTTCTTCAAGCTAGTATAGTATTTTAGTGTTATTAAATCCATCCATATCACATAATATATATATATATATGAGATACCATAATATTCATATGTACTTGTTTCCTCCTTATGACCTCTTGGGTTAATGTGAGAAATGAATAATAATTTTTCATGGAGTAAAGAGTAGAACCAACAAGCACCTATTAGTTATACAACCCTTTAGAAACATCGCCAACGATCACTTAAAAGGTATCAAATCTATGTATAGTAAAATAATATCAAAACAATGTAATGAAATATTCCCCATAACCACATCCACATGTTTTTTTTTCTCACATCCCAAAATAAAAGGCCTTCTTCTCAGTTTCATTATTACTTAAGTTAATATTGGTAACAAACCTACCTACCCCAACTCAATCATGGGAAACCATATCACGTTGAAATCAATAAAATTCTCATATCATGTTTCATGCCTATATCCTCAACCACATACAACATCCAACAGATAATTTGAATAGAGTATTAGTGTATTGTGAACATTATGTACATTAACCATAGTCCCTTATCCTATCATAAATGACCACCACCACAAATCCATCACCATTTCATCACATCATCATTTTGTACACGATAGCCACTCCCACAACACACATAAACATACCATCCTGAGTTATTCATAAAAAATCAAAATGTAATTAGAAAGTGGGGAGGGAGGAGATTTCATTTATCCATACTTTATAAAATAGATGTTGGGAGAAATAAATTTAACCAATACAATTGGTTTTAATATATATGTACATTAAATGGGTGTCATCTTCCTTGAAATGAAAAAAAATCATGTATAGGTAGTCACACGCAATAACCACTCTATGAAAGTACACTAATATCCTTAAAAAACCCATATATTACACTATTTCATAATGATAAACCATCCAAAAAAATCCATACCACTATAAGAAAAACCACTAAATAATCATAAACAACCACCAAATGTAAATTTACCATGTACCATAAGAATTAATTTGGAAAATTCTAGATTTACCTTTTATAGCGAATACTTTTTCCCATAATCCATTGAATAACAAATTTAAATAAAACCCACATTTTACATTTCAAGAATTTTTTTGTGAACATGTTCATTCATTTAAAAGTATATTTTTCATTAATAAGATAAATATACGTATTTTTTCACCCAACCATTTCTTTATTCTAAAGAAATTTAAATTTGTTTATTATTATTTAATTTCCATCCCATAATATTCCATACCTTACTACGAGGAATCACTAACACATGTCGTCACCATCTCCCAACATCATTTACCTATCTCTTATTATTACTTAAAAAAATCATACAAATGGTATCACAAACACCTCAATATCCAGCAACTACCACACCTCCAAAAGAATCAATAAGTTTTTTAGACATATATAATACATGTTAATCATAAACATAGATCATGTATTGATTATTTAAATATCCCATTTACTTAACAACTTCATTTTTTTATCAATTTTTTTGAAGTTATTCAGGTATTGATACATAATAATGTTTTAGGTGTGCATTTCGTAACATTTTAAAAAATAAAATATTATAATTTAAATGGAAATAAACCCCAATAAATAATAAGGACTTCATTTATGAAATAATTGGTGTAGAAAAATTCATCAATTTAAATTAATGGTTCGATTATTAGAAATATTAAACTAAATGTCACATGTCTTCCTCATGTATTTCTTATTCCTTGTTTGTCATATTATTGTTTAATTTCTCATGTACTTCACATGATATATATTTATATATAATAATATAAAAATAATATGAGAAAAATTTATTAATATAGATAAAATACATTTTCACCACTTCCACATCCCTAATTTCATATTTTATTTTATTCATCATATTCATGTTGAATCATAATAGAGAATGTGAAAAAAATGCATGGTAAAAGAAAAATATATATAAAATAAAATTTAGAGGGTATTGAATCTCCAAAATTGATTCAAGAAGATTTATAAGATGATAGATGGAGTTGGAATCCATATAATATTCGGTTTTATGATGGTGAGAATACTAAGATTCTAAAAAATATTATGATAAGAGAAATAATATCCAAAAAATAACCCATGTTTTTATTAAAATCTTTAATGCCTCCAATATAGAATAGTGAATCACAATAAAGTAGTTGTATAACCAATAAATTTTGTTATCAAGAAATTCATTATTGGAATAATCATATCACCCTAATTCACATGTGTTTCGATAAATCATTTTAAATCACACATGACAACTATCATAGTCGTCACCACTGTGTAGGGATAAATCCCTCATTGTTCTATCCTACCACACTATGAACTATGGCGCGTTGAGCTCATAGTTATTGTTCCTAGCTCCTATACATGAATCCCAGCATAATTTAAACCATTAACTCAATTAAACTCTACACCCATTAAAAAAATATTGTGTTCATTAATGATCCCTTTTTTACACATGTGTATTCTATGAGAACAATGACTTTTATGGTGGGAATATAAAAAAAGTAATTGCCCATGGTTCGCTAAAACAATAGGTGAACATACCTTTAATAGAGACATAAGAGACATACCTTAATAGTTTATTTCATTCCATAAGAAATCAATAATTTCAGTCCATATATGTTATAATTATGTAGTATATATCCAATACACATCATACCGTTATGTGAAAGTCACAATATCATTGAACATGGATAAAATTGGTATTTCCCTCTTCATGTCATTTTGTTCACCACACAACCAGATCCAGAATGATTTCCCTTTCAAAAGACAAATAAAAAATAGTTTTTCACATGCTGGTATCTCCAAGGATCATTAATGGTAAACAACATGACAAATCTTACAGCGTGTGGGACTAAAGATGGCCATACTCCTCAATATAATTTGAAACACCTTGGAGCTCATGAGAACATAAGGTAACTCGATGTAAGGGTCTACTACATTACAAAATATACCTATCGTACTATAATCATTATGGATAATAAAATGAAAAAAATATAAATAGTAATAAATTTAACACTCGTAGATTTTAGAATAAATTTCTTGAATATATTAAGTGTTTCATAAATTATTTTACATAAAAAAATTAGATTATAAAAATGATATAATTTGTTATTGAAATTTACTATTAAAACATAACCACTATATTTTTGGGTATGAATAAGAGTATCCAAATTAAAAAATATTTTTACAGAAGGATTTCTGAAATAAAATTTGTTTCATTATTTAATATGAAAAAATAACTAAAATTTTAAATATTTGAATGAAATAATATAAGATTATGTTTTTTTCATGAATTATAATTTCAACATGATAACTATATATATATTTTATTGATTACTACTTAATAATAAATAAATATGCTGATAATGTACACAATAATAAAAATATTAATTTATACAATTATTATTAGATGGATATAAATGAATATATTACCATTTTAATGAAATAAGTGATATTTCTAAAAATAAATATTTTTAATATGTGAATATAATTATATGTTTTTGAATAGTATTAATCACTATAGATATATTATTTTGATGATACTTGTAGATAAAATAATAAATAAAATATATTACCATTGACCTAATTGTATTTTTTAGGCATAGAATAGTAATGAAATCATTTTTATGATTAAAATACATTTTTTAAAGAAGGTTTTCAGTCAATTGTAAATGGATATTTGAATTAATTTCTCTAACATCATAGAACTAAATCTCAAAAAATTACTACATATATTATTTCCTCCGAATTAATATTTTTCAATATACTCAACTTATTTTTTGTCCAAATTGAAAAGTAAAAATAGTGAAAATCATATTACAGTTGTAATGGATAAAAGTGTTAATAGTGGGATTGACCGATAAATAATGTTAAAATAAAACAAAAAGAAATAATAAATATAATTGGTAAATGTTAATTATAAATTAACCTTATTATCCTTGAAAAAATGATAATTTTAAGCAACATGACTTGAGTGAGAAATATACTATATAATATATTTACATATATTTACATGTTTTCAAGCCACCTCACCTAAAGAAGAGAACATCGTTTTATAACCTCTCTGTACCAATTGTGAAATGAAATTTTACCTACCCTTCCAAAATCCAATCATAATTCTTCTCCAAATAACCTAAAATCATGTTTTCACTAAACTACCATCTTAGGGAAGATATTTTTATCATCTAAAAGAGATACCTATAGAATATGTAATTGTCCATACTGAGCCAATATTAGTTTCATTCATCATTGACCGATACCTGTGTTAGTGGTTCAATTTAGAGTCTCATTTATTTTTAGTACATTCAGTGTTAATTTTTAAATAAGGTACATCATATATAGAAAAATTTAGACACCATATATTTTATTCTACTTTGGTAATTTCATGGCTTTTATTTTTTCCTTTTATAATCCCATATTTGGTAATTATTGTTTTTAATAAAATACAACCTTATTTCGTATATTTAATCTATAGTGTATGTTATCTTTATCCATGTTATTAATATTAATTTAAGAAATTTTCGAACTACACATAAATATTTTGAAATGTCTATTTTGACTACCTTTTAATTTCATTACAAATGGATTCAAAAAAAAATTTCATAAAAAATTTTCATAGGACCCACTTTATATATTTTAAAAAATATTAAATACAATTATCTCTTTTAACAGACAAAGTGAATTGATTTTCCAACTATCATGCCATTACATAACATGGAATCATCATTTACAGGCTTTTTTTGGATTTCTAAAAAAATATAATATTTCAATTTTTAAAGTTATTTTAGTTTTAAAAATATATCCAAATAAAAATGATTATTCTCTAGATTCAAAAATAGTATTGTAGTTGTGGTTATGAAATAAAATTCTTTTTATGAAAATGTACATTATTAATTTTAATGATTCATTGTGTATATAATCATATGATACTGTCCATATTCTTTTTTAGGATGAATTATGATGTTTATGTTTTAAGGATGATTTCATGAAACCCATTACCCTATATAGAGTAATTATGCATTCAATGAATGGATATGTTTTTTTTATAATCTTGTGTCACACATATGTATTGTTTTATTGTTTTATTGATGAAGATATATTTATATATCCATCCATTTAAATACGTAATAATTGATATATCATTATATAATATGAAAAATGGTTGTCAGTGGACCAATTCTATGAATGAAAAGAGGTTGGGGAAAACCCAATCCAATTTAGAGATATGTTTACTATTGGATGTTGGTCTGAAAAGGGTTCCTCGACTAAAGAAATAATTATCTCTGCTTTTGATTTTTTCACACTCATGTTAGATGTTCTTATTATGAGATATACTCTCATGGATAATGAATGATTATAGATGATTCTACACTCTTATGAATCATATATTTTATTACAAAAAATACTTATAATACAACTCATGACTTTTTTCTATTAAACTTTGGCAATGTTTTCATTTGTTATGATCATGGTATTGTAACTAAACGATCATCTTATTATCATGTATACATATCAATTAATTTATTCCATATTTATTGTTACTGAGTTTCTAATATATCCCTTCATTATGTTTCATTAACATTTGGTTAAGAGGAAATGAATGATGTATAGAATATGAAATAAGGGTATAATGTTATAAGAAATATCATGGTGATGTTGAAGATCATTCATAATTTTCTTAAGTATATATTTCTTAATTTTATTATTCCTTTATGATTTTTTGAAATTTAATACTGTGAAATGTATTGAATTTTCATCTAAATTGAAGTAATATTTTTTTATGTTATGCTTGATTTACCATAGATGGAATTGTATTATGGTTAATTTATTTGTTTAGATTATTTTTCTGTGGAAAATTATGATATATCATAATAAACACAATGTTGAAATGAATGAAATATAGGATGATATTAATGTTTCCAAGATTGATGTGTAGGTGTAATTATTTTTGATACAATTGGAATTATTTTATGATTATTTTATTTCTCTCATTATTTAATGATTTTTTGTTCTCAATCTATGATTTTTTGTTCTATTTAATTTATTGAAAAATGAGGATTCATGTAATAAATTTCATGGATGATCCAATGATTATAATCTTGAGAAATTTAATGTAACTAGATATTTAATTTCAAATAATGTTTCTATGATCATGAAATAGTCTAAAAAATTGAATAATATTGGCATTCGATGTGATCAATGGAAGGAGAAATATAAATATGATAATTTCATGAGTAAATGTCCATCATCCTTCGGTAGGTCCTCTATTATAAACTCTATGTAGTAATTTATCATTATAAAAAAGACATTTTTTCTCTATTTCTTAGAGAATTATAGAGATTTCAAGGATGTGTATCATAGTGAATGAGATTCTTGTCAATATTTGACACTTATAAATAATATGACAAAAGAGTAATATATTGACACCATGAAATGTGAATAGTTTAGGGGGAATCTTTTTAATTATATTAATTAAATGATTTTTAATTGAATTGAAATGTAATTACATGAGAATAAGAAGAATATTGATGGATCCATCTTTACATATGAGGCATATTTCAATAAATATTCATTGTACAGTTCTATTTTTTTCATTGAACCTGAATTAAAAGAATATTTATCCTGTAGTGTATTAAAACAAATTCTCCAAATATCAAAAGACATGAGGGAAATTAGTTCCCATGATGAAATAATTAGGTACGCTATCAAGGTAGAAATAGAGAGTGGATGCACTCATTATTATCACATTTTTGGGAATGAAAATAGAAATAAGGATCCTTGAAGAGATTTAAATAATAAAACCAAAGGAAGAATGAATGTAACTCTTTATTTGTTCAAATTTTGATGAATGAGGAATTCTAAAATTTCATTAAGTGGACTAGTAAAAAACATTTGTGAGGTAAATAAGGTAATCAATCAATTGAATTTTGAAGTTATTTTAAGAGGACATCCTATCATATATATTGTTTAAGGGATCAACAAAAAGGACTAACCACATTTTGATACTATAATACTATGGTGTATAAACATTCTGTAAATTAGTTCATGAATACAAGGGTTAATGAAAAAAAATATGCCACTAACATCTTAACCCATGTGACCAAGGGAAATATAATATGATCACAACCATTAACCTGGGTTTTACGAAATATTTGTTGAATAGTATTATTATAATATTCTCTATAAATAAAAATTCATTACTTAATTATAGTTATACAAATTATATTATATATTATTAATTTTATAACGACATAACATCACCACCACATTGATTAGATATTTAATTATCAATGAAAAATTTTAATGGTATGATGATCACATATCTGAACTACATCTCCTCTAAAATATATATATTTTTGAGATTATTCTTGTTTAATATATTATAATTATACCAATAGTTGAATTTTATGGGAGATTTTCAATTTATTATCTATATTTATATATATCCCACAACAATTTTTGTGTTAGAGATGTCATAAATGATATTTCAAATCAACGTATTATCTTTTTTAGTTGTATGGATGAAAATGAACATTTAATGGAAATTAAATCCATTATATCAGTTTTAATATCTATTTGTAAGGTGTAATTTTATACAAAAAGATAAAAATAAACTCAACATTGTTGATAAACCTACTATTCAAGGGAATTTCATTGTATCTCCTAATGTCTTTTGTTTTCTTACGATGAATCATGATGTTGAGTTTTTAGTAGTACATATACAAGTTTTAATACCATTTTCAAATAATCAATATAGAATGTCCCTAATTGGGATATAAACATTCATGAATAACTTTTTATGGAATATAGATAAGTGAATCATACACACCAATGCATCACCATATAGTGAAGTTATAATTTTTCTAACAATAATGATTTTTTTGTTTATCTTTTAATTGATTAAGGGGAACCTAACAAAATAACACTTATTAGCTAGTATCCTTTAACACATATTTATGGTTATTTTAATTAATTGTGTAGCGATTAATACTTTTAAATAGTTGACTCTATTTTTAGATATCATCAATTGAGGCCTATGAATGAAGATATACCCAATACAACCTTCTATAAAAAGTGAGGTAATTATGAATTTATTGGGATGACATTTGTTCCTAAAAATTCCCTCATTGTATTCATGTATCTATAGAGTATAGTCATTCTATAAATATATAATTAATATTTTTATTGTTATTTTATATAATATTATTTTATATTTGATTAGTTACTAAGAGCCTGTAGACAATTTTATAAAAGTTCCAATGAACATGAGGAATGAGAAACTATATTAACATTTTAGAATGCTTGAATTTTACCAATAATATGTATCTTTGTTTATTAATTTGATCATATGTGGAGGTATATATGTGGATCCTTCTAGGTTTGATGTTTGTTTACCAATTATTTAAATCATCTATGGTGTTAAAAGTCCATAATTTTCTTGGGTTGGCTAAATACTGCTAATGATTTTTGAAAACTTTAGGATGGATTTATTAATCAATAACCAGGTTGATGATGATGGGATCAATGTTACTTTATAAATACAACTATAAAATAAATTTCTAGGAACTATTTCCAAAGTTTCATGGTGCATATGTTCATAATAAAACTTACATTATTAACGAGTTTGCTATATATATTGTATCATTAATGAAGTTTCATGTATGTATTCTCATATAGAACGACATTGTGATAGAAGTTTCCTCAATAAAATTAATGGTCTATGACCAAAATTATTAAACTCATATTTTGGAGGTGGTATAGGTAATTTTTCATTGAACATATTCTGTAATTATATATAGGGTAAAATGTTGGGAATATATATTGATCATAAAAAACATGAAATATATAATCAAATACAAATATTTGTATATGAACTAAAATATATGGTTGGTTTAATTAATGATTAAGAATACTCAATACATTACAACACCCATAAGGAAAACATGGTAGTTGATACCTTTAGTTAGAGCGAAAATAATACCCTTTTCATAATGATTATTTAAATAGATCAATTAAATTTTTTTATAGAGGATATACATTTAAATTATAATGAATTTTGAAATAGAATATCATTTATTGATCAGTGTTTAAACATATATTTTTGTAATGATTATTGTGGTAATGTAGGAATATTTTTAGATACATTTATTGTTATATATTTTAATTATGTTCAAACAATACAACGATTGAATGATATGATGAATGAATGATATATGTGTCCTTTAAGAACTAGAATTAAAGAATTAGTTATTAGATATATCACTTACACTATCATTGTTTATTCATGTTATAAGAGAAATGATGTCTAGATATTTCAAGGATTATTTTTTATCAGAAATCATAATAATTTATTTAACCAAATATTTATCTAGATACCAAGTAGAACAAGAAGTTATATATTAATTTCATATGTCTAAGGGGATATTTCAACTATTACATATATCATAATGGGAATGGGAAAAAACCATGGATTTCATCATAGGTACATTAAGACATATAATGGTCAAAACATAGTTTGGGTTGTTTGTAGTTGATATACCTCTGAAGATAACAGATTTTATTTCTTTTAGGAAATATTTCTCACATAGTTAGTTTTACTGAATATATATTATAGAAGTCGTATAGTTTCATGAATCTCCATAATTTATTGGTTTCGATCAATATATGATGTTTACATAAATTTTCTAGTAATATATTCATCAATTATTGAATATGGATTTAATCATAAACACTAGATGTTATCTAGAGACAAATGGTCTATTTGAGGGGACCATTCCTGTAGAAAACCAAACTATAGTATCTCATGTCCTTTTTCTCCATAATAAATTGGCACAATATACTGGTAATCACATAACAAATTGAAAAAACAATATATTATTCACAGTGAACTAGATACATACATTAAAAAATTCAACATAAGTTTTTCTTTCTAAGAATATATTATTCCCTCTAAGAAATACATGAATACAATCATAGTACACTTCATGGATTCCAAGGGAATGAAAAATTAAGGGTGTGAAAAAATTATTAATAAGGGTTATGTATAGTGAAACCTATCTTGAATTAGTAATCATAATTAATATGGTATGTTAAATAACTAAGTATAAATTCCATTTAAATAACATGAGTATCATGAAATATTAATGTCTAATTAATATAATATGGTAAATATGTTGACACACATTCCATTTAATCAATAATATAACAATTCAGTGCATATAGGGAAAATATCATTCAGAAAATATCAAGGATAATAATAACTGTATTCTTAATGAAGGAAATGGTTAATTAATAGAATGCAAGATCATAGACACTGTGATGCCTCTAATATTAAGACCTCTCAAAATATCATTCAAAATTATAGGTAAAAACCTATTAACTGATATCTTATAAATTTTTCACGTCATACCCCTTGATCCATTCAGGGTTATATAATTCATGGCCCCACCCTTCACCGTACATATAAAACATTTCCTCATATATTGAATAATCTATTTAATTCATGAACAATGTGTCTTATTATAAAATATCCATATTTTGTTAATATTACATATTTACTAATATTTCCCAAGGAAAAAAATAATCATTAAATGATGAACATCATTCGTTGAAATAAAAAATGAGTTCTATAATAAACATATACATGTTAAATAATATTGATATTTAAGGGAGATAAATATCTAAAGATCACAAGATTGGGAATATATCTTTGTAATCTTATTTACTAAAAATGAATCAAGAATATGAATGTCAACACATTAATTTTCATCATGATCTTAGAACATCCATATAATGGATATGGATGGATTCAATACAAAAAGCCTCTACCGTAAAATAATTATAATAAGGTTTTTGTTCATCGATGAATATAAATACCATTAAAATACCATTAATTTTTTTTAGGATACTCTCATTTTAAATTTAGAAAATAAAAAATTAAAAGTTCAAAAAAAATTAATTTTTTTTTCTAGGAAGATAACATTTGAATATTATAATGTATTCTTTAAAACAAAATATTTTTCATGATGGATGGAAATTTCATTCTTGTTGTACACATTAAAACATTGATTCCATTATTTTTTCGATAAAATCATAATAGAAACAATTTTTAAAATTAAATGTAGAATATTTTCAAAATATCTAGTAAAAAATTCAAAATGGATCAAAATAATAATAAAAAATTATTTGAAATATTTTTTTAAAAAATATTGAATCTTTATTAGAAAACATGGTTTTGGAAAAAATTCAATTTATGGTCAAAAATATAAATGAATTTTGATATTCATAAAGACATTTCCACAATCATATTAAGTACAAACGATTGAAAAATGGTACTATTATATGAAATTATAATGATTAACAAGAACAAGATAAAATTAAATTGGACAATTAGTAATTTTTCAATAATTTCCTTCAAATTAAACTCATGAATGAACAATTTTAATTCAAAATATATTTTGAAATAAACTCTTAAAATTAACATTACATATATGTTAGGATTAATTGATGAATATTTTATGTGTATCAAATATATATCCATCTAAAAACTGTGTAGATAAAACATAATACAATAATATTCCATTCCACACATAATCTTATAATTTCAAGGATGTCGATGAAGTAATAAAACAAAATGAAATGAAATTGAGTGATGAAATTCAATACCACTTGGAAAAAATTATGTAAAATACCCCCGGATGAAACAATTCAATTTGAAACTCTGAATACAATGAATTAGTAATGAATCATGAAAATAATTTTTGAAGGGTCATTATATAATACCAATAAAAGAATGCGGCTTCATAACATTACAATAAGCATGAAGGAAAATAAATCGAGACAATGTCTATTACAATGATTAAACCATTGAATTAGACATTAATAAATAATTATTTCTTCAAATTTAAACAAAAAAGAAGATGTTTAACATATATAATCTAATAATTATAGATAACTAAATCTATAATAAAATCCTCACATAATCAATGACGTATATCATTTATCCTATGAATAAAAATTGAGATATGAAATACCTTACCTCAAACATCATTTAATTAAAAATTATTTAATATGATTTACAGTGGTTTAAAACTTGTTATTTTCTTATACCAGAAACATATAAATATTTAAAATATCATTTATGATCCTTTTATGACATCATAACACACTATCGCAAATAATGTTTAACAATTTCAATTGTTTATGGTGGTAGTTTTCTTGTGATTTAATTTATTCCTTTTCATGAATGTTCTGATTATTGTGATTAATAGATAGTAAAATAATATATATAATAATCATCATAATGTTAAAATAATCATATTTATAAATAAATTAAACATTTAAAATTCGTCATGAAATATGGATATGAAAAATTAATTATGTCTCAATCAAGGAGACTGTAGGTTTTACAAACACATGAGTGGCATTTCCATTTTTAAATGATCATTATGGATGGGAGGTATGTAATATTTTATATTTAATGAATTATAATAATAATTTTTTCACAATATTATTTCTTCAAATACACTTAAATACACCACCCACGTGGTGTGGTGATGAATAGAGTCTCACATGGATTAATGAAATCGGTAGTCCATACGTACACAAACAATGTTATCATTTTTTTAGTGTATGAATTAAAATGATAAATTATGTTTTTATAATGATTTGTATTTCATTGATAAAATAATTATTTAATTTAAATAACCTATTTTTTTAACATTATATTTATTTCTTTCTATGTAAAATGATACTGAAAGATTAATCTCATCGCTTCACAAGGTGCTAGTTCAACTTATACACGATCGAAGTTATTATATCCCCTACAGAATGAAATGTAAAAATTAATATATAATATAATTAATAAATATAAATAAACATTTCAAAAAAATTATATAAATATTTTTGATACATTGTCATACCACAATATGAAAGTCAGTAATGTAAACACAGAATGATATTGTTTCTTGAGGAAATAGTCCACCATATAAAAGAATTGAGAATTCATAACCCATCTAAAAGAATTGCTGATGTATTTAGGTAATTCCATTAACAAAAAAATAATATTTTATAATTGTGATAATATGTTTATAAAATTATAATGTTTTAATAATAATTGAATGAGTTGGATCGTGAAAAAAATGCTCTTTGAATAATGTTGCTTATTTTATTGGGAATCGTGTATAGGATTTCACAAATACCATCCTAGGATGGCCTTTTATAGAAAAAAAATATTATAGATTATGGGAATGTATGTTGAGAATCTATCCATATATGGAATAGAATAATAAAAAGGTGTGATGGTTTGAATAATAAAGGGTAAGGGATGCCTTTTATAAGTAAGGTGATGGTATAACATGGAATTTTTGAAAAGAAAATGGTGTACCCACATTTTTCAAATTCAAAATGTGTCAAAATAGAGTATAATTGGGAATAATAAATTATATAGTTGATATATGTCCATTAAATATATTTCTGAAATGTTTATTGGTCAATACGGCAGGCATGACTAGAAATCATGTTTTCAAAGGGATAATGATCAATAGTTTAAGAATTGTTTTTTTCAAATTCCAATATGAAAATGATTCAAGTGACCAAAATTGGATTAATGAAATATTATTGAACTTATTTTAAATTTAAAATTAATAATAATATAATTTAAGTATATAATAATTTCATAGAGAAGTGCAAATTTAAATTTAAATAATGTATTTTTATAATTCATAAAAAAGAATATTTTATAGAAAAATCTGTGGAAAAAATCACCCTATGTTAATTTTGATATTATATTATAAAAAATTAATTTTATAAAATAATATTATAAATTTGTTAAAATTTAATATTTATTTACGTGTTTATTGGGAAACTAAAAAATATTTTAGAAAAGTACAATTTTTCAGATAAAATTTATTTTCCTTTAAAATGATTCTCATTTTATTCAAAAGAAACTGATTATAGAAAATTACATTATTTTCATAGTAATATTAATACTCAATTATTTAATAAATATTTTATAAAATAATACTATATTACAAATCACATCGACATTGTGTTGTGTGTTCTATAAGAAAACGATGAGAATTAATTTAATGAAATATATATAATGGTTTTTTTAAGATTTGTGTTCCATGTTGCATATGATATGGAATTAAATGTTTTCATTTTAAAATTTATAGATGTTACAATTTCCCCACATTAAATAAAATGTTTCCAAAATATTTAAACATGACCATAGTAATAAATGGTTTGATATCTATTAATACCATTACGGGATAACTGACATCATAAAAGGCATAGTAAAAAATTCCATTAATAAGAGTGAAATTGATGAATAAAGTTCGTGTGGAATAAAAAATAATTGGGTTTCAATGTAATTTTTTTTTGAAAATGATTATATTTAAATTGAATAAAATTCTAAATAATTAACGATAGTGAATGAGGTCATTTATCACAATGAAGTAAATAATCAATGAAATTATTGGGGCCTCAAAATCATAAATTAGTGATGATGTAAATAACTTTATGATTTATCAAACTTGAATATTATTGGAAAACATTTATGTTTAAATATCCTATTTCTAATGTTTAGTATTTTTTTCACAATCAATGAATATAAAATGATATAATTACATGGAAAATATAAATTCCTGAAGAACAATTTCATCCTTTGAATTTGTTTTAATAAAATTTTAATTAATCACTTACACTATTCAATATATATTCAAAAATTAATATTTTCCCAAATAACAATAATTTACATTTAAATTATTGTAATATCCATAAATTAATGGAAATTATTTAAATATATCTCTTTCTATTTTCCAACAAAAATGTGGATAGCACATATTATCAAATATAATACCTTAATATATAAACATAAAAAGTAAAACCATTAGTTAATCAATTTTATTCCAATTTTTTTCAAAAACAACTAAATATTAACTACGACAACATGTAGTATATTGGTAGGTTTAAAGTCCTCATCATTATTTAGTGTGGTCTTCAAGCCCTAAGTCCTTTCCAATATGACAAGCATTCACCCAACATATGGGTTATCATTTTTAGGATATTGTATTAATTTAATTCTATAACATTACAAAAAAATTATTATAGATATCCTTGAAATAAAAGTAATTATAAAATAACCTTTTTTCATTGGTTTCCAATACAAAACTTATATAACAATGTCTAATAATGTAAATTAAATATTATTAAAGTTTTATTAATGATCATTATAACTATTAAGGTTATCAAATCCTTTAAAATTATATCAATATAATTATTATTTTTCATAAAATAAAGTTCTTAGAAAAAATACACTTTCCCTAAATTTCCTACATAATATCCTCAATCTTGTTATAATACTATCTCATAAAATATAACAACATTTGTTTAATAATTTATATATACGATCAATAAATACTCATGATACCATGATGGTATCTAAAATTATTATGTTAATTAAAGTCATATATTCTTTAACAAAATCCTTGTATGTTTAATAATTATTAAAACCAATATTCCATTGGTTAAAAAATAGTTCTATAATTTAAAAAATGATACTTCCAATTTATTTCCAAAAAGGTCTTTCCTTGGACTACTGTTTCACTATTAGAAAATGTAATTAACATAGATAGTTACTAGGTTATCCACATTTAATAATATGAACTATAAATTGATACATTTGAAGAAATTTAGTTCCTCCTATCAAAATATTAATTTTTCCTTGAAAATTCAAGAATTCATGACCTTCTTTTATATATATAAAACATTTTCCATTTACATTACACCACTTCTTTCAAATTTAAAAAAAAAATAGGTTTAATCTAAGACATTATTTTTTCGTTATATATTAATATCCATTATAATTGGTTTTTATGAAAATTTAAATTGGTATTGTTAATCCATTTGTATATTATAGAATGTTTTCATTCACAAGAATATGATCACATCAGTCTTAACATGCTATTTTTGGAATTATTTTCACTTGGTACATATGTTCTAGAATCACATACTAATGTTGTATCTATATTGGGATGTATATCTATGAAAAAACACAATATTTTCCTGACCATAACATTAGTATATTTTTTTACTAAAATGTTATGTATATAACAGAATTCTGATTCAAAATATATGTTCTTCCAAGTATTGTTTCCAAAGTTTCTACAAAACATCCTTTAATACCAACTATAGAACACCAGACCAAATTATCCCATAAGTTATGTTTTTTTTATTATATTGGAAGAATAAATAATGATTCACATCTTCACGGATTGAATAATTTATTAGTCATGGTAATCAAGATACATACATGATTTTAAAATTACATTTCAAATGAAAAATTATAATATTTTTTTTCAAAATTAACATTATACCTTCTAGAATATCCTTTCATATCTATCATAGTACACATCATGAACTCATAAAAAAGGAAACCAAATTATGATTTCCAAAAATTCTCAATAATAATTATGCACAATCGAAAATATCAGGAATCAATAAGCATATTCAACATGGAAAAATTTATAACTAAAAAACACATTCAATTTAAAAAATGTTACTAACCTAAATAGATAATGAATAATCAATAATTAATTGGCAATAACACATTACACAATCCATTTATTTAATAATATAATAATTAATTGAATCTATAGATATTTCATTGTAATAATATCATGTGTAATACTAACTAAATTATTAATGGATGAAATACTTAATTATTGTTTTTTATAATCACTGGAATCATGTCCCCTCTTCCTCCAATACCATTTAGAAGATAGTTTAATAGTTTAAATAAAACCCCATTTAATTCGAAAATAATAATTTGGCTCATAAGAACTTATTGGGGATTGAGGTGATATATAAATATTATATGCACCCATCACTTATAGAAAAATGCATTCACAATATATTGAAAAATTGATTTAATTGATGAACAATGTACATTATAATCAATTTTATGTATTGATTAAAGAATGCATATTTATGAATATTTTACCTGATAAATAAATAACATTAATTTAAATACTACATTTAAAAATGATATACAATTTAAAAACTAAACATATTATGATAAATAATATTAATATTAAGGGGATATTTAATGTTCACTGAGAATTGGAAAATTTAATATTTCAAGGGAATGATAATGAAAAAAAAAATGAATCCAGAAAGGGAATTTCTGGTCATCACATGGTTAAACTAATCATAAGCTATCCAACATTTGGATAATAATTTTATCAATACAACATATCCTTGGTGAATTATAAATGGATTAATAGTTTTTTTATATGATGAATTGAAACACTGTAAAAATACCATTAAATTGTTTTCTGTGGAAAATAGCCTTCTTATTTAGAGAATAATTTTTTAAAACATCACATGATATTTTAAAAATACATTTCTTTTAAAATATCCATTTTAACATATAAAATAATCTTTACTGAATTGGAGTGGGCATGATGGCTTGAAATTCAATTAAATTCATATATATTAAAAGAAATACTTTTTCTCATTCCGATAGTAGCCAAATAGACAATATTTTGAAAATGTATGAATTTTATTGAAAAAAGTAATTTGTAAAAAATTAAAAAGGTATAAAAAATTTATTTATTACTTTTTTTTGGAAAAGGCTAAAAAGATTGAAATCAGTTTTAGAAAATATGGTTTTGTAAAAATAATGATTTCCAACCAAAGATAAAAATGAAGACTAATTTTCATAAAAAATTATCCTTTAATTTAAGTAACATATAATGGAAAAATGGTAATAGTACTTCAAAATATCTTGAACAATTAGATGTGAATAAAATTAACTGAAATTTTCAGGAAATGGCCAAATATTTTCATTCAATTAATATTCAGCAATAAATAATCTAGATTAAAATGAGATTGTGAAACAAATCCTTGCATTGATCATAATTTTGACGTGAGGATTAATAATTTAATTAATTATGTGTACTAACTATAAATAAAGATAAAATAAGTTTAAAAACAAAATAATATAATAAAATTTAACTTTACACATAATCATTGAATTTTAAATTATGTTGATTAAGTAATATAACCTATTAGAAAGAAATTGAGTTATGAAATTATTTACCAATTTGTAAATTCTATGTAAAATAAAATTGAATGTTATAATTTAAATTTAAAATCAATATACAATTAATTATTATTTAATAATGGTATTTTATGTTAATTTTATATAATATACAACATATAAAATATATTAGGGTCATGGCATTGCAATATTTCCCAATGAATATAAATTATGACAAAGTTTATTACAAGGATAATATCATTGATGCAGAGATTAATATATGAATGTAATATGAGTATTAGATCTAAATAATAATAAAAGAAGTTAGAATAAATTTTTAAAATAATCAAATATCATTATACACATAATCCCATAATGACATAATCAATGAATTATAATTGTTACCCAAAGAATGGAAATTGAGTTAACGAATCCCTTACCCCATGAATCCTTTTAGTTGAGAATGATTGAAACTCTATTATAGTGGTTTTAAAAATGTTATTAACTTATAAATACCCATATTAAAATTTATAATGTCATTTATTATACTCAGATAATGTTTTTTCACCCTTTAGTTAATAATACATCATTATTTTTATTATTTTGGGTATTAATTTCATGGTTTTATGAATCATTTTATGTCATGAATGTTATAATTATTGTGAAAATTATATAGTTCAATTATATACATAATACTAATAAAAATGTAATTATCATATTTAAATATCAATTATTATTTTAAAACCATTCTTTAATTATTTTCATTAAATAATAATTATGTTATAATCATAGAGACGGTAATTCATTCATACACATGAGTTGCATTTCAATTTTTCAATGTACATTATTCAGAGAAGGAAAATAATATATTATATTTATATAATTATTATAATTTTATTTATAACATTTTTTTTAAAATATTCTTATATATATCACATATTTGGTGTGTGGATGATTATAGAGTCACATCACTTCATGAATTCTGAAGTCCACATGTACAGAAACAATGTTATTTTTTTCAATATAAGAAATAAAATGATATAATATGGTTAGATAACGAAATTTTTTTCTGAAATTTCAGAATTATTTCATTTATATCACATATATTCATTAAATATATCCTTATTATATTCTATTTAAAATTATTGTTGAAGAAAAATCACATCGCTCCAGGAGGCAGTTGTCCATCTTACACAGGATTGACATTATCGTATCCCATACATAATTAAAAGTAAAATAGTTATATATGTAATAAATTATAATTTAGTATAATTATTCTATAATTTTAATAAATATACTTTATATCCATCATGATACCAAACCATGAAATGTGTTAATGGAAAAATGAGTGACATTTGTTCGCAAAGAGGTAGTTCTTTATACACAGTAATGATGATTTTATAACACATTTGATGGAATTATAGAAGGTTTTAGGTAATGAATATAATATAAAAATTATCATTATATAAGATATGGTGAGGTTATTATATCATCATATTTTAACAAGAATTTAAGGAAGTGGAGGAATAATAAAAACCAAAATGCTCGTTGGATTACATTACCTCTTTCTTAGGAATCCTCTGTATGTTATCACAAATATCCTACCAAAATTTGATTTCTTCCATATACTTGGATTCTAATATTATGGGATAGAATTTGGGTAGTTATTTAATTTTGGATTGGCTGAATCAAAATGGCGTGACTTTGTGAAAAAGAGGTGAGAGGCGGTGGCCTTTTATAAGTGAATTGAGGGGAAAACGTGTAATATTTGAAATTAATGTTGTATACCCATGTTTCGAACATTCATATGGGGTAAAAAAAGAATAATAGATTTTTAAAAATTATATGGTTGAAATATATACATAAAATTAATTTTAGAAATGTTTTTTGTCATTTTAACCATTAACCTTTTAATTTAACCACTGGAAAATCCAATTTTACTCTAATCGTCCCTAAATTTTTTAAATATTTTCAGTATTCATTTCAGTAACAAATTAATTTATCCTTATTTTATAACAAATAATTTATTATTCTAAATATGGAATCCATTTTTAAATGTTTAATTAAGATATTTTTAAAATTTTATTTTAAAATTCATCTCAGAGACACAAATAAAAATTGGGTTTTCAAAGATAAAATATAAATAACATTACAAAGATACATATATCACACTTCCATATGAAAATTAATCAAATTACCTAAATTATATTACATGATATATAATTAATTTATTTTTTCTTTTCATCCAATTAAAAATATTGCATAAATTATATAACTTATTTAAATTAAAAGGTAATTTTTAATTAAAATGTATTACTTTTACTATTCATCAAAAAATTAAAAACTTTAGTAAAATACAAAAAAATTAAACACAAGATATTTTTAAATTATAATTTCAAAAATAATTTCAAATTTTAAAAAAATATTCTAAATATGGTAAATATATGTTTTAAAATATATTTTTAATTCATAACTCATCTACCTTTTAGAGAAATACTATTTTTTATGAAACTTTTATTTTTTGTTCGAATAATTACTATTTTATTTATAATAAATACATAAATATAATTTAAAAAATTAAATTAGTAATATTCATACCTTCCAATTATAGATTTTTTATAATGTTATAATATATTACAACTGACATCAAATTGTGAAATCATGTTCTCTAATCTATCAAAGATATTAAAAATAAGGAAATATTTTTTGTGGGTTGATTATGCTCTATGTTGTCTCTGTCAAATTCTATAGAATACAATGTTCATATTAGAGAATTTGATGGTGTTAAGATTCAAACCATATAATATATTCTAGGAACATTATCTATATTCTTCAGACCTTATTGGGATCAACACCTTCTTCTAGTTTAATTTCTATAAAACAATTTAATTCACTCAATCATTCTGGTGGATCATTATGATTCCCACTATTCAAATAAGCACATGACTCTAATATTTTGGGATGATGTTATGGAATGATGTTTAATGAGACTCAACATGGCTGTGGAAATGGTAGATAAGGCTATATCTATTTAGAATAACATCAAGGTAACTCTTAGTTTATAGAATAGTTGTGGGGAAAATATCAATGAGATCTAGATATGTATGTTTTAGAAACATCCATGGTTTTTGAATGGGTTAAAATTCCCTATTGTTTTTAATTTTTTTTGGTTATTTGTGGATGTTCCAACTATAATTTTCATGAATTTTACACCTAATTATGAGAGTTTGAAATCTTTTATGAGATGGTTTTAGTTGGGTTTAAAGGATTGTAAATTACCTACAATATTTGGATGAGATTTATGTGTGTGAGAGCCCAAAAACCCATTTTTCAGTGATTTTTGGAGAAGGCACACTGTAATATTTGACCAGATGTCCTATAAGGGGAAAATGTGACAAGTGTTGGAGGTCTTATAGAAGTGTACACATGGGATACACACAGTTTCTCAACCATTACATTCTAACCAATCAATTAATTCCAATTAAGAAGGAGGTGTTCAGGTTTGGAATTTGGTCTATCTAATCCATGTCACTAAATAGTGATATTAATTTTAATGGTGTTACACTTTGGATAGTGAGTCTTTATGTTTTGTGCACTATTATCCAAACCATGCGACTTCATAGTGTGCCAATTTAAAAAGTTAAAAATTACCAAACTATCACTAAAACTTTTTTATGTTCTTTTATTTTTCCCTAGCAAATGTGTCCCTCTCCCTAAAATAGTGTTGATAGTTTCTCATTATTCTTTCCATAAAATTTAGTTATTTTTCACAGCTCAAGTGTCGATCTAGTCTATATCTATCCTTTTGTAGGAGGAGTGGTATGTCCTTCATTTCCCTTGTATCATATTATTTTCTTCTAAAAATAAATATTGCTCAATCTTTTTGATCTATTCTGACTTATTTTCATGGAATTTTTTAAAAAACGTATTCCTCTAATCTTTCCTTGGTTTTGAGGATGATTTCATGTGGGAATGTTACCATAACTATAATGGAGGTGGTTCATAGAATTATCATAAATTTTATAGGTTTAGGGGGTTCATGAATAATATGAACATGTTGGGTGTATGCGGGATACCCATAATTACTTGGAAAGTCTAGTCAGAATAATTAAATACTAATCAGTTATTAATATAAAGATAAATATTCAAAAACTAATGTATATGGGGAAAACAACGACAACCCACATGCATAAAAAAATATACATGTCAATATATGACAAATAATTCTAATATTAAGAACCATATTTTCCTTCCAATTATATTTTAGAAATTCCTTGATTAAAAATCATGAGAATATTAGGATTAGATCTCCTTAATGTATTATATGAGAATTGGTTAGTCACTGACCATGACATGTTGGAATATTCATTCATCATCATTCTCTTCGTGTTGGGGGGTGGGTGGGTGGGTACAGAAAAAACCCCAAATTTTAGCCTGTTTATTCATCCCTATTTATCATTATCCCGGATATAGGATTTACTGAAATCTAATGCTTTAATGGGGGTTTTTAACCTTCCCATTGAGAACTGTAATTAATTATTTTATTTAAATCTATTATGTGATTTTATGACATTCCAATTCATATTATCTTGATTAATTATAAATATAGTTTGTTTGGTAAGGGGATTTAGACTAACTATCCATGTTAGGATTGTTTTTTATTAAATTATTTAAATTATATATGATAGTATTTTATCCTTCGTAATATCATGGGAATAGTTTTTGGAATTAAGGTTGAATTGATAAACAGCACTAAGACATCATGATTCATCATGTAGGTTCTTGAACCATGATACATGGGGTGATTATAATAAATAGGTTGAGGATACATGGTTCGTTATGTTTCAGTGGAAAAGGTTATGAGGTTGAGTTCATGCCCCATGAGCCTTGATATGGTGTTAACCATAGAGACATTAGCGATGTGGTCACAAGGTGTGAGGTTTGAGATGATGTGGCATATGTATATGTTGGTTACGTCCACTCACTATTATTGTACAATGCACCATTATAGTCATGTGAAGTTACATAAGATTCTGTTCATGTGATGTAAACCAGTTGTTGTGGGTGGTGGCCTCGACATATATTTTAGTTTAGTAGATGGTGCTGACAATCGTTATGGAGTATATTCTCAATGTATACATCCATGATTGAGGGTGATGAACCTATAGGTGATGGCATTGAGTCCATATATTGGGGTATAATGCTAGTCATTATGTTTTAGGATGGTGGAACTATATTTTTGGTGTATAGACATCTCTATGTCTTTGGATGTCTCTATATTGAGCCAATAAATAAATATATATGTATATGGGTCTCTGGTCATCATTAATCCTCAAGAAATAATGTTTTTGAGATGTATGTGACTTATTTAGTGGAGGTATGAGGGACCTAAAAAATTTTGGTTGGTCACTATAATATAAATAAAATACATCCTTTTTATATGATATAGGTGGTATCATGTGGCACGAGGTGCCAGGTGAATTGTGTATGGAAGTATCCTGAGGGTTCACATGTTATCATATTATTTAGAGGATGCTCGATAATTAAGTCGTGGTTCCTTAAGAATGAAAATATATATTTGTATGAATCTATTTTATAAACAATATGTATTTATTGTAACATTATCAATGATATATCATCATTGGATGAAGTAGTTAAATTCTCACTTGACTAGAAGTGGAGTAGGCCAAATTATTAAATATTTTTTTGTGTTTCTTTTTTTAATTAATAACTCCAAACAATGTATAATTATTGTATGTAGATAAGAACACATTTTTGGATGCTTAATAATTCCATACTCAAACCCTAAACTATTCCCTCATTATTCAAATAGAATATATGATTTTGAAATCATGTAAGGTGTCACACTATAGAGATGGACAATATTGATCAGAGTTGTACAACTTTTTCATCGGATGAATGGCAGTAGACCTAGTTATTCCGCTACCTGAGGATGAATCTTTTTTTGGATTATATTTATATATGTAATTATATATCATCCATTGATGACCTGGATTATCCTTTTTAATGAAATTATTCTTCTGTATTAATTTACATATATTATTATTAATTTAGGAATGTGGTTAATATTATTTTATAATATGATTCTATTATGTTTTAATATTACTTCTCCTAATATAGTTCTTCTTCATTTTTATTAAATATTTGTATGGACCATTATTATTATCATCACACATATGTATAGAAAACCCAATATAAATCAATTATCCCAAAACTGCTAGTTTGAAAACATTATAGTATGGAGAGGCATGATAAATTCCCAGTTTCCAATAGGCTTGAATATAATATAATGTGGAATACTATAATAGGGAATTAAAAATTGAATTAATGTTTTTTTTCATTTTTTTTCTTACTATTTTCACTATGGTAGACTGAATACAAGAATGTACTCAGAACTCGGTTAACATAACGTGTTAGGGTGCCTTTATCACTATACAAGGAAGAGATACCACGTTATGGTAAGAACCCATATCATTATTTTAGGTATGGATCTTAATTTTGGTTTTTTTTGAAAATGGAATAAATGATAATTTTTTATGTACATGTTGTGTAATTATTAGTACACGCTGTATACCTAGGTACCGCATACAGCTGTGCACTTTCGGTTTAATGGCCATGTACAAGGCCGTGTAGGTGACATGGCAACCCGCATAAGGCAGAGGACGGTTATGGATACTACATGACATATATATTTAATGATCATGCCATTTAGTTTTCTTTTAACTTGATAAATTAGTGTATGTTCATGTCACATCCCTGAAACACATCTTCTAATCCTATTGGGTTATACAGGAGAGTGACGGAAGGGCTGAAGAACTCTGAACCCCTCCCAATTCTCCATTCTGCCATCAATTGAGACACTTTTGGGGGAGTTGGAATCCCACCAGTGAGTTCTCAATTCCATTAAAGCCTTTCCTCATGATTCCTCATATCTTGTGAGTTATTTAAGGTTGAATAGTTTTCAGATTATTATAGATCAATGATATTCTAGACTGATTCATAGGCCGATGTTCAAGAGTATCAATTGTGAGAAATTGCATATAGAAATTTGTGCTTTTTGTTTTTTGTCATTGGATTATATGTTCTAAAAGTTCAGCATACCCACATTATTTGTATTGCATGTTTTGGGATTTGTCAATTTTTATTTCTTATTATGGTTTGTTTTATTGACAAATAGTAATTTCATATGTGTAAGCTTAGGTAACTTGTTTATTAGATAGCTCGTGGGCGCAATTTCCATGATTTATTATTATGGACGTTTATTCTAGAATTCTGGTTAGGAAATATTTTTTTCAATGCCCTGTAATGTTAAGATGGATTTAATTATTATATGATATGCTTGTGATACTCGTTGTGAATGTGTGATCAAGGGGAATTTGGTTGTGATAGCTTCCCGAGGTAGGTTCATTTATGTATGAATTATTTTTATGTTAGACCTGAGCCCTTAGATTGTGAGAGATACATAGAGGGTTGTTATTTAAATGAAATTTTATTATGTTTACCAAGGGGTATTGACCATGAGATCTTCTGGGTGGACATTTATAATTCATTGATGTTATGTTGACCAAGGGATATTGACCATGTGAGCTTCCTAGGTGGTCATTTATTAGTGATTTATTCTATGTTAGACTAGAGGGGATAGACAATGAGAGTTACATAGAGTGTCATTTTTAAATGAATTATTGTTATGTTAGAGCAAAGGTATTATATATTGAGAACATTTCCAAATGGACATTATGGAATAATGGAATGATTCTGACAAGTCAACCAAGACAAAGCAAAAGCCTGAACTCAATCTTACTTGTATTTTAGATGTTCTCCTAAGACAACTGGTACTGTTACTATTACATGCGGTGAAATAGATCTTAGCATTGATCCCAGTGATACATTAGTTAATCGATTTAATAATTGTTAAAAGTAAATTAATTTATTTTAAATCTAAAAGATTGTTTACTTTTGAGTACTTTATAGTTTATTGCCTCATTTTTCTATATTACCTACTATATACATTCACAATCAGTTAGTCATAGATCTTTTGGTGGTTTTCTAATGGGATTCATCACACAACATATTTGGTTCATGTTTTGGAACCGAAGAAATTATATGATTGTAGTTATAAGTATAGGTAATTTGTTTTCTTCATCAGGTACAATATTAATGTGGGAGTTGGAGAGAATGGGTCCAATCTGAGACTTGTTATTCTATTGGAGATTACTTTCATTTATGTACATTCATTTATGTATTGTATTTAAATAATTTTGACTATTTTTCCTTCTTTACTACAAACATGGTTTATGCATCAGTTATATATATGCTCCAGTAGTTTTATTATGATTTTTCTTCCATGGTTTAATTTTGTTGAAATGAATTACATCTTCGGCTATTGTTTTACAATCTTTTTTCAGTTATTTATACTCTTCCAATGAGGGAATATTTTATCCACTATCATAGGTTGTCCCACACTACTAGTCAGCATCCTATGGAGTTTTTGTAAATTCACATAAGGTTATGTGACAAACTGGGTTTGGGGCTCTTTTGGGTAGCACCTAGATCTAGGACATTACAAAGTCGTATATGTGGCAGGTTTTTTAATTTTCTATATAGATTCAATAGACTAGGATATGGCGAAATAGGTAGTTTATAATAAGTCTTTCCCTGTATTAGAAATCCCATGTACATAGAAAAGCTAAGTTAGCTCGAATTTTTCAATTTTTCTATTTATGTAATTATTATAGTTGATTTGATTTCACCATTGGGTAATTCACCTATTTTGTGCTATTGCGATTGATATAATTGTGGTTCTATTTCTCTTTCAACCTAATGAGATGAGGGTATTCTATCCCATGCATCATATAAGAACTTACTATTAATCAAATTTCAGGTATTCTTGTCTTTCCATTTATGATTCATTACTGATTTAATGTTATTGTGATAGAAGTTGTGCTAGATATGCATGATTTTGTGATATATTTTATGATACAAATACTTTATATTTTGATATGGTATTAATATATGTATTTTTTCATTTGAATGGATTCTATGGTTTGGTTCCTAAGGTGTTATGGGGACACTTGGATCAAAATTTTGTAGATCATGATTGACTATTAAATGAATTCTATAAATATGACTTGAATAAAGATTCCAAAATTTGTTTCAAGGGGAATGTGGGCTCTCATTGATCAGAAAATGGCATGACATGGATATATTTTTTGTTTTAAAGGGTTACATAGACGTTTCATAGGATTAATGTCTAGAAACCTTGAAACAATGATGTGTGCTTTTATGAACACATGCCATATGTTCTTCTATTCTGGATGAACTGACTATTATTAAGTACACACCACGTACCACTTGTAAACGTTGTGTAGTGGTGAACATGTGACTAACTATGTGAGCAGACACATAGGGTTGGAAAACGTGTGGTGGATGACACCATGTATTGAGAGTACATTCCATGTTTTAATGAATGTGTATTCAGCAATGTGACTAAAGACACAAGGGGATGAAACATGCATTGTACACGTTGTGTCTAGGGAGAACACACCATGTAGTGTATCATTTCCAGAACCATGTAGTTCTAGCTGTATATAAGAACATGGGCTAGTTGGAATATTCATGTACATGTCGTGTCTCCAAAGGAACATAAGACCTATACAGGGTGTTACACGACGTAGATGGAAGATGTACATGCCCATTTAAATACTTAAGAAAACACATCATGTAGTATTTCTACACATTATGTAAACATCCTTGAGAAAACATGAATGACTTATTCCACCTATTTCAATCTTATACTTCTATGTAAATATCCTTTATAATATTGAAATGGGGTGTGTGCTTGACCTAATATAATCATTCCACCAAGAAGACCACTAGATATAGGCCAGTTGAAGGGTGATGATTAGGCACCAGAAATGGTAGATTAGGGTCTACTAGTAGAGCCTCTGGTCATGACCATCTTGGAACCAAATGTTATACCAAATGATGGTACTCATGCACAGTTCTGTGAAGGATTTTCAAGGATGATTCAGACTATTCATGGAACACCACATCTTACCCTGGCTATGGAAGTGCTGACATGGGTATTAAGGCAGAAGAACCCTCCCACTTTTTCCACAGATGGAGGACCATAGTATAAGGCCCCATCCTTAAACCTTACTTAATCTTGAGTTATTACAAGATTACACATTGAGGATCTTTTCAGGTTTAGAGTTTTAGAGAATTAGATCATGAAACTTGCATTACATTCCACATTTAAACAAAGTGGTTACATAAAAGACAGTATTCATTCTTCCCATCAACAGAAACATATTTAAAATGAAACATGGATTCTTTCTTGACACATCCTTGACACTATCATCACATCATGTACCTTTCCCTTGACCTGTGAAAAACATTTCAAAAACTTGGGATGAGCATAAAAAGCTCAGTAAGGGTTACAAAAAATATGGAAAGGAAACATGAGTTCATATATACATGAGAATGAAATCATACTTTACCCATAAAACATAGGCACTTTAACATACCTCATCAAACCATGAATAAATCATAGAAAACATAAGACATAAAGGCAACTTTAGGCATTCATAACATTCTTACGTAGGGAGTAACCCTCTTGGTTACGTTTGGAATACCCATCACAGTATATTCCCTAAATCTCTTCGGAGAAACCTTAACGTTTCACTCATTCGCGTTACCCAATGCATTGGAGAGCTATAACGGGCTCACCCGCCCTTAGTTTATCATAGAACCACCCGTCTTCATAATAATGCCCAAGAACCATAACATAATAATATCACATAAAACATGCATAAAGGAAACATAAAATTTCCACATTTCAATCACGAGATATCAATACAACACCTTGATATAAAAACATTATGAAAACCATTTTCAATACTAAAATAAAAGAAAAGTAAAACATGGTATTTATTTTTCTTTTAAAAAGAAGGTATGGCTTGTAGAGGAAGCCGAAACTCAAATAACGGTCACGACGATGGAGAAGTCGTTGTCGCCGCATACGTACGACAAAAACATTCCCTTTTGTCGTTTAGTAAACGCTTCGTATAAAAATATTCCTTTTGAATAAACGTAAAAGTCAAAGGGGTTTATACACCGTATAAAAGAATGTTGTGTATAAAATAAAATATGCCTCAACGAAAGGAGATTGAGACGAAGTCCCATACCACCTTGAAGCTTTTAAAATTTTAAACCATTAATATCCATATAAATAAATCCTTAAAACCATTTTGAAAACATGGATATTAATAAGAACAAATAATTAAAACATTTAAAACGATATTTTGGTTAAAGGGGTTTTACCAAAATTAGAGACACTTGAATACAATAATCGAGGAATAACATTTGGTCAGAACTTTATAATATCATGAGAATAAAAGGATTCATGATATAATACTCCAAAAGACAGTATATACACCATATAAGAGTGAATTGGTGCATAACAATAATGAACCCTC